>CM065589.1:390587274-391965607 GCA_033119425.1 Bufotes viridis | reverse complement strand
GGTTTTACACAGGACTGCGGGTAATACTACCACATTATCAACACTTATGTTATCTGTGGTATTACATAGGACTGCAGGAAACACTACCACATTATCAGCATGAGTGTTATCTGTGGTTTAGCATAGGACTACAGGTAACACTACCACATTATCAGCACTAGTGTTATCTGTGGTTTTACATAGGACTGCAGATAACACTAACACATTATTAGCACAAGTGTTATCTGTGGTTTTACATTGGACTGCAGGTAACACTAACACATTATTAGCACTGGTGTTATCTGTGGTTTTACATAGGACTGCAGGTGATATCTACTATACTATCTGTACTCAGAGAGGTATCACTGTGTAAGGGGGCCCACTGAGACTTTATTGCCCAAGGGCCCACATAAAACTGCAGCCGGCCCTGGCCTCAGTGGTAGGGTCAAAGTCTATCTCTGCCAGCTGGATTTACTATAACTTATGCCATCAACAGGCAGTTAAAGCTCAACTCTACGCCAGACCCTAGCTGACATAGATTTGAATTTCTGATACACAAAGTATAATAGATGAGCCTTATTTATTAAGAGGCATCTGTCTCTTAATAAATAAGGTGTATCTTACTCAAGCACAGGGGGATCAAGACTGGCACATAAATCTACCTCATTGTGTCCCTACTGAACCTCTGTATGCCTCCAATTTAATTAGGAATTAAAACAATGGTGCTCGGTCCAATCAGATGTCAGTATGGAGCTATTTTTTCACATAGTGCCTATGTCTCTGTAATAGAGAAACATGGAGACATCATGTGTCTCCACACAGAAAAACTGGTTTACTGCAACATGTAAAAAAAAACGATAGCAATCCAAATACAGAAATGCTGCAAACAACACAGTTCTACATGTATTTACCTGAGATGAGGGTATTGAAAAAGTTGTCACCACTCCTGGCTTGTCTGTTTTTGTAAATACATGTATTCAATATCCGACCTTTTAAAAGGCCTTAAGACATGACATGAGATGCTGGCTTAATTATTATCCAAGTCATGTCTCAAGGCTTTTTAAAAGGTCAAACATTGACTTATAGGAAAGCTACCTTACATCTGGTAGCATTAGATGCAGAGCTTATTAAGAGCTCATTTGCATACTAAATGGTAAAACACTGGGTAACTCATAAAGAAAATGGCTTAGGAATTTTAGTTGACATTAATCCTAACTGTAGAAACCAGTGTCAGGCAGCTACTGCCAAGCCCAATAAAATAAAAATTACATCAAAAGGGGCATAGATGACCATGATGCGAACATGGTCCTGCCACTTTACAAATCACTAGTTAGACCACACATGGAGTACTGTGTACAGTTCTGGTCTCCTGTGAACAAGGCAGACATAGCCGAGGTGGAGAGGGTTCAGAGGAGGGCAACTAAAGTAATAACTGGAATGGGGGGACTACAGTACCCTGAAAGATTATCAAATATAGGGTTATTTAGTTAGATTTTGCTTTTAATAGGTATACCGAGATAGAAAAATTGTGCATGGCACCATGACACCCCTATTTGTTCCTATGGACTGACCTCACTTTTCCTTCCTTGCATTCTCTATTGGATCCTATTAAGTTCACGTGGGATATCTAGCTTCCCTGTTGTTTCTGTTTTTCCCTAGTTTCTGAACACTCAGCTATGACCTCCATTGTACATACACCATCCATACCGAATAGCCTCCAATCTCACATGATGAGGGTACGGACTATGGTGGGTATTTTTCATTTGGAGGAGGCTGCTGATGCTCATACAATGAAAATATTTTCGCTTACTGACCTTAAGTAGAAATAAGCGAAGTATTGGAAAGTTAAATTTGGCTGCTTTGACGGATTTTACCAAAAAATTTACTTTGTGACTAATTGCTTTGTCACGAAGCGCATTTCTTTGCAAGTAGTAGTGCAATGATAGTGAATAGCGATTGCGCCACTCCCTGTTATTGTACCCTGACATTAATATTAAAGTGTAAAATATAAAAAAATAAAATAAAATCATACTTACCTCATCCATTTGCTCAAATAGAGCAGGCTGCCACCATCTTGATTAAAGATTGCGCTGGATCTTCAATCAAGATGGTGGTGGTCGGCTCTTCGCGTTCAAACGAATGAGGTGAGTATTTTTTCTTTTCTTTTTTTTACCACCATTTCAGGGAAAATTAATTTGTTAGCACGAAGCACAAGTAAATTCAGCTGAACACTAATCTTAAGGACAAAAGGGGTCTTCCAAACTCTGAGTAATATAACTGTTTTCTGGTTTCCCACTATGTTGCATGGTTTTGGTTCTACTAAAGTCTCCTTTCACAGTGAATTTGAAAAGATTTGTAGGAGAGAGACTTTGACTAAATGACAAATTTCTGATATTTATTCTCTGCAAAATTCTCCCAGAGAAAACACCTCTTACAAGCACAAGCATGTGACTAATTGGGAAAGGGCTTTGGGGTGGGCCTTTAGGACATTATATGGTCCAGGACTGTTGCATCCTCATTTGTCAACTTATAAAGAGAATCAGTGGAGCATGCGTGCGGGCGTACATAGGTAACGTGTGCACCTCCCTCCCGACCATGGATCCCGGCTGGATGCCTGAGGCGTGGCGCACCATTCACCGCTAGTGCTGCTGCCACTTACTTGACAACACGCTCGTCCTCGGAGAGAGCCGAGACTTGTGTGAGCCTGGAGGCTCACTTGCTGGCGCAATCACCTACCAGATAACGCGTACGTCTTTGGAGAGAGCGCGAGAGCTGAGACCTGTGCAAGCCTGGAGGTTCACCTGCTAGACGTCGGGTGTTCTGGCCTCCCCCTCCTCACACTGCAAGTCCTGGCGTCGGTTCGAGAGGTGCGGCGGATGTTCCCCGGAGCTGGGGGTCGACTTCAGAGCCGGAGGCGACCGTAAGGGAGGTGAGATGGTAACATTTACAAAGGCGGAGGAGTATTGAGTGGGGAAGACCTCGAGCACCCTGACATAGTATCAGTAGTCTGGAATAGACACTGCCATATAATGCTAACACGTGAAGGATCCCTGTGCAAGGGGGCGGGATAAAAAAAATAGCTGTAAGCTAGCCCCCAGTAAGGGAGGGAAGATGATCAGAGTGCATCCGTAAAAGAGATTCTAATTGCGCTGATGGTACTGACTGGAAGAGCTTGGGGGATGCAGGGCCTGGACTGCGTTGGCTATCCTGTTTAGTGAAATAAGCCTGTTCTGAGGGTCCATACTGCTCCCCGTGTAAGCGGACTGACTGACTTAGCTCTATGGCATGTGTATCTACAGAATTAATCTACTCACTTCTTCTATGAGCTGCAATACCAAATCTGCAGGAGTGAAACTCAGACCCTAATACAGAACTAATCTACCCTCTTTCTTCGTGGGATCTAATACTAAACCGGCAGGAGAGGAACACAGACTCTAACACAGAACTAACCTACCTTTTTGTCCCGTGAGATACAACGCTAAAACCTCAGGAGAGGGACTTGGGCTCTGGGGTAGACATCCTGTGTCTCGCTCCTATCCTTTGGCTCAGGGGCGCTAAACTGGGGTGGGAATAGTGTTACAATAACACCCCGCTACTTTTTTTTGGTTTGTTTTCTCCTCCCTGTATTTCCATTTGCTGATTGTGATTTTTCTGGTCTCACTGTTTCCCCTTTTCCCTTTGTGGTTTTCCTTGGCAGTATTTTTTTTTTGGTATTGGTTTTGAAATGTCATGGCAGGGGGCAGGGAAGTGGGGGAAGGGGCAACTAGAGCTAAATACCTCAATCTCTCCTATGTTTAAAAGAATAGATAGACCGAAGCAACAGTCTCCTCTAAATATCAGTAGACAGACTAGCCACTCGAGGAAAAAAAAAGAAGACACTTTACATGAACTAAAGGGTACCTCTTTTAGTTCAGTAGATATGGTAAGCCCAAAAACACAAGAAATAAAGCCCCATGCTGGAGAGAGCGGCAGTAAAAAACAAAAATATGCAGATGAAGATACTCTTAGTCAAGAGGTGCAGGTGCCCAGCCTGCAAGATATATATAAAGAAATAAAAAATTACAGTGTGGTAATACAAGACCTCTCTCTCCAGATGGGAAATGTAAGAGAGTCGGTCAGGCTTCTAAGAGTGGATCTACAAAAATATAAAGAAAAAGTGACAGAAGTAGAGAAGAGAACATCAGATGCTGAGGACCTTCTTCTACAAATAATGGTTAAAGGTCAGGACAACTTGAAGGAAGAAAATAGGGAATTAAAAAACAAACTGCTGGAGCTAGAAAATAGATCTAGAAGAACTAATTTGAGGTGTCTGGGGATCCCGGAGGGGGCAGAGGGTCAGGATACATGCACCTTTTTACAGGTCTGGCTGATGGGACAACTGGGTAATGATATCTCAAATCACAAAAATTTTGTGGAAAGAGCCCATAGAATGGGAAGGTTCCCTCCCCCGGGGACTAGACCTAGGCCAATAATCTTCACCCTACTATCGGTCAGGGACAAAGAGGAAATACAGCGCAGGTCAAAAAACAGGGGTAATCTTGAGTATGAAGGTGAAGTAGTAATGTTATTTCCAGACTATGCAAGGGAAACAGTAAACAGTAAACAGTGTCAAGTATTGAATGATATTCCCGGCGAAGCTGAGGATAGAGTGGGAAAATAAAACGTGTTTTTTTGACACTCCAGAGGCAGCTGGTGAATGGGTCAAAGGGAAAGTAAAGAGTTGAGAATCAGGGGGGTCGGGATCGGGTTGGGAGGGGGAAATGCTTAGATAGAGAGCCAGGGCTTTATGCTATTCTGGGTCATTCAGATGGGAAAGGGCAGAATGAGTTGCTTGCTTTTTCTTTTTTTTTCCTTTCTTTTTTTCCTCTTCTTTTGTCTCTTCTTCCTCCCTCCCTCTCTCTCTCTCCCTTCCTCTTCCCCCCTCTGCGGTACTGTAGTCAAACATTAATAACCATGACAAATAGGACCTATAAGAATAATTTCATGGAATATTAGGAGTCTGAGTAAGGGGGTTAAAAGAGTAGCAGTATTTGACGCAATACAAAGATCTCTTCCAGCGATAGTTTGCTTACAAGAAACACACTTGACACAGGAGACAGCGTGTGGAGTGACCAGACCGTGGGTACAGCACGCTCTCCACTCAGTCTACTCATCATATGCAAGAGAAGTGAGTATTTTAATACATAGAGATATAGACATAAAAATATTAACAACAGTGATAGATAGAGAATTAGAGATGGCTGCTATTTCCTGCTGGATTGCATATTGGATGGAAAAGCATGGATAATAGTAAATGTATATATTCCCTCACCCTTTAAGATAGAGGTATTATAAAAAATTCATGATTTGGTGTTTAGATGCGGGGATAAATCACTTTTAATCACAGGAGATTTCAACCAGGTAATGGATGGGAAAATAGATAGATGTAGACAGTGTCGGTGCAAGGATTTTTGCCGCCCTAGGCAAAGATCAATTTTGCCGCCCCCCCTCGCCATGTCACTTACTCACTGACTGAGGGACACGCACACACTGACAGACAGACACGCACACACTGACAGACGGACACGCACACACTGACAGACACGCACACACTGACAGACAGACACACACTGACAGACAGACACGCACACACTGACAGACACGCACATACTGACAGACACACACACACTGACAGACACGCACACACTGACAGACATACAATCACTCAGATACTCACTGACAGACAGGCATACACACTCACTGACATACACACACTCATTTAATGATAGACACACATACACTCACTGACAGACAGACACACACAGGCAGACACTCACCTCCCTGGGGTCCAGTGTGGTGCAGCTCCTAAGTCCTCCAGCGCGCCGTTTAGTATGCTGGGGCCGGTATGACGTCATATTCTGGCTCCCGGTATCACAGAGGGCACGCGAGGGAGGAATAGGGAGCTGCTGGAACAGCCTCCCTTGCCGCCCGCCTCCTCTGCACTGGTAATTTACTGGCAGAGCAGGCACCTGCCATCAGGGTAAGCAGGTGCCTGCTCTGCCATATTTAGGAAGGACCTCCACCTCCTGGCCCCCCTGTAATGGCGCTGGGGGTAACTCAAGAGCCGCTCGCCCAGCGCTGCAGCCCCAGACAAGGGGAGCCCACCAGGGCGCCCCCAGCAGTCCAGCGCCCTAGGCGAACGCCTAGTTCGCCTAACGGTAGCACCGGCCCTGGATGTAGAATAGGTAATACGCAGAACTATTGCACTGGATCTAAATTAAAAAATATCACAAAAGAATTTGGATGGATTGATATTTGGAGAGAAAGGCACCCAAAGTTAAAAAAATACTCCTGTTTTTCAAAAACTCACAGAAGTTTTTCACATATTGATTTAGTATTCACTAATGATAAGGGGGCACTTGATATTCAAGGGATTAAATATGGCCACCGGGGGATCTCAGATCACAACCCAACTATCACTAATATAAAAAAAAGTAATAATAAAAATAGAGGGATGAAAATAAATATTGGTTGGATAAATATCATGGGGATACACGATAAAGTTTCTCAAGAGATAAAGGAATATTTCACTATTAATGACTTCTCTGCCGGGGTAAAGTGGTGTGGGAGGCGGCAAAAGCCTTTATCAGAGGGATCTTCATAAAGTACACAGCAATATATAAAAAGACAACAAGGAAGGAAATTGACATATCAGAACAGGAGCTTGTAAAATATGAGGTAAAGTATATTGAAAACCCCAATGAACAAAACTTTAAAACATGGACAGATCAACAAACTAAAATTAAGGACGACCTGTTTTTGGTAGCAGAACAACATAAACAAAACTATGGGCCAGATTTATCATTAGCCTAAGTCACTTTTCTGGAGTCGAAAAGTCGCAAAAAATTGCGCAAAAAGCCAAATTGCGCAATTTTTTGCGACTTTTTGGAGACTTACGCCACTCACTCCAAAACCAAGTTTATGGGCGTATTGTCGTATGTAAATCACTTGCAAGACAGATTTATTATTGCGACTTTTTAAAAAGTCGCAAAAAAGTCGCAAAAAATTGCGCAAACTCACTCCACTCATGACCATGCTTATGTTTGACAAAATCACTTTTTTAAAATTGTGACTTTTCCAAAGACAAAGCCAAAATACAACTAGGAACCAGAAATACACCAGATTTATCAACCTCTGAAAGAGCCCATGATAAATTTGACTTGACTCAAATACACATACGCCTTCTTTGAAAGTGGAGTGAACTGCAAGAGTAATGATAAATCTGGCCCTATGTTAGGGATAACTATATATATGCACATATACCCGGTAAAAAGTTAGCAGCGTTAGTAGCAGCCCAAAGGAAAAAGAACCACATTCACTGCATAGTAAACAAAAGGGGCCAAAAAATATTGTTGACCAGGCTACTAAGATAAGCCTGATCAAGGATTATTTTGAGGATATATACAGCAGTAAGATCAATAAAAATATGGCAGAGATACAAACATTTCTGGAAAAAGTTACTATAAACTCATTAACACTAGAGCAGAGGGAAAGCTTAGACAGCCCTATAAGCACTGGGGAAGTGGAAAAAATCCTAACAAAGATCACCAAAAATAAAGCCCCAGGAACGGACGGCATCACGTTTGAAATATACGTGCAATATAAAGAAAAATTAATACCTAAACTGATTGCCGTCTGGTCGGCCTCAAGGGAGTCAGGGAAGCTGCCAGATTCCCTAACACGGGGTTCAGACCTGAGCGTTTTTGAAACGCGCGGTTTACGCGCGTTTTTGTCGCGCGTATTTTAGCGCGTTTTTGCAAATAGGAAACGTGCGTCAAACGCGCGTTCGTGAATCTGGAGACCAATAGAAAAAGGCATATCTACACCTTAACGCATGTTTTACGGGAGGAAAAGCGCGACAAACGCCCAAAAAAAACGCTCCTGAACGAGCTTATGCGTTGGGCGTTTTACAGCGCGTTTTTACGCGCTGTAAAACGCTCAAGTGTGAACCACTCCCATAGGGATGCATTGGTTTTCATGTCTTGAGCGTTTTACAGCGCGTTTGAACGCGCTGTAAAACGCTCAGGTGTGAACCTAGGGTAAGTGAAGCCTTGGTCACATTGATCCTAAAGCCAGATAAAAACCCATGTTTATTGGATTCATATCGTCCCATTTCATTAATCAACACCGATAATAAAATTTTGGCTAAGATTCTGGCAGACAGACTTAAGCAGGGGTATTATGACACTTGTACATGAGGATCAGTCGGGATTTTTCTCAGGTAAAACTACAACTGATAATATTATGAGATACTTCGTGAACACACCAGGTATGGGTATAAATATACCGAGAACTACAAATACATGGACAATATACTGTGCTAGGTCTATATTAGCCTAGTTGGGAGCATCCCTCCAATAGACATCCTACAGAAAAAGGGGGGCTAGGTACGAGGATAACCCTAAAATGGCCCTGTTATTCTCAGCCCAGGGTGACCCCCTGATGGTGGAGGTTCCCTTTCCCCGAATCTAGTCCTGTTATTTCCCTGTTAAAACCCTCAAATTGAGATGTGTACCAGATAAATAGACGTTTGATAATTATGATATTGAAGCTGTGGGTACCAGATGACCATATCCAGTTAAGACACCGGCATAGGTTCTGCCCCCTAATCGATACATACAGCCATACAAAAGAACCCAACGCGTTTCACCTATCGCTTTCTAGATAATCAACAATAGGGATGAGAATTTAGGCTTTAGTCAGTAATGCAATTTGCTACTTACAGAAATAACCACGATATCGTCCCATGCCTGAGAAGCTACAGATACCCAGGCTAACTGGCCTCTATTTAAGTTTTCCCGCGATGCGCATGTTCCCTGTCACAGGTCCGACGCCACTGGAAACGCTACCACACGCTTTGAAGCGCATCCTGGAGCGCATCACATGATACCAACTTCCGGTTTGAAGACTTCCGGTGCGGTGGAACGCATAATGGACCGCAGTAGTTTTACACATGCTCTCTACTTCCGGTTTGGAGACGTCCGGTGCGGTGGAACGCATAATGGACCGCTGTTGTTGTGCGCTTGCGCAAATCATACCGATTGATTAAATCTACATAGCCCTAGATGTCATAAAGAGGCTGTGTAGTTAATGGGATACCTAAAAACCCGCTGTAGTTTTTATAAATACAAATTGCGGGAGAGGAGGCATAGGGGTTAGCCCATGGGTATTACAGAGAAGTAGGGTGTCACCTTTAATGTTATAATGATGTAAAGGCGATTGAGTAGGTCACGCTCCTTCCCATCGAGGGGAATAGAGGACCACAAGGTTGATAAGGCTGATAAATATGTATCAGTCTATAAAATGGTGCTTTGCGCACCGATAAGGCCAGATAGGCGTGACATAATTCATATGAAGACATGTTAGTTTTTGTAGGGAAATCAAATAAACAAGTATACGCGAGTCGCTCATTGAGAGAAAAATCTTGAGGGTAATAAAAACATCATTATAAAAGCATCCGACAAGGGGGGCAACCTGGTGATCTTAGATCACAAAAAATATCAACAGATGTGTTTGTCCCTCCTTAATGATAATAAGAGCTATAAAAAAAATCCCCTCAGACCCCACTGGCGTATTTTTAATAGAATTAAATCAGATTATTGCATGGGGATTACAACAAGGAGTGATTAATAAGGCTGAATTTGAGTTTTTGTCCCCGAAATTTCCACAGTTAGCAATATTTTATTGTTTGCCAAAAATCCATAAGGGGTATTCTCCCCTTAAAGGACGCCCCACTGTGTCCGGTATCAACTCCCTTATACATCACTGTGGTATCTACCTGGACAAAGTCCTTTGCAGTTTTGTTTGGTCACTACCATCCATCACCAGGGATACCATGGACTTTCTCCGGAGAATTGAAACCATAACTGTTGAACCTAACAGCTTGCTAGCGAGTATAGACGTAGAGTTTTTGTGTACGTCAATCCCACATGACAGGGGTATTGGGGCAACAGCCTACTTCTTAAACACTAGGGGAACACAATTCTATACACATGATGAGTAATTTCATTTTGCGACTTCTTGAGTTTACCCTTACCCACAATTATTTTCTATATAGCAGGTCGTTCTACCACCAGCTCAGGGGGACGGTGATGGGGAGCCCCTGTGCGCCCCCCTACGCCAACCTCCTACTGGGCTGGTGGAAGGAAAAATATTTCTTTCCTGACCAACATCAATGGTGGAACAGCCATATTACATTCTGGACCCGCTATATAGATGATGTCTTCCTTATCTGGGATGGCAGCGTTTCTGGATTTCGGGAGTTTATCGGAACACTCAACCAAAATGATGTTGGGTTGAGCTTTACCTCTGAAATCCAGACGGACCAAATTACTTTCCTAGACGTAGTTGTGAAAAAAACAGAAGGGACTCTGAGTACATCTATACATCGGAAACCAACAGCGACAAATAGTATTTTACATTGGGGCAGCTATCACCCGCCAGCAGTCAAGAAAGGTATCCATAGTGGGCAGTACCTCCGGGTCCGCAGAAACTGCTCCACTAGTAATAACTTTTATGTTGAATCTAAAAAATTACAGAATAAACTTAGACAAAGAGGATATCCACAGAACCTCCTAAAATAGTCCTTCAAATATGCAGAGACAAATTAAAGAGAGGATCTGCTTGTGCCAAAATCCAAAGACAGGTCAAGTGAGGGCCTTATACGCCTCATTTCTACCTTTGACACTGCCAATAAGGAAATAGTGTCAATATTAAAATCATATTGGCCAATACTCACAATGGACCCTGATTTGACCCAGGTCATTAAGGCATACCCTCAGATTACCTACAAAAGAGGTAGGAGTCTGAGGGATCGGCTAGTTCATAGCCACTATGAGGGTCCCAAAAAAGAAGGGACATGGCTTGATCGCAAGCCTATGGGTGTCTACAGATGCGGGACCTGCAAGGCCTGCAAATACATCAATACGACTAAAACAGTGATTTGTTCAGTAACAGGTGTTCCCTTCTCAGTTAGAGACTTTGCAAATTGTAAGACCACTGGCGTAGTCTATATCTGCCAATGTACCTGTCCGATGGACTACATTGGTAAGACCAAGAGGGAACTTAGCAGGCGAATTTGCGAACATGTTAATGACATTAAAAAACAAAGGGATACTCCTTTTGCTATCCATTGTAGAGAACACCATAATGACAATCTAGGGTCCATACGCTTTTCTGTCCTTGAAGTGGTACCTCTCGCGGAGAGGAGGGGCGACTGGGATAAGAGGATCTTACAAAAAGAAGCCAAATAGATCTATAGGCTCCGATCCCAGTCGCCCCTCGGTCTCAATGAGCGACTCACGTATACTTGCTTTATTTGATTTCCCTACAAAAACTAACATGTCTTCATATGTATTATGTCACGCCTATCTGGCCTTATCGGTGCGCAAAGCACCATTTTATAGACTGATACATATTTATCAGCCTTATCAACCTTGTGGTCCTCTATTCCCCTCGATGGGAAGGAGCGTGACCCACTCAATCGCCTTTACATCATTATAACATTAAAGGTGGCACCGTACTTCTCTGTAATACCCATGGGCTAACCCCTATGCCTCCTCTCCCGCGATTTGTATTTATAAAAACTACAGCGGGTTTTTAGGTATCCCATTAACTACACAGCCTCTTTATGACATCTAGGGCTATGTAGATTTAATCAATCGGTACGATTTGCGCAAGCGCACAACAACAGCGGTCCATTATGCGTTCCACCGCACCGGAAGTCTCCAAACCGGAAGTAGAGATCATGTGTAAAACTACTGCGGTCCATTATGCGTTCCACCGCAACGGAAGTCTTCAAACCGGAAGTTGGTATCATGCGATGCACTCCAGGATGCGCTTCAAAGCGTGTGGTAGCGTTTCCAGTGGCGTCGGACCTGTGAAAGGGAACATGCGCATCGCGGGAAAACTTAAATAGAGGCCAGTTAGCCCGGGTATCTGTAGATTCTCAGGCATGGGACGATATCGTGGTTATTTCTGTAAGTAGCAAATTGCATTACTGACTAAAGCCTAAATTCTCATCGCCATTGTTGATCATGGCTCCATATTATTTGCAGGCTTATATCAGCAGGATTTGAATAATCTGACTGTCACCATTGCCAAAGGATATCCAGCTGAGAGCTAAGTGCCTTTTATGTGTATCTTATTGGTACTTATCTATGTTGATCTCCATCCTGACTACCCCCTGATGAATCTATAAAGCGATAGGTGAAACGCGTTGGGTTCTTTTGTATGGTTGTATGTATCGATTAGGGGCCAGAACCTATGCCGGTGTCTTAACTGGATATGGTCATCTGGTACCCACAGCTTTAATATCATAATTATCAAACGTCTATTTATCTGGTACACATCTCAATTTGAGGGTTTTAACAGGGAAATAACAGGACTAGGTTCGGGGACAGGGGGTCACCCTGGGCTGAGAATAACAGGGCCTTTTTAGGGTTATCCTCGTACCTAACCCCCCTTTTTCTGTAGGATGTCTATGGGAGGGATGCTCCCAACTAGGCTAATATAGACCTAGCACAGTATATTGTCCGTGTATTTGTAGTTCTCGGTATATTTATACCCATACCCGGTGTATTTAATAATAAAGGTATTTTTAAAAGTCACGTATAGAATATGGATATTTGAAATTTAACTCAAGCTTGTCACATTATCTGATTTAATTATCTATACCCAATATTTGATACTTCGTGAACACCCAACTTGAACCCACTAATAGTTGGGAACGTATGATTGTTGCAATTGATGCTTCGAAAGCATTCGGCACTATAGAATGGCCCTTTCTGATATCGACATTAAAAAAAATGGGACTTGGAGATAATTTTGTATCATGGGTCCAGTTACTATATACGGATGTCACTGCAAGGGTAATGGTAAATGGGGAATACTCAGATAATAAACAGATTAATAGGGGGGTCAGGCAGGGTTGCCCCCTCTCCCCTATGCTTTTCGCCCTTGCTCTGGAACCCTTGGCCAATATGATCAGGCAAGATAAAGAAATAGAGGGGTTCAGGTTCGGTGTTCATGAAGAAAAAATTGCACTATATGCAGATGATATCCTGCTTTTCGTAGGAAAGCATGCATCAGTAACCAGAATACTCCAGACCTTTCCATCATTACAGTAAATATGCTGGGATCAATATAAATTGGTCTAAATTGGCCTGTATCCCGATTGATCCTTTGAATCATTTTGTACCAGGCCCACTAGAAATTAAAAGTCAACAAGAACCTGTTAAGTATTTGGGTATACAGATAACTTCAAACCCTAAAGACTATGCTCAATTAAATATTGTACCATTGATTAAAAAAATTAGAAAGAAAGTAGACCTCTGGAAAAAACTTCATATTTCAATGGCAGCCTGTATTTCATTAGTGAATATGTGTCTACTACCCCCTCTCAACTATATTCTATGGAATGCAGCGACAACAATTCCCCAAAAAACTTTTAAATTAATATCCAGCATATTGGTGGACTTGATTTGGCGAGGAAAAAAACCCAGAATTAGAGCAGAAATATTTAATATACATGAGAAGAATGGAGGATTATTGGTCCCGGATTTGGAACTCTATTACATCTCTGGCCATATTAAAAATATGATAGTATGGAGTAATTCACAAAGATACAAGACCCTAATTGCAGCAATTGACAAAAAGCTGGACCGCTGCAATGTGTTTCAGATAGTTGAGGCTAAAACCTTAATGCAGCAGCGATCCAACAAGATACCGATTATAGAATTGCTGTATAAAGTATAAAAAGAAGCTAGAGTGCTATGGACTCAAAATGAATTCCATACAGATACTTTATTATGGGACAACTGTCATCTGACCGAACTAAAAGCCATTGAACAGGAAATTTGGTGCAAGTACGGGATCTTTAAACTGGGCCAGGTATGGAAAAGCGGAGATATAATCCCATATCAAGAGTTAAAAAACCAATATGGACTGGGAAACAAAAACCTGGGGTTCTATTATTTACAAATGAAATACGCTTTGCGAACAAAAATAGGAAAGGGGACACAGATTACCGCTCTCCCCTCCCCATTAGCAAGTATTTCCAGATTAACAGAAGGGGAAAAACTTATATCTAAAATATATGAGAGTTTGTTAAACCAGAAAACAAATAAAAAAGCAGTTAAATGCTTGATGAATAAATGGAGCATGGTTTTACCATCACAAACTCAGGAACTATGGGAGATGGCTATTTGGACTAAAAATAGGGCAACAAATAGTTTTTCTCATAGGCTTATACAATTTAATATATTATATCGACTATACTATTCGCCCAAGCTACTGATGAAATGCTACTGATTTAAAGAATTTGGATGTCTAAAGTGTGAAGAGAAGGGAGTTGATGACATCCATATTCTCTGGACGTGTGGCGATATTCAGATTTATTGGGAGAAGCTGATTACACAAATAAAGGAGTACCATTCTTTCAAGGTACCCAGGGATTTTGAAACATGTATTCTTGGAGTCATGGAAAAAATAGACAATTCTAAACAGCGAGAAATAGCAGCTAAACTACTATTCCAGGCTAGAAAAAACATCATTCGACTCTGGGGAGATAGTGCTGGTCGACAGGTGGGTGAGATCTACTCAACTGTCACTAGCCACAGAAGAATTCTATCTAATCTAAAAAAAACTGATTTGCCTTATTATGACAGAAATGGTTGGGATAGCTGCCCTGCCAAGGGGAGAGGGGAGAGAGCCCCTTCCCTTCTCTTCCCTTTTTTTTTCTTCTTTTCTTTCTTCTTCATTTTGGGGCTCTTGTAAGCAGCAAGCAAGGGGAGTGGGGCAGGGGGGAATATTATACAATGTAAAAATGTTGATATTAAGACACAGGGCCAGATTTTTCATTAGCTAAAATCACTTTAATGGAGTGAAAAAGTCGCAAAAAAATGCGCAATCGGTAAAATTGCGCATTTTTTTGCGACTTTTTCAAGCTCTGCACTAAGCTCTCCAGTTTTGTGAAAGTGGGCGTGTTGTCTTATGTAAATGAATCTCTAGACAGATTTACTATTGCAACCATTTAAAAAGTCGCAAAAAAGTCGCAAAAAATTGCGCAATTTCACTCCAGGGGGGACCATGCTTATCTTATGCGACTTTTTAATAGAACATGCGACTTTTTTGTAAAGACGTGCGACTTTTGTTAAACCACTTGCTGAAGGATAAACTGCTACCGTCAATCCACATTTATCACAGTATTAAAGGACCATTAATAAATCTGACTAACTAAAAGTGACTTTGGGCAGATGTAAAAGTGGAGTAAGATGGAGGTGTAATGATAAATCTGGCCCACAATGTATAGGATAAGAATATGCAAAGTGCTGTTGTTGTGAAACATTATGTAATTTGAAAAAATTCTAATAATGAAATATAAAAAAAATATAAAAAAATAAAGAGAATCGGTATAGGATTTTAATGTTTTGGTACCTTACCCCAGCCTTTCTCTATCGACTCAACCCCACTATCCTATCTGTTGCTGATTTTTGTCACAGGAAATTGTCACACTCACATTTTCTGAGAATGTGCCCTGATAAAAACTCTGTATGTAAATCGATGAAGTATGTAAATAATGTATGTAAATTCGATCTTACTTGTCCTGAGGTAAAAAAAATTCCAGTATGTCTTATGGTGTTTTTGCTTAATGTACCTCTAGAATTTCTGAAAGGAGATCTGCCAGGTTGTTCTACATTTTCTAATGTCTTTGGAGCACCTAACTGCTTCCTTGAATGAATGCTTTGGCTTAATTTGGGAACCTCAGGACTCCTATTGGTTGAAGCTATCTGCGATGTAGTTGTGATTCAAAAGATGACTTACCTATCCTCAAACCGTCCGTCTTTGTCAAGTTTTATGTCTCCCCTCTCTTTTGGATGTTCCTGCTTACTTCTCTTGATAGAAAACGCTTGCTTTGTTTGCTGTGCATTCTTGAATATTGTGTAAAATCTCTTTCTTGCCTTATTCACATATGATAAGCTTTAATTAGTCTTTGTATTCTTAATGCTATGACTCTACTGTATTCTATGACACTACTGTATTCAAATGACTTAACCCACTTGTTCTATACCATGGCATTATGTCATCTAGATGTAATTGTTTGTATGTCTATAAATCTTTGTTATTTTCTATTTCTACTGTACTTTTTAAAAAAACTTTTCAAAACAAATTTCTGTAAGAAAAGATTAGTATCACAATAATCATACTGTGCTATATAATAAAGATAACATTCAAATTTTACAGTGAATGCTTTAAAAACAAAACTCAGAAAATTATGAGGAAATTGCATTTTTTCCATCTTCCAATACATGATATGGTATATAAAATGATGCCATCAAAAATACAACTTATTTTGCACACATATTTCTACATGGCGCAATTAAAATCAGCATTGTTCAGACGCTATATAATCTCAATAAAAACAAAGTTTTACAGCTCCCCAGACTGAATAAGCAGCCCAACTGACAAAGGAATTACCCCAACACATAACCAAACATGAAAGCTTGTATTGTTTGTCAATTTTTCACTTTGTATCTATAGTTCTTCAAATAAAATAAGGCCCAATGGATCATGCAACGACCCTGGGTTTCGCTAGTTCGGCTTCCTTTGGGGCATGATACTGTAGATGTGCATATCCAATAAATATTTAAAATCCGCAAATTACATATAATTAACTACAAATCCTGAACACCATCCATTAATCCATAATCCATTAACACATCATATTTTTTAAATATATTTGGTAGAACTTTGTAAACTGTATATATTGTAATAAAAACTAAGCAATTAATTAACATCTGTTGAGCAATAAAATTTGGGGACATTTACTATCTCCTACATGCCAGAAAACTGGCACCCAAAACAAAGCTTGGTGCTTGCCAAACTTGCAAAAAATTTAGAGACCCTTTGTTTGTAGCCCCACTTGCCACTTTTCCAAACAGTGAGCAGAGTGGGATGAGGAGCAGGAAGTTCAGAGCCTGTGCAGCTGTACAGTCATATTTTTTATAATCTACGTCAGGAAAATAGCATAGATTATAGTGGAAATCTACACCAGCTCCATTTCTAGTTTAGATTTCTGTTTTGGCATATGGAACTGCAGAGATATGCCACAATTAACCCACAGATGACTATACAATTTTCTGTTTTTACGTCTTCTTTTTAACTCCTTGCCTTCTTGGAGCCATAATGTTTTTTTATTTTTCTGTTCACATAAATGTATAAGAGCTTGTTTAAATGTGGAATAAGTTGTACTCTCTAATGCCCCCATTTACTATTGCATACAATGTGTAAAAAAAAAAAAATCCTGCCACAGTTTTATGGGTTTTGTTTTTACAACTTTCCCTCTGCGGTAAAAATTACTTGCTATCTTCATTCTCCGGATCAGTATGATTGATACCACATATGTATAGTTGTGTTTTAATACAAAAAAAATTAAAACTTTGAAAAAAAGATTTTTTTCTTTTCATTGTCATATTCTGACTCCAATAACGTTTGTACAGTTATGTCTACATAGCTGTGTGAAGGTTCATTTTTTGTGGGGGGATCTGTAGATTTTAGACTATTTTGGAGTGTGTATGAATGCCATAACTGAACAAAATTACAAATGACCAATTTGCAAGGTTTTTTGTCGCTTCACCGCCAAAATATTGAATAAAAAGTGATATGATAATTATGTTTACATTTTAATTGTTTGTGCATTTTGGCATGCGTCAAACTTTGTTGATTATTTATCTTTATTTTTATTTTCAGGAAAGAGGTGATATATACAGGGGTGCAGCTAAAGGCTCATGGGTTCAACTTGGGCCCCCCTTCCCTTAGTGCTTTTTGGCCAGGAGCAGGGCAGTACATAGCCTTCATTCTGCCTGAGAAAAAAATTGAAACGGCACCCCCCCATGCCAAATTCTTAACCTAACCCCTTTCTCTACCGCCACAGGTGTAACTTGACCAGCATGCACTTAATGTAATATCAGTGTGTTCTTATTTGGCACAAGTGACTTTGGGCCCCCTCAGGCTTATGTGTTTTTTTTTATATTTTTAAAAACTTTTCTTACTTTTTTTTAGGCCCCCAAGGGCCCAACAACATACAATCATCAGATTTCTCTTTCTATTTAGCACTGGAATTTAATGCATTGCTGGATATAACATTCAGTATATTCCAATGTGGCGCTGCCAACTACAGGCCTAAAATCGTTTTTGTCAGCAGAACATCCTTCCAGGTCACAAGTACAATGCAGAATGGCATTCTGTGAGGTTGTCTGTAACAGGACTTTGCTTAATACTGCCCCTGATTGGCTGATCAGGCTGTATTTCAGTCTCTGAGCGAATCAAGGCAAGCTCACCCTCCTACTTTCTCCCTGTGTCATGTAACCATCCTTCTTCTTCCTCCCTCTTGGTTTTGCCCACCAACATCAACAGTATAATGGCAATGGGTGTCTTTCATCTGAAGCGAATCAGAAAAGTTTAAAATTTATTTGGTAAACAAATTTTTGTGACATTTGTAATGAATCCGATTAGTTAAGAATTGCTTCGCTCATCCTTACTACAAATATCTTTATGAGATAAATATCATATTGTACATGTCAGTCCAATTAGAACTGTGCAAATCAGCTCAGTAGTGATATATTCAGAAAAAAAAGCCACCTGGCAGTATGTGCAACATTAAGTTGTAATCAATAATTAAAGACAATGCAGGCAAAAAAAAAAAAAACTGTCCAAAGTGAACTGTGCTTATCAGTAAAATTGCTATGACTCTTCGAAGGAAGGGAATTAAAAGTGAAAACAAGAAAAGAAATTTGATGACACCAAGGAGTTAACATTATACATTATACATACGGAAAAGCCGGCCCCTTAAAGAACAGTCCTATCTGTCCGTAATATGGAAAATAATAGGACATGTTCTATTTTTTGCGGAACAGCCATGCAGACATATGGACACAGAATGTACGTTTACGTTTTTTTGCGGCCCCATGGTCGCATATGGTTCTGCATGCGGGCCAAAATAAAAAATTGGAACGGACATGGAAAAAAATGTTTGTGTGCATGAGCCCTAAGTCACATTTCTGGGTATAAAAAGAGCATGTTATGGAGGCCGAGTCTCTTAGAAAGATGGGCAGAGGTTCACCAATCTGCAAAAGACTGAATTAAAAAATTGTAAAACATTCAGAAAAATGTTTCCAAAGTAAAATTGCAAAGACTTTGAACTCAGACTCAGATTAATCAAAATTTGAGGAGAGGGATTATCCAGCTTTTTATCAACAGTTCAAAAGCTTGTATCTCTGATGATATGAGGTTAAATTAGTGCCCATGGCCATCCGCATTTTGGAAAGGCACTATTAATAGAGATTTTAGAACAAAATATTTTCCAATCCAGACAATGGCCCTGATTTGTCATGCCCTAACAAATTTTTTAATTGCGAATATCGGCAATTCGAGAATTCGAGAATATTTAGAATATCGCAAAATATATTCGCAATCGCGAATATTCATTTTTTTTAATACCAGTTTATGAGAATTTTTATGCGATTTTTTATATGCAAATTTTCGCAATCAAGAAAATATTGTCAACATTTTCTTGATTGTGAAAAGTCACATATAAAAATGTGCATAAAATTTGCATAAAAATTCGCATACATTTTTATGCAAATTTTTATGCAAATTTTTATATGCGAATTTTCACAATCAAGAAAATAATGACTGGAGATCACGAATTCGTAAATTTTCGAATATATGGCGAATATTCGCCCAAATATTTGCGAAATATCGCAAATTCGAATATTACCCCTGCCGCTCATCACTACTTAACGTCAGAATTCTGGCATTAAAAAGTTGCAAAATTGGCCCAATGTCTATTTCAGTGAAGGCTTTTCATATTATAGCAACACAATTCTAAACCACATACAAGTGCATCTGAATAAATTAGAATATCATTGAAAAGTTAATTTATTTCAGTAATTCAATTCAAAAAGTAAAAGTGATACCGTATATACTCGAGTATAAGCCGACCCGAGTATAAGCCGACCCCCCTAATTTTACCCAAAAAAACTGGGAAAAGTAGTGACTCGAGTATAAGCCGAGGTGGAAATGGATGTCACTGTTATGGGGGATCTGTGGATGACGCACTGTTATGGGGGGATCTGTGGATGACGCACTGTTATGGGGGATCTGTGAATGACGCACTGTTATGGGGGATCTGTGGATGACACTGTTATGGGATGGGGGCTGTGGATGGCACTTATGGGATGAGGGGGATGTGGATGACACTGTTATGGGATGGGGGGATGTGGATGGCACTTATGGGATGAGGGGATGTGGATGGCACTGTTATGGGAAGGGGGATGTTGATGGCACTTATGGGATGAGGGGATGTGAATGACACTGTTATGGGATGGGGGCTGTGGGTGGCACTTATGGGATGGGGGCTGTGGATGGCATCCACAGATCCCCATCCTATAACAGTGCCATCCACATCCCCCATCCCATAACAGTGCCATCCACATCCCCCATCCCATAACAGTGCCATCCACATCCCCCTCATCCCATAACAGTGCCATCCACATCCCCTCATCCTCCATTACGCTCATGTATAGTTTTTAAATTCGATTATTCTATACAGTTATTCTTACTATAATTCTTGCCCCCTCTGTACTTCATCACATGCGGCAGTCGGGCAGTGAATACTTCAGGCCGGGCGGGAGAGCGAGCGCAGTGTGAGTGACGTCACGGGCCTGAAGTATTCACTGCCCGACTACCGCATGTGATGAAGTACAGAGGGGGCAAGAATTATAGTAAGAATAACTGTATAGTATAATCGAATTTAAAAACTATACATGAGCGGTGGGGCCGGAGCGCAGTGAGCGCATCGGCCCTGCCGCAAACGCCCGCCCCCAGCTCCTCCTCCTATTTCTAGTGTTTATTTCTTTTAACGTTAATGATTATGACTTATAGCTAATGAAAAGCCAAAAGTCAGTATCTCAGAAAATTAGAATATTGTGAAAAAGTTCAATATGGTATTGTGTTGTAAAAATCAGCTAATCAACACAAAACACCTGCAAAGGTTTCCTAAGGGTTCAAATGATCCCTCAATCTGGTTCAGATGGCTACACAATCATAAGGAAGAGTGCTTTACTTGGAAGTAAAGGGTATGGTAGAAAAAGGTCCACAAGCAGCAGGGATGGCTGCAGCCTTGAAAGGATTGTCAAAAAAAAGCCATTCAAGAATGGTAGATTCACAAGGAGTGGACTGTGGCTGGAGTCAGTGCTTCAAGACCCACCACACATACAGACATATCCAAGACCCAGAGACACAATCAGAAGTGTCGTAACTGGGCTAAGGAGAAAAAGGAATGGACTGTTGCTCAGTGGTCCAAAGTCCTGTTTTCAGACGAAATTCAATTTTGCATTTCACATTTAAATGAAGATCCCAGTCTGGAGGTAGACTGGAGAGCAGTGGCATAGCGTGAGGGGGGCCGGGGGGGCCGTTGCCCCAGGTGCAAAAATTCAGGGGGCGCCAGCAGGGCCGCACCGCCAATTAGGCAAAGTGAGTCGATTGCCCCAGGCATCGCGGTCTTGCTGACAAGTGTGGGGGCGGCAGCAGGGCACGAGATGAGTGCTCCTATTGTCGAAGCGCTCATCTCTATAGTCATCTGTATTTCTGTCCCCAGAACAGCGATACAGATGGATGCTGCGGGGCAGGGGAGAGGAGTCTCCCTTCCCCGTTCCTCTAATAGGCTGCAGGCACTAGGCCTGGAGCCTATCAGAGGCTGGTGCAGGCAGTGCGATGACATCATCAAGCTGCCTGAGCCATATAGCGCGGGACACAGGCCAGAAGAGGCCTGCATCGCATTGCTTCCAGCCTGATGGAGGTAAGTATAAGTGTTTATTTTTTTATATGGTACAATACTTGTTACTGGCACATAATTGGAGGGGGGGGCACTTATCACTGGCACATAATTGGGGGGCACTTCTTACTGGCACATTATTGGGATGCATCTATGGGGGCACATCTTACTGGCACATTATTGGGGGGAACTGTGGGGGCATCTATGGGGCCACTTCTTACTGGCACATTATTGGGGGCACTTTTTACTGGCACATTAATTGGTGGCACTATGGGGGCACTTCTTACTGGTACATTATTGGAGACACTATGGGGCATCTACTGAAGCCACAAAGAAGGGGTGTTTTATATGGGGGGCACTTTGGGGGAAGGGGGGAGAGGAACACTATGGGGGCTTCTACTAAGTAGTGATGAGCAGGAGGTGCCATATTAGATTTTGCGATATTTTGCGAATATTCGATTGAATATTCATCATATATTTGTTGAAATTGAATATTCGTCATTATTCCAAATATTGCGAATGTTACACGAATTTATATTCGCATTGCGAATTAAACTTAGAGCTGAGTTCCTAATGGTTGTAACTTGTATTGCTAGAATTGACAAAGATAACGAATATCACGAATATAGCACTATATTCTCAATGTTCTTTATATTCTAGCAACAACCATTAGGAACTCAGCTCTAAGTTTCATTCGCGAAGCGAACATATAATCGCATTGCGAATTGATCTTAGAGCTAAGTTACTAATGGTTGTATTGCTAGAATATAACGAAGATCACGAATATCACGAATTCATGACTATAGCACTATATTCTCAATCTTCATTATATTCTAGCAACAACCAGGGCCGGACTGGCCTACCGGGATACCGGGAAAATTCCCGGTAGGCCGGTAGCCCTGACTGCCGCACGGCCGGCCGGCGGCCGCAGGCACACTGGGCTCCAGTGGCGACGGAGATGAGCGCTTGCATTGCGCTCATCTCCGTGCGGAGCAGCAGCAGAGGAGGGAGAGGCGTGACCTCTCCCTGTTCCTCTGATAGGCTGCCAGCACTAGGCTGGCAGCCTATCAGAGGCGGCTCAGCGGCGCGATGACATCATCGCGCCGCCGAGCCGTACAGCTCGAGACACAGGCCGGAAGAGGCCTGCATCGCATCGCTGGAGGTAAGTATAAGTGTTCTTTTTTTTTTTTTTCTTGGGGCTACTGGCAGCACTAAAGGGGCTACTGGCAGCACTAAAGGGGCTACTGGCAGCACTAAAGGGGGCTACTGGCAGCACTAAATGGGGCTACTGGCAGCACTAAAGGGGGCTACTGGCAGATAAAGGGGCTACTGGCAGCACTAAAGGGGGCTACTGGCAGCACTAAAGGGGCTACTGGCAGCACTAAAGGGGCTACTGGCAGCACTAAAGGGGCTACTGGCAGATAAAGGGGCTACTGGCAGATAAAGGGGGCTACTGGCAGCACTAAAGGGGCTACTGGCAGCACTAAAGGGGCTACTGGCAGCACTAAAGGGGCTACTGGCAGCACTAAAGGGGGCTACTGGCAGCACTAAAGGGGCTACTGGCAGCACTAAAGGGGCTACTGGCAGCACTAAAGGGGCTACTGGCAGATAAAGGGGCTACTGGCAGATAAAAGGGCTACTGGCAGATAAAGGGGCTACTGCCACTTAAAGCGGGCTACTGCCACTTAAAGGGGCTACTGCCACTTAAAGGGGCTACTGCCACTTAAAGGGGCTACTGGCACTAAAGGGGCTACTGGCACTAAAGGGGCTACTGGCACATAAAGGGGCTACTGGCACATAAAGGGATGGCTACTGGCACATAAAGGGGGCTACTGGCACTAAAGGGGGCTACTGGCACTAAAGGGGCTACTGGCACTAAAGGGACGGCTACTGGCACATAAAGGGACGGCTACTGGCACATAAAGGGGCTACTGGCACTAAAGGGACGGCTACTGGCACATAAAGGGACGGCTACTGGCACATAAAGGGCGGCTACTGGCACATAAAGGGCGGCTACTGGCACATAAAGGGACGGCTACTGGTACTAAAGGGGCTACTGGCACATAAAGGGGCTACTGGCACTAAAGGGGACGGCTACTGGCACACTGTTATGAGGGCACTGTGGATGTCACTGTTATGGGGGATCTGTGGATGACACTGTTATGGCAGAATCTATGGATGACACTGTTATGGGGAATCTGTGGATGACACTGTTATGGGGAATCTGTGGATGTCACTGTTATGGGGCGCTGTGGATGTCACTGTTATGGGGCGCTGTGGATGTCACTGTTATGGGGATCTGTGGATGACATACTGTTATGGGGGTACTTTCACACCTGCGGCATGGCTATCCGACCTATCCGGGCTGTTCACCCTCCTGATCTGCCAGCCGCAAGTACCCGTGCACTGCCGCTGCTGCTGCTCTGTCCCCATTGACTATAATAGGGGCAGGTGACGGAGCTATGGCGCAGCACGGCAGAGATCGCCGGACTAAAAAGTACTGCATGTCCGACTTTTAGTCCGGCGATCTCTGCCATGCTGCACCATAGCTCCGCCCTGCCCCTATTATAGTCAATGGGGACAGAGCAGCAGCACGGCAGTGCACGGGTACTTGCGGCATGGCGGATCAGGAGGGTGAACAGCCCGGATAGGTCGGATAGCCATGCCGCAGGTGTAAAGTACCCCCATAACAGTATGTCATCCACAGATTCCCCATAACAGTGTCATCCATAGATTCCGCCATAACAGTGTCATCCACAGATCCCCCATAAGTGTGTCATCCACAGATCCCCATAAGTGTGTCATCCACAGATCCCCCATAAGTGTGTCATCCACAGATCCCCATAACAGTGTGTCATCCACAGATCCCCATAACAGTGTCATCCACAGATCCCCATAACAGTGTGTCATCCACAGATCCCCCATAAAAGTGTGTCATCCACAGATCCCCACAACAGTGTGTCATCCACAGATCCCCCATAAAAGTGTGTCATCCACAGATCCCCATAGCAGTGTATCATCCACTGATCCCCATAACAGTGTGTCATCCACAGATCCCCCATAACAGTGTGTCATCCACAGATCCCCATAGCAGTGTGCCTGCCCTGCGCACTGAGGACAGATTGAAAAGAGGGAAGATCCGTGGAAGCAAGCAGAGGACAGCACAGCAGAAGATGGAATAGGTTCTTTTGTAAGTAAATTATTTTATTATAAATGTATCCCTGCATACCGTAATACTCTCGTATTTTGAATTTATATATACTTATTTCTGTTTTTTTCAGTTGTATGAATTTAAGTGGGGAAAATTATTAGTGCCCCCATTTTGACTGTGGTATCTTATGTGCCTCCCATATATTGTTCCTAGAGTTGCCACTGCGCAGAGGCCAAGTCACGGCAACGCTAGGGTAAGGCCCGGCCTGTGTGTGTGTATATAATTATATATATATATATATATATATATATATATATACACACACATACATACACACGCTCGCGGCGTGTGTGTTTGGGGCTGGTATGCAACTTTTTCCGGGGCTGGTATGCAACTTTTTCCAGGGCTGGTTTTTATCCCCAGTCCGGCCCTGGCAACAACCATTAGGAACTCAGCTGTAAGTTGATTTCGCAATGCGAACATATACTCAACACTACTACTGAGGCCACAAAAAAGGGGCTCTGTAAAGGGGTATTTTATACTGGGACACATTATGGTGGGTACTATGGGGAAGGGGGAGAGGAGTACTATGGGGTCATCTATGGGGGCACTAAGAAGGTTTTTTTATACTTGCAAATTATGGGGGACACTGAGGGCATCTACTGGGGCACTATATATCGGGCATTTTATACTGGTACATTATGGGGGCACTAGGAGGAATGGAGGAGATGAGCACTATGGGGGCATTTACTGGGGGCACTATATAGGGGTATTTTATACTGGCACATTATGGGGGCAACTGGGGGCATTAAAAGGTGTTTTTTTTTTTTGCACTGGCACACGTTATAAGGGGGCATTTTTTGTACAGTCACATTATAAAGAGAATTATTACTACTGGGGGGCATTATGGTGGACTTTATTACTACTGGAGTTCTATGGGGAACATTATTACTAGTATAGGCACTTCTGGGTCACAGCAGGGACATGTTGGGGGCACTGTAGGAGCACTATTACTACCATGTGTGCTGTAGCAGAGAATTATTGCTATTGGTGGGACTTTTTTGGGAGCACTATTACTGTGGGGACACCTTGGCACAGTTTTAGCTTACCACAATCATTTTTGGGGGTACGCTATGTGTACACTATTAGTGTCAGGGACACTATTTCCTGGACACAGTTATTTTAGGGCACTGTGTGCCAATAATTATTGAAGGGAACTATCTGCATGGTACTGGTATTATCAGGGGGTTTATCTGTTTCTGCAGAATAATATTGGGGAGCATGGGGCAGAGTATTGGAGGTGGTAGGATGATTTGTCCAGAAGATGGAAGAATTATGGAAAAGTAGTAAACTAAGATATTCTTTTTGTCAAACAGCAGAGACGATAAATAGCTGAAAAATGGTGTTCTGAAGGTCTGAAAGGAGAAGATGAGGAAAGAGTACATCTACATTAAAGGAGACATCACTGGATGTAAGAGGTATGGGGCGCTGTACTACCCGGTATGTTCTGTAGTGATGGGAGGGTGAATATAGAATTTGGCCCACCCTGTCGCATCCTGGCCCCAGACTTTAGGTCACACTGTGCGTGTTCGTAAATCTGGGGCTCACACCCATCTACTACATTATCTGTACTCAGAGAGTTATCACTGTGTTATCTGTGTTGTTACGTGTGACTGCAAGTAATATCTACTACATTAGCTGTAAAAAGGGCGTTGCCACAGCTTTGGGGGTTGGGACGCATCACTTGGCTTGCCCTGGGTGCTGGCAACCCACGCTATGCCACTGCTCGAGAGGCACACAATCCAAGTTGCCTGAGGTCCAGTGTGAAGTTTCCACAGTCAGTAATAGTTTGGGTAGCCATTTCATCTGCTGTTGTTGGCCCACTGTATTATATCAAGTGCAAAGTCTGCTCAGCCATCTACCAGTAAATTTTAAAGCACTTCATGCTTCCCTCTGCTGACAAGTTTTATGGAGATACTAATTTCATTTCACAGCAGGACTTGGCATCTGCTCACACTGCCAAAAGTACAAATACCTGGTTTAATACCCACAGTGTCACTGTGCTTTATTAGCCAGAAAACTTGCCTGACCTAAAACCATAGAGAATCTATGGGGTTTTGTCAAGAGGAAGAGGAGAGACACCAGATTCAACAATGCGGACAAGCTGAGGGCCACTATCAAAGCAACATTGGCTTCCGTAACACCTTAGCAGTGCCACAGGATGATCACCTCCATGCCACTACATTAATGCAGTAATTCATGAAAAAGGAGCCCCAAGCAAGTATTGAGTGCACATACTGTATGATAGAGATGTGGATATCATTCTTGATCAACTAAGATGGCCCCTATATCCTCCAGCTCTCAGACATCGCCTTATTTACTCAGGCTGGGACACAAGCACAAAGACTTCACCTTATCCAAGAGGACCCTCCTCCCTGATGTGTCATATATGACGTATGTTGTACTGCTGTTAGTATAAAGCCATTACAAGATTGCGCTGGCACCTAGATATTTACATCGTTTTCATACCAAAGTTAGTAAAATAATACACAATGCAAAGATGCCAAGTGTCATCTCTTTTCTTGTTTTTGTATTCTAGCCAATGGAACAATGCCAGGAGCCTCAGGGGGTATGCCCCCTATGATGTACTTATATATTGCTTAATCTTAGTGTAATAAATGAGAAATGCTTTGACCCTTGCCTAGTGTCAATGTTATTTCTTCCATGCATGAAAAATACTAGGATTACTAGCAATTTGGAGCAGTAGAGAAAACTTAATTATCCCTGATTAAGGGCATCTTTAACAGTTTGGCACCCAATGTGGGGCTCAAGAGAATGTAACATTGGTAGTCGACGTAGATGACCTCCGAGACCTAACGAAAGTCACTTGAGGAGGAGACCGTGGCCCCAAGAGAAGGTAAGAAAACTTGTTTATCATGCATGCCTCTCTTTGCTTTGTTTCGTTAAGTCACGGCTGTCTGTTCTGCTGGACTATGGTTACACTGTAAGTAGCAGCTTCGGCTGATGTTGAAATCTTGAGTCCCTAGGACCTTAGACTGAGAAGGAAGATTTGCTCTAATGTGGGTACTTCTTGTCTGTGTTTTAGTGTCACGCACCTTCACGTTTAACAGTTAAGCAGAGTAAGAGAATTCCCCTGGCAGGGGGGGGGGGGGGGGGAGCTCATAGGACAGGGGCTACAATAAATTTCTGCCTGCATTGGCATACTTTTCAGTAGGCCAACATTTCTGCATTAAAAATCATTTTTTTAAATTGGTCTTATATAATATTAAAATTTTCTAACATTTGAGTTTTCATTAGCTGTAAGCCAAAATCATCAACATTAAAATAAATTAACACTTGAAATAGATCACTCTGCGCCTTTGGAGCAAATGGCATAACATTATTAACCGTCATTCATTATTTAAACTACACACATTAAAAAAAATCTCCTAAATTGCAAAAAAATCATGACGTTTGTCTTCTTATTCCAAATAAGAAAACAGACAAGAAAAGTGGGCACAGTCAAGATGTAAGTCACCTGTTAGACTTGATCATCAATATCAACAAATAAGGCCCCTTGCAGGTGAGTGTTCCTCCCGCCAAAGAGTCTGCATCGCAGCACCCGGCCTGACCTCCCATCACTGATGGGATTCACATAGAATTCCAGAACCGTTACAGTTCTGCAATGTATTGGATAACACTGGCAGCATTATGCCAGTGTTATCCAATACATTCCAGAACTGTAAGGGTTACATATCATCATAAATCAATATACTGCTATGTGACCCTGGCAGCGCTGGGGGTTCAGGCAGGTAGCTGCATTGCAGACTCGTTGAGGGAGGAATGCTCATATGCAAGGGGCCTAAGAAAGGCACAAAATGAAGTGTGCTCCTTTTTAATACACTATAAATGCTACTAGCTACCCTCTCCAAGTTATTCCTGCCCCATATCAGCTCCAAACCAATGATTGGTGGTTATTGTTAGAGATGAACAAATCGAAGTTGACGAAGTGGAATTCGATCCGAATTTCAGGAAAATTTGGTTTCCACCGAAGTCGAATTTCCTGACGCTTTGTGGTAACGAATCACATTTTTTCCTAAAATGGCTTCTGCACATGTTAGGACATGGAGCAAAGAACTCTATGAACAAGGGATCACCCACAATGCCATGCATGCAGCCAATCAGCAGCCAGCCACCCCCTGTGATGTAACATCCCTATAAATAGCCTCAGCCATCTTGGATCCTGCCATTTTCCAGTGTGCTTAGTGCAGGGATAGACGTCAGCAGGCGCTAGGGACAGTGCTAGGAAATACTATATTGTGCTGAAAAAACAATTTACAAGTTCAGGGAAAGATTATCCAAGGTGTAAGGACAGGAAAGGGAGGCATCATCTGCACTATAAAAGGAGAACAGGGTGCAATCAATAAGAGAGTGTACAGCCTGGGAAATAGGAGCGATTCTATTATACCTTGCTGCACTAATTGGGGATCCAAATTGCAGTTATACTGCTGCTTTTAGGTTGTTTGCCCTATATGATACATCACTAATTCCAGCAAACCTTGCTTGTGATTGGGGTGCACTTTTTGTGTGATACAGCAATTTACAGGGTGTATTAATAGAAAAGATACAAACGTCCTCTTAGCCGTTCTGTCTTGATTTTACATTGTTTTACTTTTTTTGGGTGGGTGTATTAATAGGAAAGAAAAAAAAAATATATGTCATAATTGATGTTCTGCAGTTAAGTTACATTGTACTACAGCCATTTACTAGGAGTATTAATAGGAAAGGTACATATGTCCCATTAGCGGTTCTGCTGTGAATTGCAATTGTTATATTTCTTTTTTTGGGGTGTAGTAATAAGAAAAAGAATATGTCTTAATTGCCGTTCTGCTGTGAATTGTGATTGTTATTTTTTTTGGAGGGGGGTTCATTAACCACTTCAGCCCCCCTAGCTTAAACAAGCTTAATGACCAGGCCACTTTTTACAATTCCGCACTACACTATTTTCACCGTTTATTGCTCCATCATGCAACTTACCACCCAAATGAATTTTGCCTCCTTTTCTTCTCACTAATAGAGCTTTCATTTGGTGGTATTTCATTGTTGCTGACATTTTAACTTTTTTTGCTATTAATAAAAATTTAACGACATTTTTGCAAAAAAATGACATTTTTCACTTTCTGTTGTAAATTTTTTTTAAAAAAACTACATTTCTATATACATTTTTCTCTAAATTTATTGTTCTACATGTCTTTGATAAAAAAAAGTCCAATAAGTGTATATTTATTGGTTTGGGTAAAAGTTATAGCGTTTACAAACTATGGTGCAAAAGTGAATTTCGGCATTTTGAAGCAGCTCTGACTTTCTGAGCACCTGTCATGTTTCTTCAGGTGCTAGAATGCCAGGATAGTATAAATACCCCCAAATGACACCATTTTAGAAAGAAGACACCCCAAAGTATTCGCGGAGGGGCATGGTGAGTTCATGTATCATTTCATTTTTTTTTCACAAGTTAGCGGAAAATGACACTTTCTGAGGAAAAAAATAAAATAATAAAGTTTCCATTTCTGCTAACTTCTGGCAAAAAAATAAAATCTCCCACGGACTCACTATGCCCCTCAGTGAATACCTTGGGGTGTCTACTTTCCGAAATGGGGTCATTTGTGGGGCGTGTTTACTGTTCTGGCATTTTGGGCGGGGCTAAATTGTGAGCAGCCCTGTAAAGCTAAAGGTACTCGTTGGAATTTAGGTCCCTTTGCACTCAGGCTGCAAAAAGTGTCACTCATGTGGTATCGCCGTACTCAGAAGAAGTAGGGCAATGTGTTTGGGGTGTATTTTTACATATACCCATGTTGAGTGAGAGAAATATCTCTGTAAACTGACAACTTTGTATAAATTTTTTTTAAAAGTTGTCGTTTACAGCGATATTTCTCACACAAAGTATGGGTATATATAAAAATACACCCCAAAACACATTGCCCTACTTCTCCTGAGTACGGCAATACCACATGTGTGACACTTTTTTGCAGCCATGATGCGCAAAGGGGCCCTAAAACCAATGAGTACCTTTAGGATTTCACAGGGCATTTTTACGCATTTGGATTCCAGACTTCTTCTCACGCTTTAGGGGCCCCTAAAATGCCAGGACAGTATAAACACCACACATGTGACCCCATTTTAGAAAGAAGACCCCCCAAGGTATTCTGTGAGGGGTATGGTGAGTTCATGTAAAATTTTATTTTTTGTCACAAGTTAGTGAAATAAGAGACTTTGTAAAAAAAAAAAAAAATATATATCAATTTCCGCTAACTTGTGCCAAAAAAATAAAAATTCTGTGAACTCGCCATGCCCCTCACGGAATACCTTGGGGTGTCTTCTTTCCAAAATGGGGTCACATGTGGGGTATTAATACTGACCTGGCATTTTAGGGGCCCTAAAGCGTGTGAATCCAAATGCGTTTTTTTTTTTTTTTTTTTTTTTTTACAAAGTCTCATTTTCCACTAACTTGTGACAAAAAAATAAAATTTTGCATGAACTCACCATACCCCTCAGCGAATACCTTGGGGTGTCTTCTTTCTAAAATGGGGTCACATGTGAGGTTTTTGTACTGCTCTGGCATTTGAGGGTCTCCGCAATCATTACACGTATGGCCAGCATTAGGAGTTTCTGCGATTCTCCGTATATTGAGCATACGGGTAATGAGATTTTTTTCCGCTCAGCCTCTGGGCTGAAAAAGAAAAATGAACGGCACAGATTTTTTCATTCGCATCAATCAATGTGGATGAAAAAATCTCTGCCAAAATCAGTGACTGCGGTGCGGTGGGCTGGGCACTAACTACCTAACAAGTAGCTAACTAACTGGTGGTGATAAGGGACCCTTATGCCCCATTCACACGTCCGAAATTCTGTTTGCGGAACGGAATTGCGGACCCATTCATTTCTATGGGGACAGACTTTGTCCCGCTCGGATCCGGAATTGCGGATCCGCACTTACGGGTCTGCACTTCCGTTCCGCAAAAATATAGAACATGTCCTTTTCTTGTCCGCAATTGCGTACAAGAAAAAGCATTTTCTATATAGTTCTGGCAATGTGCGGATCTGCAAAATGCGAAAAGCACATTGCCGGTGTTCGTGTTTTGCGGATCCTCAAAACACATATGGACATGTGAATAGAGCCTTACAGGGGGGTGATCAGTGACAGGGGGGTGATCAGGAAGTCTATATGGGGTGATCAGGGGTTAACAAAGGGTTAATAGTGGTTATAAAGTGAGGGGGGGGGGGATTAGTGTAGTGTTTGGTGCAACTTTACATTGTTACCTGGTCCTCTGGTGGTCGATCCCAGTAAATGGGACCACCAGAGGACCAGGTATTAGGTATATCAGACGCTGTTAACAACACAGCGTCTGATATACCACTTTGATCTAATTTATTTTACATTTACAGCCTGCCAGCGATTGATCATCGCTGGCAGGCTGTAGTACAACTGCAGATCTCGGCTCTCGCGAGATGACGCACGGATGTGTCCAGGAAGAATAAACCTGCCGCCGCCAGGACGCATCCGTGCGTTCGGTGGTCGGGAACAGGTTAATCAGAAAAAAATATATATGTCTTAATTGCCGTTTAGTGGAGAAGTTACATTGTGCTAAAGCCAGTTGCTGTATAAATAGGAAATATATGTACATCCCATTAGCCGTTCTGCGTTGAATTGTGATTGTTATTTTTTTTGGGAGGGGGGGTGTAATAATAGGGGGGGGAAAAAGGAAAAAATATATGTCATAATTGCTGTTCTGTGGTGAAGTTACATTGTACTACAGCCATTTACGGGGCGTATTAATAGGAAAGATACATATGTCCTATTAGCTGTTCTGCGTTGATTTTACATTGTTTTACTTTTTGGGGGGGTGTATTAATAGGGAAAAAAAGCAAAAAATATATAAGTACCTTTCAGCGGTGAAGTTACATTGTACTACAGCCAGTTACGGGGTGTATTAATAGGAAAGATACATATGTCCTATTAGCTGTTCTGCGTTGATTTTACATTGTTTTACTTTTTTGGGGGTGTATTAATAGGGAAAAAAAGCAAAAATTAGATAAGTACCTTTCAGCGGGTAAAGTTACATTGTACTACAGCCATTTACGTGGTGTAGAAAAAGAAAATATAAGTATGTCCCATTAGCTATTCTGCAGTGAATTGTGATTGTTGAATTCCTTTTTTGGGGGTGTATTAATAGTAGAGATGAGCGAATTTTAAAAAAACTCATTTCGCCGTTTCGCCGAATTTTTCAGAAAAAATTAGATCCAAATTTATTTGCGTGAATTACATTAAAAAACAGCTATTTCCTGGCTGCTGAGAGTCTTTATAGTGGTGTAGAGCACTGTGCCTTGCACACATAGGGAGTCTGCTTTGGTAGTGAAATAATACTGTGAGTATGTATGACATGCAGATGACAGGTTGCTCATAGAATCACAGCATACTTCACTTATTTTGGCGGTCATGGGGCCAAACTGACCAAATAACTCAAGTATCAACTCAACCTTACAGGTAGATGTTACCGTAAAAACAAAGCGCACTCCTTTTACACCCTTGTCAGCTGATTCCACATAGATGTCTACAGAAGCTGTTGTATTAAACGCTCATACAATTAGAGCCCCCCTGACAGAGTGGAGGGGGTCAAGGAAGAAGACCGGCACTCGCTGATGTCAATATAATCTTTTTTTATTTTCTGTCACTCAGAGGACAAGTTAAAGTGATGTGTTTCGACTCGACCTGAATCTTTGTCAAACCAGTGAATACAATAACAAAATAATGCAATTTAAATAGACCGCCTGTTGCTACGTCACCTGAAGTGACGTGCCGTAACCAGGGGAACACATAAACAAATGTTTGAATCTGGAACTGCATTGTGCAAATCACATTAATATTCAAACAGACAAGACAAAAAGATGCGTGGAATAGCAAGAGAGAATACATCAGGGTATAGATCTCAAAATAATATAATATAGATAATTTATAAGTAATGTATAGGAATACAACCTTATATGAATGCAAGCAAATGAATAAGAAAGAAGAGAAACCTATTGAGATGGTGCCGTTTCACATCAGGTTTTCTGTAATTGGAAACAAAAATATACGGATTAAATCCTATAAAAAGGCATTTAATTCATATTCGCGATTTAATCCTCTTGGTTCCAAAGTTTGTAGCCTATGGATCCAGAAGGCCTCGCGTTTTTTTAGAAGTTGGACTCTATCACCTCCCCTGCGAGGGGATTGTACCTGCTCAATGATCTGAAATCTCAGTTGGGAGATGTTGTGGCGACAGCGATCAAAATGAGAGGGTATAGGTAACAGTAAGTTCTTTTTCCTTATTGTCGATTTATGTTTAGAGAATCTGTCTTTCATTTTGGACGACATCTCCCCAACATATAGTAATCCACATGGACATTTTAAGATGTAGACCACAAAACTAATGTCACAGGTAAAAAAAAACTTTTATGGAAAATTTCTCTCCAGAACGAGGATGTAAAAAGTGTTCTCCTTTGATAACACTTGAACAATGAATACATTGTAGACACGGAAATGTGCCTTTTCTAGGTCTAGAAAGTGTCATTTGTCGTAATGCGGTATTATTGCTGCCTAAATCTGCTCTAATGATAGTGTCCCTAATATATTTGGACCTTTTGTAACAGATCATAGGTAGATTTTGGAATTCTGTTACCGATGGATACGCTTTTCTTAAAATATCCCAATGTCTGTTAATAACATTTCTAAATTTGTTAAACCATGGGTGATACTTCACCACCAATAGGATACGCAATTTTTTCGGAGATGAAGATTGAGTTATTGTAGGAACATTTTTAATTTTATCTTGCTGTGTTTCAAGCAATGATTGTGGATATCCCCTTACTTAAAATTTTCTTGTCATCTCATTGATTCTCATCTCTCTATTCTCAGTGTCTGAGACAATCCTGTCCACTCGTCGATATTTGGGAATAAGGTAGTGATTTTTTTGTCGCAGGAGGATGATTACTAGTAAAGTGTAGTAAACTCAAGATATATGAAATGATCGATATCGCACTATTTTGTAACTGTTAAGACTGTGAGTTCACACTTAATGCTACAAATCTAGTACTAGTGTTTTTACTCAGACGATGGTATTGCCTACCTTCTCTGTCTTCCCAGTCTTTATTTTACTTGCAGTACCAGCGGTTCTGTGATTTCCTAGATATGCGGGGGTTCCTAATTATACTTTGGAGTGTGCCCCGGCCGGTGGCACAAACTCCGATCGCTAACACAAATAACACATATGAATATAAAATTAAGCAGCATATAACATGCAATACAAAAGGTATCATATATGCTATAAAGTGCCCCTGTAGAAAATATTACATCGGCCGTACAAAAAGAACGCTGAAGGAGAGAATGTACGAACATATAAATAATATCAAAAAGAAAGAAAAAGGACATCCGCTATCCAAACACTATCAAAAGAAACATGGAGGGTGTTTTAAAAACTCATTGTTCTTTGGCCTAGAAATTATATATAAGGATAAAAGAGGTGGTGATTATATCAAAAAAATGTCCAAGAATGAAACAAAATGGATTTTCAATATGGATACATTATATCCTAGAGGACTAAACTCAGAGATTGAGCTATTTGGGTTTGAATGAAGAGCGATGCAGAGACGATAGACAAATAGAGATGGCCCGAACTATTCGCCGGCGAACAGTTCCCGGCGAACATAGCTTGTTCGCGTTCGCCTCAGCGGGCGAACATATGCGATGTTCAGTCCGCCCCCTATACATCATCATTGAGCAAACTTTGACCCTGTACCTCACAGTCAGCAGACACATTCCAGCCAATCAGCAGCATACCCTCCCTCCCAGACCCTCCCATCTCCTGAAAAGCATCCATTTTAGATTCATTTGGAATTTGCAGTCTTAGTGAGAGGAAGGAGAGTGTAGTTGCTGCTGATTTAATAGGGAAATTGATAGCTAGGCTAGTGAATTCAGTGTCCACTCCAGTCCTGAAAGACTCATCTGATCTCTGCTGTAAGGACAGCGTCCTGACAGCACCCCAAAAAGCCCTTTTTAGGGCTGCAACATTAGTCTGCTTTTTTTCCCCTTTATATGCATATTGCAGTTGCATGGCCTGCCTGTGTGTGAGGAGCTGCAGGCCCACAGACTGTAGTGTGTGCCCACTGCCAGTGCCCACCCTTGTCATCCCATGTGGCACAGGACTTTGCATCAAAAAAAGGCATTTAATTTTTACACTTTAATCTAAGGTTAGTTGCCTGCCAGTGTGTGTCAGGCTGACTTCCACTGACTGTAGTGTGCCCACTGCCAGTGCCCACCCCTGTCATCCCGTGTGGCACAGGACTTTGCATCAAAAAAAGGTATTTCATTTTTACACTTTAATCTAAGGTTAGTTGCCTGCCAGTGTGTGTCAGGCTGACTTCCAGTGACTGTAGTGTGCCCACTGCCAGTGCCTACCACTCATACCGGCTGGCAGAGGACTTTGCATCAAAAAAGGCATTTCATTTTTACACTTTAGCGTAATTTCAGCTGCTTGCCTGCTGCTAGTGTGTGTCAGGCCCACTTCCACTGACTGTAGTGTGCCCACTGCCAGTGCCCACCCCTGTCATCCCATGTGGCACAGGACTTTGCATCAAAAAAAGGCATTTAATTTTTACACTTTAATCTAAGTTTAGTTGCCTGCCAGTGTGTGTCAGGCTGACTTCCAGTGACTGTAGTGTGCCCACTGCCAGTGCCCACCACTCATACCGGCTGGCACAGGACTTTGCATAAAAAAAGGCATTTAATTTTTACACTTTGGTGTAATTTCAGCTGCTTGCCTGCTGCTAGTGTGTGTCAGGCCGACTTCCACTGACTGTAGTGTGCCCACTGCCAGTGCCCAGCCCTGTCATCCCGTGTGGCACAGGACTTTGCATCAAAAAAAGGCATTTAATTTTTACACTTTAATCTAAGTTTAGTTGCCTGCCAGTGTGTGTCAGGCCCACTTCCACTGACTGTAGTGTGCCCACTGCTAGTGCCAACCACTGATACCGGGTGGCACAGTAGCTTGCCGATAAATAAGGCATTTAATTTTTACACATTAGTCTAAATTCAGTTGCTTGCCTGCTGCCAGTGTGTGTCAGGCCCACTTCCACTGACTGTAGTGTGCCCACTGCCAGTGCCAACCACTGATACCGGGTGGCACAGTAGCTTGCCGATAAATAAGGCATTTAATTTTTACACATTAGTCTAAATTCAGTTGCTTGCCTGCTGCCAGTGTGTGTCAGGCCCACTTCCACTGACTGTAGTGTGCCCACTGCCAGAGCCAACCACTGATACCGGGTGGCACAGTAGCTTGCCGATAAATAAGGAATTTCATTTTTACACATTAGTCTAATTTCAGTTGCTTGCCTGCTGCCAGTGTGTGTCAGGCCCACTTCCACAGACTGTAGTGTGCCCACTGCCAGTGCCAACCACTGATACCGGGTGGCACAGTAGCTTGCCGATAAATAAGGCATTTCATTTTTACACATTAGTCTAATTTCAGTTGCTTGCCTGCTGCCAGTGTGTGTCAGGCCCACTTCCACAGACTGTAGTGTGCCCACTGCCAGTGCCCACCACTGATACCGGGTGGCACAGTACCACTTATCGAAAAAAATGACAGGCAGAGGCAGGCCAACCCGCAGGGGCCGTCGTGGTCGTGGTTCTGTGATTTCCACTGTCCCTGGAATAATGCCTAGTGTTCAGAGGCCATGTACCCTGAACCCGAAAAATTCTGAGGACGTAGTTGACTGGCTTAGACAGGACACCCAATCTTCAACAGCTTCCGCTAAGAACCTTGACGCACCATCCTCCTCCAGCTCAGCTTTGGTCACCTGCTCTCAAGTTACCACGCACCCGCCCGCCGCTGATAGGAATAGTACTAGTTAAGACACCACTCATATAGGGTGTCACAGCACATTGCTCTGTGCACGCTCAGTGCCCCAATTTGGGAGTATGAGGACCGACCAAGCTGCTTTTTCCATCTCCCGGTTCCTGAAATCAATTCAGTTTGGTGTATGAGAGTTTGGTCTGTCATTGTGAAGGCAGTCGAAGGTACCAGGCCTAAATTTTTTTTCACAAAAGGCAATCCCTGATATGGGATGTAACAGGGATTAAACTGATGAGAATAGTACTACAGAAAATACCATTCATATCGGGTGTGACAGTAAATTGCACAGCACAGACGCAGTCACCGTGGATTAAAACAGAGTGGAGGGAGCCAGCGTTTTTTTAACCATCTTCCCGTTCGAAAAATCTATTCAATAAATGGCCCCCAGATTGGGGACGTTAGAGGGATTAAACTGATGAGAATAGTACTACAGAAAATACCACTCATATCGGGTGTGACAGTAAATTGCACGGCGCAGACGCAGTGACCGTGGATTAAAACAGAGTGGAGGGAGCCAGCGTTTTTTTAACCATCTCCCCGTTCGAAAAATCAATTCAATTGACCTTTCAGGGACCCTTGGTGTTGTACGTGGCTGGGTGGAGGAAGAAACCTTCAATGACATCACCGGGACGTGGCTAGCTTGGTATCCAACCTTGTGCAAATGGGGAGTTTGCGGTTGTGCAAATGGACTGTTTGCGGTGCATTAAAAGAGGAGTTTGGTATGTCAATGTCTGTGAAGCGGGCATAACCCTTACACTACCTGATCGATACAACATCATACCTGATCGTATACACACACTGGATGTTTTAAAGCATGTTATTCCAAACAATTTAGGAATGTTACGTGATTTATGCCCTTTATGGATTAAAACCCGACTCTGCGTCCACTACGTAATTTTCCATGGGAGTTTTCCCATGGATCCCCCTCCGGCATGCCACAGTCCAGGTGTTAGTCCCCTTGAAACAACTTTTCCATCACTATTGTGGCCAGAAAGAGTCCCTTTGGTTTTTAAAATTCGCCTGTCTATTGAAGTCTATGGTGGTTCGCCCGGTTCGCCTGTTCGCGAACATTTGCGGAAGTTCGCGTTCGCTGTTCGCGACCTGAAAATTTATGTTCGCGACATCACTATAGACAAACAGGCAGACCAGGGGTTAAACCTAGACACCAGGGCAACCTATAAAGTATAGTGAGGCATCACGGGCGTGTAATCCCTGACGAAGAACGACGCTTATCGTTCGAAACGCGTTGGATTGAAGCCATAGGTGTTTTGCCTCTCCTCTAACCCCGTAGCTCCTCAGCAGTGATGTCACTCGCTCCCAGCCGGAGCGTGAGCACAGGGGATCGGAGTTTGTGCCACCGGCCGGGGCACACTCCAAAGTATAATTAGGAACCCCCGCATATCTAGGAAACCACAGAACCGCTGGTACTGCAAGTAACATAAAGACGGGGAAGACAGAGAAGGTAGGCAATACCATCGTCAGAGTAAAAACACTAGTACTAGATTTGTAGCATTAAGTGTGAACTCACAGTCTGAACAGTTACGAAATAGCGCGATATCGATCATTTCATATATCTTGATTCGCTTCACCTGATGCAGGCACGGCCGCCTCAAGATATCGCATCTCATAGCCAAGTTTTAGCGCCAGTGAAGAAGTTTTTGTATAGATAAGTGTAGTAAACTGTTGCTATCGGTTTCCTTGACATATAGGTCGGTTTGTAAAGAACCATTGTCATTTTTAATGATCCAAGTGTCAAAGAAACAGATTTTTTTATTATCCCAATGAATTGTGAATTGAAGTTCCTGCCATACTGAATTTAAGTAGGTGGTGAAATCAAGCAAGGATTGAATGCCGCCACGCCATACTCAAAAGACATCATTTATGAAGTGTCGCCACAATATACAGTGTTTTTCATATAATTCATTATTGTAAATATGCATATGTTCAAACCAAGCCATGTAACTATTTGCGTATGGCGGTGCGGCATTCAAACCCATCGCGGTTCCCCGCCGCTGTTGGTAGAAAGTGTCTTGAAATAAAAAGTCGTTTTCTCTCAAAATTATCTCTAGGAGTTTTAGAAAAAATCCCTTTCTTGTGGTAAGTAAATAAAGGATTGAAGAATCCATTCTACAGCTATAAGCCGTTTCTCATGTTGAATTGATGTGTACAAACTGCACACATCAAAAGTTACCAACACATCTTCTGGATTTAGGGTGAGATTTTTAATTTCACTCAAAAAATGGCCCGTATCCAACAGAAAGGAAGGCATCTCTTTGGTTAAAGGGGTCAAGATCTTTTCAAGGAAAATAGCTGGTGGAGATAAAATAGAATTGGTGGATGCAACAATGGGGCGTCCCGGGGGTTGTGTCAGAGATTTGGGAATCTTAGGTAGGCTATAAAAAACTGGAGTTCTCAAGAAGGACATTGAGGTTACTAAACGTAACAAATTTACAAGAGACGCTGAGGATTATCAGAACAACAAAGTTTATAAATGGCAAGACTCCGTGGGTACCGCGTATCCAATCTCCAGACGTCCAACACGTCGAATGGGTTTCCAATCATCCAGCTCTGGGAGCGATTATACCTCTACTCCACGTTACCCGTCCCCTTTTTTACCAATCCCCTAAATCAGGTGTTCCAGCTTTGCCTAGCCAAGTATAATACTGTCTGCTGTCTGGCAAAGGATAGATTATTTTCTGTGGTGAAATTGAATTGTCAAAATAGCAATCCCATAAATCTAGTGTCCCAGCACTGGCTGGCAAACTATAATAGTGTCCGCAAAAACATATATTTTGTTCTGGGGTGAAATTCAATTGCCAAAATAGCAATACCATAAATCACTGGTTTCAGCTGTGGCTGGCCAAGTTTCATAGTGTCCGCAAAAACATATATTTTGTTCTGGGGTGAAATTCAATTGCCAAAATAGCAATACCATAAATCAGTGGTTTCAGCTGTGGCTGGCCAATTTTCATAGTGTCCGCAAAAACATATATTTTGTTCTGGGGTGAAATTCAATTGCCAAAATAGCAATACCATAAATCAGTGGTTTCAGCTGTGGCTGGCCAAGTTTCATAGTGTCCTGCAAATTATATATTTTGTTCTGGGGTGAAATTCAATTGCCAAAATAGCAATACCATAAATCAGTGGTTTCAGCTATGGCTGGCCAAGTTTCATAGTGTCCGCAAAAACATATATTTTGTTCTGGGGTGAAATTCAATTGCCAAAATAGCAATACCATAAATCAGTGGTTTCAGCTGTGGCTGGCCAAGTTTCATAGTGTCCGCAAAAACATATATTTTGTTCTGGGGTGACATTCAATTGCCAAAATAGCAATACCATAAATTAGTGGTTTCAGCTGTGGCTGGCCAAGTTTCATAGTGTCCGCAAAATCATATATTTTGGTCAGGGTTGAAATTCAATTGACAAAATAGCAATACCATAAATCTGTGGTTTCAGCTATGGCTGGCCAAGTTTCATAGTGTCCTGCAAATTATATATTTTGTTCAGGGGTGAAATTAAATTGCCAAAATAGCAATACCATAAATCAGTGGTTTCAGCTGTGGCTGGCCAAGTTTCATAGTGTCCGCAAAAACATATATTTTGTTCTGGGGTGAAATTCAATTGCCAAAATAGCAATACCATAAATCAGTGGTTTCAGCTGTGGCTGGCCAAGTTTCATAGTGTCCTGCAAAGGATATATTTTGTTCTGGGGTGAAATTCAATTGCCAAAATAGCAATACCATAAATCTAGTGGTTTCAGCTGTTGGCTGGCCTAGTTTACATCTGTCCATAACAGGGTATATTTTGTTCTGGGGTGAAATTCAATTGCCAAAATAGCAATAACATAAATCAGTGGTTTCAGCTGTGTCTAGCCAAGTTTCATAGTGTCCTGCAAATTATATATTTTGTTCTAGGGTGAAATTCAATTGCCAAAATAGCAATACCATAAATCACTGGTTTCAGCTGTGGCTGGCCAAGTTTCATAGTGTCCGCAAAAACATATATTTTGTTCTGGGGTGAAATTCAATTGCCAAAATAGCAATACCATAAATCAGTGGTTTCAGCTGTGGCTGGCCTAGTTTAATAGTGTCCGCAAAAACATATATTTTGTTCTGGGGTGAAATTCAATTGCCAAAATAGCAATACCATAAATCAGTGGTTTCAGCTGTGGCTGGCCAAGTTTCATAGTGTCCGCAAAATCATATATTTTGTTCAGGGGTGAAATTCAATTGCCAAAATAGCAATACCATAAATCAGTGGTTTCAGCTATGGCTGGCCAAGTTTCATAGTGTCCTGCAAATTATATATTTTGTTCTGGGTTGAAATTCAATTGCCAAAATAGCAATACCATAAATCAGTGGTTTCAGCTGTGGCTGGCCAAGTTTCATAGTGTCCGCAAAAACATATATTTTGTTCTGGGGTGAAATTCAATTGCCAAAATAGCAATACCATAAATCAGTGGTTTCAGCTGTGGCTGGCCAAGTTTCATAGTGTCCTGCAAATTATATATTTTGTTCTAGGGTGAAATTCAATTGCCAAAATAGCAATACCATAAATCAGTGGTTTCAGCTGTGGCTGGCCAAGTTTCATAGTGTCCTGCAGAGGATATATTTTGTTCTGGGGTGAAATTCAATTGCCAAAATAACAATACCCTGAATCTGGTGTTCCAGCTGTTGCAGGCCAAGTGTAAATCTGTCCATAGAAGGATACCTTTCATCCAGGGCCTAAATACTAGCCCTAAAAGAGATATTCCCCTAAATCAGTGGTTACTGCTGTGCCTGGATTAGTGTAATACGCTACATAAATAAATAGGCAGATAGTGTTAGGTGCCTGTAAAAAAAGGCCTAAATTTTAAATCAATACATTGAGCCCAATTTTTTTTTTCTTATTGTGGTGCTTGGTGAACGGTAACAATGAGGAAAACATCTAGTAAGGGACGCGGACGCGGTCGTGGTGGTGTTAGTGGACCCTCTGGTGCCGGGAGAGGACGTGGCCATTCTGCCACAGCCACACGTCCTAGTAAACCAACTACCTCAAGTTCCAGTACCCGCCAGAATTTACAGCGATATTTGGTGGGGCCCAATGCCGTTCTAAGGATGGTAAGGCCTGAGCAAGTACAGGTGCTAGTCAATTGGGTGAACGACAGTGGATCCAGCACGTTCACAACATTATCTCCCACCCAGTCTTCTGCAGAAAGCGCACAGGTGGTGCCTGAAAACCATCAGTGCCCATCAGTCTGCCACATCACCCCCATGCATATCAGGGAAACTGTCTGAGCCTCAAGTTATGCAGTAGTCTCTTATGCTGTTTGAAGACTCTGCTGGCAGGGTTTCCCAAGGGAATCCACCTAGCCCTTCCCCAGTGGTGGAAGATATAGAATGCACTGATGCACAACCACTGATGTTTCCTGATGATGAGGACATGGGAATACAACCTCATCGCAGTCTTCATGTCTCTGATGATGACGAAACACAGGTGCCAACTGCAGCGTCTTTCTGCAGTGTGCAGACCGAACAGGAGGTCAGGGAGGAAGACTGTGTGGAAGACGATGCAAGGGACAATGAGGTCCTAGACCCCACATGGAATGAAGGTCGTGCCACTGACTTTCATAGTTCAGAGCAAGAGGCAGTGGTGAGACCGAGCCAACAGCGTAGCAAATGAGGGAGCAGGGGGCAAAAGCAGACCAGCCGCCGCCAAGAGAGTTCGCCTGCTACTGGCCACCGCCACCATGGACCGAGCACCCCAAAGGCAGCTTCAAGGGGTTCCATGGCATGGCACTTCTTTAAACAATGTGCTGACGACAAGACCCGAGTGGTTTGCACGCTGTGCCTTGAGATCCTGAAGCAAGGCATTAACGTTCTGAACCTTAGCACAACCTGCATGACCAGGCATCTGCATGCAAAGCATGAACTGCAGTGGAGTAAACACCTTAAAAACAAGGAACTCACTCAGGCTCCCCCTGCTCCCTCTTCTGCTGCTGCCTCGGCCTCTTCCTCCGCCTCGGGAGGAACGTTGGCACCTGCCACCCACCAATCAGAGGATGTGCCACCGACACCACCACCTGCGTCACCAAGCGTCTCCACCATGTCACACGGCAGCGTTCAGCTGTCCATCTCACAAACCTTGGAGAGAAAGCGTAAATTCCCACCGAGCCACCCTCGAGCCTTGAGCCTGAATGACAGCATTTCTAAACTACTGCCTTTGAAATGCTGTCATTCAGGCTGGTGGACACAGACAGCTTCAAACAGCTGATGTTGATGGCTGTCCCACAGTATGTTGTTCCCAGCCGCCACTACTTCTCCAAGACAGCCGTGCCTTCCCTGCACAACCAAGTATCCGATAAAATCAAGTGTGCACTGCGCAACGCCATCTGCGGCAAGGTCCACCTAACACAGATACGTGGACCAGTAAGCACGGCCAGGGACGCTATATCTCCCTAACTGCACACTGGGTAAATATAGTGGCGGCTGGGCCCCAAGAGGAGAGTTCCTTGGCGCACGTCCTTCCGCCGCCAAGGATCGCATGGCATCATTCTTTGCCTCCTGTAGCCTCCTCCTCCTACTCGGCTTCCTCCTCCTCTGCTTCCACCAGCTCATCCAGTCAGCCACACACCTTCACCACCAACTTCAGCACAGCCCGGGGTAAACGTCAGCAGGCCATTCTGAAACTCATATGTTTGGGGGACAGGCCCCACACCGCGCAGGATTGTGGCAGGGTATTGAACAACAGACCGACGAGTGGTTTCTGCCGGTGGGCCTCAAGCCCGGCCTGGTGGTGTGCGATAATGGAATGGGCGAAATCTCATCGCAGCTCTTGGACTAGCCGGTTTGACGCACATCCCTTGCCTGGCGCATGTGCTGAATTTGGTGGTGCAGAAGTTCATTCACAACTACCCCGATATGTCAGAGCTGCTGCATAAAGTGCGGGCCGTCTGTGCGCGCTTCCGGCGTTCATATCCTGCCGCTGCTCTCCAGTCTGCGCTACAGAGTAACTTCGGCCTTCCCGCTCACCGCCTCATATGCGACGTGCCCACCAGGTGGAACTCCACCTTGCACATGCTAAAGAGACTGTGCGAGCAGCAGCAGGCCATAGTGGAGTTTCAGCTGCAGCACGCACGCGTCAGTCGCACTGCGGAACAGCACCACTTCACCACTAATGATTGGGCCTCCATGCGAGACCTGTATGCCCTGTTGCGCTGTTTCTAGTACTCCACCAACATGGCCAGTGGCGATGACACCGTTACAATACCACTTCTATGTCTCCTTGAGAAAACACTTAGGGCGATGATGGAAGAGGAGTTGGCCCAGGAGGAGGAGGAGGAGGAGGATGAGGGGTCATTTTTACCACTTTCAGGCCAGTCTGTTAGAAGTGGCTCAGAGGGAGGTTTTTTGCAACAGCAGAGGCCAGATACAAATGTGGCCAGCCAGGGCCCACTACTGGAGGACGAGGAGGATGAGGAGGAGGTGGAGGAGGATGAGGATGAAGCAGGTTCACAGCGGGGTGGCACCCGACACAGCTCAGGCCCATTACTGGTGCATGGCTGGGGGGATACGGAGGACGATGACGATACGCCTCCCACAGAGGACAGCTTGTCTTTACCTCTGGGGAGCCTGGCACACATGAGCGACTACATGCTGCAGTGCCTGCGCAACGACAGCAGAGTTGCCCACATTTTAACGTGTGCGGACTACTGGGTTTCCATCCTGCTGGATCCTCGGTACAAATGTGCAATGTCCCACCTTACTTCCTGCACTGGAACGTGATAGGAAGATGCGCGAGTACAAGTGCACGCTGGTAGACGCGCTCCTGAGAGCATTCCCAAATGTCACAGGGGAACAGGTGGAAGCCCAAGGCGAAGTCAGAGGAGGAGCAAGAGGTTGCCAATGCAGCTGTGTCACGGCCAGCTCCTCTGAGGGCAGGGTTAGCATGGCAGAAATGTGGAAAAGTTTTGAATACACGCTACAGCTAACTGCACCACCACCTGATACGGAACGTGTTAGCAGGAGGCAGCATTTTCCTTAACATGGTTGAACAGTACGTCTGCACACCCCTCCACGTACTGACTGATGGTTCGGCCCCATTCAACTTATGGGTCTCCAAATTGTCCACGTGGCCAGAGTTAGCATTTTATACCTTGGAGGTGCTGGCCTGCCCGGCAGCCAGCGTTTTGTCTGAACGTGTATTCAGCAAGGCAGGGGGCGTCATTACTGACAAACGCAGCCGCCTGTCCACAGCCAACGTGAACAAGCTGACGTTCATAAAAATTAACCAGGCATGGATCCCACAGGAACTGTGCCTCCCTTGTGCAGAATAGACATTTATAACTGCCTCCTCAACCATGTATTCTTGTACTCCGGGGCACTTCTTTATTAAATCCTCATTTTTTTAACTTTACCATGATCTTGTGGTGCAACCCAAAGTTGAATGAACCTCTCCTCTGTCTGGGTGCTGGGGCCGAAATAACTGAAAGTGGACTTCTCCAGTGGTGGGTGATATCACGACGTATTCCTTGCTGTGGGACCTCTCTCCTCTGTCTGGGTGCTGGTTCCGAAATAACTGAAAGTGGCCTTCTCCAGTGGTGGGTGATATGACGCATGATTCCTTGCTGTGGGACCTCTCTCCTCTGTCTGGGTGCTGGGCCGAAATAACTGAAAGTGGCCTTCTCTAGTGGTGGGTGATATCACACATGATTCCTTGCTGTGGGACCTCTCTCCTCTGTCTGGGTGCTGGGGCCGAAATAACTGAAAGTGGCCTTCTCCAGTGGTGGGTGATATGACGCATGATTCCTTGCTGTGGGACCTCTCTCCTCGGTCTCGGTGCTGTGCTGAAATAACTGAAAGTGGCCTTCTCCAGTGGTGGGTGATATGACGCATGATTCATTGCTGTGGGACCTCTCTCCTCTGTCTGGGTGCTGGGTCCAAAATAACTGAAAGTGGCCTTCTCTAGTGGTGGGTGATATGATGCCTAATTCCTTGCTGTGGGTCCTCTCTCCTCTGTCTGGGTGCTGGGTCCTAAATAACTGAAAGTGGCCTTCTCCAGTGGTGGGTGATATGACGCCTTATTCCTTGCTGTGGGACCTCTCTCCTCTGTTTGGGTGCTGGGTCCAAAATAACTGAAAGTGGCCTTCTCTAGTGGTGGGTGAAATGACGCATGATTCCTTCCTGTGGGATCTCTCTCCTCTGTCTGGGTGCTGGGCCGAAATAACTGAAAGTGGCCTTCTCCAGTGGTGGGTGATATGACGCATGATTCCTTGCTGTGGGACCTCTCTCCTCTGTCTGGGTGCTGGGTCCAAAATAACTGAAAGTGGCCTTCTCTAGTGGTGGGTGAAATGACGCATGATTCCTTCCTGTGGGATCTCTCTCCTCTGTCTGGGTGCTGGGCCGAAATAACTGAAATTGGCCTTCTCCAGTGGTGGGTTATATGACGCATGATTCCTTGCTGTGGGACCTCTCTCCTCTGTCTGGGTGCTGGGTCCGAAATAACTGAAAGTGGCCTTCTCTAGTGGTGGGTGAAATGACGCATGATTCCTTGCTGTGGGACCTTTCTCCTCTGTCTGGGTGCTGGGCCGAAATTACTGAAAGTTGCCTTCTCCAGTGGTGGGTGATAGGACGCATGATTCCTTGCTGTGGGACCTCTCTCCTCTGTCTGGGTGCTGGGGCCTAAATAACTGAAATTGGCCTTCTCTAGTGTTGGGTGAAATGACGCATGATTCCTTGCTGTGGGACCTCTCTCCACTGTCTGGGTGCTGGGGCCTAAATAACTGAAAGTGGCCTTCTCCAGTGGTGGGTGATATGATGCATGATTCCTTGCTGTGGGACCTCTCTCCTCTGTCTGGGTGCTGGGGCCGAAATAACTGAAAGTGGCCTTCTCCAGTGGTGGGTGATATGACGCATGATTCCTTGCTGTGGGACCACTCTCCAATTGATATTGGTTAATTTTTATTTATTTTATTTTAATTCATTTCCTTATCCTCATTTGTTTGCAGGGGATTTACCTACATTTTGCTGACTTTTGCTGCCCTCTAGCCCTTTCCTGGACTATTTTACAGCCTTTTTAGTGCCTAAAAGTTCGGGTCCCCATTGACTTCAATGGGGTTCGGGTTCGGGATAAAGTTCGGGTCGAGTTCGGATCCCGAACCCGAACATTTTTGGGAAGTTCCAGGTGTTCGCTCATCTCTAATTACAGCATTTCAATTTGAAACTTAAAAGCAGATTTCAACATCCTAAAACACATCACCCTGTGGAGACATTCATATCACTCGTTCAAAAAGACATGGTAGATCTATTTCAAGATTGTATACATGGTAAACTATTTTTGTCCGATAATTTATCATCAATACAACGTAATGCTTTACAGATTTTATTGGATGATGACTCTATTATTTTTAAACCTGCTGATATGGGGTCGCCCTTGTCCTTATGGACAAGGATTATTACATCTCAGAAATTTTGGGACAGCTAGCAGATAGGAATACTTATGTTGCTTTGTGACATGACTCTGTCTATGACATTAAACGCAAACTCACAGATGTTGTTATGGAATTTAGAGGTAGGGATATTTTGGATGACAAGTTATGTACCTTTTTAATTAATCAATATCCCATCACTCCAGTTTTTTATACCCTACCTAAGATTCACAAATCTCTGACAACACCCGGGACGCCCCATTTTATCTACACCAGCTATTTTCCTTGAAAAGATCTTGACCCCTTTAACTAAAGAGATGTCTTCCTTTCTGTTGGATACAGGCCATTTTTTATGTGAAATTAAAAATCTCACCCTAAATCCAGAAGATGTGTTGGTAACTTTTGATGTGTGCAGTTTGTACACATCAATTCAACATGAGAAAGGGCTTATAGCTGAAGAATGGATTCTTCAATCTTCTATTTACTCACCACAAGAAAGGGATTTTTTTCTGAAACTCCTAGAGGTAATTTTGAGAGAAAACTACTTTTTATTTCAAGACACTTTCTACCAACAGCGGCGGGGAACCGCAATGGGCTCGAATGCCGCACCGCCATACGCAAATAGTTACATGGCTTGGTTTGAACACATGCATATTTACAATAATTAATTATATGAAAAACACTGTATATTGTGGCGACGCTTCATAGATGATGTCTTTTGCGTATGGCGTGGCGGCATTCAATCCCTGCTTGATTTTACCACCTACTTAAATTCAGTATGGCAGAAACTTTAATTCCCAATACATTGGGATAATAAAAAAAATCAGTTTCCTTAACACTTGAATCATTAAAAATGACAATGGTTCTTTACAAACCGACCTATATGTCAAGGAAACCAATCGCAACAGTTTACTACACTTCACTAGTAATCATCCTCCTGCTACAAAAAAATCACTACCTTATTCCCAATATTGACGAGTGGACTGGATTGTTTCAGACACTGAGAATAGAGAGATGAGAATCAATGAGATGACAAGAAAATTTCAAGTAAGGGGATATCCACAATCATTGCTTGAAACACAGCAAGATAAAATTAAAAATGTTCCTACAATAACTCAATCTTCATCTCCGAAAGAAACACGTATCCCATTGGTGGTGAAGTATCACGCATGGTTTAGCAAATTTAGAAATGTTATTAACACACATTGGGATATTTTAAGAAAAGCGTATCCATCGGTAACAGAATTCCAAAATCTACCTATGATCTGTTACAAAAGGTCCAAAAATATTAGGTACACTATTATTAGAGCAGTTTTACGCAGCAATAAGACTGCATTACGACAAATGACACTTTCTACACCTAGAAAAGGCACATTTTCGTGTCTACAATGTATTCATTGTTCAAGTGTCATCAAAGGAGAACATTTTTTACATCCATATTCTGCATATGACCTCCATGCAGTCATGCACACCTAACTAGTGAATCCGCCCTGTAGGCTGGTTTTAAAGTCAGTATAAAACTGAGTCTGCTTTATAGAACTTACCAGAAGCTATTTGGTTCCAGGAGAAGTACTAGTGGGCTCAGCATGCATGTTGGTATTTGCATCCCTTGATCTGATGAACGCTGTATGGCACCAGACGGGGTTACAAGCAGAGTGTATCTGGCATGCATGCTGCACCTGCACTCCCTGGATTTTGTGTGCCTGATATGGCCCATAAAAGGTAAGAATTAATGTTAGGGACCACTCGTAGAGGCAACCGTGAAGTGGTGGGTGGCTTACATAATTTGGCCAAAATATAAACTAATGCCTCATCTAACATCCAGCATAGTGGCAGGACGGAGCTCTAGCTGCAGTGTGCCATTGCACCCTTGTTTTTACGTTTGTATGTGTATTTCACCATAGCAACGTGCACCTGCGTATTGGGTTGTGCTGACTGCAATCCCCATTTTAATCCTTTGTAGCATATTCTGCATATGGCCATGTTCACCTCCTCCGGCGGCTTCACAAAAAAATGCCACACCGCCGAGTACCTTATTTTCCCCCCAACACTACTCACTGGCTGACTGCAAACGGCGCTGCTTCCGTGAACCCATACACCACTCCTTTACGGGCAGGTAGGCTGCTGCAAAGCGTGTGGTCTACCCCGTGCCCGTTTGGATCCCCTACCCACTGCTGCCACCCTGCTGATTCCCGGCCACGCTACCGACTTGCTGTCTCTGCCTGATGGGCAAGCTGCCACCCTCTTCTCCTGTTGATGACGGAGCCCCTTCTTCACCCGGCTCCCAAGTGCGAAAGGCTTCATCATCATCGAGTAATGTCTGCACATCACTGATGTCCTCCTTAATGGCCTCTGGGTCAGGAGCCTGACCACTTGCAACACAAGCTCCCGTGCCACTCTCCTCATCACTACTTGCCTGCCTAGCGGAGGAAGTAGCGGATGTCTCCTTCACATCTTGGCTGGGCAGTAGCTGCTGACTGTCCTCTAGTAGCTCTTCCTCGCTGGAAAGTGAAACAGAGCTCACTGCATGTAGTAACTCTCGCGGAGAGGGAACAGAAAAGGCCAGAGGCAGGTTGAGGAAAGGTGAGGGCACAGGGCCTGCTCCCGGGCCATGCCAAATATGGGTTGGGTCTGATGAACCCACTGACAGTTGACTGGAGGTGTCTGATGCCACTTGGGATGACGTGGATGACCGAGTTAACCAATCAAGAACCGCTAGGTTGCTGGTCAAGACATGACCGGTAGATGACACCGGGAGCTCAGACCTATCGCTGCGACTACTGCTGCCATGACCCCTTACTCTGCTGCGACTTCTGCTTGCGCCAGAAACATTCAGGCCTCTTCCACTCTTCTGTGCATGACCTGGCACTTCTCTGCCTGACATACTTGTAGCTGCACTAAACAAATTAAAAATAAATTAAAACACCCCTAAAAGCACAAATATATATTTCTTTTTGTACTGAAATAGGCCACTACAATTAACTGCGGAAATGCACTGAGAATATATATTTTTTTGTTGTACTAAAATATTAACACCACACACCTATCATTAAAGCACAACGCAGGTAATATAAACAAGTACCTTTATTAATTCAACAATTACTTAAAAACATGATCCACAATATCAACTGCAATGAAAAGTTCATAGGCACAAACAGAGATGGGGAGGAAAAAAGCTCCCTAAAAATGTATGGTCAGTAATATCATAATAGTGTTATACAGGCCAAGGAGGCAAAATGAACCATAGTAGTATACAAGTAAAGTGCAAAGTGCAATCACTACAATGATAACAACAGCATGTGCCCCCCCTCCCTGTGAGTAACCATGCAGCATTCGCCCCATAAGACGCACTGCCTTCCCCCCCACTTTTGGGGGGAAAAAGTGCGTCTTATAGGGCGAAAAATACGGTAGTTTTCTTTTTGACTGAAATAGACCCCTATACCCTTTCACCAGAAATAACTGCCGAAGTGACCTGAGAATATATATTTCTTGTTGGACGGAAAAAGGACCCTATACGCTTTAACCAGAAAACAAAGAGTGAAGTGCGTATATATTTTTCTTGTAGTACTGAAATACGAGCCAATACGCTTTCAACAGAAATAACTGCAACAGTGAAATGTGTATATATTTTTTTTTTTTCACTGAAATAGGCCCCTATATGCTTTCAACAGAAATCACTGCAACAGTGCAGTGCGTTTAAATGTTTTGTGTATTACTGAAATACCTCCCTATACTCTTTCACCAGAAATGACTGCAAATGATTTTAGCGTAAATAACAACAAAAATGACCTGCATATAAATTTATCTTTTTCCACAGAGAAAAGCCACTAAAGGCTTTTCAACATAGCACTTGCTCCCCAATAACTAAATGCTGGAATGAGCTGTATTATGAGACTATCTGGATCCACACGTAATGTTTCCCTGCGCTTGTAAATCACTTTTTTTCCACAATGAGGATTTTTCTATTCCTTTCCCTAGCATCTGTACATGTCTCTCCCTGCCTGTGAAATGATTCCTCTCACTATCCCTTCCCTTTCACTTGTAAATTGCTGTTTATCACAATGATGATTTTCCGATGACTCTCCCTAGCATTTGCACATAGCTCTTCCTGCCTCCCTGCCTGTGAAATGATTCCTCTCACTAACCTTTCGCTTCTTTCCTTTTTTTTTAACAATTCTTTTTCCTTTCACTCTCCATAGCGTCTGCATACACAGAGTTCCTTGCCCCATTTCCTCACATGTGTAGCCGCCATTTTAGCCGCCATTGTAGCCGCCATGTTAGGAAAAATCACGATTCGATACCACAAAGGGCTCATTCACACTTCAGTGTTTGGTTAATGATTTCAATCAGTGATTGTGAAACAAAACCAGGAATGGAACCTCCACAGACATAAGGTATAAGGGAAAGATCTGCACCTGTTCTGTGTTTAGAGCCGCACCTGGCTTTGGCTCAAAATCACTGATGGAAATCACTGACCGAACACTGACGTGTGAATGAGGCAAAAGTGCAAGGAAATTCACATTCATTGTGAATCGAATTTTTCCTGAAATTCTAAACGAATTCCACTTCGTCAGCTTCGATTCGCTCATCTCTAAAGCCTCATTCACACGTCAGTGTTTTGGTCAGTGATTTCTGTCAGTGATGGTGAGCCAAAACCAGGGGTATACGCTACACAGACATGAGGTATAAAGGAAAGATCTGCTCCTGTTCTGTGTTTAAAGCCGCAACTGGTTTTGGCTCAAAATCACTGATGGAAATCACTGACCGAACACTGATGTGTGAAGGAGGCTTAATTAATAGGAAAAAGAATACGTCTTAATTGTGGTTCTGCAGTTAATTGTGATTGCTATTTATTTTGTTTTTTTTGGGGGGGGGGGAGTTCAATAATCAGAAAAAAAAAATGTCTTAATAGCCATTCCGCGGAGAAAATACACTGTACTACAGCTATTTACGTACTGTATAAATAGGAAATATACGTATGTCCCATTAGCCATTCTGCGTTGAATTGTGATGGTTATATTTTTTGGGGGCAGTGTATTAATAGAAAAAAAAAAGAAAAAAATATATGTCATAATTGCCATTCAGCAGGGAAGTTACATTGTACTACAGCCATTTACGTGATGCATTAAAAGGAAATTAAGGAAATGTGCTAACAGCTCTCACCTGCAGTAAATGTGCTCATAGCAACAATGAAGAAGCACGGACAGAGATCCTGGAGATTAACGCCAATCTCGACGAATGAAGAAACAAAAAAGTCCAGCTTCTTTCTTGAAAAATATGTAAGAACTTGTCCTTTATTGGTAGATAGCGGTTAAAATCCATACATGGAACAGAGCATGTCTACATGTTTCGGACCTTTGCAATATCGGTCCTTACTCATGAGTAAGGACCGATATTGAAGGTCCAAGCATGTAGACATGCTCTGTTCCATGTATGGATTTTAACCGCTATCTACCAATAAAGGACAAGTTCTTACATATTTTTCAAGAAAGAAGCTGGACTTTTTTGTTTCTTCATTAAAAGGAAATATACGTATGTCCCATTAGCCATTCCGCGATGAATTGTGATTGTTATATTTCTTTTTTCGGGTGTAATAATAGGAAAAAGAATACGTCCTTATTGCCATTCTGCGGTGAATTGTGATTTTATATATATTTTTCTTTTGGGGGGGGGGGATTTATTAATCACAAAAAATATATATATGTCTTTTTTTTTATTTTTTTATTTCATTTTTTTTTTATTTTAGTCATCTCAAGAAATACAATCTATAAGAACAAAATTACAAAGTCATCCCCATCCCTCCCACACCCCCATAACCCCCCCCCCCCCCCAATCCTGCAGGAGAAGAGAGAAAGAACAAAAAATAAATAAATAAATAAATAAATTATTTACTTAACCATCCCAATCCTTCCAAATACTACCCCACTTTGCTTAGGACCCTCTTTGTCTGTACATGATCCTCTCATAGATTTTCACCTTATTAACTAAACATAACCAATTATTACAATCTGGAGCAGAGGGGGAAAACCATTCTCTGGCTACAAGAAGCCTGGCCAGAAACATCACTTTAGTCAATAGTCGGCACTTCAGGAGCTGGCAATTAACTTCCGATAAATCCCCCAAAACCCATACCTTGGGAGATAGAGGAATGTCTATATTAAGTCTCTAAACCAAAGTTGTTTGAACCGTTCTCCAATATTTGCTCACTATAGGGCAATACCAGAACAGATGTAAGTGATCTGCCCTGGGGTCCCCACAGCGGAGGCAGTCAGAGGAGGGTCTAAATCCCCTCTTATGGAGCCATAAAGGTGTCACATATATTTTGTGTATAATATTAAACTGTACAACAGTATGATTAAAATTGTGCGAAACCTGACTTAAATTCTCCCCTATATTCTCCCAATCCGGGGGGCCCACCTCTGACAATAAAACAGACCAGGATCTCTGTCCTGGAGAAAGACATTCCAAAAAAAACTTTTCATCAAGTGTCTGTAATAATGTGATAATTTAACTTTTATACCACCTTTCTTACAAATCAGATTGTGCAAAAATTCAGGAGTGTCTACATCAAGTGAATGACTATCGGTAATACGAAGAAGTGCCGACCTCAATTGAAAATATGCATACCAAGCCACCTCACCTACATTTAAATTTTGTTTTAACTCCATAAGAGACAGGATTTGCCCATCTTTAACCACCTGATTCAGATATTGAATATTTTTCATCCTCCAATATTGCCAGCAATTTGGATCATCTAAATTCAAAAGCTTGGAGTTATGCCATAATGGAGTACAAATAAGTGATGCCTTGATTTTAAACCAACTCTTTATAACCAGCCAGGCCTTTGTAGCCATTCTGCAGAAAGGTTTATAGCCAATCTGTATATTAAGTAAATAGTCGGACTCTAAGGCTGCATTCACACGAGCGTGATTTCCGCGCGGGTGCAATGCGTGATGTGAACACATTGCACCCGCACTGAATCCTGACCCATTCATTTCTATGGGTCTGTGTACATGAGCGTTTTTTTTTCACGCATCACTTCTGCAACGCGTGTAAATCGCAGCATGCTCTATCTTATGCGTTATAAACGCATCCGCAGCCCCATAGAAATGAATGGGGCTGCGTTAAAAACGCATTGCATCCGCAAGCAAGTGCGGGTGCGTTGCGTTTTTCACTGATGGTTGCTAGGAGATGTTGTTTGTAAACCTTCAGTTTTTTATCACGCGCGTGAAAAACGCATCAAAACGCATTGCACCCGCGCGGAGAAAACTGAACAACTGAACGCAATCGCAGGCAAAACTGAATGGCTTTGCCTGTGAAATCGCACAGTTTTCACTGAATGCATCCGCAACACATCCGGACATAATCCGGACACGCTCGTGTGAACCCAGCCTTAGGCCCCATGCACACGACCGTTGTTTGTTTCCGTGTCCGTTCCGTTTTTTTTCACGGATAGGATGCTTCCCCATTCATTTCAATGGGTCCGTCAAAAAATGCGGATGGTCAACCGTTTTTGTTCCGCATCCGTGATCCGTGTTTTCATTCCGTCAAAAAAATAGTGCATGTCCTATTTTTTTCACGTTTGCGGACAAGGATAGGCATTTTTACATTGGGTCTGCCATAAAAATCGGATCCGTCAATAAAAACGGTGCGTCATCCGTTTTTTTTGACGGACGCAAAATTTCAAGGAAGAGCGGACGCGGAGGCAGGCAACGGTCGTGTGCATGTAGCCTAATACTGTAAATAAATCTGAAAAACCTGAGTCTTTCACCAATTTTCTACAGAGTTGGCTATTTTCCCAGTCGTTGAAAAAGCAGAGTTGAGAGGCCATAAAGTAACCCCCAAAATAGGGGAGGTTAAGGCCTCCCCTATTGTAGGCCATGGAAAAATAAAGCGCCTTTAGTCTCACACGCTTCCTCCCCCATAATAAATCGTTAATCATCCGTTCTATTAATCTAAAGTACTTATCTTCAATCCATACAGGCGAATTGTGAAGGACATAAAGAACCTGGGGCAGCACCACCATTTTTATTAATGAAATTCTGTCTGCTCTTGCAGGCAAAATTCTTTGCCATATCTTGATTTTGGATCTCAACTTTGACAATAAAGGAATCAAATTGAGTCGAAGATAATCTTGGATTTTGGCAGAAACTGTTATCCCCAGGTATTTTATTGAATCAGAGATCGATAACCGATTGGCAAAATTTTCCATAGATCCTCGCAGTTCATCTACGGGGAGAAGAGCAGTCTTCTCCCAGTTAACCTCCAGGCCAGAGGATTCAGAGAATTGGTTGACTAATTCCATTATTCGAGGAAGTGTGTTTTCTGTTTGATGAATTAAAAACAAGATATCGTCTGCATAGAGAGATATACAGTCCTGTTTCTCCATTACACCAAAACCAGCCACTCTCAAATCCTGCCTTATACTAGCTGCAAGAGATTCAATATAGATATTAAATAAAAGAGGGGAGAGAGGACATCCTTGACGAGTACCTCTTCCCAATACAAAACTCTCTGTCAGCATATCATTAATCCTGATCCTGGCCACTGGACATTTATATAACAACTGAACCACCCCCATAAATTTGGGGCCAAAACCCATTCTTTTCATCACCTCCCAGAGAAACGCCCACTCGACCCTGTCGAACGCCTTAGTGGCATCCAACGACAGGACAGAGCGGGCGCCGCCACCAGGAGACTGAATATAAGTAAAGAACCTATGCAAGTTATGATGGGTGCCCCTTTTTGGCATAAAGCCATTTTGATCTGGATGAATCACAGAAGACATAACCTGAGAAAGCCTCTTGGCCAGAACCTTTGATATCAACTTAACATCCGTGTTTAGTAAGGAAATTGGTCTGTATGAGCTTAAATCCACCAGATCTTTATCCTTTTTAGGGATTAAAACTATCACCGATGACTTCAGTGACTTGCAGACAGTAGCAGATGATGATGATGTAGCCAATCGCAATTGGTAGCCGGGTGAAGAAGGGGTTTCATCATCCTCAGCAGGAGAAGAGGGTGGCAGCTTGCTCGTGAGGCAGCGGCTGAGCCAGCAGGGTGGTAGCGTTGGGAGGTCGGGAGCCAAATGTGAGTGGAGTAGGCCGCCCACTTCGCAGTAGCCTACCAGCCTGGAAAGTAGCGTTGCAGGGGTTCACAGAAGAAGCGGTAGCAGGCAGTAAGCGCAGAGTGTTGGGGGGAAAATGCCATGATCAGTGGTGTGGCAATTTTTTGTTAGGCCACCAAAGGAGGTGAACATGGCCAGTTGCAGAATTTTTGGGCAGAATGTCCCTGTATAGTTCGGGTTTGTGCCGAATTTTGGGGTGTTCGTGACACGGACCCGAACCCGAACATTTACGTAAAAGTTCGGGTTCGGGTTGGTTGTTTGGCGATTTCTATGGCGCATTTTGAAAACCTGCAAAGCAACCAATCAACAAGCATCATACTACTTGCCCCAAGAGGCCATCACAGCCATGCCTACTATTGGCATGGCTGTGATTGGCCAAGTGCACCATGTGACCGAGCCTCTATTTAGGCTGAAGTCACGTCGCGCCGCACGTCACTCTGCTCTGATTAGTGTAGGGATAGGATGCAGCTGCTGTTAGGGTGAGATTAGGTAGGGATTAACTCAGCAAAAACACCTAATGAAGTGATCGATCTACAGCTGTGAATCATTCAACTTCTGTTAGTTAATTGCTCACTGTTTTCAGGCTGCCCAGGGCGTTTTTCTGTCACTTTCTTTTGGGATGATCGGCGCCCATTTTGCGTCTCGAGATGCGCCAGCACAAGCTGCCACCAAGTCCATTAATCCATCAATGGTAGTTTTTTTTTTGCTATATCCTACATCAAGGGCTTGGCTGTGCTTATTGTCACCCCTAGAAACTCAGGATAGAATTTTCTATATTTTATAGAGGTGAAATTCACTTAAAAAAATAGCAATCCCCTAAATCTGGTGTTCCAGCTGTGGCTAGCCAAGTGTAATACTGTCAGGCAAAGAATATTTTTTTTTTTCTGGGGTGAAAACAAAATAGCAATACCCTAAATCAGTGGTTTCTGCTGTGACAGGAAAAGTTTTATAGTGTCCATTAAAGGATAGCTTTTGTTCTGGGGTGAAATTCTATTGCCAAAATAGCAATACCCTAAATCAGTGGTTTCAGCTGTGGCTGGACAAGTTTCATAGTGTCCATAAAAGTATAGCTTTTGTTCTGGGTTGAAATTCAATTACCAAAATATCAATACCATAAATCTGGTGTTCCAGCTATGACTGGACAAATTTCATAGTGTCTGTCAAAGGATATATTATTTTCTGGGGTGAAATTCAGTTGCAAAAATAGTAATTCAGTAAATCTGGTGTTCTAGCCGTGGCTGGACAAGTAGTTTAATAGTATCCGTCAAAGGATATATTTTGTTCTGGGGTGAAATTAAATTGCCAAAATAGCAATACCGTAAATCTGGTGTTCCAGCTGTGACTGGACAAGTTTCATAGTGTCCGTCAAAGGATATATTATTTTCTGAGGTGAAATTCAGTTGCAAAAATAGAAATACAGTAAATCTGGTGTTCTAGCTGTGGCTGGACAAGTAGTTTAATAGTATCCGTCAAAGGATATATTTTGTTCTGGGGTGAAATTCAATTGCCAAAATAGCAACACCCAAAATCTGGTGTTCCAGCTGTTGCAGGCCAAGTGTACATCTGTCCGTAAAAGGGTATATTACACTCAGCGTGCATCTCCAAGTGTATTTCTTTCCATAAAAGAGTATATTACACAAAGTGTTAAATTACAATTGCTGAAAGCATAATCCTTTAAATTTGCACGCACTATTGTGCATCTCATAGTGTATTTCTGTCCGTGAAAGGGTATATTACACTCAAGGTGTAAATACAAGTGCTGATAGGGTCATCCTCAATAACTTCACACGCTACCGTGCATCTCCAAGTGTATTTCTTTCCGTTAAAGAGTATATTACAGAAAGTGTTAAAATACAGCATAATCCTCTACATTTGCACACACTGTTTTGCATCTCTAAGTGTATTTATTTCCGTTAAAGGGTATATTATACAAAGTGTTAAAATACAAGTGCTGAAAGCATAATCCTACATATTTTTTCACACACTACTGTTCATCTCCAACTGCAAATCTGTCCGTAAAAGGATACCTTTCATCCAGGGCCTGAATACTAGGCCTACAATTGATATTCTCCAAAATCTGTGGTTACTGCTGTGCCTGGATTAGTGTAATACGGTACATAAATAGATAGCCAGATAGTGTTAGGTGCCTGTAAAAAAAGGCCAGAATTTGAATTCAATACATTGGGCCAAATAATTTTTTTCTTATTGTGGTGAACGGTAACAATGAGGAAAACATCTAGTAAGGGCCCATCACTGGTGCGTGGCTGGGGGGAAACGGAGGACGATGACGATACGCCTCCCACAGAGGACAGCTTGTCCTTACCTCTGGGCAGCCTGGCACACATGAGCGACTACATGCTGCAGTGCCTGTGCAATGACAGCAGAGTTGCCCACATTTTAACGTGTGCGGACTACTGGGTTGCCACCCTGCTGGATTCCCGGTACAAAGACAATGTGCCCACCTTACTTCCTGCACTGGAAGTACAAGAGCACGTTGGTAGACGCGCTACTGAGAGCATTCCCAAATGTCACAGGGGAACAAGTGGAAGCCCAAGGCGAGGGCAGAGGAGGAGCGAGAGGTCGCCAACGCAGCTGTGTCATGGCCAGCTCCTCTGAGGGCAGGGTTAGCATGGCAGAGATGTGGAAAAGTTTTGTCACCACGCCACAGCTAACTGCACCACCACCTGATATGGAACGTGTTAGCAGGAGGCAGCATTTCACTAACATGGTGGAACAGTGCGTGTGCATACCCCTCCACGTACTGACTGATGGTTCGGCCCTATTCAACTTCTGGGTCTCCAAATTTTCCACTTGGCCAGAACTAGCCTTTTATGCCTTGGAGGTGCTGGCCTGCCCGGCGGCCAATGTTTTGTCTGAACGTGTATTCAGCGCGGCAGGGGGCGTCATTACAGACAAACACAGCCGCATGTCCACAGCCAATGTGGACAAGCTGACGTTCATAAAAATGAACAAGGCATGGATCCCACAGGACCTGTCCATCCCTTGTGCAGATTAGACATTTATAACTACCTCCCCTTAACCATATATTCTTGGACTCCAGGGCACTTCTTCATTCAATCTTCTTTTTTTAATTTTACCATTATATTGCGGGGCAACCCAAAGTTGAATGAACCTCTCCTCTGTCTGGGTGCCAGGGGCCTAAATATTGTAAAGTGGCCTGTTCCATTGGTGGATGACATGAAGCCTGATTCTCTGCTATGTGACCTGTCTCCTCTGTCTTGGTGCCGTGGCCTAAATATCGTAAAGTGGCCTTTTCCATTGGTGGGTGACATGAAGCCTGATTCTCTGCTATGGGACCTATCTCCTCTGTCTGGGTGCTGGGGCCTAAACAAGTAAAAGTGGCCTTTTCCATTGGTGGGTGACATGAAGCCTGATTCTCTGCTATGGGACCTCTCTCCAATTGATATTGGTTAATGTTTATTTATTTTATTTTATTTGTATTTATTTCCCTATCCACATTTGTTTGCACGGGATTTACCTACATTTTGCTGCCTTTTGCAGCCCCCTAGCCCTTTCCTGTGCTATTTTACAGCCTTTTTAGTGCCCAAAAGTTCAGGTCCCCGTTGACTTCAATCAGGTTCGGGGTGAAGTTCGGGTCGAACTTCTCGAACCCGAACATCCAGGTGTTCGCTCAACTCTACTCGTCAGTCATTCCATCAGCAATCAATCACCGAAGCGATTGCCAAGAGACAACAGTATGCGTGCACTTATCTAACGGTGCAGAAGCTGAATGTGCTCCTGGCCAAGTTGCTGGTGCTGCAGTCCCTCTCTTTACAAGTGGTGGACTCTGCACCTTTCAGAAAACTCATGGCTTGTGCCGAGCCGAGGTGGGGAGTCCCAAGCTGTCATTTCTTTTCCAAAATGGCAGTACCAGCCCTAGTGTTTATCACGAATATTCTAATCGCTAATTTTTATTGCGAATATCGTCACTTCGAGAATTAGCGAAAATCTTGAATATAGTGCTATATATTCGTAATCGCGAATATTCTAGTTTTTTTTTTTCATCAGTACTACTGCTTCTTGCTTGTGGGCCAATAAGAAGGCTGCAATATCTTTGTCAGAGCTTAGCAAAATCCCTAGCAACCAATAGGAAAGTTGCCTACGATATAAGAAACTCCCCAGCAGCCATTTTCTGCTGTTTTTTGCAGTTCTGAGATAGATAGCAGTGTCATTGCTGTGTGCTGTGCTTTGCAGACTCATCTGGATCCTTATTTAATTACATTAAATAGTTAGCTCATATATATAATACAGATAGTTAGTGGTAGATAGCCAGTGTAGGTTAGATAGTGATACAGTATAGGGTGTTAGGTAATGTGATAGGAATTACTGTGCTGTGATAGGGATTAGTGTCTCTGTGATGTCACAACAATACTTCGTGCACCAATCTGTAATAACTACTCAGACCTGATAAAATGTGAAGTTGCACGCATTGAGTAAAAAAAAAATATATAATGCGCATCATTAGTGCTGATTTGCGCAATCTCGAAAATAATGACTGGAGATCGTGAAATCTAGAATTCGCTAATTTATTGCGAATATTATGAGAAAAATTTACCAAATATCACGAAAACGAATATTGCCTATGCCGCTCATCACTTACCAGCCCTGCACACATACAGTTGTGTTCAAAATTATTCAACCCCTAATGCTGTAGAGGGTTTTAGGGAATTTAGTGTACATTTGTAATTGTGTTCAGAATGAAATCTTACAAGGACTTTTTAAAGAACCAAATGCAACTAAAATGACATCAATTGTTTTTGTAATACAGTAATAAATGTTTTTTTTGTGATTTCTTCATTGACACAATTATTCAACCCCTTAAAGACTACCACTCTTAAGAACAGAGGTTCATTCAAGTGTTTTCGTTCAGGTACTGAAAACACCGGTGGATGTCAAGGAGCAGCAATCAAGCATAATAAGCACTAATTAGGCAGATGTAAAAGGACTGTGATACTCAGCTCCTTCTAGACATTTACTGGCGTGTTTACAGACATGGTGAAGTCAAGAGAATGGTCCAGGAAGACAAGAGAAGAGGCGATTTCTTTTCACAGGAAGGGCAATGGCTATAAGAAGATTGCAAAAAATTTTAAACATACCAAGAGACACCATAGGAAGCATCATTCGCAAATTCAAGGCAAAGGGCACTGTTGAAATGCTACCTGGTCGTGGCAGAAAGAAGATGCTGACTTCGACTGCTGTGCGCTACCTGAAGCGCAAAGTGGAGAAAAGTCCCCATGTGACTGCTGAGGAACTGAAAAAAGATTTGTCAGATGCGGGTACTGAAGTTTCAGCTCAGACAATAAGGCGCACACTGCGTAATGAAGGCCTCCATGCCAGAACTCCCAGGCGCACTCCCAAAGAATGAGAAGAGTCGACTGCAGTATGCCAAAAGTCATGTGGACAAACCACAAAAGTCTTGGGATAGTGTTCTGTGGACTGATGAAACAAAATTAGAACTGTTTGGGCCCATGGATCAACGCTATGTTTGGAGGAGGAAGAACAAGGCCTATGAAGAAAAGAACACCTTGCCTACTGTGAAGCATGGCGGGGGGTCAATCATGCTTTGGGGCTGTTTTGCTTCTACAGGTACAGAAATTAAGCAATATCAATTAAGCAATATTAAGCAATATCAATTGGAGAGAGATCCCATAGCAGAGAATCAGGCTTCAAGTCATCCACCAATGGAGAAGGCCACTTTCATTTATTTAGGCCCCAGCACCCAGAGGACAGAGGTCGCATAGCAGAGAATCAGGCTTCATGTCACCAAGCAATAGAGAAGGCCAATTTTCGATAATTAGGCCCCTGGCACCCAGATGGAGGAGAGAGGTCGCATAGCAGAGTATCAGGCTTCATGTCACCCAGCAATAGAGAAGGCCGCTTCCAGATATTTAGCCCACGGCACCCAGACAGAGGACAGAGGTCGCATAGCAGAGAATCAGGCTTCATGTCACCCACCACTGGAACAGGCCACTTTCAGATAATTAGGCCCCTGGCACCTAGACAGAGGAGAGGTTCATTCAACTTTTGGTTGCACCGCAATATAATGGTAAAATTAAAAAAAAGAGGATTCAATAAAGAAGTGCCCCGGAGTACAAGAATATATGGTTGAGGAGGAGGCAGTTATAAATGTCTATTCTGCAGAAGGGATGGACAGGTCCTGTGGGATCCATGCCTTGTTCATTTTTATGAAGGTCAGCTTGTCCACGTTGGCTGTGGACAGACGGCTGTGTTTGTCAGTAATGACGCCCCCTGCTGCGCTGAATACACATTCAGACAAAACACTGGCTGCCGAGCAGACCAGCACCTCCAAGGCATAAAAGGCTAGTTCTGGCCACGTGGACAATTTAGAGACCCAGAAGTTGAATAGGGCCGAACCATCAGTCAGTCCGTGGAGGGGTGTGCACACGTACTGTTCAACCATGTTAGTGAAATGCTGCCTCCTGCTAACACGTTCCGTATCAGTTGGTGGTGCAGTTAGCTGTGGCGTGGTGACAAAACTTTTCCACATTTCTGCTATGCTAACCCTGCCCTCAGAGGAGCTGGCCATAACACAGCTGCGTTGGCGACCTCTTGCTCCTCCTCTGCCTTCGCCTTGGGCTTCCACTTGTTCCCCTGTGACATTTGGGAATGCTCTCAGGAATGCGTGTACTCGCGCATCTTCCTATCACGCTCAAGTACAGGAAGTGAGGTGGGCACATTGTCTTTGTACCGGGGATCCAGCAGGGTGGCAACCCTGAAGTCCGCAAACTTTAAAATGTGGGCAACTCTGTTGTCGTTGCGCAGGCACTGCAGCATGTAGTCGCTCATGTGTGCCAGGCTGCCCAGAGGTAAGGAGTAGGAGAAGCTGTCCTCTGTGGGAGGCGTATCGTCATCGTCCTCCGTATCCCACCAGCCATGCACCAGTGATGGGCCTGAGCTGTGTTGGGTGCCACCCCGCTGTGAACCTGCTTCATCCTCATCCTCTTCCACCTCCTCCTCATCCTCCTCGTCCTCCAGTAGTGGGCCCTGGCTGGCCATATTTGTACCTGGCCTCTGTTGTTGCAAAAAAACTCCCTTTGAGGCACTTCTAACAGACTGGCCTGAAAGTGCTAAAAATGACCCCTCATCCACCTCCTCCTCCTGGGCCACCTCCTCTTCCATCATCGCCCTAAGCGTTTTCTCAAGGAGACACAGAAGTGGTATTGTAAAGCTGATAACGGCGTCATCGCCACTGGCCATGTTGGTGGAGTACTTGAAACAGCGCAACAGGGCACACAGGTCTCGCATGGAGGCCCAGTCATTGGTGGTGAAGTGTTGCTGTTCCGCAGTGCGACTGACCTGTGCGTGCTGCAGCTTAAACTACTCTATGGTCTGCTGCTGCTTGCACAGTCTCTCCCGCATGTGCAAGGTGGAGTTCCAATTGGTGGGCACATCGCATATGAGGCGGTGAGCGGGAAGGCCGAAGTTACGCTGTAGCGCAGACAGGCGAGTAGCGGCAGGATGTGAACGCCGGAAGCGCGCACAGACAGCCCGCACTTTATGCAGCAGCTCTGACATTTCAGGGTAGTTGTGAATGAACTTCTGCACCACCAAATTCAGCACATGCGCCAGGCAAGGGATGTGCGTCAAACCGGCTAGTCCCTGAGCTGCGACAAGATTTCGCATATTAACGCACACCACCAGGCCGGGCTTGAGGCCCACCGGCAGCAACCACTGGTCGGTCTGTTGTTCAATAACCCGCCACAACTCCTGCGTGGTGTGCGGCCTGTCCCCCAAACATATGAGTTTCAGAACGGCCTGCTGACGTTTACCCTGGGCTGTGCTGAAGTTGGTGGTGAAAGTATGTGGCTGACTGGATGAGCAGGTGGAAGCAGAGGAGGAGGAAGCTGAGTAGGAGGAGGAGGCTACAGGAGGCAAAGAATGATGCCCTGCGATCCTTGTCGGCGGAAGGACGTGCGCCAAAGAACTCTCCGTCTGGGGCCCAGCCGCCACTACATTTACCCAGTGTGCAGTTAGGGAGATATAACATCCCTGGCCGTGCTTACTGGTCCACGTATCTGTGGTTAGGTGGACCTTGCCACAGATGGCGTTGCGCAGTGCACACTTGATTTTATCGGATACTTGGTTGTGCAGGGAAGGCACGGCTGTCTTGGAGAAGTAGTGGCGGCTGTGAGCAACATACTGTGGGACAGCCATCGTAATCAGCTGTTTAAAGCTGTCTGTGTCCACCAGCCTGAATGACAGCATTTCAAAGGCCAGTAGTTTAGAAATGCTGGCATTCAGGCCCAGGTCTCGAGGGTGGCTAGGTGGGAATTTACGCTTTCTCTCCAAGGTTTGTGAGATGGAGAGCTGACTGCTGCCGTGTGACATGGTGGAGATGCTTGGTGACGCAGGTGGTGTTGTCGGTGGCACATCCTCTGTTTGGTGGGCGGCAGGTGCCAACATTCCTCCCGAGGAGGAGGAAGAGGCCGAGGCAGCAGCAGAAGAGGGAGCAGGGGGAGCCTGAGTGAGTTTCTTGTTTTTAAGTTGTTTACTCCACTGCAGTTCATGCTTTGCATGTAGATGCCTGGTCCTGCAGGTTGTGCTAAGGTTCAGAATATTAATGCCTCGCTTTGGGCTCTGATGGCACAGCGTGCAAACCACTCCGGTCTTGTCGTCAGCACATTGTTTAAAGAAGTGCCATGCCAGGGAACTCCTTGAAGCTGCCTTTGTGGTGCTCGGTCCCTGGTGAAGGTGGCCAGTAATAGGCGAACTCTCTTGTCGGCGGCTGTTCTGCTTTTGCCCCCTGCTCCCTCTTTTGCTACGCTGTTGGCTCGGTCTCACCACTGCCTCTTCCTCTGAACTATGAAAGTCAGTGGCACGACCTTCATTCCATGTGGGGTCTAGGACCTCATCGTCCCCTGCATCGTCTTCCACACAGTCTTTCTCCCTGACCTCCTGTTCGGTCTGCACACTGCCAAAAGATGGAGCAGTTGGCACCTGTGTTTCGTCATCATCAGAGACGTGCAGACTCCGATGAGGTGGTATTCCCATGTCCTCATCATCAGGAAACATAAGTGGTTGTGCATCAGTGCATTCTATGTCTTCCACCACTGGGGAAGGGCTAGGAGGATTCCCTTGGGAAACCCTGCCAGCAGAGTCTTCAAACAGCATAAGAGACTGCTGCATAACTTGAGGCTCTGACAGTTTCCCTGATATGCATGGGGGTTATGTGACAGACTGGATTGGTTTTCAGGCGCTACCTGTGCGCTTTCTGCAGAAGACTGGGTGGGAGATAATGTTGTGAACGTGCTGGATCCACTGTCGGCCACCCAATTGACTAGCGCCTGTACCTGCTCAGGCCTTACCATCCTTAGAACGGCATTGGGCCCCACCAAATATCACTGTAAATTCTGGCGGGTACTGGAACCTGAGGTAGTTGGTTTACTAGGACATGTGGCTGTGGCAGAATGGCCACGTCCTCTCCCAGCACCAGAGGGTCCACTAACACCACCACGACCGCGTCCACGTCCCTTACTAGATGTTTTCCTCATTGCTACCGTTCACCAAGCACCACAATAAGAAAAAAAATATTTGGCCCAATGTCTTGATTTCAAATTCAGACCTCTTTTTACAGGCACCTAACACTATCTGCCTATTTATTTATGTACCGTATTACACTAATCCAGGCACAGCAGTAACCACTGATTTAGGGTAATATCAATTGTAGGCCTAGTATTTAGGCCCTGGATTTTATGGACAGATTTACACTTGGAGATGCACAGTAGTGTGTAAAAAAATATGTAGGATTATGCCTTCAGCAATTGTATTTGAATACTGTGTGTAATATACCCTTTAACTGACAAAAATACACTTGGAGATGCACAGTAGTGTGTGGAGGTATTGAGGATGACCCATTCAGCACGTGTATATACACCTTGAGTGTAATATACCCTTTTACAGACAGAAATACACGATGAGATGCACAACAGTGCGTGCAGATTTACAGGATTATGCTTTCAGCAATTATAATGTAACACTTTTTGCAATATACTCTTTTACGGAAAGAAATATACTTGGAGATGCACGCTGAGTGTAATATACCCTTTTACAGACAGATTAACACTTGGCCTGCAACAGCTGGAACACCAGATTCAGGGTATTGCTATATTGGCAAGTGAATTTCACCCCAGAACAAAATCTATCCTTTGACGGATACTATTAAACTTGTCCAGTCACAGCTGGAACACCAGGTTTTCGGTATTGCTATTTTGGCAATTGAATTTCACCCCAGAACAAAATCTATCCTTTGCCAGACACTATGAAACTTGTCCAGTCACAGCTAGAACACCAGATTTACTGTATTTCTATTTTTGCAACATTATTTCACCCCAGAAAATAATATAACCTTTGACGGGCACTAGGGAAATTGTCCAGTCACAGCTGGAACACCAGATTCAGGGTATTGCTATTTTGGCAATTGAATTTCACCACAGAAAAAATATAACCTTTGCCGGACACTATTTAACTTGCCCAGCCACAGCTGGAACACCAGATTTACTGTATTTCTATTTATGCAACTGTATTTCACCCCAGAAAATAATATATCCTTTGACGGACACTAGGGAAATTGTCCAGTCACAGCTGGAACACCAGATTCAGGGTATTGCTTTTTTGGCAATTGAATTTCACCCCAGAACAAAATCTATCCTTTGACGGATACTATTAAACTTGTTCAGTCACAGCTGGAACACCAGATTCAGGGTATTGCTATTTTGACAATTAAATTTCACCCCAGGAAATAATATATCCTGTGACGGACACTATTAAACTTGGCCAGCCACAGCTGAAACCACTGTTTTATGGTATTGCTATTTTGGCAATTGAATTTCACCACAGAAAAAAATATATCCTTTGACGGACACTATTTAACTTGTCCAGCCACAGCTGGAACACCAGATTTACTGTATTTCTATTTTTGCAACTGTATTTCACCCCAGAAAATAATATATCTTTTGACAGACACTAGGGAAATTGTCCAGTCACAGCTGAAACACCAGAATCAGGTTATTGCTATTTTGGCAATTAAATTACACCCCAGAAAAAAATATACCCTTTCACGGACAGATTTAAACTAGGCCTGCAACAGCTGGAACACCAGATTCAGGTATTGCTATTTTGGCAATTAAATTTCACCCCAGAAAATAATATATCCTGTGACAGACACTATTAAACTTGGCCAGCCACAGCTGAAACCAGTGATTTATGGTATTGCTATTTTGGCAATTAAATTTCACCCCACAAAAAAATATACCCTTTTACGGACAGATTTAAACTACGCCTGCAACCGCTGGAACACCAGATTTACGGTATTTCTATTTTTGCAACTGAATTTCACCCCAGAAAATAATGTATCCTTTGACGGACACTAGGGAAATTGTCCAGTCACAGCTGGAACACCAGATTTACGGTATTTCTGTTTTTCCAACTGAATTTCACCGCAGAAAATAATATAACTTATGACGGACACTATGAAACTTGTCCAGTCACAGCTGGAAGACCAGATTTACGGTATTGCTATTTTGGCAATTGAATTTCACCCCAGAAAAAAAAATATTCTTTGCCTGACACTATTAAACTTGGCCAGCAACAACTGAAACCACTGATTTATGGTATTGCTATTTGGGCAATTGAATTTCACCCCAGAACAAAATCTATCCTTTGCCGGATACTATTAAACTTTGCCAGACACTGCTGGGACACCAGATTTACGGTATTCTTATTCTGGCAATAGAATTTCACCCCAGAAAAAAATATATCCTTTGCCGGACACTATTAAACTTGTTCAGTCCCAGCTGGAACACCAGATTTACGGTATTTCTATTTTGGCAACTGAATTTCACCCCAGAAAATAATAAATAATTTGCCGGACACTATTAAACTTGTCCAGTCACAGCTGGAACACCAGATTTACGGTATTTCTATTTTTGCAACTGAATTTCACAGCAGAAAATAATATATCCTATGATGGACACTATGAAACTTGTCCAGTCACAGCTGGGACACCAGATTTATGGTATTGCTATTTTGGCAATTTAATTTAACCCCAGAATAAAATATATCCTTTGCCGGACACTATTGAACTTGTCCAGCCACAGCTGGAACACCAGATTTACTGTATTTCTAGTTTTGCAACTGTATTTCACCCCAGAAAATAATATATCCTTTGACGGACAGTAGGGAAATTTTCCAGTCACAGCTGGAACACCAGATTCAGGGTATTGCTATTTTGGCAATTGAATTTCACCCCAGAAAAAAAATATATCCTTTGCCGTGCACTATTAAACTTGTTCAGTCACAGCTGGAACACCACATTTACGGTATTTCTATTTTGGCAACTGAATTTCACCCCAGAAAATAATATATCCTATGACGGACACTATGAAACTTGTCCAGTCACAGCTGGGACACCAGATTCAGGGTATTGCTATTTTGGCAATTGAATTTCACCCAGAACAAAATATATCCTTTGCCGTATACTATTAAACTTTGCCAGCCACTGCTGGGACACCAGATTTAGGGGATTGCTATTTTGGCAATTGAATTTCACCACAGAAAAAAATCTATCCTTTGCCAGACAGCAGACAGCATTACACTTGGCTAGCCACAACTGGAACACCAGATGTAGGGGATTTCTATTTTGGCAATTGAATTTAACACCTTAATAAAATATAGAAATTTCTATCCTGAGTTAAAAAAAAAAAAAACTAGTATTGATGGATTGATTGACTTGGTGGCAGCTTGTGCTGGTGCTTCACAAGACACAAAATGGCCACCGATCAAAGTGACAGAAAAACGCTCTGTGCAGCCTAAAAACCAGTGAGCAATTAACTAGCAGAAGTTGAATGATTCACAGCTGTAAATCGATCACTTCATTCACAGCAGCTGCGTCCTATCCCTACACTAATCAGAGCAGAGTGACGTGTGGCGCTACGTAACTCCAGTTTAAATAGAGGCTGGGTCACATGCTGCACTTGGCCAATCACAGCCATGCCATTAGTAGGGATGGCTGTGATGGCTTCTTAGGGCAAGAAGTAAAACGCTAGCTGATTGGCTGCTGTGCAGCCCTTCAGAAAGCGGGAAGAAATCGCCGAACAACGAACCCGAACCCAAACTTTTTTGAAAATGTTCGGGTCCATGTCCGAACACCCCAAAATTCGGTACGAACCCGAACTATCCAGTTCGGGTTCGCTCATCCCTAGACAGGAGAAGTGGAGACTACATTTCACGGCCACATGAGCTCTGTGGGGGCTGAACTGGAGGAGGAGGAGTACATTGGAGCACAAGCAATGTGTAGCAAAATGGGTGTGTTTTCTACACAGGTGAAAGGAGAGATGGAGCAGGAGCAGCCAGAGGAGCTACAGGGTGATGAGAAAGAGAAGGCAGAGGACCCAGACACACCGTGCCATATGCAGTGGAGATGGAGACAGTGAGTCCCTCTGAGTCACTTGCACAAATGGTCAGATGCATGCTCACTTGCTTGCGTAGTGACAGACGAATTGTCACCATTCGGCAGAGGAATGACTTCTGGCTCTCCACCTTGTTGGACCCTCGCTACCGTTCTGAAATGGGGGCCTTTTTTACACCCACTGATGGCGCTAAGAGGGAGGACAAACTGAACTACTATAGAGACATCCTATGTTGTCAGTTGGCCGCTGCCTATCTGCACCTTCGTCCATCATCTTGCATGTCTGAACGGGGAAGCCCTCTGCGCTCACGTTTCACTGCCATGGCTGCTGGGGGGAGGTAGGGTGGCAGGAGTAGTTCCAGCTCTATCAGCAGCAGCAGCCTTAGTCTAGAGTTGCTAATGAGCAGCTTTCTTCACCCACCTAGTGAAGAAACTACTCACCAGCAGCAGCAGGTAGATCTGGAGAAGGACCTGCACCAGCAGGTGGTGGCATACTTGGACAGTACTCTGCCACCCCACATTGAGGATCCGCAGGACTGCTGGAGAGCCAAATTGGATTTGTGGCCACAACTGGCAAAGTTTGCTCTGGAAATGCTGTCCTGTCCATCCAGTAGTGTGGCATCAGAGCGGGTGTTTAGTGCGGCAGGGGCCATAGTTAACCCAAGAAGAACTCGCCTGTCCACCCAAAATATGGAGACAATGACCTCCCACAAATGCCTGATGCATCCGACTAGATCCTACATGGTGCCACACCTACACTTTGACAAAAGAGAACTTTTTCTTCTGGCTTCCTGCTTCAGCTACTATTCTGAAGCTGCCACCTGCCTGATGCCACACCTGCTGCTAGGAGCTCCTACTGCCACTGACCATCTTCAGCTGGTACTGGTATTGCCCCCCCCCCCCCGTCTCCCCACTATGTCACTGGGCCACTCTGTGGTCTCCTTATGCTGCTGCCACCTCATTACTATGTCACTGGGCTACTCTGTGGTCTCCTCATGCTACTGCCACCTCACCACTATGTCACTGGGCCACTTTGTGGTCTCCTCATGCTGCTACCACCTCACTACTCTGTGGTCTGCGACATCACCACTCTATGGTCTCCTCATGCGGCTGCCACTTCACCACTATGTCATTGGGCCACTCTGTGGTCTCCTCATGCTGCTGCCATCTCAACACTATGTCACTGAGACACTCTGTAGTCTTCTCATGCTGCTGCCACCTCACCACTATGTCACTGGGGCACTCTGTAGTCTCCTCATGCTGCTGCCACCTCACCACTATGTGGTCTCCTCATGCTGCTGCCACCTCACCAGTCTGTGGTCTCCTCATGCTGCTGCTACATCACCAATCTGTCACTGGGCCACTCTGTGGACTTCTCATGCTGTTCCCATCCTCCCTACTCCATGATTGGGCCACTATTTTGACTGGTTGACATGATCATTTATTTGACCCTTTTTATGATCTGTCAGAAGGAAGGAAAAATGAGATGCACAACGGATCCTGTCTATGTAGCAGCAGTAAGGCCTGTGTGACATGGTCCCTATTTTGTGTCAGAATTGGCTTATGATTTGGTAGTCAAAAGCAGGAGTGGGTACAAAACACAGAAGAAATGCAAATATTCCATTCATGTGTTATCACTGTCTTGGATCCATTCCTGTTTTTTTTTGCTTTAGCAGTACTGATAGATTACTTAACAAATGCTGACCGAGTGAAGGCAGATGCTTAACAGACAGGATCCGTTTTCGGGGGGTTATTTTTCTGAAGGATCAGAGAAGGGAAAAATAATCAGTAAAGTCAACACAAACTTACTGCTGACACCCTCTCCACTCTGTCAGGGGGCTCTACTTGTATACGTGTTTAACAGAACAGGTTCTGTAGACATTTATGTAGAATCAGCTGACAACGGTATACACTATAGTACAATCTTGGGCCTCTGTATTATTTTTTTAATAACTGGTGTTAACATCTACCTGTAAGGCTGAGTTCACACTTGAGTTACCATATTTTCCGGCATATAAGACGACTGGGGATATAAGACGACCCCCTACTTTTCCTGTTAAAATATGGGGTTTGGGCTATACTCGCCGTATAAGACTACCCCTCTTCCAATGCACACCAAATGAAAATTAAACAGACGATCCGAGCATGAGAAAACCACTGAGAGCAGGGAGAGGGGCCTCCCTCTGCTTCAGGAGCGACTGGCCGGGATGCAGCGCACGGTGGCTCAGCTAGAGGGCGCCTGTCCCTGAAGCTGGAGAAGGACAGCTTCTCCAGTCCACCTTGGAAGTAAAGAGGACCTTTCACTGGTCCAACAATTGTTAGATAATGATATATACCGTATGTGTAGAGCGGCGCCCAGGGATAATAGTAAGTGCAGGGAGATCCCTGGGCGCCGCTCTACACAAACATATCCTTATCTAACAATCGTTGGACCAGTGAAAGGTCCTCTTAAGTTTCAGCACGCAGTATACCGCCGTATGAGACGACCCCCGACTTTTGAGAAGATTTTCATGTGTTAAAAAGTAGTCTTATATGCCAGAAAATACAGTAATTGTGTCAGTTTTGGCCCCGTAATTGACCAAATGAGTGAAGTGTTAAGTTATTCTAAGAGCGACGCCTGTCATCTGCATGTCATACTGACTCACAGTATTGTTTCACTACCACAGACTCTCTATGGTTGTTACTCCAAGAAATAGTGTTCTACACCATATTACAGGCTCTCTGTAGCCAGGAAATTGCTTATTCTTTACGCGATTTGCCACAAATAAATTCGTATTGAATCGAATCTTTTCAGAAAATTGGGCAAAATGACCGAATCGAATTTTTGAGAAATTCGCTCATCTCTAGTTATTGTAAATAGAGGCATGTGCATTAGCTGCAACCACTGCAGAGAGTAGAGTAACATTGGGTTTGTGAATACAGTGAACTCAGAACTATATTTTTTCTTAGCAATGGGTATATTTTTTCAGTTGTTACGGTACTTATCCAGCCAGGATACAAGCCAACTCCTATACTATTCCTGCTTGCACTAGACTCTGGTCCGGATCTATTGTGCTATGGTGTTGGGTTGCCAAGGCAGCTGGCGTCCAAAGATGATGGAGTGGATGCCAGGTTTAAAATTACTTTCTGGTCTGCAGACTTTTACTGATCACAGGTTTAGTTCCAGTCTATATCTGTGGAGCCCAGCTGTTTCCAGACTAGCTCACTGTTGCCAACCCTTGGACTTCTCCATGACATGATTATTGCTCTATTTATTTAGTTTTTTTACAAACATCTTTATTGAAGATGTTAAACATTTCATATAAGAGCCAACAGAGAATATGGCAAGGTAAACCAATAATGTGTTGTAAGAACAATTCTGTCCATCAGATTATAACTATAAGGGGAGAAAATTTGTGGGCACTAACAATGGATAATGTCCCTTCACACTATGTAGAGAATTGGAAATGTGCAATGTGCCGCCCCTCAGGGCCGATCGCGCCCCAGGTTTATCGAAATGGCAAGTGGTGTGCTGCCGCCCTTAATAGCTTATGTGTGTGTCATGGTGCTCCTACCTGGATACCTTTGCTCCCCAGAGTTAGGTTCAGAAGCAATAAAGGACAGAGTAATGGTGGAGGTGGGAAAATAGTTGAGTCCAGACTTTTATAAAGTTCAACAGCTTTACTAGAATAAACTTGCATCCATACAAGAAGTGGTGCTTTTCTTGGTTCCAGCAGGTTTTGGCATAAACTGGCAGGCAAACTTAAATATTCTGCTGTACTAATCTTGGCATTTGTCTGGTTACTGGACTCTGTAGTGATTCTGGTACCTTTCGAGTGGGTTACCTTTGGCTGTTGACCCCCTCGTCGCACTCTGTCTGTAAATCTGTAATGAGTCATGGTGCTCTGTGAGCTGCTTTCCTCTGGAGAGACTTTCCCCTCGCTGCTACATCTTGGCACGTCTGCTTTCCATGATAGCTTAGAACGACTGAACTAGGAATTACTAAACACTTCCTGCAAACCCTTTCTTGGTAGGAAACCAGACTGGCCCATTCCTGCCTAATAGGGGGAGAATGGAATGATAAGTTCCATTCTATCTAAAGATCGCTCTGCCAGATACACTGCCATCTGCTGGCAAACCAAGCATATAACATGTAATACAACAAATAACAGTTACATAGCAGAACTATTAATGCACAGTGTAAGAGAACCTGGAATAAATACCCAGATGCCATTATGGTTAGCACATTAGAGAAGGCAGCAGGATGCAGGAATGGTAATACCACTCTGGGGTATTGCAACTGGTCATTATTGACAACTAATGAACAATAATAAATAGAAATATGGGTAACCGACAAACGTGACAAACATGTGAAGTAGACAAAAGACAAACTGAGGGGGGAGGGAGACTTCCGTCAGATGGCAGGCACCATGAGTGGTATTTGATTCATTGTAAATTGCAGTTCACTGTGTATCATAATACGGCTCAGCCAATGAACTAATAGCAAAAAGTATTGAGGAAGCAGAAATTAAAGTGTATATCAAGGGGAGAAACAGAACTGAATCGCACATCCACAATGCTATGCTTTGATCTAATTAAACTATCTCAGCGTAATATAACAGAGTACGGCACCCCATACTGCATGCTGTACTAGAGGCATTAGTGTACATTTTGATCAAAAGGCATAAGCCCACTCACCGCGCCAAGGTTGCCTCTTTGAGTGGGACCAACTCTGACAAAAAAGGCACAGCACAGTGCGGTGACAAAGTGGCGCTGCCCTAGTGGGTGGCACTTTGGGTGGCCTTTTCTTTTTTGTGGCGCCGTGCTGGAGGTTTGGTGGGACCCAGGGCCATGGGTCCTGCCACCCACTAGGGCAGCGCCACTTTGTCAACGCACTGTGCTGCGCCATTTTTTGTCAGAGTAGGTCCCACTCAAAGAGGCAACCTTGGCACGGTGAGTGGGCTTATGCCTTTTGATCAAAACGTACACTAATGCCTCTGGTGCAGCATGCAGTATGCATCATGTTAGGGTGGAGTCAGACAAGCCACTGGGGTGAGGGAATATCCTGAGGCACTCCCCAGCATGTATAGGTAGATTCTTAAATAGACAGCAAAGGTCTGTTAGGAGGAGCAGGAAGGGAATATTCCACCCATTGTCCCCAAATTTTTAAGAATGGATTATGACATTAAAATATAGTCTACGCTTCAGTTCAGAGAAATCCAGAGAGGGTTTTTCCAGGCCGCTGCAAACATTTGTTTGGTGACCAAGAAAAAGGAACCTAGTACCGTCGGCAAAGTGGGGGGATTCTCTTGTAAAGTAATGCCTCCCATTGGTCCTTTCGGATGTTATAACTAGAAATGAGCGAATTTTTCAAAAATTCGATTTGGCCGGTTTGCCGAATTTTTAATAAAAATGTGCTTTTATCAGAATTTATTTGCAGCGAATCTCATTAAAAAACTGCTATTTCCGGTAAGCAGAGAGCATTTATAGGGGTGTAGAACACTGTGCTTTGCAGTAACACGCATAGGGAGTCTGCTGTGGTAGTAAAATAATACTGTGAGTCAGGATGACATGCAAATGACAGGGCTTGCTCTTAGAATCACTGCATACTTCACTTATTTGGGCAGTCACGGGGCCAAAACTGACAAAATAACTCAAGTATCAACTCAACCTCACAGGTAGATGTTAGCATCAAGAAGAAGCGCACTCCTTTTACACCCTCGTCAGCTGATTCCACATAGATGTCTATAGAACCTGTTCTATTAAACGCCTATACAAGTAGAGCCCCCTGACAGAGTGAAGAGGGTGTCAGCATTAAGTTTGTGTTGACGTCACTGAATAATTTTCCCCATTTTCTGATACGTCAGAACAATAACCCAGAAAAAACGGTTCCTGTCTGTAAAGTATATGCCTTTACTCGGTCAGCATTTGCTCAATAATCCATCAGTATTGCTAATGCCAAAAATACCAGGAGTGGATCTAAAACTGAGATGACACGTGAATGGAATATTTGCATGTCTTCTGTGTTTCTTCGCACTCAACCTTTTGGCTACCAAATCATAAGCTAATTCTGATGGGACCATACAGGCCTTAAAGCTGCTACACAGACAGGATCCGTCTGACAGATCAGAAGAAGTGTCAAATAAATGATGATGTGAGGAAGGCCGAAAGCCAAAAGATGGGACCAGTCATGAAGTGGGGAGGGTTGGAACAGCATGAGAAGTCCACAGAGTGGCCCAATGACAGGGTCTGGAGGTGGAAGCAGCATGAGAAACCCACCGGTGGCGCAATGACAGAGTCTGAAGATGGCGGCAGGAGCAACATTAGGAGAAGGCCACCGAGTGGCACAATGACAGAGTCTGGAGTTGGCAGCAGCATGAGGAAACCACAGAATGGCACAATGACACAGTGTAGAGGTGGCCACAGCATCAGGAGACCAAAGATTGGCAAGGTGACAGTGTGGAGGGGCAGCAGCATGAGTAGGCCACAGAGTGGCACAATGGCAGAGTCTTGAGGTGGCAGCAGCATAAGTAGGCCACAGAGTGGCACAATGACAGAGTCTGGAGGTGGAAGCAGCATTAGTAGGCCACAGAGTGGCCCAATGGCAGAGTCTGGAGGTAGCAGCAGCATTAGTAGGCCACAGAGTGGCACAATGACACAGTGTAGAGGTGGCCGCAGCATCAGGAGACCAAAGATTGGCAAGGTGACAGTGTGGAGGGGCAGCAGCATGAGTAGGCCACAGAGTGGCACAATGGCAGAGTCAGGAGGTGGCAGCAGTATAAGTGGGCCACAGAGTGGCACAATGGCAGAGTCAGGAGGTGGCAGCAGCATAAGTTGGCCACAGAGTGGCACAATGACAGAGTCTGGAGGTGTCGGCAGCAGCCGCATCAGGAGGAAGCCACAGAATGGCACAATGACAGAGTCTGGAGTTGGCAGCAGCATGAGGAAGCCACAGAGTGGCACAATGACAGAGTCTAGTGGGAGGTGTTGGCATCAGCAGCATCAGGAGAAGGCCACAGAGTGGCACAATGACAGAGTCTGGAGGTGGCAGCAGCATTAGTAGGCCACAGAGTGGCACTATGACAGAGTCTGGAGGTGTCGGCAGCAGCAGCGTCAGGAGGAGGCCACATAGTGGCACAATGACAGAGTCTGGAGGTGGCAGCAGCATTGGTAGACTACAGAGTGGCACAATGACAGAGTCTGGAGGTGGCAGCAGTATGAGTAGGCCACAGAGTGGCACAATGACAGAGTTTGGAGGGAGGTGTTGGCAGCAGCATCTTCAGCAGAATGCCTCAGAGTGGCACAATGACAGAGTCTAAAGGTGGCAGCAGCATGAGTAGTTCACAGAGTGGCACAGTGATAGAGTCTGGAGGTGTCAGCAGCAGCACTGCACTTCCTCTTTGTGGAACAATCACAGAGTGAAGATCGACCAACATAATTCTGGGGGAATCTGCCTGGCATGAACAGGCCTCTAGTAGCTACAGACAATGAAAAGACAAAACGTCAAGATAGCTTTGAGCCCGAAAGAGTTGCGAAGTTCATTAAGATATGTCACTAAAGATTTTACTGCATATACCCGCAGCGCTGACCGCTGAATAAATTTAGTTTTTTGACCAAAATACTTCAATAAAGAATTTACAGCATATAACCACAGAGCTGACCACTGAATTAATTTTGTTTTTCGACCAACATACTTAACCGCTTGCCGACCGCCGAACGCACGGATGCGTCCAGGCGGCGGCAAGTTTGTTCCTCCTGGACGCATCCGTGCGTCATCTCGCGAGAGCCGAGATCTGCTGTGAACGCGCGCACGCGCACGCGCGCGTTCACAGCAGAGCGCGGCTCTGCAGTTGTACTACAGCCTGCCAGCGATGATCAATCGCTGGCAGGCTGTAAATGTAAAATAAATGAGATCAAAGTAGTATATCAGACGCTGTGTTGCTAACAGCGTCTGATATACCTAATACCTGGTCCTCTGGTGGTCCCATTTACTGGGATCGACCACCAGAGGACCAGGTAACTAATGTAAAGTTGCACCAAACACTACACTAACCCCACCCCCACCCCCTCACTTTATAACCACTATTAACCCCTTGTTAACCCCTGATCACCCCATATAGACTCCCTGATCACCCCCTGTCACTGATCACCCCCCTGTAAGGCTCTATTCACATGTCCATATGTGTTTTGCGGTTCAGCGGATCCACAGATCCGTGCCACGGATCCGCGGCGCGGATCCGCAAAACACGGACACCGTCAATGTGCTTTCCGCATTTTGCAGATCCGCACATTGCCAGAACTATATAGAAAATGCTTTTTCTTGTCCGCAGTGCGGACAAGAAAAGGAGCATGTTCTATATTTTGCTTGAGCGGAAATGCAGACCCGTAAGTGCGGATCCGTAATTCCGGATCCGAGCGGGACAAAGTCTGTCCCCATAGAAATGAATGGGTCCGCAATTCCGTTCCGCAAACAGAATTTCGGACGTGTGAATGGGGCATAAGGGTCCCTTATCACCGCCAGTTAGTTAGCTACTTGTTAGGTAGCTAGCGCCCAGCCCACCGCACCCCAGTCACTGATTTTGGCAGAGATTTTTTCATCCACATTGATTGATGCGAATGAAAAAATCTGTGCCGTTCATTTATTTTTTTTTTCAGCCCAGAGGCTGAACGGAAAAAAATCTCATTACCCGTATGCTCAATATAAGGAGAATCGCAGAAACTCCTAATGCTGGCCATACGTGTAATGATTGCGGAGACCCTCAAATGCCAGGGCAGTACAAAACCCCACATGTGACCCCATTTTGGAAAGAAGACACCCCAAGGTATTCCGTGAGGGGTATGGGGAGTTCATGTAAAATTTTATTTTTTGTCACAAGTTAGTGGAATATGAGACTGTAAAAAAAAAAAAAAAAAAATCAATTTCCGCTAACTTGTGCCAAAATTTTTTTTTTCTGTGAACTCACCATGCCCCTCACGGAATACCTTGGGGTGTCTTCTTTCCACAATGGGGTCACATGTGGGGTATTTATACTGCCCTGGCATTTAGGAGTGCTAAAGCGTGAGAATCCAAATGCGTAAAAATGCCCTGTGAAATCCTAAAGGTACTCATTGGTTTTAGGGCCCCTTTGCGCATCTTGGCTGCAAAAAAGTGGCACACATGTGGTATCGCCGTGCTCAGGAGAAGTAGGGCAATGTGTTTTGGGGTGTATTTTTACATATACCCATGCTGGGTGAGAGAAATATCTCTGTAAATGACAACTTTTTAAATTTTTTATACAAAGTTGTCAATTTACAGCGATATTTCTCTCGCCCAGCATGGGTATATGTAAAAATACACCCAAAACACATTGCCCTACTTCTCCTGAGTACGGCGATACCACATGAGTGACACTTTTCGCAGCCTGGGTGCGCAAAGGGGCCCAAATTCAACGAGTACCTTTAGCTTTACATGGCTGCTCACAATTTAGCCCCGCCCAAAATGCCAGAACAGTACAAACACCCCACATGTGACCCCATTTTGGAAAGAAGACACCCCAAGGTATTCGCTGAGGGCATAGTGAGTCCATGAAAAATTTAACTTTTTGTCAAAAGTTAGCAGAATGGGAGACTTTTTGAGAAAAACAATAAAAAATCAATTTCCGCTAACTTGTGCCAAAAAAAATCTTCTGTGAACTCGCCATGCCCCTCATGGAATACCTTGGGGTGTCTTCTTTCCAAAATGGGGTCACATGTGGGGTATTTATACTGCCCTGGCAATTTAGGGGACCTAAAGCGTGAGAAGAAAAATGCATAAAAATGCCCTCCTAAAAGGTACTCATTGGTTTTAGGGCCCCTTTGCACATCTTGGCTGCAAAAAGTGTCACACATGTGGTATCGCCGTACTCAGGAGAAGTAGGGCAATGTGTTTTAGGGTGTATTTTTACATATACCCATACTGGGTGAGAGAAATATCTCTATAAATTGACAACTTTGTATAAATTTTTTTAAAAGTTGTCATTTACAGAGATATTTCTCACACCCAGTATGGGAATATGTAAAAATACACCCCAAAGCACATTGCCCTACTTCTCCTGAGTACGGCGATACCACATGAGTGACACTTTTTGCAGCCAAGATGCGCAAAGGGCCCTAAAACCAATGAGTACCTTTAAGATTTCACAGGGCATTTTTACTCATTTTAGATTCTCACGCTTTAGGGCCCCTAAAATGCCAGGGCAGTATAAATACCCTACATGTGAGCCCATTTTGGAAAGAAGACACCCCAAGGTATTCTGTGAGGGGCATGGCAAGTTCACAGAAATTTTTTTTTTGGCACAAGTTAGCGGAAATTGATATTTTTTTTTTTTTACAAAGTCTTATATTTCACTAACTTGTGACAAAAAATAAAATTTTACATAAACTCACCATACCCCTCACAGAATACCTTGGGGTGTCTTCTTTCTAAAATGGGGTCACATGTGGGGTATTTATACTGTCCTGGCATTTTAGGGGCCCCTAAAGCGTGAGAAGAAGTCTGGAATCCAAATGCGTAAAAATGACCTGTGAAATCCTAAAGGTACTCATTGGAATTTGGGCCCCTTTGCGCACCCAGGCTGCAAAAAAGTGTCACTCATGTGGTATCGCCGTACTCAGGAGAAGTAGGGCAATGTGTTTTGGGGTGTATTTTTATATATACCCATACTTTGTGTGAGAAATATCGCTGTAATCGACAACTTTTTAAATTTTTTTAAACAAAGTTGTCAGTTTACAGAGATATTTCTCTCACCCAACATGGGTATATGTAAAAATACACCCCAAAACACATTGCCCTACTTCTCCTGAGTACGGCAATACCACATGAGTGACACTTTTGCAGCCTGGGTGCGCAAAGGCCCAAATTCAACGAGTACCTTTAGCTTTACATGGCTGCTCACAATTTAGCCCCGCCCAAAATGCCAGAACAGTAAACACACCCCACAAGTGACCCCATTTCGGAAAGTAGACACCCCAAGGTATTCACTGAGGGGCATAGTGAGTCCGTGGGAGATTTCATTTTTTTGCCAGAAGTTAGCAGAAATGGAAACTTTATTATTTTTATTTTTTCCTCAGAAAGTGTCATTTTCCGCTAACTTGTGAAAAAAATGAAATGATACATGAACTCACCATGCCCCTCCATGAATACTTTGGGGTGTCTTCTTTCTAAAATGGTGTAATTTGGGGGTATTTATACTATCCTGACATTCTAGCACCTGAAGAAACATGACAGGTGCTCAGAAAGTCAGAGCTGCTTCAAAATGCCGAAATTCACTTTTTGCACTATAGTTTGTAAACGCTATAACTTTTACCCAAACCAATAAATATACACTTATTGTATTTTTTTATCAAAGACATGTAGAACAATAAATTTTGCGAAAAATTTATATAGAAATGTAGTTTTAAAAAAAAAAAATTACAACAGAAAGTGAAAAATGTCATTTTTTTGCAAAAATTTCGGTAATTTTTGATTAATAGCAAAAAAAGTAAAAACGTCAGCAACAATGAAATACCACCAAATGAAAGCTCTATTAGTGAGAAGAAAAGGAGGTAAAATTCATTTGGGTGGTAAGTTGCATGACGGAGCAATAAACGGTGAAAGTAGTGTAGTGCAGAATTGTAAAAAGTGGCCTGGTCATTAAGGGTGTTTAAGCTAGGGGGGCTTAAGTGGTTAAATAATGATTTTACCGCATTTAAACGTAGTGCTGACCACTGAATTAATTTTGTTTTTCGACAGAACTTCAATAAAGATACTTCAATAAAGATTTTACCACATATTACTGCAGCGCTGAACGCTAAATAAAATAAGTTTTTTCCACCAAAATACGTCAATAAAGATTTTACCACATATAACTGCAGCTCTGAACGCTGAATAAAATTAGTTTTTCCACCAAAATACTTCACAAAATATTTTACCACATATAACTGCAGCGCTGAATGCTGAATACAATTTGTTTTTCCACTGAAATAAGTCACAAAAGATTTTTCCCCATATTACTACAGCGCTGAACGCGGAATAAAATTTGTTTTTCCACCGAAATACGTCAATAATGAATTTGTCACATATAACGGAGCAAGGAGAGGGTCTTCGGATTCCCCCAGCACTATATGGACGTCTCAGAAATGAACCGCTGCTCCTAATTGCAGCTCCTGGGAAAGTCATGGAGCGTCCTGGTCATCCGGCATCTATTCATCCCAGGGAAGGATTATTTTGAAAGTGACTAGAAGCCACACGGGTCCTCCACGCTGCAGATTTATCATGGAGACATCATGGAGATTTTACCGCATATAACTACAGCGCTGAACACTGAATACAATTAGTTTTTCCACCAAATAAGTCACAAAAGATTTTACCGCATATTACTACAGCGCCGAATGCTGAATAAAATTTGTTTTTCCACCGAAATACTTCAATAAAGATTTTACCACATATAACTGCAGCGCTGAATGCTGAATACAATTTCTTTTTTTGGCCGATATAAGTCACATAAGATTTTACCACATATTACTGCAACAATGAACACATTTTTTTTTTCACTGGAATACCTCAATAAGGATTTTACCACATATAATTGCAGTGCTGAATGCTGAATACAATTTCTTTTTCCACCGAAATAAGTCACAAAAGATTTTACCGCATATTACTACAGCGCTGAACACTGAATAAAATGTGTTTTTTCACCGAAATATGTCAATAAAGATTTGACCACATATAACAGAGCACGGAGAAGGAGAGGGTCTTTGGATTCTCCCCGCACTATACGGACGTCTCAGAAATGAACCGCTGCTCCCAACAGCAGCTCCTGAGAAGGTCATGGAGCATCCCGGTCATCCGGCATCTATTCGCCCCGCTGAAAAATTATTTTGAAAGTGTGTAGAAGAAACACGGGGCCCACATGCTGCAGATTTATCATGGAAACATCATGGAGATTTTACCGCATATAACTACAACGCTGAACCCCCAACGCTGAACCTCAATACGTCAATAAAGATATTACCACACATAACTGCAGCGCTGAATGTTGAATAAAATTTGTTTTTTAGAACAAAATACGTCACAAATGATTTTACCGCATATAACTACAGCACTGAACGCTGAATAAAATTTGTTTTTCAACCAAAATACGTCACCAAAGGTTTTGCCACATATGCCTGCAACAGTGAACGCTGAATATATTTAGTTTTTCTACCGAAATACGGTACGTCACTAAAGGTTTTACCACATATAACTGCAAAAGTGAACACTTAATATATTTTGTTTTTCTACTGAAATAATAATAACTGTGAAAGTAAAATGCATATATATATTTATTGTTTTGTACTGAAATAGGCCACTAAACTCTTTAACCAGAAATAAATGCAACAGTAAAGTGCATATGTATTTTTCCTTTTTGTACTCGAATTGGACACAATGCTTTCACCACATATAACTGCAGAAGTAAAATGCGTATATATTTTTCATTTTGTACTGAAAAAGGGCACTTAAACTCTTTCACCACAAATAAATGCAAGATTTAAGTGCGTACATTTTCTTTTGTAATGAAATAGGCCACTAAACACTTTCACCACAAATAACGGCAACAGTTAACTTTTCTTGTAGTAAAGAAATATGTCACTAAACGCTCTCAGCACATATAGCTGCAGAAGTGAACCGTGTATATATTTTTCTTTTTGTAATGAAGTAGGCCACCAAACGCTTTTACTGCAAATAACAGCAACAGAGAACTCCGTATATATTTTTCTTGTAGTACAGAAATACCTCACTAAACGCTCTCAGCACATATAGCTGCAGAAGTGAACTGCGCATATATTTTTCTTTTTGTAATGAAATAGGCCACTAAATGCTTTTACCGCAAATAAAGGCAACAGTGAACTGCGTATATATTTTTCTTGTAGTACAGAAATATCGCACCATAAAGAGAAAAGAATACCGAGATAAGAGCCGCACATCTAAAAAATATCACATTTATTGAGAACAACAGACACAACAAGGACAGATTAAAACCATTGTATACAATGAATAATGGCAGTGTGGACCAAATACGTACCGCACGCCACCCTGACACTACCACATGAATATGAGCACAGTCCCACATGAATGAACAATAAGTAAAGTGCATAAGATCCATCAACATTGAATAGTATAAAGGTAATACAAGTAATTTGTGTAACAGCCGGAGGACAGCCGTTGCTGTTATTTGTGTATCCATGTGAGTCTCCCCCTCCCCCACGTTGGGATTTTTCACCCAAGCCCTGAAGATTTGAAAATAAAGGGACATTCTTTGCACGGATGGTGAGTGCGGCTCCTCTTTACTCTTTGCTTACTAGTTTGCCCTGTTGAAGCCTTGCACCCCGTGTTTCCGTTGGATCGTCGAGGCCAATCCAGACATTGGGAGCTGTTGGGTGAGAGGATCGGTGCCGTCAGTTTCTCTTTATCTAGATCTTCATTGTTTTTTCCTGACAGAGCACGTCTTTTTATCACCGTATGCTACAATATGGCCGAAGACACGACCCAGAGTTTGACTACGGGCAGAATAGGGGCTGACTGATTTTTCATGGATTGCAATTTAAAGGATGCGTTACAATCTTGCAGTACAAGGACTTTGGAGTATAAAGTCATGCAACTCGCGGGCAAAGAAGTGCGACTCTTCTGGACCATTAACTCCTTAAGGTCCTATAATGAGAGCGAACGGGTCCCAAGGGGCCTTCGCGTTTTCAAAGAGCTAGCACAGTTTGAGGATGATCCGTGTTTTGTTAATGAATGGAAAGATCTGCATTTAAGTTTTTTATTGAAGATTCTACAAATGGTGCTGAACAGAAATGAAAAGGAATATGAGGAGATCAATACAGAACTATAGAAAGCTAAGGATGAGTTAAAATCACGACTCTCCGATCTACAATTTACCGCTTTTGAGAAACGATTGAACAGGAAACTTGTAATAACCCAAATTGAAATCAAGGAAAAGAAAAGAGATACGTTTTTGCGTGACAAAGCTGATTATGATACAGGACGTGTATTTGAATGGCAGAAGAAAAAATCCAGAAGACGACGTCCCACCCGGAGACCTAGGAGTAACTACTGGACTACTGACTCCGAATCCAGTGCCTCCGATGACTCTAATAATCAGTCCACAAAGCCTCATGATAACCCCCCTTTAGGAGGAGGACAAGCAGAGGAGGTCGGGGGGGGAGGAGGCGTGCGCAGGTCAACGCGTCAGAGGAAACAGGTCACGTGGAGAAATTAGGACAAAACTCTGCCTCTCCTAATCTGGTTATCAATATCAGTGGTGTTGAATTGCCCTCGGACTGCACCACAGTCCTCAATTTAGGACTGGAGTTCAGCTCGACGGAACAATTAGACAGATCCACGTTTGAGATTGATCTATTTAGGAATGTCCACAAGCTATATCTTAAAAACCTACGAAGGAACCTACGAAGGAAGGTGATTCACCTGTCTCCGTAGGCCTTTGGGCTTCAGTATCTCTGATCCCCTTAATGTAGAGGAAGTGGCATGTTTAGAATTTTTGGCGGATACGGACCTTAGTCCTAATTCTGGGTCACCCGCCAACCAGAATAAATTCAGAGGTGGCGTGCCATCGACTTTTTGCCCCCTGATGCCTGCCGTTTTGTGAAAGAATCCCTGCTATTTGTGTTAGAAAGAAATGTCTTTAGGTTTGGAAACCAATGGTATAGGCAGATTGTCGGGACTGCCATGGGGACACCTGTCTCCTGTACTTTTGCCAGTATCTTTTTGGGAAGACTAGAAGACAGGTATATTTTTTCGACTGCCAACCCCTTTCTCAGATACATACGTTTGTTTCTGCGTTACGTGGACGATGTTTTCATGGTGTGGTCGGGGAAACAAGAGCAGTGTGAGCAATTTGTTGTCATCTGAATGACGCGAACGACATGAACATGATGTTCACCCTCAATTTTGGGGGTTTGTCTATCGAGTTTTTGGACGTACGCGTCGTGGTTGAAGATACTGCACTCCGTACTGAAGGGTACCGTAAGCCCACTGCTACTAATACTCTGCTGCACCATGATAGCTATCACCCACGGAACATAAAGGAATCGGTCCCTTACAGACAATTCCTGAGGCTAAGATGCATTAATAGACTCGATACGGTGTATCTGAGCCAGGCGGAGGAGTTGAAAAAACGCCTGTTACAGAGTGGCTACCCTCTAAAACGACTTAATACTGCCATGGAAAGAGCAGGATTTTACACACAGCAGTCTTTAATCACACAGAGTGGGCACACTAAAACTGAAGCGCAACAGATTGAGGACAGGTTCGTGTTTGTTTTTAAGCATAGCCCCTTAGCAGAAGATATAAAGAAAGCTATTTTGAGAAATTGGGAAATCCTTAGAGCAGAAGAAGGTTTAGGAAACACAATAGACCAAAAACCTATTTTGGCCTTTAGGAGATGCCGCATATTTAGAGACTTTTTGGTGCGCAGCCGCTATAGTGAGCCTACACCGCGTGATTGGCTCTCATCTGGGCGACCGACGGGAAACCACAGGTGTGGGGATTGCTCACTATGCAGCTTTATTATACAGGGCCATCACCTTTTCTTTGGAGGTTTGGAACATTACGTGGGTCACTTGATCACATGTAAAACAGCTTTTGTGGTATATGTACTGATATGCTTGTGTGGAGCCATTTATGTAGGCAAAACAAAGAGGCCTTTAATAGAGCGAATCTGTGAGCATCGTAATTCTATAAAAACAGGAAAAGGGCGTACTCGCCTTATTGAACATGTACGCAGTCAACAAGGAGGTGATGGTAATGTGTTAAAGTTTGCGGGGGTTGAGTTCATCGCTCCTGTATCACAGGGTGGCGACCGTCATCGCACCTTGCTTCAAAAAGAAGCCCGCCTAATCATTAAGACAGATGCCACCGGTCCGTTAGGCCTGATCGAACGAAATTATATGTTCGTGTTCGCATAAATGTTCGCATTTTTAGTTTCTCGCAATGTATGCATTTCCCAAATATTTTGTCATGTTTTTATGTATGTCACTATACTGCCGATCCTTGCAATTATTTGCTCAGCTTGGGCCTTTTCGTTACCCAGCTGTAGTTATGCCTTATATTGTAGCACGCTCACCTTGCTTAGCGTCAGGGGTTGCTAGGTGATGGTGTGTCCCTGCCTCCCTCCCACATGACGCTGTCAGGCGGCACGCGATTCTGTAATCTGCGTGCGGCTTGCTCAGCGTAGGTGGTTGCTAGGTGACGGCACGGCTCCACCTCCCTTCCCCCATGACGCTTTTAAGAGGCGCGCGATCTTTTCAAATTTGTGTAACAGCCGGAGGAAGCGGGATGCCGCGAAAAGGCCGTCGCTGTTATTTGTGTATCCATGTGAGTCTCCACCTCCCCCACGTATGGGATTTTTCGCCCAAGCCCTGAAGATTTGAAAATAAAGGGACATTCTTTGCAAGGATGGTGAGTGCGGCTCCTCTTTACTCTTTGCTTACTAATGAAGTTATAGACTTTGATCCAAAGTCTTTTCACACGAGGGCAGGCCCACAAGATATTCAATATGTTATTGCTCTATTTTTGCAAATACATTTTGGAAATCCAGGAACAAGAGAATATGTGCAATAATCAATTCTAAACTGATCAAATTTGGAATTTCTCAAAAATGTTTTTGATTCTATTCAGATGAATCTCTAAAAATGTTGGTTATCATTTTACAGGTCAGAAAACAGAAAAGAAAAAGGGATAATTGGAAGACCATGTATTAATTTTAAAATAAAATTGATGCTGCCATCGGTTTACCCACAGCCATATATGGCACTGTCACTTTGACATTAATAATACTGTGTTGGTATTACAGGGGTTGTGCAGTGGGTTTATATTAATGACCTATCCTCACTGCAAGTAAGATAATTCACAGGTAATCTTAAAGAGGAATCAGCGTTTGCTCAAGGGCACCTTCCTCTTCAAACAGCTGATCAATGGGGCTGCTGGGAGTAGAGTTCCCTATGATCTGATATTGATGACCTATCCTTAGCATAGGCCATCAATATGAACCCACTGCACAACCCCTTTGAAGTCCTAGGAGATCTTAGAATGTCATACACAACTTTTGAGGGAAATCTGATCACTTTTGATTTTATTCAAATTTATTCGAGCTTGAAACGAATCAGCTGGCCAATTCATTAAAATCGGACCAAAAAAATATTTCAAGAAATTTGCTCATCTCTAGTTATAAGAGTCCTGTCTATTAAATACTTTTATAGACTGATTCTTTTTTAAGGACTTCATTTTAAAAGTGAAATTTCCAGGCCAAAGCCTCTTAGCCCTTGACTATATTTGCACGACCATGCAGTTTTGATGGATTTGGCTGCCTCAAGGATGGTAATAGCTAAAGTGTATCTCTGTAAAATCATGATACTCAAAGACTGTAGCGGCTTAATTTATTTAATGGATTTAAGCAATTTACAAAATGTTAGTTATGTTTCATTGGCTGGTACCCTAGACTTTATATTTTTCAATAGTCAATCAAGATGGGCATGTTTCAATGAGCATACGTCAATCTAGAGATGAGCCGTCTTAATGGCACATTAGAATATATCTATAATAGTGTTCTTTGTCATTACAACTCTGACTTTTGAACCAGGCACAACATAAGTAAGTTTATTTTCTATCAACTTCATTTTTGAACTCAGTATGCATTGTGATAGGAGGCATGACTGCTACACTACTATGCTATTTTTAATTTTTTTTTTGCCTGATATTAGACCAGAACTAACCAAACATGTATTTTTGTAGGTGTGATTTTGAGGTGCATGAAAATGTACATACTGTTTAACTACTACACAATGGGGGTCAGTTATCAAGGCTTTACTCCAGGTTTTTGGCATAAAAAAGTCATAAAGCTAGGTGAAAATAGCATTTTAACCCTTTTGTGTTTTCTCTAGACCTCACCATTTTTTTTTAAAGTTAACAGAGCTTATAAGAGGTGGGACCCTCAAGACAAGTCACAACATATTTACTGGATTGGCCATAGGCCCTACAGTGAAATTTCCTGGTAAGACGATGCTCAGGGGGCCAACGGAGCCCTTCTCAAGCTGGGAGATATTGATATGATGGTTTCCACATTAATTAATGCTAGGAGTATCAGGTACTCATGTACAGGTGCCCTCTTGCATTAAACTGTATCACCATCCTCAGAATGACGATACAGTTGAATACTGGGGCAATGATGGCAGCATTTTATTTGGCACTGTGTATTTGGTGCTGCTGGGGTGATATTTTGTGCTGCACTATGGTATTACAGGTTCTGTCTACTTCTGTTCGCATTATCTTCTGTTGATTTTAACTCATCTACAACACTTTTCCGGGGCCACTTAAGTTCGCAGTCCGCCCCTGAATTTACTATAATTAACTCCAGGAAACTGGCATAAATTATCATTGCTGGAATTTTTTTTAGTTTCAGGTGCATGGACAGCAGACGTAACAAATTTATTTACAGTCCTGCTCCTTTGAAGTTAAGTCTTTCATTTCCTCTTTGCATTTGGTCTGAGTTCTATGTGTTGCATTTCCCTGTCATTTGTATTTAGGCCTGAGGGAGACTCCTGTTCATCCTTCCTTTTGGAGGAACAGGTTGTCTAAGTCCTGACATTAGTACCAGGGTCCTATAGGGTGAATTAGAAAATTAGTTATTCCTGTGTATGAACTTACCTACCTCTGGGGTCTGTTCATATTGGTAGTTAGTCAGGACTTTGATTAGGGTTTTGATAGGAGGTGTCCATCTCCTTTCCCTAGTTTCCAGGCCTTATTCCCTCACCCATTTCTCTCCTATGTATTTACAAACGAAACTATCATTTAGAACATGTCTTTACAAGCAAGCAAGAGGTATCACAGAAACATAAATTAGGCAAGTAGCATGTTAGGTTTTGTTAATATTTGTTTTATGGATTTGCAGTGTTATTTTACCTGTCAAAATTAGTGACACTAAAGCAGATCTCATTTTGAGTTAATATAGGCGGCTGGGTACTGGAGTATTCATCTTAAAATACATCTGGCATTGTGTCACAGTTTCTACTACAAATGGAAATCATAATGCAAATGTTAACATAGTCGTATTAAACTGAATTTTGTTTTTTTCTGTAAAGATGGTATATGGTGTTAGGTAGCTGAATAGGGTATGCCATGCAAAATATTGCTGAAACATCTAGACTGACACGCACCCTATGGCATTTTTTGTTAAAATAGATTTTAAACACATAATTCTTCTCAGCAATGTAGGCACATAAGAACATAGGACCAACACAGATGCCTTCAGCTGCCAAGCACACATGCAACAAGGCAGCCAGTTTCATTAGTACAAATCTTCTGACAGATACCGTTTAACCAACCATATAAGTATAAAAAAAAAGTTTTATTTAAAGTAGACACATCTCCATCAGTACCAGATACCAAATGCTCTCCAGCAAGCTACTGATTTTTAAGGGTAACCGTACTTAAGACTGGACCAAGATCCTATGGATACCAATTAAGTGCATTACAATACAATTCCTGTACAAGGAAGGAGGCAGCTCTCACCTGCTAGTCCACTATCTGAGCACGGAGGTTGCACCTGAAGGCGACAACAAATAGCAGGAAAGGAAAAGATGTCCAGCTCCAAAAATAGTGGTAGAAAAATCTTGTATCTTTATTCTGCGGTAATAAAAACTTCCATACAGGATTCTAAAGTCAACATGTTTCAGACCATCACATATTCAAGGTCCTTCCTCATGACAAATCAAACCCCAAATGGATTGCTGCTTATGTGCTCCCCACACACCTGGCTCCATAATCATGAGATCATGTGACCAGTGGGAGCACACATGGAGCAATCACTGCACCAGCACATCTTACAAAAAAACACCAACATGCAAAAAGACATTACTTCTAAAAGTCATATTCAGATATGGCATGCACAATGCAGACACATCCCACTTAAAAGAAATAAATGTGTAGAAAAACAATGGCAAGATTCACTAAAATTACAGAATCAGATCATGTCTTTTGTTTAGACCATTTGGTTGGCAGGAATCAAGCTGGAAAATCCAGAAAGCTTCTCTGTTTAGAAGTTTCCTTCTGTAGTCACCTCCTCTGATAGGATTTTTAACTCTTTCAATCCCTTGTGCTACTAGTCCTGATGTATCTCCCCCATGTACTAACGCAAAGTGTAAGCTTGAAGCTGATACATTGCGGCTTCGGTAGTGTGGGACATCAGACATGTGCTTACAGATCCTAGTCTTTATTTCATTAACAGTGCAACCAGTGGCGTACACAAAATCCATGGGGCCCCGGTGCAAAACTGTTTCATGGGGCCCCCTCCCTGTGGCCCGCCCCCAACCCGCCGCAAGAATTTACTCGGGCCCCCTGGATTGTGATTAATAATGCTCTTTTTACTACAAAATCACAGTAAGATAAAGTTGTCACTGTAATTTTGTAGTAAATAGATCACAGAGAGGCACAGAGCATTATCAATCATGTCACTGCTCCGTGTCTCTGCTGTCCAGTACGCGCTTGGCTCTCTTTCACACAGCGGATTCCATGCACTGCATCCGCTCGTGTGAAAGAGCCCTAAGCCCAATGCATGGCTACACTCACCCAGTCCTAACTAATAAAATCTGGTCCTACCTCATGCAGGGTGTGGCTGGCCTCGGCGTGATGTCCGCTGGATCCAGAACAAGGTCCCTGTGGTGAGAAAAAAGAATAATCACATAAGGAAGGGATGGTGACTGTCCCTGTGAAATCACCAGCAGGGGCGCTGTGCTGGCCTGGAAGACTGAGCCATGCCAATGTATAGCGGGGTAATCTAGTGCTACCACACAGTACTAATGCCCACCTTGTGGCCCCTCACAGTACTAATGCCCACCTTGTGGCCCCTCACAGTACTAATGCCCACCTTGTGGCCCCTCACAGTAGTTATGGCCAGATATATGCCCCCTTACAGTAGTTATGGCCAGATATGTGTCCCCTCACAGTAGTTATGCCCAGATATGTGCCCCCTCACAGTAGTTATGCCCAGATATGTGCCCCCTCACAGTAGTTATGCCCAGATATGTGCCCCCTCACAGTAGTTATGCCCAGATTTGTGTCCCCCTCACAGTAGTAGTTATGTCCCCCTTACAGTAGTTATGGGCAGATATGTCCCCCTTACAGTAGTTATGCCCAGATATGTGCCCCCTCACAGTAGTTATGCCCAGATATGTGCCCCCTCACAGTAGTTATGCCCAGATTTGTGTCCCTCTCACAGTAGTAGTTATGTCCCCCCCTTACAGTAGTTATGGGCAGATATGTGTCCCCCTTACAGTAGTTATGGCCAGATATGTGTCCCCCTCACAGTAGTTATGCCCAGATATGTGCCCCCTCACAGTAGTTATGCCCAGATATGTGCCCCTCACAGTAGTTATGCCCAGATTTGTGTCCCCCTCACAGTAGTAGTTATGTCCCCCTTACAGTAGTTATGGGCAGATATGTGTCCCCTTACAGTAGTTATGTCCAGATATGTGTCCCCTCACAGTTACAGGGGACAAATGGAATATATACAGAGGGGGCAAAATGGATATATATAAAGGGGCCCTGTATGTATATATATTTATCCATTTTGCCCCCTCTGTATATATTCCATTTGTCCCCTGTGTCTGTATTCCATTTTTTACCCCCTCTGTATATACTTAATTTTTGTTATTGGGGGTCGGCCCCCCACTCTGCTGCACTGCCAGATGCTCCCTGTGTTAGCCGGCACATACAAAAAAAAATAAAAAAAACTTACCTACTCCGAACCTGCTCTGCTCCCGCCGACTTGTTCATAATCCCGTCTTCTGGCGTGCGTCGGCAGCGTCGCGGGCCCACGTCATCCCGTCAATCCCGCGAGACCTGGTGCGAGGTCACTGGTCTGGAGCAAGGCACTGGATGGGTGGAGGAGGGGCCACCGCGTAAGTAACTGCGAGTGCGCAGTGCTGCACCGCCGGCCAGGCACAGAGGCCGGGGCTGGACCGGCCATATACTTTTAAAAATTTTAAAATAATTTGCGGTGGGGCTGCGGGCACTACTGCAGGGGCCAGGGGTTCACAGGCGGCCGGGCCCCCTGGAGTGCCGGGCCAGGTCACAACTGCGACCCCTGCGACCCCTGTATGTACGCGCCTGAGTGCAACCAACATATTGTAAATTGCAATAATGTTTAGTGTTGCAGTTCAAATATGACTAGATCACATATTGCTTATTGTTCACTGAGGATCTAAAATGCCTATCAACCCTTGTGTGCGCACAGCTTATACATTTGCTGTGACCACACTTGTAGCTCCCTTTACTGACCAGCCAAGAGGGTTTATGTGTCACCCTCTTGTCCTGGTACAGACTGGGGCTGATCATATTGCCCAGTGTGGGGGCTTTTCGTGCTATGCATTTCATTTGTCACAATATCCATCCATTGTTTATCGCTATTCGCTAGCAAAAGAGGGTAAGTATTTTTTAATAATTTTGCAATTACTGCAAATTCCTCACTGTATTGCATGACAAAGGGGATGAAGGTCTGTTTGGATACAGGAAAGTGAGTACATTAAAATGATAGCTTTTTTGGAGGAAACACAAGTGATTTTCTGTCCAAAGTTGCAACTGCGTTTTTTGAGACAAAAACACATCTGTGTGAATAAGATCTACGAACAAGTCTATTTGTAAGGTTATCAGCTTCCTGAAAAAAAGAAGTTAGATCAGAGCAGTTACGTCTCGTCCTAATAAGTTCACCTTTGGGAATATTGCTTATTGTATGCGGTGGATGGAAAGAAGTCGCATGTAAAATAGTATTGCCGGCTAATTCTTTTCGATATGTGGCAGTGAGAACTCGGGAGGTGGCCGTGTTCCCCCTCAGGCACAAATCCCAAAAATTTATACTATGCAGGTCGTATTGTAAATTGAAAGAAATAGAATTCAAACAAGAATTCAAATAGTCAGAAAACAGTGGTATGGCCGCCACATAGCCAGACCACACAAAGAGCAGGTCATCGATGTAGCGACCATACCACTGAAGCTGACCAGAAAAAGGGTGGGTGTCGATGAGGAGAAAGTGTCCCTCCCACCATGCCATAAATTACAATACAATGTATTACAACTAAGTATTCTAATATCAGCACTTACAATATAGAGATAAGGTTAAACTACAGCATCGAATAGATACTATTGAACCAGCTCAACTTTATGAACCATAACTCAACCAGGACCTTTTGGGCCAATTAATGTACTCATCTCTAGAAACATAGGTAGTTAGGATGGCAGAAAAGGCTCATAAACATTATATTTTTCATTGGGATCAGCCTATAATTAAATGTCTATGTCTATGTCTGGTTATTAAATCTTCAGCTTACGTCAAAAGAAAAATATATCAGATACTTGGGTTTTCCCTGTATCTTGTATTTCCCTCAAAATAAGCAATACCAGAACTGTCTTGAAACCTCTGTGCATTTTCGGTTGAGCCAAACAAGCATGTTAACAGGAAAAAGACAATTTGTCAGCTCAAAGAGCTTTTGTCCAACAATACTTTTATGTCTATGGCAGGATTAAGAGTGTCATGCATGATGAATTTACTAATGAACACAAAACTGAGAGCTTTCGTCTCTGTGGTGTAAGCTATTCAGAGTTTAATGTTCATGTCAGAGAGCCCTATTACCACACTGCAGGCAATAAACACCCCATTCTGTCACATTAAAGCAGATGCAATCATTTGCTCTATGTAGAGTTCACACGACAGTGTCTAAAATTTATCCAGTTACTTGTTGCATCTGCTTGAAGGGCTGTGTCTCTAGGAGCTCTGTTACAATTTTATAATTTTGGACCTGGATCTTAAATCCAGTGCCAGCCTAGAAGTGTCTAGAAACTATAAATGATCACTGTGATTTGACCCTACTAATACATTTCTGCCTATAACAAGTGACCACATGGGGTTCCATCCATTACAACATAACGTAAACCTTATATTGACTATGTTTTTTCTATAGAAATATTTGTGTGTTTTTTATAATTGTTGGGTATTTTTTCACCCAAAATTCACAATCCACTGAAATGAATGGAACACCAAAGAAAATAGGTTTGCTTTGCACTACATTGTTGTGCTGTCCCTTGTGTTATTAATTCAAGTTGCTGGGGCCATGATTATGGTATTATCACCCAAAAAACTGATTAATAGTAATATAGAATTTAACAGATATGGGAAGCTCCAGTGTTACAACTGGTTTAATGTTGATTTAACAAGGCACAAGGTCTAAAGGACCCTTCTGTTCACCAACTAAATTCCCTCATGGAGGTATGGACTTTTTTAATCAGGTCTCCAGGAGTAATCACTAATTAGTAGCAGATACACTACTGAGTAAAACATTGATATGATGATTCACTTTAGCCAGAAGAGATATAGTCAGAGAACAGATGAATATCAATAAAAACAGATTAAAATCCAGAAGAGCCAGGCAGGGTTTAAGGTAATAACATTGTGAACGGGAGTACACTTACTTGAGGTGCCAGCAAATTCTGAAGGGTCATTTGTAGGCCTCTTGTGGTGATGTCACTGGGCATTGCTGGCTGCTATGACAAACAGATACACTGGAAAGCAGAGTGAAACCAGGAGAGTAAAGGAGAGCCACACTGGACGGTGGCAATGGTGAGAAATATATGGAGAGTGCTAAGTCAGCCATACACCTCGGTTAACTACTGGTTGTTTTGAAGACAGCTATATTTCAGCGGGACTATGTCTCAGTTGCATGGATATGGGGGACATGCCTACTTGGTCTGGCAGATCATGCATGTATTGGTAATCAAAGAGACTGCCAGACACCTCCTCATTGTGTTATGTGTATGGCCATTTTCAGTTTACGGTCGAGTATGTGTCAACTTTTAGCCTCTAGTTGATATAAAATAAAGAGACTAGGAACATTTAAGGAACGTGTAATTTTTATAAGTTAAGTAAACATATATTTTACCTAATACGACATGCACAGTTTGCCCTGCCAGCTATGTTCAGATTCATCCATTATTTACATGCTGTCACTCCAAACTGAAAAATCACAGGGGATCAACTCTTTTGCAAGCCAAACAGAAGTCTATAGAATGAGTAGATGTTAACTGTTAGCCTGAATAAAAAAATGTGTAGGACCATGCATGTTACTATCTCCAAATATACATTGAATTATAAAAAAAAGTTATATGCTAATACACAAGAATAAAACCAATAATTTGAATGAACCAGCAATATCACTGTAAGCATCAGTGACACACAAGTGAATGTATCACTTTTTTGCCCTCCAATCACTCACATAGTAAGGTAGGTAAGTGTCACACTGGGTGAATCTGGCAGCTTTTTCAACCTTGGATTTGTGGGCAATTCGCCAGTAATGAAGATGTATGAATGCTTAATGCAGCTTAATGTAATAGGTGTCATAGCCATAATTTATAGAAGCTCTTTCTAAAGCATTAAATTCATTTATACTCCTTAAAAGCTACTCAATCCTAAGGACTAAGTTAGTTCTGTGGGGTTCCTCTCCCAGATTAAATGATATATAAATTGTTAACATATCCCAACTCATCCATTAGTGCATGTGAAAGCAATAAATGTGCCAAACCAGCAATAACATGATCGAGGAAAGTCATTCTGGTCATTAGGGCTGAAAGCTTTTCATTTATGACCCATGGTGAAAAAGAGAATGAAAGCTGTAAAACAAACTCCCCTGAATGATGGTGACCAAACACCTCACTATATTATCCTGAAATGAAAAGAGAATTAAAATATATTTTACATTTAAAAAATGAGACAGTGTTGTGTGATTTATTGCAGAGTGTACCCTGGAAATCTTGTAACTTGTGTCCTCGGGGGCTGGTTATTTTCTCCGGTTGAGCTAATCTAAATGACTTGTTTTATAAAATATCAATATAAGCAGAGCCAAAGGTTCCCAGTCCTTACATATTAATAAACAACTCTAACTATAAGAACATACAGAACATGTGCAGGGCAATAAGGTAGTGTAATTAACTGGAAGAAAGTTTTGGTAAAACAATTTATGTCACCTTTCTATATGGTTTAAAAGTACCATTACCTGATCCCGTCAGCTATTTTCAGTCTTGTATATGTCTGGATATGTCTTTGTTAGTTGTATTGTTCATGTGATTATCTTTCCAAGCAAGATTATTGCTTATTGAAATCTTGCCATGGGGTATCCATGGAGGGCTATGTGGTATGGGTATCTATGGCTTTATCCAGAGGTAGCAACTAGTGTTGAGCGAACAGTTCGAGAATAGTTCGGGTTCGTACCGAATTTTGGGGTGTCCGGGACCCGGACCCGAACCCGGACATTTTCAAAAAAGTTTGGGTTCGGGTTCGGTGTTCGTCGATTACTTCCCGCTTTCTGAAGGGCTGCACAGCAGCCAATCAGCTAGCGTTTTACTTCTTGCCCTAAGAGCCCATCACAGCCATGCCTACTAATGGCATGGCTGTGATTGGCCAAGTGCAGCATGTGACCCAGCCTCTATTTAAGCTGGAGTCACGTAGCGCCCGCACGTCACACTGCTCTGATTAGTGTAGGAGAGGACGCAGCTTCTGTCAGGGCGAGATTAGGCAGGTTAAAGTCAGCAACAGCACCTAATGAACGGATCAATTTACAGCTGAGAATCATTGAACTTCTGCTAGTTACTTGCTCGCTGGTTTTTAGGCTGCACAGAGCGTTTTTCTGTCACTTATTTTCTGGGTTGATCGGCGGCCATTTTGTGACTTGTGGTGCGCCAGAAGAAGCTGCCACCAAGTCCATCAATCCATCAATACTAGTTTTTTTTTTTGCTATATCCTACATCAGGGGCTTGGCTGTGCTAATTCTCACCCCTAGAAACTCAGGAAAGAAATTTCTATATTTTATTAAGGGGTTAAATACAATTGCCCAAATACCAATCCCTAAATCTGGTGTTCCAGCTTTGGTTAGACAAGTATAATACTGTCTGCTGTCTGGCAAAGGATAGATTATTTTCTGGGGTTAAATTCAATTGCCAAAATAGCAATACCATAAATCAGTGGTTTCAGCTGTGGCTGGCAAAATAGAATAGTGTCCGAGGTAACGCACACACGTACAGACGCACGTACACGATTCTTGAATATTTGTTTTATCGCGATAATAAAACTAACAGTGTAAAGTTGACTGTATTGCTCTAAGTTATATTCGCGTACGAATGTAACTTCTATTACAGCACACCAATACTAAAACTGACTAAGAGACAGCTTTAAGTTCTGTTCGAACGCGATTGCAACTTTGGAACTTAAAGTGGTGTACGATTTTTAAAAGTTGAGTACTAAAAGTTGGAATCGCAATGCGATTCTTATGTATTTGCTTAATCGCATTGCAGTACAACTTTGAGCTAGCCGATCACCATGGGAACGCCTCCTCCAGTAGAATGTACTGTACTGAGAATTAGTTGAAATCGCAATGCGATTATTATATATCTGCTTAATCGCATTGCCGTTCAACTAGCATTGCTAAATAATTCCATCCATATTCGCTAACTTACTGACTCAGTAAGTTAACGATATGGATGGAATTATTTAGCAATGCTAAGTTGAAATCGCAATGCGATTAAGCAAATATATAAGAATTGCATTGCGATTTCAACTTAATTCTCAGATCCGACAGTACATTCTACTGGAGGAGGCGTTCCCATGGTGATCGTTAGCTCAAAGTTGTAATTGCAATGTGTTTATTGCGGTATATTATCCCTCTGGGTGTCTTTTACAGCCTTTTTAGTGCCCAAAAGTTCGGGTCCCCATTGACTTCTATGGGGTTCGGGTTCGGGATGAAGTTCGGGTTGAGTTCGGATCACGAACCCGGACATTTTCCGGAAGTTCAGCCGAACCTCTCGAACCCGAACATCCAGGTGTTCGCTCATCTCTAGTAGCAACATGAGGCTCCTTGACTCCAGTGCAAAATATATACCAGGGCTCTCCAGAAATGTAGCAAAAGGGTTATTGTTACTGTGTTTGCACTGCTGTTACTTACTTGTGCCTAGCTTTCCAACTATTTTTCTGCTCACTGTACCTATACTGATATTCCTGGCTCTAACCAACTATCTTTCTGATTTGGCACTCATGATAAATGCTTCTCATTTTCATGGGCAACTGACCCTTACCACAATGGCTCCAACAACAAATTTGCTTCAAATTTCCTGCAGGTGAAGCCAAGTGCAATTTCAGTTATTACAGTGATGTGAACTTATAAAACTTTTGTACATTAGAAGATAATTTCAGTTCAGTATTAAAATCCAACAACCAACAGAGCTGTGTGCAGGCTTATTTTTTGTGGGCCAATCTGTTGTTATTGGTATCATTTTGGGGTATATACTGTACTCAATTGATTTTTATTGCATTTTATGAAAAGGCATCATGAAAAACAACAACTATTGTATTTAGGCATTTTTACAGCATTCTCCAACTCTGATAAATTTATAAGCTGGGTTGTTAAATGTGATTTGGGGTTTTTTATTTACTTTTTTTATACTTGAAACATGTTTTCTTTTTTTTTTTTGACAAAATTTATTTCTACAAGGAGACTTAAACAAACAATTGTTTGATCACTTACATAATATACTCCATTGGTTACCTGCAATGTTTTATGACTGCCAGTTGGTATGCAACTGACAGGCATCATATTAGACAATACTTCCTGCGGGACCTCATAGGCCTCCATAGGCAGACATAGAGGCCATCAGTATCCTATGTTGGGCAATGGATTGACTAAGGTCAACTACAGTACCTCTATCTGATGGATTTGATGCCATGGTCGCTATTGACCTTGTCATCTAAGGGGTTTGATGACCAGGATTAGAGCTAGCTTATTAATTACAGTTGGACTCCACTCCCGATGGTACGGGTACAACTACTGTGCAAGCTCCATCCTTGCTATGTAACTGTACATCGTGGTGTTAGGTGTTGGTCCTCGCCTTATTGTACATTTATGTACAGTTTTGTCAAGGTGCAGGAAGGGGTTAATAGCTTTATGTACCAGTGACCCCACTATCTGTACATAGATTAATGGACTGTGAGTTATATTTAAAAAAAATATATAAAAAGACATCCTTCATATACATGTGTAATTGGCTGCAGGATCCAACAAAAGAATAGGTATATATTCTCACCGTCAAACAGTCAACATTATCGGATCCCCACCAATGGAACTTCCAGGAGGCTTGTGGAGAGAAGGAAATTCCTTGTGGCACTACAGGCCTTAATTTTCTGTTGTCACCGCTGCTCATCAGAGAAAAATACTAAATATTGTGGAGGCTTGTGGAGAGAAGGAAATTCTTCTTACTAATTGAAGAACAGCTACAACCTTCCTTGTGGCTCTACAGGCCTTTATTTTCTGTTGTCACTGCTGCTCTTTAGAGAAAAATACTAAATAATGAAGTACCATAGCCACAGGATTTACTCAAGCACACTTTAATCCACTTACAAGATAAGTTAGTTTCTGCACCTGATAAAGCAGAGTGAAATCCGGGTCGGGCAAGTCCGCAAGGATAGTTTATATATGCTTATGTTTTCAACTTGTAAGTGGATTAAAGTTTGCTGAATCAATACTTTTAGCAGAAGTCCAAGAATCCATATATCAAAAATATACATTTTGCTATATCTGAACTCCATACAGAAGTTCACAACATCTTGGAGGGCGTGCACATAAAATGGCAATTAAGCTAAAACTGGGGGATTTAGATGACTAATACCAACAAAAAAATAACCATCTGAATAAGTGGAATTCCAGTGCAGGACAGCCAACTGAAGGAATAGTTAAAGAGGACCTTTCATTAGTCTAAAAAATGTGTACTAAGTATGCTGACATGTAGAGCGGCGCCCAGGGATCTCCCTGCACTTACTATTATCCCTGGGCGCCGCTCCATTCGCCCGGTATAGGCTCCGGTATCTTCTGGGACTTAGTTATACTAGGCAGAGCCTAGTACACTTGGTTATAGTAGGCGTGTCCCAGGCTGTAGCGCTGGCCAATCGCAGCGCACAGCTCATATCCTGGGAGGTTTTTTTCCTCCCAGGCTGTGAGCTGAGCGCTGCGATTGGCCAGCGCTACAGCCTGGGATATGCCTAGTATAACCAAGTGTACTAGGCTCCGCCTAGTATAACCAAATCCCAGAAGATACCGGAGCCTATACCAGGAGAACGGAGCGGCGCCCAGGGATAATAGTAAGTGCAGGGAGATCCCTGGGCGCCGCTCTACATGTCAGCATACTTAGTACACATTTTTTAGACTGATGAAAGGTCCTCTTTAAGAGGCATCTGTCAGCAGCTGGTAGACATGTTGCATATGCACTTGGCAGCTGAGAGCATCTGTGTTGGTCCCATGTTCATATGCACCCACATTGCTGGGAAAAATTGCTTTAATAAATGCAATTTATCCTCTAGGAGCTGTTACACCTAGAGGCTCTGGTCTCTCTTTGCAACTACTGCGCCCTCTCCACTTTTATTGACATGGCCAGGCATTATGATGTTTTCACTGTCCGGCCCTGTCAAAGTGGAGAAGCTGCAACAGTTGCAGAGAGTGCAGAGCCTCTAGGAGTAACGGTAATGCCCCCTTTGCGCCTAAAGGCTCATTTGCATTTATTTAAATATAATTTTTCTCAGCAATGCGGGCACATACCGTATGAACATGGGACCAACACATATGCCTTTAGCTGCCAAGTGCACATGCAGCAGGTCAGCCAGTTTAATAGGTACAAATTTGCGGACAGATGCCCTTTAAAAGGCTTACAGGTGTTGTCTCACTGGGAACATTGACGGCATATTGCTAAGATATGCCACCAATGTGATATCTTGAATGGAGCTCCCAAAGCTCAGAAGAGCACACCATGCATGTGTGGCCACTGTCAATTCATTTCTATGGGAGTGTTGAAAATAACTATGGGAAGTCCTATATAAGTTTTCTTTGAGAAGTGGTACCCACACCTATCTGGCAATATGCCACCAATGTTCCAGGTGAGACAACCCCTTTAATAGCCCACAAAAATTCTGGAGGGAGGTGGCAGGTTGAACATGATAAATTTAAAATTCTTTCTTACATAATTCATAATTATTTCTGTCTGTTTGTGCTTGAATATGAATCACACTAAATTCATTAATGATCTCCTTCTCCTTCCCCATTTGGATAAATCTTCTAATAATCTTAAAAATAAAAACTCTGATCTCTATGATTTCCCAGGTCTGTAAAAAAAAATTTTTCAAGAGCTGTTTTGGTTATTCCACGTAATCTTATGTTTTTTGGTCCGCTGAATCTGAAAATGACCTCCATTTTGTCATAGGACATCACGTTTCCTGACAATTTATGTAACTATGTTAAATACAGCAATACCTCAAAACAAATGGAAATAGACTTATAAAATTAAAGTTTAATTACAATTTTTTTCATGAAAATCCTTTTTTGAACTGAAATAAGCTCACCTACATACACTAAAGTCGATTCTTCTTCCCTGTGAGGCTCCTCTTGTATATATGTTGTGTATTTACGCTTGTAAGTAGCATCTGGAATGTCTCTCTAAAGCATCCAACAGTACTCTGCCATCATTGTAATGCTTCATTTTCCCTGGTATCTTCTTTCCATCTCTTTAATGTCTTGGTGGAATTGTTCACCTTGTTCCTCACTCACAGCTCCCAAATTTTCAGGAAATTAGTCAAGGTGGGACTGGAGGAAATGCACTTTCAAACTCATCAGGCAACCTAAAGTTTGAAATGTTTTCAGCATTCGTCCGATGATCTTTTTGTGGTGAGATTCTTTGTTACTGCCTAAAAATTTCTGTACAACTTCTTTAAATGCAATCCACACTTTTTTTTGAGGATCCGTCATGGTATTGACAAACTCATGATCAATTATAAGCCTTCTAATGTCTGGTCTAACGAACACACCTTCCTTCAATTTTGCCTCCGACAGGCCTGGAACTTGGTGACCAAGTATTTGAAGCATTCTCCATCTCTTGGAAGTGATTTTCCAAATTGCTTCATCAATCCCAAGTTTATGTGGAAAGGTGGTAGAAGACTTTATGGGAAGTTACCAAAGTTTCTCGGAGGACAATTTTTTCACCGACTGTTAGCACCCTCAGCTTGGTCCAGTGATTTTGTCGGTCTCGACTGTCCCATAGACACAGAAAACAAGGGTATTTGGTTTACCCAGCTTGTTGCCCGAGCAGCCTCACAAGACCCTTAAGTCCCCACACACTTGCCAACCATGGTCTTCATATTTAAGTTTACGAAGAACCAGTTACAAGTTCTCGTAGGTTCTCGTAGGTTTCCTTCAAGTGTACAGAATAACCTACAGGTATGAAAGAGTAAAATCCACCGTTGTGGAGTAAAACTGCTTTGAGACTTCTTTTTGAAGAAACTATAAAAAGACGCCATTTGTCTGAATCATATTGGATTTTAAATTGACCCAACTTAATTGATCATCTGGTTCAGGTATGATTTCACCTTCATCAGAGCTAGGTATCTCTTCCAAGGTAGCAGGGGGCTTGTGTACTGGTATATCTGTGCCATGGGGGATGGCACGAATTGCTGAGTGAAGATTGGGGTATGAAATGCAATGCTTCCATTTTGAATTAAACCCTTTCACATCGCATGAACAAAAGTAACAGTCATCACTATGGTTCTTTTGCTTTCGCCATACCATAGGAATCCCATAACGGAAAGATTTATTTTTGCATAACTCGGACAACCCCTTTAAGTTTTTTTTTGGCATTTTATATCTTAAATGCACTTATGTTAATTAATTAATAGTAATTTGGACTTTAAAGTTGGTTAAAAACCCATAATATAAAAAAATACCCAAATTTTTTAAAATTTTATGACATCTAGTATTTTTTTCAATATTTTATAAATTTTTTTAGCACACCAAAATACATGGAAATTAGATAAAAATAATCAAACAGCTTTTTATTCACAGACCTGTGTTTTCTTTTCAACTTTCACACTTCAGAAAAGTATTATACTTTTTCACAATCCATACAAATCATGCTCCAGGTCTGATTTTCTTCTAACAGATAAATGATTACTGGAAAGCGCGTCCTATGTATCCCTTAATTACATGGTATGACCATGTTCTGGTCAGTGCAAAAATCCAGAAATTGCAAAATAGTCTCTAAACTGTTTGTAAAGGATTTTTTTCAGCTCACAAATGGTCACTTTCTGCCGTCTCTAGAATTTTCACTATTAAACTGGCTGACATTAGTGATGTGCTAATGTCAGCTGCACCTAACTATGCTATTGTTGTGATTATTCATGCCCTCGTTACTTCAGAATTCTTACTTTTATAATATGCAAATTAGCCTCTAGTAGCAGGGGGGGGGGGTGTTGCTCCTGCTCCTAGAGACTCCGTTCTCCCACCTCATTACATGCCCTCCAAGTTTTCTACTGACAGGGCCAGGTAGTGATCACATCCTACTGCCGGCCCTGTGCGCTGGGGAAATCTCGTGCCGTTAAGTAACTGTGAGGGGAGGACACTTGGTGGCTGCCAGCTTCCTCACCGCGCCTGCGCCGAATACTAAACGGCTCGAGATTTCCCCAGCGCACAGGCCCGGCATGAGGATGTGATCGCTGCCTGGCCCTGTTAATCAAGACTTGGAGGGTGTCTAATCAGGTGTGAGAACTGAGCCTCTAGGAGCAGGAGCAACGCCTCCCCTGCTCCTAGAGGCTAATTTGCATATTATAAAAGTAAGAATTCTGCAGTAAAGGGGGCATGAATAATCACAAGAATAGCATAGCTATGGTGCAGCTGACATTAGCACATCACTAATGTCAGCCAGTTTAATAGTGAAAATTCTAGTGACAAAAACCCTTTAATGGTCCAGGATTTTGCTATTGATGACCTATCCTAGGATTATATTTTACAGTGTTCACCTGAAGGGTTAGGTCATGTGATATTTTCATAGAGCAGGTTATTACGGACACGGCGATACCTAATATGTCTACTTTTTTATTTTTATTTCACTTTAACACAATAATAGCAGTTTTGAAGCAAAAAAAAAACATATTTTAGTGTCTCCATTGTCTGAGAGTGATAACTTTTTTATTTTTTGACCGATTGTCTTAGGCAGGGTATCATGTTTTGCAGGATGAGGTGACAGTTTGATTGGTACTATTTTGGGGGGCATACACCTTTTTGATCTCTTGCTGTTGCAATTTTTGTGATGTAAGGTGACAAAAATAGCTTTTTTTACATTTTTTTTTTTTTTGGGCGATTGTCTTAGGTAGGGTCTCATTTTTTGCTGGATGAGGTGACTGTTTTATTGATACCATTTTCTGGGACCTACATCTTTTTGATCACTTGGTGTTTCACGTCTTGTGATGTAAGGTGACAAAAATTGCTTTTTTTTAAACTGTTTTTATTTTAGTTTTTTTATGGCGTTTATGAGACAGGGTGGATCATGTGATATTTTTATAGAGCCGTTCATTACAGAAGCGGCGATACCTAATATGTGTGGTTTTTTATTATAAAATAAGAGGAAAGGGGTGTTTTTTTCTTTTTTTACTTAAAAACTTTATTATTTTTTTAAAAAACACTTTTGTTTTTACTTTTTTAGCTTTACTTTATTTCAGAAATTCCCTTTTGGGGTCTTATCCCCTCTGCAATGCATTACAATACATCTGTATTGTAATGCATTGCCTGTACGTGTACTACAGTATACTATATATACTGTATACTGAGGCTAGATCTCCTGGGCACCCGTAGAAGGCAGGTCCCGATGCCGTGCAAGGCATTGGGCAGCCTCTGCATGGCATCGGGCTGCCTTCTGACACATCAAGTCCCCACTACAACAGCGCGTGGACTCGATGTGCTTCCTCAACCGACACAAACCTCTTCTATGTCGCGGTCAGTGCGGACCGCGGCATAGAAGGGGTTAATCTGTCGGCATCAGCTTTTACAGCAATTCCGGCGGATACAGCAGGGGCCAAGCTACCAGGGACTGCCAGACCCCTGCAGTGATCGTGCGTGCACCGCTCCGGTGCCCGCCCGACCACCATGACATACTATTACGTCAAATTGCGGGAACGCAATGGCTTCCATGAGGTAATAGTACGTCATGTGTCGGGAAGGGGCTGAATCCATAAATATTTAAAGGTCTCCTGGACCTGAAGGTCTAACAAACGGATATTATCAAACCTTAGTTTGTATCTATTTTATGTCCTTTTCTTCTTAAAGTATTTTACCAAGCAATTAAAGACCATCAATTTACATCTGAAATGCTACATGACTTGATTGTAACTCTTCCTAGGGATCCAGGGGAACCAGACCGATGTGGTTCTGATAAGAGATGGCGTCTCCAAAATACGGGACAGAGTAACTACCATAGAAAAAACTGTCAAGGTCCTTTAGAAGGAAGCCAAAGGTCTTTAAAATGGAAATCCCTACTTTGAGATCTGAGGGCAATGTCTTAAAAAAAAGATGGATGATTTGGAAGACAGGTCTCAGCGATGTAATGTCAAAATTGTGGGCCTTCCGGAGGGCATGGATGGGGAAAATCCTGCTGATATGAAACAGAAGTTAATTCTGGAGAGGTTCGGAAGGGAGCACTTTTCTTAATTATTTTATGTGGAAAGGGCCCATCGGGTTCCAGGGGGAAAACCAATTCCCGGAAGGTACCCGTGGACACTTTTGCCAAAGATCTTTGTTTCACGTGACAGGGACAAGATTTTAAAAAGGGCAAGGTAGTGCCCCCCCATTCTGTATAATGGAAATAGAGATTGTCTTTCTTTCCTGACTTTTCCAAGGACAATCAAGAAAAGAGGCGTACCTATACCGAGGTTAAGAGACGACAGTGAGAAAAACATTAAGTATTCATTTGTTTATCCGGCTAAATTGCAGATGATTTCTAATACTACCTTGTTTTTTGATACTCCTGATCTTGTGGCAGATTGGCTTCATCAGAATTATATCTGATCCTTTTTTTCTTTTCTTCTCTTTTTTCATTGTGGTAGGTGGGGGGGGGGATGAGGAGAGGTGGTCTCAGTTGAGAGATCTGTCCTAAGATGGTGGCAGATCAAGAGTTCGTGGGTTGGGGGAGGATGGGGGAGGTATGCAGTTTGTGGGGTGGGTTTTGTTCTATTTTTTTTCTGTGACTGATGTCGGTTAGAATCCTAACCTGGAATGCTAAAAAGACAGGCAGTTTGTGATCGGACTCGGAGACATCTTTCAGCAATTGTTAGTTTAGTAGAGACCCATTTTACTGAGGGGGAGATTCCTCGACTCGGTGGGTGATGGGCCATGCAGACTTACCATTCCACTTTTACTAGCTATTCAAGAGGAGTAACAGTATTGATTCATAAATGGATTAATTTTGTCTGCTGGGCCTCCTCCACCAACAAGCAAGGGAGATTTGTATTTCTCTATGGAAACCTTTTTGGGAAATTATGCATTTTAGCTTTTATTTATATCCCTTCTCCTTTTTCTCTTTATGTACTTAATTGTTTACTAACTTTTGTGGATCGGTGGCCTGAATGCCCTGTCATTGTGACAGGGGATTTCAATTGTGTTATTGATCCAGAAAAGGATAGGGTTTTTATGAAGAGAGATATGCACATACCGCATCAAGGGTCTCCTTTGTCCTGTTTTTGCCAAGAATCTGGCTTTGTGGATATCTGGGGATATCTAGAAAAGGGGAAACAAGCATATTCCTGTGTTAGTAAATCTGGGAGGTCAATGTCTAGGATAGATCTAGCCCTGATAAATAAAAACTATTTGAAACAAATAAAATGTATGAAGTATAAGGCTAGGTCTTTATCCGATCATTTACCTCTCACTATCGAATTATGTATGTTGGATAATAAACAAATTGTTAGGCCTCCATTTAGATTAAATCCCCATTGGATTCTTATAATGGATAACCGTGAATAGGAACAGGAAATAAAAAAAAATTGTGGATACCAATTATCAGCAAATTCAACTCATATTCGGTATGAGATGCATTTAAGGCCTTCATGAGGGGGGTGTTAATTAGTAACATCTCCAACCTAGAGAAAGGCTATGTTGAGAAAGAGAGAGATCTGCTAGAAGCAGCAGCAGCCAGTATGGATGAGTTTTCCAGTAAAAATTCAGAAGAAAATGGGGAAAATATGCAGAGGACAAGTCAGGCCCTTTCTGACTTTCTTCTGGATAAGGCTCAGCAAAGGCTCTTTTTTAGGGGACAAAAATATTTCTCTGAATCAGGTCGCCAAGAGAAAATGCTGGCTAGGGTGATCTCCAATCAGGGTCCAAAAAAATAGATGGTTAGTATTCGTTTTTCTGAAGGCACAATTATTCAAGATCAGGAATTCATTAAAGAGGCATTTGTTAAGTACTTTTTTCAGCTGTACAAATTAGAAGATATTGTTTCAGATGAAGCGATTAATTCGTATTTGGACTCCATCTCTTTTCCAGTCCTCACAGATATTTAAAGAGAATCCCTTGATGCAGACCTATCCCTACAAGAGCTAGAGGCCGCTTTGAAAGCCTAGGAAACTCTTCTCCAGGATCGGATAGACTCCCATATGAATTCTATCACACATATAGGGAGGTTGTTTTTCCCCACCTTCTGAAGGTATTTACTGAGGCAATAGAGGACGGTACTCCTCCATAATCTATGACAGAGGCTGTAACAGTACTAATATTGAAAAAAAGGTAAAGATCCTATAGATACGAGTTCATATAGGCCGATCTCTTTACTAAATACAGGTTAAGCTCTTTTCAAGGATTCTTATCACTAGGTTGTCTAAAGTTATTTAGCCTATTATACATCCTGACCAAAATGGGTTTATTCGTGATAAAGGTACTCATTATAATTTGCACCGTCTTTTTGCCAATATTCAGTCCTTTCGGGGGCGTCTCTCTCTATCCTGTCTTTGGATGCCTCTAAGGCCTTTAACAGGGTGGAGTGGAGATTCCTCTGGAAGGTTTTAGAGAAGATAGGATTTGGTATTAAATTCATAAATATGGTTAAGTTTCTCTATAAATCACCTAAGGCCAGATTGAATATTAATAAGATGCTTACAAGGTGTATTTCCTGGGAGAGAGGCACTTGTCAAGGATGTCCACTCTCTCCATTACTATTTGATATTTATATAAAGCCCCGTGCTGTTAGGGTCAGGCAAGACCCTGGGATTGAAGAGTTTGGGACATTGGGAACAGAAGATCGTATTTTTTTACATGCTGGTGATGTTTAATTTTATATACAACATACTAACATCACACTTTTGAGGAGTATTCAAGTTGTTAACTCTTTTGGTGAAGTCTCGGGCCTTGACATCAATTGGTCCAAAACCAGTGGTACCACTGAGGAAGGGGTCATTTATAACCCCGAAACGCATTTGGTAAAATCCCCCCAAAGACAAGCATCACGTTATTATCAATATTAGTGACCCGGGAGCGTGGAAATTGCCAGCATAGGTACCGTCTCCCGCGCCAAGGGACAGCAACAGCAGCAAACAGGACCGATTGTTGCTATTCTATTGCCGGCATGTGGGACAGTTGCCAAGTGAATACTGTGCGGACATTCAGCAGGATGCAGCTGGTCCTAAGTCCAAAGCGGGACGCCGCATCACTGATTGGGATACATACTTAGGCGCTAACAGCTTTTTCAGTGCCATCCGTATTATATATCTGCGGCAAGTGTAATAAAGTTTGGGATGTTATTTTAAAGGAGGACTGTACAACTCTCTATTATAAATGAGGACTGTGTAATAACCTATATATAGGACGTTACTGTATTATGGGACTCAAGTTTGAATTCTCCATTTATGTTGGTGATTTACCTACTATATTTGGTGTGGTTTTTTGGCAGCTATTTTAGAGATCCATACCGACCTTAATGGGTCTGACCTAGCTAGTTCTACATGGTTGGTTTTTATTAAGGATACCCTATTATATTTTATATATATTTTTTATGGTGACACATTCTAACTAATAAATCTTAATTATACTTTATCCCAGTATTCGAGAGTGCCCAGCTTATTTATCTTCTGTTAAGAACTGAAAGAATATTCGGGGGCAATACATAATTATATTATTCAAAAATTGAAAGTCGTGATTCCATCTACGGCAGAGTCTTGGATGCTGAGTGATCTCTCCAAGGTCAGGTGCCATAAGTACAAACTGATTCTTTTGGTTAATATAATATTTCTGGCAAGGCTTTTGATTGCTCGGGCGTGGTTCTCATCTAATGCTCCAAGTATGAATACATGGTTAAATCTTGTTAATAAGATAAAAAGCTATGAAAACATCTTAACTAAACAAAGAAATTCTGAGGATAATTGGTTTAAGGTATGGGGAGAATGGAATTTTTAATTTTTCCTATTTCAACCTTCTCACTATCCCTGCCCCGTCTTTTTGTTTTGTCGGGGGGTTGGGAGACGCAAAGGGGTGGGAGCTTGGGAGGGAATCGAGGGGGGGGGGGTTTAAGGGAATAGAAATTATAATCTTGATATTTTATTTTGTCTGGAAATATTATAGTTTAATAAAAATGAATAAAAAAAAAAAAAGGATCCAGGGGAACCACTGGATCACCATGCTAATTTTTGTCCCATATCCTTGCTCAGCTTCGATGCAATGATTTATTCTAAATTATAAACTAGCACAGGGATGGGCAAACTGAGGCTCTCCAGCTGTTGTAAAACTACAACTCCCAGCATGCAAAGACTGCTTACAGCTATCAGCCTACAGCAGGGCAGGGTGGAAATTATAGTTTTACAACAGCTGGAGAGTCGCAGTTTGCCCATCCCTGTACTAGAAGATTAATTGATATTCTTCCCTGTATTAAGACTGACCAGATGTGTTTTTTTCAAGGCTGGAAAATGTCTGATTAGATTTGCAAGTTTTTGAATCCAATTAACATGGTAAAGGCCTCTCAGGTGTCTTCTCAGTTTCTCTCACATGATACATGGGTGTGTGGTACAATATATCTGTGCACCAATATGCTTTTGTATGGCTTTTACAGAAACCCCATACTAAGCATATTACCCCAAAACTTTCTCCGCTGCGTCTATGGGATCGACCAGTTGGACTTAGCCTATATAGCTTTTGTGAAATAAATTGCTGCTTGTGTCTGGGTCACAATCAATTCAATAAAATCATCAGAAAAATAAAGTCTCAAATGCATACAGTATTTCCTGGAGGCCTGGAGTTGGAGTAAGGATGAGATCACTGCCCTTGAGGGCCTAATCACAGATATCTGGGTCATCTTCTTGGGAACTCCTCATCTTCTTTGGATGAAGAAGACATAAAAAAGAATGGAGAATCAACCACATTGGTGGACTTTTATAACCTACTGGCCATTTATAACTTTATAAGATGAGGTGTGTGCTGTGTAAATGTGTGTTATGCTTCCATATCTGTCATGAGTATGTATAACATCTGCCAGCACCAGCAAAAAAAATAACATAAAAACTTTGTACTAGTAGTACTAGTATAATTTATATTTAAAAAGTTTGTATAAAATTTGTGTAAACTTTAGATAAAATTTTACTAAAAATTTGGGCATAGAAAAGGGGTGTGTGTCCAGTGGCCGGGTTTAGGGTAGCCCTAACGCTACGCTGTGCCCCTGGACACCATTGAGGTGTCACCACGTGTTGCAGATCTCTGGAAGGGATGGTAATGTGTGGTGCACCCCAATGGGAAATAAGTCCACATAGTCAGGGTCTGCAGTTAACCAGTGTGCCTCTTTACTGGAGGAATTTAGGTACAAAACAATATAGGCGAGGCTTCTCCAGTCTCCTCCCTGGCAGATGAAGGGTTTGATGCTGAGGAAACGCCTAAACTAGCTGTCCCTCCCACTCTGTCAGAAGGTACCCTGGCCAAAGGTTGGAGGCCCACAGTCTGTGGCTCTGTAGTCCGGGTGGCTCCTTGGTCACAGGGCGGTTGACCCATGGTCTGTGGCTCAGTGCCCCCATCTCAGCATCTTCTTCTGGTCACTCATACGAACTGGCATGAGCCTCCTCTCCAAAGACTGGTACCTAACTGCAGAACACTAGGGGCTCTGACTAGTCTCCTTATATACAGTTTCTAGCTAGACAGGAACCTTCTAGTGGGAGGGGTGGAGTGGAGAATCTCAGCACAAACAGATACATTTTCACATTTTCCATCTCTTATAGACATACACGAGAGATTTAATGATACTCAATGGCAATGACACTGCAGTTTTTCCAGACAAAACCAACTTTCCACACATGACAACATAGCTAAACCAGATATTCAAAAGGTCAGACTGTCTGGTTTTGGTGGTAAACAAGTCAGGATTCCCCCCCCCCCCCTCCAAAAAAACAACAACAACAACATGCTCTTCTATAAACCCTATGGCAGCTGTGGAAAATTACCAACTTATTATTCAAAGTCCCAAAAGTCTCTCAGTATTCATTAATCCTTTCCACAGAGTCTCACAAATACAGTACAAATCAACAGGGTATATATCACAACATACATATAAAATGCATAAATCACTGAAAAAAAGTGCACCACAAGGATAAGCTCCTGACAACACTGGCTAATCCCTCAAGCTGATGTTAAAAGCTGAGCCATTCGCCAATATCTCCCAGTCAGGAACATATCGGAGCCCCTTTATGCACCATGTCAAGGTTTTTCAGCATGTCATGGGGTGCTACCACTAGACTACCTATGGTGTGTGAACAGAGCCTGAAAGGTGCTGATATCCAGCTCACAGCCCCAATCCCACTCACCAGCACTGCAGGACCAACAATGTAATGGGAAATAAATGAGGCTGCAAGCCACACCTACAACTGACCATGTGACACAGGCTCCCAGGTGCAACAGAATGTTACCAGCCATACGCAAAGGCACATTCAATACGTCAAGGTGCATGAAGGGGCTCCAATATGTTCCTGACTGGGAGATATTAGCGAATGACTCATTTTTTAACATCAGCTTGAGGGATTAGTAAGTGTTGTCAGATGCTTATCCTTGTGGTGCACTTTTTTTCAGTGATTTATGTGTTTTATACATTTTCATCTGCACATTGTTTTATTTTGTTTAGGATGTTTGTGTGGTGCATGTGGTTCGTGCCGACATCCTCCATTGTATGAAATGTTTGCTGGGGATTGCCGCTCGCTGCGTACCACATGCGGAGGAGCTGCTACCCCAGTTAGAAACACGCAACGGTGTTTGGGGTTTGAGCAGTTCCACCCATTTAGGCCACTTTTATTTCTTTGATTTTTGCTTTATATATATTGAATGTGCCATTGCGTATGGCTGGTAACATTCTGTTGCACCTGGGAGCCCGTGTCACATGGTTTGTTGTAGGTGTGGCATGCAGCCTCATTTGTTTCCCATTGCATTGTTGGTATTTGAGTATAGCGTTTGGGGCCATTGGGGAGCCAGGAGGAGATGGTGATAAGTTTTGGAGGATAGTGGAAAAGTGAAGAATCTGAGATATTTGTGTGGCAAACTCTGCAGAGACAAGACATGGCTGAAATTATCTTAGCAATCTGGGCCAATGGAGAAGCCACGATGAAGGGAGAACATGAGAAAAAAGAACATCTATAATCAGAGGAGACATCACTTGATTTAAAAGTTATTTAGTGCTGTATTCTTCTGTGTGTTTGGTAGCACTGATAGAGCAGGCAGCATACTGAAGGTAATGCTCACTTGGTGCTGTGGCCTGCCTCGGAGGAGACAAAGAAGTAGGAGCTGGCCAACACAGAGGTGCAGCTTCTGGGAAACTATTTTATGCTGCACTGCAGTGTTTGGTTCTGCTGGGGCAGTATTTTGTGCTGCACTATGGCACTGCTGACACAACCAACTTGTGCTGGTGATGCCTGTTTATGTTGACTATGCCTACATGTGTCTTCCCCACCTTATGTTAATTTAGACACAACTACAACATGGAAGCCCTTTTTTTCTGTAACAGTTTAAATAAAATGTGTCATTAGAAAATTACCTATTGTTCAAATTGAGTTTTTATCTTAAACATTTTTAAAGAGTTTTTAGTGATGTTATTTTTAATTTTCCATGTCACTAGCTACAGATGTAGCAGAACTAAACGAAACTGTGTGTATGCATGTCATAGGGATATATCGTGACAAAAGCCATTGAAAAAGTCAATTATAGCCATTGTTTACTTAACACATACGAGGATCATTATATGTGTATTTTTAATGAAAGAAAAGAAATAAAGATGTGTCACTATCTAATTTTAAATGGCAGTAAAAATTATTGGTGGCAGATTACATTTAAAAGTTTTTTTTTTCAAGACTTTAATACTGATGACGTATTCTCAGGATAGGTCATCAGTATGTGATCAGTGGGGGTCCGACACCCGTGTCCCCCGTCTATTAGCTGTTCGAGAAGGCAGCTAGCTGCACTCCTGTGAGCATCACTGGGTCCACTGGTTTCCTCCAGAGTCGATATTGGTCTATTACAGGGATTGGAGATATATTGTACTACATTATTATGTATTTGATGTTGATCTATACCAGAGTTGAGTCTAAAGTATTGTGAGGTTTTCATGCTAGAATCCCCATGAGGAAGTATTGACTTTTTCACAGGGAATCCGCAGGAGTATTCTCCTAACGTGAATAGACAGATGCACTCATTTGTGGTATTGTAGTGTACGGGAGTTGTGATGCCCGACACTACAGAAGGGTCACTTGGGTGCTGACGTTCCCCTCATTTGTGGGGAGATTGGTGAATGTCATTTTCAGTAAATGCTATGTAATGTAATGCAATGTAATGCCTATATATATATCTCATTACCCTGTTACTGCTATTATGTGCCATTGTGCAGGCCTGCTAGGGGTGTCATCTCAGCTTTAGTCATTAGAGGGAGCTAGGGAGCCCTAGTATATATAGGCCCAGTCAGGGGAAGAAAGGCAGTTCAGCCCAGGCCATGAGCCTGTGAAGGTGTTCAGGCCCTGAGCCTGTTGAAGTCAGCCCAGGCCCTATAGTCTGAGAGGGTCAAGCCTAGGAAGATTCATTCCCTGGGAGGAGCAGTCCAGACCCTAGGACTAGTCAAGCTGCAAACAGAATAAGGATCCCTGCAGAAACGTCACTGGTCACCAGCCTGAGTGAGCCGAGGGAAGGCAGAGCAGTAACCAAGACAGCAAGAGGTACAACAAATACCAGAGGAGGTACTTAAAGTTAACTTTATGCCAAGGATATAAGCCGAGAGAGGGCATTGGGGCCTTGGAGAAGAATATATTCCTAGTCAGGATCAGTCAGGAATAGTGTGCAAGCCGCCTGTACTACAGAAGTCCTGATTTAACCCTCTGTGATCACCTTGCTAAATATAAGCCTGCCATTGAATGTACTGTAACTTAAAGCTTGCTGAAACCAATCTTCTTCTGAGGAACTGTCAAGAGAGTGTATGCTGTTTATTACTGTTCAGTAAAGTGAAGTTCTGGTTTAATATCAACGCCTGCACCTCAATTATTCCTCCTATCAAATCGGTGTGCCACCGTTACCGGCACTGGCGTAACGGACATCAGGGACACCCAGCCACAGGCACGTTAATCTACCAACACCAAGGGCACCTCACACTACACCTGGCTGTGTCCCTCAAGAACCCAGAGAGTGCCCCAGAGGATCCACGTGCCAGCCTCTCTATCACTGGCATTCCCCAGGTCAGTCCCTCACACTACCCTGACTTGGGGATGCTACAGTATCAAGGCAGCATGTAGTAGCTAGACTGGAAGAGGTCACGACAGTTTCCACGATCACAACTGTAAGCGAAGGCCCCATGGCATGCAGCCCCCGTCTTAACCCCATTCAACAATTTTGGAACTAATTGTATTGAAAACCAAACCTTCCTGTCCAGTATCAATGTCTAATCTCATCCTATTTTGGATGATTGGGCACAAATTCCCAAACACACTGTCAAATCTTCTGGAAAAAAAGAAGAACGGAGGCTGTTCTAACTACTTCATATTAACAAGAAGCTTCTATATATTGTAGATGTGTTGCTGAGGTTCTGTATTTCACGATATATTAAATATACTCATCAAGTATAGATCAATATAATAAACACATACACAGTTGCTCAGTGCTTAACCACCTCAGCCCCCCTAGCTTAAACACCCTTAATGACCAGGCCACTTTTTACAATTCTGCACTGCGCTACTTTCACCGTTTATTGCTCCGTCATACAACTTACCACCCAAATGAATTTTACCTCCTTTTCTTCTCACTAATAGAGATTTCATTTGGTGGTATTTCATTCTTGCTGACATTTTTACTTTTTTTGATATTTTGCTTTTTTTGACGAAATTTTTGCAAAAAAATGACATTTTTTACTTTCTGTTGGAAAATGTGTCAAATAAAACTACATTTCTCTATAATTTTTTCTCTAAATGTATTGTTCTAAATGTCTTTGATTTAAAAAAAAATGCAATAAGTGTATAGTTATTGGTTTGGGTAAAAGTTATAGCTTTTACAAACTATGGTGCAAAAAAGCGAATTTCTGTACTTTGACTTTCTGAGCACCTGTCCTGTTTCCTGACGTATTACAATGCCGAGACAGTAGAAACACCCGATAAATGACCCCATTTCGGAAAGCAGACACCCTAAGGTATTCACTGAGGGGCATAGTAAGTTCATGGAAGTTTTTATTTTTTGTCACAAGTTAGCGGAAATGGATTTTTATTTTTTTTTCCAAAAATTTCATTTTCCGCTAACTTGTGACAAAAATTAAAAACTTCCATGAACTCACTATGCCCCTCAGCGAATACCTTAGGGTGTCTACTTTCCGGAATGGGGTCACTTGTGGGGTATTTTTAATGCCCTGACATTTTAGGGGCCCCTAAAGCATGAGAATCCAAATGTGTAAAAATGCCCTGTTAAATCCTAAAGGTACTTATTGGATTTAGGGCCCCTTTGCGCATCTTGGCTGCAAAAAACTGCCACAAATGTGGTATCGCCGTACTCAGGAGAAGTAGGGCAATGTGTTTTGGGATGTATTTTTACATATACCCATGTTGGGTGAGAGAAATATCTCTGTAAATTGACAACTTTGTATAAAAAGATTTAAAAAGTTGTTGTTTACAGCGATATTTCTCACACAAAGTATGGATATATATAAAAATACACCCCAAAACTCATTGCCCTACTTCTGCTGAGTACGGCGATACTACATGTGTGCCACTTTTTTGCAGCCAAGATGCGCAAAGAGGCCCAAATTCCAATGAGTACCTTTAGGATTTCACAGGGCAATTTTACGCATTTGGATTCCAAACTACTTCTCACGCTTTAGGGGCCCCTAAAATGCTGGGATAGTAAAAATACCACACAAGTGACCCCATTCCGGAAAGTAGACACCCTAAGGTATTCGCTGATGGGCATAGTGAGTTCATGGAAGTTTTTTATTTTTTGTCACAAGTTAGTGGAAATGGATTATTATTTTTTTTTTCTTACAAAGTCTCATATTCCACTAACTTGTGACAAAAAATAAAATGTTACATTAACTCACCATACCCCTCACGGAATACCATGGGGTGTCTACTTTCTAAAATGGGGTCACTTGTGGGGTATTTTTACTGCCCTGGAATTTTAGGGGCCCCTAAACGTGAGAAGTGGTTTGGAATCCAAATGCGTAAAAATGTCCTGGGAAATTCTAAAGGTACTCATTGGATTTAGGGCCCCTTTGCGCATCTTGGCTGCAAAGACGTGCCACACATGTGGTATCGCCGTACCCGGGAGAAGTAGGGCAATGTGTTTTTGGGTGTATTTTTACATATACCCATACTTTGTGTGAGAAATATCTCTGTAAATGTCAACTTTTTCCATTTTTTTATACAAAGTTGTCAATTTACAGAGATATTTCTCTAACCCAGAATGGGTACTACATGTGTGCCACTTTTTTGCAGCCAAGATGCGCAAAGGGGCCCCAATTCCAATGAATACCTTTTAGGATGGCATTTTTACGCATTTTTCTTCTCACGCTTTAGTGCCCCTAAAATGCCAGGGAGGTAAAAATACCCCAAATGTGAACCTATTTTAGAAAGAAGACACCCCAAGGTATTCTGTGAGGGGCATGGCGAGTTCATAGAAGTTTTTTTTTTTTTGGCACAAGTTAGCGGAATTTGATTTTTTTTGTTTTTTCTCACAAAGTCTCCCTTTCCGCTAACTTGTGACAAAAAGTTCAATATTTCATGGACTCAATATGCCCCTCAGCAAATACCATGGGGTGTCTTCTTTCCAAAATGGGGTCACATGTGAGGTTTTTGTACTGCCATGGCATTTGAGGGTCTCCGCAATCATTACATGTATGGCCAGCATTAGGAGTTTCTGCTATTCTCCTTATATTGAGCATACGGGTAATGAGATCTTTTTTCAGTTCAGCCTCTGGGCTGAAAGAAAAAATGAACAGCACAGATTTCCTCATTCGCATCGATCGATGTGGATGAAAAAATCTCTGCCAAAAAATATGCAAGAAGAAAAAGAGGGGCCTGGCGATTGCCAGGACATAGGGGCTCCGCCCAAACATCCATACCCACTTCAGCTCCTATGTCCTGGCAAACGTGATTTCTCCATTCACATCGATCAATCGATCGTTGTGGAGGAAGACATCTTTGCCAGATTTTTGATACAAAGTGTTTGCCAAAGCATATGAACTCCAACACCTCTCCTCAGCTCATATGCCTGGGCAAACGTACCTGTACTGCAGAGGAGAAATCTCGTCTTGCAGCGCCGCATACACCGACTTCACGTGTCTTCTGACAGCAGCGCAATGCATCTCTCAGAATGCACATCAGTGCTGCAGCGTTTTCGTCGGTTGGTCCGTTGGTCTACCTGGAAAATAAAGGGTGGCTAAGGGGAAAAAAAAAGAAGAAAAAACAGGCAGCAGGCTCATAAACTTGAACGTTACAAACTTTATAAAACCTGAACATAAAACTTTTTTTATCAAACCTGATCAAAACTTTTAAAACCTGAACTAACTCAAGATTTTTTTTTTCTTGCTACCTGTTTAATTATTTTTTTTTTAACCATTTCACTCTTTATTTTCCTAGCAGAAACCTCTCCTTTCCCATGGGACAAGTGTAAATCACACAGAGATGGTGCGAAGTACATTATGCACTTTATCCCAAGTGAAAGGAGACGTTTCTACCGTTTCACATTTCTGCTGTAGCACACCAGCACCCCTATGTGTTAGGGTCTCTCAAAACCTAGTATCCTGAGAGACCCTAGAGCCTGAGTGGATAAACTACCTGTGTTGTGATGTCCCTATGTCCCTAAGTGTACCTGAGTGTGGTACTTTCGGAAACACTCCCCTAGACATAGGGCAGGGTGGTCAGGACAGTCAGGACAGAAATAGCGGGTGTCACGCCTTATTACACTCCTGCTACAGACACGACATCTTTTTTGGGGTGACGGTTGGGTTGAGGTACCAGCAACGACATTGGGGAAATGTCGCTCGTGTAGACGGCTCACTACACTGGTGGTTGGGGCCATGGAACCTCCTGGATACAGGAGGTTCTCGATGATCTCTTCCTGAAATTTGAGGAAGGATCCTGTTCTCCCAGCCTTACTGTAGAGAACAAAACTATTATATATAGCCAATTGAATTAAATATACAGACACATCTGGTCATTGAAGTCCACCCCTCCCATGAGCAAATTATAGTCGTGGACCGAGAGGGGCTTTTCAATGACACTGGTTGCCCGTTCAGTTTGGACTGTCGTGTCTGCGTGAATGGAGGAGAGCATGTAAACGTCACGCTTGTCTCTCCATTTCACCGCGAGCAGTTCTTCATTACACAAGGCAGCCCTCTCCCCCCTTGTGAGACGGGTGGTAAGGAGCTGTTGGGGGAAGCCCCGGCGACTAGGTCGCGCGGTGCCACAGCAGCCAATCTGTCCTAGGAACAAACGCCTGAAGAGGGGCAGACTTGTGTAAAAATTTTCCACATAAAGATGGTACCCCTTGCCGAATAAGGGTGACACCAAGTCCCAGACTATCTTCCCACTGCTCCCCAGGTAGTCAGGGCAACCGACCGGCTCCAGGGTCTGATCTTTTCCCTCATAGATCCGAAATTTGTGCATATAGCCTGTGGCCCTTTCACAGAGCTTATACAATTTGACCCCATACCGGGCGCGCTTGCTTGGGATGTACTGTTTGAAGCCAAGGCGCCCGGTGAAATGTACTAGAGACTCGTCTACGCAGATGTTTTGTGCGGGGGTATACAAATCTGCAAATTTCTGGTTGAAGTGGTCTATGAGGGGCCGAATTTTGTGGAGCCGGTCAAAAGCTGGGTGGCCTCTGGGACGGGAGTGGGTGTTGTCGCTAAAGTGCAGGAAACGCAGGATGGTCTTAAAACGTGTCCTGGACATGGCAGCAGAGTACATGGGCATGTGATGAATTGGGTTCGTGGACCAATATGACCACAATTCATGCTTTTTGGTTAGGCCCATGTTGAGGAGAAGGCCCAGAAAAGTTTTAAATTCGGAAACTTGGACTGGTTTCCACCGGAAAGGCTGGGCATAAGAGCTTCCCGGGTTGGCGTTTATAAATTGAGTGGCATACCGATTTGTTTCTGCCACGACTAAGTCATAGAGCTCCGCAGTGAAGAACAGCTTAAAAAACCCCAGCGCCGATCCTATCTGAGCTGTCTCCACCCGAACTCCTGACTGGGCGGTGAAAGGGGGAACTACTGGTGCGGCTGAAGTTGGGGGCTGCCAATCAGGGTTTGCCAGCACCTCAGGGACTCTAAGGGCTCTACGGGCCTGTCTGCGCGGTGGCTGCGACGGGGGAATTACTGCACGTGCCACCGTACCAGCTTCAACTGCCCTTCTGGTGCTCGCCAGTACAAATGCTGATTAGCGCTACGCTAATCAGCGAATCAGTGACTGCGGTGCGGTGGGCTGGGCGCTAATGGAAGCTAACTACCTACCAAAGGGACCTAAACTAACCTAAAACTAGCAGTCAATACTAGTGAAAAAAAAAAGTGACAGTTTACACTGATCACTTTTTTCCCTTTCACTAGTGATTGACAAGTGATTGAAAGGGGTGATCAAGGGGTTAATTGGGGTGATGGGGGGTGATCAGGGCCTGAAGTGTGGTGCTTGGTGTACTTACAGTAGAGGTGTGCTCTCTCCTGGGTCCAACCGACGAAAAGGACCCAGGAGAGGGCACAGAAGCCATTTAACACATTATATTTATAAATATAATGTGCTAAATGGCTTGCGATTCGTTTTTTTTTAAATCATCAGCCTGCCAGCGATGATCATTGGCTGGCAGGCTGATGACCTATACTTGAACTTGTTCTCTAATTTTTTACGCGAGATGACGCGCCGATGCATCCACTCAGAGCTACAGGACCGCCCGCCGGACGCATCCGTGCATTAGGCGGTCCTGTAGTGGTTAAGACTTCAACCAAGGGCAAAAAATCTGCACAGTTTGTATGTTCTCCCAATGAGCACCCTGGGGAAAGTAACTGTAAAGTGCTGCAGAAAATGTGGGCACTAGATAAGCAGAAGAAATACATTCTGTACATTCTGCTAGTATACAGTGACCCTAAGCACTGTACCAGTCACATTCTCACCATGTACAGTGTCAGCCATATAATTCCCATGTACATTGTCAGGCACATGTCTTGGGTGCCTACTGCAAAAACTCAGCCCATAACAGCTTGCTCAAATGCCATTGTCTGTTATTCATTTTTACAGTGATTTATTAATATGGTATCATAACCCTTATATCATAAGACTTATGTACAGCATTATAAAATACTTCAACTGACAGGGGGAGGACCCTAGTTAGAGATGAGCAAAGTTTTGGATAATTCAATTTAGCTGCTTTGCCGAATTTTGCAAAAAAATTTGCTTTGTTACTAATTACAATGACAGGGAGTTGCGATAGTGCCGCTGCCCATTATTGTGTACCCCTCAGATGTCGCGTTCATACATGATCGCGGCATCTGAGAGTAATAATAGTGTTAAATTTAGAGTTCAGCGAACACCTGGATGTTCGGGTTCGAGAAGTTCGGCCGAAATTTACGAAAATGTTCGGGTTCGGGATCCGAACTCGACTCGAACTTCACCCCAAACCCCATTGAAGTCAATGGGGACCCGAACTTTTAGGTACTTAAATGGCTGTAAAATAGCCCTGGAAAGGGCTAGAGGGCTGCAAAAGGCAGCAATATGTAGGTAAATGCCCTGTAAACATATCTGAATAGGGAAATGACTGAAAATAAAATACAGAAAAATAATAAATAAACATTATAAACTTGAGCCCAAGTGAGTGACAGTGGCACCTGTCACCCAGCAAACAGAGGATGTGGCAGCAACGCCACCACATCTGTCATTGTCACCAAGCATCTCCACCAAATCCCATGGAAGTGTTCAGCTATCAGCTGTCCGTCTCCCAAACACTGGAGAGAAAAAGAAATAGAAAGAGGAAGTACCCCCCTACCCATGGCTTTGAATGCCTTACTTTAAACTTCTTGGTCCTTTGAAATGCTGTCATTCTGTCTGGTTGACAGTTTTAAAAACCTTATGGCGGTGGCTATCCCACAGTACGCGTATCCCATCCGCCGCTACTTTTGCAGGCAAGCCATCCCTTCCCTGCACAACCAAGTGGCAGACAAAATCAAGTGTGCACTGCGCAATGCTATCTGTGGCAACGTCCACATAACCAACAACACAGTGGGTAAATGTAGCGGCTGGCCCAAAGGCGGATAGCATTTTTGCGAATGTCCTTCCGCCCCCGAGGATTGCTGGGCATTTCTCTTTGTATCCTGTTAACTCCTCCTTCTACTCGGCTTCCTCCTCCTCTACCTCCTCCTCATCTACTCAGCGTAACACCTTCACCACCCACAGCAGCACAGCCAGGGGGAAACGACAGCAGGTTGTTTTAAAACTTGTGTGTTTGTGGGCAAACCCCGCACCTCGCAGGAGCTGTGGACAGGCATGAAACAACAGACCGACCATTGGTTGGTGCCACTGAGCCTCCAGCCCGGCCTGGTGTTGTGCGCTAATGGGCGAAATATACTAGCAGGTCTGGGCCTAGCCGGTTTGACACACATCCCCTGCCTGTCACATGTGCTGAATTTGGGGTGCAGAAATTCCTGAACACCAGACAGTGAAAATCAATTCAGTTAATCGAACACACACAACACCCCCACCCCCCCCCCTTTCACTCAAACCATTAACAAACTATTTACAAATTTTCTTAAAAACATATTAAAATAACTATAATGCAGCTAAACTTACTATATAAACAAACAAAACTATATACACGCCTTATCCTTAACTTAAGTCCAGTGACATCCAAGTGGCTCATAGGGTGGCTTTCTGCACCAACATAGTCCCTGGCCTGGAACAAAATTGTCCAGCCAGGGCACAGTTCTGGAGGATGAGGAGGATAAATAGGATGAGAAGGAGTAGGAGGAACTGTGTTCTCAGCAGGGTGGCACCCAAGCCAGCTCACGGGCAGCTGGGTCACCTTCAGCACCTCAGAAGGCTGGGTTAGCATTGGCGAAATGTGGGAAAGCTTTGTCATCACACCACAACAACCTGCACCACCAGAAGATCTGGAACATCTTAGCAGGAGGCAGCATTTCAGCAACATGGTGGAAGAGTACACGTACTGACTGATGGGTTTGCCCAGGGGCGTAGCTACAGGGAAGGGTGGGAAGCACACTGTTTTGGGTCCCTGACTCTCATCAACAAACTATTTACAAATTTACCTAAAACATATTAAAATAACTATAAGGCAGCTAAACCAACCATATAAAGAAACAAAACTATATACACGCCTTATCCTTAACTTAAGGCCAACCAAATACAAGTGGCTCGGAGGGTGGGTATCTGCACCAACATAGGCCCTGGCCTGGAACACTATTGTCCAGCCAGGGCACAGTTCTGGAGGATGAGGAAGAGGAGTAGGAGGAACGCTGGGGGATACAGAGGACACAGATGATATACCTCCCTCAAAGAGAATAGCTTGTCCTTGCCTTTCGGAAGCCTGGCAGAAATGAGCGACTACATGCTGCAGTGCCTGCGCAACGACCGCCCAGTTACAGCCACATTCTAACTTGTGCTGATTACTGGGTGGCCACCCTGCTGCATCCCCGTTACAAGGACAACGTGCCGTCCTAATTCTCTCACTGGAGTGTAATAGGAAGATGAGCCCGCTAGCAGACACGCTGCTGATGGCATTCACACCTGACACCGGGGACTCAGTGGAAGCACAAGGTGAAGGCAGAGGAGGAGGAGAAAGAATTTGCCAATGCAGCTGGGTCACCAGCAACACCTCAGAAGGCAGGGTTAGCATTGGCGAAATGTGGAAAAGCTTTGTCATCACGCCACAACAACCTGCACCACCAGCAGATCTGGAACATCTTAGCAGGAGGCAGCATTTCAGCAACATGGTGGAAGAGGCCACGTACTGACTGATGGGTTTGCCCAGGGCGTAGCTACAGGGAAGGGTGGGAAGCACACTGTTTTGGGTCCCTGACTCTCATCAACAAACTATTTACAAATTTACCTAAAACATATTAAAATAACTATAAGGCAGCTAAACCAACCATATAAAGAAACAAAACTATATACACGCCTTATCCTTAACTTAAGGCCAACCAAATACAAGTGGCTCGGAGGGTGGGTATCTGCACCAACATAGGCCCTGGCCTGGAACACTATTGTCCAGCCAGGGCACAGTTCTGGAGGATGAGGAAGAGGAGTAGGAGGAACGCTGGGGGATACAGAGGACACAGATGATATACCTCCCTCAAAGAGAATAGCTTGTCCTTGCCTTTCGGAAGCCTGGCAGAAATGAGCGACTACATGCTGCAGTGCCTGCGCAACGACCGCCCAGTTACAGCCACATTCTAACTTGTGCTGATTACTGGGTGGCCACCCTGCTGCATCCCCGTTACAAGGACAACGTGCCGTCCTAATTCTCTCACTGGAGTGTAATAGGAAGATGAGCCCGCTAGCAGACACGCTGCTGATGGCATTCACACCTGACACCGGGGACTCAGTGGAAGCACAAGGTGAAGGCAGAGGAGGAGGAGAAAGAATTTGCCAATGCAGCTGGGTCACCAGCAACACCTCAGAAGGCAGGGTTAGCATGGGCAAAATGTGGAAAAGCTTTGTCATCATGCCATAACAACCTGCACCGCCATCAGATCTGGAACATCTTAGCAGGAGGCAGCATTTCAGCAACATGGTGGAACAGGCCACGTACTGACTGATGGGTCTGCCTAGGGGAATAGCTACAGGGAAAGCAAGGGAAGCAACTGCTTTGGGGCCTTGACCTAGAGAGGGCCCATCCAGGAGGAGGAGGAGGACTAACAGTATTATACAAGGAAATTATATACAGTGGCAGTATAGACAGTGTAGAAAGCGAATGGAACAGCTGCTGGGCATGGTCTGAGAGAGCGATCTTTAGTAGCCACAGGCATGGCGGCATGAAAGGAAGGGGTTTGCGCAAAAATTACTGGGGGAGGGGGGCCCTATTTAAAAATTTGCTGTGGTGCCCAATCATTTTTACATACGCAACTGGGTCTGCCCCATTCAACTTCTGGGTCATTAAATTAGGCACATGTCCTGAGGTTGCCCTTTACGCCTTGGAGGTGCTGGCCTACCCTGCAGCCACTGTATTGTCTGAACGTGTGTTTAGCATGGCTGGTGGAATTATCACAGACAAGCGCAGCCGCCTGTCCTTAGACAATGTGGGCAAGCTTTTGTTTATTAAAAAGAACAATATAGAAAGAAAAATGGATCCCACAGTACTTGTTTGTACCTTATGCAGAATAGACATGTACACCGGCCTCACCCAACCACTGTTATACTACCGTGCACTTACACTTTGTTTTATTTTTTATATTTTCCCAATGTTTTGGGGTCTACACTAATTTATTTAAAAAAAATTAAAAATTAAAAATAAAAAAACAGTTATTGGCGACTACCTTTGGCTTCACAGCCCAAAAAGGCTTTATTTGATGCAAGAATGTAACCACCAATTGTAAGTTCCCTGTCAGTTATGCAGTGCAGGGGTTAGTACCTGGCAAAAATGGTAATATTTCACCCAACAATTTAAAATCTATCCTTTGCCGGACACTATTAAACTTGGCCAGCCACAGCTGGAACCACTGATTAACGGTATTGCTATTTTGGCAATTGAATTTCATGCCAGAACAAAATATATCCTTTGCCGGACACTATTAAACTTGGCCAGCCACAGCTGGAACCACTGATTATTGGTATTGCTATTTTGGCAATTGAATTTCATGCCAGAACAAAATCTATCCTTTGCCGGACACTATTAAACATGGCCAGCCACTGCTGGGAGACCAGATTTAGGGGATTGCTATTTTGGCAATTGAATTTCACCCCAGAACAAAATATATCATTTGACGGACACTATTAAACTTGGCCAGCCACTGCTGGGATACCAGATTTAGGGTATTGCTATTTTGGCAATTGAATTTAACCCCAGAAAATAATATATCCTTTGACGGACACTATGAAACTTGTCCAGTCACAGCTGGAACATCAGATTTATGGTATTTCTATTTTTGCAACTGAATTTCACCCCAGAAAATAATATATCCTTTGACGGACACTATGAAACTTGTCCAGTCACAGCTGGAACATCAGATTTATGGTATTTCTATTTTTGCAACTGAATTTCACCCCAGAAAATAATATATCCTTTGATGGACACTATGAAACTTGTCCAGTCACAGCTGGAACACCAGATTTACGGTATTTCTATTTTTGCAACTGAATCTCACGCCGGAAAAAAATATATCCTTTTCCGGACACTATTAAACTTGGCCAGCCACAGCTGAAACCACTGATTTAAGGTATTGCTATTTTGGCAATTGAATTTCACCCCAGAAGAAAATATATCCTTTACCGGACACTATTAAACTTGGCCAGCCACTGTTGGGACACCAGATTTAGGGGATTGCTATTTTGGCTATTGAATTTCACCCCAGAACAAAATATATCCTTTGCCGGACACTATTAAACTTGTCCAGTCACAGCTGGGACACCAGATTTACTGTATTTCTATTTTGGCAACTGAATTTCACCCCAGAAAATAATAAATCCTTTGACGGACACAATTAAACTTGTCTAGACACAGCTAGAAAACCAGATTTACGGTATTTCTATTTTTGCAACTGAATTTCACCCCAGAACAAAATCTACCCTTTGCCGGACACTATTAAACTTGGCCAGCCACAGCTGAAACCACTGATTTACGGTACTGCTATTTTGACAATTGAATTTCACCCCAGAAAATTATCTATCCTTTGCCGGACACTATTAAACTTGGCCAGCCACTGCTGTGACACCAGATTTAGGGGATTGCTATTTTGGCAATTGAATTTCACCCCAGAAAATTATCTATCCTTTGCCGGACACTATTAAACTTGGCCAGCCACTGCTAGTACACCAGATTTAGGGGATTGCTATTTTGGCAATTGAATTTCACCCCAGAAAATTATCTATCCTTTGCCGGACACTATTAAACTTTGCCAGCCACTACTGGGACACCAGATTTATAGTATTGCTATTTTGGCAATTGAATTTCACCCCAGAAAAATATATCCTTTGCCGGACACTATTAAACTTGGCCAGCCACAGCTGAAACCACTGATTTATGGTATTGCTATTTTGGCAATTTAATTTCACCCCAGAAAAAAATCTATCCTTTGCCAGACAGCAGAAAGTATTACACTTGGCTCGAACAGCTGGAACACCAGATTTAGGGGATCGCTATTTTGGCAATTGAATTTAACCCCTCAATAAAATATAGAAATTTCTATCCTGAGTTTCTAGGGGTGACAATAAGCACAGCCAAGCCCCTGATGTAGGATATAGCAAAAAAAAAAAATAGTATTGATGAATTGATACTAGACACAAAATGGCCGCCGATCACCCCAGAAAAAAGTGACAGAAAAACGCTCTGCGCAGCCTAAAAACCAGTGAGCACTTAACTAGCAGAAGTTGAATGATTCACAGCTGTAAATCGATCACTTCATTCGGAGTTTTTGCTGAGTTTTCCCTGCCTAATCTTGCGTCCTATCCCTACACTAATCAGAGCAGAGTGACGTGCGGCCCTACATGACTCCAGCTTAAATAGAGGCTGGGTCACATGCTGCACTTGGCCAATCACAGCCATGCCATTAGTAGGCATGGCTGTGATGGCTTCTTAAGGCAAGAAGTAAAACGCTAGCTGATTGGCTGCTGTGCAGCCCTTCAGAAAGCGGGAAGAAATCACTGAACAACGAACCCGAACCCGAACTTTTTTGAAAATGTTCGGGTCCATGTCCCGAACACCCCAAAATTCGGTACGAACCCGAACTATACAGTTCGGGTTCGCTCAACTCTAGTTAAATTAACATAAAAAAATGAAATCATACTTATCGCCTCCATTTGCTCACGACGGGCTGCTCACCGCCATCTTGCTTCAAGATCTTGCGCGAAATTTTGCGCGGCCCGAGATGACGTCATCACGCATGGGATTTCGGCCGAGATCTTCAATCAAGATGGCGGCGGCCGGCCTGTCACGAGCAAATGGAGGAGGTAAGTAGGATTTTGTTTGTATTTGACACTACTTCACAGTTAAAGTTAAATTGATTCGCTACCACGAAGCACGAGGAAATTCGAATTTATCCTGAAATTCGGATCGAATTCCACTTGGTTGAATTCGATTCACTCATCTCTAGCCCTAGTATCAAAATTCCAGTGCCTTAGTACAACTGAAATGCTTGGATGCCTTCATTTCTGGATGCATACAGAAGTGCATTTAGGACCCTTCAGACTGTGCACTCATTTAACTTCAATTACACCTGTATAAGTGACTTAGGATAATGTAATTGCAGAAATTCAAAAACATCATTTACAAAAATTATAATTTTGCTCTGATCGATTCATGCATAATAAAACATAGAAAGTCTAATTTCGCTCAGATGCACAAACACATGGTAGGAATAAAACAGGGTGGGAAAATATGCTTGATGTGTTCTGCATAAGCATGTGTTTAATGTACCATGTGACTAAAATATTAATATTAGCGTAGGAGATCAGAGAGTTAGTGTATAACAGCCTGTAATTAAGTCATGTCATGTAGCCAGATTAGAGTAAGGAATGCCTACGGTAATTGCATTTAGTTAATCTTGCAGCATGCTCCCAATCATCACTGCTAATTCAATTGTACATTCATTTTACCCTGCTCATTGCCATTAAGCGTGCATTTAATTTCTTCAATATAGAATTAATATGCAACATACAAAGGGAAAGGACAGCTCGCCGTGCCAAAGCACACAGCTGCCCTACCGTTTAGCGCGGAGATAAAAGACACAATGTCATTGGCCGCCATAATTCTCCTGTTGGAAATGTATCATTATTAGGTGAACATTTGGGGCCTTTATTTTTTCTGCTTGTTATTCCTCGCTCATGGTGCCAGAAAGAGATGTTCTGCACATATCTGCCATTGTTGTCTTCATTACACCCAGGCTCATCTTATTGCTGTGTGCTCTACTTGTAAGAATTCCCTTATCTGGTCTTCATGCAAGGGTTTACAGCAGCTACACATTACAACATCCCAAGATAAGGTGGCTGGATTGTCATTATTCCTGCCTGAACTGCAGAGAACTGACAAGCAAGGCATGTATAAAAAGCCGAATGACAAAGCAGCAGCCACTTTCCGCCCACCAATATAACAGACAGCCCATCAATTCTCCAAGATATACACAACCATTATTGTTGGGGAAACAAAGGCCTGTGTCAATTGTGCAGTGTTATAAAGCAGTCGCTCAAATTAAAACCATGTACCTAACTGCATCTGATGGCAGAAGCTATTTAGCAGAGATATTTTACAGAAAGGCAATGAAAAGCAATAACTGCCTTATTTAATGTATCTGTTCCCTCCAGCTGCCGGGGATGGATGTTAATAGAAGCTGTCGATCAATGTCAGGCCTTTTTTTATAATAACTGCAGCAGACTGCAATAAACATGAAGGAAAGATAACTGAAGCTACTGATCTGGCCCTTGTTACTTTCCTGTGTTCAAAGATTTGTCATCTGTTTGTGATGCTCATAATAGCTGAACTGATCAGTATCAGGGGAGCGCTTTTCACTTGATGTGTGCAACTGTGACGTAAAGATAGATAGCTAACTAGAGAGAGGGAGTATGCAAAAATGTTCCGTATCGAAGCACAGTGATTTTTCGAGAGAGGAAGCTAAAATATACAATCATCGATTAAAAAAATTAAAAAACAATAATAATAATGCACCCAGATAGAAATGTTGGATTGCTGCAAAACATAGTATGCATTTTGTCTCAGACATATACTGTATGTAAATTATTACAGCAGTGGTCTGATTAGACACTGTGTCTTGCCCCAAGGGATGGCTTCCCCTGCCTTCCTATAGAAAGGCTCTCAGAGGCTACTTATGAGTAGAGTACATCTTTGTGAGTGATCATTGACTGCTAGACATTCCTCTACAATACACTCAAAAAAGCATTTTGCCTAGTTAACATACTTTGAAAGAGGGTGCATCATTGGATTGAGGGAAGCAGTGTGATCATTCCAACGAATTTCCCACCATCCACACTGTTCTGGCTGACCTAGTTATTAGAAGGTGTTGTGAGCAATGGTTAGACGAGGGCATGTACACACTCGAGCAATCAGGTTTTAAACGTCCCAGACAGACCAATAGTAGAGAGGATTTTTTTTATCTGCTGACCAGCAACAGGAGCTACCATAGTTTAGTTGTTTACCATCTAAACACAGGTAGCACCTTCATTATACACCTCTGTCTCTGGCTGGACCATTTCAAGGCAGAGGGAAATTTGGTTTCATGGCACCCGCTATATGTCCTTCCATTGACAGACAGCCACATTAGCAGTGGTGTGGTCAATGATAAACCGGAAGAAGAATCAACTGCACTTCACAAGAAAATAGTTCTTTAAATTTTAGTCCTTATGAGAAAGTGGTACTGAATCCAAACACAATACAGATTAGTATGGCTTAGAAGATATAGCAGTATGTTTATCGTATAAAATAACTGAATATTTTTGTCATTCAGCGCTTTTTGAACAATAACTTGGTAATCAGAGATTAGAGAATAGTACTTGCCTACATCCTGACTATACTGCTATATCATCTACACTAAGCCATACTAACGTGCAATTGTGTTTGGACTCACTTTCTAATAAAAACTAGGTATTGAGTTTTGCGAACCTTTTCGAAATCGAGTGCATGTAACATTTATTGAATACCAAATCAAGCTAGTGAGCGGGAAACCTGGATTGCTACAGACTGAAACCATATCATCTTTAGCAATAAATTTAGATTCTGTTCGGGATCCAAGAATGGTCAGGTCTAAGTATGGAGGCCGTGCGGTGAACACTTTAATCTTGCTTTTGCTGGGGAGTGATACACTTCCCCAACTGCTGGTGTGATGATCTGGAGAGGTATCACATACAACAGATTCTGCAGATTTTGCAGATGTGTTGTCTCCAACTTGCATTTTTCAGCAGGATAATGTTCACCTACACACAGCAAGGGTTTTCCAGGTATGTCTCCACCAGATTGCAACACTCTCCTTGGCCTGCCTGGTCACCAAAAATTTGTGTGATCATCATTAGAGTTGAGCGAACACCTGGAAGTTCGGGTTCGACGAGTTCAGCCAAACTTCACAAAAAAGTTCGGGTAAGTGCCCTGCAAACAAATGTGGATAGGGAAATGACTTAAAATAAAATAAATTAAAAATTAAAAATCTAAATCTTGATCTAGGAGGAGGAAATGGATGTAGAGTAGGAGGTTGAGGAGGCGTCAGGTGGGAATGCCATCAGCAGCACGTCTACCAGCTTGCATTGGTAGTCACGTATCTTTCGATCATTAACAGACGTTTTTACCAAATTTGCTTCCCTGTCAGCAATGCACAGCAGCGGTTTTTCAGGGGCAAAACAGGGTTCATATCACCCACCAATAGAACAGGCAATTTTTAAAATTTAGGCCCCTGGCATCCAGAAAAAGGAGGGGTTAATTCACGGCAAAACGGGGTTAATGTTACCCACCAATGGAACAGGTGATTTTTAGAAATTTAGGTCCCTGTCACCTATGCATAGCAGAGGTTCATTCACGGCAAAACGGGGTTCATGTCACCCACCAATGGAACAGGCGATTTTTAGAAATGTAGGCCACAGTCACCCAGGCAGAGGAGGGGTTAATTCATGGCAGGTTTCCCGCTCACTAGCTTGATTTGGTATTCAATTGGTGGGTGAACCAATGGAACAGGCGATTTTTTGAAATCTAGGTCCCTGTCATCTATGAAGAGCAGGGGTTTATTCATGGCAAAATGGGGTTCATGTCACCCACCAAAGTAACAGGCGATTTTTTGAAATGTAGGCCCCCGGCAACCAGGCAGAGGAGGGGTTCATTCACGGCAAAACGGGGTTCATGTCACCTACTGTACCAATGGAACAGGCGATTTTTAGTAATGTAGGCCCCTGGCCCCAGGCAGACGAGGGGTTATTTCACATGGTAAAACGGGGTTCATGTCACCCACCAATGGAACAGACGATTTTTAAAAATGTAGGCCCCAGGCACCCAAGCAGAAGAGGGGTTTATTCACGGCAAAAATGGTAATATTTCACCCAACAATTTAAAAGTAGATTTTCTGCATTTTCGGTCACTGTCACCTATGCAGAGCAGGGGTTTGTACCCAGCAAAAATTGTAATTTTGCACCCAACCCAACTGCAGGCAGTACTAGCGCCTGTACTTGTTTTGGCCTCACCATTCGTAGAGCGGCATTCGGGCCTACCAAATAACGCTGCAGGTTCTGTCGCCTACTCACACCAGAGGAAGGTGTTTCACTTGGACCTGTAGTTGGTGCTGAATGGCCACGTCCTCTCCCAGCAACAGGTGCTCCACCAATACCACCACGACCATGCCCACGTCCCTTATTTGAGGTTCTCCTCATTATTTGCATTCACCCAACAAACTAACAAATGGTTTATCTCCGGTGTCAATTTAACTGACAATAGTCTAAAAGTTAAGTTCACTAACAGTAAGGCAGTGCCTGTATCATAAACAGAATACATTTTCTTAGGTCACACAACAGTGTAACAGAGCAATTCAATATAGTTACTTCACTATCACCAAAAATTAGATTTTTCAAACTAACAATTTAAAAGCAGAAATGCAGCATACACCGCAAATGTGCTATCTACCACAAAACCAGTGTGGTTGCAACCAACTATGTAAATGAGGAGTTCAAAAGGAAACTTAAAATGATTGAAATACATGGTAGGCCTCAGATCTGCTATGTAGCACAAAACCAGTGTTTATTGCAACAAACAGAAATGTAGTATGAAATGTAGTAGAAATGTAGTATGTCACTGCTAAATTTTAAAATAGGTTTTTGTACGTTGTATGTCAAACTGCTCTATGGAACAACAATACGGGTTTATTTCCCCCAAATACAGGATAGCGGTCGGTCACTGCTAAATTTTAAAATAGGTTTTTCAGCGTTCTATGCAAAAGTGTTCTGTGGAAAAACAATACGGGTTTATTTCCCCCAAATACACAAATGCTGTACGTCACCACAAAATTTTAAAATAGTTTTTTTAGCGGTGTATGCAAACGTGCTATGTGGTACGACAGTACAGGTTTATTACAGCAACTACAGAAATGTACTATGTCACCGCAAAATTTTAAAATTGTTTTTTCAGTGGTTTATGCAAACATGCTATGTGGTACAACAGTACGGCTTTATTCCCCCAACTACAGAAATGCAGTATGTCACCCCAAAATTATAAAATAGGTAATGTAGGGGGACTTGACCTGCCAGAAAAAAGGAATTTTTCCTCCACTGAGCTACCAAAAAATAATTAGACTTATGTCCCTGGTAGGCTGGCACACATGCAGGTCACATGCAGTTCCAAGGACACTGCAGTTTCTAAAATGGCCGCCGACCCCCACCTCAGTAACAGATTGATTAAAAATTATTTTGCAGTATCACTGGGCTCAGGGATGGGTACAAATATGTAGCATCGCACCCTCAATAATTGCTGTAGTTTGAAGAGTTAACACCACCAAGTTCAACAGATTTCTTCCCTAATCTGTCCCTCACAGAAGCGGCAGTGTTCGGGTGCAAAAAAACGTAATGTTTGGTATGAACCCTAATCATCATCTATAGGCCCAGGTGCAATATATGTGAGCAAATGTGCCGCAAGATACCATACAGAACCTGCATGCCTCCATGCCCAACCACATCTTTTTTTGTATCCAGGTTAGAGGTGGCCCAACAGGGTACTGAGCAAGATGGGCCCCTAGTCCCCCAAACGCTGCACAAATAGCACAATGATACAGTAGGCTGACTGCACTACATGGGCTCTATACGGAGGGCACTACAGGGGCCTCTATAAAGACTGGGGACAATACAGGGGGCACTATAAGGACTGTTGTAACTACAAGGGGGCACCATAAGGACTGTTGATACTACAGAGGACAGTTTGATGACTGTTGGCACTACAGGGAGCACTATAAGGACCGTGGGAACTACAGGGGGAATCTATAAGGACTGAGTGCATTACAGCAGGGACTATAAGAACTGTTGGAACTACAGGGGGCAGTTAAAAGACTGTGGGTACTACAGCGGGCACTACAAGGATTGTTGGCACTACAGGGAGTAGTTTAAGGATGGGGTACTACAGGGGAGCACTATAAAGACTGGGGGCACTACAGGGGGCAGTTTGAGGACTTGGAGCATTATGGGGGTAGTTTAAAGACTGGGAGTACTATAGCAGGGCACTATAAGGATTGTGGGCACCACAGGGGGGTAATATAAGGACTGTGGCACTATAGGGGGTATTTTAACTACTTGGGAACTATAGGAAGCATTTAAATTACTGGGGCTCTATAGAGGGCATTATAACTAGTGGTGGCATGATAGGGAACCTTATAACTACTGAGGACACTATCAAGGGAATTTAATAATTTAATACTACTGGGGGCACTATAGAGTTGCCTTATTAATACAAGGGGTGCTATAGAAATGCCTTATTACTACTGGGTGTATTATGATGGGCATTATTATTTGGCACAATATAGGAGCACTACCAATGGGCACTCTTGGGGAGTATTATCATTATTGGGGGCACTGTTACTAATAAGGGCACTCTGGGAGAGAATTATTTTGATTGGTGGGACTTTTATGTTACTATGTGGGGACTATCTTTAGAGCAGTATAATATCTGCAGTATAGTATTTGGGGGTATTGGGGAGCACATCAGGCACAGTACTGCGGGCAGAAGCAGGATAACATTGTTGTGGAATAAGGGTCTAGAGGAACATAAGATGTCTCAAACTCAGACAAGTCGTGGCTGAAAGAAGTTGCTTGGGACAAATGGAGAAGATGATGAAAGAAAATGTCTACATCAGAGGAGAAGTCAACTGTGAGGCACTGATGCTAAGATGCTAAACTCAGTCTGCATTCTTTGTAAGCAACAAGGTCATTATAGTGATCCTTAAAAGTTATTGAACTCTTCATAATTTTCTATATTTGAGCATACATTTTACCTAAAACTACATCACATTTTCACACAAGTCATAAAAGTAGATACAAATGTTGTAATCAAACAAATGAGTCAGACAAATATTACACTTGGTCATTTATTTATTGAGGAAAATGATCTAATATCACATGTCTGTGGATGGTATATAATGTGGGGAGTTGCTCTGGTAGACAGTGGTGCGGGTGCAGTATAGAGGCAAAGGGAGTCCAGATAGTGCAGCAAACAGTGTTTTATTTCACACTTGCACAAACAAAACTCAAAACAGTCACTTAGTGTTACTTCACACACATAGCAAAAACTTGAGGCAAAACAAAAGTGCAAGACGGGATCAAATCACCTGTGTGGTTTAGGTGCGTGTTCACACCTGGCTGTCAGCCCAGCCGCAGGAAAGTCCAACCTCCAGGCTTTCTGCTTCCAGGCAGACTGCACGCCTCTTTGCAAGCTCTTGCTTCCAGCCCTGAGAGCTCCACAGAACACCAGCAGTTTCCAGGTTAAATCACCTCAAATCCTAGGTGTCAGTTCACACCTGGCTGAATGCTCGGCAACACAAAAAGTCCACTGACCGTCTTTAAATGGCCTGCTCTCCTGACACACAGGTCTCAGCTTTTCAGCCCAGCACAGGGCTCAGATCCCAAACACAGAGAGAGACCTTTGCATAAACCCAGCTGTCTTTTAAAGGCAGCTAGGTATTAACCCAAAAAAACCCGGACCGGCACCTAAAATCCGGTCCAGTATTTGCCCTCACCTGGCTGCAATCAACCCAGCAGCACAGGCTGAGAGGAAAATACCTGTTTTTTACCACCAAACCTCTCACTGTGTCACAATATATATATATATATATATATATATATATATATATGAAGCTTTGAGATTAGCAGATAATTTGAAAGTGAAACAATGGTCAGGTGTTTTCAATCAATGGAATGACATTCAGATGTGAGAGGTAAACCTGTTTTATTTAACGATTAGGGACCTAGCAAAGTCTGATCTTCCGAAGAAGAGTTGTTGATGTTCTCCACCAATCCACAGTAAGACCCTCCCCAGGAGTGACTGACCATTGATCAACAAAGATCTCACCAAGACCAAGGTGTGAGACCACAATCGAACTCTTTGGATTAAATGAGAAGCGATCTGTTTGGAGAAAGGAAAACACTGCATTTCTGCCTGTTTTGCTGCAAATTCAAAAGAAAATGTTTGAGTTTCAACAGAACATTAGTCATGACTCATGAAGCAAGACGAGAATAAGAATACAAGTTGTTCTACCAAAAATGGTTCAAGAATTAAGTTAAAGTTTTGAAGTGGCCAAGCCAAAGTCCTGCCCTTAATCTAATATGAATGCAGTTTAACATCCTCTGGACCGCCGCACGCAGATACGCGTAATCGCGGCGGGCCAGTTATTCCTCGTTGACGCGTCGGCACGCCATCCCGCGAGAGTCGAGATTTCCTCAGAGCGCGCGCTGCCAGGCTGTAGTAGTTTAAAAAAATCACATATCAGACGCTGTTTTGTTAACAGCGTCTGATATGCCTGCTGCCTGCTCCTTTGGTGGTCCCTTTTGCTTGGGATCACCAGAGGAAACATATGTAAGTGCATCAATCACCACACAGACCCCCCCACCCCACATCCCCCTGTCACTGATTAACCCCTGATCACCCCATGTCACCCCCCTGATCACCCCCTGTCACCCCCCAGTCACTCCCCCGTCACTAATCTCCCCCTGTAAGGCTCATTCAGGCGTCCGTATGTGTGACACTGGCAATGTGTTTTCCGCACATTGGATTCCAGACTTCTTCACATGCTTTAGGGGCCCCTAAAATGCCAGGGCAGTATAAATACCCCACAAGTGACCCCATTTTAGAAAGAAGTCACCCCAGGGTATTCCGTGAGGGGCATGGCGAGTTCATAGAAGATTTTTTATTTTTTTTTAAATACCACCAAATGAAAGCTATTAGTGAGAAGAAAAAGAGGTAAAATTGATTTGGGTGGTAAGTTGTATGACCGAGCAATAAACCGTGAAAGTAGTGTAGTGCAGAATTGTAAAAAGTGGTCTGGTCATTAAGGGTGTTTAAGCTCGGGGGGCTGATGTAGTTAAGGTCAAATACAGAAAATTCTGAAGGATTCGCAGACTTTCATGCGCCACTGTAACATAGTAACATAGTACATGAGGCCGAAAAAAGACATCTGTCCATCCAGTTCGGCCTGTCATCCTGCTAGCTTATACAGAGGAAGGCAAAAAAAAAACCTGTGAGGTAGAAGCCAATTTTCCCCACTTAAGGGGAGTAAAAATTTCCTTTCCGACTCCATTCAAGCAATCAGAAGTACTCCCTGGATCAACGACCCATTTCTAGTTACTATACCCTGTAATATTATTACACTCCAGAAATACATCCAGGCCCCTCTTGAATTCCTTTATTGTACTCACCATCACCACCTCCTCAGGCAGAGAGTTCCATAGCCTCACTGCTCTAAACTGTAAAGAATCCTCTTCTATGTTTGTGTGCAAACCTTCTTTTCTCCAGATGCAGAGGATGTCCCCTCATCACAGTCACAGTCCTGGGGATAAATAGATGATGGTAGAGATCTCTGTACTGACCCCTGTTATATTTATACATAGTTATTAGATCTCCCCTCAGTCGTCTTTTTTCTAAAGTAAATAACCCTAATTTTGATAATCTTTCAGGGTACTGTAGTTGCCCCATTCTAGTTATTACTTTAGTTGCCCTCCTCTGAACCCTCTCCAGCTCTGCTATGTCTGTCTTGTTCACAGGAGCCCAGAACTGTACACAGTACTCCATGTGTGGTCTGACTAGCGATTTGTAAAGTGGTAGGACTATGTTCTCATCACGGGCGTCTTTGCCCTTTTTTATGCAACCCATTATCTTATTGGCCTTGGCAGCAGCTGCCTGACACTGGTTTTTGCAGCTTAGTTTGCTGTTTATTAAAATTCCTAGATCCTTTTCCATGTCAGTGTTACCGAGTGTTTTACCATTTAGTATGTACTGGTGACTTGCATTATTCCTTCCCATGTGCATAACTTTACATTTGTCAGCGTTAAACCTCATCTGCCACTTATCTGCCCAAGCCTCCAATCTATCCAGATCCCTCTGTAGCAGTATATTGTCCTCATCAGTGTTAATTACTTTACACATTTTAGTGTCATCTGCAAAAATTGATATTTTACTATACAAGCCCTCTACAAGATCATTAATAAATATATTGAAAAGATTAGGGCCCAGTACTGACCCCGGAGGCCCTCAGCCAGTTACTTACCCACTTACAGACATTTTCTCCCAGTCCGAGCATCCTCATTTTATATACTAACCTTTTATGTGGTACAGTGTCAAATGCTTTGGAGAAGTCCAGATATACGACATCCATTGATTCGGTCCTGGCAATTTGTCTATTTTAATCTTTTTAAGCCGCTGTTGTACTGCTTCTTAGGTCAGACAGGTCACTTTTATTGGGGGATTTATTTTTACATTCAGCTTTTCATCTGACAGTTTATTTTCCTCAGTGAATAAAGTGGAGAAAAAAATATTTAATAGTTTTGCTTTATCCTCGTCGCTCTCTGCAACACCCCCCTCATTGCTATGTAGAGGGCCGACTCCTTCAGATCTATATTTTTTACTATTTATATAATTGAAGAAAATTTTAGGATTAGTTTTACTCTCTTTGGCAATAAATCTCTCGGTCTCTAGTTTGGCCGCTTTTATTTGTTTTTTACATGTTCTATTTTTTTCCTTATAGCTTTTCAGTGCTTCCTCGCTACCCTCCTGTTTTAGTGATTTATATGCTTTCTTTTTGTCATTTATTGCTTTATTTACATTTCTATTTATCCACATTGGTTTCTTTTTACGGTATGTCCCTCTCACAATGAGAATTTAGGATGCTTTTAAAGATATCCCATTTTGTGGTTGTATTTTAGTTTTTGAGGACTTTGTCCCAGTTAGTTAGGCCTATGGCCTTGCTTAGTTGGCTAAATTTAGCTTTTTTGAAGTTTGGTATTTTTGTTCCTCCCTGTAGAAATTCTCTTTTGAATGATAATTGGAAGGTTATTATTTTATGGTCACTATTTCCTAGGTGTCCCCCAATTTGCACATCTGTTGTTTTGTCAGGTCTATTGGTTAATACTAAGTCCAGTATGGCTGTCCCTCTAGTCAGGTCCTGAACCAGTTGGGAACGGTAGTTGTCTTTGGTTATTGCCAAGAACCTGTTTCCTTTATGCGATGTACAGCTTTCAGTTTCCCAGTGTAAGGATACGGTGGTTTGCGCTCCAGCCTGGATCCATGCCCTGTGTAACCATGACAACGATCGCTGTTTGCCTCCCAGGCTGGAAGCAGTGGCCGCTGGGCCGTCTAAGGTGGCTCCGCCCATCCACACTTGGTCAATAAATAGGAGCCAGGTGCTGCACAGGGTGTTCCACTAATGGAGTGCGCACCCTGCCTGCTCCATTCACCACGAGGACGCAAGCTCCTAACTACCTGCAACTCTGAACCTCCAGGAGAAACCCTCACCTACCTTATCCAGCTCCACCACTGCAGGATCCCTGCATGACTTCTAACAGCAAGTATCAGCCTGTCATTTTGTTCACTGACTGCTCACTGAAAGGAAGGGACTCGCGCTGGTGACTATTAGTACTGCAGGCCTGGGATTTCTGAACGTTGTTATTCATGAACTTTAATCTGTACTCTGATTCCTAAAACGAACTTTCCTCACTATTAGTTTTACACTCTATCTTTAGTACGCGGTACATGATTTTGTTACCCCATACTCTCCGTTTAAGACTGAGAGAGCCGCCTGGGGTACACACTGAGCAGCCGCAAAAGACTCCATCAACACTCAAGTAGTGTGATAGGAGTGGATGTCAAAGGACTCCGCAGTTGAGATCCTAACTGATCAATTTGGTGCGTTACACCCAGTCTATATCTGGGTAGTTGAAGTCCCCCATAATAACGACTTCATTATGATTTGCAGCCTTATCTATCTCATTTAGTAATAGATTTTCTGTGGACTCTGGTATATTAGGTGATTTATAGTAAACTCCTATTAGTAATTTATTATTGTTTTTGGCTCCTTGTATCTCTACCCACAGTGACTCCACATGTTCATGTCCCTCACTTATATCTTCTCGGACAGTGGGCTTTAGATAGGACTTTACATAAAGGCAGACCCCTCCCCCTCTCCGGTTTTGACGATCCTTTCTAAACAGACTGTAACCCTGTACATTAACTGCCCAGTCATAGCTATCATCCAGCCATGTCTTAAGTTATTCCCACTATGTCATAGTCCTCCTCACACATCACTAATTCCAGTTCCCCAGTTTTGTTAGTCAGGCTTCTAGCATTAGTGTACATACAATTAAGAGGTTTTTGTATATTTTTAACCCTACACCTTTCCGTCTGAACTGTTTTAGTCCCTCCTTTCATTCCTCCCACAGTCCCACTACCTTGCCCTGGTCTCTATCTGCACTATCTTCCCCTTCTATAACGTAAGTACCCTCCCCCCAGTCCCTAGTTTAAACACTCCTCCAACCTTCTAGCCATCTTTCTCCCCAACACAGCTGCCCCTTCCCCATTGAGGTGCAGCCCGTCCCTACGATAGAGCCTGTAGCCGACAGAGAAGTCGGCCCAGTTCTCAAGGAACCCAAACCCCTCCTTCCTACACCAGTTCTTAAGTCACTTGTTAACCTCCCTAATCTCCCACTGCCCTTCTTGTGTGGCTCTTGGTACAGGCAGTATCTCGGAAAATACTACCTTTTAGGTCCTTGCCCTAAGCTTTTGACCTAAATCCCTCAAATCATTTTTAAGGACACTCCACCTACCCCTAACTTTGTCATTGGTTCCGATATGGACCATGACCCCTGGATCTTCTCCAGCCCCTCCCAGTAATCTGTCAACCCAATCCACGATGTGCCAAACTCTAGCCCCAGGAAGACAGCACCCTGTTCGGCGATCACAATCTTTGTGACAGATTGCCCCATCTGTTCCCCTAATAATGGAGTCTCCCACTACCAGCACCTGTCTGGCCTGCCCTGCTCTCCTGTTCCCCTGCTTACTGGAGCCGACATTCCCCTGATTGGCAGAGGAAGTGTCCTGCTGCAGCAGTGCTGTCCCTGAACTGACATCCCCCTCATCTGCCAAACGTGCAAACTTGTTGGGGTGTGTCAGATCAGGGCTAGCCTCCCTGGCACTCTTCCCTCTACCCCGCTTTCTGTTACCCAGCTAGCTACCTCACTTTCCTTAGCCTCCTCACTGTCACTCTCCCCCTTATCTGCTCCATAGAGTGCTTGCTCAGTGAGAAGCAAACTCTTTTGCAAATTCTCAATGTCTCTCAGTGTTGTACCTTCACTCATACACGGGATAAGAATCTTTACTTCTTGCTGCTCCAACAGTCCACTCACAACTGGAGAACTCACCTCAGACAGTCTTTAGGAAGCTCCTCTCTTTCAAGTCTAGGTGAGCTAAATCATGCTACACCAGGCCTTGTTCTCACATACTTTGAGCAGGTTCCTCTAGCAATGCATTCACACATTCTGTTGCCACCTTTTAATAAAGCTAGTCTAGTCTCTGCAGCCACGTATTGTTCAAACACAGGTATAATACTTAGAGGAGAGACGCAGAACACATAGGGGAAACACAAAAGATAGGGTGACAACTCAGAGAAATTATGAGTCCGCAACTCATCTGTCAACTGCTTTTAAACACGATTAAACTCCCTGAGGTAAGCTCTATTCTGGAGAAAAAGTAATATGATTTAGAATAACAAGAAAATTATATTGATTGGGTTGTCTCCTAATTTATGACGTGGAAAAGCCAAACATCTCGTATTGCCTAGAATGTCTATCCAAATCTGCTCTCTGTATTACAGATTACTATGCCCACTTTATGTAAAAAAGTGATTACATTTGTCTGTCCTCACAAGAAAATTAAATCTCACCAGGTTTTCCATTTAGCAATAAATTTTATTTCGAAATTACACCTCTCTAAAATCTAAAATGTAATATAAAATAAATGTAAAATGTGTTTTATCTGATTTCTTCACATTCTGTTGTCTTATCACGTCAGTAAAGTTATTATCTGCTTTGAATATCCCCTGTAAGGTAGCCATGTCATTCAAACTGAAATAATTACCTAGAAATTAAAATGTAAGAGTATAGTTAAACTCATTATTGCAATATCTGTTTTTCCACTCTTAGCAGCACCCAGGTTTTACTGTCACCCCTATAGCTACTACATCCCTGGATGTCAAGATAATTGGAATTTGGACACAGAGAAAATTGATATCACAAATGTGATAGTCGGACTTGTCAAAAATCTTACAGCCATGGTGATCTTAACACTGGAATTTTTTTTTAATTGTTCATTTGTTTCCTAAATGCAAAAATGTAACTTTCCTGTCAATTTGTTGACATAAAGTCTGCGCCGCTCCTTCACATAACTGTCGGCAGTCGGGAAAGGGTTAACTTCCAAGCCGTCAAACTGAGATTGGGCCAACAAATGGGAAGAATATGATTTACTTACTTTACCTATCTCTATTTTTAACACAAGCTAATAACTAACATATGTAAAATACCATAACATACTGTATGTAAGAATCATTTTTCTTTTTATGTTAAAGTTGTTTATAAAAAGTTATTCCACTTTTGACAATCCCTTTTTAAGATCCGTCCCATGGTGAAATGCTGATCTCAGGGTTCCTTATTTCTGAGCCCCCCAGTAATGAACTCTAGTCTTTGAGGGAATATGGCAATAATAATGAGGGAATATGGCAGTAATTGTTCAGTTTGCCTTTAGCACCACCAAAGAGACAATGAAGCATTCACAGTTCCATCTGAAATCAATAGGCTGTACGGGTAATGCAAGGATGTATCATGTCCATCAAAGGAAGAGAGACTGATTACAACCATTCTCCACTATGTTTAATAAATGAGGGTCCTGAACATGGGACCTGTTTAATAACTCCGAATTCTCTAATAACACCCTTCAGCTGGAGTAATATCTTTTGTATTTTCTTTTTGCATTCCCCAGTTCATTAGACCAATTTTTAAATCAATGCAAAATATGTGGAATAAATACATTTGTGTTTTTCTCAGTGTTAATCTGATTTACGATCATTGACATTCCTATTAAGAGTTGGGAAACACCCGTTCTTCGTGGTCATTAGAGATGAGCGAACCACTTGAGATTCGGTTCGATTCAGGTTCGTCGAATTTTTGAAACAGTTTGGTTCAGACCCGAATCAGTTCGGGCTGAATGAAAGTTCTCAAATTGCCCTGAAAACTGGTATATAACACTCTCCAACCTCCTAGGACTTTTTTTTAGGAAACATGTTATCGCTTTTTGTTTATTTTTTATGTTTTTTTTATTTATTTTTTTAAGCATAATTTTTATTAATTTTTCAAGTACAAACTTATACCCATAATTACAGCGTGTATGTCAAATACAGTAATGAAGTACAACATCACAGTGTTCACAAATAGGGTACACGATGAGCAAAGTAAAAGACAGTAATTATCAATGGGTCCAGTCCCAACTCCCAATCCCCTAAACCCCTGTGCCATCCTACTCACAACGTTCTAAATTTTTTGTTGTGTGTATTAAAAGGTTCTGAAGCAGCTGAGGTGTGTGTTAGGAGGTTCTGTAGAAGCTGAGCTGTGTGTTAGGAGGTTCTTCAGCAGCTGAAGTGTGTATTATGATGTTCTATAGCGGCTGAGCTGTGTATGATAAGGTTCTGCAGCAGTTGAGGTCTGTATTGGGAGGTTCTGCAGCAGTCAGAGAAACATCAGTTGTGACTGGATTAAATCCTTTAGTTTTCGGTGTCTGCACTTTGTAAAATGTCCCTGTCCTGTTCCTCTGCCAGCACGAGTTGCACTGTGACCTTACTGACCAGTCCGGACCTGACCTGATCCAGTAGTGTCACCAGTCAAGACTCCAGACCAGCTCTGTGAAGATCTTCCCCAGACCCTGACTGTGCTCTGCCAGCAGCACAAACAGTAAGTCAGCATTGGGGAGGAGGTGAAGCAGGAGAAGGCACAGTCCTGCCAGCTTTCAGTTGGAGTTCCTGATAGCATTAGGACATGTTGTGTCAGACAACTGTTCAGATGGTGGAGTACTGCATGTTTGCCTTTGTTTTCGTAGTGCTCTGCTGGTAGGTTGGTGGTCCCAGTGCCGTGGGTGGCATCGTTGGGGGAAGGATGACACACTATATAAAAAGTAGCAGCGGCGGGCACAATTCATCATTTAAGGCTAGGTAATCAGATTTTGGTATTCTGTTCCAGCATATCAGCAGAATTCTAGAATCGCCAGATCCAGCTTATGCCAAACACTGCTGACACCTGCCGGATCCCATTCACAATAATGGGGTCATTCAAGATTGTTTTTCCCTTTGTTTTTGCCATAATCTGCAACGGAGGCTTCTGCTGGAACCTCTGCAGGTACGATGGGTCACTCAAAAGGAGGCCCAATTCAGATTCTTGCCATGGGGCCCAGTGATTTCTATGTACGCCCCTGCTAGATGACACTGGAGGCTGAAAGGAATAAAAGAGTATGCTGTGCCAGTTTGGGCCACTTCCCCAGTCTGCCTGCCCAGAGATCCATAGGATCAGGGAACAGGGTATGCACCAGTGAATGACCAGAATTTAGGTAGGCCTGAACCTGGGTGTTGAGGCAGGAGCTTGCTGACTGATTTGAACTTGGTGCGGCACATGGGAAAAATTGCTCCATCATGTTGAGGAGACTGAAATGGCTGCTGCTACTGATGCTGTGGCTTCTGCTGCTTGTGGCAGCAGGGGGTGGGCTCTGTGGGAGGTGAAGAGGTGCCTCCCTTTCAGACACAATAGCAGCAGGCGTCTGCTCGCCATAAGCTGCGGAAAGCTGCCTACACAGTGTTTCCTGGTAATAACGTAATTTGTCCTCCCTTTCTGTCAGAGAAAAACATGATGGTGGGGTCGAAAAGTAAACATCAGATTGATAGCGTGCCTTGATAGCAGGGGACTGTCCAGTAATCATCAGACTGCATAATGTCAACAAAACGCCTGTCACTGCGTAAGCAAGCGAGCATACAGGTTGCCATTCTGGCCAGCATAGCCAAAAGAACCACTTCTTTCTGGCTCTGCCCCCCACCGAGACGGGGTGACAGACCACAGGATGCCTGCTGCTTGATGTATTTTAGCAACTACTCCCCGGTTTGGCTACTCTCGATCAGGCCAATCAGTTCCAACACAGAAACGGATGATTAAGGACTGACGCTAATTTTCACATTAACCCTAACCTGTGTATTGGTGTACTGATCACCTATATGGTGGTTTAATTAAATTTAATAACACCCCCTCCAAAAAAAAATTTAAACTGTGTGTCTGTGTAGAGATAATAAACAGAATTAGCCATAATATTGCATTCTCAATCACTAAATAAATAAAATTACATTAAATATTTGAGATGACCTGACACAGAGTTCTCACTCGTATTCTATATGCTATGCAAGATTGATGGTAGAACATATTTTGTTCAGTTTTCGCTTATTCTCTCATCCTTAATGGTCATTATGTCCATCATAGTTCTAACGTAAGTAGATTACATTTGTTTCATGTTTATGTTTTATTTTTTAGCACTTTATACTGTATATTGCTTCCATTCGTTTTATATCCTAGCATGATGCTTTATTTGCAGTTAACCTCTCATTCACGCAAACATCCCAGATGGCACATGATCTGAGCAATCCAATCTGCAAACTACGTACAGAAGTTATGCAACATAACATAACAGAAAACTAATGGTTAATATGAAAGGCTTTTCTCTGAACTATTTTGTAAAAAGTAGAAAAACTTTAAAGATATTGATGCTTCTTTTATTTTTAGATGTATAGTCGGACACATGCCTTGAGACTAAGTTTAAGATGAGCTTTCCATTTAAAAAAAAATCATTTTCTTACTACTGTGATTAGCTGAGACAACTAACAATCTCGCATGATACCCTACAATGTGTTGAAAATAAAATCATATACTTCACATCACTCCAGTATTGTTCTCTGCAGAGCATCTCTAGTACAGTTTATGCTGATGTGTACTGTCCTCTGCTGTAGGCTGCTGATGGCAATGATGGCTTCTACTGTTTGAAAATACAAAGCTGCAGGAGTACTGGAGGAGCAACCTTCAGAATGGTACCGAATTAAAGGTGGTTTTCCAGGATTTTCATATTGATGACCTATCCTCTTGACAGCTCATCAATATAAGATCATTGGAACTCTGATTACTGGCAACCTGGTCGATCAGCTGTATGAAGAGGCTGTGGCTATCTGTCTGAGCTTATTCTTCCCAGGCTAGGAGACATCACGTTCATCAGTCACATGGCCTAGGTTCATTCCAGTTCCATTCAAGTGAATGGGGTTTAGCTGGGATGCCAAGCACAGCCACTATCAAATGGATAGCGCTGTGCTTGGTAAGCTGTCAGGAATCCTCTGTGCCCACTGGAGCTCTGGTGAAGGACATGGCTTCCTCACATTTGGAATAACACCTTTTCAGTGTGATAACGAATAAGGCCATGTGGTTTTGCGGGGCCATTCACACATGTGAGTCTTAACTGTCTTTGCAGAGGCATTTAATCTCCTGGTTAGAAAAGAGGGAATGACAAGTGAATCTAAATATAACATAGTAGGCACACCAAAATCTGGATAAAATTCTCAGAGTCACAAATATGTTATAAAATATGTTATTTACTAAACAATAAAATATTTACTAAACAATAACCTAAACTAAGCATAATACACGAATATCATAGCAGGGCCCTTGCTAATATAAAGTACATTGTATCCTTTAGATAATGATAATAAAATAGATAGAAGTCCAATGGCAAGGGGTAGGGGAGCACATAACTTTTATGCTGCCTGAAGCAAAAATTGAAACGGCAGATTCTTGACCTAACTCCTTCCCTCCAGCCAGAGGACTAACTTGAACATTCTGGGCACCAGTGCTAAATTTATAACAGAGCCCTCCCAGCATGCACATTCTACAATACCTGTGTCTTCTTATGTGGCACAAGGATCTTTGGGTCCCCTCAGGCTCCTGCACCCCCTATAGCTACGCCCCTGAGTAGATCAATAATAAGTTGTTAGTAAGTCCGAATATATACCTCTGTTTCATATATATCAGTTACTGATAAGTTCATAGGATATGTACTTATATATCGGTTAAAATACATTGCACTGCAGAGCATCTTACCACCTCACCCTGTGGTCCAGGCTGTGAAGACAATGAATTGAGAGCAGATACCGGTGTGAAGTGCAGGCAAGATATAACCCTGCAGTAATCCGTGGGACCGGAGTGAAATAAAGCAATCTGTGGGGTTAGAGTACAGTAAAGTGTCTCTCTCACCGACGCACTCACATATTCTGGCCTCTTGATGTACTAATAATAAGATGCTTGTTCTCAACGTGTCCCAGGTGGTATAGCTGCTTTAGTCAGCATAATCCTCATTGATTGCATTATGCGTTCACTGGATGACTTAGCCTGGTATTTGGGGATGACGGTTAAGTTGCGGTAAAGTTGCGGTTACTACACCAGATGCGTTTTGAAGTTAACAAACTTCTTCCTCAGTGGCAGTAACCAGTTTGTCAGATGAAAAAAAAGTGGCATGGAATTCTTTTAGCATTAATCAAAACATGGCATGGATTACAATATGCATACATAATATACAAAGTATATAGGTCTAATACCCCCCCAAAAAAACTTCAACCTCATATTTTTATTCCAATATTGTGTTTTATGGTATTATCTCTCAATAACACTTAAAGGGAACCTGTCACCAGGAAATTCACTGATGAACCAGGCATGCTGCCTTGTGGGGCTCACTCTGCTGAATATAATGATACCTTTCACTTGGTGATCTGTTGCTTTATTGTGGAGAAATAGTACTTTTAATCCATATGCTAATGAGCTGATTTGAGTCCAGTAGTTCTTATGAGTCCAGTGTTTTCAGAGCTGAAGCCACTCCTCTATTCACTTCAGATGTAAAAGGGGCGTGGTTTATCACATCATTCATTCATTTTAATAATTGGCGGGAAAATGAATAACAGGGAATGCTAAGGTATTATAATACTAAGGTAAAAAAAAGGGGGAGGAATATACTATTGAAGTTAGTAATTATAATAAGGGCGAGTTTGTTCATGGAGTGATAAACACATGTTTGATAAACAATTATTTAAATGAAGGATGTAATAACCAACACTCCTTTTACATCTGAAGAAGTGAATAGGGGAGTGGCTACAGCTCTGAATAGAAAAAAAATGCTGGACTCATATCAACTACTGGACTCAAATCAGCTCATTAGCATATGGATTAAAAGTACTATTTCTCCACAATAAAGCAACAGATCACCACAGTGAGCCCTACGAGGCAGAATGCCTGGTTTATCGGTGAATCTCCTGGTGACAGGTTCCCTTTAATAATAATAAACTGCTCATTCTAAAAGTTTCCTATGTGGTCAGCATAATCAGCTTCTTGTAAATACCATGCATGGCTAGCTGATCCTCGCTGATTGCTGATTAAGTTGTGGTAAAGTTGTGGTTACTACGGCAGACACACAAGAAAATCACAAAAAGTGGCATGGAATTCTTGTAGCATTAATCAAAACATGGCATGGATTACAATATGCATATAATATATATAGGTCTAATACCAAAAAATATACCTAAATATACCTAAATGTGCAAAAACCTCAAATTAAATATTGTGTTTTATGGTATTATCCATCAATAACACCTCATTTTTTATGCGTTTTTTATTATTTTGATGTGTTCTTTTGTGCATGGCTTTCTAGACTATCTATTGTTTCTACCTTTAAGTCAAAAATGTGCTCAATTGATAAATTAATCTTCAAATTTGCATCCTGAGCTTGAAAATCAATAAAAATCAATATTAATACATCCAAAATAGTATATCTAATGAAAATAGTTCTATATATATATATATATATATATATATATTACATATTATAAATCACTGGTATAAATCTCTGCAATCAATCTCTATAACTAGTATAGGGAGTGAGCCCTCAGGAAAGAGACAACAGAGTGCTGGAAGTACAGCCTGACTCTGTTGTCGCATCACCAGAGGGCACCCCCAAACTTAATACTATAAAAAACCAAATAATTCAAGTTCCGCATTCAGACCTGTTGGACTAATTGTACCAAACTCAAATATCACTTTTGATTCTGCTCGAGACACTTTCATTTTGTGGTTCCCTTCTCTCCAATAATGTTTAATCTGTTCTAACAAATGAGAGACCTGATGGATCGCTGTCATGATGGTCCTTAAAATGTTTGGACAGGGAGTGTTTTTCATAACCTGTCCGAATGTTATAAACATGTTCAGCTACTCTTTTTTTTCAATGTACATTTTGTACATCCTATATATTGTTTCTTACATAGACACTCAATAATATAAATAACGTTTGTAGAGCAACATGTCATTTCTTATTTTATCTCCCATTTGAACATGTGACTGACATGGTTTTTTAGAAAAACTGGTGTTCTTACAATTCCCACAAATCCCACACCAGAAAAAAACTTTCAGGCCTATGGAATTTGAGATTGTATTCCCCATCTTTAGATTTTTTTTATAGAATGCGCTTTCTTTTGGCCCAGATTAGATACTTTAATGTAGGTGATTTGTGAGATTTCAGGTAATAAGAGACCTACTGTATAATTTTGTCAATGACGCCAATGTTTTTTTATTATATTTTCTATTACTGTATTGCGAATTAAAAGGTAGACTCAATCAGACAGTGTCCTCTTCTGATTTTACTTTCACAATTTCCGTTGTTTTGAAAGAGTTGGACCTGTCCATCAATTCTACCTTCATTAAGGCTGCATTTATGATATTTGTGGGGTAATCTTTATCTCTAACTTGTTGAGCCAATAATTGAGCTTCCTCTTTAAACCTTGTCTTTTAAGTGCAATTATGTTTTAAAAAACTGACCCATAGGAATATTCATTAGCCATCTTGGAAGATGGCAGCTAGAGTAGCAGATTTAGCTATTTCGGGCAACTGGTTTTTGATATGTGCTACATATGATCTTAAATTCTTCAGGTCCTCTCCCACCCGAGTTCCAATGGTTTGTCATTCCCAGGGGGCCAAAAAGATGTTAGCATAGCTGGGACGAATCTGGTACCCATAGCGGTCCCTCTCCTCTGCAAATAAAATTCTTGATCATAAAAGAAATATTTGTGATTGAGTATAAAACTAATACCATGCACAATGATATTGATCAGTTCAATTGATACTCGTCCATCATCTTGTAGAGTTTGTTGTGTAGCTGTTAATCCCTGTTGATGTCCAATGATTGTGTATAATGAATTAACATCCAGGGCACCCATAAGCCACTGTGAATCAAATTGTAAAGTCTCAATTATTTCAATAATGTGTGTTGTATCTTTTATATAAGATAATGCCATTTTATGAGAAACACTCCCTGTCCAAACATTTTAAGTATCATCATGACAGCGATCCATCAAGTCTCTCATTTGTAGCATTAGAACAGATTAAACATTGTTGGAGAGGAGGGACTCACATAATAAGAATGTCTTTAGCAGAATCGAAAATGATATAAGAGTTTGGTACAATTAGTCCAAAAGGTCTGAATGCGGAACTTTAATTATTTGGTTTTTTATAGTGTTAAGTTTTGGGGTGCCCTCTGGTGATGCGACAACAGAGTCAGGCTGTACTTCCAGCACTCTGTTGTCTCTTCCCTGGGGGGCTCACCAGCTATACTAGTTATAGAGATTAATTGCAGAGGTTTATACCAGTGATTTACAATACGTAATATATTTTAGCACTATTTACATTGGATGCAGTTGAGAGATTGGTCAACATATCCTGATTTGGAGGACATGTCTAAGCCCGAGCACCACGCCAAGGTTTTTCAAGTAGCTCGGTACCTAACACCCACCTACCTGTGCCTCAGTGTGCACCTGTCTTGTCATTTGTTATTGCTATATTGTTATATTGTTTATCACATCCACACATATGCCATCTTGTGTAGGATGTCTATTGTGGTACTTGTGGTCCGCTGCGGGCATCCTCCACCGTATGCATTTTTGCTGGAGATCGCAAGTAGCAATGGGCCACAAGTGCAGGATCTGCTCCCCTGTATATATATATATATATATATATATATATATATATATATATATATAGGTATATATATATATATATATATATATATATATGCACAACTGCATCTTGGGTTGAGCACATCCTGCTTTATGCCACCTTTCAGTTGTTTTGTATATTAGATACAGTTGCAAGAAAAGGTATGTGAACCCTTTAGAATTATATGGATTTCTGCACAAATTGGTCATAAAATGTGATCTGATCTTTATTTAAGTCACAACCTTAGACAATCACAGTCTACTTAAACTAATAACACACAAAGTATTAAATGTTACCATGTTTTTATTGAACACACCATGTAAACATTCACAGTGCAGGTGTAAAAAGTATGTGAACCCTTGGATTTAATAACTGGTTGAACCTTCTTTGGCAGCAATAACTTCAACCAAACGTTTCCTGTAGTTGCAGATCAGACGTGCACAACGGTCAGAAGTAATTCTTGACCATTCCTCTTTACAGGACTGTTTCAATTCAGAAATATTCTTGGGATGCCTGGTGTAATTTGCTTTCTTGAGGTCATGCCACAGCATCTGAATCGGGATGAGGTCAGGACTCTGACTGGGCCACTCCAGAAGATGTATTTTCTTCTGTAATTGTCTATTGTTGTGACTTAGGGTACTTTTACACTTGTGGCAGGACGGATTCGGCAGGCTATTCAGCCTGCTGGATCCGTCCTGCCACAAGTGCTGGTGCAGCATGGCAGTGCACGGCCGGAGATCTCCGTAGCTCCGCCCCCGCCCTATTATAGTCAATAGGGACGGAGCGGCAGCAAAGCAGTGCACGGGCACTTGTGGCAGGACGGATCCGTCCTGCCGCAAGTGTAAAAGTACCCTTAGATGAAGATCGGATCACATTTTATGACCAATTTGTGCAGAGATCCATATCATTCCAAAGGGTTCACATACTTTTTCTTGCAACTGTATACTATTTTGGATGTATTTATATTGATTTTTATTGATTTTCAAGCTTAGGAGGCAAATTCGAAGATTTGTGATTGATAGGTTGTGATAGAAGCAATAGATAGACTAGAAAGCCACAAAAAGATGCATCAAAATAAAAATAAATGCATCAAAAACACACAGTAATCGCGTTGTCATATAACAGCAAAATGAAGTGTTATTGATAGATAATACCATAAAACACAATATTGTAATGAAAATATCAGGTTTTTGCACATCTAAGTATATTTTTGGGGTATTAGACCTATATACACTGTATATTATATATGCATATTTTAATCCATGCCATGTTTTGAATAATGCTAGAAGTATTCCATGCCACTTTTTGTGTCATCTGACAAACTGGTTACTGCCACTGAGGAAGAAGTTTGTTAACTTCGAAACGCATCTGGTGTAGCAACCACAACTTTACCGCAACTTAACCGTCATCCCCAAATACCAGGCTAAGTCATGCAGTGAACACATAATGCAATCAATGAGGATCTGCTATCCATGGTGTTTACAACAAGCTGATTACGCTGACTAAAGCAGCTATACCATGTGGGACACATTACGAACAAGCAGTTTATTATTACATCAAGCGGCCAGACTATGTGAGTGTGTCGGTGTGAGAGACACTTCACTCTACTTTGACCCCACAGATTACTTTACTTCATTCCGGTCCCACGGATTACTTATGGTTATATCTTGCCTGCACAGCGCACCTGTAAATGCTCCTAATTCATTGTCTTCACAGCCTGGACCACAGGGGGAGGTGGTAAAACGATCTGCAGAGCAACGTATTTTAACTGATAAATATGAGTACACAGTGTCGGACTGGGGTGCCTAGGGCCCACCAGTAAAATTCATTCTGGGGGCCCACTGTACAGCGATATGGAAATATTACCTGCCCACACATAGGCAGACAGTAACTAGAAGCTACAAGATGATTGATTATGGGGTCTCTGCAACAACTTCAAAAGGTGGGTCCCAGGGAAGAGTGTAATGGCTGGCCCGCATCTATTCCTAAAGGCCGTATTAACCTTCCAATGCGTCTATAATAATAAACTGGATAGTCTATACAGTTTTTATACTGATACAGGTTATTTGATATGCTGTGCTGGTGGACAGGAAGCTCACTTTTCCCAGGGGCCCACCGTGTGATTTCCCTGTTCCCCTGAGGGCCAGTCCTGTGAGTACATATGAACTTATTAGTTACTGATGTATATGAAACAGAGGTATATATTTGGACTCAATAACAACTAATTATTGATCTACTACCAATATTGGATTAACCTCTTGGTATATCCACTATGACAAATGAGTTACTATAAAGGATCACAAGACTTGTATCCATTTTATTATCATTATCTATAGGATACAACATACTTTTGAATAGCAAGGGCCCTGCTATGATATTAGCATATTCTGTTATTTTATTGTTTAGTAAATATGTTATTGTTTAGTAACTAACTTATTTTATAACATATTTGTGACTCTGAGAATCTTATCCAGATTTGGGTGTGCCTACTACATTATATTTTTTCTTTTACATTTGTTAGATCTGGGACAAGTCTATTAGTAGTGCACTACTATACCATATCAGCAATAAACGGTAAGCCACTGACTCTTTTCCTAAAACAAGTGAGTCTTAACTGTGTTTGCAGAGGCATTCGGTCTCCTGGCCAGAAAAGTCAGTAAATTTTTTTACATACACAAATGCTTGGCTAAAAAAATGAGAGGTGATTCCTCCATTCTCACCTAGGGCCTGGAGTTTCCATTTTAGCCTTCCATTTAGTACAGTCCATTCAGGAATTACCACCCTCTTTGCAGCATAGGAAGAGACAACAAGCTCTTTCAGAGGAAGGCAAGTTAAAGTGCCAAATAGTTGCATGGATTCCACATGTCTCTCTCTGGGTGCAGACTTGGAAGGGGTACTAATTCACAATACCCAATGATCTTGATCCTTTTTTTTAGATCTCTCCCTGGATCTCAAACCTTAGAGAGAGGTGAGGGTCCCCTTTATGTGCAATCAAATATGCCATACGCCATGAGACATTCATACACATTTGTAAATTATGCATACAAGTACAACACTTCAGTTAAAGGGGCTATAATATTATTATATTCACTGGCTAGCTTAGAATATGTCTATTTTTAGTAGATCATGGTATTTCACCTTGAAAGCACCATCATACTTGACTGTTGAAAAGCATACTGTCACTTCAGCAAATATGGGCAAGTTAGGCCTTGGACTGCAAACCCCTACTGTCCCTACCTACTTGCAGTACAAGCCCTAGATGGCTAGAACGCAACTGGTCGACGATCCCTACGTTACTTAAGTGCAGAGACACACAAACAAACACAAACAGACAAACACAATACCAGAGTCATCAGAAATGAGTCAGAACCAGATGAGCTATGCAGTACCAGAACAGGAACCACGCAAGTGAGCCAAACTAGACTATCAATGCCAATGTTGCATGGCTAGGAATGGATATGAATAGAGCGCCGAGTCCCTGAATTAGAACCTGATAGGTCCATTGACTCGGCTCTCAATTAGTCAGAAACACTAGTACATAGCAATAGAGCAGTTGAGATAATCAACCAACACGCCCAATGCAGTGAGAAACAGAGCATTGCAGAGGATGAGGTCGTGTCACCAGGGGGTGTGGCTCAGCAGTCCGTCTCTCCTGACGCGGCCGTGCCAAGGCTGAGGATTGCGCTGCTGGAGTCCTGACAGGTAAATTTGTTACACATACTGTAAGTTCAATAGTGATTTTTAACATATATTTCCTATGAACTACAGATGAGTGAATCAATTCTAACCAATCAATTAATCTCATTAGTAGGAGTTCTCCTGTGAGCAGCTGTCCCCACAGGTAAAGAAATCTAGCCCAGCACTGTCAATCTTCTGCCTGCACTGCCCATGGTAGCGTCGCAAGCGTAAAAGCATTCATTTGGCTTCAGGTGCAGCGACTGTGCATGCGCTGTTACCCAGAAGTGTAGTGGCAGACGCGCAGTCGCTGCTTCCAAAGCTGAACGAGCTTGTGTCACTACTTGGCGCAGATAGAACAATGTCAGGTTCAGGCTAGCTGTCCAGCCCTGTCAATCAAAGAGCAGGTGGATACGGCCTCATCTGTGGTAACAACCCCTCACAGGAGAAGAGCTCCTACTAATGAAAATATTTTTTAGAATCAATTTGCTCATCTCTACTACAAACCATTAGGTTCACTGCAAGAAAGAAACTTGTGTCAAGGATTTAATTTTTTTTTTCTCCCACATTCAATATGTCAGGAGAAAATGGTTCTATTCTGTGAATAATTTATTTCACTAAACTGCATAATTCTCTTATCACTCTTTTTCATTGGGCCTCTTAATGCAGTTACCAAGGTAAATGGCTGCTTGTCTTGATAAAAACCCACAGAATACCTTTCCAGTCAATCAATTAAAAAACACTTACCGCATGCTTCTCTTGATTTATTTCTTGTTAATACAATAGTCTCACTATATCCTTCTATTATTTGCCCTTAATTCCATTAGCCATTCCCTTAATGTCCTTTTTTCAAGATGAACCCCCTGGAAAGTGAAATAATGATAGAAGTTTGGTTGTCCTACAGAGTAGGTGACGATAAAATTCTTGGAGCACTTTTCTTAAAATCTTGTAGGTCACAATACTGACAGGTCTCAAAGTTTGTAGAAAAATGAATTATATGTACAATGTAGCATTGTAGCATAAATGATAGTGTATTATTACTTGTAGTATAGTACACTATTTGATGAAATATTATATTGTATTTACAAGCATTTGGTCTAAATTCATTATGAAACATGTGCTGCAATAGTAGGGCAATAGATATCTTTTGAGCATCATAATACAATAAATTACAATTTTTAATATTGTTGAGCCTCACTTTGATTGAAATGATGACCTTTATTACTAGAAAATTATAATAGGTCTATTCACAATTTACACGTTTATGGTATATCAACATAGGCGCTGGTTATAGTGACCCGATACGTGCTGGTTATCCTGGCGGTATGCCATAAATGTCTTGAAATACCCCCTTCAAATTTTCACAACAAGTTTTGTTTTATGTTTTCGAATGAATGAGGCACTTTTATACCAGGACAACGCTAGGGTTATATTTTGTAGTATAAAATTGTGCCTATACAGTAAAAACTTTCGGAACAACACTCAAAATTCTGTGAAAAATGGACTTCAAAAGGTTTGTTCTTTTAAAAAAGTGATGTGAACAGTGATGTGAACCTAGCCTTAGTAACCCTTAAAAATGGTATTAAAGCCTCTAGGTTTTGATGCAAAATGTGTAATTGACTATCTCTGCCACTGACCCTATTCTTTCAAGTCTAATCTTGACATTTCTGGTCTGCACAATAATGTTAAGTGCGTCAAACATTCAGAATAAGACAAGAAGGTGCTTGAAACATTGCTTGTTGCTTTGCATTTTCGCTTTTTGTAGTCTTTGCTGCTCTCTGTTCTGTATTCTTGATGCAAAGGTTAAACTTCAGTAGTAAATACTAAATCACTGAACCAGTGATGAGGTCACTTAAGCAATTTACTATTCGTGTAAGAATAAATTTTAAAGTGCAGGTGTCCTTTATCAGGTCTAGCCATTGTAAATGTGTGCTGTCAGTTTACTCACGAGATCCCAGATATTTTGAACAAATATTATAAAAAAAAGACAAAGAGAAAAATAAGGAACTGCTTGGATGATTGCATAAATTAACAGTATGGTATATTCACATTTGGCAGATTTGTTTCAGAAATTTCTGAGATTGAAAATCCGTTCTGTTTATTTGGACGGGGTGTTTCAGCTAGTGTTGAGCAAATTGAAGTAGACATAGTGGAATTCGATCTGAATTTCAGGAAAAGTTCAATTTGTCACAAATCCGAATTTCCTGGCGATTCATGGTGACGAATCAGATTTTTTCTAAAATGGCTGAGCCACATGTTACAAAGTGAAAGTAAGAAGCCCGGGAATGAGGGATCACCCATAATGTTGTGCAGCCAGCCAATCAGCAGATTGCCAGCTCCTATGATGTCACAGCCCTATAAAAATCCTCATCCTGCTGGGTCTCCACCATTTTCCAGTGAAATGAGCATAGGGAAAGATGTTACAAGTGCTAGGGAAAGTGATTAGGACAGGGACAGCACTGAGATAGTGTAAGGATATAATAAGGAGGCATTATCCACACTATAGGGAGAGGGCAGGGGCCAATTAAATAGTGTAAAGCTTGGCTAATAGAGAAGCCACCTTGCTGCACTAATTGGGGTTAAAAAGTGTTCTAATACTACTTATTTTAGGTTGTTTGCTTTCTTTTATACATAACAATTAATTCTGTTAATCCTTGATTTTGTAATTGGGGTGAAATAGTTCTCTGATACAACTGATTTTGGTGGGTTCACATTGTTGTTTTACATAAGGAGTTCCATTAATCCTTGATTCTCTAATTGGGGTTAAATTGCAGCCTGATACTACTGATTTTAGGGTGTTCATGTTCTTTTATACACAAGTAATACTTGATTAATCATTGATTCTGAGGTGAAATTGCATCCTGATACTACAGATTTTTGGGTGTTTGCGTCCTTTTCTACATAAGTAAATCCGTTAATCCTTGATTCTGTAATTGGGTAGAAATTGGGGCCTTATACTACTGATTTTGGCGTGTTGACGTTATTTTCTACATAAGTAAATGCGTTAATCCTTGATTGTGTAATTGGGGTAAAATAGCTGTCTGATGCTACTGATTTGGGGGTGAACAGGTTCTGTAGCAACCCATGTGGAATCAGCTGTTGGTGTAAAAGAAGACCGCTCTTTCACTCTATAGTAGAATCTGGGGCCACTACACGGTTAAGTCCTGTATAACCGACTCCAACATTGACTTGTTTTGGACCCATAACTGTCCAAATAAGTGATGTATGAACTGATTCTAAGAGTGACTGTAACCTGCCTGTCATATTGATGTACAGTAACTATTTTACTACCACAGCGGACTAGCTATGCATGTTTCTGCAATGCACAGTTATGTACACCGATAAACACATTCCCTGCAGCTGGGAAATAACTGATTTTTCACATGCTTCGTTACAAATTAATTCGGATCAAAACAAATTTTTTGGGAAAATTCGGCGAATCGTCTGAATAACATTTTTTAAACCTTCGCTCAACTCTAGTTTCAGCAACAAGCACTTGTATTTCTGCAAGCCCCAAAGAAAAGAATTGCACAGTTGCAGTTGATACCCTTGATAAACATACCCTTGCAAATGCATTGTGCGGCTATAAACTTAAGGCAGATGAAGCTATAACAGCTATTTTCTTGCACATTTGTTGGAGCAGGGTAAATGAATAGTCAAGCACTTTTTCCTCCAACAATAACATCTAATTGCTGGGTGTTAGAATAGCCAAACCTGAGGTGGTTAGCTGATTACTGGGCGAGCTTCCGCCTAAAAAAAGCTTTGGGTCTTCATAAGATGCCCCTTTAATTTCAATAGAAACAACACAGCAAAAAGGATTGTACCCCCTCCTGCAAAATAAAATGCATTGAAGCTTCAAAATGTTTAAATCCAAGGAAACGAAAATCAAAGAAAAATTTAGGGGGTAATTTATTAAGACTGGCGTTTTAGACACTGGTCTTAATAACCCCTGTACTTGCGGTGGATCTGCTTAAATTATGAAGAGGTGCCAGCTTCTTTGTTAAATTTAGACCATTTTCTATGCCATTTTCAACCAACCGATCCCGTTCCCCGCCCACGCCATGCAGACCTAGTGTGAGTGGCGCAAATAGCCTTTGCGCCAAAATCTGCGACAGATTTACGCCAGAAAACTTATTAAAAATTATAAAAAAATTTGGGTTTGAAAATATGTCTTCCATAATCCAACTCTTTCTGTGGGTTAAGTGCATCTTAACCCCCTTCCCGACATTCACCATTCACCATACATGTATGGTAGATGATGGGTCTTGAAAGATGGCGTCCTCTCAGGAGCTGTGTGAGAGCCCTAGCTGGCGCGTGCTTTCTCTTTTACACAGAAGACACCCACCGGCAGTGTCTGTGATCAATTTCTAGCACAACACCTGAGTGGTAAATTGCCGGAGGTGGACTGCTGTGAGACTGCAGAAGCTCCCAAGCCTGCTGTAGTAAAGTTTCTACTTAGCCCTGCCTCAGGCAGTGTTTAACTGGAACACAGCGATGTTGGTAAGCATTTCAGTCTATGGTAAAATCTGTTGAATAATCACATATGCGTGTCCCTAAAAAAAAAGTTTTAAAAGTTTTAAAAGTTTTAAAAGAGTTTAAAAATATGTAAACTCAAACCAAATTAAAGGAGTTTACTGGGAGTACAATATTGATGACCTATCCTCAGGATAGACCATCAATATCTGATTAGAGGAGGTGTGACTCCCGACACCCCGCCTATCAGTTGTTTCAAGAGACTGAGTCTGTCTGGTGAGAGCTGCGGACTCCTCACAGCATGCCAAGTACAAGACCATACATTGTATAGCGGCTGTGCTTGCAATTGTCTTGAATGTGACTGATTGACATGATATCACTGGCCTACGAAGATCATTGCTTACTTATGCGCTTTGAATTCTTCAAACAGCTGATCGGAAGTGTGTGCCAGGAGTCAGACCCACACTGATCAGATATAGGTTATCAAATTTTTTAATTCCAAAAACACCTTTTAAAAATTCAAATCACCCACTTTTCCCAAATTACATATGAAATAAACAATAAAAAATCATTGGTATCACTGCATCCCAAAATACTCAACTATTAGAATATAAAAGTATTTATCCCATACCTTCAACACCATTATGAAAAAACTAAATGGTTAAATTGCCCGTATAGTCACTTCACCTCCCAAAAAAGTTGAATCAAAAATGGAAAAGTCATATATGCTCTAAAATTGTCTTAATAAAAGCTAGGGATGGCTCTCCAGGAAAAAAAGCTCTCACACAGCTCCATAGTCAGTTATGGGTGTCTGAATATGGCAATGCAAACACAAAAAAAAATTCTGATTCTTTATTTTTTTGGTACTTAAACATAACAAAAAGAGTATAAATTTGCCATTGGTGCCATTAGGAAGCGCAACTCGTCTTTGTACTAGAATGTGAACAAAGAAATAAAGAGTTATGGCTCTTGGAAGGCAGGAAGTAAACAACAAAAATGAAAAAATGTAAAATGTTTCCATTGGGGGATGGTTCAAGGGTTTTTCCAGCTCTTTTACATTGAGGGCCTATCCTCAGGATAGGCCATAACTACCTGACAGAAACCTTGCACCCCCGCCAATCAGCTGTTCTGCAGTAATTCCTGTGCTGGAAATCTGTTTAGGAACAATTATTAAAATTCTGTAATAAAATCTAGACGTATTTCCTGAAAATAATTTTCAGACTTTTCATTAAACCAGATATGTATTAAATGTATTTTCTGTGTAAGTGTAAATTGCCTCTGAGTACCTTATGGCAGCTGAGGCCTCTTCATTTATTGATACAAAGAAAATGTGCAGTAACAGTATAAAAGGTTGCAGAGGCCATTTCAACTAAATGGAGTGACGAGTGGAGACATGAGCTAATATTTTGATAATGACACAATTACAGGTCCACTATTCCTTCCTTATCTTCTTGAGCTTAGGATACTTATCTGTCTATATATTCAGGACAGAAGTAGTTAAATTACCAAAAAACTATGTTTACTAAGCCATCAAAGGTTGATCGCTCACATAGCCTAGCTCCTTTCTCTATAGTTGTGGACCACAGTGAATTGATGGAATGACCTGGACTTGATCTTTAGGGCAAGGTGTCTGATGGTTCCGCTAGATTGATAAATTGATTCAAAACTATTACTATGGTGGAAAAGCAATAGGGTTATAAAAATTGCATCAAGCGGCTAAGTAAATCCTGGCATTTCATGACAAGTAATGCAGAAGAATCGCAATAGGATCTGGGCATGAGCCTGAATGAGAGAGGGAGAAATGACTTTGAAGAGCTTATCATCTCCGATCTATTCTTTCTGCTAGCAATTCATGTCTGCGCATAGTACCACTTCATTACAGGGAAATAACTGTACACTTCTAGCATATTCCTGGCCTCCCCGCCAGCCCCTGGAGGACCCTTAGCTGGTTAATACCTCATCACATCTTCATTGAACACTTTAATCTACACTTGTGTGATCAATAGAAACCTAGTGTAAATTAAAAGGACAGTTCCGTGTAATCAAGCCTGTTAATGCTCATTTTGAAAACCATTATTTGTGGAAGGCATTTAGGAGAAAATTACAAAGTGACAAGCTGATGCAGTGGGAGATTATTAGGGAAGAGGCCTTTTTTGTGACTGTGTGTATATAAGTGGGAAAGGGGGAGGTCATCGTGCTATCTATTGCGAAGAGAGAGGGGTGTTAAGTGTGGCCCAGCAGGAATATTTGTCTGCCTGCCTGCTTGCCTTCGTGTAAGGAAGAAAATGAAATTTTCCAGCGTTCTATTTCTGTGGCAAATTCAATTACTGTGGGGACTTGTTCAAAGCGCTGTAACTTCCAAGAGGCAGAAATTGAAAACCTGGCAGCTAATGAAACGGCAAATAACTAGTAAGTTCAGACAGAGGCCGTCAGTCAGATCAAACAGCTGAGGAGAAATAGCAGCTGGCCCATATTTTTCAAAATCATTGCCTCCTTCTTCATGGGTTTGGACAGAACCTGCATTTAACATTTCTTTGCAGGAAAGATATGTGATGACCACTTTTAGGCCCCTTTCACATGGGCGAGTTTTCCGCGCGGGTGCAATGCGTGAGGAGGACGCATTGCACCCGCACTGAATCCGGACCCATTCATTTCTATGGGGCTGTGCACATGAGCGGTGATTTTCACGCATCACTTCTGCATGAAAATCTCAGCATGCTCTATATTGTGCGTTTTTCACGCAACGCAGGCCCCATAGAAGTGAATGGGGCTGCAGGAAAATCGCAAGCATCCGCAAGCAAGTGCGGATGCAGTGCGATTTTCACGCATGGTTGCTTAGCAACGGGACCAGATCTTTATTATTTTCCCTTATAACATGGTTATAAGGGAAAATATTAGCATTCTTAATAAAGAATGCTTAGTAAAATGAAGATGAAGGGGTTAAAAATAATAAAAATTAACTTACCTTAGCCACTTGTTCGCGTAGTTGCGATCTGTCTTCTCTTTTCCAGCTTCAGCTAATAACTTAGACTGGGAACACACCTAAGCGTTTCTGAATTGGGCGTATGACGCGCGTTTTACGCGCGTTTTTGGATGCGCGTTTTCGTAACTAAGAAACGCGCATCATACGCGCGATTCAGTAATTCTCCCCTATTTCAGCATGGTCCATAGGCATGTTAAAACGCCCAAAAGAAGCTCATGCTGAAGCGACAGCGCGTTCAAACGCGCTGTAAAACGCCCAAATGTGAACCATGCCCATAGGGAAGCATGGCTTTCCACATGTTGTGCGTTTTACAGCACGTTTGAACGCGCTGAAAAACACTTAGGTGTGTACCTAGGGTAAAGGACCTGTGATGACATCACACCACATGGTCCAATCACATAGTCCATCACCATGGTAAGATGGACCATGTGATTGGACCATGTGATGTGACGTCATCACAGGTCCTTTAGTTGTTAGCTGAAGCTGGAAAGGTAAGGTAAGGTGGAAGGTAAGTTCATTTTTATTATTTTTAACCCCTTCATCTTCATTTTACTAAGCATTCTATATTAAGAATGCTATTATTTTCCCTTATAACCATGTTATAAGGGAAAATAATAAAGTCTCCAGAATACTCAACCCGAAACCGGACTTCAGTGATGAAGTCCGGCTTCGGGTCTGGGTACCAAACATGGCAATTTTTCACGCACGCGTGCAAAACGCATTACAAACGTTTGCACCCGCGCAGAAAAATCGCGCATATTCCCGCAACGCACCCGCCTCTTATCCGGGCGTCAAACATGACGCCCGTGTGAAAGAGGCCTTAGTGTTGAGCCAATCAAAGTATTCGAAGTGGACTGCGATCCGAATTTCAGGGAAAATTTGATTTGCCACAAAGCCAAATTTCCTTGTGCTTCATGGTAATTAATCAATTTTCCAAAAAATCGCAGTAAAAAAAAATTGGATTGAAGATCCTGCGTATGATGTCACCATGCCTTGTCAACGTAATGACATCATCATGCACCACATGAGGTCTCGCACGGGATCTTCATGCTCAACGGATTAACCCCTGAAAGCCCTCTAATATTCTCAAATTCCGCAATCAGCGATGGACGCCGCATCTGATGTTTTCAATGATGGGGAGTGGCGCAAATGCCATTCCCCATAATTGTCCCCATTAATTACAAAGAATTGTACTTTGTGACAAAGTAATTAGCCACAAAGGGAGTTTCATTATGAAATGCGGCAAAGTAGCCAAATGGAATTTTTCACATGACCCAGATATCACCCATCTGTAAACATAGATTTTTGATGCTAATTTTAAGCATAGGGCCCCAAAGCAAAGTTAGTAGTGAAGCCCCACTCCGTCATTACCAGCAACAGTAAGACAGTTTAGGTACACTTCTCCGGATAAATAGAGAGATTCCTATAATACACCTACATCAAAGGGTTTATCCAGAAGAATATTTAAAAAAATAGGGTATAATGAGTTAACAATGCTACTCATCTCAACATGTCCCACCACTGCCATTCTAACACTACTCTGGTCCTGCTGCTCTCTACTTCCAGATCCCAGGACTGGCATGGCTGCTCAGTCAATCACTGGCCACAGTGGGGACCAAGCAACCGTGACTTGGACCTGAAATGACAATAGCAGGGTATTGGTGAGGTGAGTAATGATTTGTTATTTTTAACCTATTATATTATTTTTATTTATTATTCTTAAAAAAAACTTTTAAGGAATTGCTTTAAGGGCATAGTAAGGAATACATATGAACTGCATATTTTGTATATTGTAGGTAAAAATGCTTACCACTGTACAACAAGTAATTCCTTTGTACACATTAATTTGTTTTCGCATATTAGATATTGCTTTCCAAGTCTTTTGAAAAGCAGAGCGGAGAAGCTGAGATGCACTAAGTGGCTAGGGCCAGCCCTTGGTTTACTTAACCTCTTAAGGACACAGGGCATACATGTACGCTCTGTGTCCGGTCTTTAAAGACGGCGCCCACTCCTGCCCGCTGCGGGCGCCATAGCCGTGGGTGGCTGTCTGCATCTCATGCCGATCGCAGACATTTAACTCCTCAGATACCGTGGTCAATTCTGACCACGGCATCTGAGCATGCACAAACCGAAAGTTTCACTTTAGGTTTGTGCTCCGGCTTCCCCGTGTGGCCATTGGAGGAGCCGGAGAGTGTCTGCAGCAGCCTGGGTCTTTATGAATGAAACCCAGGCTGCTGCATAGTATTTCCTATAGAGGAGGCCTTGGCGCGGCGAGTGGCTTATTACATTTTGATCAAAATTTACACTAATCCCTCTAGTATAGAGGCAGGGCAGAGTGCTGGTTGCAGAGTGCTATTTCATTTCTGTATTTGTATTTCCTATGGAGCCTAACCTGTAATAGGCTCCATAGGAAATATGCAATTTTCTCATATATTCCAATGCTATTGCATTGGAATGTATGAGAATAGAAATCTAAGGATTGCATGTTATAGTTCCCTATGGGAAATATACAAAAGTGTAAAAAAAGAAAAAAGGTTTTAAAAAAGCAAAAACAAAAAACATAAAAGATCAAGTCACACCCCTTTTGCCAAAATGAAAAAAAAAAAAAAAAAAAATGCACATCAGCAGTCTTTGCAATGTATGAAAACACCCATAACTATAAAAATGTAAAAAAAAATATATTCCCCATAGGGTAAACAGAAGAAAAGCGCTTCATTTCCTACAAAAAAATATATATTCAATTTATGTAGTTTTTATTATGTCTTACTGCATTTAAAAAATAAAAAACTGCCTTTTCAGCCCTGAAACAACATAAGGCCCCAGGCTGTCATAGCAACCAATTAGAGCTCCACTATTTTGTTAGAAGGCAGAGGGAGCCTAACTCCACAGATGCTATGATCATTATTGATCACGTCATCTGATGGGTTAAATTATTAGTATCAGCGTCATTGCAGCCAGCTATCTGCATTACTATACAGCTGGCACCTGCCGCATATGCCACGGACCCTGTTCCAAACTCCTTATGGCGCACCATGACTTAACTAGACTTCGTAGTGTGTGTAAGGCCTCTTTCTCACGAGCGTGTCCGAATTAGATCCGGATGCGTTGCGGATGCGTTCAGTGAAAACTGTGCAATTTTGTGCAAAGCCATTCAAAGATACTGGAAAAAGTCATTTTCTTCTGAATAATATTGGGTGTTTAAAATTAGGTGCGTCACAAACAATTCAAAGAAAGTGGTAGGCTCAGCATAGTAAATGTGGGCCGCTGTCTGAATGTAACTTATTTAGTTCTAAAATACTTTTACTTCTTTTTTTACTTACAGTTAACATTGTATCCATGTTTTCTTTAATTTGAATACAGTTTCATGCTCTATGGAACAGAATAATACTGCCTTCTGCAGATGTCTAGTTAGGTATGGGCCACAGTACACATGAATATGGTTGTCTAGAAATAAATAAATGCAGTTCATTAAAATAAAAAGTCGCATTGCTCAATTCTTTAAGAAAATTGTAATGATCTACTTTATTAGTTAAAGGGGTTGTTCTATAAAGACATCTAATCCCTATACACAAGATATGAGATAAACATCTGATCAGTGGAGATCCCACCAAGCGGGCCCCCTCGATCACGAGAATGGGGGACCATTATCCCCCATTTGAATGAAGTCGTGGTAATGTAATGCATTCTCATTGACGCTCCATTCAGCTCCATGGGTTTGCCAAAGATAGCCGAACGCTTGAACTCAGCTACCTCTTGCAGCCCCATGAAGTTGAATGGGGCAGTGGACATGCACATTTGTCTGCCACTCCATTCAGGTGGGAAGAAAAGGCCTCCACTCTTATGATTAGTGGGGATCCCTGCTTTAGGACCCCGATCATACACATTCCTTTTCCTGGAGACAGGTGATAAGTTGCTTTAATGGGACAACCCCCTTACACACCATTAGGTAAGCAATGTTCGTCATGTTTTAGGCTTTTCTATATGACCATGATGCATTTTGCTTGACAGCATTACTTTAATTTGCATGTCTGCAGATTTCTAATGCCATACATTTAGAAGTCAACAATTCTTAACACACAGTTGTTTGTACATATAAACATGTAGAAGTAATCTGTGATATTATAAACCCTCTTAATGATGACATAAATGCAGATTTTTCTTTTATAATTATGATTTTTCTTTACTCTCTTTAGTGCCATAAACAAAATGTTGACGCTTATAAGTTAGGTGGAAGATTATGGTTAATGGGTTCTGAAACACTGTCAACTACTATATGAAAGATAATTTCAAACATGTTTCAACCACTGTAAATGTTTGATAATTATGCATCGCAGGAATTAATCCTGCTGTTAAAATGCAGGACCTTATAGAATAGCAAGCCTGGATGCCAAAGTGATGAATTCTATGCTAGGCTTATTTTAGGCAGAGCTAATGGTCAATTCTCTTCTTAAAAAATATTTTTAGTTATGTTTTCATTTGAACAAGATTTTTCCAGCACTCAAAATTGGTTATTTATCATGTGTTTTTAGTATTTTTATGGAGAAATTTAGGAGAATTGTCTTACAGGGAAAATACTATTACATAATAATTTCTATTATGGCAGAGATAATATTCTTTGTAAAATTTGCAATAAAAGTAGCAATGTATGCCCTAGTCTTAAATCATACATCCCATTGCACTTTGTTCTTTATGGTTCTCATAAATGCAGATATAAAAATAAAAATACAGGGTAAACTTTTCTAATTGTTTATAGAATGGCTATTTACATTTTACCTCTATGTATATTGCACTCTTTTTTTTACATACTAACATAAAGATAGCTGCAGACATTTTTGTTGATCATTTGTTGATTGGGTGGTGATTTCAGATAGATCCACCTAAATAAGGGAGAATAGCTGATAGATAGATAGATAGATAGATAGATAGCTTGAGAAAGACTGCAATAAGCAGTTGAAACGTCGCTGTTTGACCCGGACACTGGGTGAATAAACGTTGTTCACTGGAATTCATCTGGAGTGCTGCTGGCCCTTCTTTCAATTTAGATAGATAGATAGATAGATAGATAGATAGATAGATAGATAGATAGAATAGAGTTTATTTTTGTGAGATTTGAGTCTTTGAATAGACATAACATGACTTTGGTGCATAAAGAGTTTACTAAACTATGATAAAAGATATATATATATATATATATATATATATATATATAAACATACAGAGTTAAGTAACAGTCACCCAAAGCCGTCAATAAAAAAGCGAGCTCCACTTTGACAAGTGCCCAACACGGCGCTGGGCCAATGCCCATATAATACAAAGAGAGGCGATGGTAGCAATCTTAGAAAAAATGGAATGGTTCCGGCACCTAATTTGCAGTAAAAACTTCCTTTATTCGGGGTTCGGTATACACTCTTGTTCACACAGTGGCTGGTAGTTTACGCGTTTCGGACAGTCTAGTCCTTAGTCGTAACAAAAATGGTTTGATTGTGACCCATATTTAAATGGTTACCCTGGCGCCGCCCATCAAGAGGCGGAGAGAACGCCGGGTTTAATCACAGGCAAACCATTTACTTGTTGACAGGTGATGAGTGTTGGTCACATGCTCGCTTTATGTATAATGTTGGAATACCTTCATAATTTGTACAATATGAAACAATAATAAGTTGTTTCACCGCAAGCATGAGTCAACATCTCATTTGTCATTAAGAATGTCATTCTATGGTTAAAAACATACAATACTGTTCACATGCAATAGAAAAAAAACCGCATGAACCATATAAATACACAAAATAGACATGAAGACAACTATGCTCGCACAAAAATGACCTTCATTCTTGATTACTGCAGGTCCCACTACTTCTTATTTAAACTATTTCAATAGAAGTGCATAATTTCCTTCCTTAAATTGAGACCCATAGGGACTCTGGTATTTAATCTAAAAATCCAGAAAGCCTCCCTAAGGAGAATTTTTCTTCTATGGTCTCCCTTCCTATCTGGTAAGTTCACTTTTTCTATCACATAGCATTGCATAGAGTTAATTTTCCGATTATGGGCTGAGATGAAGTGTTTGGCAACGTTAGATATATTTAACGCTGCAGGGTTCTGGACATAGTTCACATGCTCCAGGAAGCGATTCTTGAATTTACGGGTTGTGCTCCCGATATACATCAAGTCGCAATCTGTGCAAATTATTGTGTACACCACTCCTGCAGTGTTGCAATTTGTATAAGATTTAATTGAAAAAGTTTCCGAATGGTCGGAATTTTGGAAATTTGTTGTAACTTTGACGAAATTGCATGTCTTGCAGGGGTGGTGTCCACATTTCGTAAAACCCTTATATAACAACCAACATCGAGGTATATTGGTCGATTTCTGAAGTAAAGAAGGTGATAAGGTGGAAGATAGGATTGGAGCCCTCCTTGGTACAATTTTACAACCCTGTCGCAGGACACTGTGGAAAAATTTGTCTTCATATAGAATTGGTAGGCAGCCCCTAATCAGATTACAGGTTTCTTTGAACTGACGGCTATATGTTAGAACTAGAGTGGGTGTGCCCTTCTTAACTTTCTCATATCTGTTTATCTTCTTGTTATTTTCATTTTTATCTTTATTTTGATTTTTAGTTGGGATGGAACAACCTTCTATCCTGCTTTGGACATTGCAACCCTGATATTTGGCATTTACGTCATGTGTTTCACGACTTGTGCCAAATAATAATTCATCTCTGGACTTTTTATTTGCAAAAACTCTTGCTCTATCCAACATCCACTTAGGGTAACACCTGTTGGTGAGTCTGATGGTGATTGCCTCGCATTCTGCCAGGAAACCAATCTCCGTACTGCAGTTGCGTTTTGCACGAATAAATTCTCCCACAGGGACACCCTTGATAACGTGGATGGGATGGTGACTGGTGGCATGTAATATGGAGTTACCTGCTACTTTTTTTCTGAATGTTTTAGTAAGTATTAGTTGGTCAGGAATTCCCGTAAGCGTTAAGTCCAGAAAATTTATCTCAGCGCTATCAAATATACAAGTGAACCGAAGGTTGAAAATGTTATCATTGAGATAATTTTTAAAGTCCGGTATGGCAGACACATCACCCCTCCAAATAAGGAGCAGGTCATCGATGTATCTGCCATACCAGACCACATCATCCAACCATGGACAGTTCACATTGTAAATGTGTTTCTCCTCCCACAAAGCCATAGTGAGGTTTGCCAATGAGGGCGAAAATTTCGCCCCCATCGACACCCCTCGTATTTGCAAATAATAAATACTATCGAACATAAAATAATTGTGGGTAAGGAGAAATAACGTAACTTCCAAAGCATAGTCAATAAGTACGTCAGAAAAATCTGTGTATTTTTTAAGGTGATGTTCCATGGCTACAAGGGCAATTCTATGGGGGATTGAGGGGTACAGCGCTTCAACATCTGCTGTCACCCACTTATAATCTAACCGCCACTGGAGCCCAGCCATAGCGCGTAATACATCCCCTGTATCTTTAAGATAACCTGGAATTCTTTTAACCAGGGGCTGCAACAAATTATCCAACCAATTACCCAGGTTTTCGGTCAAAGACCCTATACCCGAGACAATAGGGCGGAAAGGAGGGGGGCTGAGTTGTTTGTGAACTTTGGGTAGCGCATGCATGATTGGAGTTATTGGATTGTTCACGGAACATCACCTTAAAAAATACACAGATTTTTCTGACGTACTTATTGACTATGCTTTGGAAGTTACGTTATTTCTCCTTACCCACAATTATTTTATGTTCGATAGTATTTATTATTTGCAAATACGAGGGGTGTCGATGGGGGCGAAATTTTCGCCCTCATTGGCAAACCTCACTATGGCTTTGTGGGAGGAGAAACACATTTACAATGTGAACTGTCCATGGTTGGATGATGTGGTCTGGTATGGCAGATACATCGATGACCTGCTCCTTATTTGGAGGGGTGATGTGTCTGCCATACCGGACTTTAAAATTATCTCAATGATAACATTTTCAACCTTCGGTTCACTTGTATATTTGATAGCGCTGAGATAAATTTTCTGGACTTAACGCTACGGGAATTCCTGACCAACTAATACTTACTAAAACATTCAGAAAAAAAGTAGCAGGTAACTCCATATTACATGCCACCAGTCACCATCCCATCCACGTTATCAAGGGTGTCCCTGTGGGAGAATTTATTCGTGCAAAACGCAACTGCAGTACGGAGATTGGTTTCCTGGCAGAATGCGAGGCAATCACCATCAGACTCACCAACAGGTGTTACCCTAAGTGGATGTTGGATAGAGCAAGAGTTTTTGCAAATAAAAAGTCCAGAGATGAATTATTATTTGGCACAAGTCGTGAAACACATGACGTAAATGCCAAATATCAGGGTTGCAATGTCCAAAGCAGGATAGAAGGTTGTTCCATCCCAACTAAAAATCAAAATAAAGATAAAAATGAAAATAACAAGAAGATAAACAGATATGAGAAAGTTAAGAAGGGCACACCCACTCTAGTTCTAACATATAGCCGTCAGTTCAAAGAAACCTGTAATCTGATTAGGGGCTGCCTACCAATTCTATATGAAGACAAATTTTTCCACAGTGTCCTGCGACAGGGTTGTAAAATTGTACCAAGGAGGGCTCCAATCCTATCTTCCACCTTATCACCTTCTTTACTTCAGAAATCGACCAATATACCTCGATGTTGGTTGTTATATAAGGGTTTTACTGAAATGTGGACACCACCCCTGCAAGACATGCAATTTCGTCAAAGTTACAACAAATTTCCAAAATTCCGACCATTCGGAAACTTTTTCAATTAAATCTTATACAAATTGCAACACTGCAGGAGTGGTGTACACAATAATTTGCACAGATTGCGACTTGATGTATATCGGGAGCACAACCCGTAAATTCAAGAATCGCTTCCTGGAGCATGTGAACTATGTCCAGAACCCTGCAGCGTTAAATATATCTAACGTTGCCAAACACTTCATCTCAGCCCATAATCGGAAAATTAACTCTATGCAATGCTATGTGATAGAAAAAGTGAACTTACCAGATAGGAAGGGAGACCATAGAAGAAAAATTCTCCTTAGGGAGGCTTTCTGGATTTTTAGATTAAATACCAGAGTCCCTACGGGTCTCAATTTAAGGAAGGAAATTATGCACTTCTATTGAAATAGTTTAAATAAGAAGTAGTGGGACCTGCAGTAATCAAGAATGAAGGTCATTTTTGTGCGAGCATAGTTGTCTTCATGTCTATTTTGTGTATTTATATGGTTCATGCGGTTTTTTTCTATTGCATGTGAACAGTATTGTATGTTTTTAACCATAGAATGACATTCTTAATGACAAATGAGATGTTGACTCATGCTTGCGGTGAAACAACTTATTATTGTTTCATATTGTACAAATTATGAAGGTATTCCAACATTATACATAAAGCGAGCATGTGACCAACACTCATCACCTGTCAACAAGTAAATGGTTTGCCTGTGATTAAACCCGGCGTTCTCTCCGCCTCTTGATGGGCGGCGCCAGGGTAACCATTTAAATATGGGTCACAATCAAACCATTTTTGTTACGACTAAGGACTAGACTGTCCGAAACGCGTAAACTACCAGCCACTGTGTGAACAAGAGTGTATACCGAACCCCGAATAAAGGAAGTTTTTACTGCAAATTAGGTGCCGGAACCATTCCATTTTTTCTTCTGATTGTTGCAAGCTCTTCTCTTCGGGCTCCGAGCACCGGGGATATGGCTGTCCTGGATGGGTGAGCTGGACTTTTGCATTTGGTAGCAATCTTACTCTGATGATGTCTTCAATGGAGATGAGCTATTTGTTACATAGCTACCTAAGTGTTTTCTAGTCTACTTGCCTCTCCAAGCCCCACCGAAAGTTAGTATGCATGTACAGTTACTTCATATTTCAGGAACGCCAGGCATCACTATGTACCACTAACCAACTATATTACAAGAAATTCAAGTGAAAAGGACCAATAAATACCTTTACAGTTACAAAAAGAAAGAAGGCAGTACTCATTAGAAATAAAAAACTGAAAAAAACAGGGGTGCAGGCATCCTTGATCCTGATCAGGGATACTCTTAATATTAAAAGAAAATTGCAGCACTCCCAAGGCTTGAATAAAGTGCAAAGTGATTTATTCACCCATGTCTACAGACTACAGGCAACGTTTCCATCCTATCCAAGACCTTGCTCAAGCAATTGTTAAATTGGCCAGTGGTGCATTATATACCCACAGGAAATGGTAACATGATTAGTGCAATTCAATGAACATGTGCTAAAAGCATCATCAATTAAAGTGCCAAGTGCTTCAAATTGTCTATGATCTTTAAAAGTCCATATGATTAGTGTCCATAATTAAGTGTGAATTGCAAGCGTCCATGATTATCAGTGAATGTCCATGATTTAGTGCACAGATAAAAACATAAATCATATTCAGCTGGATGTCCAGTGAAGTGAGATAGCATGACCACTCACCATTGCATAGAAGTGGAAACTGATACCATAGAAAACATGTCGGCGTACTGCAAATACCACTGCACTTGTCCAGAGGCTCATCATCACTCACTACATTAAAAAACATGTTGACATATTGTACATTGAACACCCTGCACTGGCATGTCCCAACTGCGCATGCACGATTAGATAGACTATAAGACCGCTATCTTAAAACTGGGCAAACTAAAGGGCATTCTGCTGAACTGTCGTGGAAGGCATAAGTACCAATATAGGATACAATACATGCTAGGGACAATGTTCCCGTGCATCCCCTGCCCTGTGTGGAGTGTTAGAGCTTGGCAACTGTGTCAGTACCACCTGCTACTACAATTTTATTAATCCTTGATTCTGTAATTAGGGTGAAATTGAGGTCTGATACTACTGATTTTGAGGTGTTCACATTCTTTTATACATAAGTAATTTTTCTAATCCTTGATTCTGTAATTGGGGTGAAATTAGGATCTGATACTACTGATTTTAGGGTGTTCACAGTCTTTTATACATAAGTAATTCCATTAATCCTTCATTCTGTAATTGGGGTGAAATTGTGCCCTCATACTACTGCTATTTAACACTTACACTTACTGTTACAGTACACTATGTCCAACAGACAGGTTGTTGGGCCTTCCAAGGGAACGGGCAGTGGCAAAAATGTTTATGGAGCTGGCAGAAGTAGCAGCAGAAGAAGGGAGGGGGGGGGGGTCTGGTAGCAGAAGTCGCAACAACAGGCCAGAGCTGCCAGTGTCATCCAGCGGTCGTGTTTTGACCAGCAACCCAGCTGTTCTTGAATAGTTTACTATTCAACATCATCTCAACTGACATCAGACACCCCCAGTCAGGAGTCGGTAGGTTCCTCTGACACCATTCTTAGTTGGCATGGCCCAGGAACAAGCTCTGTGCCCCCACCTGTCCTGAACGTGCTTGGGAAGTATTGTATGCTGTCGGCTCTGATCCGCTTTTCAGCGAGGATGAGCTTATTGAGAATAATCAGCAGCTACTGCCCAGTCAAGATTTGGAGGAGAGATACTCTGCTTCCTCTGGTAGGTGGACAAGTAGCGACGATGAGAGTCACGTGGGAGCAGCTGTTTTGAGCGATCAGGCACACAGCCCTGAAACTGGTCAGAGTGACATCAGTAACGTGCAGACAATAGTGGATGATGATATAATCAATCACACATCGGAGCTGGTTGAAGAAGAGTCTTCATCATCATCATCATCAGTAGGTGAGGGTGACAGCTTGCAGGTGAGACAGTGGGTGAGCCAGCATGGTACAAGCGTGGCCATGAGTCAGCAGGGTGGCAGTAGATTGAGGTCTGGAGCCAAATGTGCCGGGGTGGACCGCTACTCAAAGCCTACTTGTCCAGAAACAACCAGCGGTGTACAGGTTCATAGAGGCAGCGGCAGGCAGTTAACATGCAGTGGAGGGGGTAAAATGCCATCTTTGCCAGCATGGGAATTTTTCATCAAGTTGCTGGAGCATGTCAAGGTGGCCGTGTGTAGAATCTGTGGGCAGAAGATCAAGAGTTGCCAGGGTGCCAATGTTGACATCACGGCCTGGGAAAACAGTGGAGATAATGTTATGGTACAGCCTGAGGTTTCTCCTGGTGGCTCACAACCCTTTTACAGCAGTTAAGGCTCCACCACCTCAGCAGAAGGGAGCTGTGTTTCCTTCCCATCATCTACTGGTCCTGATGCAACAGTATGAAGACAACATTATGCGTGCCCTCATCCAATGTCGCAAAAGCTGAACATGCTCCTGGCTAAGTTTATGGTACTACAGTCTCTCCCTTTCCATGTGGATGACTGCACCTTTAAGAGAACTGATGGCTTGTGCCGAGCCAAGGTTGAGTGTCCCAAGCCGTATTACGTCTCCATAAAGACAGTACCAGCCCTGCACACGTATGTTGAGCAGAAGGTGGGCCAGTCTGAGCCTGTCGGTGTCTGCTAAAGTTTATGGCAGCACCGACCTGTGGAGCTGTAATTATGGTCAAGGACAATATATGTCCTTTACGGCCCACTGATCAGAAGATCGGAACCATGGTCAAAATAACAGGAAGAACATTGTGTGGGTGCTGCGTCAAGGAGGCTGACCCATGCGCCCTGCATGGCGCACATCTTTAATCTGGTTGTATAACGGTTCCTGAAGACTCCCACCCAACTGCAAGACATAATGAAAATGACCAGGAAAGTGCATGCACTTAGCCACTCCTACACTGGAAAACACGCCCTGCTTGAGCTGCAAAGACAGAAAAGATTCCCCAGCATTGCCTCATATGCAACGTTTCCACCCGTTAAAACTCCCTCCACATGTTGGACCGACTATATGAGCAGATTACTTAATGATGCAGGCAGACAGAAGTACTCCCCTGTGTGACTTCGACATTAGCCAGTGGCAGCTCATGCATGACACCTTTGAGGAGGCCACTTTATTTGTCAGTGTAATAAATACACCAGGGAGGTGCCTATGTATGGGTGCAAGGCAGGGCATGTAAACTACAATGACCATCGTGGGGTGCAAGAGTCAGTAACCAGGCTAGAAGTAGCAGAATAAATATCTCTCTTTACATGCTTTGAATCGCGCTGTCAAGGTCCCACTGATCTTGATAGCGCGATTCAAAGCATGTAAAGAGAGATGTTTATTCTGTTACATCTAGCCTGGTTACTGACTCCTGCACCCCATGCTGGCCATTGCAGTCTACATGTCCTGCCTTGCACCCATACATAGGCACCTCCCTGGTGAATTTATACAGCTTCTAGCCCTCTCTAGACATTTATAATACAATTCTCCGGAACAGTTGTCGCCTCAAGCAATCTCTATATCTATCTTTCCTGCGGTCCATCCACATTCATTGGACTGTTCTGCATTACCTTTTTTTGTGGGTCGCAGCTTCCCGGCAGAACTAGTTCTACACCCTCACTTTTCAACAATCCTCTGGATTATCATACCCATTTAACTAATCTATTTTTTTAACAGGTTTGAGGGTCCTCTTGGCACCTCCTGTCCCACATGCTACACTCTTCTACCCTTCCTGATACTCCTTTTTTTTTTTTTTTGTCTATTTTAAAATCTTATTTGTCAGTCGCCAGGACTACAGGATGAATAATATCATTCCATTTCCAATTCCTTTACGTCTTGGAGCAGATGCTGATAAATCCGGCTGGCCAGGGGACAGGAAACGTGGCGCTTACATCTCACGGCCACCTGAGCCCTGTGGGGGCTAAACTGGTGGAGGAGAAGGAGAACAAGTAATGTATACAGAAATGGGTGGTTTATCTGCACAAGTGGCAGAAGAGGAGCAGGAGGAACTTGAAGGCGACGAGGAAGACCAGGCAGATTACTTCAACCAGGCTCGGACTGGCCCACAGAGGTACAGGTGAATCCTATGTTCATGATATCATATTATGTTCATCATTATATTATATCATTCTACTTCCAATTCCTTCACATCTTGGAGCAGATGCTGATAAATCCGGCTGGCCAGGGGACAGGAAACGTGGCGCTTACATCTCACAGCCACCTGAGCTGTCAGGGGTAGAGTAACGGGTATCAAGATAGAGCGGAGGTGCACCCCCTGAGCTGCCACCCGATCCCCTGTCCCTGCCTACTTGCACCACCCACCCTAGGTGACGGAGTGCAACTGGGCGACGGTCCCTAACCTACTAAGTGCAATCAGAGAGAAAGAGACAGCAGGGAAGAGGACAGCCACAGGGAAGCTACAATAAGCAGACAAGAGGTAGAACAAAAACGGAAGACGAGGAGGGTCAACTACCCAAGGTCAGTCCAGGAGGTCAAGTCAGAACAAGGGAAGAGGCAAAGACAAATCCGTAAACAAATCGAGGTCAAAATCCGAGAGGTAGCGACAAGGTTCAGGGAGCAGGCAGAAGAGGCAGATCGAGGTTCAATTCCAGAGGTAGCTAAATCACAATAAAGTACACAGCCTATAGGACGAAAATCAAAGGCAACCTGTAGCCAGCAGGCCACCTGTATTTATAGTGGGGAGTGAGGGTCATGTGATGTGGCCAGCGTCACATGACCTACAGACCGACAAGTCGAGCACTGAGTGATCAGCTCGGCACTCAAGGCAGACCTAGGAGCAGGGAGCCTCCCAGCTAGCAAAGCCACCCTGGGAACAAGGCCAAACACAGGTCCTCACTCCTGAAGCTAAACAGCAGGTCTGCAGCTGATGGGAGACCAAGAGCGCCTTTGGCGCCCCGTTACATGAGCCCTGTGGGGACTAAACTGGTGGAGGAGGAGGAGGACAAGTAATGTATACAGAAATAGGTGGTTTATCTGCACAAGTGGCAGAAGAGGAGCAGGAGGAACTGGAGGGCGATGAGGAAGACCAGGCAGATGATTCCAACCAGGCTCGGACTGGCCCACAGGGGTACATGTGAATCCCCCAGTGGGCCCCTGAGCAAGGTAGGCTCCTAGTCTCCCACCCCCTGTACAAGTGGCACATAACACAATAGACGTACCGCCCTACATACATATATTCAATGTATAGCACCTCAACCAGCTTATGTTCATATAAAAAAACTTGTTAGATTATTAAAGAAACCACCTAGTTTATTATTATAGACACGATCAGATAGCTGAGATGACTTCTAGGTATAGAGGAAAGCTAGCCAGTATCCCCTTTTCCCCATGACCTACCTTCTCAAAGTTGCTGCAGGGACCCCCTATTCAGTCATCTGGTAGCATCTTGCTGCTGTGTGAGCAGGTAATATTTGAATGTATCCGTAAGGTGGGCCCTCAAAATAAATTTTACTGGTGGACCCTAGACACCCCAGTCCAACACTGACCCCGACACACCGTGGCAGTATGCAGTGGAGATGGAGGCAGAGAGTCCCTCTGAGTCCTTTGGGCAAATGGCCAGATACATGCTTGCATAGTGACAGCTGTATTATCATCATTCTGCAAAGAGATGACTGCTAGCTCTCCACCATGTTAGACCAGTCCAAAATCGAGACATGCTATGTAGTCAGTTGGTCACTGCCTATGTGCGCCATCACCCATTCTCATGACGGTCTGACCAGGGGGCCCTCTGTGCTCATGCTCCACTGCCATGACTGCTGTTGGGGGGAGTGGGGGGCAGGAGCAGCGCCAGCTCCATCAGCAGCAACTTAAGTCTGGGGTTTCAAATGAGCACTTTTCTTCACCCGCCTAATGAAAAACCACACAGCAACAGCACGCATGACATGGAGCAGAACCTGAACCAGCAGGTGGTGGCATACTTGGAGTGCACCCTGCCAACACAGATCCAAGATCTCCTGGACTACTGGGTATCCAAACTTGATTTGTGGCCACAACTGGTCGACTTTGCCCTGGATAGGCTTTCCTGCCCAGCCAGTAGTGTGGCATCAGAGTGAGTATTTAGTGTGGTGGGGGGCATAGTTACCCCAATGAGAATTCCCCTTTTAACACAAAATGTTAAGAGACTAACCTTTGTAAAGATTTATCAGGTGTGAATATACCAGGATTTCCACATGCTAGTGCCTGATGCATCAGACTAGATCATTCTGGGTGCCACACCAAAACATTGTGAAAAATAGCCATTTCTTCTGGCCACATATTTCAGCCACTATTCTGATAGTGCCACCTGTCTAATGCCACACACCTGCTACCTCTGCTGCCATCTTCACATACTGCCACCCACTATTTTGAGTTGTTGCTGCCACTGCTGTTGCCCCTACCTCCCCACTCAGTGACTGGGCCACTGTGTTGACTCCTCATGCTGTTGCCACCCTCACTACTCTGTGACTGGGCCACTATGTTGACTTCTCATGCTGTTGCCTCCCTAACCACTCTGTGATGGGGCCATTGTTTGGCCTTGTTGACATCACTGTTTATTTTACCCTTCTTCTGATCTGTTAGAAGAACCGAAAAATGAAAAACACAACAGATCCTGTCTTTGGAGCATTCATAAGGTCTCTATCACATGCAGTGGCGTACTGCCAATTTAGGCAGACCACGCGGTTGCTATGGGGCCTGCGGCACAGGGGGGCCCGGAGCGCATGGAAGGCCCTGCCCCCTACATCTACTCAGCACAAGACAGTTTTTATTCATAGTTAATTGAGGAGCTCAGGCAGCCTTGGCCCGCCCACTTGTGTTCTTCCCCCAGCACCTCAGTGACCTTGCAGGGGGGGAAGGGGGAAAATGATTGGTGGCTATGTGCAGACTGTGCTATCTATCCTCTCTAATGCCTTCCAAAATGCCCAGGCACCTTACTTACCTCATTTCCCGGCACCCGCATTGCTCCTGATGCCCGCACAGTGGCGAATTCCTCCCATCAGATGAAAACATCCAGCGACATGGGGGACAGCCAATGGCAGGTCACGATGGAAAGGAGCCTCCCTAGCATCAAGGGTGACGCTAGGGAGGCTGATTTCCGATGCTGCCTGCTATTGGCTGCACCCCCTATTGGGCATAAGTATTATCTGTATGCGGTGCCTGGGCATTTTGGGGGGCATAATAGGGGTTAGATAGCCCCTTTAATTCTTAGGATATTGGAGTTTTTTTGTTTTTTTTTTGCATTTTCTTTTTTCCTCCCTATCTTCCTTGAGCCATAACTTTTTTTATTTTTCCGTTCAAATAGATGTATGAGGGCTTAATTTTTGCGGGAGCAGTTTTACTATAATATGGCATACAATGTAGTGGGAAGTAGAAAAAAAAAATCTTAATGGGGTGGAATTTGAAAAAAAAAACGCAATTTCTCTACCGTTGTATGGGTTTTGTTCCTACGGCATTCCCTTTGCAGCAAAATTGACCTGTACCCTTTATTATATGGGTCAGTACAATTACAATGATACCACATATGTATAGGTTTTTATGTGTAAATAGTGTAAAAATGTATTAAAACTTTGAAAAAGTTAGAGAAGTGATGAAAAAATGGCGCTGGTAGGGGTTAAGATGTGGGGGATAGGCTATATCAGGCTTTAGCACAGTGAACACAGGCAGGAGGAGTAATGCGTATGCAGGCTCCTGCCCTGCACTCATTTAGCTGTGCTCGCAGACATATTGTGCCCTGTGTCCACTGTCCTGTGCCCACTTTGCTAAAACCTGACATATACCATCTATGTAAGTCACGGGTAAAAGAAAAAAGAAAGAGAGGGGTGTTAATCACTGCGCCTTCCGAAAAGAAGGCCTAGGTTAACAATTAGGGCGCCAAAGGACTAGATCGGTATAGAGTAAATAATTTTAAAGAATATATAAAAGATGTGAAAGCACAGGCTGCCGACAGTCACTACCTTACCGGGAGAACAACCCCGGGAAGGTGTGTAGTAGAGCAAAGTGGTATGCACAAGTGGTGCAAAAAAAGAGACTGTACTATTGGCGCCACGTGTATGTAACGTGTAAGTATGGAAATGCTAGGTGAATACAGATTTAAAGTATTTTGAACACGTAGTTCCCATTATACTTGCATCCAAGTATTTTCAGAAGTATTTTCAAAAATATTTTTAGAATATGGACATCAAAAGTCCACTAAACATAATACTTTTTGGCCACATATAACATGTAAAAGCATAAAATAAAAATAAAGATAGACTCACTTCACCCAGGAGGAGCGGTGTGGGATAAGCAAAAAACACCCACCACGCTTCCTCCTGCGCCTGGATCGCCTGTAAATGGTATCAGGAAAGGACAGCAGTCACACTTCTTGCTTCTTCTTGAACTTTCCTTTATTAAAATATCCAGGGTATGGGAGTAGAGGAGGCTCAACGTGTTTCGGGGTTATAACTAAAAAACCCCCTTCATCAGGAGCAATAGTAACATGTTTGTAACAGCAAAATTTATAACAGACGAGAAGCCGCCAAAAACGGGATTTTTTGCGGGTGCGTTCCACCGTGGAACTCATCGGAAGTGACGTAAATTAAAACATAATGCTGTTGCATATCAGAAACAACAGGTATTCACAGGTATTCATTGGTGATGAATTACACAGACTAGAAAAACACAGACTAAAAAGATCAGCGTTAATATTAAAGACAAAGTGAGTGAAGGGCTACATCGAGAATGCTGACCTGGTCTTGTTGATTACGCACTTCCGTTTGGCTATGGAATGCAAACTGAAGCGCATTAGGTTGGGTCACGTGGATGGCCCAATCACGTGAGTACCCTGTATTGCTAAGCCAGCCATAGGGCCCTTCCTAAAACACATTATGATGCACTGCGCATGTACTAGAGATATAGTAACTTAGGTTTAAGTACTACTGCATTCAGGTTTGAAAAATTAGTAGAAAAATGTATACAGGTGACGTAGTGATTTCTAGGTGGGCTAATAAATGATGAAGAAAAGTTGTATATATTCACAATCGCCCCAAAAATTTAGATAAATATATAAAAAATATTGTAATATTATAAAAAAATTACATATAAAATGTGGCCTAAAAAGAGTATGCACATGTATATATATAAAAATAAATATATATATATATATATATATATATATATATATATATATAAAACCTAAAGGGTATATAAAAATGTATATACCCTTTAGGTTTTTTATTTCTGAAAATACTTGGATGTAAGTATAATTGGAACTACGTGTTCAAAATGCTGACCAAATGCTGACCGTGTGAAGATGGATGCTCAAAACACAGGATCCCTTTTTTGGAGTTGTTCTTGTGATGGATCAGAAGAATGGAAAAATAAACAGTGACGTCAACACAAACTTACTGCTGACACCTTCTCCACTCTGTCATGGGCCCACTATTTGTATCAGCGTGTAACAGAAGCAATCTATGTGGAATCAGCAGACAGCGCTCTTTCACTCTATAGTAGAATCTTGGGCCACTGAACAGTTAAGTCCTCTATACCTGACGCTAACATTGACCTGTAAGGTTGAGTTCACACTTCAGTTATTTGGTCAGTTTTGGGCCCGTAACTGACCAAATAAGTGAAGTGTGAACTGATTCTGAGTGACACCTGTCAATTGCCTTTCATACTGACGCACAATAACTGTTTCACTACCACAGCGGACTAGCTATGCATGTTTCTTATATAAATTCAGTGGCTCACCTGTCTGAAAACATGGAATGGTGCACACCCCTGGTCCCACCTGAACCAAGAAATAGCAATCATAAGGAGATAAATATTAGTGGGGGGCACTCAATATTTGGAAAAATTGGACCTGTGGTATTATAAATAAAAAGTTTATTACCAAACATACAATAAAACCAATCCTAAAGTGTTTACAAATGACAACAGATTTTGGTTGCAACCAATATGGCCCCAAACACAATTGAATTTCCACTAAAGATGTGCATGATGGTGAACTGTGTCAGAAGTATGTAAAATGAAGCACTAATTGCAGCTTATTGTTGCAGTCCACTTAGCAAGAGCGTCCACTTATCGCCTTTGTATAAAGTGGTGGGTACTCTAATTTGAACTAAGTCCAGAATAGAGTAGCGATAAAAAAACACTAATATTCGAGCATGTATAAAAGTTTAAAATGGGGGGTGCTGAGTACTTTACCGCTCCTACACGTGCTGGGATAGCTTGTTATCTATTGTAGATGCAGACCGGGCCGTACACGGCGTCCCGTGTGGCCTCACTGTCTGAGCTGTGTCTCGGAGTCTCCAGACAAGGTTGGCGTTTCACGTGACTTGCAGCCGCTCTTGTGATGGTGCCTTCACATTATGGTCTGTTCCTTTCCCAGGTCCTGTCTGGCAGTTGTAGGAAAATGGACAATGCTATATTATAGCTGATCCCTGCCGATATCTCAAATTAAGTTATAGGGGCTTTGTTCTTTAGTCTGCGGGGCACTCCATACGCGTTTCGGGGATACTCCCCTTTCTCAGGCGAGAAGAAGGTCAGGGATGTATTCCGAACACAGAGCGGAGGTAGCCTCGGGGCGGAGCTGTTAGCCTCGCCTCTGGGAGGCAATTTCAGCTGCTGGAGGCGTTCTTCAGATTCAAATTTAGGCGGAAGAGAAAAAATGCCCCTCTGGGCTCCTTGGTTCCTAATTTACATAATGGATAAAGCGGTAAATACAGGAGACACAGCAAAACGAAGAACACATATGGATATAAGGTACTTTATTGCACTAGGCTAAAGGGAAAGATATCCAGGTGACAGATTCCCTTTAATTGTATTAGAGTCCAAGCATAATGTCTTAACTTTGGAGAACTTTCCCATTTTGGCTCGGATTTATTTAAATCTCTAGCAAAGGTTCAAAACGTAAACACTGCTTTTTCTCAAAGAATTGACAGTTGTTCAAACAAATCACAGTGGCAATACCTAAACCAAGAAAAAAAAACACAATGCAGCAGCACTCTGCAAACACAAATAACGTACAATAATGCCATAATTATAGAACATTTTCTGGTGCTAATGCTATGCTTATATAGTAAATTTGATATTCTTGGCAAATACGTTTTTTACAAAATTATTTGGGCCCGTCTGCCAGGGTCAGGCCGAATCTCTATAAGATGGGAACCTAACACTAAATACTACCTGTTATGTGCCATACTGGCCACCATAAAGTTCAGGGAGTGCAGGTTCCAAATGCATGCTGGGTCCACTCTGCCTTTTTTACAATTTTTGTGCCATAATAGCCTCCATTAAATCCAGGGAATGCAGGTACCAACATGCATGCTGAGCCCACTCTATACCTATCCTGGTGCCAGACAGCTTCTAATGAATGCAGGGAGAGCAGGCTACAGCTTTATACTTTCACTAATTAAAATCAGCCTATAGGGCAGACAGGCTGGTTAGGGGTGCAATACCCAAACCAAGAGCCTAGAGCTGGGCTCCTGCCTCATAGAAGTTGGGGTGCCCTTGGTCATTTTTGAAAGAGTACAAGGAGACTTAGGTGCTGTGGCCAGCAAAGGATGCATGATTCAGTAACTAGGCCAGTGGTAGAAAATAAATAAGTCTCTCTTTACCAAAGTGCAGAATGTTTGTTGTAGTACATGATACATACAACAGTATTAAAGCGCAGTTCCAAACAAACTACAGTGTAATTCTTCTCCAATAGCAATGTATAGATAGCAACAATAGCAATATTTCCAAAGTCACTCATTCTCTCTGCAGATTCTAAGGCTAGCAATAAGGTACTTGTAAACTTGTGTGTAATTCCCAAATGAGGGATACAGAATTAAGAAAACAGTGTCAATGTGGAAGACTGTGCACTGTATTGGCAATTTTCCCTTTCACAGCAGCAAAGTCTCTTTTAGCCATAAACAAGCGCAATACCTTGCTGACTGACTCCAGTGCACGTCCTTGCAGATTCTGGACCTTCTAGTTCGTTCTTCTTTTTCTCTGTCTGAAGTACTTTAATGTCGCATTGGTTTTCTTGCTGTATATGTCTCAGAGATGATGATTATCTGTGACTTGGGCCTAGTTTTCTGAGGTGTAAATACATATAGCTTCTCTTTTCCTCAGCTAGCACGCAATACTCCCACTCTGAACTAGGGGCAGACATAAGTTCATCTCCTAGCATCCTAAAGGTGGCTGAGTCAGGATAGTTAATGCTGACTTATCCAGAAGTCAGAACTATCAAGTGTGCAATACAGTAAATCAGTGGGCCCCTTTCAGTTCTTTTGCTTCTTCTAATGCAATGGGTCTCTATCAGTTATCCCAAGGCGACCCCTCTAACTTGTCTCAGTGTTGCTGGCCCTCTCTTATTTCTCTCAATTCTCATGGTTCAGTAGGCCCCTCTCACTTCTTTTGTTTCTCCCTCTGCATAGGACCCCTCACAGTTCTCTTAATGAGCAGGCCTTTCTCACTTCTCTCAGTTCTTATGGTACAGCATTAAGTTTGGGTCTTATATGGGAACTTAAGTGTGAAACGCTATTATAACTTATTGGCTGAGAAGAATTTAGCCACCCCAAGGGACATGGCTACATTCCAATATACCTAGCTTGTCACTACATTCAGCTGTGGTGCAAGATACATATAGTTGCATGCAAATGTGAAGTGAAAGGAAGGGCACACCATTTCATCCCTTCGGGGAACGATCAGGTTCTGGGGTTCTCCTGCTTGATGGCGGGTTGAAGTGCCCTTAATGTTGCGGTATGCTAGACCAGTTGTCGTGACACCAGCACCTCGCAGTGCATATGTAGTATGATATAATGATGAGACCGGTGTTGGTATAGCAAATCCACAGTACTTTTCTGAAGCCAGTCAGCAGGTGATCCACACAAGCACCATTCACATAAAATGCAGTCTGTACAGATGATTTAAGTAGTTCCTAAAGGTTCTATATGGAAGCTAGCTTCTCTCTCTCTCTCAATCAGACTGATCGATCTCTCCTTTTTCCGGCCTAAAGGGATCCCTTTCTCTATCATAAGTATATGATATCCACAGTATCCTCTGTATAGAGGAATAAAGTTTCTGAACAGGGGGTCCTCCTGTACTTTGTTTATGGTGGGCAGCTTGTACCTTCTGGGTTTCCACCACATGCCAGAATAACCATCCCTGACTAGCATCATGGGACTTCCCATTCCCTATAAAATCTTATGGGGATTTGTAGTACATTCACATAATACATTAAATACAATGATTTTAACACTTTCAATGCTTTGCAGTGTATTTCAGGACACTGCATATACATAGCACTTCAAACTGACCTTGACATGGTATATTCTGCCATTAAATATTATTGTAACAATAAGGACCATTTTTCTGCACAGTGGGGATTTTCTTTAATAATGTAACAGTAAATATTAAGAGCTCCTTAGTTTCTGAATCAGATTCCATTTACTGGCTGCTTATAAATAAGAATTTAAGCTCACAAAATCTATTAGACCACTGCCATCAAATTATTGATGAGACCATTAAGTATGTCCTTTAGCATGACCCACTACACTTCAGCATAAGAACACAGATCATACTGTAGCTTGCCTTTACTGAAAAAATCATAGAAAATTCCATTTCAATGAACTCTAAATAAAATGTTTGGATAAGTACGACAGCTTTTTATTTTTAGTGAAAAATGCATATACACTTGGCATGTCTAGATTATTTCTACCTGTATATCAATACAACCTTAGCAGTAACACTCATTTGGGTCAAAGCTAGCACAGCTCCTTAAGCGCCCTTTTCACGGGCCAGTGATTGGGGCATTTATCAGGAAGGAAGGATCTCTCATAGGAATGCCTGTTCCTGGTAATTTCCTGTATAAAGGTATTGGCGATCACCTATGGGTTGAAAGCGCCAGTGATGCAGACATGTACCGTATTTTTCGCCTCTATAAGACGCACTGGCCCAAAGAGACGCACCTATGTTTTAGAGGAGGACAATTAGAAAAAAATTTTTCATTACACCATAGGTCAGACCACCAATCAGACTCCTCAATGTTAATCAGACCTCAGCTGACAGCCTCAATCAGACCCCCAACGTTAATAAGACCCCAATAAGACCTCAGATCAGACCCCCAATTAGACCTCAGCTTAGACCCCAATGTAAATTGCCCCAATCAGACCTCAGATAAGAGCCCCATGCCTCTCATCAGCCACCATGCCTCTCATCAGCCCCCATACCAGCCCCTATGCCTCTCATCACCCCCATATCAGCCCCCATATTAGCCCATATGCCCTCTCATCAGCTTCCATAATCAGCCCTTATGCTTCTCATCAGCCCCCATAATCAGCCCTTATGCCTCTTATCAGTCCCCATAATCAACCCTTATGGCTCTCATCGGCCCCCATTATCAGCTCCTTATGTCTCTCATCACCCCCATTGCCTTAGATCAGGCATCTGAGGTCTCTAGAAATTTGAGGTCGGATCTGGGGTCTGTATAAATTTGTGGGCTGACCTGTAGTCTGTTTGAATTTTTGAATTTGGGGGCTGATTTAGGGCCAAGGGTGTCACTAAAGGCTCATGGGGGCTGGTGCAATAGTTCAGCTTGCCCCCTTTCTGCTGCCTGAGCTAAAATTGAAACGGCACCTCCCCCATGCCAAATTCCAAAACTAACCCCTTCCCTCCAGCCCTGCTGTTAAAGACATACTTGGAAAACATACAGAGCTACAAAAATACAGGGTAATACAATACCCAGGGCTGCCATCAGGGGGTACAGCCCATACCCACAGCAGGGCCCAGACCCTGGGGGCCGGCCGGTCCTGAGCCTTTTATTTTTTTATTGTGGCCGCCGGCCCTGGGGCCCAGTGCTCCTCCACCTCTTCCTTCCGTGGCCCGTCCCTTACCTCCCCGGCCCGCCCACCACTCAGCTGATCGATGTGTAAGGCCAGGCAGGCTTTCCACTGCGGGTCCTGTGCAGTGCAGCCTCTCAGTGGAAAGCATGATTGCTGCACAGAGACTGGATTTAAGGAAAGGGTACCTACAGGCGGTGCTGGGAGCGAGCTGGCCGGGATCAGGGACACAAGCAATGCGGGGGCAATAATGGAGGGCTGTCTGGGGAAAATTACTTAGCGGGGGTCAGTGTGGCGGGCAACCACATGGAGGGCCATGTGGGGGCAAAATTACTTAGTGTGGGGCAAATTACATAATACAGGGCTGTCTGGGGCAAAATTAACTTGTGGGGGGAATTAGTCAGTGGGGGCAGTGTGGCAGGCAAATTACATAATGCAGGGCTGTCTGGGGGCAAAATGAACTTGTGTGGGTGGGGGCAAAATTAACTTGGGGGGCAAAATTACTCAGTGGGAGGCAGTGTGGCGGGCGAACTACATAATGGAGGGCCGCGTGGGAGACGCCTCTGGATCTAAGAGGTATGGGCACGATATATGGGTGGGGATGTGTGTGGGTGTGGCTTGAGGGTGGACAGGGACACGGGCCCCATGATCTCCCTATTCCTGGGGAAGTGCCCTTCCAAAGACCAGGCTCTGGATCCGCCACTGGGGCAGTGTCGGGAGGGGCGGCGGGGGGGCCCAGGCCTTGAGCTGTGTAGGGCCCCAAAATTTCTGATGGCAGCCCTGACAATACCACATACCTTTTTGCATCCAGTGATGTCTCCTCTGATGTAGACGTTCTCTTTCCTCATCTTCTCCATTTAGACTAGGCAGCCATGATAATTTCTTTCCGTCATCTCTTGTCTCTGCAGAGTTTGAGCAGCAGACATCTTAGTTTCCTACTTTTCCATCATCCTCTCACCTTCTCAACACTCCGATACTGTGTCCACTGTTCTCCTCAATACTGTACTGCAGAAACTGATAATGCCCCTAAAAATACTAGTACCACACAGATAGCATCCCTTTAATAATTATTGGCACACAGTGCCCTAAAAATAACTGCGCCCAGCAGATACTGTTCCTGACACTAATAGTCTAAACATAATGTACTCCCAAAAAATTGTGATAAGCTCATACTGTGACAGCCCCCGGAACCCCCCACACACACACACACACACAGTAATAGTGCTCAACAATGCCTCACTTATGGAAATAATTATCTCCCAAAGTGCATACTGTTAACAGTGCCCTCAATAGTAGTAATTTTGTTCCTCATAGTGTCCCATTAGTAACATTTCTCTTTATAAAGTGTGCCAGTAAAAATATTCCCTCTAATATGTGCCAGTACAAAAATAACCTCTTTTAATGTGTGCCAGTACAAAATATCCCCTTATAATGTGTACCAGTACAAAAATACTCCCTCGTAATGCGCGGTACAAAAAAATCCGCCCCTATAATGTGCACCAGTACAAAAAATACCCCCTTATAATCTACGCCAGTACAAAAAATCTCCTCTTTTATTGTGCACCAGTACAAAAAATATCCCCTTTTAATATGTTCCAGTACAAAAAATAACCTCCTTATATTGTGCTCCAGTACAAAAAATACCCCCTTACCTTTCTGATCAGACCCCCATATGAGATCCATAGATCAGACCCCCATATCAAACCACAAATTAGACCCCCATATTGGATTGTCAGATCAGACCTCCATCTTAGACCTCAAATCAGACCACCAAATTAGACCTCAGATCCTATCCCTATACCACACCTCAGATCAGACCCCCATATCAGATCCTCAAATCTGACCCCAATATCACACCTCAAATTAAAACCCCATATCAGACCTCAAATTAAGCCCCATTTCAGATCTTCAGATCAGACCTCCATATCAGATCAGACCCCTATATGAGACCTCAAATCAGACCTCCATATCAGACTAAATCAGATCCCCATATCAGATCCTCAGATCAGACCCCCATATCACACCTCAGATCATATCCTTATATCACACCTCAGATCAGACCCCCATATCAGATCCTCAGATCAGACCTCATATCAGATCCTCAGACCCCCATATCAGATCCTAATACCCCTATATAAGATCCTCAGATCAGACCCCTGTCAGATCCTAAGATCAGACCCCCATATCACACCTCACATCATATCCCTATGCCACAGCTCAGATCAGACCCCCATATAAGATCCTCAGATCAGACCTCATATCAGATCCTCAGACCCCCATATCAGATCCTAATATCTCTATATCAGATCCTAAGATCAAACCCCCATATCAAACAGATTAGACCCCCATCAGACCTTCATGTTAGACCCCCAGATCAGGACCTAAGATCAGACCCCTTTAGATCTGCATGTCAGACCCCGCATCAGACCTCAGATCAGGCCTCCATGTAAGATCCCGTCATATTATACCTCAGAACAGACCCCCATTAGACCTACATGTTAGACCCCCCATATTAGACCCCAGATCATGCACCCTTTAGACCTCAGATCAGACCTTAAAATAAATTAATTAACTTACCTCTCCTGCTCCACCGCTACCCTCCAGGTCCGGCTTAATCTCCTGCAGTCACGCTTAGGGTTACCAACCAGAAATTTTCTTTTTTCTGGGCAACTTATCCCAAAATCAAGGACAGGCAAAAATTTTTAGGGACAAATTGGAAAACTATAATGAATAATAAAGATTATAAGTTAGGGTGAGTTCACATCACCGTTATGGATTCCGTTATTGTTTTCCATTATAACATGGTTATAACCTTTAAGAGGCATTCCGTTTTGATCCGTCATAATAGAAGTCTATGGGCAAGCATAACGGATCCGTCTGGTTTCCATTATGCAAGACGGAAAACAAAGTCCTGTCGACAGAACTTTTTTCAGTTCTGCATAACTGAAAGGCTTCCGTTTTGCATTCCGTCATAATAGAAGTCTATGGACTGGACTCCTGCATAATGGAAACCAGGATGGATCCGTTCTGCTGCCCATAGACTTGTATTATGAAGGATCAAAACGGAATGCCTCTTAAAGGCTACTGTTTTGACTTCTGTCTTATGGATTCTGCTATTTTCCATTATACCCAAGTTATAAGGGAAAACAATAACGGAATCCATAACGGTGATGTGAACTCACCCTAATACAGGTTTATAGCTCAATAAACTAATAACCCATTACCAGCATTTTCTGTGAAATTATGATAATTACCACCAAAATAATCTAGTCAAGTACCACCAGCCTAAAAAAACAGACACCTATTTTTTTTAAAGACATAGGGAAAAAGTCACCAATTTTTACGGACTGTCCAGAAATTTGTGGACAGTTGGCAACCCTGGTAGCACTCGCTTGTCTCTTCTGGCTCACGCTGCACTGTCACTTGACTGCGTGTGGCATCAGTTCATAGTATGCACACTGCATCCTGATGAGTGATGACGAAGTGACCAGAGTGGTGGTCCAGCACGTGTATTACTGCTCTTTTCAGAGATGGAGCTCAGGGACTACGTTCTTTACTATCGAGGGTTGTCCCAAAGGTCAGACATGCAGTAATCCAACATTTATAACCAATCCTGTCTATAGGTGGTAAATACATTTTGTGGCATAACCTCTTAAACACCTCCACATGCAGGAGAGTTGAACTTGTCATTGAACTGGGGTTTGGAGCAGGTTTAAATAAAAATAAAAAATCTAAGAATTCTCTAAAATGACAAAATCAGTTCTGATGAATCGTTATGCTTAGCTAACCAACTTATTTATATCACAAGCAGCAATATAATCAGGCACACAGCGTGTTTATGAAGCATTGTCCCATATCATATTACCTATGAACATGTCCTAGATAAATAACACTATCATGTCACCTAAGCCTTCTCATTTATTGAGAACATATGCTACGTTTATTGCAACATACTGTATATACTTGAAACTTCCCTCTTAAAATCTAGAATCTTATTTATAAAGTTCTCAAATAACATCTGTTAAAGCACCTGCTTAATTTTGACACCTTCATAAAGTGGCTTAAAACAAATTGTAGAGAGCTGAAATAGAAAGTAATATTAAAAGCTCCAGTTAATGGCACTGGACTCCGTATGTAAACAATGTAGTCTGGTGTAGCACTGTTATGTGAAATTAATTTATAAACTTTGACCATTGCCTTGTCACTTACCATCCATATTTTGTGGCAATGGGACTCCCATAGCTGCTGGGTCCCTGTGGTTGCACATATTGTGTGCCAGCCCATGTGACCATCAACACTCAACTTACCCGCTTTCCTATCTTAGTATAATATTTCACACTGGAAATTCTCAGATAGTAATACTTTTAATGGAGCAATCGGGCCACGCTCTTACGTTAAGCCAAAAAAAAAATGTGTTTTTTTTCAAAACTGCCGTAACATATCCAAATTTTGTACAAAGCTTACCCATGACTCACAACACTTGAATCCCAAATTGCAGGATATTTTTAACCCTGCTTCTTTTCTGATGGTAAACACCACAACCCTACCTAGAAATACACCTTTTTTGAAATTTTGCATCAGGCATTAGCGACGGAGACTTTATAAATGGTTGTAAAATTGTTCTGACCACTTATATTAATCTTTATGTCTATGGTTAGCTTATAGTGAATTTTCACTTTTTATCATAATGTCATATTTAGGTCCAAAATGATGTGTTCAATAGTAGACAAGGATATAATTAAAATCATGTCTGACTGCAGTCACCAATAGAGGGAGCTCAGTGCATACAGTCTCACTGTCGTGTTCAATGTATTAAAGCAGTGCTTCTCATGGCATGATATGCATATAACAGGGGTTACGCCCCACAGCGCTGAGGGGTATGTGCCGGCATTATAATGTTTGCTAGGGAACTGCAGCACGTGAGCTTTTAAGCCCACCTTCCCTCTCTTGCCTATGTACCTGGTCCCTCCTTGGCCAAGAACAAGCCTCCCTAGCATCGGGGGTGATGCTAGAGAGACTCGTTCCTGTCACGGCCTGCTATTAGATGCCCCCCGGGCTGGATGTTTTGATCCGCGCGATGGGGAGATGAAGCAGCGGCCGCGTGGGCATCAGAAGCAATGCATGTGGCGGGGAGTGAGGTAGGTACAATCTGTCTGAGTGACCTGGGCATTTGGGGGGGGTGCATGTTTGGGGTTTGGATAACCGCTTTAAGGAATCAAGGCCCCTTTAATCCCCCCCCCCATGCACTCTGTGGGTTGCCGGTGGCAATATTAAGTATTGCAGAAGTACAGAACATCCATCGTAGATGACAAAGATACAGGTGCACCTCAATAAATTTGAATATCATCAAAAAGTTAATTTATTTCAGTAATTCAATTCAAAAGTGAAAGTCCTATATTATACAGATTCATTACATACAGAGTGATCTAATTCAAGCATTTATTTCTGTTGATAGTAACCTCCAAGAAACATTTCAAAAATAGAGCTTAAATTAGACTTAAATACGCAGGGTGTCCCCAAGCATATTGACAATGTTTATAGCATATATGGACACAGCCATATATGGAGTCAGAGACACTCCTAAGCCAGGGAAGTCCCAGACTCCGAAGTCCAGACATTGATCTGAAGGTAGGGAGTCCCGACTGTTCAACGATCTGAGGCAGGGGGCCCCTTAGAGGATCGGGGCCCTGGGCTTTTGCCCAGTTTGCCCCCCCCCCCCCAGCGCTGGCTTGGCCTACATGACCACATATCTTCTGTCTTTCAGGTTCCATACTGTACTGCTACTGCCACTACTAATACCCCTACACAGTCGAACATCTCCTGCTTTGTCCATCAGGTTTCGCAATATATTTTGCCACAGATTTCACACCAAAGCTGCTGTCCTCCAACTGTGTCAACCTAGAGGATCCATGGTCCAATTAGACCCCATGTCACATATTTATAAAAACAACTAAATACTGTTTAAGGGTGGACATTTACTTACACGTAAAACACTACAGCTTTGGTTTGGTGACTAGCTTCAGCAAGTGTTAATTGGACTAAAAAAGTAATCATATGGATTAATAATTGTCAGCATTTGCATCTGTGCCAATAAATAGTGCCCTGTAGAGAGCACATGGAGCAAGTTATTGCATACTGTTAAGTGTTAACACCACTCAAAAAAACTGTCTCTGCTATACTAAGCTTTATTTCATTTGCTCATCATAGGCACGTTACATCTTAAGCAGAAAAAAGTTCAATCTTGTCAATATATATGAGAAAGTAAAGAGAACAATTTGATTGTCTCATATAGGTCACAAAGGGGTGAGCATAAATTCATAGTAATGACATAGATTTATCTAGTTCAAATGCAGGCATGGAGATCATTTTACAAGTGGAGGACTCAACTGGCAGCAATTGGCCCTTCCGATTCAGTTTTCAAAGTGGCCAGGTAATGAGTAGGTAGTATCATTTCAGCAAAGGCCTCTGGCAGAGCCGTCAATACAATGGCAACCCGAAATACATTGTTACTCATCTTAAACCGAGGAATTGTACAAAGTAGGAGCCTGGAAAGAAAGGGAAATGAATGCAGACTGTCTGATACAAAGCATCATTTAACCTCAACAGCCTAATCATTGATACCATTTCTCATAGGCACTAACGTAGATACGAATGTCAAAACAGTTTCTCATTTGCAATGGAAGACAATTTCCTCCCATATGAAAAGGCACTGCCACAACTCAATAGACTATAAATTGCAGCTGGAAATAGGATCATCTTAGCTAAAACCTGACTGCTTGCTCTTCCCTGGAGGCCAATGGATTACAGGCTCCCTCACTTGCTTTCCTTTAAATAATTTGTATGTTTAGATGTCGATTTACTCTAACCATGTAATGTCTTATATCCAAGACCATCAATCAGATGTGGTGTGACAAAACGATCTTGCTGCAGTATTACAGGTTATTATAAGAGTGATAGCGAAGAGCTGCATGCTTCAACTAGACCCTTTTTTCATTTCAAGCGAGCTGCCACAGACATAATCAAGTGATTCATCTTTTCTCCCTTATCAACAGGTAGCAGAATAGTGAGCACTTGATGAGCTTCTCACAAACATTTTACATTTCATTCTTTCTCAACCTACAGAGAAAGAAATTACATGGCTGCTATTCTCATAAAGATCAGCATCATTCAGGAGCAGGTGACTAGAAACACAGAAAGTTTGTAAGGACAATCATGTAAAATTTATATAAGATTTGTAGGGTTGTATGAGATTAGAAAAAAGGGTCTGCTGCTCCCAAAAAAAAAAAAAAAAAAGATATCGTACCTTAGTACCATTCAATTGAACATGTTTAAGCTGGATTACCTGACATAGCCCACGGACACAAGTGGCGCTGGTCTCATGCCATTGAACTTAATACAATTTAATGTAGAAGATCTCAATAGCGCAAAATATAATGACAATATGTGAATGGGGCTGAGCTGTGATACCACACACAGCCGATATATAAATGGTAAGCTGTGAGGAGGCAGCGTTGTCCACTTGAGCAACCACCTCAAACAGCTGATCGGCGCTGGTCCCTGATGATAGGTCATCAGCAGTGGAGTAACTAGAGATGACTGGGTCCCACAGCAAATTTTTTTAATCCCCCCCTCCCCGAAACTTCTTTGCAACCCCCTCCTCTTGTGCGTCTCCCACTCCTGTGGCTAGTCCATTTTCTACACGTACATACTGTACTGTATGTCATGTCACTGTTATAATATCATTGTATAACTGTTGCGGGGGCCCTGACAATAAAATCTTTTAGTCCTCCTCCTGGGTGGGCCACTTCTGAGTTCGGGCCGCAAAGCAGCTGCTTTCCCTGCTTCCACCATAGCTACACCCCTGGTCATCAGTATAAAAAAGTCAAGTACATGTCTATTAATAAATTTGGCACCTGAATTTTAGCCACAATTGTGCCATTTTCTGTCTTCGGTATTAATAAATCTCTCTAGAAGTTTTAAGCTATGTCCCCTAATTGTAAACTTTCACCACCTGTTTAACTATTGGCAAATGTAAAGCAAAAAAAGTTTTTTGTTTTTTTTATGTGTAACTTTTTGCACCAATTGCCATTCTTTAAAACAAATTGGTGTCAACTGATTAATAAATGTGGGTCAATGTGTTTTGCAGATGATTGCAGGCATGTCAACTGATATTTACAGAGGGTCAATAAAGTAACATAGTAACATAGTAAAAAAAGACATTTGTCCATCCAGTTCGGCCTGTTTCCTACAAGTTGATCCAGAGGAAGGCAAAAAAAAAACTGTGAGGCAGAAGCCAATTTTCCTCACTTAAGGGGAAAAAAATTCCTTCCCGACTCCAATCAGGCAATCAGAATAACTCCCTGGATCAACGACCCCTGTCTAGTAGCTATAGCCTGTAACATTATTACACTCCAGAAATACATCCAGGCCTCTCTTGAATTCCTTTAATGTACTCACCATCACCACCTCCTCAGACAGAGAGTTCCGCAGTCTCACTGCTCTTACCGTGAAGAATCCTTTTCTATGTTTGTGTGCAAACCTTCTTTCCTCCAGACGCAGAGGATGTCCCCTCGTCACAGTCCTGGGGATAAATAGATGATGGGAGAGATCTCTGTACTGACCCTTGATATATTTATACATAGTTATTAGATCTCCCCTCAGTCACCTTTTTCTAAAGTAAATAACCCTAATTTTGATAACCTTTCTGGGTACTGTAGTTGCCCCATTCCAGTTATTACTTTAGTTGCCCTCCTCTGAACCCTTTCCAGCTCTGCAATGTCTGCCTTGTTCACAGGAGCCCAGAACTGTACACTGTACTCCATGTGTGGTCTGACTAGTGATTTGTAAAGTGGTAGGACTATGTTCTCATTACGGGCATCTATGCCCCTTTTGATGCAACCCATTATCTTATTGGCCTTGGCAGTAGCTGCCTTACACTGGGTTTTGCAGCTTAATTTGCTGTTTATTAAAATTCCTAGATCCTTTTCCATGTCAGTGTTACCAAGTGTTTTACCATTTAATATGTACGGGTGACTTGAATTATTCCTTCCCATGTGATTTACTTTACAGTTGTCAGTGTTAAACCTCATCTGCCATTTCTCTGCCCAAGCCTCCAATCTATCCAGATCCCTCTGTAGCAGAAAACTGTCCTCTTCAGTGTTAATTACTTTACACAGTTTAGTGTAATCTGCAAAAATAGATATTTTTCTGTGCAAGCCTTCTACAAGATCATTAATAAATATATTGAAGAGAATAGGGCCCAATACTGACCCCTGAGGTACCCCACTAGTGACCCAATCTGAGTATCTACCGTATATAACCACCCTCTGTTTTCTGTCACTCAGCCAGTTACTTACCCACATACAGACATTTTCTCCCAGTCCGAGCATCCTCATTTTATTTACTAACCTTTTATGAGGTACAGTGTCAAATGCTTTGGAGAAGTCCAGATATACGACATCCATTGATTCGCCGCTGTCAAGTCTAGAACTTACCTCCTCATAGAAGCTGATTAAATTCATTTGGCATGACCGATCCCTCATGAAGCCATGCTGATATGGCGTTATTTGCTTATTTTCATTGAGATACTCCAAAATAGCATCTCTTAGAAACCCTTCAAACAGTTTCCCCACAACAGATGTTAAACTTACCGGCCTATAATTTCCAGGCTCTGTTCTTGGACCCTTTTTGAATATTGCCCCCACATTTGCTATGCGCCAATCGAGTCTGTAAATATCAGAAATAAAGGTCTGGCTATGACATCACTTAATTCCCTTAGTATACGGGGGTGTATGCGATCCGGTCCTGGCGATTTGTCTATTTTAATCTTTTTAATTTGCTGTTGTTCTTCTTCCTGGGTCAGACAGGGCACTTTTAATGGGGAATTTACTTTTAAATTCTGCATTTCATCTGACAGTTTATTTCCTCAGTGAATATAGTGGAGAAAAAAATATTTAATATTTTTGCTTTATCCTCGTCGCTCTCTGCAACACCCCCCTCATTGCTATGTAGAGGGCCGACTCCTTCAGATTTATATTTTTTACTATTTATATAATTGAAGAACATTTTAGAGTTAGTTTTACTCTCTTTGGCAATTAATCTCTCGGTCTCTAGTTTGGCAATTTTTATTAGTTTTTTACATATTCTATTTTTTTCCTTATAGTTTATCAGTGCTTCCTGGATCCCCTCATGTTTTAGTGATTTATATGCTTTCTTTTTGTCATTTATTGCTATCTTTACAGTTCTATTTATCCACATTGGTTTCTTATTGTTTCTTAGCCTTTTATTCCTATAAGGTATGTACCTCTCACAATTAGATGTTACAATGCTTTTAAAAATCTCCCATTTTGTGGTTGTATTTTTATTTTTGAGGACTTTGTCCCAGTTAGTTAGGCCTATGGCCTCGCTTAGTTGGCTAAATTGTGCTTTTTTGAACTTTGGTATTTTTGTTCCTCCCTTTAGAAACTCTTGTTGAAGGATAATTGGAAGGTTATTACTTTATGGTCACTATTTCCCAGGTGTCCCCCAACCTGCACATCTGTTGTTCTATCAGGTCTATTGGTTAATACTAAGTCCAGTATGGCCGTCCCTCTAGTGGGGTCCTGAACCAGTTGGGAAAGGTAATTGTCTTTGGCTATTGCCAAGAACCTTTTTGGGATGTACAGGGATTGCCAAGTTTCCTTTTTGGGATGTACAGCTTTCAGTTTCCCAGTCTATCTCTGGGTAGTTGAAATCCCCCATAATAACGACTTTATTATGATTTGCCGCCTCGTCTATCTCGTTTAGTAATAGATTTTCTGTGGACTCTGGTATATTAGGTGGTTTATAATGCACTCCTTTTAGTAATTTATTATTGTTTTTTGCTCCATGTATTTCTACCCACAGTGACTTCACATGTTCATGTCCCTCACAGATGTATTCTCGAATTACGGGATTTTCACATAGAGGCAGATCCCTCCACCTCTCCGGTTTTGACGATCCTTTCTAAACAGATTGTAACCTTTTATATTAACTGCCCAATCATAGCTATCATCCAGCCATGTCTCAGTTATTCCCACTATGTCATAGTACTCCTCACACATCACTAATTCCAGTTCACCAGTCTTGTAAGTCAGGCTTCTGGCATTAGTATACATACATTTGAGTAGTTTATGTGTATTTTTTACCCTACATCTTTCATTCTGAGCTGTTCTAGTCCCCCCTTCCATTCCTCCCCCAGACACACTACCTTGCCCCTGGTCTCTATCTGCACTATCTTCCCCTCCTATAATGTAATTTCCTTTGCCCCCAGTCCCTGGTTTAAACACTCCTCCAACCTTCTAGCCATCTTTCTCCCCAACACAGCTGCCCCTTTCCCATTGAGGTGGAGCCCGTCCCTACAATAGAGCCTGTAGCCGACAGAGAAGTCGGCCCAGTTCTCCAGGAACCCAAACCCCTCCTTCCTACACCAGTTCTAAAGCCACTTGTTAACCTCCATAATCTCCTGCTGCCTTTCTTGTGTGGCTCGTGGTACAGGCAGTATTTCAGAAAATACTACTTTTGAGGTCCTTGCCCTATGCTTTTGACCTAAATCTCTGAAATCATTTTTAAGGACTCTCCACCTTCCTCTCACTTTGTCATTGGTTCCGATATGGACCATGACCTCTGGGTCTTCTCTAGCCCCTTCCAGTAATCTGTCAACCCGATCCGCGATGTGTCGAACTCTAGCGCCGGGAAGACAGCACAATGTTTGGTGATTAACAATCTTTGTGACAGATCGCCCTATCTGTTCCCCTAATAATGGAGTCTCCCACTACCAGCACCTGTCTGGCCTGCCCTGCTCTCCTGGTCTCCTGCTTACTGGAGCTGACATTCCCCTGACTGGCAGAGGAAGTGTCCGGCTGCAGCAGTGCCATCCCTGAACTGTTATCCCCCTCATCTGCCAACCATGCAAACTTGTTGGGGTGTGTCAGATCAGGGCTAGCCTCCCTGGCACTCTTCCCTCTACCTCGCTTTCTTACTGTTACCCATCTAACTACCTCACTCTCCTCAGCCTCCTCACTACCACCCTCCCCCAGATCTACCCCATAGAGTGCTTTCTCAGTGAGCAGCAAACTCTTTTCCAAATTGTCAGTGGCTTTCAGTGTTGCAACTCGCCTGTTTAGAGACTCGATGTGTGATTCCAAACGGGTAATTTGTTCACATTTTGAACAAACATATACACCCTCGAACGGCTGTTCCAGGACTGCATACATCATACAAGATGTGCACTGGACTGCGTTGTCAATAATGGAAATCATACTTAATGGGGATTACGCAGGAAAAGAGAAAAAAAAAACAATATAGAGCAGTGATAAGATTCTTACTTACTGTTGTCCCCTTACAGTAGTAGGAAGACTAGCTAGAATCAAACCAACTGTATACAATGATGATCTAAAGAATCTTTTTTTCTTGCTCCTTTTCTCAAACTCCGGTTTCTTTAACTCCACTTATGCAAGCACCCACTTCGTAAGGCAAACCTCAGGTAGAGCAGGCTCTGGAAGAGTTGAGTGGTCTAATTTATAGCACCTGGTAGGCCAAGCCACTCCCCCTCACTTTCTAGGTTTGCAGTTTCAAGCCACACTCAGGCACTTGCAATCCCAACAAAAAAAAATCAGCAGTAGAATTACGGTTTCTTTAACTCCACTTATGAAAGCAGCCACTTAATAATGCAAGCCTCAGAAACAGTTTTATTAAAAACTCTGTTTCGCCACATTATGCAACATTATGTTAAATATCATTTCAACTGGATTTGGAATGGCAACTGCAACAAATATGTCGGGATATCAGCACATGTATTGATGTGGAGGTATATCTACCAAGCTAATACACCAAAACCAAAAATACCTCTAGCGCAAATCATCATTAAATAAACTTTATTGGTAAGTCAGTATTCAATAAATAATTAACATATTTACACTAATGTATCACTTAGTAGTAATCAGAAATCCAAGAGAGGATATGTAGGGGGGTGCCACCGTATCAGATCATAGTCAATCCACACTTATAAATCAAAAGGACAATCAAAAGCACTAGAGACCGAGAGATTAATTGCCAAAGAGAGTAAAACTAACCCTAAAATGTTCTTCAATTATATAAGGCCCCTTTCACACGAGCGAGTTTTCCGCGCGGGTGCAATGCGTGATGTGAACGCATTGCACCCGCACTGAATCCTGACTCATTCATTTCAATGGGTTTGTGTACATGAGCGTTTTTTTTCACGCATCACTTGTGCGTTGCGTGAAAATCGCAGCATGTTCTATGTTCTGCGTTTTTCACGCAGCACTAGCCCCATAGAAGTGAATGGGGCTGCGTGAAAAACGCATTGCATCTGCAAGCAAGTGCGGGTGCGTTGCGTTTTTCACTGATGGTTGCTAGGAGATGTTGTTTGTAAACCTTCAGTTTTTTATCACGCGCGTGAAAAACGCATCAAAACGCTTTGCACCCGCGCGGAAAAAACTGAACAACTGAACGCAATCGCAGGCAAAACTGAATGGCTTTGCCTGTGAAATCGCACAGTTTTCACTGAACGCATCCGCAACGCATCCGGACCTAATCCGGACACGCTCGTGTGAAAGAGGCCTAAATGTTAAAAAGTATAAATCTAAAGGTGTCGGCCCTTTAAAGAGTAATGAGGGGGTGTTGCAGAGAGCGACGAGGAGAAAGCAAAGCTGTTAAATATTTTTTTCTCCAATGTATTCACTGAGGAAAATAAACAGATGAAATACTGAATGTAAAAATAAATCCCCCATTAAAAGTGCCCTGTCTGACCCAGGAAGAAGTACAACAGCGACCTAAAAAGATTAAAATTGACAAATTGCAAGGACCGGATGGCATACACCCCTGTATCCTAAGGGAATTAAGTAATGTCATAGCCAGACCCTTATTTCTGATATTTGCGAACTCTATACTGACAGGGAATGTTCCACAGGATTGGCGCATAGCAAATGCGTTGCCAATATTCAAAAAGGGTCCAAGAACAGAGCCCGGAAACTATAGGACGGTAAGTTTAACATCTGTTGTGGGGAAACTGTTTGAAGGGTTTCTAAGAGATGCTATTTTGGAGTATCTCAATGAAAATAAGCAAATAACGCCATATCAGCATGGCTTCATGAGGGATCGGTCATGCCAAATGAATTTAATCAGCTTCTATGAGGAGGTAAGTTCTAGACTTGACAGCGGCGAATCAATGGATGTCGTATATCTGGACTTCTCCAAAGCATTTGACACTGTACCTCATAAAAGGTTAGTATATAAAATGAGGATGCTCGGACTGGGAGAAAATGTCTGTATGTGGGTAAGTAACTGGCTGAGTGACAGAAAACAGAGGGTGGTTATATACGGTAGATACTCAGATTGGGTCACTAGTGGGGTACCTCAGGGGTCAGTATTGGGACTTGGCAATCCCTGTACATCCCAAAAAGGTTCTTGGCAATAGCCAAAGACAATTACCTTTCCCAACTGGTTCAGGACCCCACTAGAGGGACGGCCATACTGGACTTAGTATTAACCAATAGACCTGATAGAACAACAGATGTGCAGGTTGGGGGACACCTGGGAAATAGTGACCATAAAGTAATAACCTTCCAATTATCCTTCAACAAGAGTTTCTAAAGGGAGGAACAAAAATACCAAAGTTCAAAAAAGCACAATTTAGCCAACTAAGCGAGGCCATAGGCCTAACTAACTGGGACAAAGTCCTCAAAAATAAAAATACAACCACAAAATGGGAGATTTTTAAAAGCATTGTAACATCTAATTGTGAGAGGTACATACCTTATAGGAATAAAAGGCTAAGAAACAATAAGAAACCAATGTGGATAAATAGAACTGTAAAGATAGCAATAAATGACAAAAAGAAAGCATATAAATCACTAAAACATGAGGGGATCCAGGAAGCACTGATAAACTATAAGGAAAAAATAGAATATGTAAAAACTAATAAAAATTGCCAAACTAGAGACCGAGAGATTAATTGCCAAAGAGAGTAAAACTAACTCTAAAATGTTCTTCAATTATATAAATAGTAAAAATATAAATCTGAAGGAGTCGGCCCTCTACATAGCAATGAGGGGGTGTTGCAGAGAGCGACGAGGATAAAGCAAAATATTAAATATTTTTTCTCCACTATATTCACTGAGGAAAATAAACTGTCAGATGAAATGCAGAATTTAAAAGTAAATTCCCCATTAAAAGTGCCCTGTCTGACCCAGGAAGAAGAACAACAGCAAATTAAAAAGATTAAAATAGACAAATCGCCAGGACCGGATCGCATACACCCCCGTATACTAAGGGAATTAAGTGATGTCATAGCCAGACCTTTATTTCTGATATTTACAGACTCGATTGGCGCATAGCAAATGTGGGGGCAATATTCAAAAAGGGTCCAAGAACAGAGCCTGGAAATTATAGGCCGGTAAGTTTAACATCTGTTGTGGGGAAACTGTTTGAAGGGTTTCTAAGAGATGCTATTTTGGAGTATCTCAATGAAAATAAGCAAATAACGCCATATCAGCATGGCTTCATGAGGGATCGGTCATGCCAAAGGAATTTAATCAGTTTCTATGAGGAGGTAAGTTCTAGACTTGACAAGTTGACAGCGGCGCACTGTACCACATAACAGGTTAGTATATAAAATGAGGATGCTCGGACTGGGAGAAAATGTCTGTAAGTGGGTAAGTAACTGGCTGAGTGACAGAAAACAGAGGGTGGTTATTAACGCTACACACTCAGATTGGGTCACTGTCAATAGTGGGGTACCTCAGGGGTCAGTACTGGGCCCTATTCTTTTCAATATATTTATTAATGATCTTGTAGAAGGCTTGCATAGTAAAATATCATTTTTTGCAGATGACACTAAACTGTGTAAAGTAATTAACACTGAAGAGGACAATATACAGCTACAGAGGGATCTGGATAGATTGGAGGCTTGGGCAGATAAGTGACAGATGAGGTTTAACACTGACAAATGTAAAGTTATGCACATGGGAACTTGATGAGTGGTTTGTGTGCTGGCACACGGTGTGGGTACCTCTTTGGCGCACAATGACAACCTGGATGCAGAATCTTTTGGTATGGATGCTTTTTATTATATTCAGTAGACAACGTGTTTCGGAGTTTATAACTTATTTTTCAAGTCTAAAACGATACAACAGAAAGGCCAAAGTCGGACAGATCACCAAATCATTGGAGAGGTGTGTATAAAAGAAAAAGACGGTAAAAATAAAAAATAAATATTTTTACCAGCTTTTTCTTTTCCATGGCACAGCACAGAAGAGCCAAAACCTCTGGTCAAGATTCATCCGTGTATTTACATCTAAAAGAAACAGGTCACACCTTTGAAGACAGTCAAGTACGTGTTTTGGATAAGGAGGCCGATTGGTACAAACGAGGTGTGAAGGAGGCCATCTACGTAAAAATGGAGAAGCCAAGCTTGAATAGAGGCGGAGGGTTAGACATCTATTGTCTGCCACTTACAATGCTGTCTTGACACCTTTTTCTGGGAGGTCTTTATCACCTACTGACTTCAATCAGAACTATGGAATCAACACCTTTTACCCCATGCTGGGTATAATGACCTAATTACCAGATGTTAATTCAGTTACATATTTATTCCCAGAGAATTCTTGTACAAGTGACTCAGAATTAAGAAAGCTCGTTGGAAGAACAAGTGAAACGTTTTCAAGAAATCTACAGCAAGTCCAGTTGCCTTGATTTATTCTTTACAGATATACCTACTTCTTTTATACATGACATAACTAACCTTGATTACAGATGAGTGAATCGAAGATGACGAAGTGGAATTCAATCCGAATTTCAGGAAAAATTCGATTTGCACGAATCTAAATTTCCTCACGCTTCATGGTAACAAATCACATTTTTTCCTAAAATGGCTGCTGCACATGTTAGGACATAGAGCAAAGGACTCTGGGAACAAGGGATCACCCACAATGCCATGCATGCAGCCAATCAGCAGCCAGCCCCTGTGATGTCACAGCCCTATAAATAGCCTCAGTCATTTTGGATTCTGCCATTTTCCAGTGTGCTTAGTGCAGGGAGAGACATCAGCAGGCACTAGGGGCAGTGCTAGGAAAGACTTCATTGTGCTGTAAAAACTTTTTACAAGTTCAGGAAAAGATTAGTCAAGGTGTAGGGAAAGTATAGGGAGGCATTATCGACACTTTAAAATTAGTACAGGGTGCAATAGGAGAGTGTACTGCCTGGATAATAGGAGTGATTCTATTACACCTTGCTGCACTAATTGGGGATCCAAATTGGTGTTATACTGCTGCTGTTAGGTTGATTGAACTATATGATACATCACTAATTCCAGCAAACCTTGCTTGTGATTGGGGTGCAAGTTCTGTGTGATACAGCCATTTACAGGGTCTATTAATAGGAAAGATACGTACTTCCTATTATCCATTCTGAGTTGATTTTACATTGTTTTACTTTTTTTGGGTTGAGTTATTAATAGATAAAAAAAAAATGAAAAAATATATGTCATAATTTCCGTTCAGTGGTGAAGTTACATTGTACTACAGCCATTAACTGGGTGTATTAATAGGATACATACTTATGTCCTATTAGCCTTCCTGCGTTGATTTTACATTATACATATGAAAAAAAAATGAAAAAAATATGTCATAAGTGCCATTCGGCGTTGAAGTTACATTGTACTACAGCCATTTACGTGGTGTAGAAAAAGGAAATATACGTACGTCCCATTAGCCGTTCTGCGGTGAATTGTGATTATTATATTTCTTTTTTTGGGGTGCAGTTATAGAAAAAAGAATACGTCTTTATTGACCTTCTGCGGTGAATTGTAATTATTGTTTTTTTGGGGGGGAGGTAATCAGAAAATATATATACAGTATATGTCTTAATTTCTGTTCAGCAATTAAGTGAAGTAACATTGTACTACAGCCATTTGGGTGGTGTACAAAAAGGAAATATACGTACGTCCCTTTAGCTGGTCTGCGGTGAATTGTGATTGTTATATTTTTTATTTGGGGGTGTAGAAATAGGAAAAAGAATACGTCCTAATTGCCGTTCTGCGGTGAATTGTGACTTTTTTTGTTTGGGGAGGGGGGGTTATTAATCAGTAAAAAAAAATATGTTTTAATTGCCATTCAGCGGTGAAGTAACATTGTACTACAGCCATTTACAGTACGTGGTGTAAAAAAAGGAAATATGCGTACGTTCCATTAGCCGTTCGGTGGTGAATTGTGATGTAGAAATAGTAAAAAAATAAATTAAATATATGACATAATTGCCATTCAGCAGTAAAGTTACATTGTAAAAGGAAAAAGAAATATAGGGTTCTGCGGTGAATTGTGATTGTTATATTTCTTTTTTTGGGTGTAGTTAGTGTAGTTATAGGTAAAAGAATACATCTTAATTGACCTTATGCAGTGAATTGTGATAATTTTTTTTTGGGGGGGGGAGTTTATTAATCAGAAAAAAAAAAAATATATATATATATATATATATATATATATGTCTTAATTGCCGTTCATTGGTGAAGTAACATTGTACTACCGCCTGTTTTTGGGGGTAATATTTTAATTTAATTTTATTATACAGTATGTCAGACAGACAGGTGGCAGGCCTTTTAAAGTGATCAGGCAGTGGGCAAAATGTTTCTGTCGCAGACAGCAGAAGAATGGGGGGTGGCAGCAGGAGTCGCAGCGAGAGGCCTGAACTCCCGGTGTTATCTAGTGGTCGTGTCTTGACCAGCAACCCAGGGGTGCTTGAAAGGTTGACTCGGTCTTCGACTTCTTCACAAGTGACATCAGTCATCCCCAGCCAAAATTCAGTGGTTTCCTCTGACACGACGCTTAGTTGGCATTGCCCGGGAGCAGACCCTGTGTACCAATGTTGGCACCAAGGCCCTTCGTCAACACGTGCAGCTTCATGGAAAACTATGGCTGAGGTGGTGGTCCAGCCTGCCGCAGAAATCGCTGCATCACCCAGTTTCATGCAGTCAAGGCTCCACCAACTCAGTCGAAGGGAGCTATCTGTCCTTCCCATCATCTGCTGGTCCTGGTCCTTGTACTTCCGTCAGCAATCAATCACCAAAGCTATTTTGAAGAGACAACAGTATGCGTGCACTCATCCAATGGCGTGGAAGCTGAATGTGCTTCTGGTCAAGTTGCTGGTGCTGCAGTCCCACTCTTTCCAAGTGGTGGACTCTGCACCTTTCATAGAACTGATGGCTTGTACCGAGCCGAGGTGTAGAGTCCCAAGCCGTCATTTCTTTGCTAAAAAGGCAGTACCAGCCTTGTACACATATGTAGAAAAAAAGGTGGGCCAGTCCTTGAGCCTGTCGGTGTCTGCCAAAGAGCAGGGCAGCCCCGACGTGTGGAGCTGTAACTACAGTCAAGGACGATATATGTTCTTTACAGCCCATTGGGTAAATGTGGTTCCAGGTGAAGCTGCTTCCGCCTCCACGTTTTCAGGCTATTGGTCCTATGACAATGTCCACCTCTGCCTCCTTATACTCCACTGTGTCCTCAGCCTCCACTGCAGTGACAATTCCCAGTGCCACCCCCAGCATACCACATGTGCAGAGCACAGCTGTTTCACTCTCTTCTGCAGCTAGTTTGCCTGGGCGAATGGAGTCACACAGTGGAGGAACTGCTCCCCGTCCTTCATCAAGAAATCGAATCCTGGCTCGACAACTCAGTCCCAGACAACTCAAAATCGGAACCATGGTGACAATGGGAAGAACATGGTGTCAGCGCTGCGTCAAGGAAGGCTGAGCCATGCACCCTGCATGGCGCAAGTATTCAATCTGGTTGTAAAGCGGTTCCTGAAGTCTTCACCCCATCTGTAAGACATCCTGAAAATGGGCAGGAAACTTTGCATGCCCTTCAGCCACTCGCACACCGCAAAGCACACCCTCCTTGAGCTGCAGCGGCAGAACGGTGTCCCCCAACATAGGCTGATATGCAACATTGCCACCCGTTGGAATTCCACCCTCCATATTTTGGAAGGATTATATTAACAGAGAAAGGCCATGAATGATTTCTTGATAATACAGATGGACGCATGGAGTCCCTCCGAGTCACTTGCGCAAATGGCCCAATGCATGCTCACTTGCTTGCGTAGTGACAGCCGAATTGTCACCATTCGGCAGAGGGATGACTACTGGCTCTCCACTGTGTTAGACTCTCACTACCGGTCAAAAATGAGGGCCTTTTTTACACACATGGAGAGGGAGGACAAACTGAACTACTATCCAGACATCCTTTGTAATCAGTTGGCCGCTGCCTATGTGCGCCTTCGCCCACCCTCTGCTCTCATGTTCCACTGCCATGGCTGTTGTGGGGGGGGGGGCAGGAGCAGTACCAACTCCATCAACAGCAACTTAAGTCTGAGTCGCTGATGAGCAGCTTTCTTCACCCGCCTACTAAAGAAACTATTCACCAGCAGCAGCAGCTAGACATAGAGCAGAACCTGAGCCAGCAGGTTGTGACATACTTAGAGTGCACCCTGCCACCCCACATCTAAAATCCACTGGACTACTGGGTAGCCAAACTCGATTTGTGGCCGCAACTGGCCGAGTTTGCCCTGGACAAGCTTTCCTGCCCGGCCAACAGTGTAGCATCAGAGTGGGTGTTTAGTGTGGCTGGGACCATAGTTACCCCATAGAGAACGCGCCTGTCCACCCAAAATGTGAAGAAAATGACCTTGGTGAAGATGAATCAGGCGTGGATCAGCCAGGATTTCAAAAACCTGTGCATGATGCATCAGTCTAGATCATTCATGGTGCCACACCAACACTTTGACAAAAGAGACCTGTTTCTTCTGGCTACCTGCTTCAGCTACTATTCTGATGCTGCTACCCGCCTGATGCCACACCTGCTGCCAGGTACTCCTACTGCCAGCTGCCATCTTCAGCTGGTACTGGTATTACCCCCCATCTCACCACTCTGTCTCTGGGCCACTCTGTGGTCTCCTCATGCTGCTGCCACCTCACCACACTGTGGTCTCCTCATGCTGCTGCAATTTTAACACTATGTCACTGGGCCACTATGTGGTCTCCTCATGCCGCTTCCACATCACCACTCTGTGATCTCCTCATGCTGCTGCCACATCAACACTCTGTGGTCTCCTTATGCTGTTGCTACTTCAACACTATGTTACTGGGGCCACTTTGTGGTCTCCTCATGCTGCTGCCACTTCACCACTCTGTGTTCTCCTCATGTTGCTGCCACATCACTACTCTGTGGACTCCTCATGCTGCTGCCACATCACCACTCTGTGGTCTCCTCATGCTGCTGCCACATCGCCACTCTGTGGTCTCCTTATGCAGCTGCCACATCACCACTCTGTAGACTCCTCATGCTGCTACCACATCACCACTCTGTGGTCTCCTCATGCTTCTTCCACATCACTACCCTGTGTTCTCCTCATGCTACTGCCACCTCAACACTGTCACTGGGTCACTTTGTGGTCTCCTCATGCAGCTGCCACTTCACCACTCTGTGGTCTCCTCATGCTGCTGCCATATCACCACTATGTCACTGGGCAACTTTGTGGTCTCCTCAAGCTGCTGCCACATCACCACTCTGTGGTCTCCTCATGCTGCTGCCACCTCACCACACTGTCATCTCCTCATGCTGCTGCTACCTGAGCACTATGCCACTGGGCCACTCTGTGGATTCCTTATGCTGTTGCCACTTCACCACTCTGTGGTCTACTCATGCTGCTGCCACTTCACTACTCTGTGGACTCCTCATGCTGCTGCCGCATCACCACTCTGTGATCTCCTCATGCTGCTGCCACATCGCCACTCTGCGGTCTCCTCATGCTGCTGCCAAATCACCACTCTATGGTCTCCTCATGCTGCTGCCACCTCCCCACTATGTCACTGGGCCACTTTGTGGTCTAGTCATGCTGCTGCCACATCACCACTCTGTAGACTCCTCATGCTGCTGCCACTTCACCACTCTGTGGTCTCCTCATGCTGCTGCTATCTCAACACTATGTCATTGGGCCACTCTGTGGTCTCCTCGTGCTGCTAAAACCTCACCGCTCTGTCACTAGGCCACTCTGTGGTCTCCTCATGCTGCTGCCACCTCAACACTCTGTCATTGGGCCACCCTGTGGACTTCTCATGCTCTTCCCACCCTCCCCACTCCATGACTGGGCCACTATTTTGCCTTTTTGGCGTGGTTGACATTATCATTTATTTGACCCTTCTTCTGATCAGAAGGAAGGAAAAATAAGACGCACAATGGATCCTGTCTATGTAGCAGCTGTAACGCCTGTATGACATAGTCCGTATTGTTCATCAGAATTGGCTTTAGTAGCCAAAAGAAGGAGTGGGTACAAAACACAGAAGACATGCAAATATTGCATTCATGTGTCATGTGTTTTGAATCCACTCCTGTTTTTTTTTGTTTTTTTGTTTTGGGGGGGGGGGGCTCTAGCAATACTGATGGATTACTGACTAAATGCTGACTGAGTGAAGACAGATTCTCATGCTCAACAGACAGGATCCGATTTTTGGGGGTTATTGATCTGATCGATCAGAGGAAGGGCAAAATAATCAGTGACGTCAACAAAAACTTACTGCTGACACCCTCTCCACTCTATAGGGAGGCTCTACTTGTATAAGCGTTTAATAGAACAGGCTCTGTAGACATCTATGTGGAATCAGGTGACAAAAGTGTAAAAGGAGTGCGCTTCTTCTTGGCGCTAACATCAACCTGTAAGGCTGAGTGCATACTTGAGTTGTTTCGTCAGTTTTGGCCCTGTAACTGCCCAAATAAGTGAAGTGTGCAGTGATTCTAAGAGCGACGCTTGTCATCTGCGTGTCATACTTACTCACAGTATTGTTTCACTACTACAGCAGATTCCCTATGTGTGTTACTGCAAGGCACAGCGTTCTACACCACTCTCTGCAGCCAGGAAATAGCTGTTTTTAATGTTATTCCCCACGAATAAATTTGTATCGAATCGAATCTATTGGGAAAATTCGGTGAACCAACCGAATCGAATTTATAAGAAATTCGCTTATCTCTATCCTTGATCAATAGAGATGTCCCGAACTATTCGCTGGCGAACTGTTCCCAGCGAACATAGCTTGTTCGCGATCGCCGCAGCGGGCGAACATATGCAATGTTCGGTCCGCCCCCTATACATCATCATTGAGCAAACTTTGACCCTGTACCTCACAGTCAGCAGACACATTCCAGCCAATCAGCAGCATACCCTTCTTCCCAGACCCTCCCATCTCCTGGACAGCATCCATTTTAGATTAATTCGGAAGCTGCAGTCTTAGTGAGAGGAGGGACAGTGTAGCTGCTGCTGATTTAATAGGGAAATCTATAGCTAGGCTAGTGTATTCAGTGTCCACTCCAGTCCTGAAAGACTCATCTGATCTCTGCTGTAAGGACAGCGTCCTGATAGCACCCCAAAAAGACCTTTTTAGGGCTGCTACATTAGTCTGCTTTTATTTATTTTTTCTCCATATATATATTGCAGTTGCCTGGCCTGCCTGTGTGTGAGGAGCTGCAGGCCCACAGACTGTAGTGTGCCCACTGCCAGTGCCCACCACTCATACCGTGTGGCACATCACTTTGCATAAAAAAAGGCATTACATTTTTACCCTTTAATCTAAGGTTAGTTTCCTGCCAGTGTGTGTTAGGCCGACTTCCACTGACTGTAGTGTGCCCACTGCCAGTGCTGCCCATCAATCATACCGGGTGGCACAGGACTTTGCATAAAAAAAGGCATTTAATTTTTACCCTTTAATTTAAGGTTAGTTGCCTGCCAGTGTGTGTCAGGCCCACTTCCACTGACTGTAGTGTGCCCACTGCCCACCACTCATACCGTGTGGCACAGTAGCTTGCCGATAAATAAGGCATTTCATTTTTACACTTTAATCTAATTTCAGTTGCCTGCCTGCTGCCAGTGTGTGTCAGGCCCACTTCCGCTGACTGTAGTGTGCCCACTGCCAGTGCCCACCACTCATACCGGGTGTCACAGGACTTTGCATAAAAAAAGGCATTACATTTTTACCCTTTAATCTAAGGTTAGTTGCCTGCCAGTGTGTGTCAGGCCCACTTCCACTGACTGTAGTGTGCCCACTGCCAGTGCCCACCACTCATACCGGGTGGCACAGTAGCTTGCCGATAAATAAGGCATTTAATTTTTACACTTTAATCTAATTTCAGTTGCCTGCCTGCTGCCAGTGTGTGTCAGGCCCACTTCCGCTGACTGTAGTGTGCCCACTGCCAGTGCCAATCACTCATACCAGGTGGCACAGGACTTTGCATAAAAAAGGCATTTAATTTTTACCCTTTAATCTAAGGTTAGTTGCCTGCCAGTGTGTGTCAGGCCCACAGACTGTAGTGTGCCCTCTGCCAGTGCTGTCCATTAATCATACCGTGCAGCACTGGACGTTGCCTAAAATAAGGCACTTTATCTGTACACTTTAATCTAATTTCAGTTGCCTGCCGGCCAGTGTGTGTGTGTCAGGCCCACACAATATAGTGTGCCCTCTGCCAGTGCTGCCCATCAATCATACCGTGCGGCACTGGACGTTGCCTAAAATAAGGCACTTTATCTGTACACTTTAATCTAATTTCAGTTGCCTGCCGGCCTGTGTGTGTGTCAGGCCCACAGACTGTAGTGTGCCCTATGCCAGTGCTGCCCATCAATCATACCGTGTGGCACAGGACTTTGCCTAAAATAAGGCACTTTATCTGTACACTTTAATCTAATATCAGTTGCCTGCCTGCCAGTGTGTGTGTGCCAGGCCCACAGACTGTAGTGTGCCCTCTGCTAGTGCCCAACACTCATACCGGGTGGCACAGTACCTAGCACGCGTAGTACCACTTATCTAAAATCCATTCAATACACGTCCTGATAGGGGACGTAACAGAGATTAAACTGATGAGAATAGTACTACAGAAAATACCACTCATATCGGTGTGACAGTAAATTGCACGGCGCAGACGCAGTGACCGTGGATTAAAACAAAGGGGAGGGAGCCAGCGTTTTTTTAACCATCCCCCCGTTCGAAAAATCTATTCAATAAATGGACCCCAGATTGGGGACGTAACAGGGATTACACTGATGGGAAGAGAACTACAGAAAATAACACTCATATCGGGTGTGACAGTAAATTGCACGGCGCAGACGCAGTGACCGTGGATTAAAACAAAGGGGAAGGAGCCAGCGTTTTTTTAACCATCTCACCATTCAAAAAATCAATTTAATTCACCTTTCGGGGACCCTTGGTGTTGTTCGTGGCTGGGTGGAGGAAGAAACCTTCAATGACATCACCGGGACATGGCTAGCTTGGTATCCAACCTTGTGCAAATGGGGAGTTTGCGGTTGTGCAAATGGACTGTTTGCGGTTGTTTGCGGTGTATTAAAAGGGGAGTTTGGTCTGTCAATGTCTGTGTAGCGGGTGTAACCCTTACACTACCTGATCGATACAACATCATACCTGATCGTATACACACACTGGATGTTTTAAACCACGTTTTTCAAAAAAAATTAGGATTCTTAGGTGATTTATGCCTTTTATGAATTAAAACCCAACTCTGCATCAACTATGTAATTTTCCATGGGAGTTTTGCCATGGATCCCCCTCCAGCATGCTACAGTCCAGGTGTTAGTCCCCTTGAAACAACTTTTCCATCACTACTGTGGCTAGAAAGAGTCCCTGTGGGTTTTAAAATTTGCCTGCCTATTGAAGTCTATGGCGGTTCGCCCGGTTAACCCGTTTGCCAACATTTGAGGAAATTCGCGCTCGCCGTTCGCGAACGGAAAATTTTATGTTCGCGACATCTCTATTGATTAATAGCGAACTTCATTCTATCAACCAACTCTGGTAATAGGTGCAGCAATTTCATAGCGACCAGGAGGCATCTGAAGGCCGCATGGAGGGGGAAACTCAGGCTGGAAGTTCTCGGGACCTGGGTGTCGGGTCAAAACAAGGCTTGGCACCCACGTCACCACGTTTTAAATCCAGCCTAAACGGAACAACTGAGATAGTGGAGCATTTCACACAGTGGAAATCATACCAAGATCTGAGCCAGCGCAATCATATTATATTAGTTTATATCAGTTTATGTGTTTTATTCAAAGTATCTTAATAAAAATGGTACTCCTACTGTCTCTTCTTAAGTAATTTCTTGCTACACCTAAATTCCAAATCAGACAGCTCGGAACCTTCAAATCAATGTCTGCATGGGAAAGATGCAATCCCCATACGAATGGTAAAAGATAATCACAGCAGACGTACTTGCTCTCAATGGTATACTTTATTCCACACACAACGGTTCACAGGACGTTTCGGCTAGTTCAGCCTTCCTCAACTGAACAATGTGAACTGACACTTTCTCACATTTTATAGGCATAAATCACAATCACCTGGTCATGACATCAACAATCAATTAGTAACATGGGAAGAGACATCACTATAGCAGAGAAAACCTCACATCCTAATTCATGTCTTCCAGACTAAGTTTGTGGGACTGCAGTCTGCAAAGAAATAATAATAAATAAATATACAGAATCTAAATAAAATTAAAACCACATGACCGCATAGTCTCTATTTACCCCTTTTGGGTATTACATATCCAGGGTATAAATCCAAAAGGCCTCCCTGCGCAGTAACAGTTTCTTCAAATCACCCCCCCCCCTCCTTGGTTGACACACCTGCTCTATGACGTGATATTTCAATTGTGCGATTGAATAGTTGTGTTTATGGAAGTGAGAAGGAATTTGTAACAGCAAATTTTGTTTGCGTATTGTACATTTGTGCTTACATATAGGATCTTTCATCATTTGAATTGTCTCCCCCACATATAGCAAGCCGCACGGGCACTTAATAAGATAAATGGAAATAGGAAATAGTTATCATGGAGAACTAAGTATAACAAATCTGCAAAATATTGCTGTTGTTCACCGGAATAGCCACTTGACTGCAATAAAGTGGTGGTAGCCTCCATAGCCTTAGAGTGCTCTTTAGAGGTATAAAGACTAACCACGTCTATTGTCACGAGCAAACAATCATTTGGAATATTTTTCAGCTCCCTAATCACATTTAGGAAATGGGACGTGTCCAACAGGAATGAGTCAGTATTTTTGACTAATTGTGTCAGAACTTTCTCCAACACTATTGCCAAGGGAGACAGCACAGAGTCTACCGAGGCCACAATTGGCCGTCTGGGCCGATTTTCAAGTGTTTTTTGCACCTTTGGCAAAAGGTAAAGCATCGGTGTCACTGGTGAATGGTTGATCAAAAATTCGTATAACTTGTCAACAATGACTCCACGGGTCTTATAACCTGATACCAGTTCCATGACCTTCGCTTTGATGCGAAATACCGGATTAGAGTCGAGTCTTTTGTAAGTAGTAGTATCTGACAGTTGGCGATGAGCCTCTTGTACATATTTATCTTTGTCCATAATCACAATGGAACCGCCTTTGTCGGCAGGCTTGACCACCAACGACTGGTCCTCCATCAGGTTATGCACTGCCTGTCGTTCTTCAATAGTGACGTTACTAGTTATGCGTAGCTTACCCCTTCTTGCCGCCTCCATCTTCGATTGAACCTCTTTCATTACTAGATGGACGAATGTCTCAACAGGGTGATTTTGGGAGGTGTTAAATTACTTTTCAAGCGTAAGCCTATGTCCATTAGCTTTAACATCTCTCCCTCTTTGTTTTCGCTGGCATCCATTATCCATGAAGGCTGATCCTTTAAGGAGAAATGTGCCTTTAATCTCACTCTCCGAAAAAATTGTTGAAGATCAATGTCCATCTGGAACGTATCAAAGTGGCTGATTGGAGAGAAGAACAGGCCCCTTTCCAACATGTTTATGGTGTTCACATCAACAGACTTAGATGACAAGTTAATCACCACCGAGCGTTGCCTACCTGAGACCGCGTTGTCACATTTGGTTGCTGGGGTCGCTGCGGACCTCATGATGCTTTCTGCCCGCCCGGCGTTTCCTCGTCCGAAGCCCTGCCTGAAAAAAGGGTGTTCGAGTCGCTGCCTGAGCTTGAGGTATACTGATATCCAGACTTGAATCCTCCTTTGTAGTGATGTCGCGAACATAAAATTTTCCGTTCGCGAACGGTGAACGCAAACTTCCGCAAATGTTTGCAAATGGGCGAACCGGGCGAACCGGGCGAACCGCCATAGACTTCAATAGGCAGGCAATTTTAAAACCCACAGGGACTCTTTTTGGCCACAATAGTGATGGAAAAGTTGTTCCAAGGGGACTAACACGTGGACTGTGGCATGCCGAAGGGGGATCCATGGCAAAACTCCCATGGAAAATTGCGTAGTGGACGCAGAGTCGGGTTTTAATCCATAAAGGGCATAAATCAACTAACATTCCTAAATTGTTTGGAATAACATGCTTTAAAACATCCAGTGTGTGTATACGATCAGGTATGATGTTGTATTGATCAGGTAGTGTAAGGGTTACGCCCGCTTCACAGACATTGACAGACCAAACTCCCCTTTTGATGCACCGCAAACAACCGCAAATAGTCCATTTGCACAACCGCAAACTCCCCATTTGCACAAGGTTGGATACCAAGCTAGCCATGTCCCGGTGATATCATTGAAGGTTTCTTCCTCCACCCAGACACGTACAACACCGAGGGTCCCCGAAAGGTGAATTGAATTGATTTTTTTAACGGGAAGATGGTTAAAAAAATGCTGGCTTCCCCCCCTTTGATTTAATCCACGGTCACTGCGTCTGTGCCGTGCAATTTACTGTCACACCCGATATGAGTGGAATTTTCTGTAGTACTATTCTCATCAGTTTAATCCCTCTAACGTCCCCAATCTGGGGTCCATTTATTGAATTGATTTTTCGAACGGGGAGATGGTTAAAAAAACGCTGGCTTCCCCCCCTTTGATTTAATCCACGGTCACTGCGTCTGTGCCGTGCAATTTACTGTCACACCCGATATGAGTGGTATTTTCTGTAGTACTATTCTCATCAGTTTAATACCAGTTACGTCCCATATCAGGGATTGCCTTTTGTGGAAAAAAATTTAGGCCGGGTACCTTCGACTGCCTTCACAGTGACAGACCAAACTCTCATACACCAAACTGAATTGATTTTAGGAACCGGGAGATGGAAAAAGCAGCTTGATCGGTCCTCTTACTCCCAAATTGGGGCACTGCGCGAGCAATGTGCTGTGACACCCTATATGAGTGGTGTCTTAACTAGTACTATTCCTATCAGTTTAATCCCTGTTACGTACCCTATCCGGGGACGTGTGTCGAATTGATTAACTATTGTCGAATTAACGAACCATTACGAAATCATGAAATAATTTAGTTCTGAGCTCTGTACTTGCTTTGTATTGGAATTGATGGGGATTTTTTTAATTGTCTGCATTATTTCTAATAAACTATTAAGAGACTTTATTATGATTTTTTTATTTTATGTATTAAAAACCCATACAACTTAAAAAAAAAGTAAATTAATGTTTTTTCTATGAAATATTATCCAGCCGTCCGATCGCTTTTGGTCTGACCATAATGAAGCAACGGCCTTATCATCTGGGGCGTGGCAACATTGCCAACACACTCATAGAGGTGATGATTGCTTCATTGTGATACGCAAGCCCCTTCACCACAACAAGGTAACGATCACGAAGGGGAATTGACACTTGTATGTCCCTTTTTTTCTTGGTTTGTTTTTGCAGCCACAGTGCTGCACCATAGGACAGAAAAATTAGGCATGTACACATGCCTGAAAAATAATGGCATTGTTGCAGCTGCAGTTGTAGCAGCGGCCAGAAAATTTATGTTTTCCAGGCAGAAAAGTGACTAAATAATTGTGGCTTGAACCCGAGTTGGTGGCGGAGAATTCACGAAAGTCATCCGGTATGCAGACATTAAATACAGCAGCGTGGGGACCATTTTGAGACCAAGGCATGTCATCAGGTCTTTTGTTAGTCAAACGTAGTGTTGCGCGCAAATATTCGAATAGCGAATTTTTTTAGCGAATATCGGCACTTCGCTAATTCGCGAATATTTCGAATATAGCGATATAAATTCACTATTTCCAATATTTTTTTTTTTTTTTAATTAATTAATTTTTTTTTCTTTCCCACTTCCCAAAAGTAGTTCTTACCTGTCCTGAGGATTCCTGGCTTCCTGGCTGCTCCAGTCAGTGCCGTTGCCGCTTCTGCCAACTTCCGTGCTCATGGAGCGTCCCCATCACCATGGGAACGTCTCCATATACTAAAATGTACTGTCGGATTTGAGAATTACGTTGAAATTGCAATGCGATTAATTCAAGTTATATTAATCGCATTGCGATTACAACTTACCAGTGCACTGCTATCTTACATATTAGGCTAGAATTAACGAATATGGAATATAGCAGCAGTGCTAAGTAAAAATCGCAATGCGATTCATAGAGCAGCAGGTAATGCCAGCAGAATGCTTGGGTGTATAGGGAGAGGCATTAACAGTAGAAAGAGGGAGGTGAGTATTGTGTGCAGTACTGGAGACCATATCTGCAGAAGGATATTGAAACTTTAGAGAGAGTTCAGAGAAGAGCTACTAAACTAGTACATGGATTGCAGGACAAAACTTACCAGGAAAGGTTAAAGGACCTTAACATGTATAGCTTGGAAGTAAGAAGAGACAAAGGGGATATGATAGAAACTTTTAAATACATAAAGGGAATCATCACGGTAAAAGAGGAGAGAATATTTAAAAGAAGAAAAACTTCTACAAGAGGACATAGTTTTAAATTAGAGGGGCAAAGGTTTAAAAGTAATATCAGGAAGAATTACTTTACTGAGAGAGTAGTGGACGCACGGAATAGCCTTCCTGCAGAAGTGGTAGCTGCAAATACAGTGAAGGAGTTTAAGCATGCATGGGATAGGCATAAGGCCATCCTTCATATAAGATAGGGCCTGGGGCTATTCATAGTATTCAGCATATTGGGCAGACTAGATGGGCCAAATGGTTCTTATCTGCCGAAACATTCTATGTTTCTATGTTTCTGTTTATTAGGCTAGAATTAACGAATACGGAATATAGCAGCAGTGCCAAGTAGAAATCGCAATGCGATTACTTCAAGTTATATTAATCGCATTGCGATTTCAATTAGCACTGCTATATTCCATATTCGTTAACTTCGTTAATTCTAGCAAGCTGATCCATTATAAACACAGCTCTAAGTTGAAATCGCAATGCGATTAATATAACTTGAAGTAATCGCATTGCGATTTCTACTTGGCACTGCTGCTATATTCCGTATTCGTTAATTCTAGCCTAATATGTAAGATAGCAGTGCACTGCTAAGTTGTAATCGCAATGCGATTAATATAACTTGAATTAATCGCATTGCGATTTCAACAAACATGGTTTACTATGGTTGCTAAAACGAAGATGGAGAATACTTCGTTATCTTCGTTTTGAGGAATCTGACAAATACATTCGTCATATTCGCTAATTCTACCAAGCCAACCATAGTAAACCAGGTCTAAGTAGAAATCGCAATGCGATTAATTCAAGTTATATTAATCACATTGCGATTTCAACGTAATTCTCTAATCCGACAGTATATTTTAGTATGGAGACGTTCCCATGTATGGCTGGCTTGGTAGAATTAGCGAATATGACGAATGTATTCGTCATATTCCTCAAAACGAAGATAACAAAGTATTCTCCATCTTCGTTTTAGCTACCTATTCGTCAACTTCGCTAATTCTAGCAATCAAATAGGAAGGTTGACTATAGAGACAGCTGTGTTTAATTCGCTATGCGATTATATTATATTTTTTTTTTAATAAATAGAATAATTATAATAATTATCAAGTAATATAATTATTCTATTTATTTTTAAAAAAAGCAAAGTAATATAATCGCATAGCGAATTAAACACAACTGTCTTTATAGTCAAGCGTCCTATTTGATTGCTGGAATTAGTGAAGTTGACGAATAGGTAGCTTAAACGAAGATGGAGAATACTTCGTTATCTTCGTTTTGAGGAATATGACGAATACATTCGTCATATTCGCCATCTTCGCTATAATTCTAGATATGAAACCAATAGGAAAGTAGCCTTAAGTTACAATCGCAATACGCGATTATTTAAATCGCATATTAATCGCGATAACTAGAATAATGACGAATATTCGATTTCGACGAATATGAAACGAATATTCTATCGAATATTCGCGAATTACGTCGAAATCGAATATGGCACCTGCTGCTCATCACTAGTCAAACGTATCCCCCACTGTCAGTCCCTTCGGGATCCATGCCTCATTCATATTTATGAAGGTGAGGTAATCAACACTTTTTTGACCGAGGCAACTTCTCTTGTCAGTGACAATGCCTCCTGCTGCACTGAAGGTCCTTTCTGACAGGACACTTGAAGCAGGGCAGGCCAGAAGTTCTGTCGCAAACTGGGATAGCTCAGGCCACAGGTCAAGCCTGCACACCCAGTAGTGAAGGGGTTCATCGCTCCTCAGAGTGTCAATATCTGCTGTTAAGGCGAAGTAGTCTGCTACCTGTCGGTCGAGTCGTTCTCTAAGGCTGGATCCCGAAGGGCTGTGGCAATGTGTAGGACTGAAAAAGCTCTGCATGTCCTCCATTAACAACACATCTGTAAATCGTCTAGTCCTTGCCGCCGTGGTAGGAGGAGTATTACATTCACCACTTCCCCTGTTAGATTCCCGTTGTGCTGTGACATCCCCCTTATAAGCTGTGTAAAGCATATTTTTTAGTTTGGTTTTGAACTGCTGCATCCTTTCCGACTTTCGGTAATTTGGTAACATTTCTGCCACTTTCTGCTTATACCGGGGGTCTAGTAGCGTGGCCACCCAGTACAGGTCGTTCTCCTTCATCCTTTTTATACGAGGGTCTCTCAACAGACATGACAGCATGAAAGACCCCATTTGCACAAGGTTGGATGCAGAGCTACTCATTTCGCGTTCCTCGTCCTGACTGATGTCATTGACGGTCTGTTCTTCCCCCCAGCCATGTACAACACCATGGGTCCCAGATAGGTGACAACAACTAGGCATTGCGCATAAGCGTCCATTAACGTGGCAAAAAAATTCCCAGCTCCACAGAGGCTGTCCTAGCACCCCAGGTCTTACAAATACTCGTTGACTGCTTTTTCTTGTTGAAGCAGGCAGTCGAACATTAGGAGTGTTGAATTCCAACATGTCGGGCTGTCGCAAATCAAGCGCCTAACTGGCATGTTGTTTCGCCACTGAATATCGGAAAAGTGTGCCATGGCCATGTAGGAACGCCTGAAATGGCCACACACCCTCCTGGCCTGCTTGAGAATGTCCTGTAAGCCTGGGTACTTAGACACAAAGCGTTGTACAATGAGTTTCAAAACATGTGCCATGCACGGCACATGTGACAACTTGCCCAAATTCAATGCCGACAACAAATTTGTTCCATTGTCACACACCACTTTGCCGATCTCCAGTTGGTGCGGGGTCAGCCACTGATCCACCTGTGCGTTCAGGGCGGACAGGAGTGCTGGTCCTGTGTGGCTCTCTGCTTTCAGGCAAGTCAACCCTAAGACAGCGTGACACTGTCGTATCCGGGATGTGGAATAGCCCCTGGGGAGCTGGGAGGATTTAGTTGACGTGCAGCCAGACGCCGCAGCAGAAGAGGACTCAGCCGAGGAGGATCTCGAAGAGGATATAGTAGGAGTAGAGGAGGTGGCAGTAGGCCTGCCTGCAAGTCGTGGCGGTGTCACCAACTCCGCTGCGGAGCCACGCATTCCATGCTTGTCAGCCATCAGCAGGTTGACACAATGCGCAGTGTACGTGATATACCAGCCCTGACCGTGCTTTGCAGACCAGGTATCAGTGGTCAGATGGACCCTTGCCCCAACACTGTATGCCAGAGATGCCATGACTTCCTTTTCAATAACATAGTAGAGGTTTGGGATTGCCTTTTTTGAAAAAAAATTTCGTCCTGGTACCTTCCACTGCGGTGTCCCAATAGCGACAAATTTTTTGAAGGCCTCAGACTCCACCAGCTGGTATGGTAAAAGCTGGCGGGCTAAGAGTTCCGTCAAGCAAGCTGTCAGTCCCCGGGCAAGGGGGTGACTCTGTGACATTGGCTTCTTACGCTCAAACATGTCCTTGACAGACACCTGACTGTGGGCAGATGAGCAGAAACTGCTGAAGGTGAGAGGCGGAGTGGCGGTTGGTTGAGAGGGGGCAGGGAGGACAGCAGTGGTTGACGTGGCTGAAGATGCTGGACCAGGAGGAGCATGGTGGCTTTGAGTTTGTGTGCTGCTTGTACTCATGTTTTGATCCCATAGGCGTTTGTGATGTGAGATCATGAGCCTTCGCAAAGCAGTTGTACCGAGGTCGGTGTTGAACTTCCCACGACTCAGTTTCTTTTGGCACAGGTTGCAAATGGCATTGCTGTTATCAGAGGCAGACACACAAAACAACTGCCCACTGCTGAGCTGAGCTTTGCAATGACAGCATTCTGGTGGTGGCAACAGCATGCATTGACTGGCGTACTGTCTGGCTGACCCCGGGTGTCGATACATGCTGTCTGACTATACCACTAACTCCTTGCGACGACCTCCCCCTGCTTCCAACTCGTCTCCTCCTCCTTCTCTCTGTCTCCCCTTCTGAACTTTCCCCATCTTCTTCTCTTTGAGCAGGCACCCACATTGCATCCGTGGACACATCGTCATCATCAACCACTTCACTTGTATCTGACACCTCAGCAAAGGAAGCAGCAGCGGGTACAACATCATCATCATCATCATCACAATGTATGTCCATGTATGTAATCCTGCCTGACTGAGACATATCCCTGTAATCTACATCATCTGGCAATAATGGTTGCGCATCACTAATTGCATCCAAATGATGTGTAAATAACTCCTCTGACGGATCAAGTGAAGCGGCTGTGGTGGCTGTGGTGGTAGTGTTGGTGGTGGCGGTGGGCGGGAGCGTGGTAACTTGAGAGCAGTTGACCGAAGCTGAGCTGGAGGAGGATGGTGCGTCAAGGTTCTAAGCGGAAGCTGTTGAAGATTGGGTGTCCTGTCTAAGCCAGTCAACTATGTCCTCAGAATTTTTCAGGTTCAGGGTACGTGGCCTCTGAACACTAGGCATTATTCCAGGGACAGTGGAAATCACAGCACCACGACCACGACGGCCCCTGCAGGGTGGCCTGCCTCTGCCTGTCATTTTTTTTTAGATAAGTGGTACTACGCGTGCTAGGTACTGTGCCACCCGGTATGAGTGGTGGGCACTGGCAGTGGGCACACTACAGTCAGTGGAAGTGGGCCTGACACACACTGACAGCAGGCAAGAAACTGAAATTACACTAAAGTGTAAGAATTAAATGTCTTATTTATCGGCAAGCTACTGTGCCACCCAGTATGAGTGGTTGGCACTGGCAGTGGGCACACAGCAGTCATTGAAAGTGGGCCTGACACACACTGGCAGCAGGCAAGCAACTGAAATTACACTACAGTTTAAAAATAAAATGCTTTATTTATCGGCAAGCTACTGTGCCACCCGGTATGAGTGGTCGGCACTGGCAGTGGGCACACTACAGTCAGTGGAAGTGGACCTGACACACACTGGCAGCAGGCAAGCAACTGAAATTACACTAAAGTGTAAAAATTTTATGCATTATTTATCGGCAAGCAACTGTGCCACCCGGTATGAGTGGTTGGCACTGGCAGTGGGCACACTACAGTCAGTGGAAGTGGGCCTGACACACACTGGCAGCAGGCAAGCAACTGAAATTACACTAAAGTGTAAAAATTAAATGCATTATTTATCGGCAAGCTACTGTGCCACCCGGTATGAGTGGTTGGCACTGACAGTGGGCACACTACAGTCTGTGGAAGTCGGCCTGACACACACTGGCAGCAGGCAAGCAACTGAAATTAGACTAATGTGTAAAAATGAAATGCCTTATTTATCGGCAGGCTACTGTTCCACCCGGTATGAGTAGTTGGCACTGGCAGTGGGCACACTACAGTCTGTGGAAGTCGGCCTGACACACATTGGCTGCAAGCAAGCAACTGACATTAGACTAATGTGTAAAAATTAAATGCCTTATTTATCGGCAAGCTACTGTGCCACCCGGTATGAGTGGTTGGCACTGGCAGTGGGCACACTACAGTCTGTGGAAGTTGGCCTGACACACACTGGCAGCAGGCAAGCAACTGAAATTAGACTAATGTGTAAAAATTAAATGCCTTATTTATCGGCAAGCTACTGTGCCACCCGGTATGAGTGGTTGGCACTGGCAGTGGGCACACTACAGTCTGTGGAAGTCGGCCTGACACACACTGGCAGCAGGCAAGCAACTGAAATTATAATAATGTGTAAAAATGAAATGCCTTTTTTATCGGCAAGCTACTTTGCCACCCGGTATGAGTGGTTGGCACTGGCAGTGGGCACACTACAGTCTGTGGAAGTCGGCCTGACACACACTGGCAGCAGGCAAGCAACTGAAATTAGGCTAATGTGTAAAAATGAAATGACTTATTTATCGGCAAGCTACTGTGCCACCCGGTATGAGTGGTTAGCACTGGCAGTGGGCACACTACAGTCTGTGGAAGTCGGCCTGACACACACTGGCAGCAGGCAAGCAACTGAAATTAGACTAATGTGTAAAAATGAAATGCCTTATTTATCGGCAGGCTACTGTTCCACCCGGTATGAGTAGTTGGCACTGGCAGTGGGCACACTACAGTCTGTGGAAGTCGGCCTGACACACATTGGCTGCAAGCAAGCAACTGACATTAGACTAATGTGTAAAAATTAAATGCCTTATTTATCGGCAAGCTACTGTGCCACCCGGTATGAGTGGTTGGCACTGGCAGTGGGCACACTACAGTCTGTGGAAGTTGGCCTGACACACACTGGCAGCAGGCAAGCAACTGAAATTAGACTAATGTGTAAAAATTAAATGCCTTATTTATCGGCAAGCTACTGTGCCACCCGGTATGAGTGGTTGGCACTGGCAGTGGGCACACTACAGTCTGTGGAAGTCGGCCTGACACACACTGGCAGCAGGCAAGCAACTGAAATTATAATAATGTGTAAAAATTAAATGCCTTTTTTATCGGCAAGCTACTGTGCCACCCGGTATGAGTGGTTGGCACTGGCAGTGGGCACACTACAGTCTGTGGAAGTCGGCCTGACACACACTGGCAGCAGGCAAGCAACTGAAATTAGGCTAATGTGTAAAAATGAAATGACTTATTTATCGGCAAGCTACTGTGCCACCCGGTATGAGTGGTTAGCACTGGCAGTGGGCACACTACAGTCTGTGGAAGTCAGCCTGACACACACTGGCAGCAGGCAAGCAACTGAAATTAGACTAATGTGTAAAAATGAAATGCCTTATTTATCGGCAAGCTACTGTGCCACCCGGTATGAGTGGCTGGCACTGGCATTGGGGACACTTCAGTCTGTGGAAGTCGGCCTGACACACACTTGCAGCAGGAAAGCAACTGAAATTACACTAAAGTGTAAAAATTAAATGCCTTATTTATCGGCAAGCTACTGTGCCACCCGATATGAGTGGTTGGCACTGGCAGTGGGCACACTACAGTCTGTGGAAGTTGGCCTGACACACACTGGCAGCAGGCAAGCAACTGAAATTAGACTAATGTGTAAAAATTAAATGCCTTATTTATCGGCAAGCTACTGTGCCACCCGGTATGAGTGGTTGGCACTGGCAGTGGGCACACTACAGTCTGTGGAAGTCGGCCTGACACACACTGGCAGCAGGCAAGCAACTGAAATTAGACTAATGAGTAAAAATTAAATGCCTTATTTATCGGCAAGCTACTGTGCCACCCGGTATGAGTGGTGGACACTGGCAGTGGGCACACTACAGTCAGTGGGCCTGACACACACTGGTAGCAGGCAAGCAACTGAAATTACACTAAAGTGTAAAAATTAAATGCGTTTTTTTTATGCAAAGTCCTATGCCACACGGGGTGAGTGGTGGGCACTGGCAGTGGGCACACTACAGTCAGTGGAAATGGGCCTGACACACACTAGCAGGCAAGCAACTGAAATTACACTAAAGTGTAAAAATTAAATGCCTTTTTTTGATGCAAAGTCCTGTGCCATACGGGATGAGTGGTGGGCACTGGCTGTGGGCACACTACAGTCAGTGAAAGTCGGCCTGACACACACTAGCAGGCAAGCAACTGAAAAAACACTAAAGTGTAAAAATTAAATGCCTTTTTATGATGCAAAGTCCTGTGCCACACGGGTTGAGTGGTGTGCACTGGCAGTGGGCACACTACAGTCTGTGGGCCTGCAGCTCCTCACACACGGGCAGGCCAAGCAACTGCAATATATAATGAGAAGGAAAAAAAAGCAGACTAATGTAGCAGCCCTAAAAAGGGGGTGCTGTCAGGACACTGTCCTTACAGCAGAGATCAGATGAGTCTTTCAGGACTGGAGTGGACACTGAATACACTAGCCTAGCTATCGATTTCCCAATTAAATCAGCAGCAACTACACTGTCCCTCCTCTGCAGCTTCCGAATGAATCTAAAATGGATGTTCAGGAGATGGGAGGGTCTGGGAGGGAGGGTATGCTGCTGATTGGCTGGAATGTGTCTGCTGACTGTGAGGTACAGGGTCAAAGTTTCCTCAATGATGATGTATAGGGGGCGAACCGAACATCGCATGTGTTCGCCCGCCGCGGCGAACGCGAACAAGCTATGTTCGCCGGGAACTGTTCGTCTGTGGATAGTTCGGGCCATCTCTACTCCTTTGTAGCCAGGCCGAGATCTTAGCGTTGGATCCTGCCATCGGTATACTCGATTTAACAGGTAGTCTTCGCCGTCCCGTAGGAAATTTGATCTCTTCTTTTCTTGGGTCTCTTTACTGTAGGTCTCGATGTGATTGTCAACAGTGTTCTTTAATTTGGTGAACTCCTCAGAGCTCAGAGAGTCCTGTAATTGTTGCTCTGTGGTTGCGATCTTCTCTTTTAAGTCCACAATGGTTTTTTGTAGTTTCTCAACAGTCAATAGGATCAGATCCAGTGAACACTTGTTGACAATTTTCTCAAAGTCCGCACAATAGTTCAGGTCATCGGAGAAGAAGGTGGGACGCAAATGTACGCGCATCCCCCAAGGGGTCTGGTTTAATTTGAAGTACACCGCAAGGGTCAGGGCATGTAATTCATATGAGGCCAATCTTCTTGATTCCCGCTCTCAGTGTCTTTTCTTAAACTCACTTGCAGGAATAGCCAGAAATTCAATTGAGGATGTCACCTGTGACAGGATCTGAGTCGCATCATCCTCATTAAAACTGAGGGTAGTAGTAATGTTCGTCATCAAAATGGTCGGTGCACTTCTCAAATATATCGCCAAATTCCAAATAAGACAGCTCGCAACCTTCAAATTGATGTCTGCAGGGGAAAGGATCAATCCCCATACGAATGGTAAAAGATAATCCCAGCAGACGTATTTGCTCTCAATGGTATACTTTATTTCACACACAGCGGTTCACAGGACATTTCAGCTAGTTTAGCCTTTCTAATCTGCACAATGTGAACTGACACTTTCTCACATTTTATAGGCATAAATCACAATCATGGAAGTGAAGTGTCGCACCAGGACAGCGAGTGAACAAAATAGAGGTGCTCTCAGTTGGTAGATCCACCCACTCCACACAAAAAAACTTTTTCAAAAAACAACTGGGCACTCTCCTATATCTGGAAATCAGTAATTTATTGCCTATATTAAAAACAAACACCAATTGACATACAACAAATATAGAAGCAAATCCACAAAAAATGTGCAAAACGGGAATGATCAGCCAATATAAAGCGGCAACAGTCACCAACAGAAACAATCAAATTGTGCCAGTTCATGTGCATCGATTAAGTATACACTGCGGGGGAAGCGTTGACCCACAGGCAAATTATATTATGAACTATAGAGGTAGCTCACAAATAACACTGTCCCTTATATGGTTCAAATGCCGGATTGAAGGATCATCAGCAGTGATAAACTTGAATTCTTTCCCATTCAGTCTCTAAACAAAGTCCCTCTTATGTTTGTATATGCGGTCTAAGATCGCATAAGATGTATCAAGCGGCGTCCCGCTCCTGTGATAATTCAGCGGCGTCCCGCTGTATTTCACTATAGTGACTGCGGGCGTTATTCAATAACTTTCATTGATAAAAGAAGGCCACAGTCTTACCAGGGAGGACATCTTGTGCGGAGCCTGTATGTGTCCCCGAATTATTCCCGTCTGAACTCACCATGCCAGCGTCTCCACGTGGTTCTCTGCAGATGTCTGGTCCCACTCTGGAGCACCACAGCTTGCATGGCAGACGGAGTTCACTTTGTGTAGGGTCACTATCATTCACAAGGATCCGATGTGGTATTTCACTTGTACGTCCCTGGGTAGATGGCCAAAGGTTGGTTCTAATGTGCAAATGCTCCCCTTCTTCAGTGGTTAACATCCCCAAGTAGACAATAGACCCATATAAAAAAAAAAAAAAATCAACTGGCTGAATATTTGTATTTTGCTCTATATTATGCAAGTAGATGAAAATAAATAAATAAAATCAAACAAAACAGATAATAATATGCAAATTAATCGTCTGGCTAAATATTCAAATCAACTGGCTGAATATTCGAAAATTGCACAAAAGAATAGAGTTAAACAAATATAGTCAGGAAAAAACATATTAAGCAATATCTGATAATAAAACCAAGACATACACTTATACAACTAAAGTATCTGAGTCGAATAAAATAAAAAACGCATCAGATCATCATCTGCGGTTGTGCCGCGTTTTTGGTGCGTTATCTCCGCAAACTCCAGCACAATATTTTCTATAAAAACTTGTCACATTAAATATAACTAAATAGTAATATGGACCTGAAGTACATATAAATACACATAGACTTAACAAAATAACCTCATAAATATGTAAATAAAATGAAATATAAAATGGAGATAGGGGGAAGAAGAACAAAAAGTGGGGGCCCATTGGCAAGAGAGAATCGGCCACATTAAATGAATGGCACAATTGACTGTCGCCAAAGGGCACCCACCTATGTCATCACAAAAATCCAAAAAGTTCGAATTCGGCGTTAAATCCGCCTGGTATCAACGTGTTAAATTCGAAAATATATTTTGTCTCCACTGTAGACATTTTTTCAACGTGGTTAGCCCCTCTCCAATCTTTCGGAATTTTTTCAACTGCTGCAAATCTCAACCCTGAAGGGTTTTGATTATGCACCTTCTTAAAATGATTAGAGACTAAGTGGAGTTCGTAACCTTTCCGAATGTTGGCCACATGTTTGGAAATACGTTTCTATTGGTGTTTATTACAAGGACATTCTATTATATAAATAATATTCTCCAAAGTACAGGTTAAAAATTCTTTTATTTCATGTTTGAACTGATTCATAGTGGAAATAATTTCCTTTGTCCTCTTAGGGAAATTAGTAATCTTACAATTATTACAATAACCGCACTTAAATAAGGCTTTTATATCAGCCCATTTCTGTATGGAGAAGATTTCCTTTTCTTGTTTCCTGACAGTTGGGTCTACCTTAATGCCCAAATTCGGAGCCTTTGTAAACGTGATCATTGGATTGGTCTGCATTAAAGGGCCTACTATTTTATCCTTTTTAATTAAATGCCAGTGTTTTTGTACAATATATTTAATAGTTTTATAATCATTACTATATGGTAATACCATACGGACATAGTCAACCTCCTGTTGTTTACCTGAATCATCTTTTTATTGAAAGAAGGACTCCCTGCCCATCTTCCTTACCTTATCTAATGCGCCGTTTACAAGGTCTGTTGGGTACTTTTTTTCAAGAAAGTTGTTTTTCATTTGCAAGGCTTCTATTTCAAATTGTTTATTAGAGGTGCAGTTCCTTCTAATCCTATGGAACTGTCCCTGGGTGATATTCAATAACCAACTCGGGAGGTGACAGCTGCTGTATAGAATATAACTATTACGGAAAGTGGGCTCAATATAAGTACAACAGTTCAATTTTTTATTTTCCACATAAAGTTTTAAATCTAAAAATTCAACTTTCTCCTGGCTCGTATGCTTCATATTAGTGAGATCACAGATATCTATGCTAGCATCGTGTGATGAGTATTACACAAGTCTGGAATGGTGGCCCAAAAAAGGTGAAAAAGCCTCAACTTTAATATTGTCATAAGAAGCATTGGCTCGAATTTGTAAAAAAGTACGAACAGTGGAAAGTAGAAGATTGAATACTGGTGATTTGGAGTGGTGAGATGAAAGTCAATAAGCTAGGCTCTGATTGGTGAAAATGGGTCTGGAAGAAACAAGGGAAAAGGGAGGCAATTCAAGGAACTTTCAAGGTCAGTGGAGGAAACCTGATGATATTGGGTTGTTTCACAGCCAAAAGCATTGGATACTTGATCAACATCAATGTTGGTCTCAATGCTGAACTATATGTGAGTATCCTACAAGACAAGTTACTTCATACTAGGGCTGCACGATATGGGAATTTTGTGCGATTGCGATTAGGGCCCTAAAAATTGCGATAACGATATGCGATGCGATATTTTAAGGGAATTGTGCTAGAGGTCTATCTGCTTGGATTTTCAAGGTAAGAGCTCACACAGATGACTGATAATGTGAAATGTAGTTATGCTGAACTCAAGAACTGAAATGCGCAGTGTTTTCAAAATAAAATACATATTTGCATTAGTACAAAATACAAAACTTGCCATTTTCTTAATAGCGCTGCACAGAACAGATAAATAAAATAGATATAAGAACATGTGTTCATTAAAATAACGACTTTCCTCCAGACCCCCCCCCCCTCCCTCCCCGCACTGTAACTGATGTATCGCCGGGTGCACTGTGCAGCGGCCGGAGATAGTGTGAGTGTCACGTAGAAAGTCAACCATCGCTTTATAAGACACACTTTTGGGGGGAAAAAGTGTGTCTTATAAGGCAGAAAATGCGGTAATATAATTGCAGCATTTTTGGGTCGGCAAATTGCGATTGCTTTCGCGATATATTGTGCAGGCCTACTTCATACACTCGAGTACTATGGGTATGAAAAGGACAGCATAGTGTTCCAGCAGGACAACAACCCAAAGCATACAGTTGTGTTCAATATTATTCAACCCCTACTGAAATTGAGTGTTTTGGCCAGTTTGATATTGAGTTTGATCATTTCAGTCATCTTGTTTACAATTAAATCAAAGAGGCACTTGTAAGTCAGACAAATATAACATAACATTTATAATGAAATAACCACAAATGTCTTTTCTGTGCTGACATCATTATCAGTTTTATTCAACCCCCAAGTGACATTCAATCTTAGTACTTAGTACAACATCCTTTTCCAGTTATAACAGCTTTTAAACGTGAAGCATAGCTTGACACAAGTGTCTTGCAGCGATATACGGGTATCTTCGCTCATTCTTCTTGGGCAAAAGCCTCCAGTTCAGTCACATTCTTAGGCTTGCGCTCTGCAACTGCTTTCTTTAGGTCCCACCAGAGGTTCTGGTGACTGCGATGGCCACTTCAAAATGTTCCAGCCTTTAATCTGCAACCATGCTCTAGTGGACTTGGAGGTATGCTTGTGATCATTATCCTGTTGAAAGGTCCAACGTCTCCCAAGCCTGAGGTTTGTGACGGACTGCATCACATTTTCATCCAATATCTCCTGGTACTGAAGAGAATTCATGGTACCTTGCACACGCTGAAGCTTCCCTGTACCTGTAGAAGCAAAACAGCCCCAAAGCATGATTGACACCCCGCCATGCTTCACAGTAGGCAAGGTGTTCTTTTCTTCATAGGCCTTGTTCTTCCTCCTTCAAACATAGCGTTGATCCATGGGCCCAAATAGTTCTAATTTTGTTTCATCAGTCCACAGAACACTATCCCAAAACGTTTGTGGTTTGTCCACATGACTTTTGGCATACTGCAGTCGACTATTTTTATTCTTTGGAGACAGCATGGGGAGTTCTGGCATGGAGGCCTTCATTACGCAGTGTGCGCCTTATTGTCTGAGCTGAAACTTCAGTACCCACATCTGACAAATCTTTTTTCAGTTCCTCAGCAGTCACACGGGGACTTTTCTCCACTTTTCGCTTCAGGTAGCGCACAGCAGTCGAAGTCAGCATCTTCTTTCTGCCACGACCAGGTAGCGTTCCAACAGTGCCCTTTGCCTTGAATTTGCGAATGATGCTTCCTATGGTGTCTCTTGGTATGTTTAACATCTTTGCAATCTTCTTATAGCCATTGCCCTTCCTGTGAAGAGAAATCACCTCTTCTCTTGTCTTCCTGGACCATTCTCTTGACTTCACCATGTCTGTAAACACACCAGTAAATGTCTAGAAGGAGCTGAGTATCACAGTCATTTTACATCTGCCTAATTGGTGTTTATTATGCTTGATTGCTGCTCCTTGACATCCACAGGTGTTTTCAATACCTGATCGAAAACACTTGAACGAACCTCTGTTCCTAAGAGTGGTAGTGTTTAAGGGGTTGAATAATTGTGTCAATGAAGAAATCACAATAAAAACATTTAATACTGTATTACAAAAACAATTGATGTCATTTTAGTTGCATTTGGTTCTTTAAAAAGTCCTTGTAAGATTTCATTCTGAACACAATTACAAATGTACACTAAATTCCCTAAAACCCTTTACAGCATTGGGGGTTGAATAATTTTGAACACAACTGTACGTCGAGATTGGCAAAGAAATGGTTCAATGACAATGATGTAGAAGTGATGGATTGGCCCCCACAGTCCCTAGACCTCAACCCAATTGAACACTTGTGGGTAGAGTTGAAGAAAAAGCTGTATTCGTACCCAAGTAAGTCAGTCAGTATGCACCAACATTGGGAATGTGTAGAAGAGACCTGGAAACAGATTTCGTTCGAGACATGATTTAATCTGATTGAGAGCTTGCCCAGAAGGATTCAGGCAGTGTTGAAAGTTAAAGGTGAATTTACAAAATATTAATAAAATTAAAATTTTAGGAGCAAAACAGTAACGATGCAGTTACATAACAAGAATCTGCATAAGTAATCATGATGGTCATCTCAAGTTCAAAGTTGTAGTCGATGGTGAGATATAGAGCCTGAAAGACAAAAGTTCAAAACATTGTTACCCTTTTGCTCGTCAGTGTATATATACAAACACAGAGAGAAAAAAAGCAATGCCAGGATTTAAGTTTTTTTCTGGTCACCTCCACTTCTCCCCCAAAAAATTATCAAAAGTTTGCATGTATCCCAAAATAGTATCAATGAAAACTACAGATCCACCGGACTTCTGGAATTAGCCAAGCTATTTTTGGGGCTCCCATAGAAATGAATGGAGGATGGCCGCACATACTTGGCTGCCCTCCAGTCACTTTGGGAGTTCTATTCTAGAGCTAGGAGTGGTTCCCAGATATGTATCTGACATTAGTGACATATACATATGCCACCAACATCTGAAGTGAGACCACCTCTTTAACCCTTATGCTACATAATTTTGTCCTGATACATCTCAGACTTGTATGCCAGAGAACTTATATGGAACAAGAAGGAATGGGAGATCGGACATTTCACCAAAGTTTGATGATCGTGCTAAGAACTACACGATCTTAACCTCACTGTCAAAGAAGAACTTGACTTGCTTGTCAATTGCTTAGGCTCAGAATCTGCAGAGCATATCAATCATTAAGAGCAGTTTATATGGGTCATTCAGGGGAAGGTCTTGCTGCAGCAAGTGGGAGACTTGAACAACCTAAGGCAGTTCTGAAGCCATAAAAAGTGCCTTGTTTAAATGACTTCACACCTTCCCAAATATAACTCACAAGGACAACTGCAAGCTCCAGGATCTGAGTGATCTGCTAAAGGAACTTAAATTGGCTAAATCAGACTCTCATCTGCCTGGTCTGAATTACTTAGATACTGCTCATGGAATGATGTCCAAATGGTGTCCGAACTACCACACTGCATGCAAGAAAAATGGGACAACCAGGATTGTGATACGTAATATACAGAAAAGCGACATGGAACTAAAATGTATACATGATAAAAGAGATATTTTCCAATAAACAGCCCCATTGTGAAACCAAACCAGTAATTGACAGTCATGCTGAGGCATGCTTTGGGTTGCTGGTAACTTAAACGAGACCAAGGAGAATTCAGAAAGGAATCCTCTCATTTTTCCTGGCGATCACCATGTTCCCACACTGCTTATATGAAATTAGACTCCACTAGAATATTAGGGACAGGGGTTCACCTAGTTGCTAGATGTAACAACTCTTTAGACACCAAAAATTACATAAATATTTCAGACTTATTGAGTACCAAAACAGACATGCTAATGTGGAAACACTACTTATGTCCCACTATGGAGATGGATATATGCAATAATAGAGAAAGATACACAAAACAAAATATAAAGAAAAAAGAGGTTGTGTAAATGACACATAGGTCACAGATAAAATGCCTTGGAGGGATCCCCCAGGGTACTACACAGTGGAGGGAAAGGACTATCCCTCAGAGGTGGGACACCTGAGATCTATCACAAATTTTCCCAATCCCAATATGCTTCCCCGTGATTAACAGTTCCTCAGATGACAATATCACAAGACATAAAAACCACATGTACTGTATTATACACACTTTGATAATATGTAAGTTTGATAGAGGGTGAAGCTGGATGAGTGTTCATACAAAAGTACCTGTGTACACATTGTGTACTACCAATTAGTTCTCTAAATGCTGAAAATACACATATAGCTATACAGGGGGGAAAAAAACCTTAGTGGCCATACGGTGTATATAATAAAGTATATCTCCAGCTTGTCTCCAGAGGCTAATTCATCAGTGGCATCATATTTCAAACATAGATGAGCCTTAAAATGTGAACTCTTAGTGGTCCATAGAAGTCCTCTAACAACCACCAATAGGATAATTACCAACACCATACAAAGGCATTTGTAGCCATTGATCAGGCCTTGGCACTTGTATATCAGGACTCAAAAGTATGGTCCCACACACAGTAAAGGTGCCAGATGGCAGTTGCATAGATGATATTATTGATAGGAATAAGACCCAGTCAAGCGCATCGATGTTGGACGCACGTGTACTGGGGAGAACGCCAGGTCACGCTGAAAGGCCATCTATACAACTTCCGTCTGGCACCTTTACTGTGTTTGATATACAAGTGCCAAGGCCCAAACAATTGCAACATCACTATTATAAGGCCTTTGTAGCTCAGTAATTATCCTATGGCTAGTTGTTAAACGTCTTCTATCGGCACTATCCTTTAATTCATTGATACAAATAACCTTGCCTGGGGACTTATGGCAATGGCACTGCACTGTACAACTGGTTCAGGCAAACCACTAAGCAAGTGGATCATAAAAAATGCCTTCAACACAACATCAAGGATATTTTTTTTTACAAATTTAAAATTTTAAATGTTTCTTACTATCTAATAATTGTTTCAAATCTAACACTCTTCAACATTATAGCTATTGATAATAAGAAAGAAGCCAATAAATATTCACAGAGCTGTGTTTTTATATATTTTAAGAGTTTTTCCAAGAATACACATTGAGGACCACCAGAGATGAAATTATTTATTTCTTCCGTTTCTACCACCGATAGCATAATCATTTAAGATAGCACAGGTTTTAGCTGAAGTGCCCCAAAATAACACATGGTTATATCGTGGCAAATTCAGCTCTGGTACATCTGTATGATGGCATTTTGTCCACCTCACTCTTATGCTTTCAGGAACTAATTGCAATAGTAACGCTACATTTGAGTGATTATTTTCAAGGTCTGTAAGATACACACAATTGTGTGCAACCAAGTTTCATTCTTCTGTCTCCCAATTCTGGGTGGCCATAATTCAGTATCTATCTAAACTGTACGCTTCTTGATTCACTAAAGAGAGTTCAGCAGTTCTCACCCGCATTGCTACAATCCACCTGTGAGTGAAAGAATACAACCCGCTATTCATTAACATATGCCTTAGTATCTCTAATGTTAGGCAACCTGACTTGGCCAGGGGCTAATGTTGACAGCAAATACTTCCGCATCTTCATTGTGGTCGACAATAAGGTTTGGGAAGAGCATGGCATGATGTCCATGCAGACTAAATAAAAGGTTTTGTCAAGAATTTACAACAGGTCAACTCTTCTTTTTTGCTTATTTCTTTTCAATATCGAAATGAAGGGCTGACCGACAAGGTTAAACCTCCCTTATTAATAAGGCATTGGGAGAGCTTTGTCTCATTAGGGCACTCCGAAGTGTGCATTTACTGCAATTTCCAACACTTAATAGAGAGAGGTCAGTGTAGGTCATGCTCAATTTCCACTTGGCAGACACAGGAAAAAAATGGATGCCATCCATTTGCACAAATTTGAATAATTCCTCTCAACCTCCCTTTCTTTGCGAGCCCACCTATAATTCCTCCACTGAGTCTCGCAATGGTGTTTAGCTGCCAAAAGTAGCTGACTGGCCAGGCTGTAATGGAGATGACACATTCTATGAATCCAGGTGTCAAAATAAAGCCTCCTTTCCACCCCCCTTCTCTTTTACTATAGGGAATAGGAGCTGCCTCTCATGAGCTCTTAAACTTATCATAAATGTATCAAGATTGCTGTGAGCCATGAAACAGCTGTAGACAATTAATCTTTCCACAATTCTTTCGGCATAAGAATTGCTTTCCCGCAAAGCAACATCTGCCACACGGAGGTGATTATTCATGGGCAGTGAACGCCACCAGTCTTATGCATAGAACCATCAGCGGCAATGAAGCACAATTTATAGTTTTCCCTGGTTCAGTAAAAATAACATTTCGGCTGCATTAAAACATCATCCATCAGCATTGTCCCAGAGCTCCTAGCCCATCTCATCCGAAGAAATTAAAAAGTATTCATTTTAATGCTAACTTGTGAAGCTTGCAATGACATTCCCTTATTCTTCTGCCAGTGCAGACAGAGGGAGGGTGAAGAGGGTGGAAGATATAAGGGGAAGGTTGCGCGGTGCAGCCAAGCTGAGGATTAAATGTGCTGCTAAGATAGTAATGATATCCCAATTATAGTGCTGCTGCTTCTTATTTATTCATAAGGCTGAATACTTAATCACAAAATCCTGGAATCAAATTGAACAACTAAATGGAGAAAGTTATTTCACAGACGCAGCACTCTGTGATCCTTGTGAGGCAGATGTTTGGGAAGAATATCGGAAGAAATACATATCATACTGGAATGTGTCAATAACGTTAATGTGCTTTTTATGCACTGACCATTCTCACATGCAGCAATTTAAAAAAAAGAAAATTACTGCGATATCTTGAAGGATTTCCTTTACAAATTCCTGAAGTCCAACCTATTGCGTACCTTAATACTGACAAATACAGTTAGGGTCAGCTCGAGATGTATGTGGGCTGTAGGGCAACAGAGTCACAGAGATTCCTCGGCTATCTTACCCATGGCTTTATAAGGGTGCAGTCAAAAAAAGGAATACCACAGCACTCTCATAGTTGGTCTCTTTAACTCTTCTTTATTGTCCCAGTATGTGACGTTTCGACTCCTATGAGTCTTTTTCAAGCATAGTGAATTTACAAGTAGTGAGCAAACATTTATATATACGTGTGTACCCAATCCTAGGGTGTGTGGGTGGAGTGTCCACTCCTCTCCGTTCCACCCCTAACATTCTACCAATCCTAATACATTTTATAAACATAATCATATCAATCACCAATGAAAAAGTGTCTTACTGGAGGCTGAGAAGGATCCAATTCAGTCGGCGCAATCCAACAAACTCCATATGGCACATGTTCTCGGTGTCTCCTGCCGGCGGTATGGAGTTTGTTGGATTGCGCCGACTGAATTGGCTCCTTTTTTTCATTGCTGATTGATATGATTATGCTTATAAAATGTATTAGGATTGGTAGAATGTTAGGGGTGGAACAGAGGGGAGTGGACACCTCACCCACACACCCTAGGATTGAGTACACACGTATATATAAATGTTTGCTCACTACTTGTAAACTCACTATGCTTGAAAAAGACTCATAGGAGTCGAAACGTCGCATACTGGGACAATAAAGAAGAGTTAAAGAGACCAACTACGAGAGTGCTGTGGTATTCCTTTTTTTGACTACATCGATCAGGGATCAGAGACCGGGATCCAACATCACTTGCACCGCCACATCAGTACAAGGGATTGACCTACGGTAGTGCTGTCCCCTTGTTTGCATCTAATTTATAAGGGTGCAGTCAAATGGCACTGTATATTATTATTTCTCATTGTGTGTTGTTTTTTTCTTAAACCCTAATGGCCGGGCACATTTTCACCCTAAGGACCAGGCCATTTTTTGTTAATCTGACCAATGTCAATTTATGCGTGAATAACTTTAAAACGCTTTTACTTATCCAGGCCATTCTTAGATAGTTTTTTCGTCACATATTGTACTTCATGACACTTGTAAAATGGAGTAAAAAAAAATCTTTTTTATTTATAAAAAAATAACAAATTTACCAAAAATTTGGAAAAATTAGCAATTTTCCAAGTTTCAATTTCTCTACTTCTATAATACATAGTAATACTGCCAAATAAGTTATTTATTTACATTGCCCATATGTCTACTTCATGTATGGATCATTTTGGGAATGCCATTTTATTTTTTGTGGATGTTACAAGGCTTAGAAGTTTAGAAGAAAATCTTGAAATTTTTCAGAAATTTTCAAAAACTCACTTTTTAGGGACCAGTTCAGGTTTGAAGTCACTTTGTGAGGCTTACATAACAGAAACCACCCAAACATGACCCGATTCTGGAAACTACACCCTCAAGGTATTTAAAACTGATTTTACAAACGTTGTTAACCCTTTAGGTGTTTCCCAAGAGTTAATTGGAAATGGGGCAAAAATTTCAGAATTTAGATTTTTTGGCAAATTTTCCATTTTAATCCTTTTTTTCCAGTATCTAAGCAAGCCAAACAAAAACTAATTTATATTGCCCTGATTCTGTAGTTTGCAGAAACACCCCATATGTGGTCGTAAACTACTGTATGGCCACGCGGCAGGGCGTAGAGGGAAAGGAGCGCTGTGTGGTTTTTGGAAGACAGATTTTGCTGGACTGGTTTATCTATACCATATCCCATTTGCAAGCCCTCCTGATGCCCCCGAAGTAGAAACTTCCTAAAAGTGACCTCATTTTGGAAACCACACCCAAGGTATTCAAAACTGATTTTACAAACGTCGTTAACCCTTTAGGTGTTTCACAAGAGTTAAAATTGGGGCTAAAATTTCGGAATTTTGATTTTTTGGGGGAAAATTTTCCATTTTAATCCTTTTTTTCCAGTATAGAAGTAAGGGTTAACAGTAAAAAAAAATGTAATGCCAGATTCTGTAGTTTGCAGAAACACCCCATATGTGGTCATAAACTACTGTATGGCCACGGGGCAGGGCATAGAGGGAAAGTAGTGCCGTGTGGTTTTTGCAGATTTTGCTGGACTGGTTTATCTACACCATGTGCCATTTGAAGCCCCCCTGATGCCCCCCTGGAGTAGAAACTCCATAAAAGTGACCCCATTTTGGAAACTACAGGAGAAGGAATCTGTTTTGTTGGGACTATTTTTAGGGTACATATGATTTTTGGTTGCTCTATATTACATTCTTGTGATGCAATGTTACCAAAAATAGAAATTTGGAAATTTCATCTCCATTTGCCATAAACTCTTGAGAAACACCTAAAGGGTTAACATAGTTTGTAAAATAAGTTTTGAATACCTTGAGGGGTGTAGTTTATTAGATGGGGTCACTTTTATGGAGTTTCTACTCTAGGTGTTCTTCAAATGGGACATGGTGTAAAAATAAAAGGCCATCAAAATCTGCCTTCCAGGAACTATATGGCGCTCCTTTCCTTCTGCGCCCTGCCGTTTGGTCATACAGAAGTTTACTACCACATATGGGGTGTTTCTGTAAACTGCAGAATCAGGGCAATAAATTTTAAGTTTTAAGTTTTAAGTTATGTTAACCCTTGCTTTGTTACTGGAAAAAATAGCTGTTTTGGCACCGTATTTTTTTTTTTTTTTTTACCGTGTTAATCTGAGGGGTTAGGTCATGGGGTATTTCTGTAGAGCAGATTTTTATGGATGGACGTTGCTATATGGTCGTGGTAGGAGGCTCAGGTGAACTTATCTGGTGGAAAACTAGTACGAACCCCACAGCTGCTCATACTAGGGTCAGCCACAGGGTCCCTGACTTGGCGGTCCCCTTGCTCTGCCTGGCGGCTTCTCCGCCATCTTGGGGGCTCATCATCATCACTAGATGATGTGGAGGACGCGGATGACAAAAGGAACGTGGGGTCATCCTCGTCCTCACTGGGACTCTCGGATTTGGAGGCAAGCTGGGCATATGCCTCCTTAGCCGAGAATGTCTGGCAGGCCATAGGGGAGTGTGTGTGAGCGTGTGTGTGGGGGCACGGTGTTCCCGGACTGTTCCCTAAACCTAACAGGAAAAAAAAAAAGAACTAACTAAAAAAAAAAAAAAAACATAGCAAAAAAAATTTGAAAAAGTAAAAAAAAATATTCTAACTTGCTGATCAGCCATCCGCAGCTGATCAGCGGTGGGGTGGGTGATGCGCTAACAGTGGTACACAGGTACCTTAAGTACCAGGACATCAGGGCGTACTGGTACGTCCTATGTCCGTAACAGGTTAAAGTAGCATTTTGCCAAAATTGAAAAATGCAGTTTTACCACAACTTGGGAATGCACCCTTAGTATGGAACCTATTTATCAAGATTGTCATGGGCCTCACACTCAGTGAGCCTAGGTTCTCCTGTTGCTGTAGCCAGCCCTGCATAGAGCATAAGCCTATCAATTCATCCATGTTTTACCTCAACCAAATACTATCCAGCTCACCTATTGGCTTCCTTTTAGAATAAGCGTAAGTGAAATACCGTGGTATTACACACATAGTGGAAATCAGTTTGCCAGATGTAGCACACAGTTTTTGCTCGATAGATCAAAGTTGACTTTGGGCATATATCCAACAACTATTATGCAAAAACTGAAGTTGCAGAACTTCTTATTTTTCTGCAGGAATGAATAAGCTTTTTAAGCAAATTTCTACTGCAAATACTTTACAAAGTCCTATAACGAAACCATATGATCAAAGTGCGTTATAATTAGGACTTCCTCTACAAAGTAAAAATAGGGATATTAGAGTTACAAATGCTACTGGAATGTTAACAAATATCTCTCATGCATTTTTTGTATAGTAGTACCACTCATAAAAGTGTGAAAAGCACATACAAGCATTATTACACTAGTATCATCTCTATGAGTACCTATATTAAAATAATATAATATTAATTGAACTGTTTGGAATTTGCAAACCTATTGTATGTGCAGTACCCCAGACATGGGGATATCTGTAATTTCTGTGATTTATATGTAATGTATTTTCATGCTTATGCCATTTATTCCAGCAGGGGAGGTAATTGTTTTACAGGAACAGGACTAACCACCCAGTACCTCCCCTCTTGGTAGGGGTAGGCTGGTCCTACTTCCTGCCAAGAGGAGGAGTTCCAGTTTAGTGAGACAGAGAGAAAGGAGACCAGAGTTCCAGTTCCAATCGTGGGGGAGTTCCTGCCAAGACAGAGATGGAGAAGAACACACACCTAAGCTCCTGCTCCTAAAGAGGATTCTCCAGATAGATATAGATATACAGCCTCCAGTAAATACTTGAGAATATAGACAGCAGAGTGAACAGCTGCAACCAGCATTAAAAGACACTGCTGCAAGGCGAGGGATTACAGCTAAGACACCCATCACCTAGACTACTACTAGACCAATACAATACTAGTGCTAAATTGCAGTCATCCAACCTGACTCCATTTTCCTATACTGGTGCCAGAAAATTGCCCTTGAAATCAGCTGCTATTGAATGTATTCTACTTTGCACTTAGTAAAAAATACTTTTATATGTTTAAGTCTGGCTTCATTCCTCAAAACTTGCTTCAATGGGACAGGTTCCCTTTAACGCTCACATAATGATCCTAGACTATGTGTAAAACCAATTATATTGAAATATAATAGAATCTGTCAATACAACTTGTACCAAATAGCCTGTATATGAGCATTGTCATCACTGTCCCATATAATAATATCACAATTAATGACCTCAGTGATGTTTCCTGACTTTTGCTGTACTCCAGACCTCCGGTTATCTGCAATTTGGCTAGTCCTTCTCCCTGCCAAAAGCTACAATAGATAAAGTCAGTAGAGTAACGACTAACCAGCAAGATTCAACTTCAGACCCTGCTGCTGGTGATGGAAAACAGGTCAGACGTCCATCACCTAGAACAACCACCGGGACATACTAACTTCAAGCCTGTATAAAACAGTGGATACCTATACCCACAAGTGCCTGCAAGTTCAATTAACTTGCCACACAACCAGCCACTATAACTCCTCATCTGGTGCCAGAAACTTCACTTTGCACATAATACTGTTGGATATGCCCCAAGTTATATTTTGCAGTACGCAAAGAGAGACTGTTATAATTTTGCCTCTGGCCTTATACTTCATACCACCTTTCCACAGCACTGATTCCCAGGGACCAATGGCCTGAGGGAGTACACTGTGACACAGCACCTGATCAGGAGCACTACCACTCCCAATCTCTGCACCAGCTGTTCAGAGGCTAATTGCACTTTAAATATTTTATTTTTACTTGTGTGTTTGGGAGTAGTCTCTGGCTTGCATTTTTTATAGTATACAAATGATAAGCACTTTTATGGAGGTGCTCTATGGCACAGTGAGTTAGTGCACTTTACAGTATACACTGTATGACTGGAGGTACCCTCTTGCTGACACTACATACTGCAAGTGACCACCCTCTAGTAGGCAAATAGGGGCATTCTTTGTAGCTATAAGTGATTTCTATAACAAACACTGTGTTATGGTCAGTGGTGTGAACTAAACCAAAGGGTGTTGTCCTGGTGGTTCCCTGGTATTCACCCTTTAACCCCTATACAGGGATCTGGACTTTGACCCAAGAAACCAACCAGGCCGCTTCCTTCTGGAGTAGTCCTAGTATAGATGGCTGCTGACCCATGGGGGTCAGAGACACCGGTGTGAAGCACCAAGGACTCGGGAAAAAAGCATAGTCTGAACACAGTCCAGTAGTCAGGGCAGGCTGAGTACATTTCAAATAGTAATTCCAAGGTCAGAGCAGGCTGAGTAAAAGGGTATTCCAGATCATAGTTCCAAGGGTGGGGCAGTCAGCAAGGAGCAGAGTCGATAGACAGACAAGGTTCGGTACACAGATATTCAGACAAGATCACCTTCACTGGTTACTAGCAAGTAGATAACATCAAAGCCCAGACGAGGAGGTGGATCCACAGCCCAGTTAAATAAGAAGGCTCATCAGCAACTTAACAATATAGCAATAACAAATGACAAAACAGGTGCACACTGCGGTCTTACTAAGCCCTCAAACAGATGTTAAAATTGAGAGGTTAGTCAACATGTCCTACAGTGGAGGACATGCCTTAAGCCCGAGCACCACGCCAAGGTCTCTCAAGTAGCTCGGGACCTAACACTCACCTACCTGTGCCATATGGGCAATACTGTAGGACATGTTGACTAACCTCTCAATTTTAACATCAGTTTGAGGGCTTAGTAAGACTGCAGTGTGCACCTGTCTTGTCATTTGTTATTGCTATATTGTTATATTATTTATCACATTCACATCCACACTATTGCCATTTTGTGTAGGATGTCTATTGTGGTACTTGTGGTCCGCTGCGGACATCCTCCACCATATGCATTTTTGCTGGGGATCGCCATTAGCAACGGGCCACAAGTGCAGGATCTGCTCCCCTGTATACTGTATATATGCACAACTGCATTTTTTGGGTTGAGCACATCCTGCTTCATGCCACCTTTCAGTTGGTTCATCAGCAACTTAACCAGAACCTGGACAGGGGCAGGAAGAAGGTTAAAAGGGGTTATCCAATTTCTCAAACCCCCCCACATGTGCCGGGCCACAGCATGACAGCAGCGGTCACGGGCCACCAGTGTGACAGTACCCCCTCCCTCTCACCTCCTCTTTTTTGCGCCATGAATTTCTTTAGGGTGACTGGAGCATTAATGTTCTCTGCAGGTTCCCATGACCTCTCCTCAGGACCAAACCCTTCCAATTCACAAGATAAAAAGTCTTGCCCTTGACCTTCTTCATATCCAAAATATTGCTGGTTTTAAATTCATCTTCAGCGCCAACAGGTAGAGGAGCAGCAACAGAAGACTTAGACCCCATTTACACAAGTGAGTTTTCTGTACAGGTGCAATGCAGTAATTGAATGCATTGCACCTGCACTGAATCCCGACCCATTCAACTCCTTGAGCCCCTGAATGTGAGTCTCAGATGCCGTCATCAGTGTTGAACGTGGCATCTGAGGGGTCAAGCATCACTATTTTACTTAGCATTCTGTATTAAGAATGCTATTATTTTCCCTTATAACCATATTAGAAGGTAAAATAATAAAGATCGGGTCCCCATCCCGATCGTCTCCTAGGAACCATGCGTGAAAATTGCAAAGCATCCGCAATTGTGTCCGGCCAATTCCTTGCATTCTCTGCCAAATCAGGTGGCCGGAGCGTAGTGCCGCAAGTGTGAAAGTTGCCTTACCCTGTATGTTTTGTATTGCTATAAGTAATGTTTGGACAGAATATATTATGTTGAAAATTTGCCTTTGGGGGCCGGCACATTCTTTGCACAGGGGCGCTCTGCTGCCTGTGTCCGCCCCTGCTGCTGACACATGGGGGTCAGAGACACTGTGAAGCACCAAGAACTCAGGAAAAAAGCATAGTCTGATCTCAGTCCAATAGTCAGGGCAGGCTTGGCACTTGCATATTCCAAATAGCAATTCCAAGGTCGGGGCAGGCTGAGTAAAAGCGCAATCCAGGTCAGGGCAGGCAGCAAGGAGCAGAATCAGTAGACAGTCAAGGTTTAGTACAAGGATATTCACATAAGATCACCTTCACTGGTCACTACCAAATAGATAACCACAAAGCTAAGGTGAAGAAGTGGATCCACAGCCCAAACAAATAGGGCGGCTGATCAGCATCTGAACCAGCCCCTGGACAGTACCAGGAGGAAAGCATTAACTCTATCAGTGCTGAAGGAAAGTTCAAGGAGCACTAATCCAAATTCACCCAGACTGACATCCATGCGTACCCGGGACAGCAAAACAGAGGCAGACACAGACCGCTGACACACTGTTTATATTGGTCACTTTCTGGAAGACACTGTATATATGGGGTATTCTTTAGCAAGGATTTTTATGGCAAAATCATGGTTGCAATAGCTATGGGTACACTGTTATAGACATTCAAAGGGTTAATGTGATATCAATAATATCTGCATGTGCATACATGACTAAAGGTGCTGAAAAAGAGAGGAGCAAATTATATCCACATGCCAACCTTTTAGATTGGAAGAAACATTCATGATGGTCTGGATTTGATGGAGAAGAAGTAGAATTGGAGTTCTATTCTATTGTTACGCATAGATCTAAGTGCTTCTGAAGGGCAGAATTACAAGAAATGACACCTAAAAATGACGGTGTGGTACCCAGAGTGCTTTATGTGATTTGACATACTAGAAATAATGCTGTCTGTTTATCTGTCTATCTATTTACCTACCTATCTATATATCTATCATTTTACATAATAGAGTAGCAAACATAATTATCATGTATTTATTTCAGTAAATGTGGTGCCTAGGTGATATATTAAATTATTAAATTGTCCATGTAATGTTAAATTGCCTAAAACCCAAGGAGATAGTTTTCACAAATCTAGCCTATCATAAAATGATTATAAGTTGGTTTAAGTCAGACACATAAAAATTACATTTTAACCACAATTCTCTTGACTTGTATGAGCTGTGTATAGCAACTAAGCTAAGGATTAAATGTACTGATAAGTGTATAATGATATTGCATTCAAAGCGCCTTAGGTTCTTACTTATTCATAAGACTGTGATTTACCGATCAATAATGAAAATGTTGCATGGATTGGTCTAAACACATATTATGTTTGTTTGTTTTTTGCAATGTGATGAAGTCTCTTAAAAAGAGATTCTATGTTTTTTTTTTAAATCAGATATTTAATTGTTTGATGCTAGAAATCTGGAACAGCCATAAAGAATATTTCAAGTTGAACAAATTAAAGGGAACCTGCAACGTTAAGGGTACTCTCACACTTGCGTTATACTTTTCCGGTATTGAGTTCCGTCCTAGGGGATGATCAGTTTTATCTTAATGCATTCTAAATGGAGAGAAATCCGTTCAGGATGCATCAGTTCAGTCCCTCTTACGGTTTTTGGATGGGGGAAATTTTCTCCGGCGCAAATTCCGGAACACTTGCGGGAATGCTGGATCCGGCATTAATTTCCATTGACATGTATTAGTGCCTGATCTGGCATTAAAATTGCCACATTGCCGGATCCGGTCTGCGCATGTGCAGACCTTTAAAAATGTAAAAATAAATATATACCTGATCCGTTTTTCCAGATGACAACCGGAGAGACGGATCTGGTATTTCAATGCATTTGTAAGACGGATCCGCATCCGGATCCCTCTACAAATGCTGTCTGTTTGCATACATATTGCCGGATCCGGCAGGCAGTTCCGGCGATGCAAGTGTGAAAGTACCCTAAACATGGTGTTTAAACAGCAGGCAGAATGTTATAGAACAGGAGCAGACTGATATATAATTTTGTGGGAAAATATTCAGTAAAATTTGCATTTCATACATTTATATCTCTGCTCATTCTGGGCTTTGACATCAAGGAGGCGGTCCTATAAGTGATTGACAGCTATCTCTGTATGCACAGTCAAAGACGGAAGGAATTTAACTGTATAAAATACAAGTTATACTGAACCTTCTACCCACAAAACTATACATCAATCTGTTCAGCTCCTCCTGCTCTATAACATGCTGCCTGGAGAAAATAATGACTGGAGATCGCGAATTCTAGAATTCATATTGCCTATGCTGCTCATCAATACTCCTGGTGTGATGATCTGAGGAGTACGGTTCACTGTGACAGTTGTGGCCGTTTAGGCTGGCTGCATGCCCTCTCGAGTACTGGCTGCAGGCTGACACCTGTATATATATATATATAGTTGTTATAGTATGCTAGTTTTAGTTGGACTTTTCCTGTTTTTGAGGCCTCTTTCACACAAACATTTTTTTTTTGCGAGTGTAGGTACTCCGTATGCATTCCGTTTTCGTATTTCCATTTTCCCATTCCGTTCAAAGATAGAACATGTACTATTATTGTCCGCATCACGGACAAGGATAGTACTATTCTATTAGGGGCCAGGTGCACAAAAAACAGAATGCACACGGATGTCATCCTTTTTTTTCCGGACCGCAAAACCATACGGTCGTGTGCAATAGCCCTGAGTATCATGGTCGTTCTATATAACTTTTAAACGTTCTCTATTTATCACATTAGAAACTTTTGCTGCACAAAAAATACATGTAGTATATTTGTTATGTGGTCAGTACTAACGAACTACGTAAAGGGGTTTGCCTATCTCAAACTCCAATCAAGGTCTAGAAACATTTTCAAGATTTTCAAGAGAAATAGGAGGCCACTAGCGCTAAGTTATGACAAGTGTCAAAGCAAAGGGTCTGAATACTTATGTCCTTGCGAAATTTTAATTTTTCATTTTTAATAAATTTGCAAACATTTCTAAGATATACCATCAAAGTCTGAGATGAGAATACCCATTTAATCTTGTAATCAATAACTGGAAAAACAAATATAAAATGAGGTTGCTGGCTCACAACTCGAGAGCTGTTTTATAGTATTCTGCCGCTGATATTTGGTCTGCTGTGGAAGGAATTAGTGGGGTCATGGAAAATGGATTTGTGCTGCATTAAATTTTTGTCTGTTTGTAATTACTGCAGAATATACATGACATTTTAGCCTAAATGGAAAATGCTTCCTTAGTAATTTTAAAGCAGTTCACTTTATAAACGTATTTACTGCAATTTGCTTCATTAGCACAAAAGGAATAATATAATTTTTATATGTTGCTTTCTTTTAAAATCAATGTGTGGTGAAAATTGATATTATTTAATGAAACAAAATTGAAAACTTACCCAGAGCGGAATCTGTTCATCTGTCAAGTCAACAGTTATGCTGCTAAAGTTTAATCAATCCTTTAAAATGTTATTCAGCAAGTAACCCTAGCGTTGTGACTGAAGTACATATCCCACATTAAAAAGCACTTTTAATCCTGTTCGAACATGGTTATTGAAAGAGAGAACTAAATGGCACCTGAATTGGAACCCAAGGAGTAAAATGGAAGAGAGAATAATATAGAAAAGAAAGAAAGATGTATATATAAAAACCCATTTTCTAGAGGTTTCCTGAGGAGTTGTGCATTCATACTCCAATGACCAGGTAGAAATATTTCCAGCAAAGAAATCCATAGATTTCTTATAGCAGCTATACAGTCACTATAAACATACTTGACATGCAGGCAAAAGTCTATTATCAATGAACAATGCCATTATGGCAATTTTAAAAGTGCAAAACAAGCGAGGAACTGGTAATGGATTACAGGAAATGTTTAATTAAAAGGGCCAACTAATCGTCCCTAATAAATTAAGATTATTGCCCTCCAGGAATATCCCTGTGTTTTGCCAACAAGAGCTCATAACTGTGTAAAAAGATGAAAATACTTTCCTTTGTTTAATGATACTATTAAATGAGTAATGAGTCATTTTTATATTGTTCTCTAGGTATTATGGAAAAATAAATTCAGTAAGTGCCATCGATGTGTAACTGTGAGGGGTCCAGACCTCTCAGACCTTGACTGATCAGCAAAATAAGGACACGGTGCTCCTGGGGGACTCTGCACGGGAAATGTGTGGTCATCAGCCACTGATCTAAGCTTCAGATGCCAAACTTTTAGCAATCAATTAACCAGAAGGGTGGCTTCGGATTAATACTGTATGAAGATCTGTCTCTGTACAGCATTAAAATGTATGGCCTCTGGTGAGACGAAGTCAGTTATTCCCGAAGTCTTGCAAAACTAAGTTGAATAACTTTGGTATTTAATTTTTAAACTGAAAAAACATTTTACAACTTGGATCCAAACTCAGCTTTTAAGAAACTCAAAATTATTCAAAACGAATGTGCAGCGGACCGTGCAAAATGAAAATTTAAATTTTTCAACAAATATGGCATATTAGTGCCCAATATGTTGTGCCCTGCGGGTGTCTTTTGAGACCATTTATATCATTAGGCAGGTTCTAATCCGTACAGAAATTCCATAAATATAGATGTAAACTGCTGTATGGACACATGGCAGGGCTCAGAGGGGAATGAGTACCATTTGGCTTTTGGAGTTTGGATTTTGCTGGAATGGTTTTAAGTTGATACATCATAGTGCAGAAACACTAACATACCTGTACCATGGAAACCCTGAACAAGTTGTAATTTTTTTTACAAAAACTACATTTCTATATAAATTTTTCTCTAAATGTATTGTTCTACATGTCTTTGATAAAAAAAAAATCCAATAAGTGTATATTTATTGGTTTGGGTAAAAGTTATAGCGTTTACAAACTATGGTGCGAAAAAGTGAATTTCCGCATTTTGAAGCATCTCTGACTTTCTGAGCACCCGTCATGTTTCTTCAGGTGCTAGAATGCCAGGATAGTATAAATACCCCCCAAATGACACTATTTTAGACAGCAGACACCCCAAAGTATTCGCGGAGGGGCATGATGAGTTCATGTATCATTTCATTTTTTTTCACAAGTTAGCGGAAAATGACACTTTCTGAGGAAAAAAAAATAATAATAAAGTTTCCATTTCTGCTAACTTCTGGCAAAAAAAAAAAAAATCTCCCACGGACTCACTATGCCCCTCAGTGAATACCTTGGGGTGTCTACTTTCCGAAATGGGGTCATTTGTGGGGTGTGTTTACTGTTCTGGCATTTTGGTCGGGGCTAAATTGTGAGCAACCTTGTAAAACCTAAAGGTACTCGTTGGAATTTGGGCCCCTTTGCGCACCCAGGCTGCAATGTAGTATCATGTGGTATCGCCGTACTCAGGAGAAGTAGGGCAATGTGTTTTGGCGTATATTTCTACATATACCCATGTTGGGTGAGAGCAATATCTCTTTTTTTTTGTTTTTCACAAAGTCTCATATTCCACTAACTTGTGACAAAAAATAAAATTTTACATGAACTCACCATACCCCTCACGGAATACCTTGGGGTGTCTTCTTTCTAAAATGGGGTCACATGTGGGGTATTTATACTTTCCTGGCATTTGAGGGGCCCCTAAAGAGTGAGAAGAAGTCTGGAATCTAAATGCCTAATAATGTCCTGTGAAATCCTAAAGGTACTCATTGGAATTTGGGCCCCTTTGCGCACCCAGACTGCAAATAAGTGTCACACATGTGGTATCACCGTATTCAGGAGAAGTAGGGCAATGTGTTTTGGGGTGTAATTTTACATATACCCATGCTGGGTGTGAGAAATATCTCTGTAAATGACAACTTTTTAAATTTTTTTATACAAAGTTGTCAGTTTACAGAGATATTTCTCTCGCCCAGCATGGGTATATGTAAAAATACACCCCAAAACACATTGCCCTATTTCTCCTGAGTACGACGATACTACATGTGTGACACTATGTTACAGCCAAGATGCACAAAGGGGCCCAAATTCCAATGAGTACCTTTTAGGAGGGCATTTTTACTCATTTTTCTTCTCACGCTTTAGGGCCCCTAAAATGCCAGGGCAGTATAAATACCCCACATGTGACCCCATTTTGGAAAGAAGACACCCCAAGGTATTCCGTGAGAGGCATGGCGAGTTCATAGAAGATTTTTTTTTTGGCACAAGTTAGCGGAAATTGATTTTTTATTGTTTTTTCTCACAAAGTCTCCCTTTCCGCTAACTTGTGACAAAAAGTTCAATTTTTCATGGACTCACTATGCCCCTCAGCGAATACCTTGGGGTGTCTTCTTTCCAAAATGGGGTCATTTGTGGGGTGTTTGTACTGTTCTGGCATTTTGGGCGGGGCTAAATTGTGAGCATCCCTATAAAACCTAAAGGTACTCGTTGGAATTTGGGCCCCTTTGCTCACCCAGGCTGCAAAAAAAGTGTCACTCATGTGGTATCGCCGTACTCAGGAGAAGTAGGGCAATGTGTTTTGGGGTGTATTTTTACATATACCCATGTTGGGTGAGAGAAAATTGACAACTTTGTATAAAAAAAAATTAAAAAGTTGTCGTTTACAGCAATATTTCTCACACGAAGTATGGGTATATATAAAAATACTTCTCCTGAGTACAGCGATACCACATGAGTGACACTTTTTTGCAGCCAAGATGCGCAAAAAATAAAAATAAAATTTTACATGAACTCACCATACCCCTCACGGAATACCTTGGGGTCACATGTGAGGTTTTTGTACTGCTCTGGCATTTGAGGGTCTCTGCAATCATTACACGTATGGCCAGCATTAGGAGTTTCTGCTATTCTCCTTATATTGAGCATATGGGTAATGAGATTTTTTTTTTCCGTTTAGCCTCTGGGCTGAAAAAAAAAAAATGAACGGCACATATATCTTCATTCGCATCGATCAATGTGGATGAAAAAATCTCTGCCAAAATCAGTGACTGCGGTGCGGTGGGCTGGGCACTAACTACCTAACAAGTAGCTAACTAACTGGCGGTGATAAAGGACCCGGTGATAAAGGACCCTTATGCCCCATTTACGGACCCATTCATTTCTATGGGGACAGACTTTGTCCCGCTAGGATCCGGAATTGCGGATCCGCACTTCCAGGTCTGCACTTCCGTTCCGCAAAAATATAGAACAAGTCCTATTCTTGTCCGCAATTGCGGACAAGAAAAGGCATTTTCTATATAGTTCTGGCAATGTGCGGATCTGCAAAATGTGGAAAGCACATTGCCGGTGTCTGTGTTTTGAGGATCCGCGAATCCACAAAACACATATGGACATGTGAATGGAGTGATCAGTGACTGGGGGGTGATCAGGGAGTCTAGATGGGGTGATCAGGGGTTAACAAGGGGTTAATAAGTTACAAGGGGGGGGGTGTAGTGTGGTGCTTGGTGCTACTTTACATAGCTACCTGGTCCTCTGGTGGTCGAACCCAGCAAATGGGACCACCAGAGGACCAGGTAGCAGGTATATCAGACGCTGTTAACAAAACAGCGTCTAATATACCTGTTTGATGCCTTTTATTTTAGATCTACAGCCTGCCAGCGATTGATCATCGCTGGCAGGCTGTAGTACAACTCCTGAGACCCCATCACAGCGCGCGTTCACAGCAAATCTCACCGCCGCGTCAAAGAGGAACAGACCTGCCGCTGCCTGGACGCATCCCTGCGTTAGGCGGTCGGCAGGTGGTTAAATTATTAGGAAGGTTCTACAGCCATGTCCAAACCATGAGATTCAAACCATGGCCCTTAAATTGTTGAGCAGGTCACTAACAGCCAGGCTCCTGTCGTGATCGAGTGAGCACAGTGCCAGTGCTCACCTGAGCACCGCGATATACATGTTGGAAAGGGTTAAGGTAAGAAGTGCAACACAAATATTCAATGTAAAATAGCATCCATTAGTGGTCAACTTAAAGAAAAAAATAACATAATGCTGAAGCTATGTTCAGGGTATACATTTATAATTTTTAAAAAGTATAAAAATACTATATAATGGATAGTACACTGATATCAAAATAGGTGGTTACCTAAAGCTTGTATGGTGCTGGAGCAGTCATTCATAGTGTTGAGCGCGAATATTCGAATAGCGAATATCGGCACTTCGCTAATTCGCTAATATTTTGAATATAGTGCTATATATTCGCTATTTCGAATTTTCCTTTTTTTTTTTTTAAGTTGTTAATCCTTGTTTCTCTCTGGTTGTCTTCCCACTTCCCAAAAGCTGTTCTTACCTGTCCGGAGGATTCCTGGCTCCCTGCCCGCTCCAGTCAATGCCCGTTGCCGCTTCTGCCGACTTCCCGTGTGCATGGAGCGTCCCCATCACAATGGGAACGCCTCCATGCTAAAATGTACTGTCGGATGTGAGAATCACGATCTCACAAATTTGACTAAGTTGTATTCGCAATGCGATTAATATAACCTGTATTACTCGCATTGCACATTCAACTTGCATCTGTGTAGAACTAACTAATATTGAGAACTTTATTCTTAATCTTTGTTATATTCTAGCAAGCCAACCATTAGGAACCCAGCTCTAAGTTGAATTCGCATTGCGAATTAAACTTAGACCTGAGTTCCTAATGGTTGGCTTGCTAGAATATAACGAAGATTGAAAATATAGTGCTATATTCAATATCTTCGTTGATTCTACTAAGCTGACCCAATAGGAAATTTGCCTGTATACACTGTTCAAAGTTCAAATCGCAATACGCAAATATAAATTCGCATAACATTCGCAATGTATAGAATAATGAGGAATATTCGATTTCGATGAATATAAGACAAATATTCAATCGAATATTCACGAAATATCGCAAAATCAAATATGGCACCTCTCGCTCATCACTTTTACTGAAGTTCCACAGGACCTGTACCTAGACTTGAATCCATCCTTTATGCTTCATATTAATTCATAGGCTATTTAAACTTAGGTTTTATTAGGAGACAACCTTAAAGGGATTCTGTTACGGCATTTAACCCAATAGAGCTGCGGACATGCACGGCTAAATCGCTGCTAGCATGTCCGCAATATAGCAGTAGAATAGCTCTGGGTGCTTTTATTTTCTTTAAAAAAATATTTTATTGATATGCAAATTAACCCGGGAAGGTGCCCAAGGGGCGGTACTAACCTTCCTGGTGCCCACCCACTCCCCCATGTGAAGGAGCCCAGCACCGCCTGCGTCTGCCGAATCTCCTCCTTGCTTCAGTGAGATCGCCGTAAATCTCACGATGCGCGAGATCGTGCATGCGCAGTTCCTTCCCTGAGGCTGATGCCAGCACAAGGAAGGAACACTATGTTGCAACTGCACATGCGCAATCTCGCACAATTTACGGCAATCTCACTGAAGCAAGGAGGAGATTCGGCAGATGCAGGCGGTGATGGGCTCCTTCACATGGGGGCATGGCTGGGCTCCAGGAAGGTTAGTATCGCCCCTTGGGCACCTTTCCTGGTTAATTTGCATATCAATAACATCATTTTTTTTAAAGAAAATAAAAGCACCCAGAGCTATTCTACTGCTATATTGCGGACATGCTAGCGGTGATCTAGCCATGCATGTCCGCAGCTCTATAGGGTCAAATGCCGTGACAGAATCCCTTTAAAGTTTCTCCAAGGTGGAACTTACCATGAGAACTGTTGTAACAATAGTAGTAGTAACAGAGTTGTGTAGTTAGGGTTCAGCAAATGGGGAGATCATATCCATCAAATGAGTGTGCCCCTAAGCCAAGTAATGCTATACCATGACTTCTATCATTACCATTAAATAGTAACAGAATAATAACTCCATACTGTTGCTAAGCAAAACCATTATTATCCCCATTGAGTAACCATACAGCAGCTGATATTAGTTTTAAAAAGAGGCTGAGTACAGTTGAGCGGACACCTGGAAGTTTGGGTTCGACGGGTTCAGCCAAACTTCACAAAAAAGTTCAGGTTCGGGGTAAAGTTCGGGTCAAGTTCGGGTCCCGAACCCGAACTTTTTTGTGAAGTTTGGCTGAAGTCAATGGGGACCCGAACTTTTGGGCACTAAAATGGATGTAAAAAAGTCCTGAAAACGGCTAGAGGGCTACAAAAGGCAGCAAAATGTGTGTAAGTGCCCTGAAAACAAATGTGGATAGGGAAATAACTTAAAATAAAATAGATAAAAATTAAAAATGATTAACTTGCAACTTGGAGGAGGAGGTGGATGTGGAGTCGGAGGTTGAGGAAGTGGTGAATGTGGTGTTGTAGGTGGAAGCGGCGATGGAGGACATCTTCCTATCACGCTCCAGTGGGGGAATTAAGGGCGGAACATTGTCTTTGTAATGGGGATCCAGCAGGGTAGCAACCCAGTAGTCAGCATAAGTTAAAATGTGGGCAACTCTGCGGTCGTTGAGCAGGCACTGCAGCATGTAGTCGCTCATGTGTGCCATGTTGCCCAGAGGTAAGGATAAGCTGTCCTCTGTAGGTGGTGTATCGTCAGTGTCCTCCGTATCCCCCCAGCCATGCTCCAGTGAAGGCCATTAGCTGCGTTGGGTGCTGTGAACCTGGTTCCTCCTCCTCTACCTCATCCTTCTCCTCCTTGTCCTCCAGAACTGTGCCCTGGTTGGCCACATGTGAACCTAGCCTCTGCTGGTGCAGGAACCCACCCTCTGAGCCACTTCTGAATGACTGTCCTGAAACCATGTGAAATGCCCCCTCTTCCTCCTCCACTTCCTCCTGTGCCACATCCTCTTCCATCATTGCCCTAAGTGTTTTTTCAAGGAGACATAGAAGTGGTATTGTAATGCTAAGAACGGCGTCATCAGCACTGGCTATGTTGGTTGAGTACTCGAAACACCGCAACAAGGCACACAGGCCTCGCATGGAGGCTCGCTCATTGGTGGTAAAGTGGTGCTGTTCCGCAGAGCGACTGACCCGTGTGTGCTGCAGCTGAAACTCCACTATAGCCTGCTTCTGCTCGCACAGTCTCTCCAGCATATGCAAGGTGAAGTACCACCTGGTGGGCATGTCGCATATGAGGCAGTGAGCGGGAAGGCTGAAGTTATGCTGCAGTGCAGACAGGCGAGCAGCAGCAGGGTGGGAACGCTAAAAGTGCGCACAGACGGACCGCACTTTCTGCAGCAGCTCTGACATGTCTGGGTAGTTTTTAAGGAATTTCTGCATTGCCAAATTCAGCACATGCGCCAGGCAAGGGATGTGCGTCAAACCAGCTAGTCCCAGAACTGCTAAGAGATTTCGCCCATGATCGCACACCACCAGGCGGGGCTTGAGGCTCACTGGCAGCAACCACTCATTGGTCTGTTCTTCTATGACCCTCCACAGCTCCTGTGCGGTGTGGGGTTTTCCCCACAAACACATGAGTTCTAAAACCGCCTGCTGACGTTTAACCCTGGCTGTGCTGAAGTTGGTTGTGCAGGGAAGGGACGGCTCGTCTGGAAAAGTAGTGGCGGCTGGGAACGACGTACTGTGGGAAAGCCACCACCATCAGCTGTTTACGGAATGACAGCATTTCAAAGGCCAGTAATTTTGAAATGCCGGCATTCAGGGCCAGTGGAGATGCTTGGTGATGATGACGGCAGTGGTGGTGTTGGTGGAATATCCTCTGTTTGCTGGGTGGCACTGACTCCAGAGGTGGAGGAAGAAGCAGAGACAGCAGCAGAAGAGGAATCAGGAGGAGCCTGAGTGCACTACAGTTCGTGCTTTGCATGTAGATGCCTGGTCATGCAGGTTGTGCTCAGGTTTAGAACTTTTATGCCTCGCTTCAGGATCTGATGGCACAACGTGCAAACCATTCATGTCTTGTCATCAGGACATTGTCTGAAGAACTGCCACACCAATGAACTCCTTGGAACTGGCTTTGGTGTGCTAGGTCCCTGGGTGCGGTGGGCAGTAGCAGGTAAGGTAGTGCCCGTGTCATAAGCAGAATAAATTTCTTTAGGTCACACAACAGTGTAACGGAGCAATTCAATACAATTACTTCACTATCAACAAAAAAGGTATTTTTCAAACCAACAATGTACCAGCAGATTTTAACGGTTTAATTTGACTGTCAGAAATGCAGCGTACACCGCAAATGTGTTATCTACCACTATGTAAATGCGGAGTTCAAAAGATTACTTAAAATGACTGAAATACAGGGTAGGCCTCACATCTGCTATATAGCACAAAACCAGTGTTTATTGCAACAAACTACAGAAATGCAGTATGTCACCCCAAAAATTATAAAACAGGTTTTTCAGCATTATATGCAAACGTTGCTCAGTGGCACAACAGTACGAGTTTATTCCCCCAAATACAGAAATTCAGTATGTCACTCCAAAAATGATGAAACAAGTTTTTCAGCATTGTATGCAATTGTGCTCTGTGGCACAACAGTACGGGTTTATTCACCCAACTACAGAAATGCACTATGTCACCGCAAAATTTCAAAATAGGTTTTTCAGTGGTGTATGCAAATGTTCTCTGTGGTACGACAGTACGGGTTTATTCCACCAACTACAGAAATGCAGCATTTCACCACAAAATTTTAAAACAGTTTTTTCAGCATTGTATGCAAACGTGCTCTGTGGTACAACAGTACGGGTTTATTCCCCCAAATACAGAAATTCAGAATGTCACTCCAAAAATGATGAAACAGGTTTTTCAGCATTGTATGCAATTGTGCTCTGTGGCACAACAGTACAGGTTTATTCACCCAACTACAGAAATGCAGTTTTTCACAGGAAAATTTTAAAACTGTTTTTTCAGTGTTGTATGCAAACGCTTTCTGTGGCACAGCAGTACGGGTTTATTCCCCCAAATACAGAAATGCAGTATGTCACCTCAAAAATTATAAAACAGGTTTTTCAGCGTTGTATGCAAACGTGCTCTGTGGTACGACAGTAAGGGTTTATTACACCAACTACAAAATGCACTATGTCATCGCAAAATTTTAAAATAGGTTTTTCAGCGCTGTATGCAAACATGATCTGTGGTATGACAGAATGGGTTTATTACACCAACTACAGAAATGCACTATGTCACTGCAAAATTTTTAAATAGGTTTTTCAGCCATGTATGCAAACGTGCTCTGTGGTACGACAGTACGGTTTTATTCCCCCAACTACAGAAATGCACTATGTCACCCCAAAATTATAAAATAGGTAATGTAGGGGGACTTGACCTGCCAGAAAAAATGAATTTTTCCTCCCCTGAGCTACCAAAAAATAATTAGACTGATGTCCCTGGCAGGCTGGCACACATGCAGGTCACATGCAGTTCCTAGGACACTGCAGTTGCTAAAATGGCCGCCAAACCCCCACCTCAGTAACAGATGGATTAAAAATTATTTTGCAGTATCACTGGGCTCAGGGCTGGGTACAAATATGTAGCATAGCACCCTCAATAATTGCTGTAGTTTAAAGATTTAACAATCACAAAGTTCAACAGATTTCTTCCTTAATCTCTCCCTGAGAGCACCAGCAGCAACCTTTCCCTACACTAAGAGCAGCAGAGTGACGTGCGGCACTACGTGACTCCAGCTTATGTAGAGGCTGGGTCACATGCTGCACTTAGCCAATCACAGCCATGCCAATAGTAGGCATGGCTGTGATGGCTTCTTAGGGCAAAGTAGTGAAACGCTTGTTGATCGGCTGCCCTGCAGCCTTTCAAAAAGCGGAAAGAAATTGCTGAACAACAAACTCAAACCCGAACTTTAACGGAAATGTTCAGATTCGGGTCCGGGTGTGGAAAACTGTAAAGTTTGGCACGAACCCGAACTATACAGTTCGGGTTCGCTCAACTCTAGCGCTGAGCAAATCATCAAAGTGATTACAGAAGTTACATCCAGTGATGTCCCCTCTGATTGGAGTCATTCAATTTTCTATCTGGCCCAGACCACAATGATGATTTCTTCGAGCTACGATTTGTGTCCTCAGAGTTTGCAACACAGACATCTTTGGGTCTAAATTTTCCAGCAATTTTCCCTATCCTACATAGACTCCCAGTCCGGCTAATACCCCAAATTCATTGCCTACTGCTGCTTCTGTGCAAGATATATAGTGCCTCATATTGTGCCCCAGATGCTTATTGTGCACCACACAGTAACAGTGTGAGTAATAGTGATTTTCTCAGTGTCCACACAGTAATAATGCCCCTTTGTGCCCCCACAAAGTAATAATACCCACCTTGGTGCCTCTTATATAGTATTCATTCCCCCTATGTGCCCTTTAGACATTAATAATGACCCTTTGTACCCCTTCCCAAAAACAGCTAGGGGGCACACTTCTGCTATAACTGGAGTGCCAGCCACTGTAATAAACCTTTAAATGAACAACTAAACAAAGAAAAAATATACAAAAAGCAGCACAAGTAAAAGCAATGCGTATTTTATTAAACAACACACAAAAAAGTGAAAAACATTTTATACAATAAAGACCTTGTAAGGGACAAAAATGGTAAAGGCAATGCACAACCATGTGCACACCCAGTCCTAAATATTTACAAATGTATGCTTCCAAATGACATACATATACGTTTTTTCCTTGAGTATTTGTTCCTTTTGTACCTCTTGATACAGTTCGGGGTAGTTCTTGCCTGGGCCATTCCAACCCTAGTGGTGTCCTACCATGCAAGTGGGTCCGGGTCTGTCCATTGACAGTAATTATTACTTCTATGGAAACAGTTGGCAAAATTATGCCCCATCATTTGAAAGCATGGAGAAGTTATAGCTTTGTATAGAAACCAACCTTGAACCCAACTTTTAGACAGTGCATCACACATTTGCAAGTAAGAAAAAATATGGTATGGTATGGTTTATAAATACAGGCCAATAAAACCAATATTCCCGAAAAGGCTTAGTTTCTGTCAAAAATGATTCACAAATTAAATCCCATTGTCATGAAATAACATTAACATGCCTCGTTTCACCTTGAATAAAATTTCTATATTTAAAATAATAGATTTGCAGATATCCATAATATTTAATCACATATACGACATGCTTTAGAAGCAAATAATAATGTAATCCTCACTGTGATAGGAAAAACTTGACAATCAATCATACCGACAACAATCAACTTTTCTTTAGTACCACAGCACTTTTCATGCCAAGTATATTTTAAGTGTATGTTAAAAGGGATTAAAATGTAGCATATTAGTAAAAAGGCTGTGAATTAACTTTCAATGAACACTCAAGTGTTGCTGTGCAGTCATCACTCCCATTATTACAGGAAACCATAATGGTTATATGACTGCTAATATAAAACCATCACACTGAGCTCTCCTTTAATGAACATGACTCACAATTCACTTTAAAGGTGCAGTCACTTAAATGATCCAACTCCATTCCAATACCTACGTTGTGGTAGTCACATTAGAGAAAGAGGTTATGTCATTTTTACAAGGGTGGACTCTACATGAGGAGAGGTGAGAAGTTCACTTAAGGCAGAATCCTTCGCTGATGGAAGATGGGAGCAACATCTTGAATTTGGAAAAGTAACGGCACAATTTAACCTTTTGCAAAAAGGGCAGCAAAAAATCTAGATGTAACTGAAACTAGCCCTTGGTTTTTATATAAGATATATATTTTTAATCATTTATTTTGTCATTCAATCCAAAACAAAAACAATATTTCCTTTTGTAGTTATTTATTAGGCACCTTGTACTAGATAGTGCCTAAAGTTATGGACAGCTGCTTAAAAATGGGTACCATGGTCTGTAGGTGACTATGAGATACAAGGATTCCATGCTTGTTTCTGTATACATATCATCCATAGGATCCAATATTCTTGCCATCTCTTGGGTCTGTAGGGGTCAGTGGAATTATTTAGCTTATACAGTGCCTTGCAAAATTATTCTCCCCCTTGTTTTTTCTGTTTTGTTGTATTACACCCTGGAATTAAAATGGCTACCATTTGATTTTCATGCCAGAGAAAGGGCAAAATATTTTTTACTATGACACAATCAATGATCAACCATAGAACTAATGTGCATTATTATTTAGCTCCTGAAAATCAAAACATTGTGGGGCCACCTTTTGCTGCAGTTACATATGCAAGTCTCTTGGGGTATGACTCTTTGAGCTTTGCACATCTAGACACTGGGATTTTTGTCTATTCATCTATACAAAATTGCTCCAACTCCTTCAAATTAGAAGGGGTATAGTTGGAGTACACCAGTCTTTAAGTCATGCCACAGATTCTCAATTGGATTGAGGGTCTGAGCTTTGACTAAGTCATTCCAGGACATTTAACTAGGACCTTTAATCTCTCCTGATATGTCGGTTTAAGGCTAAGTTCACATATGAGTTCACTGTATGCGGCTTTTCCAGATAGGGTCACACACCACACAATCCCCATTGGTCCCCATGGATCCAACATGGATCATCCACTTTCCAACATAAATACTGGCTTTCATCTGGACAAAAAATTGTGCATGCAGGACTGGCAAAAGTTGGCATTTATGCCAGAAAGCAGCCAGATCACTGATGGTGCATGGATCCAGCTATGCCAGATATGGTGAATTCTAGCAGCCTGTTCCTCTATCAGATCAGGCTGCCAGAGTTCATATTCTGAACATATTAACATCTAATATATAAAGCTGAGTGTATGTATGAGTGTGTGTATTGTAGAAAGGTACAAGGAACCATTGTTGATGGTAGATATGTGTCACCGAGGTTCCTGGCATTAGTGAAGTAGGAACCAGTAGTTCAGATGGGTCAGCTGCAGTAGGTGGTTGACATTTTGTTTATTTAGTATAGCTGTGAGCCTGTGAATAGCTGATCTTGGACGGCTCTTACTAGAAGTAGTCATAGTGCTGGATGGGTGACAACTCCCCAGGTTCCAGGCCGGGTCTTGACTGGCCTACAAAAAACAGCCAGCAGTGTCAGGTGGGGGTGATGACCTCTCTAACTGGGAAGCTCTGTGGAGTGCTGTGTGGGATCAGAAGGTAAAACATACAATGCAACGGCACTCTGCAAAGCAAATAAAGTACAAGAAAGTATTTTAATGCTAATGCTATGCTTATTTTGTAAATTAAATGCTTGGCAAATACATTTAGGACAAAATGATTTGGGCCCGTCTGCCACACATCAAGGCGATCTCTGTAAGATGGGAACCTAACACTAAATTCTACCTGTTATGTGCCATGACGGCTACCATAAAATTCAGGGAGTGTAGATTCCACATGAATGCTGGGCCCACCTTAATATTTGTCATTTTTGGTGCCAAAATGGCCTCCATTGAATCCAGGGAATGCAGGTACCAACATGCATGCTGAGTCCACTCCCCACCTCCCCTGGTGCCAGATGGCTACCAACAAATGCAATGAGAGTCCACCCTATACTTCTCCATTGGGCAGATCCCCACAGTATGTATGTCTGCTAAAGGAATCCGCACCGTCGCATTTACAATCATGAAATTTGGCACACAGGTACATCAGGAGTCCGGGAAGGCTTTACACCAGGTCTCAGCTCTCTAGCACATACCGTTCATGAGATATTCCCCAAAAAATGCATTAGCCAATAGAAGCCTGGTCACATAACCCTTATCAGCCAATAGAAGCTCGCAGACCCTTAGTCTCCACATACACACAGTTTTACATCAGGTTTCCATAACAACACAGCCATTTTTCTTCACTGCTGTAGGTCAGCTTTAAAGGAAATCTGTCACCAGGATAATCGCTATTGAAGTAAAAAAGCAATAGCCTAATAGCACTTAGTACCTTATTTCTAGATGAGCCAGTAAGGTGCCCAGAGGAGCGTTATTCTTACAGGAAGGAGCCCAGGCACGTCTCCTGCCACAATCTATCCACCCACCCTTCCTACATCACATTCAAGCCATAGCTTTGCCCCCCCTTTTCCCTGCTCCCAGCATGAGTTCCGCTATGGAGGTCAGTTTTAAGGGGCAGATTGCTGTAGAGGCCACTGTTAAGGGGGCGGGATGTTGTGAAAATCACTGTTAATGAGACGGGGTACTGTGGAGGTCACTAATAAAGGGACAGCGGCTGTGGAGGTCACTGTTAAAGGGGCGGGTCACTGTGGAGGTCACTGTTAAGGGGACAGGATGCTGTAGAGGTCACTGTTAAAGCGGCGGGTGCTGTGGAGGTCTCTGTTAATGGGACAAGGAACCATAGAGGTCACAGTTAAGGGGAAGGTCCTCTATGGAGGTCAGTGTTAAGGGGCGGGGTGCTGTAGAGGTCACTGTTAAGGGGGCGGGGTGTTGTGGAGGTCACATTTTAAGGTAACGGAGCTCTGTGGAGGTCACTGTTAAGGGGGTGGTTATTGTGTAAATCACTGTTAAGGAAACAGGCTACTGTGGAGGTCACTTAGAAAGGTGCGGCCGCTGTGGAGGTCAATGTTAAGGGAGGAGGGGACTGTAGAGGCCACTATTAAAGGGGCAGTGGGGTACTGTGAGGTCACTGTTAAGGCAGCGGGGTACTGTGATGTCACTGTTAAGAGAGCGGTGTACTGTAGCATTCACTGTTAAAGGGCAGTCACTGTGGAGTTCTCTGTGAAGGAGGCTTGGAATGGTGGAGGTCAATGTTAAGGGGGTGGGCCCCTGTAGAGGTCACTGTCATGGGGTGGGGTACTGTAGATGTCACTGTTATAGTGGATACTGTTGATATCTTTTAACGACACACATAAACATAAAATAGATGAAATATACCCGTGCAAAGCCAGGTCCTTCAGCTACACATACAGTGTATGTCCATCCAGTTCAGCCTGTTATCCTGCAAGTTGATCCGGAGGAAGGCAGAAAAAAAAAACTGTGATGTAGAAGACAATTTTTCTCACTTTAGGGGAAAAAAATTAATTTCCAACTCCAATCAGGCAATTAGAATGACTCCCTGAATCAACAACCCATCTCTAGTAACTATAACCTCTAATATTATTACACTCCAGAAATACATAACAGACCTTCTTTCCTCCAGATGCAGAGGATGTCCCCTTGTCTCTGGAGGATGTCCCTAAACCATTTATTCTTATTACTCTATGTGCCTGTATTTTGCAATGAAGGTGCAGCAGGGTGTTACCAGTTGGGGTTGTGTTCTTGCACAGTCTGACATTATCCAATTAGTGCTACTTGTGTCAGACTATGCAAGGCTGGAACAAGTTTTCCTCAAGAATTTCCATGTATTTACTGCTACTCATCTTTCCTTCAAACCTTACTAGTTTCCAGTCTCTGCTGATGAAAAGTATACACACAACATGATGCTGCCACCACCATGCATCAATATGGGAATTGTTTTCTTGGGGTGATGGGAAGTGTTGGGTTTGCACCACACATAGCATTTCCCATGATGGTATCATATGACCAGAAAACCCTCTTCCAAGTGTTTGGGGAGTGCCATATGATCTTTGGCAAACACCAGGTTGTTTTCTTATCTTTTTCTTTATGCAATGGCTCTTTTTCTGACCACTTTTCCATAAAGTCCTGCTCTGTGGAGTGTGTAGCTTATAGTGGTCCTATGGACAAATACTTTCATCTCCCCTGTGGATCTTTAGAGCTTTTTTAGTGTTATTGTTGGTGTCTTTGTTGAATCTCAGTTTAATGCCTTCCTTGCTCGGTCTCTGGGTTTTGGTAGTGGCTTCTCTTGTCAAGTTTGTAGTTGTGTCTCATTATTTTCATTTTGTTATAAGGGATTTAATGGTTCTCCATGAAATATTCAAAGTCTGGGATATTTCTGAACCCTAACCCTGACTCAACCTTAATCTATACTTTTGCCCAATTTTGTCTCTGACCTGTTTGGAGAGCTCAGCAGAAAATATAGAAAAAGATGGCGGTACTCACCACTAAAAATCTTCTTAATTCCAAAATAACAGTTAAAAGCGCCATTGCCGTACAGGACGCAGGGCACATAGAAAGGCGAGCGACCATTTCTCCCATTTGTGCTTCCTCTGGATCTTGCATGCTGGGGCGGGGATACCTTCAGGTGATTTGTATCTTGGTGCGCCCACGTCATGATGTTAACCATTTCATTATCATTACACTAAAAACAACAATGCATTTCATTCAAAGCAGAGTCATTTAGAGGAATACAGACATGCCATTTCTATCATCACATTCATTTTCATATTTAACATTGCTTCCTTCCTAAGTAATTCTTTGTGGTGATAACTCCCTGCGCCCAAAGGGTGTAAGATCTGCAGGCCTGCAAACCGCAGCACGTGTGCATCTCCATTATGCATCTTTTTTACATGCTTAATAAGGCAATGTGCAACTGAGATTGATCTCAGAAGTCCTCAAAATCTTTCACACAGACCGCAAATTGTCTTTCCAATATAGAAATAATTGCATGGGCAAAAAATAGCATATATAGCATTCTGCTATTTTTGAAGTCATTTACTACCCAATCAACACCTCCTATATTCATCTGCCTCAAACCACATTTAAAGTATGAACAATGCCCACATTTGAAGTTACCTCTAGAACCATTCTATCCAACCATGTAGTACGTGGTCTGGTATATCTGCTCCTAACTAGTACATATTTAATGGTCTTCTGATGATCGGTTGTCTTTCTACCAATTTACCTAACCCCAAATCTCCCTTTAGCAAATGCCAATTATTATGTATAGCAGAACATATTACTGATACCATTGGGCTCTTTTTCTAGGAAAAGAGAAAAGTACTTCTTTGCATTTCTATCCTAGTCCTGTACCACAATGGCGCTTTTAATCAAAGTTTTTAGTGGTGAGTGCAGCAATCTTTTTTCTATTTATTACACTGACATTGCTGAGCACCTATACTGTATTTTGGCACACACTCCAGGTCCTGGTGAATGTGGTGGGAGTTGGTTGCTCTGTAGATCCTTGCGTTACAGTGTTGCAGTGCCGGCCAGAGTCTCTACTCTTCCTGTTTGGAGAGCTCCTTGTTCTATATGTTGCTTGCTTAGTAGTGTTGCAGATCATGTGACACTTTGATTGCATTTGAGGGGTACTATCTCTCCGTGGGGAGAATGCGCCTTAATCGGCATGAGAAGACTTATAAGCCAACATGCTCCTCTGGAATTCTGGGAAGATATTCAACTAATTATGTGACTTCTGGGATTAATTGGTTGGACCAGACCTTATTTAGGGGTTTCATAGCAAAGACTTAGGGAAAATGTATACACAATATTGATTTTATCTAGTAATTGATGTCCACAATCTTGCAAACAGTATTTGTTTCTAGATATGTACATATTACTAACAAAGCAGTTCTAAACAGATACATTACAAAAGTTAGTATATAGATTTGTATATCTCTAGTGAAATGAATCCATTATTAGACGTGATATATATATATATTATAAATATATTGCAATGTTTTGTTTTGTTTTTTAAGAATAGGGCAAATATCAGAAGTTATATAGCTATGTTCTAGTGACATTATCCTCTTAACCCCTTAAGGACTCAGCCCTATTTCACCTAAAGGACTTGGCCATTTTTTGCAAATCTGACCACTGTCACTTTATGTGGTGATAACTTTAAAACGCTTTTTCTTATCCAGGCCATTCTGAGATTGTTTTTTCGTCACATATTGTACTTCATGACACTGGTAAAATTAAGTCGAAAAATTTCATTTTTATTTATAAAAAAATATCAAATTTACCAAAAATTTTGAAAAATTTGCAATTTTCCAAGTTTCAATTTCTCTACTTCTATAATACATAGTAATACCGCCCAAAAAAGTTATTGATTTACATTCCCCATATGTCTACTTCATGTATCGATCATTTTGGGAATGCCATTTTATTTTTTGGGGACGTTACAAGGCTTAGAAGTTTAGAAGCAAATCTTGAAATTTTTCAGAAATTTTCAAAAACCCACTTTTTAGGGACCAGTTCAGGTCTGAAGTCACTTTGTGAGGCTTACATAATAGAAACCATCCAAAAATGACCCCATTCTAGAAACTACACCCCTCAAGGTATTCAAAACTGATTTTACAAACGTCATTAACCCTTTAGGTTTTCCACAAGAGTTAATGGCAAATGGAGATAAAATTTCAGAATTTCGATCTTTTGGAAAATTTTCTGTTTGAATCCAGCCAAACAAAACTCAATTTTTATTGCCCCAATTCTGTAGTTTTCAGAAACACCCCATATGTGGGCGTAAACTGCTGTATGGCCAAACGGCAGGGCACAGAAGTAAGGGAACGCCATATGGTTTTTGGAAAGCGGATTTTGCTGGACTGGATTTTTGACACCATGTCCCATTTGAAGCCCCCAGATGCACCCCTAGAGTAGAATCTCCAAAAAAGTGACTCCATCTAAGAAACTACACTCCTCAAGGTATTCAAAACTGATTTTACAAACTTTTTTAACCCTTTAGGTGTTCCACAAGAGTTATTGGCAAATGGAGATGAAATTTCGGAATTTCTATTTTTTGTTACCTTGCCTCAAAAAAAGTGTAATATAGAGCAACCAAAATCATATTTGCCCTAAAATAATACAAACAAAACTGCCACCTTATCCCGTACTTTCCAAAATGGGGTCACTTTTTTGGAGTTTCTACTGTAGGGGTGCATCAGGGGGGCTTCAATTGGGACATGGTGTCAAATAACCAGTCCAGCAAAATCTGCCTTCCAAAAACCATATGGCGATCCCATCCTTCTACGCCCTGCCGTTTGGCCATACAGTAGTTTACGACCACATATGAGGTGTTTCTGCAAATTTGAGAATCGGAGAAATATATATTGAGTTTTGTTTGGCTGTTAACCCTTGTTTTTTTACTGGAAAAATTGATTAAAATGGAAAATTTGCAAAAAAATAGCTATTTTCGGGCCGTTTTTATTTTTTGTTATTTACATCGTTGAACTGACAGGTTAGATTGTGTGCTATTTCTATAGAGCAGGTTGCTACGGACGCGGCAATACCAAATATGGCTAATTTTTGGGGGGTTTTGTTTCAGTTTTACATAATACAGCATTTCTGAAAAAAATGATTTTTTTAGTGTCTTCACATTCTGAAAGCCATATATTTTTTTTATTTTTTGGGCCACTGTCTTATGTAGGGGCTCATTTTTTGCGGGATGAGATGGCGGTTTGATTGGAACTATCTTGGGGTGCATATGACATTTTGGTCGCCTGCTATTACACTTTATGTGATGTAAGGTGACAAAAATGGCTTTTGACACCGTATTTATTTATTTATTTTTCTTGTGTTCACCTGAGGGGTTTGGTCATGTGTTATTTTTATAGAGCAGGTTGCGACGGACACGCCGATAACAAATATGTATACTTTTTATTTATTTATTTAAGTTTTACACAATATTATCATTTTTTAAAACAAAACAAATCATGTTTTAGTGTCTCCATAGTCTGAGAGCCCTATTTTTTATTTTTTTTTTTTGGGGGTGATTGTCCTATGTGGGGTATCATTTTTTGCGGGATGAGATGACGGTTTGATTGGCACTATTTTTGGGTGCATATAACTTTTTGATCGCTTGCTATTACAGTTTTTGAGATGTGAGGTGACAAAAATGTTTTTTTTTTTATATTGTTTTTATTTTATTTTTTTAACAGTATTTACCTGAGGGGTTAGATAATGTGATATTTTTATAGAGCAGGTTTTTACGGACGCGGCGATACATAAAATGTATACTTTTTATTTATTTTACTTTAACACAATAATAGCATTTTAGAAAAAAAAATTATGTTTTAGTGTCTCCATAGTCTGAGAGCCATATTTTTTAATTTTTTTGGGCGATTGTCCTATATAAGGACTCATTTTTTGCGGGATGAGATGGCGGTTTTATTGGCACTATTTTGGGAGGCATATGCCCTTTTTGATCACTTGGTATTACACTTTTTGTGATGCAAGGTGACAAAAAATTGCTTTTACACCATTTTTTGTGGTTTTGTTTACGGTATTTGCGTGAGGGTTAGGTCATGTGATATTTTTATAGAGGAGATTTTTACGGACGCGGCGATACCTAATATGTGTAGTTTATTTGTTTTTGTTTTTTTATTCAGTGATATGTATTTTTCTTATTTTTACTTTTTTTCACTTTTTGACATTTTTTGACCCAGACCCACTTGGTTCTTGTAGATCCAGTGGATCTGGTGTCTATATAATACAGAACAGTACACTATATAGTGTACTGCACTGTATTTTTTACTTTTCACAGTCTGGTCAGACTTCTGCCTTTAGCAGAAGTCTGACCAGAGTTACTATACCATGGCAAGCAGGACGCTTCTGAAAGCGTCCTGCTGCCATGGTACCATCACCCGCTGCCATTACAGAGCAGCGGGTGATGGGAAGAGAGGTGAGCTCCTCCTCTACCATCCTATCCCGCCGGGGGCTGCAAAGGTACGGCAGCCCTCGATGGGAGAGGGAGGAGCTCCTCCATGTTAACACCTTCTATACCGCGGTCCGTACGGACCGCGGTATAGAAGGGGTTAAACTGCTGACATCTGCAGCACACAATTTACACTTTGGGGCAGATTTTAGTCTCTGATCCCCGCGGTCACAGACCGCGTGGATCAGAGACTACAGATAGCGCAACAAACCACAGGTCTGAATTGACCTGCGGTTTGTTGCGATCGCCGACACGGGGGGGTCACAGGACCCCCCTCGGCATTGTCACAGGACCTGCTGAATGATTTCAGCAGGCATCCTGTTCCGATCACCACCCGCAGCGCTGCGGTGATCGGAACTTCTCAGGTAGTACATGGACGCTAGGGCGTACATGTACGCCCTGCGTCCTTAAGAGGTTAATGGCTGTTGCATGTCTGCATTAAATTTCTTGGGGGTCATTAGGGGAACTTGGTCTGCATTTTTACAGAAGAGGATTGCGGCACTATGCTATACTAACAGCCTCAGCCATTGGACACTGATTGGAGACCAATAAAGTTAGTCTCTGAAATCTGAATGTGTTAACTGCTTAGATGCTGCTGTTAATAGTGACCACAGCATCTAAGCTGTTTGAGGGATCTCCCTATGTCACCATTGCCATCCCACCCCCACCCCTAATACAGTATGATTTTGTGGGACTGATACATTACTATGGCAGCTGAGGACCTAAACTAGGCCACCAGGCCCAAGCATTTGCCATGTAAGGCCATGTAAGAGGTATGGCCAAATAGGATTCTTGTCATCACAAGTAATAATGATTTTAAACACTATATATTTCAAAGCATTAGAGAAGTGATCAATCTCAAGTTCCTTTAGAGGACAAAAAAATGGGGCGATTTTCCATTTTGGTGTTTTCATTTTTCGCTCCCTGCCTTCCCATACCCAGAACTTATTTTGTTTTCTGTTCACATAGCCGTATGAGGGTTTGTTCTTAATGGGACAAATTGTACTTTTTATTGCCACCATTTAATATTGCATAGGATGTAGTGGGAAGCGGGGAAAAATTCCAATTAGGATGGAATTGGGAAAAAAAACTATTTCCCCAGTTTTATGAGGGAAGGGTTTTACAGCGTTCTCAATGTGGTAAAACTGACTTGTGCTCTTCATTCTCCAGGTTAGGATGAATAGTTTTTCTTGCATTTTAATAGTGAAAAAAAATAAAACTATTGAAAAATGTTTTGATCACCTTTTCCCCAATCTCAGACGAGAAACAGCGTGCCTGACCCGGAAGCTCGCACTTCCTGGTTTTAGCCCCTCAGATGTGTGGCCACTAGGGATGAGTGAATCAACTTCGGATAAAACATCCGAAGTCGATTAGTTTAAAACTTTGTTCTAATACTGTAAGGAGCAGGAGCTCCGTACAGTATCAGAATCTATTTGCTCCGATGAGCCGAAGTTATTGCTTCACGAAGTCTCGCAAGACTTTGCGCAATAACTTTATAAATTAATTTGTACTGTAAAAAAACATTTCCCGAATTCAGGTTCGGTTTCAAGGTACCACTTGGAACCAAACCCGAGTTAGGGAAATGTTTTTTTACAGTACAAATTCATTTACAAAGTTATTGCACTAAGTCTCACGAGACTTCGCGAAGCAATAACTTCGGCTCATTAGAGCCAATACATTCTAATACTGTACGGAGCTCCTGCTCCGTACAGTATTAGAACTAATTTTTATGCGAATCGACTTCGGATGTTTCATGCGAAGTCAATTCGCTCATCCCTAGTGGTCACCTTTGACCACGGCATCTGAGGAGTTAAATATCTGCATTCGCCATTACCACCAATCGGTGAAACTATGGCACTCTCACTACTTTGGAGCAGGCACCATATTTAAAGACTCAGCCTGCGCCGAACATGTACGATAGATGTCGGGAAGGGGTTAATAAAGTTTAAAAAGAAAAGGCTCCTAAAAAAATAAATGAAACATGTTTTATTTTTTTATTTTTTTATAGTAGTTTACCATAGAATGCAGTTAACATGTTATTTAATGTGTTAAACAGTAAGAAAAATTATGGTGAAACTGCTGAGATTGTTTTGCATTTTCACCCAAAAAGTATAAACATTATAAAATTTAAATCAATAAAGTACTAGAGTTGAGCGAACCCGAATTGTAAAGTTTTAGGATTTTTGGCACCCAGACCCAAACCCGAACATTTTCGTAATAGTTCGGGTTCGGATTCGGTGTTCGGCAGATTTTATGGCGCTTGTTGAAAAGCTGCTGGGCAGCCAATCACAAAGCTTCTAACTACTTTGCCCTTAGAAGCCATCACAGCCATGCCTACTAATGGCATGGCTGTGATTGGCTAAGTGCAGCATGTGACCCAGCCTCTATATAAGCTGGAGTCACGTATTGCAGCATATCACTCTGCTGTTGTTAGTGTAGGGACAGGTTGCTGCTGGTGCTCTCATGGAGAGAATAGGAAACAAGCTTTGCTGCCAATTTTTTAAGTGTACCTGCACTGCACATCTGCCAGGGGGTGATATTTTCACATTTTGTTCTGTAAAGTACCCCTGTGCTGCATATATCCTTGTCATTAATTCTCTAAATACATCAGATTCTGGGCTTCTTTTTTTTGTGCTAAAAAGTATATTTGCTCTGTGCACTACATTTGTGATTGTGAAAAATATAATCAGTGAATCCATCTGTTTCACTGTGGGTGAAAAAAATTATATTTTTTTACCATTAAGAGCTTTTTCTGCCTGCTCAGCAAATATGATATCAGTAAATCCATCTGTTTCATTGGGGTGGAAAAAAATCCTCTTTTTTTTCCTATAAAGTACCTTATTGCCTTGTACTGTAAATCAAATAAAAGCAGTAAGTTCCACTGAGACATTGTGGCTGGAAAAAACACATAATTTTTGGCAAAAAGTAAATTTGTGGCCTGCTCTGTACTACTGCTAGTGAAAGAATTTCACTTGCATCCGTCAGTTTCACTAGGGTTGAAGAAATCATATATTTGGTTGAAATAAATTCCATCCTCTGCCTGCACAGGCAATCTGATAGTGAACAATAATCTGTTAATTCATCTGTTTCACTGGTGTAAGAAAAATCCTCTTTTTTTCCTATAACGGACCTTTTTGCCTTGTACTGCAAATCAAATAAAATCAGTAAATTCCACTGGGACATTGTGGATGAAAAAAAAACGTAATTTTTGGCACAAAGTAAATTTGTGGCCTGCTTCGTACTACTGCTAGTGTAGTGAAAGAATTTCACTTGCATCCCTCAGTTTCATTGGTGGGTGAAGAAATCATATATTTGTTTGAAATAAATTCCACCTTCTGCCTGCCTGATACTTAAAAATAAATAGTAAATCCATCTGTTTCACTGTGGGTGAAAAAAAATCCTCTTTTTTCCCCCTATAAAGTACCGTATTGCCTTGTACTGTAAATCAAATAAAATCAGTAAATTCCACTAGGACATTGTGGTTGAAAAAAAACAACATAATTTTGGCCCATAAAGTACCCCTGCGGCCTGCGATGGTGTTCCTGCTGCACTGCATACCTGACTCGCCAAAATTTATTCAGTAAATTAGGTGGCGTACTACCGATTGTTGGGGGATCTGTGCCCCTCATATCTTTCAAAGTAACGTGTGACCTTAACCAATCTTTTATATTTAACACGCTGCCAGGGCCTATTGGGCAGGCCACACAGTGTAATTTGTTGCTCATATTGTGGTGTGACCTAGAAATATCTTTATCACACTGTCAGGGCATATTAGTCAGGGCACAAAGTGTAATAAATCCATCTGTCACATAGAGGTGTGACCAAAAGCAATCTTTTCTATTTATGACACGGGCACTGCATACCTGCCAGGGTACAAGTTTTATTAAATGCGTCTGGTACTTTGTTGGGTTACTGAAAAAAAATGAGGTGAGTGTCAAATAAGGGACTTGGCCATGGTCGTGGTGCTGCTGGTGTTGGTGGGGCTCCTGTTGCAGGGAGAAGACGTGGAGGATCTGTGCCAGCTACACACCCAAACGAAACACCTTCCTCAGGTTAGCTTAGACGACAGGGCCTTCCATGTTATTTAATAGACCCGAATGCTGCTCTACGAATGGGGAGGCCAGAGCACATACAGACGCTAGTAGATTGGGTGGCTGATAGTCCCTCCAGTACCTTCACATTGTCTCCCACCCGGTCCACTGCTGAAAGCTCAGAGTTGGCATCTGCAGGCCATGTGCAGCTATCTAGCACCTCACCCCCTCAGCCAAGCAGTCTGAGCCCCAAGTCATGCAGCAGACTATCATGCTTTTTGATGACTCTCCTGGCAAGGGCCTTTCACCAAGCCCTGCTCCAGAAGTGGAAGAGATTGAGTGCACTGATGCCCAACCACTTATGTTTGAGGATAAGGACATGGGAAGACCACCGCAGCACGTCTCTGATGATGACGAAACACAGGTGCCAACTGCTGTGGCTTTCTGCAGTGTGCAAAATGACAAGGAGTGCAGGGGTTCAGAAGACTTGGTGGAAGAAGATGTGGAGGACAATGAGGTCCTAGACCCTACATGGGATGAAGGTCATGCTAGTGACCTGTGCAGTTCGGAGGAAGAGGCGGTGGTCACACAGAGACACCAGCACAGCAAAAGAGAGAGCAGGGTGCAGAAGCAGAGTGCCCATCCCCGAGACACTATGCCTGCTACTGCCCACTGCACCCACAGACCGAACACACCAAAGACAGCTCCAAGGAGTTTCCCGGTGTGGCAGTTCTTCACACAATGTGCAGACGACAAGACACGAGTGGTTTTCACGCTGTGTAATCAGAGCCTAAAGCGAGGCATAAACGTTCTAAACCTGAGCACAACCTGCATGACCAGGCATCTAAGTGCAAGACACGAGCTGCAGTGGAGTTAACACCTCCAAAACCAAGAAAAGTCTCTGGCTCCTCCAGCTCCCTCTTGTGCTTCAATCTCAGTCTCTTCCTCCCCCTCTAGAGTGACAGTGGCAATGGCCACCCTGCAAACGGAGGATGTGACACCAACGCCACCACGTCCGTCATCTTCAACAAGCACCACCACAGTGTCCCATGGAAGTGTTCAGCTGTCCATCTCCCAAACACTGGATCGAAAGAGGAAGTACCCCCCTACCCACCCGCGATTCCTGGCCCTGAATGTCAGCATTTCAAAATTGCTGGCCTATAAAATGCGGTCAATTAGAGATGAGCGAACCTGAACTAGATAGTTCGGGTTCGTACCGAATTTTGGGGTGTTCGGGACCCGGACCCGAACATTTTCAAAAAAGTTCGGGTTCGTTGTTCGGCTATTTCTTCCTGCTTTCTGAAGGGCTGCACAGCAGCCAATCAGCTAGCATTTTACTTCTTGCCCTAAGAAACCATCACAGCCATGCCTGCTAATGGCATGGATGTGATTGACCAAGTGCAGCATGTGACCCAGCCTCCATTTAAGCTGGAGTCACGTAGCGCCGCACGTCACTCTGCTCTGATTAGTGTAGGGATAGGACGCAGCTGCTGTGAGGGCGAGATTAGGCAGGGAAAACTCAGCAAAAACTCCGAATGAAGTGATCGATCTACAGCTGTGAATCATTCAACTTCTGCTAGTTAATTGCTCACTGGTTTTTAGGCTGCACAGAGCGTTTTTCTGTCACTTTTTTCTGGGGTGATCGGTGGACATTTTGTGTTTTGTGGTGCACCAGCACAAGCTGCCACCAAGTCCGTCAATTTATCAATACTAGGATCTTTTTTTGCTATATCCTACATCAGGGGCTTGGCTGTGCTTATTGTCACCCCTAGAAACTCAGGATATAAATTTCTATATTTTATTGAGGGTTTAAATTCAATTGCCAAAATAGCAATCCCCTAAATCTGGTGTTCCAGCTGTAGCTAGCCAAGTGTAATACTGTCTGCTGTCTGGCAAAGGATAGATTTTTTTTGGGGTGAAATTCAATTGCCAAAATAGCAAACCCCTAAATCTGGTGTCCCAGCAGTGGCTGGCCAAGTTTAATAGTGTCCGGCAAAGGATAGATAATTTTCTGGGCTGAAATTCAATTGCCAAAATAGCAATACCGTAAATCAGTGGTTTCAGCTGTGGCTGGCCAAGTTTAATAGTGTCCGGCAAAGGATAGATAATTTTCTGGGATGAAATTCAATTGCCAAAATAACAATACCGTAAATCAGTGGTTTCAGCAGTGGCTGGCCAAGTTTAATAGTGTCCGGCAAAGGATATATTTTGTTCTGGGGTGAAATTCAATTGCCAAAATAGCAATACCGTAAATTAGTGGTTTCAGCTGTGGCTGGCCAAGTTTAATAGTGTCCGGCAAAGGATATATTTAGTTCTGGAGTGAAATTCAATTGCCAAAATAGCAATACCGTAAATCAGTGGTTTCAGATGTGGCTGGCCAAGTTTAATAGTGTCCGGCAAAGGATAGATTTTTTCTGAGGTGAAATTCAATTGCCAAAATAGCAATCCCCTAAATCTGGTGTCCCAGCAGTGTCTGGCCAAGTTTAATGGTGTCCGGCAAAGGATAGATAATTTTCTGGGGTGAAATTCAGTTGCAAAAATAGAAATACCGTAAATCTGGTGTTCCAGCTGTGGCTGGCCAAGTTTAATAGTGTCCGGCAAAGGATATATTTTTTTCTGGGGTGAAATTCAGTTGCAAAAATAGAAATACCGTAAATCTGGTGTTCCAGCTGTGACTGGACAAGTTTCATAGTGTCCGTCAAAGGATATATTATTTTCTGGGGTGCAATTCAGTTGCAAAAATAGAAATACCGTAAATCTGGTGTTCCAGCAGTGGCTGGCCAAGTTTAATAGTGTCTGGCAAAGGATATATTTTGTTCTGGGGTGAAATACAATAGCCAAAATAGAAATCCCCTAAATCTGGTGTACCAGCAGTGGCTGGCCAAGTTTAATAGTGTCCGGCAAAGGATAGATAATTTTCTGGGGTGAAATTCAATAGCCAAAATAGCAATCCCCTAAATCTGGTGTCCCAGCAGTGGCTGGCCAAGTTTAATAGTGTCCGGCAAAGGATATATTTTGTTCTGGGGTGAAATTCAATTGCCAAAATAGCAATACCATAAATGAGTGGTTTCAGCTGTGGCTGGCCAAGTTTAATAGTGTCCGGCAAAGGATATATTTTATTCTGGGGTGAAATTCAATTGCCAAAATAGCAATAACGCAAATCAGTGGTTTCAGCAGTGGCTGGCCAAGTTTAATAGTGTCCGGAAAGGATTGATTTTTTTCTGGGGTGAAATTCAATTTCCAAAATAGCAATCCCCTAAATCTGGCGTCCCAGCAGTGGCTGGCCAAGTTTAATAGTGTCCGGCAAAGGATAGATAATTTTCTGGGGTGAAATTCATTTGCAAAAATAGAAATACCATAAATCTGGTGTTCCAGCTGTGGCTGGCCAAGTTTCATAGTGTCCGTCAAAGGATATATTATTTTCTGGGGTAAAATACAGTTGCAAAGACAGAAATACCGTAAATCTGTTGTTCCAGCAGTGGCTGGCCAAGTTTAATAGTGTCCGGCAAAGGATATATTTTGTTCTGGGGTGAAATTCAATTGCCAAAATAGCAATACCGTAAATCAGGGGTTTCAGCTGTGGCTGGCCAAGTTTAATAGTGTCCGGCAAAGGATATATTTAGTTCTGGAGTGAAATTCAATTGCCAAAATAGCAATACCGTAAATCAGTGGTTTCAGATGTGGCTGGCCAAATTTAATAGTGTCCGGCAAAGGATAGATTTTTTCTGAGGTGAAATTCAATTGCCAAAATAGCAATCCCCTAAATCTGGTGTCCCAGCAGTGTCTGGCCAAGTTTAATGGTGTCCGGCAAAGGATAGATAATTTTCTGGGGTGAAATTCAGTTGCAAAAATAGAAATACCGTAAATCTGGTGTTCCAGCTGTGGCTGGCCAAGTTTAATAGTGTCCGGCAAAGGATATATTTTTTTTCTGGGGTGAAATTCAGTTGCAAAAATAGAAATACCGTAAATCTGGTGTTCCAGCTGTGACTGGACAAGTTTCATAGTGTCCGTCAAAGGATATATTATTTTCTGGGGTGCAATTCAGTTGCAAAAATAGAAATACCGTAAATCTGGTGTTCCAGCAGTGGCTGGCCAAGTTTAATAGTGTCTGGCAAAGGATATATTTTGTTCTGGGGTGAAATACAATAGCCAAAATAGAAATCCCCTAAATCTGGTGTACCAGCAGTGGCTGGCCAAGTTTAATAGTGTCCGGCAAAGGATAGATAATTTTCTGGGGTGAAATTCAATAGCCAAAATAGCAATCCCCTAAATCTGATGTCCCAGCAGTGGCTGGCCAAGTTTAATAGTGTCCGGCAAAGGATATATTTTGTTCTGGGGTGAAATTCAATTGCCAAAATAGCAATACCATAAATAAGTGGTCTCAGCTGTGGCTGGCCAAGTTTAATAGTGTCCGGCAAAGGATATATTTTGTTCTGGGGTGAAATTCAATTGCCAAAATAGCAATAACGCAAATCAGTGGTTTCAGCAGTGGCTGGCCAAGTTTAATAGTGTCCAGAAAGGATTGATTTTTTTCTGGGGTGAAATTCAATTTCCAAAATAGCAATCCCCTAAATCTGGCGTCCCAGCAGTGGCTGGCCAAGTTTAATAGTGTCCGGCAAAGGATAGATAATTTTCTGGGGTGAAATTAATTAGCAAAAATAGAAATACCATAAATCTGGTGTTCCAGCTGTGGCTGGCCAAGTTTCATAGTGTCCGTCAAAGGATATATTATTTTCTGGGGTGAAATACAGTTGCAAAGACAGAAATACCGTAAATCTGTTGTTCCAGCAGTGGCTGGCCAAGTTTAATAGTGTCCGGCAAAGGATATATTTTGTTCTGGGGTGAAATACAATAGCCAAAATAGCAATCCCCTAAATGTGGTGTCCCAGCAGTGGCTGGCCAAGTTCAATAGTGTCCGGCAAAGGATATATTTTTTTCTGGGGTGAAATTCAGTTGCAAAAATAGAAATACCGTCAATCTGGTGTTCCAGCTGTGACCGGACAAGATTCATAGTATCCGTCAAAGTATATATTATTTTCTGGGGTTAAATTCAGTTGCAAAAATAGAAATACCGTAAATTTGATGTTCCTGCTGTTGCAGGCCAAGTGTAAATCTGTCCGTAAAAGGGTATATTAAACTCAGCGTGCATCTCCAAGTGAATTTCTTTCCATTAAAGGTATATTACAGTGAGTGTTAAAATACAGCCTAATCCTCTACATTTGTTTTGCATCTCTAAGTGTATTTCTTTCCGTTAAGGGGTATATTACACAAAGAGTTAAAATACAAGTGCTGAAAGCATAAACCTATATATTTTTTCACACGCTACTGTGCATCTCCAAGTGTAAATCTGTCCGTAAAAGGATACCTTTCATCCAAGGCCTAAATACTAGGCTTACAATTGATATCCCCTTAAATCTGTGTTTACTGCTGTGCCTGGATTAGTGTAATATGGTACATAAATAGATAGCCAGATAGTGTTAGGTGCCTGCAAAAAAAGGCCTGAATTCGAATTCAATACATTGGGCCAAATAATTTTTTTCTTATTGTGGTGAACGGTAACAATGAGGAAAACATCTAGGAAGGGACGCGGCCACGGACATGGTCGTGATGTTGTTAGTGGACCTTCTGGTGCTGGGAGAGGATGTGGCCGTTCTGCCACAGCCACATGTCCTAGTGAACCAACTACCTCAGGTTCCAGTACCCGCCAGAATTTACAGCGATATATGGTGGGGTCCAATGCCGTTCTAAGGATGGTAAGGCCTGAGCAAGTACAGGCGCTAGTCAATTGGGTGGCCAACAGTGGATCCAGCACGTTCACAACATTATCTCCCACCCAGTCTTCTGCAGAAAGCGCACAGGTGGTGCCTGAAAACCAAGCCCATCAGTCTGTCACATCACCCCCATGCATATCAGGGAAACTGTCTGAACCTCAAGTTATGCAGCAGTCTCATATGCTGTTTGAAGACTTTGCTGATGACGTCTCTGCTAATGATAACGAAACACAGGTGCCAACTGCTGTGTCTTTTTGCAGTGTGCATACCGAACAGGAGGTCAGGGAGGAAGACTGTGTGGAAGACGATGCAGGGGACGATGAGGTCCTAGACCCCACATGGAATGAAGGTCGTTCCACTGACTTTCATAGTTCAGAGGAAGAGGCAGTGGTAAGACCAAGCCAACAGCGTAGCAAAAGAGGGAGCAGGGGGCAAAAGCAGAACAGCCGCCGCCAAGAGAGTTCGCCTGCTACTGGCCACTGCCACCAGGGACCAAGCACCCCAAAGGCAGCTTCAAGGAGTTCCCTGGCATGGCACTTCTTTAAACAGTGTGCTGACGACAAGACCCGAGTGGTTTGCACGATGTGCCATCAGAGCCTCAAGCGAGGCATTAATGTTCAGAACCTTAGCACAACCTGCATGACCAGGCATCTACATGCAAAGCATGAACTGCAGTGGAGTAAACACCTTAAAAACAAGGAACTCACTCAGGCTCCCCCTGCTCCCTCTTCTGCTGCTGCTTAGGCCTCTTCCTCCGCCTTGGGAGGAATGTTGGCACTTGCCACCCACCAAACAGAGGATGTGCCACCAACACCACCACCTCCGTCACCAAGCATCTCCACCATGTCACACGGCAGAGTTCAGCTCTCCACCTCACAAACCTTGGAGAGAAAGCGTAAATTCCCACCTTCCCACCCTCGAGCCCTGGGCTTGAATGCCAGCATTTCTAAATTACTGGCCTTTGAAATGCTGTCATTTAGGCTGGTGGACACAGACAGCTTCAAACAGATGATGGTGATGGCTGTCCCAGCTGCCACTACTTCTCCAAGAGAGCCGTGCCTTCCCTGCACAACCAAGTACCCGATAAAATCAAGTGTGCACTGCGCAACGCCATCTGTGGCAAGGTCCACCTAACCACAGATACGTGGACCAGTAAGCACAGCCAGGGACGCTATATCTCCCTAACTGCACACTGGGTAAATGTAGTGGCGGCTGGGCCCCAGGCGGAGAGTTCTTTGGCGCACGTCCTTCCGCCGCCAAGGATCACAGGGCATCATTCTTTGCCTCCTGTAGCCTCCTCCTCCTACTCAGCTTCCTCCTCCTCTTCTTCCACCTGCTCATCCAGTCAGCCACACACTTTCACCACCAACTTCAGCACAGCCCGGGGTAAATGTCAGCAGGCCGATGGGGAAGGCAGATGGAGGGGGTTATTTACATAGAAGGTGCTGGAAGGTTAGAGAGTTGAGAAGGTGGTTTAAATTTATTTAACGGGTAGAGGTTTGTAAAAAGCGGCATGGACTAGTGAGTACACAGGGAAGTGTTGGAGGCGGACCTCAGGTCTATGGCCTGCCAGCATCCTGCTTCCCACAAATTATTAGTGTACAAAAGAAATCAAATAACTATACAAGTGTGGTTAAAGTGATGTGTGTAACTGATTCTTGTACCAATGTGATGTATTGTTAAAAGTTCAGTATATGAATGAAAAGTGCACTTTGTGTGAAATATGCACATAATGATTTAATGGCATCTGTCTGAGTTATGTGACCATGTCAGTGGTAAATGCGGCATGTGTCCAGTTTGTCAGTGGTGTGTGCAGCATGTGTCCAGTGTGTCAATGGTCTGGTGTAACAAATGCAAAAAGTCCAGCTCACCCATCCAGGACAGCCATATCCCCGGTGCTCGGAGCCTCAAGAGAAGAGCTTGCAGCAATCGGAAGAAAAAATGGAATGGTTCCGGCACCTAATTTTGCAGTAAAACTTCTTATTCGGGTTCGGTATACACTCTAGTCACACAGTGGCTGGTAGCTTACGCTGGACAATCTAGTCCTTAGTCGTAACGCTTGTTACGACTAAGGACTAGATTGTCCGAAACGCGTAAACTACCAGCCACTGTGTGAACAAGAGTGTATACCGAACCCCGAATAAAGGAAGTTTTTACTGCAAAATTAGGTGCCGGAACCATTCCATTTTTTCTGTCAATGGTCTGGTGTATGCAGCATATATCCAGTACAGGGCCGGTTCTATAATAAGGCAGACCAAGCGGCTGCCTTAGGGCGCAGAGAAGGGGGGGGGGCGGAAAAATGAACTTTTTTTTTTAAATTACTTGCAGCGAGTTGTGCCGCAGCGCCGCCGGCCACCCACCCTAGCCTGCATGTGCCATGCGGCCCCGGTACTCACTCACAGAGTGGCAGCACGGCAACACGGGGGCACTCAGGGGGTGTGTGACTGGCGAATGGCTCTGCGGCGGGCAGCAGCAGGGACTGGAGCAGCTGTTCGTGACTTTGACTCACACAGCCAGCCCAGGCCAGCCCAGACGGACTGTCGACTGCCGTTGGGTAGGTGGTAGGTGATGAGCGCAGAGCGCATATTGTTTATAATTATTAAGCAACATTAATGGGGGGGTCACGGGTGACATGATGGAAGGGGGGACAAATCAAATGTCTGTAGTCTGTGCCATGGAGGGGGAGAAATGTGACATGGGGGGATGATGTGCCATGGGGGGGGGGAGAAGTGTGACACAATAGGGGGTCATAATGTGATCATTGGGGGGTGGAGGAGGGGTGCCAAAATGTAGCTTCGCTTGTGTTGGCAAAAATCCTTCACCGGCCCTGATCCAGTATAATGTGTGCAGCATGTGTCCAGTGTGTCAGTGGTATATGCAGCATGTATGCAGTGTGATAGTGCTGTGTGCAGAATATGTCCAGTGTGCCTATGGAGTGAGTGTTGTGTGTGTCAGTGATGTCTGCAGAATGTGTCAATGGTGAGTGCAGCAGGTGTTCAGTGTGTAAATGGTGTGTACAGCATGTGTCCATTGTATTAATGGTGTGTGCAGCATTTGTCTAGCGTGTCAGTGGTATGTGTTGTATGTGTCCAGTGTATCACTGATAACACCTCTGCTGTGTACAACTATCCATGACTGACATATCTCTGTACACATACTTACACAGAGAATGCTATCAATTACTCTCTCCTAAGTACAACTATTAGTTTCAGACAGCTATCTCTGTATACACACTTATACAGAGAATTATATCATTCTCTGATGACACCTCCCCCATGTACAACTATCAGTGACTGACAGCTATCTATGTATACACACTTACACAGAGAATACTATCAATCACTGATAACACCTTCCTGTGTACAACTATCAGTGACTGACAGCTATCTATGTATACACACTTAAACAGAGAATGCTATCAATCACTGATAATACCTTCCCTGTGTACAACTATCAGTGACGGACAGCTATCTATATATACACACTTATACAGAGAATGCTATCAATCACTAATAACACCTCCCCATGTACAACTATCAGTGTCTGTCGGCTATCTATGCATACATACTTACACAGAGAATCCTGTCACTGATAACACCTCCTATGTGTATATCTATCAGTGACTGACAGCTATCTCTCTATACACACTTACACAGAGAATGCTATCAATCACTAAAACACCTTCCATGGGTATACAGTTGTGTTCAAAATTATTCAACCCCCAATGCTGTAAAGGGTTTTAGGGAATTTAGTGTACATTTGTAATTGTGTTCAGAATGAAATCTTACAAGGACTTTTTAAATAACTAAATGCAACTAAAATGACATCAATTGTTTTTGTAATACAGTATTAAATGTTTTTTTTTGTGATTTCTTCATTGACACAATTATTCAACCCCTTAAAGACTACCACTCTTAGTAACAGAGGTTCATTCAAGTGTTTTCGATCAGGTATTGAAAACACCTGTGGATGTCAAGGAGCAGCAATCAAGCATAATAAGCACCAATTAGGCAGATGTAAAATGACTGTGATACTCAGCTCCTTCTAGACATTTACTGGTGTGTTTACAGACATGGTGAAGTCAAGAGAATGGTCCAGGAAGACAAGAGAAGAGGTGATTTCTCTTCACAGGAAGGGCAATGGCTATAAGAAGATTGCAAAGATGTTAAACATACCAAGAGACACCATAGGAAGCATCATTCGCAAATTCAAGGCAAAGGGCACTGTTGAAACGCTACCTGGTCATGGCAGAAAGAAGATGCTGACTTCGACTGCTGTGCGCTACTTGAAGCGCAAAGTGGAGAAAAGTCCCCGTGTGACTGCTGAGGAACTGAAAAAAGATTTGTCAGATGCTGGAACTGAAGTTTCAGCTCAGACAATAAGGCGCACACTGCCTCCATGCCAGAACTCCTAGGCGCACCCCCTTGCTGTCTCCAAAGAATTATAAGAGTCGACTGCAGTATGCCAAAAGTCATGTGGACAAACCACAAAAGTTTTGGGATAGTGTTCTGTGGACTAATGAAACAAAATTAGAACTGTTTGGGCCCATGGATCAACACTATGTTTGGAGGAGGAAAAACAAGGCCTATGAAGAAAAGAACACCTTGCCTACTGTGAAGCATGGCGGGGGGTCAATCATGCTTTGGGGCTGTTTTGCTTCTACAGGTACAGGGAAGCTTCAGCATGTGCAAGGTACCATGAATTCTCTTCAGTACCAGGAGATATTGGATGAAAATGTGATGCAGTCCGTCACAAACCTGAGGCTTGGGAGACATTGGACCTTTCAACAGGACAATGATCCCAAGCATACCTCCAAGTCCACTAGAGCATGGTTGCAGATTAAAGGCTGGAACATTTTGAAGTGGCCATCGCAGTCACCAGACTTCAATCCGATTGAGAACCTCTGGTGGGACTTACCCTGGGAACACACCTAAGCGTTTTTCAGCGCGTTCATACGCGCTGAAAAACGCTCAACATGTGAAAAGCCATGCATCCCTATGTGCATGGTTCACATGTCGGCGTTTTACAGCGCGGACAACCATTAATTATAAGTCAACATTAATTATAAGTCACTCAAATCACGAGAAAATGAATAACTCGGTTCCATTGGAGATGCCTGCGTGTATGAGCGAGCAGGTGGGAAAGGATCTCTATACATTTGCATTTCAAAATGTTGTTGCAGTCTTTGATATGTCTGTAATGGAGGTTGGGTCGTAGCGGTTTGCTGACAGTGTAGTTTTTTCCTCTCTTCATTTAGGAAATCAAAGGTCGCAATAGGAATTTGGGCCCCTGTATAAAGTTCCATAACCGCCGTTAACGATGACACACACATAGCTTGGCGATTTTTGGGCACTCGTTTTAAAAAAGACCCAAGGCCCAACATAATCGAATCTTCCTCACATTCCAGCCTGTTTCTGGACAAGAAATCGAGAACTCTACTATCCACCATGTCTCGAGTTTCTTGTCCAGAAACAGGCTGAGGAGGAGGTGTTGACCTTCTTTTTCTAGTTTGCCTTGGGGCACCCAGAAGTGGTGGTGTCTTTGATAACTGGGGCGGTGGTGTATCTGGCATTGGCGGTGTGGCCATTATGGAAGAAGTTTCTTCTGGTGACATACATATTGGATCACTTTGTTGTGATGATGGCCCTTCTTCTTCCAGACTGTCCACAGTTCTATTAAAAGAATTTATAAATTAGTGAATTATCGAAATTTTTTAATTTTATTTAGAAAAAAATATCTATAAATTTACTTACGGCCGCAGTTCAAACACAGGCTTCAAAAACTGAAGTTGTTCGGTGTATATGTAGGGTTTTTTGGCCTTTCCCCCGGAATCACCACTTCGACCCTTTCTGGCCGTTTCCTCTCTCCGAAACTGATCCCGGCATGAATGCCAGCGTGTTTTCAACGTTTTGACTATGAAAAAAAAAAATTTTTTTAATTTTATACATTTGGTTTACAAAAATACAAAAACATTACACATAATCAGTATGCTGCCCAGGCTAGACATTCATACTAGCACAGAGGAATAAAGTGACAGCATGCTCGTGCAGTAAGAAATCATGAGCAGCATGCTCAGGAATGTTTGCAAACTTTTCTGGGCATGCTGCCCAGGCTAGACATTCATACTAGCACAGAGGAATAAAGTGACACCATGCTCGCGCAGTAAGAAATCATGAGCAGCATGCTCAGGAATGCTTGCAAACTTTTCTGGGCATGCTGCCCAGGCTAGACATTCATACTAGCACAGAGGAATAAAGTGACACCATGCTCGTGCAGTAAGAAATCATGAGCAGCATGCTCAGGAATGTTTGCAAACTTTTCTGGGCATGCTGCCCAGGCTAGACATTCATACTAGCACAGAGGAATAAAGTGACACCATGCTCGTGCAGTAAGAAATCATGAGCAGCATGCTCAGGAATGTTATCAGACACTCCTGGGCATGCTGCCCATGCTAGACATTCATAAAAGAACAACTTAAATTCGGTGATTTTAGGTACTGTGTACACTTACCAATATTTTTTCTTGATTTGGGGTCTGCTTTGGCCCATTCCTCAGGCAATAGCTGGTTGGCGATTTCCGCCAAGGCTTTATCAACAAGAATGTGGTCATGATATAATTCACTCCTCGTGTCCCAAACCTCAATATGCTCCTGTACAAGCACTATTAATTTTTCTACTGAATATGACATGCTTCTTATCTTCTGGACAACTTTGAATAGTATGATCTTTCTAGACAGATCTGTCTGGATCTGTCTGGAAATGTATCAAATTTGATTTGGGGGCTGAGTCAAAAAAAATGCGGACATACATCCGCAAAAAACAGGATTACATACGGCATTAATTCCGTTGGTAGCCGCATTTTTGCGGCTCCATAGACTTTTATTAGCTCACGGACCATTTCTTGCGGACAAGTATAGGACAAGTGAGTTTTGTTTTGCGGCACACGGTGTAGAGTCCGCATCTTTTTAGAGCCCATAGAAATGAATGGATCTACTTAACGTCCGCGAAATTGCGGATCCGTTCATACGGCCGTGTGAATGGGGCCTTACACAGATAATGCTATCCATCACTGATAACACCTTCGCTGTGTACAGCTATCAGTGACTGACAGCTATCTATGTATACACACTTACACAGAGTATGCTATCAATCACTGATAATACCTATCCTGTGTACAACTATCAGTGACTGACAGCTATCTATGTATACACACTTACACAGAGAATGTTATCAATCACTGAGAAGACCTCCCCCGTGTACATCTATCAGTGACTGACTGCTATCTATGTATACACACTTACACAGAGAATGCTATCAATCACTGATAACACCTCCCCATGTACAGATATTAGTGACTGACAGCTATCTATGTATACACACTTACACAGAGAATGTTATCAATCACTGAGAAGACCTCCCCCGTGTACATCTATCAGTGACTGACTGCTATCTATATATACACACTTACACAGAGAATGCTATCAATCACTGATAACACCTCCCCCTGTGTACAGCTATCAGTGACTGGCAGCTATCTATGTATACACACATACACAGAGAATGCTATCAATCACTGATAACACCTCCCCTGAGTACAACTATCAGTGACTGACAGCTATCTATGTATACACACTTACACAGAGAATGCTATCAATCACTGATAACACCTCCCCTATGTACAGCAGTCAGTGATGGACAGCTATATGTAGACAGCTGTTCCACATGTTCAGATGTTTATTTTTGAGAAACCTAAGTGAGAAGTCTAAAGAATTATTCATCAGCCACAGAGGTAAATATAGTGGCCAGCATCCAGTTATATTTTTTATGCTTGTTTGGGATCACATCATTCCATACAAAAAGTTTTATCCGTCACAATGTATGAACATTGGAATTTAACCCAGCATGCCATGTCAAATCAACTACTTTTACAGCTAGCAGGATATTGTCATGTATAAATGGAGGCATGGAATTACCAATCACCACTCTGCATCTCATTAGTGCACTTTCAACTGAAATGTTCAGTTCTAGGCACTAAGTTATAGAAGGAATGCTCTGGAGTTGGAAGAGCAACTAGGAGAACCGTAGTTCTGATCAAAGATTAAAGGACTGAAATCTATTTAGTCTTTAGAAGTCAAGAGCAAAATAATCATATATAGTTTTTTTCTGTAATGAGTTGCCAATATTATACTCTATGCAAGGGTTGTGAATGTAGCTTTAGCTTACTTGAAGAAGTGTTACTTGTGTCTAGATGTTCTGTCATGGAATTTGTGGCTTACACACAAGTCAGCTAGGATGTTTGGAAACAAAGGCATTACTGTAGAAGGTATAATACTGGTAGTCAATGATGCATTTAACTATGGATGTTAAAGGGATGTTCCCATTTCAGGCATTGATGGTATATCATTAGGATATGAAATCAATGTCAGATAGGTGCAGGTGCCACCTGTTGGACCCGCTTATATCTCCAGAACGGGATCCCCGAAGTTAAGAACGGTCACCCCTCATTTGCCCCTATGGGAATTTTTGAAAAATAGCCTCTGGGACCCCTTTGTGTCTCCAGAACAAGGCCCCCAAAGTAAAAAGTGGTCACTCTCCGTTTGCCACTACAGGCAAATGCTTAGTAATATACAGTATCTGGTAGTCCGATTGCAGTGAATACAGAGGTGGCCGCTTATGCATGGTGCGCTGTCTATTCACCACTATGAGACTTCTGAAAATAGCCTCCCAATAAATAAATAATTAATAAACAACAATCTGATATTGATGACATATCCTAGCAATATGCCATCAATGTCTAAGATGGGTATAAACCCCTTTAATGTTCAAATTGGGTATAATGTGAAAAATTTTAAGAGGAATGCCCAAGTAGCAAGTGGCCAGAAAAAGAGCTAAAAAGCCCCTTGGGGTCCAGACTTATCTGAACCATCTTCTGTCTGGGCAGTCTCTGTGCAGAACAGTTTTACTGATAGTCTACTTTCCATTTTTAATCTATTTACTTTCTTTGTAAAATCTTTTAATACTTAATAAACTTTCTCCTTTAAAACTTTGTCCTCTGTGAGTCAAGAGACTTTTATTGAACCCTTTCAACCCCGGAGGATTTTCTGTTTTTGCATTTATGTTTTTCACTCCCTGCCTTTTTGGGGCCATAACTTTTTTCTTTTTCCGTTCACATAGCCTTATGAGGGTTTGTTTTTTGTGGGACAAGTTGCACTTTCCAATTCCACCATTTAATATTGCATACGATACAGTACCAGTTATTTTCATTCTTCAGGTCAGTGCGATTATGGCAATACCATATATGTATAGTATACATTTTTCTTGCATTTTTATACTGAAGAAAAAATGATTTTAATTATTTTTTTCTTTTCGTTGCCATATTCTGACCCCTATAACTTTTTTTGTAATTATGGAGCTGTGTGATGAGCATTTTGGGGTGGGTGCGAATTTTTGATCACTTTAATTATTTGTGGGGGAGGAATCAATCAAAAAACCGGCGAATCAACGATTTTGACTTTTTTTAAAGTTTTGCTATTTTCCATATGGGATAAATATTTTTTATATTTTAATAGGACACATAGCTGTCAGTTAATTTACTGTTCAGCCAAGAGCTATTGAAAGTATGTGGGCAAACATTCCTGAAATCAGCAACACAAGTCCAATTCAAATATGGTACCTGAGGTAAATTATTAAAGGGGTTGGTCACGTTCTGGTTACTGTTGACCAATGTGTTTGTGATATGATTACATGACACTTACTAATATCGCTTTTCTTAAAATTCCTCGTTAATTTCTATATTTCATGCCCCCTTGTTCACAAAGTCTTTTATGCTGTCCACACAGAGGTTCTGTCCATAAAATGTCTGCTGATGGAGGGTCATTTGACCCGGCAAATCACCTCTATGTGGTGTCTCCTCCACTCAAACACACTGCACCTTTACTAAACCCCCTGTACAGATGGCAGGTTCAGTATTTTGAATGGAGGAGACATCACATGAAGTTGATATGCCTGGTCATATAACCCTCCATCAGCGGCCATTTTATGGACAGGGCCTCCTGTGGACAGCACAAAAGACTTGGTACCAAGGAGGCATATCTTATAAAATATAGAAAATGGTGCAAAATTTCAAAAAAGACTATATTAGTAAGTGCCATATAATCATCTTTTAAACACATTGGTCAACAGTAACCAGAAAGTGGCCAACCCCTTTAAACTTAGATACAACTAAGGTTTATGGAAAGAGGTTAAGTAGCAAGTAGTTAAAGAGAAGATGAGCTAAGGATTCAATAACAGTCTCAAAGTAGAGCCAAGTAAAAGGTACATTGGGGAGTGAAAAAGAAGAGGAGTCAAACTAGTCCAATCAAAATGAATATACAATAGAAAGAGATAGCAGGGTTATACTAGCCTAGCAAGGGAATATACACCTATAACCGCCACTAAAGCCAGCATTCAGCAAGTTTAACTTTCCTTCCCTCTGATCCTTCAATCGACCGTGTACTCTGTTCATGCACTGCCAGCATCCATGCCAATTCTTCTGCAAAACTGTGGTGGCAAATGATGGAGTGAGGAGACATCACTGAATCATCTACAAGTAAATCTGTTATATGTGCCCTTTTAGTTTATGGGTTTTGACTTTCTCTGAATCAATAAGAGAAGTTCCATGATTTAACTCCTCTCTTCATCCACATGCTTCCCTGTGCCGTGATTGATGTCTTTCTTTACCTCTACTATGTATGGAAACTCCATTAAGTGCCGCATTTTAAAAGTGACATGTCACTTCTCCTGACAGGAGCCACTTGCCCTCACCATGTAATAAAAATTCCGGTGAATCTTTTCTCATCCCTCTATGTTGTGCCGTTCTTCTCTTATTACTGATAGAAGTTTATGGATAAAGGTACAGATGAGTGTTACCAGTTGGGGGTGTGTCTTTGCACAGTGTGACACTGGCAACACTGATAGTGTCAGACTATGCAGGGATAAACCTCAACTGGTAACACCCACCTGTACCTTTATCCATAAACATCTAGCAAGAATTGAAGAGTGGTACAACATAGAGTGCTAAGAATAAATGTTCCAGAATTGTTATTGCACATAGAATACAATTAGTTACTAAAACAGACATGTCAGGAGAGGTGATGGTTCCTTTTTAAGTAGTGTAATTTAGCATTTTTATATATGGAATAATTTGATGTCCCCATTACATACTGTATTTGAGGTGCAAAGTGAAAAGATGAAATCTCAGAATAGACCCTTATAGCAGGTCTGTAAGGAAACATAAGGTAAATCATTCGTGTAAGCATACACGATAAAAACACGTGCTGCCATTAAACAAAATACCACATTCACGGCAAGCGACATGGCGATTAAAGCACAGGGGCTTGGTTTGTGCTTAAGCCCAGACATGTATTGTTAAATGTGACATGCCCAATTTATCATTAGTTATGAAGTGAAAACGGATGAATACACATTCAATTTACTTCAGCTGTTTTCTTCATTTATCAAACTCTTTCATCATCCATCATTCCCCTCAACCTGGCCCTGTTTTTTTGATTTGTACAAATAACATACTTCCATAAATTTAATCTAATTTATCATAATTGCAAGGCAGTGTCTCCTTAATGAACCATTCAAAGACCGAATAAGGTTTATTACAATTTTAATATAAATCCCTTGGATAGAATCTACAAAGGCCGCTAGGAGATAGGTCGGCTTGATATGTCTTTATATTTGAGATGACACATCAGTGTGAAGAATTTCTCAAGCATATTGTTCATCTTTATCTAACAACTGTTCTCATAAATTGGAAGACGTTCATCATTTTATACGACAAGACAATACCTGTTGCTGGTCTACAGTTCATTTAATTGAAAAATTCAGCAAGATACATTTCTCTGACGTATTTCTACAAGCTTTAATCTTAACTTTTTTTTAAAATAAACAAAACTATCACAAATATGCAATTAATAACTCAGATTATTCATCTTAACTATATATTAGAATTTGATATAAACCAAAACTCTGGTTAATTGTTTACATGGTTAGTAAAAGCAAAAATATATTATCTCCAAAAACCTTTCTTTTTGTTGTTTTTATACAGTTTCATTTAGTAATGGAGATCAAATACCTGTTGCTGCCTTGAAAAATCAACAAGATGCTTTTGACAAATCTGACTATTTGGCATTTTATAATGAATTTTATGATGACACTATGTGACACCTCATCTTCAATACAAAATGTCACATGTGCTTTATAAATAAAGTATATGCCTGAGCTGTGTACTGGCTGTGAACACAAAATAAAAATTGGGTAAAAGTTGGCCAAGCCGGCCAATTTTGTTGGGAAAGGATAGCAATGTAATATCTACTGGGTCAGTGTGACTCTATTCTAGAGTAGATTTTAAAGATAAGAATAAGTCATTCTTCTGGCAGATAAATCTTGTCAGAGGTTTTTCCCTCCAACATGATTGTCAAAGACTAATATTTGTTCTCATGTTTCCTGTTCAAACAGTTACTAGGTTTGTAACAATGTATCAGTCTAGATATGAACTTAGGGGTATATTTATGAACACTGACATTTTAGATGCCGGTCCTAAGAAGCCCTATAGCCAGTGGTGGATCGCCAAAGTTATGAAGAGGCGAAGGCCTCTCCATAACTTCGGCACACCCGGCGCCGTTTCTAAACGTAAGACAGCTTCATTGCTGTCTTACATTTAGACCTAAAGCAGGCATATAGAAAATGATGAATGAGATGGGCCTACCCCGCCTTCTCCATCCATGCCACGCCCACTTTTTAAGACCTGGCGTTTAACAAGAACCTGACACCATGAAACACAGTGGAATCTGCTTACAGCATGTTATAGAGCAGGGGGAGATGAGCAGATTGACATAGTTTCATGGGAAAGGATTTAGCAAAAACTTTTATTTATACATTTAGTCTACAGATGAGTACATTTCTGGAAATTTGCTCCATTTCTGTTTCACCAAATGAAAATTTTGATTTAGTCTAAATTTAATTCTACACAAATTAGAGAGAGAACGAGGGGAATAATGCTCCTCTGGAAAAGAGATATGGAAATCAGCCTTCCTTCTAAAAGAAAAAGAAAACTAAATGTCTCTGTGTAACACTTCTCTGGAAAAGAGATATGCAAATCAGTTTTCCTTTCAAAAGTTAAAGAAAACTGAGTGTCTCACACCATCAAATACCTCTTTCTGATTGATTACCATTTATCAGAGCAGAGCAAATTGGCTTAACTAGCTGAGAGGCCTTTCGTGGGAGTCTGGGGGTTACTCTTTCTTATTAAGGAAAGAGCCTGGTATGCTTGAGGAGTATTGTAGGCCCGGCAACATTCTACTAAGTTTCTGGGAAATATATGTGCAGATTAGCACATCTTACATCTGATGAAATCAGACAGCCTTAACTTTCTAATAGCATATATACACTTTCCATAATAAGAAAGAGTACCCCCAGCCCCCAAAAAAGGCCTCTCAGCTAGCTAACCAATTTTCTTTGCTCTTATAAAAGATAATCATATAGAGTTTTCTTTTTCTTTTGAAAGGAAGACTGATTTGCACATCTCTTTTTCAGAGGAGTGTTACGTGTTGATCTCGCTCTCTATATTTCTCTAATTCACCTGAAATTTCTAATCTCATAAAGTTCAGGTTCATTAGAATCTGATTTTCTTTTCAAAAAATTTAGGATGAACTTAAATCAATAGAATCAATTTACTCATGTCTAATTTAAACCTATGCTCTTTCTGAACTTAAGACCACCCCATGTACAACTATCAGTGATTGATATCTCTGTATACGCACTTAGGTCACATTCACACAAAAGTGGGATAGCCATGCACCATGCCCGTGTTGCAAATCTCATATCCACAAAACACGGGCACCAGTTATGTGCACCCCACATCGTGTGAATACACCCTTAAACAGGGCATGCTATCAATCACGTATAAAACCACCCAGCAGTACAACTGAGACCAGAAAGAGTAAAGCATTAATATATACATACAATATATACAAACCCCGAAATAGAGCAGCACTGTAAGGGTGTAGATGGGTGCAATTTCTCAGGAAAACGGACAATCTTCCTCACATGTAGTCACTCAGAGATGAGGCAGCACTCCAATGCAGATAAGGTGACCCAATTTATTCCAAAGCTACGTTTCTGCCTTCTCAATGAGGCCTTTGTCAAGCAATACACACAGTGTCAATTACAAACTTAAATACCCCTGGCCGGGGTCATGTGACGTGGGCGTGACCAAAATTATCATCACAACAATAACACATGTTTTCTGCACCTGATCAAAAGTGCATAAAGGTGTAAAATAAACAATCAGAGTATGCAGCGGCATACATTTAAGGTGCTGTGTAAATATGATATTATACAAAGTCCAAAATAGTGTCCATAAAGTGTCCAAAGTGAACAATCCACTGTGCCTCTGTGGAACAGACGCACCTCCTGCAATGCCCCGCACCTATGGGGCAAATATTAAAAGTGCTGATTAAAAACATTATATTGCAGCCTACCCTAGTGGATCTGGATGCATCGCAATGACACGGTGGCGTCTTCTCCTGCTCGGTGCGCATGCATGGAAAAACATCTCCCATCTCAGTCCAGGGGAAGCGTCCGTTGGCATGGTGAATCACCCACGTGATCTGGGTGACGCCAGCCGGACGGCGCTCCCTCGGTCCAGGGAGGAGTTAGAGATCAAGTATCCAATACAGAGAGAGGCTTGTGGTTCCCATAGCGATAGTATACCACAACAGGGCGGAGCGTGTCTCGGCCCATTCGTGTAGCTTAAGCAAGTGGTGCCTTTCATGTCCGGTGTCATGGGTGGATCCGTCGCTCCGAACGGCACCGAGAACCAGTCCCCCGGTCCCCGGCACCGGTCACCCTGGCGGCCTGACGCCCACAACCACATCATGGAGTAGGGCGACATGCTACCATGGCAACTCTCCCCATGCTCACCCAGAACACTTCGCCAACCATTTATTCGGCATATTTGTAAACCAAAGTAAAAATAAAAATTAAATAATACAAAATAAAAGTGGGATATCCAATGGCCAATTCAAATGTGTTGATCATGCATGCCACCACTAAATAAATAACGCTTCATCCGTGTATCTTGAGCTTGTATGGCCAAATCCATGTCCTGCGATGCTCCGGTACACTAAGGGCATTGCTGCATTGTAACAAAGGTCTCTAATCTAGAGGGAATATAGAGAAAAAAATCATTAGTATCATTATATATTGACACTGTAGCAAAGTTATACACCAGACAATCAAGAGAAGAATACAAGAGGGACCCGGCCAGCAACCGCCTACATATAGAACAAAGAGACATTGTATTCAGTATTCAATCCCGCAGGTTTCAATGTCCCAAGCCGGTGTATCCACCTAACCTCCCGTTGTTTAAGTAATTTCTCTCTATTGCCCCCTCTTTTTAAGGGGGGAATGCAATCAATAATACGAAACTTCAGCTCAGATTCCCTGTGTTTCAACTCAGTAAAGTGTTTTGACACAGGTAAATCTTTTCTTTGTTGTCTTATAGTGTAGCGGTGATAGTTGAATCTCGTTTTAAAATCTAGCGTAGTCTCTCCTATATACCAGAGATCACAAGGGCAAGATAACAAGTAGATAACAAAGGAGCTATCGCAGGTCAGATAGTGTCTAATGTCATACATCTCCCTTGTCACTGGGTGAGTAAACTGGTTCCCTTTGATCATCTGTTTACAATTAATGCAGTTCAAGCAAGGGGAGCAGCCCACCCGTCTTGATCCAAAGAACGTCTGCACTTTACCTGGCTTGGAAACCTCTGCCTTCACCAATTTATCCCAGAGGTTTTTAGACCTCCTATAAACAAATAGTGGAGGATTGTGAAACTCGGCAATATCTGGCAAATTGCTTTTAAGTATATGCCAGTGTTTCCGAACAATACCGGCGATCTCGGGACTTCTAGAGGTGTAGGTAGTAATGAACTTAATGAGTTCCCCTATAGTTTTCTCTGTTTGTCTATAATGTCCCAGTTCCATAAGGTGTTTCCGTACCAGGGAGTGTGGATAGCCTCTATCAGTAAATTTCCTGGCCATCTCTGTTAATCTCTGTTGTCTCTGCTGTGTATCCTTGACTATACGCGATACTCTGAGGAGTTGACTCTTAGGGAGTGCTGCCTCATCTCTGAGTGACTACATGTGAGGAAGATTGTCCGTTTTCCTGAGGAATTGCACCCATCTACACCCTTACAGTGCTGCTCTATTTCGGTGTTTGTATATTCTGGACTAAACAGCTAGCACTTCCCTTTAATTGAGTCACCGTTTTTTCGTGATGGACCCATCCGAGACTTTTATGTACACCAGACAAGATGAAGAGAGGATACTCGGGGGCCTGGTCAGTAATAATGCCTTTCTTTCTACTCCATCCATAATTGAACTTAAGAGGCTCTTTGAGGCAGATGGTAAAAGGATCACTGCTATGGAACTTCATTGGAATACCCTAGCAGAGTACTATAGAGTACACCGCATTCCCAGAGGTATCCGTTCACAGTTGAAACCGAATCTATTTCCAGTTGAATCTATATATACACAGAGATTTGCGCAGATCTCTAACAAATATGCTATGGACATTATTCTGTTAAATCTCGAATATCTTCAACATGAACTTGAGACTGTACGGTTGAGACAGGAATCAACAGAGAAAGAGCTAAAAACTTTGCTTTCATCTCAGGAACTCGACACATACTCCATTAAATGCACTGAATACCTGGAAAAATTCAGGTGTGAGCAACAGATAATTAAACGACGCAAGTGGCTGAGAGACGAGGAGGATTACAAACGGGGCAAAATCTACTCGTGGCAGGAACAGAGGGACTATAAACGAACAGCACAAGGACGACTACAAAGACCAACAACAGATGGACAACAAAACAAAGAACGACAGGAGAGGAAATACTCTGCGATTCAGAGATCTCATAATTCAGATGAGCCTTTTTTATCCACACCCAGTGCGCCAAAAGATCCAGGCTGGGAGGAAGACGGCAACATAGATGGCGTAAAACCCCAAGAACCACGATACAACAGGAATCGGACTGTACGGAGGAAAAACCAAATGTGGTAAATATTTCCTCTTCCTTACTTACACCATCACAAATGGACTTGTTGTCTAAGGGTCTAACATTCTGTCCCACATCTAAAATAGACTGGTTTCAGTTTGATCTTGATTTCAACCAACTACTCCGTAATGTGAAATTGAAAGTGTGGTTCTCTCAGCATTCGGTGGTTGGGACACCGGCTGAGTCCACCACAGATAGTGAATTGACTTTGGACAAGGTTGACCTGAGGGTTAAGAGTAACTTTAACCCTCCGGTCAAATGCCCTGCTGTGGATGCGTTCAAAACTGCAGTTGAACTAGATATCCGGGCATATAAACAGACAAGTGATCCAGATACACTCATTGCACCTAATATTACATCTGGGGAAATGACAGCATTGGAGGAGATCATGGCCAACAGCTCCCTCACGGTGAAGCCTGCCGATAAAGGGGGAGCTGTTGTGGTGATGGACTCCTCCAAATACTGTGCAGAGATTGAGAGACAATTGTCTGATGGAGAGATATATAGAAAATTGTCTCATGACCCGAAGTTTGAAATTCTCAAAATAATCACAGGTGTCTTGGAAAAAGCAATTAAGGCAGACATTATTGATAAACAACTATTTACCTTTCTATTAAACTCACACCCTAGAACTCCAATCTTGTATGTACTGCCTAAAATTCACAAGTCCCTGATAGATCCACCGGGCAGGCCCATAGTGTCCAGCAGGGACTCAATTTTTTCCAACATATCTATTTTCCTTGATAAAATTTTACGACATTATGTTAACACATCACGCTCATACATACGGGATACAGGGGATTTTTTGAATAAAATTTCTGAAATAAGTGTCACCCCTGACACCATTTTGGCATCGTTCGACGTGGTCAGTCTTTACACTTCTATTGATCATGATAGGGGTGTGGAGGCTGTGCGGAAATGTCTAGTCTCAGCAGGTTATACTCCTGCATGCAAGGAGCTTATACTTGACCTTCTAAACATTGTGCTCAGATATAACTATTTTGTGTATCGTGAGGATTACTATCTTCAATTACGCGGAACCGCGATGGGTTCTAATATGGCGCCGACTTACGCTAACGTGTTCATGGCCTCCCTTGAGGAGGAACATGTCTATGTGTCCCACCACTTCCGCTATGTGCGGGGGTGGTGGCGATACATCGATGACGTGTTCGTCATCTGGGAGGGCCCTGAATCGTTATTGCTTGAATTCCATACATTTCTCAATAACCTTGATCCGGACATTCAGTTTACACTGACACATTCACCTCTGAAAGTTCAATTTTTGGACACTATGGTCACTGTTTGTGGACAGGGTCTTATGACCGATTTGTATATCAAATCTACTGATTGCAACAACTTACTTAAATATGAGAGCTGTCACCCTAGGAGTATGGTACGTTCGCTCCCTAAGAGTCAACTCCTCAGAGTATCGCGTATAGTCAAGGATACACAGCAGAGACAACAGAGATTAACAGAGATGGCCAGGAAATTTACTGATAGAGGCTATCCACACTCCCTGGTACGGAAACACCTTATGGAACTGGGACAGGATAGACAAACAGAGAAAACTATAGGGGAATGCATTAAGTTCATTACTACCTACACCTCTAGAAGTCCCGAGATCGCCGGTATTGTTCGGAAACACTGGCATATACTTAAAAGCAATTTGCCAGATATTGCCGAGTTTCACAATCCTCCACTATTTGTTTATAGGAGGTCTAAAAACCTCCGGGATAAATTGGTGAAGGCAGAGGTTTCCAAGCCAGGTAAAGTGCAGACGTTCTTTGGATCAAGACGGGTGGGCTGCTACCCGTGCTTGAACTGCATTAATTGTAAACAGATGATCAAAGGGAACCAGTTTACTCACCCAGTGACAAGGGAGATGTATGACATTAGACACTATCTGACCTGCAATAGCTCCTTTGTTATCTACTTGTTATCTTGCCCTTGTGATCTCTGGTATATAGGAGAGACTACGCTAGATTTTAAAACGCGATTCAACTATCACCGCTACACTATAAGACAACAAAGAAAAGATTTACCTGTGTCAAAACACTTTACTGAGTTGAAACACAGGGAATCTGAGCTGAAGTTTCGTATTATTGATTGCATTCCCCCCTTAAAAAGAGGGGGCAATAGAGAGAAATTACTTAAACAACGGGAGGTTAGGTGGATACACCGGCTTGGGACATTGAAACCTGCGGGATTGAATACTGAATACAATGTCTCTTTGTTCTATATGTAGGCGGTTGCTGGCCGGGTCCCTCTTGTATTCTTCTCTTGATTGTCTGGTGTATAACTTTGCTACAGTGTCAATATATAATGATACTAATGATTTTTTTTCTCTATATTCCCTCTAGATTAGAGACCTTTGTTACAATGCAGCAATGCCCTTAGTGTACCCGGAGCATCGCAGGACATGGATTTGGCCATACAAGCTCAAGATACACGGATGAAGCGTTATTTATTTAGTGGTGGCATGCATGATCAACACATTTGAATTGGCCATTGGATATCCCACTTTTATTTTGTATTATTTAATTTTTATTTTTACTTTGGTTTACAAATATGCCGAATAAATGGTTGGCGAGAAGTGTTCTGGGTGAGCATGAGGGAGAGTTGCCATGGTAGCATGTCGCCCTACTCCATGATGTGGTTGTGGGCGTCAGGCCGCCAGGGTGACCGGTGCCGGGGACCGGGGGACTGGTTCTCGGTGCCGTTCGGAGCGACGGATCCACCCATGACACCGGACATGAAAGGCACCACTTGCTTAAGCTACACGAATGGGCCGAGACACGCTCCGCCCTGTTGTGGTATACTATCGCTATGGGAACCACAAGCCTCTCTCTGTATTGGATACTTGATCTCTAACTCCTCCCTGGACCGAGGGAGCGCCGTCCGGCTGACGTCACCCAGATCACGTGGGTGATTCACCATGCCAACGGACGCTTCCCCTGGACTGAGATGGGAGATGTTTTTCCGTGCATGCGCACCGAGCAGGAGAAGACGCCACCGTGTCATTGCATCCAGATCCACTAGGGTAGGCTGCAATATAATGTTTTTAATCAGCACTTTTAATATTTGCCCCATAGGTGCGGGGCATTGCAGGAGGTGCGTCTGTTCCACAGAGGCACAGTGGATTGTTCACTTTGGACACTTTATGGACACTATTTTGGACTTTGTATAATATCATATTTACACAGCACCTTAAATGTATGCCGGTGCATACTCTGATTGTTTATTTTACACCTTTATGCACTTTTGATCAGGTGCAGAAAACATGTGTTATTGTTGTGATGATAATTTTGGTCACGCCCACGTCACATGACCCAGGGGTATTTAAGTTTGTAATTGACACTGTGTGTATTGCTTGACAAAGGCCTCATTGAGAAGGCAGAAACGTAGCTTTGGAATAAATTGGGTCACCTTATCTGCATTGGAGTGCTGCCTCATCTCTGAGTGACTACATACAATATATATATATATATATATATATATATATATATATATATATATTTATATACTTAATCGCTGTAAAAAATACTATATCCAATTCCAAAGCTTTTAGTCAGAGCCATGAGCTCTCATTATATCCAGTCAGATCTTGCAGCTCCTGCACTGTATGACTATGGAAAGGTGACAAGGTCATATCAGGATCTTCTTACTGGGAAGTTCAGAACCCTGCAATCATTTAGGTCATTTGCATTTTAATATTGAAACAATGAGATGTTTAGCAGCTTCCTAAATTTATATAACTTAATTACCAAAAACAGGACTGTGCTGCTAAACCCATGAGCTGCCCAGAGACAAACAAGCAGAAATCACAAATCCGCAATGACAAATGGACTAATGCTTTTTATTTGATTTTTATTTTACAAAACAATAAAAAACAAACTATATAATAAATGGCTCATTATGAGACACCTCTCGCCTAGTACCCAAGTAGTTGAAGAAAAGTGGGGGGATTAAGTCTTATCAGGGGGCATATAACTTCTTAATGAGGCTATCTTGGACCAAGGTTTCCATCTGTCTTCAGAGAATTTTAGGTCCCTTACCAACGTAAAACATTTTTGACATCCAATATAAAGCGGAATTTATTATTCTAACATCTGGATTAAACTGGACAACTATCCTCTCCTGAAGAACCAATTTACACTACTCAAAAAAATTTAGAGATATTTGGCTTGTGGGTAAAATATCAGGATGAACCTAAAATGCACTCTAACCTTTAAAGGTGAATGTAATGTGACCTTCTCTAAACTTTTGAATGCAGATGTCCAACTGTTCAATGATTCTGTACTATTTGCACAACCTGCTGTCCTCTAACAAGGAGCTTAACAGCAAACGTCACAACAGGTGTTTGATCCATGAATCACCCAAAATATTTTCTGGTTCAATTAGAATTTGTATTTAAAACAGTCCTCCTCATCATGCTGTTCACATTTTGACATCATGAGACCAAGACGACACCTAACAATAGATCAACAGTATCTTACCGTTGCGAGGCTTCAAGCAGGATGTTCTCAGAAGGAAGTGGTCACTGAGCTTAGAGTGTCATAGAGTGTCATCAGTAGGTTGCTACAGAGATACAGAGAGACTGGAAGAGTCACAGAAAGGCATAGAAGTGGACATTCTTTAGCCACATCCCACACTGATGACGCTTTATTGTGAACAATGTTCTGCGAAACCGGATGATGAATGCCACACAAATCCAGGCACATTTCAGGGAGTTGAGAGGCACCCAAGTGTCCCATCAGACCATTTAAAACCTTTTACATCAGCATGGTCTGCGTGCTAGAAGACCTGCAAGGGTATCTGACTACACCACCAGGCAGAGGCATCATCCTCTTGCAGGGGGCAAGGAGTACCTAAGCTGGACGTTGGACCAGTGGGCCTCAGCGCTGTTCATTGATGAAAGTCGATTCACGCTGAGCACAAATTATGGCTGCCAACGATGTTGGGGACATCAAGGAAAGCACTATGCATCTGCCACTGTTGTCCCCAGACGAGCCTTTAGTGGTGGTTGGTGTTACATTGCGGGCAGGTGTGTCTAGTCAATACAGAACTGTCCTACACTTTGTGAATGGTACAGTAACAATCCCATACTACTTAAATAACATCATTAATCCAGTCATTGTGCCTCTGCATGAACAACAATGCGCCAGCTCATCGAGGTCGCATCATTAGGGAACGGCTGCTGGAGACTGGGGTACCTCAAATGGAGTGGCCTGCACTTTCTTCATACCTGAATTCTAGTTAAAACCTATAGGATCAGCTGAGTCGCCGTGCAGAGGCTCGTAACTCTGTACCCCAGGACCTCAATGACCTGAGGGCAGTCCTTCAAGAAGAGTGGGATGCCATGCCTCAGCAGACAATAAGTCTACTTGTAAACAGCATGAGACATCATTGCTAAGCTACAATTGATACTCGAGGCGACATGACAAGTTATTGAGACATTGACATTTTTGTGGCGGTATACGCACCACTGCTTTTGTTTCAATAAATTGTTTGAAATGAGCAAATCACCATTGCATGCTTCTACTTAAATGTACTACTTTCATCATATATTATCACAGCAGGGTGAACTTTTTACGTTTTCCATAAATTTCAAAGCTAAATATCCCAAACTTTTTGTGAGTAGTGTAATTCAAACAACTAATCCCTCTTTATATTAAAATAGACATTTCCTAAATAATTCAATCCCATTTGATAACCAGTCAATTTGATCATCAGTTTGTCATTGTCATGTGGACATTCCTACTTTATCCTTAAAACTTAAGGTTTATCATTAACTAGCAGAGTGACCCGGCTTCGCACTGGTATATTTTGACTATTTCATTTAATGTTTATGTGTGTGGTAAAAAGATATCCACAGTGTCCCCCATAACAGTGACCTCCAGAGTGACCCACCCCCTTAACAGAGACCTGTACAGCTGCCCAACCTCTTAACATTGACCTCTGCAGTGGCCTACCCCCTTAACAGTGACCGCCAGAGTGCCCCACCCCCTTAACAGAGACCTGTACAGTAGCCTAACCCCTTAGCAGTGACCTCCACAATGCCCCACCCCCTTAAAATGTGGCCGCAATAGCCCAACCCTTAACAGTGACCTTCTTTCAGAGCACTCAACCCTTTTAACAGTGACCTCTACAGCACCCCACCCCCTTAAGATTGACCTCCACAGTGCCCCGTCCCCTTAAAATGTGACCTCCATAGCACCCTGCCTCTTAACAGTGACCCCCCACAGCACCCAGCCCTCTTAACAGTAAACTCTACAGCACCCCACCCCCTTAACATTGACCTCCACAGTGGTCTGACCCCTTAACAGTGACCTCCACAATTCCCCGCCCCCTTAAAATCTGGCCTCCATAGCACTCCACCCCTTTACAGTGACCTCCACAACAGCTCACCCTCTTAACGGGAACCCCCTTACAGCACCCAGCCCTCTTAACAGTGACCTCTACAGCACTTTACCCCTTAACATTGACCTCCACAGTGGCACAACCCCTTAACAGTGACCTCCACAATGCCCCACCCCCTTAAATTGTTACCTCCATAGCACCCTGCCCCTTTTACAGTGACCTCCACAGCAGCCCACCCTCTTAACAGTGACCCCCCCAAAGCATCCAGCCCTCTTAACAGTGACCTCTACAGCACCCAACCTCCTTAACATTGACCTCCACAGTGGTCCGACCTTTTAACAGTGACCTCCACAGTGCCCCCCCCCTTAATATGTGACCTTCATAGCACACTGCCCCCTTAACAGTGACCCAACCCACAGCCCCCTGCTCCCTTAACAGTGACCTCCATAGAACCCTCCCTCTTAACAGTAAACTCCACAGCACCCTGCCCCCTTAACAGGAACCTCCATAGTGGCCTGCCCCCTTAACAGTGACCTCCACAGCACTCGCCCTCTTAACACTGACCCGCCCACAGCGCCCCGCAGATCAGTTGAGTCGTTTGGCCATGCAAAAATGCATAAAGAGCAGACAGACAACAGATAGATAGAAATTCATTTTTATATATATAAGAGAAAGAGACAGATCCTTGATCTCCTGAAAGCTTTATGCCATAGCAAGGTTTACTTCAAATTTAAAAACAAAATCTGTATGTAGGGATACATCATTTGGCATCATCTATTATTGTTACTAATTGATTGGGAAGTATTCTTCAGTTTTGCCACCCACTACTGCCTTTACCAACTCTTCATTGGCAATAGGCTTTCCATAAAGCGAAATCTATTATAGTACAATCCCTTGATTGCATCAGTGTGATATCTTCTCTAGAGGATACAAGCTTCTTGGAATTAAGTTAGCTCTAAAAAAACAATCAAGACAATTACTAGCACATGTCTGACATCCAACCTGCGGCCCTCGAGCTGTTCTAAAACTACAACTCTCACCATGTCATCCTGTAGGCTGATAGCTGTAGGCTGTTCGGGCATGATAGGAGTTGTAGTTTTCCAACAGCTGGAAGGCTGCAGGTTGGGCATCCCTGCTCTAGAAGATCATGGCTAACGCATGAGAAATATGCAGCTCTTGAATAAACTATCTGTAGGGCAGTCGAGTCAGGCTAATCACGCCTCTATTACCTATCTATTTCAAACCATTGTGGAACCACATTTCTATGGATTCCTGGATTCCATAACATATGGTACTTCCCACTGGTCAAGGGTGTTAACCCTATCTTAAGTTCCTATCACACTGCCTGATTTTTGGGCTAATTATTACGTTTATAGGAATACCATGATAATCATGTTCCCATGCAAATGCATGTTTATCAGCTGAGTACATCTTTCATTCAGAACAAAAGATGCAGTTATCAGCAGCGAAACTCCTGCATGGTCAGGGATGTGCTGCTGAGGAAGATTACAATTGAATGAGTTAGGAATCAATTCGTCCCCATATACTATGTATCAGGCAATGCAATAGGCCAATGCAAATGAGCGCCAAGCAATGTGTTTAACACCCTATGGAGCTCATCCTGCAGGAAGATCAGGCAATGTAATACAGCCCATAAGGGATAAACAAATTTAAAAAAAAATTCCCTCTGTGATCGCTGCTAACAGGAATGCAGAAGTAGCTTAAAGACCTCTGCCAAACTGCTGCATAAAGCAGCAGCAATTTATTTTTTCAATTGCTGAATGCTAGAATTCTTCGTGATGAGAACATAGTCCTAGCACTTTACAAAACACTAGTCAGACCACACATGGAGTACAGTGTACAGTTCTGGGCTCCTGTGAACAAGACAGACATAGCAGAGCTGGAGAGGGTTCAGAGGAGGGCAACTAAAGTAATAACTGGAATGGGGCAACTACAGTACCCTGAAAGGTTATCAAAATTGGGGTTATTCACTTTAGAAAAAAGACGACTGGGGGAGATCTAATTGCTATGTATAAATATATCAGGGTACAGTACAGAGATCTCTCCCATAATCTATTTATCCCCAGGACTGTGACTGTGACAAGGGGACATCCTCTGCGTCTGTAGGAAAGAAGGTTTGTACACAAACATAGAAAATGATTATTTAGGGTAAGAGCAGTGAGACTATGGAACTCTTTGCCTGAGGAGGTGGTGAGGATGTATTTCTGTAGTGTAATAATATTATCGGCTATAGCTACTAGAGATCGGTCGTTAATCCAGGGAGTTATCTGATTGCCTGATTTGAGTCGGGAAGGAATTTTTTTCCCCTTAATTAGGGAAAATTGACTTCTACCTCACAGTTTTTTGTTTTTTTTTGCCTTCCTCTGGATCAACTTGCAGGATAACAGGCCGAACTGAATGGACAAAATGTATTTTTTCAGCCTTATATACTATGTTACTATGTTACAATAAATTTGAAAAAGTAGTAGATCCTTTTTTACTTCATAACATCAGGGCTTTTTTTCTGGCGGAACGCACCGGAACGGTGTTCCGCCACCTACCATGCTGACATTTTGACATCGCAGGCTTCGATGTATCAGCGGGGAGGGACTGGGAGGAGGAGCTGGGGGCCGGCAACTGCGGCGGGGCCGGTGCGTTCACTGTGCTCCGGCCCCGCCGCTCCAGTACAGTTATAAAATGTGTAATTCAATTAATAATGATTAATGCTGCCCCCTCTGTAGTATAACATTCAATATATCCTACACTCACAGGGCTACTGTTATATCGTAATGCAGGCCAGCCGGGCAGACGAGCGGCAGCGTGACTGACTGATACCACGTGCCTGCGCCGCCTGCTTCATTCATAAAGTAGGCCGGGCAGGCACGTGACGTCAGTCAGTTAATGGGGGATCTGGGGATGGCACTGTTAATGGGGGATCTGGGGATGGCACTGTTATGGGGTAGAGGATCTGTGGATGGCACCGTTATGGGGGATCTGTGGATGGCATCCACAGATCCCCCACCCCATAACAGTGCCATCCACAGACCCCCCCCCACCACCACCTCTTAACAGTGTCATCTACAGACCCCCCATTGCCGCTCCAGTACAGTTATAAAATGTGTAATTCAATTAATAATGATTCATGCTGCCCCCTCTGTAGTATAACATTCAATATATCCTACTCACAGGGCTACTGTTATATCATAATGCCAGCCGGCCGGGCAGACGAGCGGCAGCGTGACTGACTGACGTCACGTGCCTGCCCGGCCTACTTTATGAACCTCAAAGAACTGGCAGGACACAAGTGATCCCAAGGCAAAATATGGACAGAACCAGACTGAGGACAAATAGACAGAGAACATGCAAAATCCACAGAACATATTTTAGGACACAGTTCAGACATATAGAACGTTAAGTACCAGAACCTTCGCAAGGGAGATCAGACAAGAACCAGAACTAGGGAATTCATTGGCAAATAGAATTCAGACCATGCACGGAACAAACTCAGTAGCATGGCAAACAAAACTAGGACATTAGGACAACAGATAAAGTCAGACGGCCAACAGACAGTGTAGAGATCCAAACATAATCTAAGGAACAGACGTCACAGAATCCAGACACAGAATGTGCAAAGTATCTGAGATTGCACAGCCAGGGGCATATATGGTATAGCAGACTTACTAACTCATTAATTAACCAGGTGCAAACACATGTTCGGGAAACATTAACTCACACAATACTGACCTGAAGAGAGATACAAACCACATTGGCACTAATTCACATCCACAAGTAGCCGAGACCAGAATGCACAGTGAAAACATGAACCAAGAAGCCAAAGCCTGAGTGTACAGTACAATGGTACAAGTGAAACACCAGTGTAACACCCCACCTATATTTTATGTAGAAATTATATTTATTACAAGATACCATTCACCCAACTATATAGTATTCAACAGTTGCTATATATTAATGTACAGCTGCTCTTTATTGTAAACTTTATTTTTTTCCACGATGACTTTGTGATAAATGTCTGGTAAAGACCAAAACATCAATGGTGGATACACATCACCTTATATTGAATATACGTTTATTTAAAGGTGTGTGCATATTTCACCGTTTTTCACATGAAGATTGGAACATTACATGTGTTATTACCTATGGGTAATCATATGCAACAAAAACTGTGATGAACTTTGTACCATATTTTGAGGGTGCTGATAAATACGACAAAAAACAAGACAAAAAAAACATGTTTTGGAAGGATTTTGCATCTGAGGTTCATTTGTGATTTCACTGCTCTGAAATGAACCCTTCAAAACTAAGGCTTCACAAAAAAAAATTCTGTCAAAACTATTCCTGCACATCTTCTTATTTCTTGTAGGTTTTAAAAAAAAATAAGAGTCCTCCTTTGCACAGCTGATCTTCTTCATGTACCACCCTTGGCTTTTTGCACCACACTTTTCAACATACAACTGATACCATGTACTCTGGCTCATGGCCTTGTTCCATCTGTGTTTCCTGCGATCTTCCACTGCAGGGCAACTACTACCTTATGAAGCTATTCTAACTGCTCTAAATAGACAAAAAATGGAAGCAGCACAATAAGTTCCTCATATTTATTATGCATTAGGCTGTCCTTGGTGGATCAGTATACATCCACCCATCACATACATGAGCAAAAAAAGGACACCAGCATATCATCAAATCAACTTTATTGTCAGGTTATCAGGTAAAACACCTAGTGACGTTTGCATTTCTCAGGCTTGAGAAGCGTCAATTTTGACGTAAATTTGTTTTCCCTTAGTCCTATCAGCAGCACAAGTGGGGATTTCTCCCCTGTGAACAAATAGGACAGTGGAATTTTTGCTGAGAAAAAATCTCCTAGCAAGTAATAATTAATTAATTAATCAAAACCCCCCCCCCCCCCTTATAAAGGGCAGCCCGCCCTATAGACAGTGCTTTATCTCAAGAACATATAATTGACGCTTCCCTTACGTCCTACAGTAGCACAAGTGGGGACTTAGCGAGTAGCCCAACAAATTCTGGGAGGGTAAAGTATAGCGCTAGCCCACTTCTGAAGGAAGGAATAAACTCCTTCAGGAAATAAACGAAAAAATATTTTATTTTTTTATTTTTTTACGGGAGGGCCGCCGACAACACTGTACGCCCGAACACAGCTCGCATAAGTGCCGCCAGCCCCCGAATCCATACCCCCGACATTATAAGGGACTAAGTCCCACGATACAAAAAAAAAAACGCAGTAGAGCAAAAAAGCTCAGCCAAAACCCGACAGAGCTAAGTCTAAGCTCCAAAGAGGGGGGAGGGGGGTAATAACCCCTCGCAACAATTGCTAGGGAATAACACAGCAAAAAAGAGGACAAGGAGTCCTCTGGTCCTAACTGTCCACAGGGACAGAGAGAAAAAAGCACTGTCTATAGGGCGGGCTGCCCTTTATAAGGGGGGGGGTTTTGATTAATTAATTAATTATTACTTGCTAGGAGATTTTTTCTCAGCAAACATTCCGCTGTCCTATTTGTTCACAGGGGAGAAATCCCCACTTGTGCTGCTGTAGGACGTAAGGGAACATTTCATGCTTGAGCCAAAACGTTGCTAGGTGCTTTTCCTGCCACAATAAAGGCACTTTGATGATATGCTGACATCTTGCTACTTTACTTCCTTCTATTCTAAATGTGCCTGACACAAAATCATAGTTTCTGGGCAACACATCTATGGTAATAAACTTGCCTGTCCAGGCTCCAGTGGCAAGATCCTCAACTTTTGCATAACCGCGCCGGGAGAGACACACTGCTAAGCCACACCCCCTAGTGACATGATCGCATCCTTAGTAACAGGATGCAATGCTCTGTTTCTCCCTGTAGCATGCAAGCACTGGGGTAGACAAGCAGTGGGCTGAATTTCACACCAGCTGCTTAATTACTAGTGTTGTCTTGTTCTGACCTATGGAGCACCGGGCCACTGGACCTATCAGGTTCTGATCAAGGGACCAGATGCTCTACTTAATGGATGGCCAACCTGCAGCTCTCCAACTGTTGTAAAACTACAACTCCCACCAGGCCCTGCTGTAGGCTGATAGCTCTAGGCAGTCTGGGCATGCTGGGAGTTGTAGTTTTGCAACAGCTGGAGAGCCACAGGTTGGCCATCCCTGCTCTACTTAAAGCCCCTCCTGTTTATTCACCATAGCCAGTGATAGTCTTTTGGCTCACTAGTGTGGTTCTTGTTCCTGTTTCCTAGCGCTGTTTGATTTCTTGTGCTTTGACCTTGGCTTGTTTCCTGACCTTCCTTTTGTCTCACGTTTTGGTACTGCATAGCCCGTCTGGTTCTGACCAATTTCATATGACTCTGCTTTTGTGTTTGTCCGTATTGTGTGTTTTGTTTGTCCTGCACTTATCCTAGTGTAGGGACTGTCGTCCAGTTGCAGTTCTGCCATTTAGGGCTTATACTGCAAGTAGGTAGGGGAAGCAGGCTGTATTCTAGTTCAAGGACTCACTGTCCTCATTTGTCCCTGTTGTAACACTGCTGTCTGGAAAAACAATTAATGTGAATGGGGACAAACAATTGCAGTAGTGATCATTCATCACCATACAGAGCTGCATGTAAATGTTGCTCTCATCATCTCTGATGAGCAGGAAATTATAGGAACAAATGATTCATTCCTGCTTAGTTGGTCCGTGTAAATGGGCCCTACCCAGTAGGTCCATAGCAATCAAATCAAAATTTACTTATAGGGGTCACTGTTGAAACACAAAGGGCTATTTAACTTTGACCAGTGCAGTTTTAGAGATTGCATATTGCGGTGCCCAAATTGTTCAATTGTTGTCCGAGTTATTTTTTTTGTTCTTTGTATGTTTCTAACTAATCAAATGTAACAGCTTTGTCATCTGTAGTTGCTCCTTTCTCAGATTTCACTAAGGGTCACATGACCTGTGATGTCAGCTCTCCCTGCTCTGATGATGATTCGTGCACAAGCCTGAAAGACCAGATGAGTGTCTGTACACGAGACGTCACTGTGCTGGCTATGGCCCCCTTCACTGCTGTCTGCTGCTGTCTGCTCTCTCCCTGTATTCTTAACCCCTTCAGATGCACAGACTCAGGGCTGAAAGCTTTACTGAGTAGCTGCAGGCAGTGAGGAGACAAATGCTGGGCACAGGAGCTGACAGACTAGAGGAGTTCTGCATAAGAACAGGTAGGGAGAAGATCCTGTGTGTATCAGCAGTGTCATTGTACAGCTGGGACTTTTAGTCCTACACAAAAAACATGCTGCTGAGTATCCCAGCAGGCAGACATGTCACTCAGGACAGCACTTATAGTCACTCCCTTTGAAGAGCAGAGAGAGGGACAGAGTTTGTTGTTATTGCAGGTAAACAAAGAGCCAGAATAGAACCAGGGAAATTAGGAAATATGTTGTGTTTACCTAAAACTTGCTTAGCTCAGTTATATATTGCTGCCCATCAGATTTACAGTGCTATATATTTTTTTTCAACCCGTTTAAATTAAGGTGTTTTGCTGTATTTACATATACCGATCACCTCCATAGTATGAGAACGAGCGATCGCTATTGTTATCACCTATCCTCATACAGCTGCATTGTTTCTAGGCAGCAGATTGCTATTAAGACAGCATGATCTGCTGCCCAGAAACAAAAATTTAGTTGGCTACAAAAATGACCGTTTCACCTTATGAAAGAGTGTTTCGCTCATTCAATGGGTAATCTGCTGCACTTTTAGATGGGCAGATTTTTAGGAAAAAGTGTTCGCAGGAGCATTCATTCCAAATAATCTGCCTAATTATCTAGCCATCTAAATCCACCTTTACATTCTACCACCAATTCATTTACTCGCCAACCTAGAGACAAGGCTTACTTGAGTACGAATTTTAAATGTAAGCATATTGGAATTGTTATTTTTTTCCAAGGTTCTTGATCCTGGCTAAAAATTTCCCTAAACAAGCCCTCTACAGCACTGAAACCATAAACAAGATTTTTGAAATGTAAGGAAAGTGAAGCCGTGCTCTGTGTGGAATAGGCTGTGCATTATTAGTAAATAAGAAGATAATTAATTATTTCTACAACTGAATAATCCTGAATCCTGCCACAAATCAATCAACTCTCCTGGCTTACAAAGTTCTTACTCTATTGTAGCTCAATGAAAACTAAATCAATAAAAGACCAATTATAGCCCATCTCGTTAGAGTATGTAAATAGGGAAACATACAAATGAGTACCTACCCAAGGGAAAGCAGCGCAGTGAACACAATTAGACAAGAGATATCATTTACATGCATTTAATGGTCTCTAGCTGTGAGCAGAGGCACTACAAGAAAGTTTAAATGGTCTGCACTTATCTAAAGTTTTCTAATTATTTCTGACAAGGATATTACATTCTGGTTGTTTACAGGGTCAAAAGTGGCCGTGAACAGACCTGGCCTGAACTGATGATTACTACGTCTCGGCTAGCAATGATTCAATTAAAAAAGGCCATTGTGCAGAAGAGATAATGTTTCCTAACTAATAATGCATGATCTCACTGGTAAGTTGTGCTTCTTTGGAAACAAGCAAACTTTCATCATTGAAACTCTACTAGAATTATACAGCATCAATTGAAAACTACTGAAATATTGAGTCTACTAATTTAAAGTATAATTTTCCCAACTCATTACAGTTATGGGAAAAAGTTTTAGGCAGGTGTGAAAAAGAAAGTAAGAATGCTTTCAAAAATAGAAGTGTTAGTTTATTTCTACCAGTTAACAAAATGCAAAGCAAATGAACAAAATAGAAATCTAAATCAGATCAATATTTGGTATGACCATCCCTTTGCCTTCAAAACAGCATCAATTCTTCTAGGTGCAGTGAGCCCCTGAGGAGCTGGAGCAGAGAATAGGAGTGATAGTGGCACTAATGATGATGTGTCATGGTGTACTCCCTCAGGCCATCACTCCCTAGGGTCGGTGCAATGAGGGAGAGCCACCCTTTGTACAATTCTGGGGAATTCCTTGATTCTGTGGACTTTCCCCCTGATGGTATTTTGGGGGTGCCCTTAATGTCAAATGTCTATGTTAGTGCAAAGCAGGGCATGTGCTGGAAATACAATGGCCATCATGTGGTGTTAAAAGACTCCGAGATCAGACGAAGTTGGACAAAAGTTTCTCTTTACTATATGCACAATAGGAGTTGTAGAACATCCATCAATTATCTGTACACAGTGCAAATCGTTAATTTCTAACAATATGAGAAAGGTGTGGTGGCTCACACAGGTTGGGTATATAGATTAGGTGCTACTGCCCCGGTCAGAGGTACACCAATCCTCTGTATAGAAAAAAACTTTAAATGGTTCACTAATTAGGGCGTGCACTCTACATCTGTATCAAAAGATAGATCTTTTTCTCCTTATATAAAAAGAATTCACATTTATTAAAAAGTCCACATGATAATAAAACTATATAATAAAAATAAATAATGAACAAAGAATACCAATAAACAATTGAATAGACTGATCTTGATTGTGGATTGTCTCTTATGTTAATCAATCGTTATCACCTAGAGAACCTCAGCCATATGTTAAATTCCAATATGCCTTTTATGTCATTTGGTCCCGATTTTACTTTTGTCCCAAAGTCCGGGCTCTATATTGGATTAGTTTTCAATAATATGATGGTGCATGTCTGAAATCAACAGTTCTCGATTATTGTAGCTCAACACGGTATGAATCCCATCTGGTATGTCCAAGTCCTAAATTTGGGCAAATTTTTTCACACTCTGGTAATGGATAAGTCACGGCTTACCTCTCCTGAAGTTACACAGGTTGCTGGCCGAATCATATATAATCGGCGTCTGTTGCCGTGTTATCAGCGATGTTACTATTTGTTACCTTTCCTGAAATTGAACAGGCTGCGGGCCGAGTCGTGTGTAGTCGGCCCGCAGATAGATCCAGAGGCATCTAGAGACGTCTAGAGGATGTCTAACAGGCTCCTCGGAGGAGGTAGAAGGTGTAGAAAGAACCGGGAGGGATATCACCTGGTTGATATTCTAGAATGAAGGAACTTTAGGCCTAAAATACGGGAGAAATCTTAGAAGGACCCAGTCTTGCAAAAAGATGCTATAGGGCTCATGTGCTGACAGAGCTTGAAGTTCAGAGACCCTCTTGGCCGAAGTCACTGCAAGGAGAAAAACAAGTTTCCATGTGACGAACTTGAAATCCACCTCCTCCAAAGGGGGAAGATGCTAACCCCTTGAGAACTACTGATAAATCCCATTGAGGAATGGGTCTCAGTACTGTAGACTTTAATCTTTCAGCTCCCTTAAGGAACCATTTGATGAGCGGGTCCTGAGAAAAAGACCTGTTGAGGCAAGCTGAGATGGCTGAAACTTGAACCCTCAGAGTAGATGAACCAAGGCCCTTGCCAAGGCCGTCCTGCAGGAACTGAAGGATGGTGGAGAGGGGCAGATCTACAGACGCCACCTCCTTTGAGGTATACCAGGATGAGAATATCCTCATAATCCGTGAGTAGGCTCTCTTGGTAGAGTCTGCTCTTGAATGGAACAGCGTTCTCAGGACCAACTCTAAAAGCCCTTCTATTCTGGGAAGAGACTGATCAACCTCCAGGCTGTCAGGTTGAATCTGTGCAGATCTGAGTAGAGATGAATATCCCACAACACCAGGGTCTGCTGAGGGGGGAGACTCCAATATTGCCCTCGACTCATTTGGGTGAGCTGAGTAAACCAGGATCTCTTTGGACAAAACGGTATGATGGCTATCACCGAGGCCTGATCCTGACGGATTTTCATCAATACCCCGGAATCATGGAAAACAGAGAGAAGATGTAAGCCAGCCTGAACCTCCAGGATATTGACAGAGCATCTATTGCCAGGAATTGTCCTCCCTGTAAACGGAGCAAAACCTCTCCACCTTGGCGTTGAACCTTGTTGCCATAAGATCCACCTCTGGCATCCCCCACTTGAGGACTATCTGCTTGAACATCTCCGGATGTAAAGACAACTCCAACGTTGGAAGATCGCGGCTCAGATGATATCATATTGAGGGAGCCTCGAATGTTGATCCCAGATAAGTGGGAAAGGTTCGACTCTGCCCAATCCAGAATCACCCCGATCTCTGATAGGAGGGGAAGTGATCTTGTGTCTCCCTGATTGCTGATGTAAAGTATTATAAATATTGTTTGACTGGACTTTCACAGCTTTGCCCCGGATCTAAGGGGTGAAGTGAAGGAGGGCAAGCCGGATAGCTCAAATCTCACAAAGATTGGATGAGAGAAGCCACTCCTGAGTAGACCGGGTTCCGTGAACTGGAGAGTCATCTAGTTGAGCAGCCCAGCCAATTTGGGACGCATCTGTAGTCAATATGATCCAGATTGGCTGGGTCATAAACTTCCCGTCTAAAAGATGGAACCACCATCTGAGGGAATACCGAGTTCACCAAGACAAGGAGCACAGGGAGTTTATCCCAGAAGGGCTGCCATTTTATTTGGAGAGGACCTCCGACTGTAGAGGGCGGAAGTGCCATAGAGCCCAAGGGACTGCTTTCGCAGAGCAGTATCCGGGACTTTCTGGAGTCAACTGGAGAGACATCCTAACGAAATCGATTATGAAGCCTAGATATCTTATTGAAGTTGACGGGCTCACGTTCGACTTCTGCCAGTTGATGATCCAACCTAGGCGGAACAGAAAGATGTTGAAGATGGTGGGTTAGGACCGCTAAAGAAGAGGCTTTCAAAAGCCAATTGTCCAGATAAGGAATGATGGTCAGTCCTTGAAGTCTTAAAGCTGCCACCACAGAAACCACCACCTTGGTAAAAGTGTGAGGGGCAGAAGAAATGCCAAAAGGAAGGGCAACAAACTGAAGGTGTCTGGTGACACCCGAAATCTGAACCGCGATCCAGAGATATATTCCTGGAAGCAGGATGGATCAGGATGTGCAGATATGCATATTTGAGGTCCAGGGTTGCCATCACATCCCCAGGATTGAGAACGTGAACCACTGACCTGATGGTCTCCATATGAAACTTTACTTTTCTTATATACCTATTGAAATACTTAAGATCGATAATCATCCGGAGATCTCCTGACATCTTGGGAACCAGAAAAACTGGTGAGTAGATCCCTAAGCCCAATTCCCTTGCTGGAACCTCCTCCAGAGCCCCCTTGCGGATGTAGTCCTGAATGTAGGCCTCCAGAACCGACTGCTTAGCAGTTTTTAAGAGCTTGGTCTTGATAAACTTGTCTGGAGTAGGAGAAATGAGATTGATTAGATACCCCTTGGAGATGATATTCAGGACCCAGGGGTCCAAAATATTTCGGATCCAATTCTCTTTGAAGTGGGAGAGATGGCCCCGGACAGGTAGATGAGGCAGAGAAATGGGGAAGCTTTCTGGCAGGATAGCAGGAGTAACAGGAGTGCTTCGAACTCCTTTGCTGCACTCCCCAGTCCCTTCGAGCTTTTGACTGCTGGCCAGACCTACCCCCATGGTCCTGTCTGCCCCGCCTTCGAAAGGACTGTTGGAGAAGACTCCTCCCCTTCTTATGTGATAGGCCGTCCACAATTCTATCAAGCTCAGAGCCAAACAAACGGTTGGGCTCAAAGGGAAGGCCACATAAGTTGTATTTAGAGGAGTTGTCAGCGACCCAATCTTAAACAACAAAGGCCTACGGGCTGCTGACACAAGGGCCATGGATTTGGCCGCCAATTTCAGCTGAATCTGCACAGTATCGCACATGAAATCTGTAGCCAGGTTAATGGTCTTAAAGGCAGCCAGAATGTTGTCACGAGACACCTTCTGATCCACGTCAGTCTGAATCTGGTTAAGGCGAGACCGGAGGAATGTAGAAACCTCTGTAGCAGCAATGGCTGTAGAAGCGGATGCTGCAGCAGCCGTGTAACCTCTTCTCAGAGTGCACTCCGCTCTCCTGTCAAGGGGTTCCTGCAGACTAGACCCATCGTCTGCTGGGACCAGAGTGGGTCTGGACAATTTAGCAATAGCCATGTCCACCATGGGAATGGAACCTCACTTTTGCACCAAGGATTTAGCCATCGGGAACATGGTTCTAAATTTCTTGGTTAGAACCGGACCTCTTTCAGGTTTCTTCCACTCTGTATGCATGACAAAGAGGAGGGTCTCATCTGCTTTAAAGACACGTGGTGCCCGACTAGCGGGATCGGAAGGCTCCCCCTGGTCAACATCATGGTGCGCCGACCTGATGGACTTGAGTAGCTTATGTGTACTTTCTGGAGGAAAAAAACATGAGGTAAGCTTCTCCTCATCTGAGGAGGAAGAAACTAAGGAGACAACAGAGGGTCTCTCCACCGAATTAGAGGTCTCCATAGGCGTCTGAGCAGGAGTAGGAAGCCTTTCATCAAGCAGGTTCACGACTCCCTTGGTGGACCCATCCACATAGCTCTTCACCCATGCATACATGTCCTGCATGGTAGGTTCACTCGAAGGTTGGGCTCTCGGACGGCAGCTGTCATACCTGGAGTAGGGATAGCTATCCTCCAAAAGAGTGCTACAATCATAGCAGGATAAATGATTCATCTTAGAAACCGACTTTCTGCTATCAGGATCCCACGGAGAAGACATCACTGCGGGAAGAAAAGAAAAAGAAAACATTTGTATATTAAAACAAAATCTTACTAAGTAGAAAAGGTAAGAGACACAACAGGGAAGCTGAAAACCAGACGAAAAACAAAGCACCAATAAGCGGAGAAAACACCAACTTATAGGGACTCTGGGAGCTAGCTGTGAAGCATGTGCAGCCAGAGACCGAGCTGGTGCACAATGCTTCCTTAAATAGAGAAGAGGCTGGACCCAGAGGAAAAAAAACCCGCCCCAGGAGGGGAAAAAAATAACCACTGTATAAACATATAAACAAGCAGGGCAAGGAATAACAAAAAATCCTCCCAACAGGAGGAAGGAAAAAAATAACAATAATAATATTCCCGGCAAACGTGAAACACGCCGTGAGGAAAACCCGGAAGTGACATCATAGGCCACTCTGACGCCACTTCCGGAAGATGGCGACGCCCATCGGCTGTGGAAAACCAGACCGAGGAACCGAGAAACACGAAACAAAGCGCAAACACGCTGAGCCGAAGCAGGTAAGCAGCCGGCCAAAAATACAAAGGACCGGAGCTAAAAGAGAAGACTGGGCAAAAGCCCAGTAAAATTTTTCCCCAAGGGGAAAAATAGGGGCAGAACCCCTAGGCCCTGGAAAAGAGAGAGAGATCCTTTAGAAAAGAGGGGATCACAGGCAGTCCACCTGTCCGGGAGGACAGAAAAAAACACAGTGGGCTGGGGGTGATTCCCTCCTTTATAGGGGATACCTAATTGTTTAATTGTTTTATTTACTTAGGCTCATTAATAATTACGCTGGTCCTACCAGTCCACGGGGGGTGGTTAACCCCATCTGTGCTGCTGGTAGGACTGAACTCATTATCCCTCCACCGTAGGAGGGTCTGAAATGCTGTATGCTGATCAACTTGCTAAAATGTTGTAACATCTGTGTTCACTAATCTGCCTTAACTTGTTTCCTCTTTGCAGCAGCAAAGTAATGCTTTATGCCAGGCATGCTCAACCTGCGGCCCTCCAGCTGTTGCAAGACTGCAACTCCCAGCATGCAGGGCATGGTGGGAGTTGTAGTTTTACAACAGCTGGAGGGCCAAAGGTTGAGCATCCCTGCTTTATGCTGTTTACCTGACTCTTTCTTGCTGTAGCCATGAAAATTATCCTCAATCTTTCTTGCTTTTATCTCCTGGAGCTAGTGGAGGTGCCGGAGGCTCCAGGGCTTCTAGATGGAGTCTGGGGGAGAGGAGCACATAGAGTCTGCTCTTTTCCTCCTTCCTCTTTACAGCTACTCTGACTGGAATCTTTTGGAACTAGGGGGTGAGGCCAGCCCAACCCTAAACTCCAGAGATTTTTAGTTCTGGCCACGCCTAGCTCCTGCTGGAACATACTCGATGTAAGGTGCATTACATTAACATTACAAAACATTACAACAATACATATTGATTGCAGATACCCCCAGTACTGGGGTACTGCATAGGTATACTTGCATACAGTTTTTGAAGGAACTTGGCTGGGGGGGTGTTCGAAACATGTTAGAGAACTAACCACACATCTTCTGTGGATGTAGGTTTGCTGAAAAACTTCAAAGAGAAGTAAGCATGATGTGTCTTCCATCTGCTGCACTGAGTCTTTAGCAAATACAGTTGGGGATATGATTAGAGTTAATGGTGTATTCGATGCTGAGAAATACAGGCAGTTATACATATGCATCATGCAATACCATCAGGGAGACATCTGATTGGCTACAAATTTATTCTGATGCAGGACAATGACCAAACATATAGCCAGTGTCATTAAGAACTATCTTCAATGTAAGGAAGAACCAAGGGGTCCTAGAAGTGATTATATGGCACCCACAAGGGCCCTGATCTCAACATCATCACGACTGTCTGAAATTGCACAAAGAAACGGAACAATTTGAACAAGCCGCAGATCTGTGGTTAATTCTGCAAGATGTTTGTAACAACCTCCCTGCCGAGTTCCTTCTAAAATACAGTGCAAGTACCTAGAATAATTATTGCTATTTTGAAGGCAAAGGGTTGTCACACCAAATATTGATTTGATTTAGGGCTCATGCACACGACCATATGTATTTTGCAGTTCACAAAACACGGATCCGCAAAAAATACAAACGACGTCCACGTGACATCGGTATTGCATCAATTTTTTTCCGGATCTATTGTAACAATGTCTATCCTTGTCCGCAAAATAGACAAGAATAGGACATGTTCTATCTTTTTTTCGGGAATGCAGACATACAAAAACAGAATGCACATGGAGTAATTTCTGTTTTTTGCAGACCAATTGAAGTGAACGGTTACGCATATGGAATGGACACGGAAAGATAATAGGTTCGTGTGCATGAGCCCTTAGAACTTTCTTTTGGTTATTCACTTTGCATTTTGCTAACTGATAAAAGTAAACTACGGTATAGTAACACACTTATTTTTGAACCCATTCTTACCTTGTAGCAACCATTGTAATTTGAATTTTTGTGACTTAGGCCCCCAGATATTAATTAAAAGAATTGGAAAAATAAACACTTAACTAATACAGATAATTTAAGTCCTAACGTATAAAAGTCAGAAAAAGAGTGAAGAGTGAAAATCACTTTATACATAGGCAACTATGACCTCAGGCAGGGGCGAAACTATTGCGGCAGACCATGCGACTGCTATGGGGCCCAGGGCAAGAGGGGGCCCAGTTGGGATCATCCTCTCTTCTACTGGGGGTGAAAACTTGGTCAGGATTCTACCCTTCAAAGAAACAAATTTTAGCAAACGAGGCAGTGGGAAAATGGCCCAAGGATCATTGAAAAGAGTTTAGGCAGAAACCCTTCAGTCCTGTGTGTGGGGGCCTGGTTTGATCCTTGCTATGGGGCCCTTACTTCTCTATGTACACTCAGGAAATAAAAAAACAGGGTTATGTCCTACCATTTTCGAAATACAGAATATAGCTGAAAAGACACACAGAATGGAAGATGTCATCCAAAGACTTTCATAAATTATGAAAAGTCATTCAACTCTCTCATAGACATGGGGTTTCTTCAGTGTACAGTGAAATGGAGCCACCCTAATCTGGTGTCCAAAGAAGCAGCTCATCCTGCACAACTAAGGAGTAGTACAGACTCTACTTCATTATTACTCTTCTGTGTTTTACTAGTGAAATGCCCACACAATGCCCATTTGTTGTATCTTCGAGCCAATCACAAGCACCACAGATCATTACTGCTTGAAGGTGGCTTCCACTTAGAATGTCCTAGGAAACTTCACTGTAAGTTTAAAGCATTTTATCAGCCATTTATAATGTGAGAAATCACTGTTCTTTGCTTTATAATTAGAGATGAGCGAATCAAAGATGACAAAGTGGAATTCGTTTAGAATTTGAGGAAAAATTTGATTTGCAACGAATGCACATTTCCTTGCGCTTCGTGGTAACGAATCGTAATTTTTTCTAACATGGCGGCTAAAATGGCGACTACACGGACATGGGGCAAGGAACTCTGGTAAGGCGAGATGACCCAAAATGCCATGCATGCAGCCAATCAGCAGCCAGCCCGGTGATGTCACAGCCCTATAAATATGGAAGCCATCTTAGATTCAGACATTCAGTATCGTACTTTGTTCAGGGACAGGCGCTAGGGAGAGTGAAAGAAAAACTAATTGTTAAAAAAAAAAAGGAAAGAAGCGATTTACTAGTGCAGGAAAAGGATAGTGAGAGGAATCATTTTACAGGCAGGGAGACACGTGTGCAGATGCTAGGACGAGTCATAGGAAAATCCTCATTGTGAAAAAACATGATTTACAAGTGAAGGGAAGGGATAGTGAGAGGAATCATTTCACTGGCAGGGAGAGACGTGTGCAGATGCTAGGGAGAGTTATAGGAAAATCCACATTGTGATAAAAAGCGATTTACAAGTGAAGGGAAAGGATAGTGAGAGGAATCATTTCACAGACAGGGAGAGACATCTGCAGATGCTAGGAAGAGTTATAGGAAAATCCTCATTGTGATAAAAAGTGATTTACAAGTGAAGGGAAAGGATAGTGAGAGGAATCATTTCACAGACTGGGAGAGACATGTGCAGATGCTAGGGAGAGTCATAGAAAAATCCTCATTGTGAAAAAACATGATTTACAAGTGCAGGGAAACATTACTTGGGGATCCAGATAGTCTCATAATACTGCTTTGTCATTCAAGCAATTAGTTATTGGGGTGCAAGTGCTATGTTGAAAAGCCTTTCTTGGCTTTTATCTGTAGAAAAAATATATATATATGCAGGTCACTTTTGTTGTTATTTACGCTAAAATCATTTGCAGTCATTTCTGGTTAAAGCGTATAGTGGCATTTTTCCATCCAACAAGAAATATATATTCTCGGGTCACTTCTGCAGTTATTTCCGGTCACAGGTTCTAGGGGCCTATTACAGTAAAAAAAAAAAAAAAATATATATATATATATATATATATATATACACTGCAGTGTTGCAGTGATTTCTGTTGAAACCATATAGGGGCGTATTTCATTCAAAAAAGAAAAATATATACGTACTTCACTGTTTAATTGTTTTCTAGTTAAAGCGTATAGTGGCTTTTTTCCGTCCAACAAGAAATATATATTCTCGGGTCACTTCTGCAGTTATTTGTGGTCACATGGTATAGGGGCCTATTACAGTAAAAAAAGAAATATATATATATATATATATATATACATATATATATATACGCACTGCAGTGTTGCAGGGATTTCTATTGAAAGCGTATCGGGGCATATTTCATTAAAAAAAGAAAAATATTATTGCACTTCACTGTATAATTGTTTTCTGGTTAAAGCGTATAGTGGCCTTTTTCTGTCCAACAAGAAATATATATCGGGGTGTATTTCATTCAAAAAAGAAAAATATATACACACTTTACTCTTTAATTGTTTTCTGGTTAAAGCGCATACTGGTCTTTTTCCGTCCAAAAATAAATATATATTCTCAGGTCACTTCTGCAGTTATTTCTGGTGAAAGGGTATAGGGGCCTATTACAGTAAAAAATATATATATATATGCACTGCAGTGTTGCAGTGATTTCTGTTAAAAGCGTATCGGGGCGTATTTCATTCAAAAAAGAAAAATATATATACGCACTGCACTGTTGCAGTTATTTTTGTTGAAAGCGTATAGGCTCGTATTTTTGCACAACAAGAAAACTATATTCTCAGTGCAGTTAATTGTGGTGAAAGTGTTTAGTGGCTGATTTCAGTACAAAAAGAAAAATATATTCGTCGCTTTTAGGGGTGTTTTTTATTTCCGTTTAATTTGTTTAGTTCAGCTACAAGTATGTCAGGCAGAGAAGTGCCAGGCCATGCACAGAGGAGTGGCAGAGTAAAGGGTCGGGGCAGCAGTAATCGCAGCGAGAGGCCTGAGCTCCCGGTATCATCTACCAGTTGTGTCTTGACCAGCAACCCAGCAGTTGTTGATTGGTTAACTTGGTCATCCACATCATGCCAAGTGACATCAGACACACCCAGCCAACAGTTGGTGGGTTCGTCAAGCACAACCCTTAGTTAGCATGGCCCAGGAGCAGGCCCTGTGCCCTCACCTGTCCTCAACCTGCCTCTGGCCTTTTCTGTTCCCTCTCCGCAAGAAGTATTACATGCTGTGGGCTCAGTTTCACTTTTTAGCGAGGAAGTGCTACTAGAGGACAGTCAGCAGGTACTGCCCAGCCAAGATGTGGAGGAGACATCCGCCGCTTCCTCTGCTAGGCGGGCAAGTAGTGATGAGGAGAGTGGCACGGGAGCTTGTGTTGCGAGTGGTCAGGCTAATGACCCAGAGGCCATTGAGGAGGACATCAGTGATGTGCAGACACTACTCAATGTTTGCCAATGTTTGCACCACGGCCCTGAGTCAACATATGTAGTATCACCATCAAGTGGCCTGGGAGAACCGTGGCTGCGATGTGGTTGTCCAGCCTGCCACAGCTACTGCTACATCACCCAGTGGCATGCACCCAGTTTCAGCCAGTCAAGGCTCCACCACCTCAGCCGAAAGGAGCTGTCTGTGAATCCCATCTTCTGCTGGTCCAGATGCTCCTGCTCCTACTCCATGTCAGTCATTCCATCAGCAATCCATCACCGAAGCAATTGCCAAGAGACATCAGTATGCGTGCGCGCATCCAACGCCGCAGAAGCTGAATGTGCTCCTGTCCAAGTTGCTGGTGCTTCAGTCCCTCCCTTTTCAAGTGGTGGACTCTGCACCTTTCAGAGAACTGATGGCTTGTGCCAAGCCGGGGTGGAGAGTCCCAAGTTGTCATTTCTTTGAGTAAAAAGGCAGTACCAGTCCTGCACACGCATGTAGAACAGAAGGCGGGCCAGTCCTTGAGCCTGTCAGTGTCTGCCAAAGTGCACAGCAGCGCCGACATGTGGAGCTGTAACTACGGTCAGGGACAATACATATCCTTTACGGCCCAGTGGGTTAATGTAGTTCCTGCACAGCCACACCAGCAACTTGGACAGGTCATACTGCTTCCGCCTCCACGTTGTCACGCTGTTAGCCCTGTGACTAGCCCTCATCCTCCACCATGTCCTCAGCCTCCATTGCAGGGACAAGTCACAGTGCCCCTCCAGAATACCACATGTGCAGGGCTCGGCGGTGTCACGCTGTTCTGCACCTGGTTTGCCTTGGCGAACGGAGTCACACAGGGGAGGAACTGCTCCGTGTGATGAATCAAAAAATCGAATCCAGTCTTTCTACGCGACAACTGAAAATCTGAACCATGCTGACTGACAACGGGAAGAACATGGTGTCGGCGATGCGTCAAGGAAGGCTGAGCCATGCGCTCTGCATGGCCCACGTGTTCAATCTGGTTGTCATGTGGTTCCTGAAGTCTTCCACCCATCTGCAAGACATCCTAAAAATAGCCAGGAAACTTTGAATGCACTTCAGCCACTCGTACACTGCAAAGCACACCCTCCTTGAGCTGCAGCGGCAGAACAGCATCCCCCAACATAGGCTGATATGCAACGTTTCCACCCATTGGAATTCCACCCTCCATATGCTGAACCAACTATATAAACAGAGATAGGCCATCAATGATTTCTTGATGATGCATTCGGATAGGAGTACTCCCTTGTGTAACTTAGATGTCAGCCAGTGGTAGCTCATGCGTGACACCTGCCGTTTGCTCAGGCCCTTTGAGGAGGTCCAGTTATTTGTCACTTGCCAGGACTAAAGTATGAACGACGTCATTCCACAGCTTCACGTCCTGGAACAGATGGTGGTAACATTGGGTGGTCAGGGGACAAGAGACGTGAAGCCTCCATCTCATGGCCACATGAGCCCTGTGGGGGCTGAACTGGAAGAGGAGGAGGTGGAGGAGGACATTGGAGAACAGGCAATGTGTAGCCAACTGGGTGTTTTTTGTACTCAGCTGACAGGACAGGAGGAGCAGGAGCAGCCAGAGGAGCTACAGGGCGATGAGGAAGAAGAGACAGAGGACCCCGACACACCATGGCAGTATGCAGTGGAGATGGAGGCAGGGAGTCCCTCTGAGTCACTTGCACAAATGGCCCAATGCATGCTCACTTGCTTGCGCAGTGACAGCCAAATTGTCACCATTCGGTAGAGGGATGACTTCTGGCTCTCCACCATGTTGGACCCTCGCTACCAGTACAGAATGGGGGCCTTTTTTACACCCACTGAGAGGAAGGACAAACTGAACTACTACAGAAACATCCTATGTAGTCAGTTGGCTGCTGCCTATCTGTTCCATCGACCATCCTCTCGCAGGTTTGACCAGTGGGGTCCTCTGCGCTCATGGTCCACTACCATAGCTGCTGGGGAGGGGTGCGGTTACAGGAGCAGTACCAGCTCCATCAGCAGCAGCCTGAGTCTACAGTCGCTGATGAGTAGCTTTCTTCACTACATAGTGAAGAAACTACTCACCAGAAGCAGCAGAAGGTAGACCTGGAGCAGGACCTGAACCAGCAGGTGGTGGCGTAATTGGACTGCACCCTGCCACCTCACATTGAAGATCCACTGGACGACTGGGTAGCCAAACTGGAAGTGGCTGCAACTAGCAGAATTTGCCTGGGAAAAGCTGTCCTGCCCGGCCAGTAGTGTGGCATCAGAGCGGGTGTTTAGTGCGGCGGGGGCCATAGTTACCCCAAGAAGAACTTGCCTGTCCACCCAAAATGTGGAGAGACTGACCTTTGTCAAGATGAATCAAGCGTGGATCAGCCGGGATTTCCAACCACCAATTCCTGATGCATCAGACTAGATCATCCATGGTGCCACAACAACACTTTGAAACAAGAGATCGGTTTCTTCAGACTACCTGCCTCAGCTACTACTTTGATGCTGCAACCCATCTGATGCCAAGTGCCTTGTGGTCTCCTGATGCAGCTGCTGCTGTAATCTCCAAACTATGTCACCTTGCCACTCTGTGGTATCCTGATGCTCATACTGCTGCTGCTGTTACTGCCGTCTCCACATTATGTCACCTAGCCACTCTGTGGTCCACTCATGCTGCCGACACCTCCACAGTCTGTCATTGTGCCACTCTCTGGCCTCCTCCTTATGTTGCTGCTTCCGACACCTCCAGACTCTGTCATTGTGCAACTCTGTGGCCTACTCATGCTGCTGCAACCTCCAGACTCTGTCATTGTGCCACTCTGTGGCCTACTCATGCTGCTGCCACCTCCAGACTCTGTAATTGTGCCACTCTGTAGACTCCTCCTGATGCTCCTGCTGCCGCCACCTACAGACTATGTCATTATGCTACTCTCTGGTCTACTCATGCTGCTGCCATCTCCACACTCTGTCATTGTGCATTCTGTGGCCCACTCATGCTGCTGCCTCCTCCAGACTCTTTCATTCTGCCACTCTGTGGCCTACTCATGCTACCGCCACCTCCAGACTCTGTCATTGTGCCACTCTATGGACTCCTCATGCTTCTGCCACCTCCAGACTCTGCCATTGTGCCAGTCTATGGACTCCTCATGCTTCTGCCAACTCCAGACTCTGTCACTGTGCCACTCTGTGGCCTTCTCATGCTGCTGCCACTTCCACACTCTGTCATTGTGCCACTTTCTATACTACTCATGCTGTTGCCTCCTCCAGACTCTGTCATTGTTCCACTCTGTGGCCTACTCATGCTGCTGCCACCTCCAGACTCTGTCATTGTTCCACTCTGTGGCCTACTCATGCTGCTGCCACCTCTAGACTCTGTCATTGTGCCACTCTGTGGCCTACTCATGCTGCTGCCACCTCCAAACTCAGTCATTGTGCCACTCTGTGGCTTCCTCATGCTGCTGCCACTTCCACACTAATTGTGCCACTCTCTATCCTACTTATGCTGTTGCCTCCTCCAGACTCTGTCTATGTGCCACTCTGTGGATTCCTCTTGATGCTGCTGCTGCCTACACCTCCACACTCTGTCATTGTGCCACTCTGCGGCCTACTCATGGGGCTGCCACCTCCAAACTCTGTTATTGTGCCACTCTCTGGCCTACTTTTGCTGCTGCCACCTCCACATTCTGTCATTGTGCCACTCTGTGGACTCCTCATGCTTCTACCAACTCCAGACTCTGTGACTGTGCCACTCTGTGGCCTTCTCATGCTACTGCCACTTCCAGACTCTGTAATTGTGCCACTACGTGGCCTACTCATGCTGCTGCCACCTCTAGACTGTCATTGTGCAACTCTGTGGCTTCCTCATGCTGCTGCCACTTCCACACTCTGTAATTGTGCCACTCTCTATCCTACTCATGCTGTTGCCACCTCCAGACTCTGTCATTGTGCCACTCTGGGGCCTACTCATGCTGCTGCCACCTCTAGACTCTATCATTGTGCCACTCTATGGCCTACTCATGCTGCTACCACATTCCAGACTCAATCGTTGTGCCACTCTGTGGTCTCCTCTTGATGCGGCTGCTGCCGACACCTCCACACTCTGTTATTGTGCCACTCTGTGGCCTACTTCATGGTGCTGCCACCTCCACACTCTGTCATTTTGCCACTCTGTGGACTCCTCATGCTTCTACCAATTCCAGACTCTGTCATTGTGCCACTCTCTGGCCTCATCCTGATGCTGCTGCTGCCAACACCTCCAGACTCTGTCATTGTGCCACTACGTGGCCTACTCATGCTGCTGCCACCTCTAGACTCTGTCATTGTGCAACTCTGTGGCTTCCTCATGCTGCTGCCACTTCCACACTCTGTCATTGTGCCACTCTCTATCCTACTCATGCTGTTGCCACCTCCAGACTGTCATTTTGCCACTCTGTGGATCTTCTTGATGCTGCTGCTGCCGACACCTCCACACTCTTTCAGTGTGCCAATCTGTGGCCTTCTCATGCTGCTACCACATTCCAGACTCAATCGTTGTGCCACTCTGTGGTCTCCTCTTGATGCGGCTGCTGCCGACACCTCCACACTCTGTCATTGTGCCACTCTGTGGCCTACTTCATGCTGTTGCCACCTCCAGACTGTCATTTTGCCACTCTGTGGATCTTCTTGATGCTGCTGCTGCCGACACCTCCACACTCTTTCAGTGTGCCAATCTGTGGCCTTCTCATGCTGCTGCCACTTCCACACTCTGTCATTGTTCCACTCTATATCCTACTAATGCTGTTGTTACCTCCAGATTCTGTCATTGTGCCACTCTGTGGACTTCTCTTGATACTGCTGCTGCCGACACCTCCACACTCTGTCATTGTGCCACTCTCTGGCCTCCTCCTGATGCTGCTGCCGACACCTCCAGACTCATTGTGCCACTCTGTGGCCTACCCATGCTGTTGCCACCTCCAGACTCTGTCATTGTGCCTTTCTGTGGCCTACGCATGCTGCTACCACCTCTAGACTCTGTCATTGTGCCACTCTGTGACGTACTCATGCTGCTGCAACCTCCACACTATGTCATTGTGCCACTCTGTGGCTACTCATGTTGCTGCCACCTCAAGACTCTGTCATTGTGCAGCTCTTTAGTCTCCTCATGCTGCCGCCACCTACAGACTTGGTCATTGTGCCACTCGGTGTCCTCCTCATACTGCTTCCACCTACAGACTCTGTCATTGTGCCACTCAGTGGCCTCCTCATACTACTTTCACCTCCAGACCCTGTCATTGGTCCACTCTGTGGTCTCCTCATATTGCTTCCACCTCACCACTATGTCATAGGTCCACTCTGTGGATTTCTCATGCAGTTCCCACCCTCCCCACTTCATGACTGGTCCACTATTGTGGCTTTTGACCTGGCTGACATCATCATTTTTGTGACACTTCTTCGGATCTGTCAGAAGGAAGGAAAAATGAGACGCCGAAACACGCGTCACATATGGGTGACGAATAAAGAAGTCTTTTTTGCAAAGAAATTACGGAGTGCCGGTCCTTTCATTTCATTTTGATGGGGATCCGACCTGCTGACCGTGCACCCGGAACTCAATGAAAGCACAGTGCCGTCCATTTTCTCTAAATTGATACCCCCTCCACTCTGTCAGGGGGGCTCTACTTGTATAAGCGTTTAATAGAACACGTTCTGTAGACATCTATGTGGAATCAGCTTACGAGGGTGTAAAAGGAGTGCTCTTCTTCTTGATGGTAACATCTACCTGTAAGGCTGAATTGATACTTGAGTTGTTTGGCCCCTTGACAGCCCAAATAAGTTGAGTATGCAGTGATTCTAAGAGCGACGCCTGTCATTTGCATGTCATACGAACTCACAGTATTATTTCACTACCACAGCAGACTCCCTATGCGTTTTACTGCAAGGCACAGTGTTCTACACCACTATAAAGGCTCTCAGCAGCCAGAAAATAGCTGTTTTTTAACGTAATTCACCGCAAATATATTCGGAACTAATCGAATTTTTCCCGAAAAATTTGGCAAACCAGCAAATCGAACTTTCGAAATTTCTCATCTCTTTAAAATTATTGTACAAATTTTAATTTCTCTAATATACTACGTAAGACCAATATCTCTGTTTTTAACACTAACAATGTATAAGTGGTACATTTAAGATAGAAATGGTTAAGAAGTAAAATGTTCGCTGTGTAGTCCAAATATTTTTTCATCAAAGAAGAGTCAGACAGTGCCACCTAGTGTAAAAGAGCTGCAACTTACTTCAGAAATAAAACCATTAAAAGCTTTTTTAGGCACATTTGTTGCTATATTTTAATAAGTACATTCAGAATAATTAATTTTTTGGAATTTTATTTTTTTATTTTTACATGTCGGTTTCCACTCATGTATTGCAGATAGCACATCTTTCTTCCAGGCTGTAGTAGCTATGTTATAGGTCAGGTTCCAAAGTCTTCTTTGCCTACTGGGCAAAGAAGGCTTTGACCTCTTTACTAGTTGTGTAAAATAGGACAGTTTTAGGTTTGTGCTACATGTAAACTTTTTGTAGTTTTTTTTTTTGGAAAGCAACTAAAACCTTAGCAATTTTCTGAAGATTTCCCAGGAATTTTCAAACAATAATATGGAGCAAATAAGAAGCTATTACTTTTTAGCTCCTTAAGCAAGTGCCTGCAGTTTGCCTTTTGAAACAGTAATCTGCACAGTCCTCTGCTATCTCTAACTTCTTGGCCCCACACTGTTTAGATCCGGTGGTGCATGGGCATGGTCATATGCACCGCTCCAACCAATGACTGGCTTCATCTGTGATTCATCTGTGATGTGCTACTCATGGCATGGAGCAGGTAAATATGAATGTTCTGTTTCAGCAGGCAGACTGCGTGCACGTACTTAAAAATCATTATAACCGGAAAACCCCTTTAAGGTGGGATCATTTTTCAGACATACATAATTTTTTTTGGTGGCGGTAGAACATTTAAAAAAAATTTCCCAAAAAGTTTGCACTGTTTAACGCAATATGATTCAAATAAAGGAGCACATTTATTAAGACACCGGTCTTAATAAGCCCCTGTGCTGGATCGCAAAGTTATGTAAAGGTGCCGGCCTCTACATAACTTCGCCATATCCACCGCCAATTCTAGACAGCTTCCTTGCTGTCTTAGGCCTCTTTCACACTTGCGTTCTGAGGATCCGGCAAGCACTTCCGTCCCGCCGGATCCGTCAGAACGCAAGTCACCTGAGAGCATTAGAAGACTGATCAGGATCCTGATCAGTCTTCGAAATGCTTTGAGGTTACTATGGCAGCCAGGACGCTATTAAAGTCCTGGTTGCCATAGTAGTAGTGGGGAGCAGGGGAGCAGTATACTTACAGTCCGTGCGGCTCCCGGGGCGCTCCGGAATGACGTCAGAGCGCCCCATGCACATGGATCACGTGATCCATGCAATCACGTGATCCATGCGTGTGGGGCGCCCTGACGTCACTCTGGAGCGCCCTGGGAGCCGCACGGACAGTAAGTATACTGCCCCCAGCTCCCCACTACACTTTACCATGGCAACCAGGACTTTAGCGTCCTGGATGCCATGGTAACCAGTCAGAAAAAGCTAAATGTCGGATCCGGCGATGCGCCGAAACGACGTTTAGCTTAAGGCCGGATCCGGATTAATGCCTTTCAATGGACATTAATTCCGGATCCGGCCTTGCGGCAAGTGTTTAGGATTTTTGGCCGGAGCAAAAAGCGCAGCATGCTGCGGTATTTTCTCCGGCCAAAAAATGTTCCGGTCCTGAACTGAAGACATCCTGATGCATCCTGAACGGATTTCTCTCCATTCAGAATGCATTGGGATAATCCTGATCAGGATTTTTCCGGCATAGAGCCCCGACGACGGAACTCTATGCCGGAAAACAAAAACGCAAGTGTGAAAGAGCCCTTACATTTAGACAATTTTCTACATCAAAACCAGGCTTAGAAAATGATGAATGAGACCAGCCCTTCCCCTTCCTCACCCACACCACGCCCCTTTTTTTAGACCTGGTATGAGCAGGGAAGAAATTGCAGATTCTGCCACAACAAGACATACGCCAGATATACACCACAAAAGTGGCGTATATCTGTTTGTAAATAACCCACAAAGTTCTTACTAATATAGCATTTATTTATTAATTGAGCTCTTCTGTGAGATTTTATCTCCACCTTCCCTAGGCAGGAGGTGCTATTGCTTCTATTTCACACTAGCTGTCATCTGACACTTTGTGCAATGAGAGACAGTACTCCGCACTTTGCCCTGTCCACTTCCCCTCTGGGTCACAGCAGAAATCACATAACTACACATGCAAAGTGCATGAATGCAAATGAATTCAAATGTGAACTCTGTTATGACTTAAAGAGAGGGGGCCGGGGGAAGTGTGACATATCATCGCCTGCACTGAGGCTGAGATGAAAACTAGTGTGAAATTACAAGTTACAAAACTTCCTGACTAGGAAAGAGGGCCACAAACTCTCACAGAAAAGCACAATTATGAAATAGACACCATATTAGTATCAAATGCATTCAACATAGAGGAGTTTTTTTCTGCCTGGAATACCCCTTTAAGGGACCAATTCTGAAGTGGTTTTGAAGGTTCTTATATATTATAAACCCTCATTTTAAAATCTGCCCTTCTCAGAGTATTTAAAAGCACATTTAAGAAGTTTGATAACCCATAAGATGTTTCACAGAAATAGATGCAAACTGGGGGTGCAATTTATGAATGTTTTTGCATATCTTCAATTTAAATCCATTTTTACCACAGCAAATGTTAAAAGAAAAAAAATCTATATATATTACTAGTGATGAGCGGCATAGGCAATATTCGAATTTGCAATATTTCGTGAATTTTTGGCCGAATATTCACAAATTCATGATCTCCAGTCATTATTTACTTGATTGCGAAAATCGGCAATGTAATATATTTGCGATAAAAATCCGCGATTATAATATTTGCGATAAATACTAAGGGGTAGGCAACTTTCCTATTGGTTGCTAGGGATGTTGCTAAGTGCCGATATTCACAATAGATTTGCGAAACATTCGAGATAAATTCGCAATAAATTCACGATTAGAATATTCGCAATCAACACTATTCGCGAATACGAATATATAGCACTATATTCTAAACATTCACGAATTCTCAAAGTGGCGATATTTGCGATTGAAATTTGCGATTCGAATATTCACGCTCTATACACTATTTATTACCCTGAATCTGGGGATTTTAGAAATGTGCCAAATATAGCCCTAGGTTGCTACACGACTCAAATACCAGCCTCAGAAATAAAGATACACTTTGCAGAGGCCTCAAGGTGCAAAAACATAAGAAACACGCCAAATGAAACAATTTTGTAAAAGCTAAAGAGAAGGACACTCGATTCATCAGGGGACAAAGGGCCATCAATGGACATTAGGGTGACAGTCAAAAGTAGAACTTCATATATTTGTCATAGGAGTCGAGGTGGCATATGGCCACGACATCTGCGGTCACAAAAGAGCCCAGCGGGAGCAGGTGTCTCCTGTACACCAACTTGGTAGGCTGCGCTGCTTCCGCTGGGCTCTTTTGGACTGGCATTCACGTCAGATGCTGGTACCCATATCCTCTCCTCTGGTCCATAACCCTTCCAGTGAACAAGATACTGAAGAGATCTATGGAGAACTCGAGAGTCAATTATCTTGGCTATCTGAAATTCCAAACTACCGTCCACCATGACAGGAGTAGTGATGTCGCGAACATAAAATTTTCAGTTCGCGAACAGCGAACGCGAACTTCCGCAAATGTTCGCGAACAGGCGAACCGGGCGAACCGCCATAGACTTCAATAGACAGGCGAATTTTAAAAACCAAAGGGACTCTTTCTAGCCACAATAGTGATGGAAAAGTTGTTTCAAGGGGACTAACACCTGGACTGTGGCATGCCGGAGGGGGATCCATGGCAAAACTCCCATGAAAAATGACGTAGTGGACGCAGAGTCGGGTTTTAATCCATAAAGGGCATAAATCACGTAACATTTCTAAATTGTTTGGAATAACATGCTTTAAAACATCCAGTGTGTGTATACGATCAGGTATGATGTTGTATCGATCAGGTAGTGTAAGGGTTACGCCCGCTTCACAGACATTGACATACCAAACTCCTCTTTTAATGCACCGCAAACAACCGCAAACAGTCCATTTGCACAACCGCAAACTCCCCATTTGCACAAGGTTGGATACCAAGCTAGCCACGTCCCGGTGATGTCATTGAAGGTTTCTTCCTCCACCCAGCCACGTACAACACCAAGGGTCCCCAAAAGGTCCCCAGATGGTTAAAAAAACGCTGGCTCCCTCCCCTGTGTTTTTATCCACGGTGACTGCGTCTGCGCCGCGCAATTTACTGTCACACCCGATATGAGTGGTATTTTCTGTAGTACTATTCTCATCAGTTTAATCCCTCTAACGTCCCCAATCTGGGGGCCATTTATTGAATAGATTTTTCGAACGGGGAGATGGTTAAAAAAACGCTGGCTCCCTCCACTCTGTTTTAATCCACAGTGACTGCGTCTGCGCTGTGCAATTTACTGTCACACCCGATATGAGTGGTATTTTCTGTAGTACTATTCTCATCAGTTTAATCCCTGTTACATCCCATATCAGGGATTGCCTTTTGTGAAAAAAAATTTAGGCCTGGTACCTTCGACTGCCTTCACAATCACAGACTAAACTCTCATACACCAAACTGAATTGATTTCAGGAACCGGGAGATGGAAAAAGAAGCTTGGTCGGTCCTCATACTCCCAAATTGGGGCACTTAGCGTGCACAGAGCAATGTGCTGTGACACCCTATATGAGTGGTGTCTTAACTAGTACTATTCCTATCAGCGGCGGGCGGGTGCATGGTAACTTGAGAGCAGGTGACCAAAGCTGAGCTGGAGGAGGATGGTGCGTCAAGGTTCTTAGCGGAAGCTGTTGAAGATTGGGTGTCCTGTCTAAGCCAGTCAACTACGTCCTCAGAATTTTTCGGGTTCAGGGTACATGGCCTCTGAACACTAGGCATTATTCCAGGGACAGTGGAAATCACAGCACCACGACCACGACGGCCCCTGCGGGGTGGCCTGCCTCTGCCTGTCATTTTTTTTCGATAAGTGGTACTGTGCCACCCGGTATCAGTGGTGGGCACTGGCAGTGGGCACACTACAGTCTGTGGAAGTGGGCCTGACACACACTGGCAGCAGGCAAGCAACTGAAATTAGACTAATGTGTAAAAATGAAATGCCTTATTTATCGGCAAGCTACTGTGCCACCCGGTATCAGTGGTTGGCACTGGCAGTGGGCACACTACAGTCAGTGGAAGTGGGCCTGACACACACTGGCAGCAGGCAAGCAACTGAAATTAGACTAATGTGTAAAAATTAAATGCCTTATTTATCGGCAAGCTACTGTGCCACCCGGTATGAGTGGTGGGCACTGGCAGTTGGCACACTACAGTCACTGGAAGTCAGCCTGACACACACTGGCATGCAACTAACCTTAGATTAAAGTGTAAAAATTAAATGCCTTTTTTTGATGCAAAGTCCTGTGCCACATGGGATGACAGGGGTGGGCACTGGCAGTGGGCACACTACAGTCAGTGGAAGTCGGCCTGACACACACTAGCAGCAGGCAAGCAGCTGAAATTACAGTAAAGTGTAAAAATTAAATGCCTTTTTTGATGCAAAGTCCTCTGCCAGCCGGTATGAGTGGTAGGCACTGGCAGTGGGCACACTACAGTCAGTGGAAGTCGGCCTGACACACACTAGCAGCAGGCAAGCAGCTGAAATTACACTAAAGTGTAAAAATTAAATGCCTATTTTGATGCAAAGTCCTCTGCCAGCCAGTATGAGTGGTAGGCACTGGCAGTGGGCACACTAGAGTCACTGGAAGTCAGCCTGACACACACTGGCAGGCAACTAACCTTAGATTAAAGTGTAAAAATTAAATGCCTTTTTTTGATGCAAAGTCCTGTGCTACACGGGATGACAGGGGTGGGCACTGGCAGTGGGCACACTACAGTCAGTGGAAGTCGGCCTGACACACACTAGCAGCAGGCAAGCAGCTGAAATTACACTAAAGTGTAAAAATTAAATCCCTTTTTTTATGCAAAGTCCTGTGCCAGCCGGTATGAGTGGTGGGCACTGGCAGTGGGCACACTACAGTCACTGGAAGTCAGCCTGACACACACTGGCAGGCAACTAAACTTAGATTAAAGTGTAAAAATTAAATGCCTTTTTTTGATGCAAAGTCCTGTGCCACATGGGATGACAGGGGTGGGCACTGGCAGTGGGCACACTACAGTCAGTGGAAGTCGGCCTGACACACACTAGCAGCAGGCAAGCAGCTGAAATTACAGTAAAGTGTAAAAATGAAATGCCTTTTTTGATGCAAAGTCCTCTGCCAGCCGGTATGAGTGGTAGGCACTGGCAGTGGGCACACTACAGTCACTGGAAGTCAGCCTGACACACACTGGCAGGCAACTAACCTTAGATTAAAGTGTAAAAATTAAATGCCTTTTTTTGATGCAAAGTCCTGTGCCACACGGGATGACAGGGGTGGGCACTGGCAGTGGGCACACTACAGTCAGTGGAAGTCAGCCTGACACACACTGGCAGGCAACTAACCTTAGATTAAAGTGTAAAAATTAAATGCCTTTTTTGATGCAAAGTCCTGTGCCACATGGGATGACAGGGGTGGGCACTGGCAGTGGGCACACTACAGTCAGTGGAAGTCGGCCTGACACACACTAGCAGCAGGCAAGCAGCTGAAATTACACTAAAGTGTAAAAATTAAATGCCTATTTTGATGCAAAGTCCTCTGCCAGCCAGTATGAGTGGTAGGCACTGGCAGTGGGCACACTAGAGTCACTGGAAGTCAGCCTGACACACACTGGCAGGCAACTAACCTTAGATTAAAGTGTAAAAATTAAATGCCTTTTTTGATGCAAAGTCCTGTGCTACACAGGATGACAGGGAGTGGGCACTGGCAGTGGGCACACTACAGTCAGTGGAAGTCGGCCTGACACACACTAGCAGCAGGCAAGCAGCTGAAATTACACTAAAGTGTAAAAATTAAATCCCTTTTTTTATGCAAAGTCCTGTGCCAGCCGGTATGAGTGGTGGGCACTGGCAGTGGGCACACTACAGTCACTGGAAGTCAGCCTGACACACACTGGCAGGCAACTAAACTTAGATTAAAGTGTAAAAATTAAATGCCTTTTTTTGATGCAAAGTCCTGTGCCACATGGGATGACAGGGGTGGGCACTGGCAGTGGGCACACTACAGTCAGTGGAAGTCGGCCTGACACACACTAGCAGCAGGCAAGCAGCTGAAATTACAGTAAAGTGTAAAAATGAAATGCCTTTTTTGATGCAACGTCCTCTGCCAGCCGGTATGAGTGGTGGGCACCGGCAGTGGGCACACTACAGTCACTGGAAGTCAGCCTGACACACACTGGCAGGCAACTAACCTTAGATTAAAGTGTAAAAATTAAATGCCTTTTTTTGATGCAAAGTCCTGTGCTACACGGGATGACAGGGGTGGGCACTGGCAGTGGGCACACTACAGTCAGTGGAAGTCGGCCTGACACACACTAGCAGCAGGCAAGCAGCTGAAATTACACTAAAGTGTAAAAATTAAATGCCTTTTTTTATGCAAAGTCCTGTGCCAGCTGGTATGAGTGGTTGGCACTGGCAGTGGGCACACTACAGTCAGTGGAAGTGGGCCTGACACACACTGGCAGCAGGCAAGCAACTGAAATTAGACTAATGTGTAAAAATTAAATGCCTTATTTATCGGCAAGCTACTGTGCCACCCGATATGAGTGGTGGGCACTGGCAGTTGGCACACTACAGTCACTGGAAGTCAGCCTGACACACACTGGCAGGCAACTAAACTTAGATTAAAGTGTAAAAATTAAATGCCTTTTTTTGATGCAAAGTCCTGTGCCACATGGGATGACAGGGGTGGGCACTGGCAGTGGGCAAACTACAGTCAGTGGAAGTCGGCCTGACACACACTGGCAGCAGGCAAGCAGCTGAAATTACAGTAAAGTGTAAAAATGAAATGCCTTTTTTGATGCAAAGTCCTCTGCCAGTCGGTATGAGTGGTAGGCACTGGCAGTGGGCACACTACAGTCACTGGAAGTCAGCCTGACACACACTGGCAGGCAACTAACCTTAGATTAAAGTGTAAAAATTAAATGCCTTTTTTTGATGCAAAGTCCTGTGCCACACGGGATGACAGGGGTGGGCACTGGCAGTGGGCACACTACAGTCAGTGGAAGTCAGCCTGACACACACTGGCAGGCAACTAACCTTAGATTTAAGTGTAAAAATTAAATGCCTTTTTTTGATGCAAAGTCCTGTGCCACATGGGATGACAGGGGTGTGCACTGGCAGTGGGCACACACTACAGTCTGTGGGCCTGCAGCTCCTCACACACAGGCAGGCCATGCAATTGCAATATGCATATAAAGGGAAAAAAAAGCAGACTAATGTTGCAGCCCTAAAAAGGGCTTTTTGGGGTGCTGTCAGGACGCTGTCCTTACAGCAGAGATCAGATGAGTCTTTCAGGACTGGAGTGGACACTGAATTCACTAGCCTAGCTATCGATTTCCCTATTAAATCAGCAGCAACTACACTCTCCCTCCTCTCACTAAGACTGCAAATTCCAAATGAATCTAAAATGGATGCTGTTCAGGAGATGGGAGGGTCTGGGAGGGAGGGTATGCTGCTGATTGGCTGGAATGTGTCTGCTGACTGTGAGGTACAGGGTCAAAGTTTGCTCAATGATGATGTATAGGGGGCAGACCGAACATCGCATATGTTCGCCCGCTGAGGTGAACGCGAACAAGCTATGTTCGCCGGGAACTGTTCGCCAGCGAATAGTTCGGGCCATCTCTAGACAGGAGCAGGTGGCAAGGAAGACGGCTCCAAAGGTTCAACATATCTCTTCAATAAAGATATATGAAACACATTATGAATTTTCAGAGCCTGAGGAAGTTCAAGACGAAAAGCTACAGGATTAATAATGGCAGTGATCTTATATGGACCAATAAACCTTGGACCCAACTTCCAAGAAGGTACCTTCAACTTAATGTTTCTTGTGGACAACCACACAGAATCACCCACTCTTTGGTCCGGGCCATTCATACGTTTCCTGTCAGCCACAAGTTTATACTTGTTGCCCATATTCATCAAGTTATTTTTAATTTTCTGCCATATAGATGGCAATGATGACGAAAAACGTTCCTCCTCAGGGATACCAGAAGTATCCGAACCAGAAAAGGTGCAAAACTGCAGGTGAAACCCATATGCCCCAAAAAACGGCGACTTACCAGTGTAATCCTGTCTATGATTGTTTATGGCAAACTCTAAAAATCACAGAAATAAACGTGGCCAAAATGGGTGGAACTGCTCAAACCCCAAACACTGTTGCGTGTTTCTAACTGTGGGAGCAGCTCCTCCACATGTGGTTTCGCAGCGAGCGGCCATCCCCAGCAAAAATTGCATACAATGGAGGTTGCCGGCATGAACCACATGCACCACACAAACATCCAACACAAAATGAAACAATGTGCGGATGAAAATATATAAAACACAAAAATCACTGAAAAAACAAAAAAGTGCACCACAAGGATAAGTACCTGACAACACTGGCTAATCCCTCAAGCTGATGTTAAAAGCTGAGCCATTCGCCATTATCTCCCAGTCAGGAACATATCGGACCCCCTTCATGCACCACGTCAAGGTTTCTCAGCATGTCATGGGGTCCTACCATTAGACTACCTATGGTGTCTGAACAGGGTCTGAAAGGTGCTGATTAGAGATGTCGCGAACATAAAATTTTCCGTTCGCGAACGGCGATCATGAATTTCTGCAAATGTTCGCGAACGGGCGAACCGGGCAAACCGCCATAGACTTCAATAAGCAGGTGAGTTTTAAAACCCATAGGGACTCTTTCTGGCCACAACAGTGATGGAAAAGTTGTTTTAAGGGGACTAACACCTGGACTGTGGCATGCCAGAGGGGGATCCATGGCAAAACTCCCATGGAAAATTACGTAGTTGATGAGCTTTTTGGGATGCTGTCAGGACGCTGTCCTTACAGCAGATGAGTCTTTGAGGACTGGAGTGGACAGAGAACATTGGCATAGCTAACGCTTTCCCTATTAATTCAGCAGCAGCAGCACTCTCCCTGCTCTAACTAACACTGCAGCTTCAGAATGAATCTGAGATGGATGCTGTTCTTGCTTTTTGATAGGAAGTGGGAGGGTATGGGAGGGAGGATATGCTGATTGGCTGGAATGTGTCTGCTGACTGTGAGGTACAGGGTCAAAGTTTGCTCAATGATGACGTATAGGGGCGATGGGGAACACCGCAGCGAATGGGAACATGCGATGTTCACCGGCGAATAGTTCGGGACATCTCTAGTGCTGATATCCAGCTCACAGCCCCAATCCCACTCACCTGCACTGCAGGACCAACAATGCAATTGGAGATAATTGAGGCCGCAAGCCACACCTACAACAGACCATGTGACACAGGCTCCCAGGTGCAACAGAATGTTACCAGCCATACGCAATGGCACATTCAATACATATAAAGCAAAAATCACAGAAATAAACGTGGCCTAAATGGGTGGAACTGCTCAAACCCCAAACATTGTTGCATGTTTCTAACTGCCACTGGAGAATATAGTGCTATATATTCGTATTCGCAAAGTGTTGATCGAAAATATTCTAATTGCGAATTTATTGCGAATATCTGCACTTAGCACCATCCCTAGCAACCAATAAGAAAGTTGCCTACTCCTTAGTGTTGATCGCGAATATTCTAATCGCGAATTTTTTTATCGTGAATACATTACATTGACGATTTTTGCAACCAAGTAAATAATGACTGGAGATCACGAATTCTCGAATTTGTGAATTTATGGCGAATATTCGGCCAAAAATTTGTGAAATATCGCGAATTTTAATATTGCCTATGCCGCTCATCACTACCTCAAAGTTCCAACAAAAAATCCTTATTCTAGATTTGGCCCTCTTATGTTTTGAAATCAGTGTCATGAAGACAAATTCCATTTTCAGAAATGTCAGATGTAAAATATAGTGAACAAGAGAGACATTTAATAGGACTTGTTCCTTGCATCACTATTGGTTAGAACAAAAGATGGATATTCTTTTATCCCTTAAAAAAGCATGATGTTTACCTGGAGATGGGCAAATAGACAACCTAGGCTTGTCTGTCAGATTTTGCTTTTACACATTGCTTGATGTGAAAACTGAGAAAATTGTCGGTTTTGACCTACAGCTAGTGAAATCAGTTGACTTAGAAAACAATGCCTGTAAAAATACAATAGACACTAAAAACCACTGACAAATTCATCAGCATGTTAAGTGACCGTAAAGAAGCATGCTTTTCATATGCTTTACTATATGGCACACAACGTACAGTTAAGGAGCGGCAATACTTATACTTTCCATTGTGTTGTTTTCCGATGTTACAGGGAACGCAACGCCCATGGTTAACCTAGCCTCTCACTAATAACTGATTAAGTAAATATGTTTTTTGCAGGACTAAAGACACTTGTATAAGTGAAGGGGATGAATAGTCAATAGTTCAAGACTGAAGCTGTAAACCATTTGAAAGGCCATAAAAACTTGTAAACTCAGATTGTTAGCTTACACTTTAATCATGACTATGGGACTCTACTAGAGAAGTCATGTTTTAAATTAAATGTCCCTTCCCCTGCCCCTTCCTGGATCCTCCCACTGCCCTATCTTCAGCAGAAGATCAGCACACAAAGAAGAAGTCTTTTGCTTACATTGTTCAATACAGTAGACTGTTGGCTTCCTAGCCAGTAGTTCTGTGGTAATGACATGTATGTTGCCTTTCTTTCCTTCAAGGAATGTATAAAATACATTCGCATATTAAATTATTTTATATGCGAATGTATTTTATACATTCCTTGAAGGAATGTATAAAAAGGAGTTGGAGTCAGGGAGTCGGAGTTGGAAGTAACAAAAACGGAGGAGTCGGAGTCGGAGCATTTATCTACTCTAGTGACTCCACATCCCTGGTGTTGAGCGAACCCGAACTGTAAAGTTTGGGTCCATACCGAACTTTTCAAGTTCAGGTACCCGTACCTGAACCCGAACTTTGCTGGAAAAGTTTGGGTTCGAGTTTAGTGTTCGGGCATTTAATAAAGCTTTTGAAAGGCTGCAGGGCAGCCGATCAACAAGCTTTTAAGCTGTGGGCACTTAGAAGCCATCACAGCCATGCCTAGTAATGGGGTGGCTGTGATTGGCCGGTGCATCATGTGACCCAGCCTCTATACAAGCTGGATCACGTGCAGCACTACCCATCAGCTCTGAGGAGTGCAGGGACAGGAAGCAGGCAGCTGAAGCGAGGGAGAGTGTTAGGAATCTGGCTATTTGTTTTGTGGGTGACCTCTATAATGATTTTTTGTGGGTGCAATACACCAGCTTTGCACCCCTGACACAGAAATATAATAATAAATCTTGCTGTTAACTCTGTGGGTGACTTTAGCGAAATTTTGTGGGTGCAATGCACCATCTTTGAACCCCTGACACAGAAATACAATAATTAATCTGGCTGTTAATTCTGTCTGTGACCTATAGTGATTTTTAGTGGGTGCAATGCACCATTTTTGTACCCCTGACACAAAAATATAATAGTTAATCCGTCTGTTAGTTCCATGGGTGACAAATACCCATTTTTGGAGTGAGATAATTGTGCACTTTATACGTGACAGCGAAATTAATATAGTTAATCTGACTGGTAGTTTGGCCGATGACATATACCCATTTTTGGTGTGAGATACACGTGCACTGCATATGTGAAAGGGAAATTAATATAGTTAATCTGTCTGTTAGTTTAATGGGTGACATATACCCATTTTTGGTGTGAGGTACACCTGCAATGCATACGTGACAGGGAAATTAATTTGGTTAATCAGTTTGTGAGTTCGGTGGGTGACATATTCCCATTTTTGGTGTGAGGAACACGTGCACTGCATATGTGACAGGGAAATTAATATAGTTAATCCATCTGTTAGCTATACCCATTTTTGGCGTGAGATACACATGCACTTTATTCGTGACAGGGAAATTAATATAGTTAATCCGTCTGTTAGTTCGGTGGGTGACATATACCCATTTTTGGTGTGAGATACACGTGCACTTTATATGTGACAGGAAAATATATATAGTTCATCTGTGTGTTAGTTCGGCCGGTGACATATACCCATTTTTGGTGTGAGATACACGTGCACTGCATATGTGACGGGGAAATTAATATAGGTAATCCGTCTATTAGTTCGGTGGGTGACATATACCTATTTTTGGCGTGAGATACATGTGCATTTTATACATGACAGAGAAATTAATATGGTTAATATGACTGCTGGAGGAGCTCCTGTTGCAGGACGTGGTACACGCTTAAATGAAACACCTTCCTCAGGTGCACGTAGGTGACATGATGTTCAGCGTCATTTTATTGGCCCGAATACCAGTGTACGAATGGTGAGGCCAGAAAAAGTAGAGGCAGTAGTATATTGGATGGCTGACAGTGCCTCCAGTTCCTTCACATTGTCTCCCACCTGGTTCATTGCTGAAACCATAGAGTTGGCACCTGCAGCCCATGGGCATCGGTCTTTTACCTCACCCCCTTGCATATCAGCCAAGCAGTCTGAGCCCCAAGTCATGCAGCAGTTTCTTATGCTTTTTGATGACTCTGCTGGTGAGGTTTCCGTGGGCCATCCACCTAGCTCTGCCCCAGAAGTGGAAGAGATTGAGTGCACTGATGCCCAACCACTTATGTTTCAGATTCAATAAAATTCACAGAACCGCGCACCCCTTCACCGATCCAATGTTTCTGACCAAACTGTTCCTCGTCACCAGTGTAAATCAAGTACTTCTTTTCACTTGCCTCCTAAGTACCCATATAGACCACACAATAGTGCATTATCTTCTGGATTTTTAATAAAGTATTAAAGTTGCACTTACAGAAAGGTAAATGTTCAAACGTCCATAAAATTCACAAATATCTCGGACTTCAGCGTCCTCGTGGCCACGAGGACCCTGAAGTCCGAGATATTTGTGAATTTTATGGATGTTTGAACATTTACCTGCTGTAAGTGCAACTTTACTACTATTAAAAATCCAGAAGATAATGCACATTGTGTGGTCTATATGGTACTTAGAAGGCAAGTGAAAGAAGTACTTGATTTACACTGGTGACGAGGAACAGTTTGGTCAGAAACATTGGATCGGTGAAGGGGTGCGCGGTTCTGTGAATTTTATTAAATCTGTTGACGTCTGGACCCACGACGATTTGGAACCTGCGATACCGCAAGTAACACAGTGTGAACAACGATTCAAGATTTAATCTAGACTTTCACTTATGTTTCAGGATGTGGACATGGGAGGACCACCACAGCACGTCTCTGATGATAATGACGAAACACAGGTGCCAACTGCTGCGGCTTTCTGCTGTGTGTAGACCGGCAAGGAGGGCAGGGGTGAGGAGTGGATGGAAGATGATATGGTGGATGATGAGGTCCTAGACACCACATGGAATCAAGGTCATGCGAGTGACTTGTGCAGTTCAGAGGAAGAGGTGGTGGTCACACAGCGCCAGACGCACAGCAAAAGAGGGAGTAGGGTGCAAAAGCAGAGTGGCCGTCCCCTAGCAAGTATGCCTGCTACTGCCCACCGCACCCAGGGACTGAGCACACCAAAGCCAGCTCCAAGGAGTTCCCTGGCGTGGCAGTTCTTGAGACAATGTGCTGACGATGAGACACAAGTGGTTTGCACGCTGTGCGATCAGAGCCTGAGGCGAGGCATAAATGTTCTAGACCTGAGCACCACCTGCATGACCAGGAATCTAAGTGCAAAGCATGAGCTGCAGTGGAGTACACACCTGAAAAACCACAAATGATCTCAGGCTCCTCTTGCTCCCTCTTCTGCTGTGGTCTCGGCCTCTTCCTCCCCCTCTGGAGTGACAGTGGCACCTGCCACCCCACAAGCAGAGGATGTGGCAGCAACACCACTGCCTCCACTAACGTCACCTAGCATGTCCACACTGTCCCATGGAAGCATTCAGCTGTCCATCCCCCAAACACTGGAGAGAAAGAGGAAGTACCCACCTACGCACCTGCAATCCCTGGCCCTGAATGCCAGCATTTCAAAATTCCTGGCCTTTTTGGTGGAGACAGAGACTTTTAAAAACCGTACGGCGGTGGCTGTCCCATAGTACGTGGTTCCCAGCCGCCACTACTTTTCAAGGTGAGCCATCCCTGCCCTGCACAACCAAGTGGCGGACAAAATAAGGTGTGCACTGCGCAACGCCATCTGTGTCAAGGTCCACATAACTACTGATAAGTGGACCATTAAGCAAGCTAGGGAAGTTATTTCTCCCTAACTGCATACTAGGTAAATGCAGTGGCAGCTGGGCCAGAGGCAGATAGCAGTTTGGCGCATGTCCTACTGCCACCGAGGATTGCAGGACATTTCTCGTTGCCTCCTGTTGCCTCCTACTCCGCTTCTTCCTCTACCGCTTCCCCATCCGGTCAGCGTAACACCTTCACCATCAACTTCAGCACAGCCAGGGGAAAACGACAGCAGGCTGTTTTGAGACTCATCTGTTTGGGGGAAAAATCACACACTGCACAGGACCTGTGGACGGACATGAAACAACAGACCGATGAGTGGCTGGTGCTGCTGAGCCTCAAGCCTGGCCTGGTGGTGTGCGATAACGGGCGAAATTTCGTAGCAGCTCCGGGGCTAGCCGGTTTGATGCCCATCCCTTGCCTTGCGCATGTGCTGAATTTTGTGATGCAGAGGTTCCTGAAAAACTACCCCGATATGTCACAGCTGCTGCAGAAAATGAGGGCTGTCTGTGCACGCTTTCGGCGTTCTCACCCTGCTGCTGCTCGCCTGTCTGCCCTGCAGCGTAACTTCGGCCTTCCCGTTTACCGCCTCATATGCGGCGTACCCGCAAGGCGGAACTCCACCTTGCACATGCTTGAGAGACTGTGCGAGACGCACGGGTGAGTCGCTCTGCAGAGCAGCACCACTTCACCGCCACTGAGTGGGCCTCCATGCGGGACGTGTGTACCGTGTTGCGCTATTTAATAATAATAATATTTATTTATATAGCGCCACCATATTCCGTAGCGCTTTACAAATTCATAGGGTTCATGTACAAAACAAAAGTAACTGGCTAATATACAACTGAAACAATAGGAGTCAGGGCCCTGCTCGCAAGGGCTTATAATCTATTAGGGTGACACATAAGGTAGTTGATTGTGATAAGTAGGATTTGAGACATTATTGAACTGACAGTAATGGGGCCGGCCAATCTGCTTCAAGTTTGGGACTACTAGAGGATCGTGTTTAGGCCAGAGAAGTTGGTAGGGGAGAGGTTTAGGAGTAGGATGGTAGATGGAGATGAGGGAGGAGCTATATAGAGGTGTAGCACTGTGGAGAGCTTTGTGGGTGATGGTGAGAAGTTTGAACTGTATTCTGTGGTGGATGGGCAACCAGTGAAGTAACTATTTCAAGTACTCTACTATCATGGCCAGTGCCGATGACGCAGTCCTCAGCGTTACTATCCCATTTCTATGTCTCCTTGAAAAAACACTTCGGGCGATGATGGAAGAGGATGTGGCAGAGGAGAAGGAGGAGGAGGAAGACAAATTATTTCCACGGTTATCAGGCCAGTCATTCACAAGTTGCTCAGAGGGTGGGTTCCTGCACCAACAGAGGCCAGGTACTCAACTGTCCAGCCAGGGCACAGTTCTGCAGGATGAAGAGGATGAGGAAGAAGAGCAGGGTGGCACCCAAAGCAGCTTATAGGCATCAATGGAGCGTAGCTGGGGGATACAGAGGACACAGACGATACACGTCCCACAGAGGACAGCTTGTCGTTGCCTCTGGGCAGCCTGCCACACATGAGCGACTACATGCTGCAGTGCCTGCGCAACGACCGCCTAGTTGCCCTCATTTTAACCAGTGCTGATTACTGAGTGGCCACTCAGCTGGATCCCCGCTACAAGGACAACGTGCTGTCCTTAATTCCATCACTGGAGTGTGATCGGAAGATGTGCGAGTACAAGCTCACACTGGTAGACACGCTGTTGATGGCATTCGCACCTGACAGTGGGGGCTCAGTGGAAGTACAAGGCGAAGACAGAAGAGGAGGAGGAAGAAGTCGCCAATGCAGCTGGGGCACCGCCAGCACCTCAGGAGGAAGGGTTAGCATGGCTGAAAAGTGGAAAAAGCTTTGTCAGCACGCCACAACAACCAGCACCATCCGCTGATAAGGAATGTCTTAACAGGAGGCAGCATTTTAGCAACACAGTGGAACAGTACATGTGCACATGCCTACATGTACTGACTGATGGGTCTGCCCCATTCAACTTCTGGGTCTCCAAATTGGGCACATGGCCTGAGCTTGCCCTTTACACCTTGGAGGTGCTGTTTTTTATTTTTTTCTATTCTATGTTATTTTAAGTTATTTCCCTATCCACATTTGTTTGCAGGGCAACTGTCCTGCTCTTACCCCCATTTTCCTTCCTTTTGCAGCCCTCTAGGCCTTATTATTACTATTTTACAGCCATTTTAGTGCACCAAAGTGCAGGTCCCCATTGACTTCAATTGGGTTTGGGTCCCGAACCCGAACTTTGACCCGAAGTTCGGCCGAGCCCGGCAAACCCGAACATCCACAGGTCCGCTTATCAGCATCGAAAAGATGTTGAGGGAGGAATACCAGCAAATTATTCAACAGTATGATGTGGGGCATGTGGCCAAATGTGTAGGGCAGAAAATTGTAATGACCTATAAACAGAAACTCTGGCACTCAGCTAATCTTGAAATCTATCATAGTAGTATTCTAAACAATTGCCCCAAGAATTTGCATTTTTGCCATGTTTACATTCTTGCATCCACAGAGTTGGTATAAATGGATTACAATTTCAATCTAGACTGTTTTAATGACCATGGATAACAATGTGGCAGGAAGATGCAGAGTTCTCTAAATTAAGAAGTGAATGAGTATTAAAGATTCCCTATGAACTAAAATCACTTGATGTTATTTTACTAATTAACCAAGTTTTCACCACGGTGTCAAAGGAAAAATATTCCCATAGGAATCGAACTTACATCCTCTCACACAGAACATAGCACCACTTTCAAGACCGCCTGTTGCTGATTCTGCTGAACTTCTCCAAAAGTTCAAATCTCAATTTTTTTAAATTATTTCATACTATGTAGCTGCAGTAGGCAGGAACACACAGATAGTGAGCCCTAACTGGAACCCAGCCAGCTTTCCCTGCCTACTTGCAGTGCAAGCCTTAAGTGTCAAGTCCGCAACTTGGCAACGTTCCCTGCTCTGCTAGGGCAAGATAGACATTACCACTTCTTCACCCTGCTACTATCTTTAATGGGCTAATAAAGTACAATGTCATCTTGTGTATTTACTCCAGGTCCTCCACACTGTGCATTTCTAATGTTTGTAACTGTTATGTTCAAATGTAATGTGCCTGGTTCACCAGCAGGTGGAGGAAAACATAGCAGAGCTACAATTAGGTAGGAATGGAGCGGTCCGTTCCATTCTAACCCCCTCTCTGTGGAGGAGTGGGCGAGTCCAACTTCCTGCAGGAAGGGTTTTAGATTAGTGAGAGTCAGTTCCAGCTTACCCCCTGCCAAGGTAAGGTGTGCTGGGCACGTCAGCCAGAGCATCCTAAGCTCTGCTGGCCATAGAGGACAAATATTGACGCTTCAGGAGCCAGGAGGACAGTTCCCTGGTCTAACTTAGAGTCAGATCACAAAGTGTTGTGCAGCCTACTGAAGAAGCAGAATATTAAGCAAGCCTGTCAGTACAGCAGGGCCAGAGAGATACAGATGTAGCAGAGATGAGTTTTCCTGCCAGTTTAATGCTAAAGCCTGCTGGGACCAAGATAAAGCTTGAAGATTGTTTTGAAGAACGTTTATGCCAAGTAAAGTTGCTTTTCAACTGCACCTAAAGGTTTGGACTCAAGTTATTCTTTTATCTCTCAATTATTCCCCCTATTTGCTTACTTCGGAGCCAAAGCCTGGGACCAGCCGTTATCAGGTAGGAGCACCGTGACACACATAAAGAGACATTTAGGCCGCACTACACCACTTGGCATTCCTATACCTGGGTCGCATTACATAGAGGGCACTAGGTGGAGGCGCCCGTTGCACAAAGACAGAGACAAACAACACAGAAAACATCGTACGGGAATGGGTCAGAACCAAGTAGACAGTACAGTACAAAATCACGAGACAGAGGGTAGTCAGAGAAGCCAAGCCAAGCCAAAGCCAGAACCAAACTGGAATCACAGTACCAAATCACGAAATCACGAAACAGCCTGTAGACCACTGTTCTTCACTCTCCTGATGGCTTAGCCAAATAGTCAATACATTCATTTGAATCTATTTTAAACAGTGCTCATTTTCTGAACTTGAAAAAGTGTAATATAACAGAAGATATCTAACGAAAAAAAATCCTCCAACCCAGTTTTCCTCTTAAAGAGGTTATCCAACCCCAAAAGTGCCCCCCTAAATGCCCGGGCCCCTCACACAGATTGTACATACCTCGCTTCTTGACACTCTCGTCGCTTATGTTGTACACACGGCCGCCGATGTATGTCAAAACATCCGACGACACGGTGGGGTATAGCAGGCCGTGATGGGGACGAGCCTCCCTAGCATCGCAGGAGACGGTAGGGAGGCTCTTCCCATCTCAACCTGCTATTGGCTGCTCCGCCCCCTCATTGACGGATATTTTGATCCACGCAAAGGGGAGATGCAGCGGCATCGTGCGGACATCAGAAGTGACGAGGATGCCGGGGAGCGAGGTAAATACATTCTGTCCGGGCATTTAGGGAGGTATTTTGGGGGTTGGATGACCCCTTTAAACATGTCATAAGAAATGGTGCTACCATCAACAAATAATTGTGATATTAAATTTAGTTCATGCATTTCCCAAAATGAGACATCAGTAATTTTAACAAGTTCCTTAGATTATAGTTTCTCCATAGGAGAGAGAAGGGAGGAGCTCCCGTTGTACCCAGAATCTTTTTAACTGTATGCCAACATTAATTAATCATAGCAGTCACTGACCAGTCATTAACCTCATAATAAGCCAAATACCCAGAATCTAACAACATAAAGATATTATTAAATGACACCCTCAGTCTTTACCAATATAGAACTATTCTGCCAACCCATTTAGTGCATGCAGGACTTTTGTCTCCGCTCCAGAATCATCTTCTGAGCGGACACCTAACGGAACCCATTATAGTCTATGGGGTCTTTAGGCTCCGTTCGGCTCAGTTAGGGCTCAGTTATGTGCCAAATGCGTCCTTTCTGTTCTCCTGCTCCTAAACGGAGCAGGAGAACAGAAAAGCTGAACGGTGATGTGAACGAAGCCTAACATATAAAGTTGTGTGGTGAGAGAGTAACCTTTAAACTATGGAAGTGATAATCGCACCCTAACTAATGGGCTTACATAACAGTATCATTTTCATTCTCACATGTTTTCCCCATATTAGTTCATTCAGAATTTTTTCACCCACAGTGGACTCACTTCATTGCATATAATAGTTATGGCAAAGTCACCATTTTAATAATTACGATTCTGTCCACTCTGGACAATGGCAACTTGAACCATATCACAACATTGGCTCTATTGTTAGTAAATAAGGGCACCACACCCAGTGTAACATACGGTAACTATTCAAATCAAAAATATTAATGTCCAGATTTTCAAAACTAGATAAATCCTCATCTAACAGGATTAAAATAGTTTTAATCCAGTTTATTTCCAAGCCCGATATCGGATCAAATTGTTCTACTACATAAATTTCCCTAGAAACTGTAACCTTGGTGTCCTTTAGAATAAAATATCGCCAGCATATAAGTAAATTTCATCCCCTATCCTATGGCCACCAAATCTTTACCAGTCATCATGTCTAATTCGTGGTCAAACATAAGGTAGTTTAGTGGGGTCCACCTGGCCATGAAAACAGCTAAAACTAAAGAATGTCTTATTTTTTGATGGCCACTATTCACTGGCTGTTAAAAAATACGGCCATCTCAATAGCCCCATTGACTTTAATTATTTCTAAAAATGGCTGTGTGGTGGCCATTACAAAAACAGTCATTACACAGCCATTTTTTTTTACTGTTGTGTGAATGTAGCCTTGATAAAGCCTCCTTCCTAAGATATTTCTCTGTTTCATCAAAAAATTTTCAATCACCAAACATCTCCTTGATAAAGATACTTTGTAAGAAGGTCTTGAGTGCAACCTGTCTTGCAAATGAACAATTTTTGTTTTCAGCAAAAGAGCACTAAGCTTGGTAAGCTGTAAGGAGGCCACGGCACTAACTGCAGCGCTGGGGCCTTATCAAACAGCTGATCGAAAGGGGTCCCAGGAGTCAGAACCCCACTAATCAGATACTGAGAATACCATTATTACTGCTTCTCTTCCAGATTATCATTGCCAGGTTTTGAACCCAGGACCTGCTGTATGGGAGGCAGTTAAGCAACAGGCTGAAGTTAAGACCATCCCCTAAAAAGTTCTCAGTGACTGACAGCTATCTTTGTATATAAAGTTACACAGGGAATGCTATCAGTCACTGATAAGACATCCAAGTACAACTGAAGTTAGAAATAGCAGAAGCAGTAACTTTACTGAATCTTTTCCCACAATACCATACATCAGTCTGATCAGCTCCTCCTGCTATATAACATGCTGCCTGCATATTGCATTGGATTTTGTGATGACAGGTGGCTTAACTGGTAAGATGCTGCCTCCCATACAGCAGGTCTTTAGTTTAAGACCTGCCATTATCTAAAGAATCCAGAAAAGTTGAATATAGGGGAATGGGGGGGGGGGGGGGATTTCTCACCTTTGCTATGGGGCCCCATGATTTCTGTGTACACCTCTGGACAGGTCTCAGGCCTATGTCCTGCACCTCAGATGGTGACATAGAATGGGATTCAGATGAGTATTCTATTTTTTTTTAACAGGGCCACATGGGGAGCATAAAAGCACTATAAGAAGCATTACTGGGTGAACTGGGAATTTTCAATAATGTTGTGTTGGCACTATAGGGGCACTGGGGACATTTCTACCCTTTCTACCCCAGAGGTTTTTTTGACTTTGCGTTTCTTTTTTCGCTTCCGGCTTTACCAAAGCCATACGTTTTTTATTTTTCCGTTCACATAGTCATATGTTAGCTTATTTTTTCCCGGCAAAAGTAGCATTTTCCAATGCCAGAAGTTAATATTGCATAGAATGTAGTGGGAAGTGGGGAAAAAAATTCCAAAGGTTGTGGAATTGGAAAAAAAACGCAATTTTGCCACAGTTTTGCATTTTTTTTTTACGGCGTTTATTATGCGGTAAAACTGACTTGTGATCTTCATTCTCCAGGTCAGTACAAATCCAGCGATAACACATATGTATACTTTTCCTTGTGTTTTGATGCTGAAAAAAAAAACTTTCATTTTCTGACCCCTATAACTTTTTTGTAGTTATGTGTGCGGAGCTGTATGAGGGCCCATGTTTTTTCGTTTCGCTTTTTTCCGTATGGGATTAGTACTTTTATATTTTGATAGTACATACGTTTACGTAGTCTATTATCATAGACTCCAATGCACTAGCATTGGAGTCTATGATGATTTCACTACTTTCCTATGGAGCCCTATTACAGGCAAGGGGTCCATAGGAAAGACTGTACAGCAGCCTCCTGTCATAGAGTTGGCCAATGTGAGGTTGCTTTAAGTTTTTTTCCAAGGCCATGTTAACTTTCAAGTTTGTCCCTGCTTCTAAACATTCAGCAAACATAGTAAATTGACTCTGGTATATCAGTAGAACAATATGTTATGTCAAGGATTTTTAAACAACATTACGGGGGTTGTCCACTCCGTCAGTACATATGGCCTATCCTCAGGATTGGCTATAAATGTCTGATTAACAGGGTTCCGAAACTGCACACACACAACATTCAGCTATTCCTGGGGTAACACTGGGGCCAGAACTACACAGCTCCATCCATTGTGTAGTCGACAGAGCAGGTTACTGCAGTGCTGCTCTGTTTCCATTCAATGGGAGCAGTGCTGTGGTAACAAGCTCCATCCACTTCAGAGTAGATGGAGCTGTACAGTTCTGGCACCAGACCTACTGCACCACAGCTCATCCATGGAGGTGTAGGGTGTTGAACCCTTGCCAATGAGATAATGATGGCCTTTGAAAGTAATAGAATTGGACAACCCCTTCAAAAAATTCAAGTGCAAGTCAATGTGAGCACCTTGCACATCGTTGAAATATCGTGTGTCCATGGTATGAGTGGCAAGCAGTCCATTTCAGTGGCCCAAAATGAGAATTGGCTGGGTGAGTAAGGGACTACACATTTTTTTCACTGTATGGAAGTGCTGCCGTCTTTGTCTTATATATATATATATATATATATATATATATATATATATATATATATATATGTAAAGTAGAGGATAAGTGTTTGTTCAGAATGCTGTGGTCATCATAGATCACAGGAAAGCAGATATCAAATTTATGCTAAATGCCACATGAAAATAGAACTCATGCACATCCACATTTCAGGAGCAGATTTTTCATGACTGCTGTGGGTCCTAGTGGTCAATCCTCAAGTGATTAAAACGTTAGCCACTATATTGTGGATTAAGGAGGGTAGATGCTATTTGTGGCACAACTTGGTTTCAAGATATGTACTATGCATGTTCTGGTCATGTCTTCAACTTTTCATAGCCAAATTCCTGACCATACTTTTATCTGTCTTGATAGACCACACAATTTATTTTAAGACCTATTCCAGTTGGCTCAGAACTAACATACCGTATTCTGCTGAACATAATAAGTGCAGTGAATGTAGTGGGTGTAGATGAGAACTTAACCTTTCCTCACTGCCAAATCCTGTAATCCCTGCATCTTGTGGTGTTTTATTACTAACCAAGTGTACAAAATGCTTGCTTGTCTACTGCTGGGAACAACATGGTTACTAGAAATGTTAATTGTTAACATTTTTAGCTGACTTACAAAATAAACACATATCTATTTATCTTCCTGTCTCTCAAACTAGATAGAGACAGGGAGATAAACACAAAAGGGGGAATTTATAATTTCCCTTACGTCTCTTTTTGAAGTAGAAAAAGTCACAAATCCACCAATACTTTTCTAGTCGCAATATACATTTTACACCAACCTTGCCAAGTCTATGAAAAGGGGGAGTGGCAATGGAAGAGTGAGATCCCAGGTTAATTCATCCTTTTGTATGCCAGAAGCTGGCGTCAATAATGACTGAAATCTATGGAAGCTCCGAGCTGTTGTAGATTTAATTCCGGCACACAGGATGCCTTGTCATAAATTAGACGACTCCTTTGGCAGTCTATGCCCTATCAAAGTCAGCATAGCAAAAGTTAAATCAGGGCAAAAGTTAGAGAAAGAGATAAAAAGATAGAAGATGGATAAAAGGATATCGAAGCTACAATTTCAATTTTCAGACTGCTTACTATGTTCAACAAATATTATTTCTCCTGTAGATGTTTTTATTAAACTCTATAAGTGATCACCGAAGGCCAGCATCAGTGACCAAAATGAAAACAGTGAAAGTCATCTCTTTATTACATGGTGCATTGATGAGGGCTCTTCCAATGGTTTTTTAAAGGCAAAGCTACAAATCAAATGTGTAAACCAAATTATTTTATATTGAATGCAGAAAAGTATATGTTTATGTGCATTGTTGGGTCCATACCCTGAAAATCCATGGAGAGGTCCATTAAGGGCCTGTCTTCGTCCAGTTATCCCTTTTGTTCCCTCTTTGCATCTGTATTTTACACTGCTAGCTTGAAAAAGGAAATTTCCACAGCATCTCTTAAAAATGGTCAGTGAAAACCACTGACAGAAAACAGATGCCATCCGTGTTCTCTCCGTGGTTTCCACAGACCCATAGACCTAATTCCCAATGGCGAGGCTTGCATGTCACAAATTTACCAATTACAATGTTATAAATATGTGGTGTGTTCCTTTACAATTGGCAAAGAGCTTGGGCGATTCATGAACCCAGAGGTTAAAACATTCTGGGCCCAGGCCCCGGATGTTTTGTCCCAGGCCCGAATGTCCTGCCTAGTTAAGCTAGATAAAACTGTATTGCCATCCTTAGGACTGCAATACAATTTCATCTAATGCACTGGAAGAGCTGAAGGACCTGTGATGACATCACAGGTTATGTGACCAGTAAAACAGGCAGTGGTTGAGGACCTGCGATGATGTCACCATCATGTGACCAGTGCAGGAGAGGACGACAGTGAAGAGGAAGTCATGGGGAAAAAGCTGTGGTGAGGTCTGCTACATCAGGAGAGGTAAGTGAAGGGAGAGGCAGAGGAATGCTGGGAGTTGTGGTTATTTAACTGGGACTGTGTGTTAGGGCTGAAGGAAGGGATGTTATTTACATGGGACTGAATGTTGAGGGGTGATGTTATTTACAGGAGGCTGCATGTAGGAGGTGGCTGGGCAGGGTGATGTTATTTACATGGCATCTCCATCACTGAGAGCAATAGTCTTAGAACATAACTTTTATTCACTCATACTAAAAAATGACAACCATGGATCCAAAGAGATCCTTTACCATGCATATAGAACCATCACTAGCATAAAGTATAGGCTGAGACAATGAATACTAGCAGGAAACAATCGGGATAGATATCAGATAGAGATGTCCCTACACTGATGACTTCCACTTCGCAGCCCAGGGGCACACCTTAATGGTAGGTGTTCCCTGTCCTCCTACCTAGGACTATTATGTCCTTATACTGTCCCTTACCTATACTTGGACACAACAAACAACATTAACTACGGTGTAATCCCAATGCGTTTCCCCCCCCTAAAGGATAGACTGAGGGTTCCTCAGGGGATTAATACATTATAGACACTATAGACAACTTCTGCATACAAACATATGCACTGTACACAGAAGGTACTAATAAAGACCCCTAGAGCACTAGATTAAAGGTGATTAATGCCACAAACAATCCAATCCAACACAGACACCATCTATAGGGCTAAAGATTACCAAGGGAGTATCTCATCAGCCACGAGTATTTAACATATCCGTACCTGTATACAGGGAGTGCAGAATTATTAGGCAGGTTGTATTTTTGAGGATTAATTTTATTATTGAACAACAACCATGTTCTCAATGAACCCAAAAAACTCATTAATATCAAAGCTGAATATTTTTGGAAGTAGTTTTTAGTTTGTTTTTAGTTTTAGCTATTTTAGGGGGATATCTGTGTGTGCAGGTGACTATTACTGTGCATAATTATTAGGCAACTTAACAAAAAACAAATATATACCCATTTCAATTATTTATTTTTTCCAGTGAAACCAATATAACATCTCAACATTCACAAATATACATTTCTGACATTCAAAAACAAAACAAAAACAAATCAGCGACCAATATAGCCACCTTTCTTTGCAAGGACACTCAAAAGCCTGCCATCCATGGATTCTGTCAGTGTTTTGATCTGTTCACCATCAACATTGCGTGCAGCAGCGACCACAGCCTCCCAGACACTGTTCAGAGAGGTGTACTGTTTTCCCTCCTTGTAAATCTCACATTTGATGATGGACCACAGGTTCTCAATGGGGTCCAGATCAGGTGAACAAGGAGGCCATGTCATTAGATTTTCTTCTTTTATACCCTTTCTTGCCAGCCACGCTGTGGAGTACTTGGACGCGTGTGATGGAGCATTGTCCTGCATGAAAATCATGTTTTTCTTGAAGGATGCAGACTTCTTCCTGTACCACTGCTTGAAGAAGGTGTCTTCCAGAAACTGGCAGTAGGACTGGGAGTTGAGCTTGACTCCATCCTCAACCCGAAAAGGCCCCACAAGCTCATCTTTGATGATACCAGCCCAAACCAGTACTCCACCTCCACCTTGCTGGCGTCTGAGTCGGACTGGAGCTCTCTGCCCTTTACCAATCCAGCCACGGGCCCATCCATCTGGCCCATCAAGACTCACTCTCATTTCATCAGTCCATAAAACGTTAGAAAAATCAGTCTTGAGATATTTCTTGGCCCAGTCTTGACGTTTCAGCTTGTGTGTCTTGTTCAGTGGTGGTCGTCTTTACGGCCTTTCTTACCTTGGCCATGTCTCTGAGTATTGCACACCTTGTGCTTTTGGGCACTCCAGTGATGTTGCAGCTCTGAAATATGGCCAAACTGGTGGCAAGTGGCATCTTGGCAGCTGCACGCTTGACTTTTCTCAGTTCATGGGCAGTTATTTTGCGCCTGTTGACTATTTTGAATGAAACGCTTGATTGTTCGATGATCACGCTTCAGAAGCTTTGCAATTTTAAGAGTGCTGCATCCCTCTGCAAGATATCTCACTATTTTTGACTTTTCTGAGCCTGTCAAGTCCTTCTTTTGACCCATTTTGGAAAGGAAGTTGCCTAATAATTATGCACACCTGATATAGGGTGTTGATGTCATTAGACCACACCCCTTCTCATTACAGAGATGCACATTACCTAATATGCTTAATTGGTAGTAGGCTTTCGAGCCTATACAGCTTGGAGTAAGACAACATGCATAAAGAGGATGATGTGGTCAAAATACTCATTTGCCTAATAATTCTGCACTCCCTGTAAAAGACAGGTTTTACAAGTGTGCTGCAAACTCACATAGTGTAAATCCATAGGATCATACAGACCCCAATAGATGCATTAAAGGGAATAGTTGTCACATACATACCAGGCTGCCGGGACCAGTAAAAAGATACTCACAAACCCGCTAACTTGAATCATGTCAGCTGTTAACTTGTAGCAGATAATGGCTCAAAGTGTTCCGCAATGGACACCATTTAAAAAGGCCGGGTAAGGGGTGTGTCTGATAAACACAGTTCACCCATTGGTATATGGACCTGTCAACTTACTAATACCGTCCCGTACCGCATACCGTAGTTAACTCCCGCCCCCAACAATAAGCGTGCCAAGCCTCACTTCACCCTGGCCTCGCTTCAGCCTTAGAGATGATAAATAACACTGATGTAATGAAGACGGAGCTCCGCCCCCTCACCCTCAGTGTACAGCATACCTAATGCGCCGTAAAATCAGAAGGACCGGGCCGCACGTATGGGAAGCAGGCTGCGCATGCGCATTACATCTTAGTTGGTGCGACCAGGACACAGCGCATGTCAGGGCAATAAGTGTCATGGCCGTGTGTTCCAGGGTGGAACGCAAACACTAATTGGCCAAACCATACATGCGCAGTGCCCGAACTAATACAAGATCGCTGGACAGGATAGATAGATGACAACAGAATAGATGTATATCCGCATGCCAGAAAATTGCGCTGGTATACATTATGTATAGATCATAAATTCAAATGACAGGGCCTATTTAAAAGTGGGTTAATGAGCCAAAGGGGCCCATCCCTAGATATTAATAGTGTTGTATTGCCGAGCACTAGCAAGAATTAATAGATAGATATAAGATAACAAATAAAATAAAAGATAAACATTGGGAAGATAGTGACCAACTAAAAAGGAATTTACATTCGCACTTCAAGTGCGGATATTGGATCCTATGATACCAGAGTTGGGGTTACTACTCAGGATGACAGGGAGACAACAGGACTAAATAAAACAGGAAAACGTCAACCTTTCATTAAGTCCCATGGGTGACTGGGACCGAAATCTATAGATCCATTCTGTCTCTTTCTGAATGATCCGTCGATCCCAGTTACCCTTCCTGGTTGAAGGTCGTACCAACTGAAGTACAGAGAAATTCAGGGATCTTGGATTACCATTATGAAATTCACAGACATGGTCTGCTACAGGGTTACTTTTCTGTTTTTTGATGTCATTCACATGTTTTAGGACTCTCCGTCGAAGTTCTCTATAGGTTTTACCCACATAATCACGCGGACATGAACATTGACACACATAAACTACTCCTCTGCTCCAACAATTGGTAAAGTCCCTGATAAAAAAAAGGCCCGCTTCGTAACAGAGCATATAATACTCTAGGTTCTCTTGATAAATGGGCAGGCAGCACAGGAACCACACTTAAATGTTCATAGAGGTCTACGTTCCAGCCGGCTCCCTGGCGGTGTGGGACGTGTGAAGTGACTGTGGACCAGCCTATCCTTCTGGACCTACCACACCTAAATGTAATACTTGGATTTCGATCCATATGCAATCCTGATTTTTTTCTTTTTCTTAGTCCGGGCTCAGTTCCCTAGGGACAAGGAGAGTATCTCTATCACGTGATTGAGCTTTTTGAAAAGCATTTCTCAGTACTTTCTGAGGGTACACTCTTTCTTTAAAACGCTAATATAGATTTTTCGATTTATGATGAAAGCTGTTGGTATCAGAGCAGTTTCTTTTTACTCTAAGGAACTGACCGCAGGGAATCCCTTTTTTCAGATTAGTTGGATGGAAACTTTCCCAGTGTAGTAACTTATTAGTCGCAGTGGACTTTCTATAAAGGGTCGTGGCCAACTTCTCATTTTGTTTTGTTACCCTAACATCGAGAAAGGTAAGTGTATCTGGGTGAAATTCATAGGTTAATGAAAGACCTAGTTCATTGATGTTCAATGTTTCCATAAGGGATTTAAACTGGTCCAAATCACTATTCCAAATCGGGAACACATCGTCGATGTACCGAGTCCAAAATAGGATTTTCTCACACCACCAGGGTTGACTGTCTGGAAACACAAGTCCAGGAGGAGATTTGTATATGTAGACGCACAGGGGCTCCCCACAGTGGCCCCCCTAAGCTGGTGGAAGAATTTGGAATCAAAGAGGAAATAGTTGTGTGTAAGTACAAACTCCAACAGGGCCCGGACAAATTCATTATGTGTATTGAAGCAGACTGCCCTTATTTTTAAGGTAGTCTGCCCTTGGAGTGAGGAATAGAGCTGTATAAGGATTCGACATCTATGCTCACAAGAGAACACGATGGATCAAAACTGATGGTTTCTATCTTTCTCAAAAAATCCATCATGTCCCTTGTAAATGAGGGCAAAGCAGATACAAATCGTTTAAGAATCCTATCTATGTAGACCCCTCAGTTTTGGGTAATCAAATTCACCCGGGAGACTATGGGTCGACCCTTTATGGGGGAAACCCCCTTGTGGATTTTGGGGAGCCCATAGAATGTGGCTATCTGCAGGGATTTTGGTTTTAAAAAGTAAACTCTGTTTCACTGATTATTTTCTTAGTTAATGTCCCATCCAAAAAACAGGTGAGATCATTCAGAAATGACTCAGTAGGGTCAGATGTTAGAACACGGTAGCATGCGCGATCACTAAGTAAGTGTTTGCACATTAATTTATACTGATCTATATCTAATACCACCAGGTTACCCCCCCTTATCGGCCGGTTTAATCACTATAGATGTATCCTTCTCAAGGCCCAACAAGGCCTCCATCTCAGGTCCTGAGAGATTATGAAATGACTGTGTTCTAGAATCCAACCGCTCAATCTCTGCAACAGTCATTTCTAGAAAAATATCAATGTGATCATAGGTGGGGGCAACCTGGTGCTGTTCAAATGCAAATCTGTCCCTGTTCAGGAGCTCTTGCTCCCTCCTCCCAAAGATCCATGAATATTTTTAGTTCCTTAAAATCATTCTCACTTATGCCAAGTTGTTCACAGGTGAACTTATTTCCTGTTTTAATGAACTTATGCCATTTTAGCCTTCTAGAAAATAGATGTAGGTCTTTGACCCACGTAAAATTGTTGAAATTAGTGGTTGGAACAAAAGACAACCCTTTCTTCAATACTTTTGTTTTGTTCAGACTCAAAATGCGAGAAGATAAATCGATAATCTGTAACTCATCCTTATTTGCTAATTCTTCCCTCAATATGTCCATTCCCTGAGATGATAGGGAGTCCCCTGTGATAAAAAAATCCCCCCGTGAACCTGATAAGGAAGAGCCAGCCGAGGACGAGGAGGTAAGGCCCCTTTCACACTTGCGTTGTGTGGATCCGGCGTGCACAACTGAATGCATTTGTAGACGGATCCGGATTGCGGATCCGTCTACAAATGCATTGCAAGTGCAGATCCGTCTCTCCGTTTGCCATGCGGAGAGACGTATCCGTCTTGTATTTTTTTCACTGTTTTAAAGGTCTGCGCATGCGCACACCTGAAGGACAGATCCGTCCTTCAGTCTTTTTTTAATGCCGGATCCGGCCCCAATGTAAGTCAATGGGACTTAAGGCCTAATCAGGCGTTCAGTCATGTGTTCAGGCTTTTCAGGAAGGAGATAAAACCGCAGCATGCTGCGGTTTTATCTCCGTCCTGAAAAGTCAAAAAGACTGAACTGAAGACATCCTGATGCATCCTGAACGGATTTCTCTCCATTCAGAATGCATTGGGATAATCCTGATCAGTATCTTTCCGTCCCAGAGCCCCGAGGACGGAACTCTAGGACGGAAGGTAAAAACGCTAGTGTGAAAGCACCCTAAATTGGCCTCCCCCTCCCCTCTGACCCCTTGATCATGGCCATCTTCTATTACCTGCACTACCTCTCCCCCCGTGGCCTCTCCTATTACTTCTCCCTCTTGAGTGCGGAAATTCCAAGTCAGAGCACTCGTGTTCTGAGGATGATACTAGAGATTCTGATGGAAGTAGAGATTCTTTCTCCTCCAACTGATAGGCCCTGTTCTCCTTAAACTCTTTAAGGTCTCTGTTGAACTGCCTATGTTTCCGCTCCTTAATTAGCCCTTGGAATCTTTCCACTGCAGTTTGCATAGAGGCTTCCCGTCTACTGAAGTCTGGGTCAGTTTTAAAAGATAACGTAGTATCTGTAAGTTCTTTTAGAATTACTGATGATTTTTCAAAATATCTTTTTTTCCTTATCCAGGAGGATATTCATCAGTCTGAGAGAGCTATTAGTTAACTCATTCTGCCATACTTCAAGTAGACTCGGGGATCGTATACGTGGTACTGGGAAAATAGAAATACATAATCCCTTAGGGATGATTTTATACTCCAAATAGCAAATGTTATTTACATGGATTTGTGTGTGGCTGGGGAGGGGATGATGTTGTTTATATGAGACTGTATTTTGAAGGTGGCTGTGGGAAGGAGTGATGTTATTTACATGGAGCTGTATGTTGGAGGGGGCTGGGGAGGTGATGATGTTATTTACATGGGACTGTATGTTGAAGGCGGCTATGGGAGGGAGTGATGTTATTTACATTGGATTGTATGTTGATGGCAGCTGTGGGAGGGAGTGATGCTATTTACATGGGACTGTATGTTGAAGGCGGCTGTGGGAGGGGATGATGTTATTTACTGGGACTGTATGTTAAAGCGGATGTGGGGGAGAGTGATGTTATTTACATGAGACTGTATGTTGATGGCGGCTGTTGGAGGGAGTGATGCTATTTACATGGGACTGTATGTTGAAGGCGGCTGTGGGAGGGGATGATGTTATTTACTGGGACTGTATGTTAAAGCGGATGTGGGGGAGAGTGTTGTTATTTACATGAGACTGTATGTTGATGGCGGCTGTTGGAGGGAGTGATGTTATTTACATGGGACTGTATATTGGAGGGGCTGAAGGGAGGGGAGTGATGTTATTTATATGGGACTGTATTTTGGAGGGGGCAGGAGAGATGGTGTAATGTTATTTACATGGGACTGTATGGTGGAGGAAAGAATATAAATACTGGGGGCACTTCAGGACGAGCAGTATAACAGTAGGGGCCGAATAAATACTGGGGGCACTTCAGGGCAAGCATTATAACAGTAGGGGGCATTTTTAATACTGGGGGCACTGCAGGGTGAGCATTATAACAGTAGGGGGCAGAATAAATACTGGGGGACTGTAGGGGCATTTCAAATCCAGGGGACATTAGACATTTTTATTACTACTGGGGGCTCTATACGGGGGACTTATAGATCACCCTTATTTCTACTAGGAGCACTGTGGGGGCCTTATTACTACTGAGGGGTCTGTAGAGAGCTTTATTACCACTGGGGAACAATAGGGGGCCTTATTTCTACTGGGGGCTCTGTGAGGGCATTATTAATACTGGAGGGCTCTTCTACTAATGGGAGCACTCTTGGGGAGTATTATCACTATTGAGGGCACTGTAGGGGGCAGTATTACTAATGAGGGCATTCTAGGAGGGAATTACTATTGGTGGGACTTAGAGGAGCACTATTACTATGGGGGAGGGGGGACTATCTGTATGGTACTAATTTTTCTTCAGGATAGTATTTGGGTGTATTGGGGAGCAAAGTGAGCAGCAGGATAACACTGTGGGGACTCCAGATTGGGCGAGAATGATAGAAAAGTGCGGAAGCTAAGATGTCTGTGTGTCACACTCTGCAGAGACGAGGCATGGCTGAAAGAAGTTGTTCTGACCGAATGGAGAAGATGATGACAGAGAAGATCTACATCAGAGGAGACATCACCTGGGAGGCGCTAAGTGTGAGAGGTATGTGCTACTGTAAAGCTAGTACAGCAAAATGCAGTGTGCAGGGGGCTTGGGCACCGAATCTTTTGAGACCCTAGCAACACCACTGACTGAACCACAACAATAAGTGTTCCCAGACTGTGAAATCACTGCACAGAAGACTACTAGGCACTGCTAGGCAGGGAAGATCCTTTTTAGAGTTTTTCCTACCAATAGTCCATTAAAAAAATGGACTGAACATGGATTACATAGACTTCTATGTGAGTGATTGGTCAAGAGAGGTGAGCAAATTGATTCTACAGTAATCAAATTTGTTGCAATTTTCCCAAAAATAAATCCAAACTTTTGGGATGCATATTTCAGTCTGCTTGCGCAAGTGTACAGATATTTAACCATACTACTCCATTTATTATTAATGTAAATCAACCCAGATCAGCCTAATCTTCATCATATAATTCACAATCACAGACAGTCAGTGCTTCAGTGAGTCCTGCAACCTTGAAGTTATTTAATGCTGCAGAATTAAAAGCTACAGTAAACATCAAATTTTTTATTTTTATGCGAATCACTCCAATCATCATCACGTAATTCACAATCACAACAAATCTTTTTCAGTATTAATCCTGGTGCTGATAGTGTTGGCCTACATCACAGTTACTGACCGTATATTATAATGGACTTTGTCTAACCTCTTAAGGACGCAGGGCGTACATGTACGCCCTAGCGTCCTGGTACTTAAGGACTCAGGGCGTACATGTACGCCCTGAGAAGATCCGATCACCGCTGTGCACGTGGCGGTGATCGGAACAGGATGCCTGCTGAAATCATTCAGCAGGCATCCTGTGACAATGCCGAGGGGGGTCCTGTGACCCCCCCGTGTCGGCGATCGCAACAAACCGCAGGTCAATTCAGACCTGCGGTTTGTTGCGCTATGGTAGTCTCTGATCCCCGAGGTCTATGACCGCGGGATCAGAGACTAAAATCTGCCCCTTATTGTAAATTTTAACCCCCCCCCCTGCACCCCGCCATCTTAGTGTCCCCCCGGGCGGTGCAGGGGGGGGGATTTGCGGGCGGTGCTGCGAGTGGGCGGCGCGGGAGGCAGGCGGTGCGGCAGGCGGGATCGCAATTGCGATCCCCAGCCCGCCTCCTTTCAATGCATTTCCCTGGTGTCTAGTGGGTATAGCAGGGGGTCAGCACATTGCTGACCCCCTGCTATAAACTGCTGACATCTGTGCTGCAGATGTCAGCAGTTTAACCCCTTCTATACCGCGGTCCGTACGGACCGCGGTATAGAAGGTGTTAACATGGAGGGAGCTCCCTCCCTCTTCCATCGGGGGGCTGCCGTACCTTTGCAGCCCCCCCGATGGGATAGGATGGTAGAGGGAGAGAGCTCACCTCTCTTCCCATCACCCGCTGCTCTGTAATGGCAGCGGGTGATGGTTACCATGGCAGCAGGACGCTTTCAGAAGCGTCCTGCTTGCCATGGTATAGTAACTCTGGTCAGACTTCTGCTAAAGGCAGAAGTCTGACCAGACTGTGAAAAGTAAAAAAATACAGTGCAGTACACTGTATAAAAATCTCCTCTATAAAAATATCACGTGACCTAACCCCTCACGCAAATACCGTAAAAAAAATCACAAAAAAATGGTGTAAAAAAGCCATTTTTTGTCACCTTGCATCACAAAAAGTGTAATACCAAGTGATCAAAAAGGCGTATGCCTCCCAAAATAGTACCAATAAAACCGCCATCTCATCCCGCAAAAAATGAGTCCTTATATAGGACAATCGCCCAAAAAAATAAAAAAATATGGCTCTCAGACTATGGAGACACTAAAACATAATTTTTTTTTTCTAAAATGCTATTATTGTGTTAAAGTAAAATAAATAAATAAAAAGTATACATATTATGTATCGCCGCGTCCGTAAAAACCTGCTCTATAAAAATATCACATTATCTAACCCCTCAGGTAAATACTGTTAAAAAAATAAAATAAAAACAATGTAAAAAAACATTTGTCACCTCACATCTCAAAAACTGGAATAGCAAGCGATCAAAAAGTTATATGCACCCAAAAATAGTGCCAATCAAACCGTCATCTCATCCCGCAAAAAATTATACCCCACATAGGACAATCACCCCCCCAAAAAAAAAAAATAGGGCTCTCAGACTATGGAGACACTAAAACATGATTTGTTTTGTTTTAAAAAATGATAATATTGTGAAAAACTTAAATAAATAAATAAAAAGTATACATATTTGGTATCGGCGCGTCTGTCGCAACCTGCTCTATAAAAATAACACATCACCGAACCCCTCAGGTGAACACAAAAAAAAAAAAATACGGTGTCAAGAGCCATTTTTGTCACCTTACATCACAAAAAGTGTAATAGCAGGCGACCAAAATGTCATATGCACTCCAAGATAGTTCCAATCAAACCGCCATCTCATCCTTCAAAAAATGAGCCCCTACATAAGACAGTCGCCCAAAAAAAAAAAAAAATATATGGCTTTCAGAATGTGAAGACACTAAAAAAATCATTTTTTCAAAAATGCTTTATTATGTAAAACTGAAACAAAACCCCCAAAAAGTAGCCATATTTGGTATTGCCGCGTCCGTAGCAACCTGCTCTATAGAAATAGCACACAATCTAACCTGTCAGTTCAACGATGTAAATAACAAAAATAAAAACGGTCCGAAAATAGCTATTTTTTGCAAATTTTCCATTTTAATCAATTTTTCCAGTAAAAAAGCAAGGGTTAACAGCCAAACAAAACTCAATATATATTGCCCCGATTCTCTAGTTTGCAGAAACACCCCATATGTGGTCAGTAAACTGCTGTATGGCCAAACGGCAGGGCGTAGAAGGAAGGGAACGCCATATGGTTTTTGGAAGGCAGATTTTGCTGGACTGGTTATTTGACACCATGTCCCATTTGAAGCCCCCTGATGCACCCCTACAGTAGAAACTCCAAAAAAGTGACCCCATTTTGGAAAGTACGGGATAAGTTGGCAGTTTTGTTTGTATTATTTTAGGGTAAATATGATTTTTGGTTGCTTTATATTACACTTTTTTTGAGGCAAGGTAACAGAAAATAGAAATTCCGAAATTTCATCTCCATTTGCCAATAACTCTTGTGGAACACCTAAAGGGTTAACAAAGTTTGTAAAATCAGTTTTGAATACCTTGAGGGGTGTACTTTCTTAGATGGAGTCACTTTTTTGGAGATTCTACTCTAGTGGTGCATCTGGGGGCTTCAAATGGGACATGGTGTCAAAAATCCAGTCCAGCAAAATCCGCCTTCCAAAAACCATATGGCGTTCCCTTCCTTCTGTGCCCTGCCGTTTGGCCATACAGCAGTTTACGACCACATATGGGGTGTTTCTGAAAACTACAGAATCGACTAAATTTTACCAGTGTCATGAAGTACAATATGTGACGAAAAAACAATCTCAAAATGGCCTGGATAAGTAAAAGCGTTTTAAAGTTATCACCACATAAAGTGACACTGGTCAGATTTGCAAAAAATGGCCGAGTCCTTTAGGTGAAATAGGGCTGAGTCCTTAAGGGGCTAATTGACGTGTACCAACCAACTTGAAGTATTGTTCTGCATCACAGTTAATGTATATTGTACTTTACTCTGTCCAATTAAGGCCTCTTTCACACTTGCGTTCTGAGGATCCAGCAGGCACTTCCGTCCCGCCGGATCCGTCAGAACGCAAGACGCCTGAAAGCATTAGAAGACTGATCAGGATCCTGATCAGTCTTCGAAATGCTTTCAGGTTACTATGGCAGCCAGGACGCTATTAAAGTCCTGGTTGCCATAGTAGTAGTGGGAGCGGGGAGCGGTATACTTACCATCCCTGCGGCTCGGGTGCTCAGAATGACGCCAGAGCGCTCTATGCACATGGATCACGTGATCCATGCGTGTAGGGCGCCATGACGTCACTCTGGAGCGCCCTGGGAGCTGCACGGATGGTAAGTATACTGCTCCCCCGCTCCCCACTACACTTTACCATGGCAACCAGGACTTTAGCATCCTGGCTGCCATGGTAACCATTGAGAAAAAGCTAAACGTTGGATCCGGCGATGCGCCGAAACGACGTTTAGCTTAAGGCCGGATCCGGATTAATGCCTTTCAATGGGCATTTATTCCGGATCCGGCCTTGTGGCAAGTGTTCCGAATTTTTGGACAGAGCAAAAAGCGCAGCATGCTGCGGTATTTGCTGCGTCCAAAAAACGTTCCGGTCCTGAACTGAAGACATCCTGATGCATCCTGAACGGATCCTGATCCTGATCAGGATTTTTCCGGCATAGAGCGCCGAGGACGGAACTCTATGCCGGAAAAGAAAAACGCCAGTGTGAAAGGACCCTAACCGTTTGTTTATTTTAACAATTTTTAACATTTATTTAAAAACATTCAGTTGCTATTGTGCTTGATGTATTGTTCTGCATCACAGTTGTATTTTACTGGACACTGTCCAAAAGGCTGCTTTTTCTTTCTAACTTTTTTTTATTGAATTTAATAAACTCAGTTGATCAGAGACTATTGTGCCTGGCATATTGTTACAGTTATATTGCACTTTCTCCAACAATACCATGTACTTTTAGTGGATAGAAAATCGCCAATAGTATTATGTTAAAAATAAAATGTCTGATAAAAGGTAGAGTAGCAAGAGAGCAACATAGTAGAGTGCAACTGGGCAACATAGTCAGTGACTATGGCAGGAACATTGTGGCTGTCATGCATTTGGGGAATATAGCACATGCTCCCTTTATGGTGTCTGTCAAAAATTTGATGATGCAACATTTTTTAAAAATCCAGAAGGTGCTGACCATGTCCAGTAGAGTGCGTACATTTTAACTGTTCTTATGTGGCTAAGAATGCTCTCCTGGACTTGCAGCAACACAGCAGTCTGCCTTTGCGCCACTTGATCTGTGATGTTCCAACTTGCTGGACTTGCACCTTGCACATGGTGGACCATCTGTATTAAAACAGTAAATCATTTTATGATTTTATCATGGCCAAGACCATTGCAGCAGAAAGCATATGTTAGTTTGAGCTCAGGCAGTGGAATAAATATCAGGGACGCTTATAGCTTTCTTGCGACCAATAGGCCACCACATTTGTGAGAAGGCACACCAGCAGCATCAATTACGTAATCCCCCTGATATTCATGTTGGACCAAACAATCACAATGATGCAACATGAGATGGTGATAGATGAACAACTTGCACATCTTGCTCACCTACATGTGACTATTGGGGACCCACAAATACAGTAATGAGTGAAGAATGAGGAGTTAGAACTGGAAGAGGAATATAAGTGGGAGTTGGTTGTAAATGGGGACATGGGTTTTTCACAGACATAGCTAGGGGACAAGGCTGATAGTCATTGTGGCACATATGATGATCCACTCCAAAAAATATAACACCACAAAACAGTATAAATAAAAAATGCCATAATACTTATTGAATCACTGTAAAAATATCATTAACATTAAGACACATACCCATATGAAGTGAGGTGCCATGCTGAAAAATACATAAATTATGAAAGGGGAACTAAGATTGCAGTGTAAACCAATTGCAACTAGCCCCAAAGGAGCACTAAATAAGGAAACACTGAGCAAGTATCCCACAAGTTCTATAAATAAAGGTAAATACTGTAGCAGCACCTAAATAAGACTAAAAACGCAAATGTGTGTGTTTGGAAGTATGTGACTTTAGATTCTGGGACTTTAGTAAGAAACTACATTAAAGGGCTGACCAGTCGTTAATATTGATGACCTACAGTATCGTCAGGATAGCTCATCAATATCTGATCGGCGGGGATCCGACTCCTGGCACTTCAGCTTTTTGAAGAGGAGGTGACGCTCCATGCAATGCAGCTTCCTCTTCATTACACTGCACTTCATCTCAGTATAATTAAAGTACCCGCTCTATTCAAGTGAGTGGAGAGAGTACGTGTAATTACACTATGACAACTCTCCACAGAAGACGAGGCATATACAGTAGTAAAGACCAGGAAGCGGCAATCGTATCCTCACCAAACAGCTAATGAACGAGGGTGCCGGGTGTCAGACCCCCGACAATCTGATACTGATGACCTATCCTGACAATAGGTCATCAATATTAACGGCTGGAGTTGGACAACCCCTTTAAGTCAGTTTTTAATTCCATTGTATTTTTTTCTCTCTTGTGTAATTCCAATTAGCAAGTATGTGCTCTATCATTGACAAGGCAGTCCAGTGGACATCTTGTCAAATGTAGTCAAGGAACAGCCGTTTCAAGGTGCATATCCTTGTTCAAAATGTGAGCAAATTGCCCATTTGAAATCACACATCCAGTATTTAAACTAGCGAATTTCAACATTGAGAAACTTTGGCAATCTGGAAAAGAGTTTTCTGCTCACTGAGCAGACACTCTATGGGGTAGATACGGAGGCTGGTAGCATGTAGGATCATTAAAGTGAGGTAGGTAGCTGGATAACAGTTAGAAAGAAGGGTAGAGGGAAGAGTTCCAGGGTGGGTAGCCCTCATCTAACACACGCCAACTAGTTTGCAAGGTTGGCAGATGAGCGAGATTACTACTGAAGCAGTCAGGGGAATGCCAGTTCCAGTAACCAGAGGATCAGGAGAGCAGGGCAGGCAGACAAGTTCTAGTAGTGGGAGACTTGATTATTAGGGGTTCATATAGGGCAATGTGTCAGAAAGACTGGGATCATCAAACGGTGTGATCCCAGGGACTTAGTTTGCAAGCTTAGGGCAAGGATCCCAAAGGAAGTATTTTCTGAAATACTACCAGTACCCCAAGCCACAATGGAAAGGCTGAGGGAGATTAGGGAGATTAACAAGTGGCTCAAGAACTGGTGTAGGAAGGAAGGGTTTGTGTTCCTGGTGAACTGAAAAGACTTCTCTGTTGGCTGTAGGCTTTATCGTAGGTAGAGGTGAGGAAAGTTTTCAAAAATTCTATTCAGACGCTTTGCAGAATTTCTCCAGGAAATTCGGTTTGTTACGAATTAAGTAATCACGAAGCACTTTAAATCAGGTCTATCCCTGCCTGGAGTTAAACTTGCGAGAGAGTGTATCTCTCTCGCAAGCTAATCCTTTCTGGTAGCGAAACAGTTACTGTGCGTCAGAATAACAGGCAAGTCACATAAAGACGTGTGCATCATCCTGCAGGCCGCCAACATCCCTAGCTAATGCCTTCTGTTAAACCAAAAGAAAAGCATACAACAGCCTTCAGTAAAGCAAAAAAAAAAAACTCTGCGCTCCCTTGCAGGAGGTGTGTCCAAATGACTTTGTGGTGGAACAAAATAAAGACATGGAGGCAGCGCCAATAAAGTAGTGCATAAAAAAAGGTTATTTTAATACATGTTGTGGCAGTGCAAACATATGCTTTGACTGTGCATCACTACTAGGTTTAGTTCATACTTTAGTTATGGTCAGTTATGGTCAGTTATTCTCATCATTTCTTGTCAAAAATAGGTGCAGGTCAAACCCACAGAACATGTGTAGATCTATTCATAATACCTAACCCAAGAGCAGGCTTGGCTCCTGAAATTGGCTCACAAAAACTGATTAAAACAACTGACTAAATAACTGAAGTGTGAATGTTAGCGTCAGGTTTAATTTATCGGCGTGGACTGTACCATGCAGTGGCCCAAGATTCAAGTAGTGGCCCTGTGACAGAGTAGGGAGGATGTTAACAGTAAGGTTATGTTGACATCACGGTTTATTTTTCCCTTCTTCTGATCCATTACAAAAAGAGCCAAAAAACATTATCCTGTATTTTAAAAATCCTCCTTAACAGGGTTAGTATTTGGTCAGCATTTGATCAGTATAAACAGATAAAAAGTGATGGAAATAAATGCATCTGTTCTGTGTTTTGGACCCACTACTGCTTTTGGTTTCCAAATAATCATAACCAGGACTCAGGTGGCCATAAGATGTAGGTGCCATGTCTTCTGTCCCCATGCCACTCATATTTATCAGCATCCCCTTCTGGACATGAAGGAGTGGAATGACATCATTCAGCCTGTAGTCCTGGCGACTGACATATAAAGTGGCCTTGTCAAGGGCCTGAACAAACGGCAGGTGTCACACATGAGCTGCCACTGTCTAACGTCAAAGTTACACAAGGGAGTAGTCCTGTCCATCTGCATCATCAACAAATCTGTCATAGGTTTCCTCTGCTCATACAGCCAGTCCAAAATGTGGAGTGTGGAGTTCCAACATGTGGAAACGTTGCATGTGAGGCGAGGTAGGGGAAAACCATTCCACCTTTGCAGCTCAAGGAGCGGGTATTTTGCATGGTAAGACTGGCTGAAGTGCATGAACAGTTTCCAGTTTTTCCACATTTTCAACACGTCTTGTAGTTGGGTCGAAGACTTTAGGGACCAGCAGACAACCAGATTGAAGATGTGCGCCATGGGGCATGGGTCAGCCCTCCTTAATGCAGTGCAGACAGAATGCAACCATGGTTCCTATCTCCAGTTGGCGAGGAGACAGTCAGAATTCAATATCTTGGTTGATGATGCGGAGCAGTTCCTCCCCAGTTTGACTCTGTTCGCCCAGGCTGACCAGGTGCAGCACCGCTTGACAACGCTCTGCTTTGCATAGGTGGTATGCTGGAGGACCACTCTGAATTGTGCCTACAAGTTGGAGGATGAGGGGGAAGAGGAGGAGGAAATTCCACAATTACAACACGGAGGTAACATTGACTGTCTTCATCACTAGTTGTACGCCTAAGGGAGGACTGTCACAGACATTCTCGCGACAGGTGGCAGGAGATCTGTGAGACTGGCAAAATGTGGTTTGGTTCTCAGCTGAGTTCCTGGTGCGACCAAAGCTTCATTGAAGATAAGTGTTTCCGTTCGCTTTTGTATTTTGTTTTGATATACAGTCGTGGCCAAAAAAATAAAGTTTTTATAATATCAATTTGCATATACTCCAGAATGTTATGAAGAGTGATCAGATGAATTGCATAGTCCTTCTTTGCCATGAAAATTAACTTAATCCCAAAAAAACCTTTCCACTGCATTTCATTGCTGTCATTAAAGGACCTGCTGAGATCATTTCAGTAATCGTCTTGTTAACTCAGGTGAGAATGTTGACGAGCACAAAGCTGGAGATCATTATGTCAGGCTGGTTGGGTTAAAATGGCAGACTTGACATGTTAAAAGGAGGGTGATGCTTGAAATCATTGTTCTTCCATTGTTAACCATGGTGACCTGCAAGGAAACGCGTGCAGCCATCATTGAGTTGCATAAAAATGGCTTCACAGGCAAGGATATTGTGGCTACTAAGATTGCACCTCAAACAGCAATTTATAGGATCATCAAAAACTTCAAGGAAACAGGTTCAATTCTTGTTAAGAAGGCTTCAGGGCGTCCAAGAAAGTCCAGCAAGCACCAGGATCATCACCTAAAGAGGATTTAGCTGCGGGATCGGAGTGCCACCAGTGCAGAGCTTGCTCAGGAATGGTAACAGGCAGGTGTGAGCGCATCTGCATGCACAGTGAGGCGAAGACTTTTGGAAGATGGCCTAGTGTCAAGAAGGGCAGCAAAGAAGCCACTTCTCTCCGAAAAAATCAGGGACGGATTGATCTTCTGCAGAAAGTATGGTGAATGGACTGCTGAGGACTGGGGCAAAGTCATATTCTCCGATGAAGCCTCTTTCCGATTGTTTGGGGCATCAGGAAAAAGGCTTGTCCCGAGAAGAAAAGGTGAGCGCTACCATCAGTCCTGTGTCATGCCAACAGTAAAGCATCCTGAGACCATTCATGTGTGGGGTTGCTTCTCATCCAAGGGAATGGGCTCACTCACAATTTTGCCCAAAAACACAGCCATGAATAAAGAATGGTACCAAAACACCCTCCAACAGCAACTTCTTCCAACAATCCAACAACAGTTTGGTGAAGAACAATGCATTTTCCAGCACGATGGAGCACCGTGCCATAAGGAAAAAGTGATAACTAAGTGGCTCGGGGACCAAAATGTTGACATTCTGGGTCCATGGCCTGGAAACTCCCCAGATCTTAATCCCATTGAGAACTTGTGGTCAATCCTCAAGAGGCAGGTGGACAAACAAAAACGTACTAATTCTGACAAACTCCAAGAAGTGATTATGAAAGAATGGGTTGCTATCAGTCAGGAATTGGCCCAGAAGTTGATTGAGAGCATGTCCAGTCGAATTGCAGAGGTCCTGAAAAAGAAGGGCCAACACTGCAAATACTGACTCTTTGCATAAATGTCATGTAATTGTCGATAAAAGCCTTTGAAACGTATGAAGTGCGTGTAATTATATTTCAGTACATCACAGAAACAACTGAAACAAAGATCTAAAAGCAGTTTAGCAGCAAACTTTGCGAAAACTATTATTTGTGTCATTGTCAAAACTTTTGGCCACGACCGTATATGTGTGTTGTCTTTCCCTGTTTGTCATTAGGCCTGAGGGAAACTTCTGTTCGTCCTTCCCTTTGGAGGAACAGATAGACTCAGTCCTGACATTAGTTTCAGAGTCCTATAGGGTGAGATAGGATTTTAGGTATCCAGTGTATGAACTTGCCTACCTTTGGGGCCGGTTCATACTGGTAGTCTGTCAGGACTAGAGTTAGAGTTTTCTCTAGGAGGTGTCAATCTTCCTTTCCTAGTTTCCAGACCTTATTCCCTCACCCTTTTCCCTCCTATGCTCGGTGTGATCTTTTCCTCCCACACACGAGCGTTACATTATAAACCGCCATTTTTGCTTGTTTCAGTACAGCTATGGATCCTATTGCTGCACTGGCCGGACAGCTGCAGGGGCTGTCTTTGGAGGTACCTGACCTCCGCACGACCATCTCGCAGATCCAGAGACCACAGGCTGCTGGTCCTAGTGGTGGTGGTGGTTACCAGGCCTGTCTCGAGCCTAAAGTTGCCCTCCCGGACAGATACTCTGGGGGAAGTGATAATTTCATTTTGTTTAGGGAGGTGTGAAAATTGTATTCTATTCTACGTCCACACTCATCTGGAGATGAGAATCAGAGAGTTTGTGTGGTTATTTTGTTGCTTAACCACTTCAGGCCCCCTAGCTTAAACACCCTTAATGACCAGGCCACTTTTTACAATTCTGCACTACACTACTTTCACCGTTTATTGCTCCGTCATACAACTTACCACCCAAATGAATTTTACCTCCTTTTCTTCTCACTAATAGAGCTTTCATTTGGTGGTATTTCATTGCTGCTGACATTTTTACTTTTTTTTATATTAATAAAAAATGACCGAAATTTTTGCAAAAAAATGACATTTTTCACTTTCTGTTGTAAAATTGTTTTTAAAAAACTACATTTCAATATAAATTTTTCGCAAAATTTATTGTTCTACATGTCTTTGATAAAAAAAAAATCCAATAAGTGTATATTTATTGGTTTGGGTAAAAGTTATAGCGTTTACAAACTATGGTGCAAAAAGTGAATTTCGGCATTTTGAAGCAGCTCTGACTTTCTGAGCACCTGTCATGTTTCTTCAGGTGCTAGAATGCCAGGAAAGTATAAATACCCCCCAAATGACACCATTTTAAAAAGAAGACACCCCAAAGTATTCGCGGAGGGGCATGGTGAGTTCATGTATCATTTCATTTTTTTCACAAGTTAGCGGAAAATGACACTTTCTGAGGAAAAAAATAAAAATAATAAAGTTTCCATTTCTGCTAACTTCTGGCAACAAAAAAAAAAATCTCCCATGGACTTACTATGCCCCTCAATGAATACCTTGGGGTGTCTACTTTCCGAAATGGGGTCATTTGTGGGGTGTGTTTACTGTTCTAGCATTTTTGGCGGGGCTAAATTGTGAGCAGCCATGTAAAAGCTAAAGGTACTCGTTGGAATTTGGGCCCCTTTGCGCACCCAGGCTGCAAAAAAGTGTCACTCATGTGGTATCGCCGTACTCAGGAGTAGTAGGGCAATGTGTTTTGGGGTGTATTTTTACATATACCCATGTTGGGTGAGAGAAATATCTCTGTAAACTGACAACTTTGTATAAAAAAATATAAAAAGTTGTCGTTTACAGAGATATTTCTCTCACCCAGCATGGTTATATGTAAAAATACACCCCAAAACTCATTGCCCTACTTCTCCTGAGTACAGCGATACCACATGTGTGACGCTTTTTTGCAGCCAAGATGCGCAAAGGGGCCCAAATTCCAATGAGTACCTTTAGGATTTCACAAGGCATTTTTACACATTTGGATTCCAGACTTCTTCTCACGCTTTAGGGGCCCCTAAAATGCCAGGGCAGTATAAATACCCCACAGGTGACCCCATTTTAGAAAGAAGACACCCCAAGGTATTCTGTGAGGGGTATGGTGAGTTCATGTAAAATTTTATTTTTTGTTACAAGTTAGTGAAATATGAGACTTTGTAAAAAAAAAACTAAAATAAAAAAATAAAAATATCAATTTCCGCTAACTTGTGCCAAAAAAAAAAATTTCTATGAACTCGCCATGCCCCTCACGGAATACCTTGGGGTGTCTTCTTTCCAAAATGGGGTCACATGTGGGGTATTTATACTGCCCTGGCATTTTAGGGGCCCGAAAGCGTGAGAATCCAAAATGTGTAAAAATGTCCTGTGAAATCCTAAAGGTACTCATTGGTTTTAGGGCCCCTTTGCGCATCTTGGCTGCAAAAAAGTGTCAGTCATGTGGTATCGCCGTACTCAGAAGAAGTAGGGCAATGAGTTTTGGGGTGTATTTTTACATATAGCCATGCTGGGTGTGAGAAATATCTCTGTAAATGACAACTTTTTAAAACAATTTATACAAAGTTGTCAATTTACAGAGATATTTCTGTCACCCAGCATGGGTATATGTAAAAATACACCCCAAAACACATTGCCCTACTTCTCCTGAGTACGGCGATACTACATGTGTGACACTTTGCAGCCAAGATGCAAGGGCCCTAAAACCAATGAGTACCTTTTAGGAGGGCATTTTTACGCATTTTTCTTCTCATAATTTAGGGCCCCTAAAATGCCAAGGCAGTATAAATACCCCACATGTGACCCCATTTTGGAAAGAAGACACCCCAAGGTATTCTGTGAGGGGCATGGCGAGTTCATAGAAGATTTTTTTTTGCACAAGTTAGCGGAAATTGATTTTTATTGTTTTTCTCACAAAGTCTCCTTCCTGCTAACTTTTGACAAAAGTTAAATTTTCATGGACTCACTATGCCCCTCAGCGAATACCTTAGGGTGTCTTCTTCCAAAATGGGGTCATTTGTGGGGTGTTTGTACTGTTCTGGCATTTTGGGCGGGGCTAAATTGTGAGCAACCCTGTAAAACCTAAAGGTACTCGTTGGAATTTGGGCCCCTTTGCGCACCTAGGCTGCAAAAAAGTGTCACACATGTGGTATCGCCGTACTTAGGAGAAGTAGGGCAATGTGTTTTGGTGTGTATTTTTACATATACCCATGTTGGGTGAGAGAAATATCTCTGTAAACTGACAACTTTGTATAAAAAAATTTAAAAAGTTGTCATAAATACCCCACATGTGACCCCATTGTGGAAAGAAGACACCCCAAGGTATTCCGTGAGGGGCATGGCAAGTTCACAGAAATTTTTTTTTTTGGCACAAGTTAGCGGAAATTGATATATATTTTTTTTTACAAAGTCTCAAATTTCCACTAACTAGTGACAAAAAATAAAATTTTACATGAACTCACCATACCCAGCACGGAATACCTTGGGGTGTCTTCTTTCTAAAATGGGGTCACATGTGGGGTGTTTGTACTGCCCTGGCATTTGAGGGTTTCCGCAATCATTACACGTATGGCCAGCATTAGGAGTTTCTGCGATTCTCCTTATATTGAGCATACGGGTAATGAGATTTTTTTTACCGTTCAGCCTCTGGGCTGAAAAAAAAAAAAAACGAACGGTACAGATTTCCTCATTCGCTTCGATCAATGTGGATAAAAAAATCTCTGCCAAAAAATGTGCAAAAAAAAAAAAAAGTAGTAAGGCCCCATTCACACGTCCACAAAAATGTCCGCATCTATTCCGCAATTCTGCGGAATAGATGCGGACCCATTCAGTGTGAATGGGGCCGGCGGTGATGTGGAGAGCACACTATGTGCTCGCTGCATCAGCATTTGCAGAGCTGCGGCCGCAAACTTCCGGGTTTCGGCCCCCAAACATCCGGCCGCAGCTCCGCAAAAGATAGAGCATGTCCTATTGTTGTCCGCAGTTCGCGGACAAGAAAAGGCATTTTCTATATAGTTCTGGCAATGTGTGGATCCGGAAAATGCGGAAAGCACATTGCCGGTGTCCGTGTTTTGCAGATCCGCGGATCCATGGATCCGAAAAACACATACGGACGTCTGAATGAGCCTTACAGGGGGGTGATTAGTGACAGGGGGGTGACAGGGGGTGATCAGGGGGGTGACATGGGGTGATCAGGGGTTAATCGGAGGTTAATCAGGGGTTAATCAGTGACGGGGGGGGATGGATGGGGGGGTCTGTGTGGTGATTGGTGCACTTACAAAAGTTTCCTTTGGTGGTCCCAAGCAAAAGGGATCACCAAAGGAACGAACAGCAAGCATATCAGACGCTGTTAACAAAACGGCGTCTGATATGCCATTTTTTTTAACTTCTACAGCCTGCCAGCGCATGATCAGCGCTGGCAGGCTGTAATTAAAGTTCTCCCCGACGAGATCCTGTGAACGCGCGAGATGACGCGCCCGTACGTCAAGGAGGAACAAACCGACCGCCGCCAGCAATCCTGCATTCGGCGGTCGGAAAGCGGTTAAGGTAGACGCTCAGTCATGGGCTTTTTCTTTGTTGACCGGATCGCAGTCTCTCCGGTCGGTGGATGAATTTTTCAAATCTCTGGGTCTCATCTATGATGACCCAGATCGGACCTCCCTGGCTAGGACCAAGCTATGGGGCCATTGTCAGGGAGAGCGTTTTGCTAAGATCTATTGTTCTGAGTTAAGGAGATGGGCTACGGATACTGAGTGGAACGATCCGGCTCTCCGTAGTCAGTTTTGTTAGGGATTATCAGAGGGGCTGAAGGACGCTTTGGCCTTTCAGGCGTTTATATCTGGGGACGAACCCATGCAGTTAGAGAAAGTGCATTAGAGAAAAACATTTCCATTTTTGCTATTAATTCTTCACCTCTAACTCAAAAGTGTTAATCTCAGATGGTGCATGACATCCAATTAAGAGTGGGTGACTTTCATCAGGAATTAATCTTGTGTCTTGTGTTGGAGGGTCTCCCTGCTCTGTTGGTTCTGGGTTTACCGTAGTTAAGCAGGCACAATCTAACCATCGATTGGCAAGCTAGACAGATTCTGGATTGGGGTGATTATCGCGTTGACAATTGTCTGAATACATCTTTTTCTGCTTTAACTACTAAAACGTTACCCTCATTTATATCTGATTTTGCCAATGTATTTTCTGAAAGTGGATGCCAGGATTTACCTCCGCATCGGCAATATGATTGTCCTATTAAACTTATTCCCGGAGCTAAGTTGCCCAAATCTAGGTTGTATAACCTTTCTGGACCTGAAGAACTACCATGGGAGAGTATATTACAGAGAGCTTGGCTAAAGGACACATAAGTTAGAAAAATTTGTTAGAAAAAAAGGACGGAACTCTTAGGCCATGTCTGGATTTCCGTGAGCTCAATCGGAATTACTGTCCATGATCCTTACCCCCTTCCTTTGATTCCTGATTTGTTTAACCAGATTGTTGATGCCAAGGTGTTCTCCAAGTTGGTCAGGATCAAGAAATGAGATGAATGGAAAACGGCTTTTTAATATCCCAGAGGGTCACTTTGAGAACCCGGGGATGCTTTTTGGGTTGACCAATGCTCCTGCGGTTTTCCAGCATTTTGTGAATTACATTTTTCATCACCTGGTGGGGAGGTTTGTTGTCGTGTATTTGGATGACATACTAATTTATTCTCCAGACGTGGAGACTCATCAGGATCACGTTAGACAGGTGTTACAGATCCTAAGAGATAATAAATTGTACGCAAAATTAGAGAAGTGTGTTTTTGCTGTACACGAGGTGCAATTCTTGGGCTACCTGCTGTCAGCTCCAGGTTTTTTAATGGATCCAGAGAAAGTCCATGCTGTATTGGACTGGGATCGACCCGAAAATCTGAAGGCTCTTATGCGGTTTTGGGGTTCACCAACTATTACCGAAAATTTATTCAGAACTATTCGACAGTGGTGAAACCCTTAACAGACATGACTAAGAAAGGGACAGATGTCTAGGTGTGGTCTGATTCGGCGCAGCGAGCCTTTTTTGCGATTAAGGAGTGCTTCTCTTCTGCCACTATATTGGTGCAGCCGGATGTATCACAACCTTTCATTGTGGAAGTTTACGCGTCCGAGGTAGGTGTAGGAGAAGTTTTATCGCAGGGCCCGCCACCTGGTAAGTGGCGCCCATGTGCATTTTTCTCTAAAAAACTCTGCCACAGAGAGAAATCACGATGTGGGTAACAGAGAGTTGCTGGCCATTAAGTTGGCTTTTGAGGAGTGGTGTCATTGGTTGGAAGGGGCGATTCATCCGATCACGGTGTTCACAGATCACAAAAATCTGGCTTACCTGGAGTCGGCTAAACGACTGAACCCGAGGCAAGCCAGATGGTCTTTGTTTTTCACCAGATTCAATTTCATTGTCACTTATCATCCTGGGGTTAAGAACGTCAAGGCAGATGCCTTGTCACATACTTTTCCTGGAGGTGGTGATTTTGAAAATCCGAGTCCGATACTGTCGGAAGGGGTGGTGATATCCGCTCTATACCCTGACCTAGTGTTAGAGGCTCAGGGAGATGCACCGGAGTCTTGCCCCTCTGGGAAATTGTTTGTTCCATCAGAATTGCATCATAAGGTGTTTGAGGAACATCACTGTACGGTTTTTAAGGGACACCCTGGGAGTAGATCCAATACCGACCTCATCTCTCGTAGATTCTGGTGGCCGGGCTTGCGAAAGTGTGTTGAATTGAGGACTATGTGTCAGCCAATAATATCTGTGCACCCGCTAAGGTGACACATACTCGACCTTCTGGATCTCTCCTTCCGTTGCCCATCTCGTCCAGAACATGGACTCACGAGTCTATGGATTTTATTGCTGATCTGCCTAATTCATCTGGAAAGATAGTAATTCTAGTGGTAGTTGATCGTTTTAGTAAAATGGTGCACTTTATAGCATTGCCTTGCGCAGTGTTTGTTGACAACATTGTGATACCTCATGGCATTCCCTCTGACGTGGTCTCAGATTATGGGACTCAGTTTGTGTCCAGATTCTAGAAGGCGTTCTGTACTCAGCTGGGGGTACAACTGTCTTTTTCTTCTGCTTTTCATCCTCAGACAAATGGACAGACGGAGTGCACTAATCAGAGTCTGGAGACTTACTTAAATGGAACCTGACATCAACTTTATGCTGACAGTACTAAAGAAAGTATAAAGTAGTAACAGAAATTCAGATTTCAGCGGTGTGTCACACATCAGCTAAAAGTAAGTAGTTGCCAAGAACCAGCATCATAATCATTGTAGCCCAGGCATTGAAAAGAGTCAAATCTACCTGAGAAGAGTCATGGTTATTCATGAATTCCTGCTCTCCCGCCCATCTGCTGATGATTGACAAGCTTCTACCTAGTTTTCTCCCTTTCTCTTTAGGAGAAAACTGCCAATCATCAGCAGAAGGGCGGGGAGAGCAGGAGATTATAAATAACCATGACTTTTCTAAGGTAGAGTTGACTTTTTTCAGTCTGGGCTGCAATGATTATGATGCTGTTTCTCGTTAACCACTTACTTTTAGTTGATGTGTGACACACCGCTGAAATCAGCATTTCTGTCACTACTATAATTCCAGTATCCAGATCGCCAAGATTATTGACTCTCAAGTTTTCTGTAGATCTCTTCAGTATCTTGTTTACTGGAAAGGTTATGGACCAAAGGAGAGGATGTGGGTACCAGCATCTGACATGATCCGGATAAGATTGGTCCTGGGTGCCTGGAGGTCACCCGTAGAAGGGGGTTACTGTCATGGACGTTCCCGTGACAGGTGGTAGGGGATCTGTCAGACTGGCAACATGTTGTCATGGACACTCCCGTGACAGGTGCCAGGAGATCAGAGAGTCTGGCAACACATGGGTTAATCTGACTGGGTCCTTGTGGATCATTTGTGTCTGTGTTTTGGTAATGACCACACTTCTTGCAGGTGTTGTTGGTTTGGTAATTTAAAATCCCCTATTTTTTGCTGCTTACCCCTTCTGGGGATGCGGTTTATAGCTTCAGTTTCTGGACTCTGGGCTAGATGGTTGTTGGATCTCCTGGCGCTGCCTTTGCTCCATGTGAAGTTAAGTGTCGCCTTTCCTATTTGTATTTTGTTTGGTGTATTTCCCTGTCTTTTGTATCTAGGTCTGAGGGAGACTCCTGTTCATCCTTCTGGTGGAGAAGTAGGTTGTCTCAAGTCCAGTCACTATACCAGGGCCCTATAGGGTGTGTTAGGGCTCTAGGTTCCTGTGTATGAACTTTCCTACCATTGAGGTCAGTTCATACTGATAGTTAGTCAGGACTTGGATTAGGGTTATTCTAGGAGGTGAACTTCTCCCTTACCCTAGTTTCAAGGCCATATCTGTGACACACATGGTTTGATCTGACATGTTTTCCTTTTGGATCAAATTATGTCTGTGTTGTTTCTGATGCTTGCTGCAGATCTATCCCCAGGTGTTGCTATTGTGGTCATTTAACCTTCTCTATTTATTGTTGTTTCTCCCAATATGCTATGCAGTTTATAGCTTCTGTTGGACTTGTGGCTAGCTTGTGGTTCTTGGTTGAGTTCCTGGTGCTTCCAAAGCTTCATTGAAGATAATTGTTTTCGTTCCCTTTTGTATTTTGTTTTGATATATGTGTGTTGCCTTTCCCTGTTGTTTGTTATTAGGCCTGACTGAGACTCCTGTTCGTCCTTCCCTTTGGAGGAACAGGTAGACTGAGTCCTGACATTAGTTCCAGGGTCCTATCGGGTGAAATAGGATTCTAGGTATACGGTGTATAAACTTGCCTACCTTTGGGGCCTGTTCATACTGGTAGTCTGTCAGGACTGGCGTTAGGTTTTTCTCTAGTAGGTGTCCATCTTCCTTCTCTAGTTTCCAGGCCTTATTCCGGTCTCACCTTTCCCCCCTATGCTCGGTGTGGTGTTTTCCTCCCCCACACAAGCGTGACAAGGACGTAGCGGACCTCTCCTCCAAGTCTGTGCTGGCCTGTAGCTGCTGACTGTCCTCACTAAGCTAGTCCTCGCTGAAATGCAAAGCAGAGCTAGCAGCATGCATTACTTCCTGAGCAGAAGGAGTAGCAAAAGAAAGAGGCAGTTTTAGAACAGGTGAGGGCACAGAGATTGTTCCTGGGCCATGCCAACTAAGTGTGGTGTCAGAGGAACCCACTGCTTCCTGCCTTGTGCCAGCTAAAGCAACATTTTTGCCACTGCCTGTTCCTTTTGAGGGTCCAGGCAACTGCCTCTTGGACATAGTGTAAAGTAACTGAATCAGTAATGTAACTATGTATCTATGGCGAAGCAGGTAAACTACATAAAAGTGCTTATATATTAGACTGCCTGTTGAAGCTGAGTCTGATGCACAGTAAGTCTATCTAAAAAACAGATTAAGTATAAATGGTGCAGCAATTTGCGGCCGGGACGGGACGGATCGAGACCCATTCAACTTTAATGGGTCCGTGATCCGTCCGCACCGCAAAAAAAATAGAACAAGTTCTATTTTTTGGCGGTGCGGAGGCACGGACAGAAATACCACGGAAGCACTCCATAGTGCTTCCGTTGGGTTCCGATCCGTGCCTCCGTGATTGCGGAGCCATTAATGTGAATGGGTTCGCATCCGTGATGCAGACTGCACACAAGCCGGTGCCCGGGTATTGCGGACCCGCCGTATGCAGGCCTCCATACAGCCACAGACACACAACATTCGTGTACAAGAGGCCTAAGGGAAATAGATGTGGCAAATCATAATGAGGTTGGTATTATGGAAGACTTCAACTAACCATATCTAAACTGGGAAATTGAAACCTGTAGATCTCGCAAAAAAAATGCTTCTTGGCAGTATACAAAGACAATTACCTTTCTCAACTGGTTCTAAATCCGACTAGAGGGAGGGCCATACTGGTCTTCATACTAACCAATAGACCTCACAGAGCAGATCTGCAGGTTGGGGGTCACCTGGAAGAAATGACCATAAAATAATAACCTTCCAATTGTCATTCAAAAGAGTGAAAAAATAGAATCTGAAAAAGACAGATAAAGGCAGCCAAGCTGGAGACTTACTGCCAAAGAGAGTAAACATAACCCTAAAATGTTGTTCAATTATACAAATTATAAAAATTTTAAACCAGAAAGTGTTGGCTCTGGCAGAGTGATGAGGGAGGATTTGTAGAGAGCGATGAGGAGAAAGCGAAGCCACTAAATATTTTTCTCTCAATTGCAGAGTATCAAAATAACCTCCAAATTAAAAGGGCCTTTCTGACCCAGGAAGAAGTGCAGCAACATCATAAAAAGATGAAAATAGACAAATCACCAGGTCCAAATGGCATACACCCCTGTATCCTGAGAATTAAAAGGGGTTCTCCAGAAGTTAATAAAATGAAAATACGTAAATATTACTTTAATATAAATATATTTCCAAATACCTTTCATTAGGTATAATGGCTTGTTTTGTCTATGGAGCAATGATTAGGAAAAACAAAATGGTCGCTGTCCTATTAGTCCACACAAAACCTGTTCTAATCACACAGGAGGACAAGTTACTTCACAACACTGAGATAAAAAGCTGCTTCAACATCTTCCCTGCGCTACAGTCAGGGATTATGAACCTGAATACAGTTTAATATGATATTTAACTGAATCTTTGTGGGAATGGAGTTCATGAGGAGACAAAGTACAGAATGGAGGTTGGGGTGGCTAATGAGTAGCAGCTCATGTGCAACTGGCTCAGTGGTAGAAAACAGAGGCCGGTTATTAATGGTACACACTCAGATTGGGTCACTGTCACTAGTGGGGTACCTCAGGGGTCAGTATTTTGCCATATTCTCTTCAATATATTTATTAATATTTTTGAAAGCGAAACTTAACTGTGTAAAGTAATTAACATGGAAGAGGACACTGCTACAGAGGGATCTGGATAGATTGGAGGCTTGGGAAGAAAAGTGGCAGATGAGGTTTAACACTGACAAATGTAAGCTTATGCACATGGGAAGGAATAATGCAAGTCACCCGTACATACTAAATGATAAAACACTGAGTAACATTGACATGGAATTTTAGTGAACAGCAAACTTAACTGTAGAAACCAGTGTCAGGCAGCTGCTGCCAAGGCCAATAAGATAATGGGTTGCATCAACAGGGGCATAAATGTCCATGATGCGAACATGGTCCTGCCACTTTACAAATCACTAGTCAGACCACACAATGGAGTACTGTGTGCAGTTCTGGGCACCTGTAAACAAGGGAGACATAGCAGAGCTGGAGAGGGATCGGAGTAGGGCAACAAAAGTAATAACTGGAATGGGTGGACTAGAGTACCCAGAAAGATTGTCAAAATTAGGGTTATTTAGTTTAGAAAAATGACGCCTGAGGGAAGATCTAATAACTACGTATAAATATAGCAGGGGTCAATACAGAGATCTCTCCCATGATCTATTTACGGTATACCCAGGACCGTGTCTGTCATGAGGGGACATCCTCTTTACTGTAAGAGCAGTGAGACTATGGCAGTGTTTCCCAACCAGTGTGCCTCCAGCTGTTGCAAAACTACAACTCCCAGCATGCCCACACAGCCAAAGGCTGTCCGGGCATGCTGGGAGTTGTAGTTTTGCAACAGCTGGAGGCACACTGGTTGGGAAACACTGGACTATGGAACTCTCTTCCGTAAGAGGTGATGGAGAATTCACTAAAAGAGTTCAAGAGGGGTCTGGATGTATTTCTGGAGTATAATAATATTACGGGTTATAGTTACTAAGATTTCTAAAGAGGGTCGTTGATCCAGGTTATCCTAATTGTTCTGTTTCTTTGTTGTTGGATTCTGTTTATTGTGAGTGTATAGGAGTGTTAGTGTAGCATGCAGTGTCATGTATAGTGTAGGGTAGCCAGTATTGTGTATTGTTCTGCTATGCCATGTATGACGAATGCTTCTATTTATTGGGTGCTTCCTCTCGGCCTGCGCTGCATTGCAGTACTTCGTATGTGTGTGTGTGTGCGGACTGTGGTTGTAATAAATGTATTTTAAATTTTAAAAACTGGTTCTTATCAGTTTAATATCTGATCAACTTAGTAAAGAGAGACTTTATTTATTGCAAAAAATGGGCCTGATCATTGTTTCCATCATTCACCAGTCCTGCCTTGCACCCAGCAAATCAACATCAAGGACACCCAGTCAAGACTAGGCAGGAGACCCAATACTAGGATGTGCACAGAGGAAGAAAAGGTGCGCCGTCCAGTCACTGCACAGCCCTAGGTAGTGCAAGTGTGGAGATCGCCACCCTCAGAGCCACAATTAATATGCAGCGGTTTTAGTTTGGGCGATAGCATATTTGTTGGGTTGTGGCCGGATCTTCGCCACTATGGCGGGCATTCAGGCAGCATCGGGCAATGCCAGATGCAGACAGTTTTGGAAGGCTGTGAAACTAGCCTTACCTGCTTGCCGTGCAGCAGAAAGCAGGTGTAATTACAGTTCCGCTGCCCCTTATTTACCTGAGGATAGGTCATCACAGTAGTAAAAGCAGACAACCCGTTTAAGAACGAGCAATTCCATTTTTCCATTTGGAGATTCATTCCAGCTGAATCAGAGAGTGACCCTCAAAATAAAATTCTACTGAAAGTGAGACAAGAGAACTAGACCATAACACCAAGCTTACACTTCTCTCAATGAAAAATGAAAGCTAGTTCTCTTTCTAGAAGGACAAGAGAACCAGAATATCTCAAGAGAAATTTTCCTTGGTGGTTGACTGGCCTTGTGGGGTACTCTTTGGGAGTGCTCTTTATCAGGGAGACCAAAAACTATGCATGAGTGTTGTATGCCAGGTGACATCAGTCTTGGTTTCTAGGAAGAATATATGCAAATTTGCATATCTTGATTCTTAGATAGGATATCCCATCTTTTCATTTTTGTCAGGCAAGCTAAGTTGCATTCTTTTGGGATTCTGGGAAAGATATTCAAATTAGCTTTTCTTTCAAAACAGATAAGAATGCTAACCTTTTCTCATTCCAGCTGAAATAAGATATGCAATATATTATATGGTTTAACTTATCAGGACATATGATCAGGAGCTGAGTGGATGTCATAGCTGCTTGGTGCCTGCTGTTTATTGACAATGCCAATAACAAATTTTTAAACACAGAGATGCTGTGGTCAATTGTGATGACAGCATCGGAGTGGGCATTTACCAGGAACACTGCTCTTCCAGTAACCAAATGGCTCCCCCAAGATGAGATTGAGGGGGGCAATTGCTTGCTATGGCAGCCTTGGGCCTTCTATCTATGGCAGGGGCTGATAGGAACTTAGTGATTCTCCCATAGACTGAAATGGTAAATCATTGCAGGCTACAGGATAAGCGATCAGATGATCACGTTAAAGTTCTCCAGAGGGACTAAAAATAAATGTACAAAAAAAAGTTTTAAAAGCTTTTAAAAATAAACCACCAAATTTTTTTTTATTCAAATCACCAGCTTTACCTATACAAAAAAAAAATAGACAATAAAAAGATTGTTAGTATCACCACATTCTAAAATGCCCAAACTATTCAAATATAAAAGTATTCATCCTGTATCGTTAACTGCCTAACGGGGGAATCATCGATTTGCAGTTTTTGGTCACTTCACCTTCAAAAAAAATTTAACAAAAAGTGATGAAAAAGTCATACACACCCCTAAATGGTATCATTTAAAACAACAGATTGTCCTGCAAAAAATTCGCTCTCCCACAGCTCCACAGGCATAAATAAATGACGTTAACATGCCATTTCTAACACATAGGAAATGCCGTAAAAACTAAACCTGTAAAACTATGGTGAAAGTTTTTTTTTTCTTCAATTCCACCCCTTTGGAATTTTCTTCCAGCTTCCCACTACAACTTATGTAATATTAAATGGTGGAATTAAAAAGTACACATTGTCCTGCAAAAAACAAGCCCCTGTTCTATGGAATGGAGAAATTAAATACTTATGACCACTGGAAAGCAAGGACTGGAAAAACCGATGCATCAGGAAGGGATTAACAAAAACTAGGTCAAAATTAAGTCCACTTTTACTACTCCCAAATTATCTAAAAAAAAAGGCCATTAAAACCATGTAAAATTCATGACATTTTTTACTGTGTTTTTATTAACACTTTGTACATGCATTTTTCAAGGCTTATACAGAAGACGAGTAGGAAACAACAGAAGTCTTGGCCATGCTGCTTTTTGCATTAAAATATTAAACTCCACTGTCCACACAAACTAAAGGCCCCCCATACACATTAGTGCAGGCATGTCCAAACTCCGGCCCTCCAGATGTTGCAAAACTACAACTCCCATCATTCCTGGACAACCTACAGCTATCAACCTACAGAAGAGCATGATGGGAGTTGTAGTTCTGCATCACCTGGAGGGCCAGAGTTTGGACATGTCTGCATTAGTGTATTGTCAGCTACACCCGCCAAGATGATGTCAGGGGAGGGAAATTTCAGGTGAAGTAAATATTTTCACCCAATCCTTTAGTTCTCCCAGGAGATGTCTGCCAGATGCTTTCCCCCCTCTCCCCACTGGATACACAGACACACTTGGCCGAGTCAAATGTGTATGGGGGAGTCGGGAGTGAATCAGGAAAGATAGCCGAGCAATTATTCACCTGACAGCTGCATGGCTGTTTTACAATCCTTTGTGTATAGACTTTTCCATTTTTACTTGAATGGGACTGAGGTCACAGGCCAGGTGTGGATCCCCACCGATCAGATATTGATGATCAATCGAGAAGATAGGTCATTAATATTTAAAGGGGTTGTCTCACTTCAGCAAATGGCATTTATGATGTAGAGAAAGTTACTACAAGACACTGATGAGAAGATTACCTTCACTACAGATTACATTATGCACCTTTCTAACAGGTCAAAGAATAAACATTTTTGTGGGAGTTCTACTTTAAAGGGTCGTCTCACTTCAGCAAATGCCATATAGATTAAGTTACTACAAGGCACTTACTAATGTATTGTAAATTGTCCATATTGCTTCTTTTGCTGCCTTGATTCATTCACATTATACACTGCTCGTTCTAGAGGGTACGGCTACCCAAGCACGGCCACCGCTGATGGATTGCAGGGTGGTTGTAACAATGGAAAGAGCAGTGTATAATGTGATAGAAAAATTAAGGAAGCAATATGGATAATAACAATACATTAGTAAGTGAATGTATTTGTGAGACATAACCTTCCTTCTCATCCTCAGCTTTGTCATGTGACTAACTCTATGATATCCAACTGACACAAGACATGAAGTCAGTTACTTCTCTATTCATTTCTATGAGACCGAGAGTGAGGCTCCCATAGGAAGACATAGAGAAACTGCTTTCCTATCCACACATAAGAGGCTGTATCAGTTGGAGAGTCCGATTGCTGGTCACATGACACAGCTGAGGATTAGAAGGGAGGGGATAACTCACAGACACTGGTAAGAAAATTACATTCACCACAGATTACATCATGTAACTTCCTAACAGGTCAGAGAATACATTTTTTAAGGGAGTTCTTCTTTAAGACCCCTTAAATTGCGAGCATATACTCTGATGATGATGGTGAGCATCCCTAGAAACACAAGAGAGGACCTGCTGTAGGTGCTAGATGCAAAGGGAAATGCATCAGGATGACTACAACAAGTATCTACAGTTACTTTTTGTGTAAAATTAACTGGATATAATGTGCCATATACTGCAAGTCAAAGAAAATTATTACAAAGGTTCATAAATTCTTCTCATAACTGTGCTGCAATTAGTCTAGTGTCTGAGAACAGTTTTACAAATAAATTTGCATACATAAAAAATTTAAATGTATTTGGTTTTTAATGACAATCTTCATTATTTCAGTTCTGGTCAAGTGATGATCATACAGCTATTGATCATACATTGCTCTCATAAGCCGGGCCTTCCACATAGCGGCTGCAGAGAGGTAGTGTGCCAAGTGGGTGAGAACACGCGCTCCACCCGTTCTGCTGAGAAACAGTTTTGCCAATCAGTACTGTAATGAGCCATATACAGTACCTGCACGTCCATCACATTACCAAGGCAGATATTCATCCCCTGGGAATAAGGAAGGTTCACAATATCGGACTGCAAGGTGATACAGAACTCCCCCTATGTGCTGAAACTGGAATACCTACTGAAGGTAAATGAAAACTCCCAGTCACTGGAGACCAAAACCCCCCAAGAATCTAGCAACAATATCCACGCGTGTTATTTAATCTGAGTTGCAAGTAAAAATATAATTGTGCAATAATCACATCATACAGAAAACATTCATATTGCTCATTCCAGTTCATTTTTATGTCAATGGTTTGAGGTCTGTGAAAATGGTGATGATATAGTGCACACAAATAAGGCTGCCTTGGCCTGGTATCTAGTAAAGCAATCACCAATCATATTCCTGATATTCGTAACCACACGTACTATGACAGCTAAAAATCCATTTTTATACGATTTTCCCTAGTCAACGTTACCCAATATCAGTAAACCCTTGGCATCGTGTCATGGTTGACTACACTTGAATAGTTATAGCTTTCCTGGATATTTTTTGGGGAAAGTCCTTCGATCAAGTCAAGTGAAAAACAAAGACTATATCTAATAGGTTTATGACGGGTAAATGTGGAAAAAGGACAAGGCCAGGAGTATCCTTTCAGTATATAAAACTTTGTATTGATCAGTTATCCTTCTGAAAAACATTATTTTCTCCTGCAATTATTTTACTGTAGTTCTTCTGCTGTTCCTGCTTAAATGAATCTTTCACTTTGTCTCTTTTCAGGCCTCCGTCCCTACAAAATCAGAGAATAGAAACATTCAGAAAACAACACTGATGACCTAATTACGCAAGTACCATTGAAATAAAAAAAGTCCCATTACTGCCACCCAGCCCGTCTTATAGACGTAAAAAGCTATGTACACCATCAGAGGCATTTTCTATGATGGTATTTTACTTATTTTGGGCTAAAAATCTTCTTGGACCCTTTTGAGTGTGGTATGGGGGAAATAAATATTAGCTTGTACTGAAAAACGCTGTATACGTACCAGGGTAGTTCAATCAGTCCACCTTGCTTAGCAATAGCAGATTTAACTCTGTTGGCAAACTGAACAGCATCTTCATCCTCCTGAAAAAAATAAAAAGAAATAACTAATGACGGTAAATTTACATTTTGCAATCTGAATTGCATCCAATGTGACAGGGGTCACAATATATTAATATTTTTAGAAAATTGACCAGAAGTCCTATTAATTATAAAAAAGGATATGCTAGAAAAACAATTTTCAAGTTTCAAGTCAATAACCCCCTTTAACCTTTTGCCCACCGCCGCATGACTTTATACATCGTGGCGGTAGGCTCTTAACCCGACTTATAAGATGTAATAGTGCCCCCTGCTGGCTGTAAAATTATCGGTGACCCTGCATGCCTTGAATTAACCTGTTCCTTAATTCACCTAAAAAAAATAAAATAATAATGAAAAGTAAAAAAAAAAAAAAAAAATCAATAAAAAAAATTCTGAAAAAAAGGAATAAAGAGAAAAACAGAAAATAAAAAAATGAAAAAGTTATAGCAATAGTTACTAGTATTAGCAATAGACTACATACACAACCATACAAACACCCCACCAATATAAATATATATATATACACACACACACACACACACCTCACGGGCAGGTCCCTCTATCCTTCTGTACCAGTCTGTAACTAGTCTCGTTCATGCTAAATGCAATTGCCTGCATTATGTATGTGCACCGCTTATCATATGTATAGCGCTATGGAATGATTGACGCTCTAATAATAATAATAATAATAATAATAATAATAATAATAAGTAGTTATTACATACACAAACTTTTTTATTTTCAAAATCGAGGTATTTAGCTATATTTAGTATAGTAGTGTTTTTTTCTGTGTAAAATATAAATATAGAAAAAAAAAATGCTTAAAATGTGCAAATTTAGGCCACTTTCACACGGGCGTCACGTTTGACGCCCGGATAAGAGGCGGGTGCGTTGCGGGAATATGCGCGATTTTTCTGTGCGTGTGCAAAAGTTTGTAATGCGTTTTGCACGTGCATGTGAAAAATCGCCATCTTTGGTACCCAGACCCGAAGCTGGACTTCATCACTGAAGTCCAGTTTCGGGTAGAGTATTCTGTAGATTATATTATTTTCCCTTATAACATGGTTATAAGGGAAAATAATAGCATTCTTAATACAGAATGCTTAGTAAAATGAGGATTAAGGGGTTAAAAATAAAAAAACTTAACTTACCTTAGCCACTTGATCGCGTAGTTGGCGATCTGTCTTCTCTCTTCAAGTGGCTAAGGTAAGTTAAGTTTTTTTATTTTTAACCCCTTAATCCTCATTTTACACAACATTCTTTATTAAGAATGCTATTATTTCCCCTTATAACCATGTTATAAGGGAAAATATTAAAGATTGGGTCCCCGTCTCCTAGCAACCGTGCGGGAAAATCGCACCGCATCCGCACTTGCTTGCGATTTTCCTGCAGCCCCATTCACTTCTATGGGGCCTGCGTTGCGTGAAAAACGCTGAATATAGAGCATGCTGCGATTTTCACGCAACGCAGAAGTAATGCGTGAAAATCACTGCTCATGTGCACAACCCCATAGAAATGAATGGGTCCGGATTCAGTGCGGGTGCTATGCGTTCACCTCACGCATTGCACCCGCGCGGAAAACTCGCCCGTGTGAAAGGGGCCTTACCCAGGGGAACAACCTAAAAAAGTCACTTTGAAGGGGCTTGCAATGTTTTGGCGTTGTACAACATTTTTCTGGCAGTATGGTGCCATAGAACTAGCAATAGAAAAATAGGCTGCCAAAATCCAAAACGCGCTCCAGTTTTATGAAATCTTGCGGTGGGCCCAGCCAGCAAATAAATTACATAAATAGCTTCCATTTTACATACGTATGGTAATGGTTTTAGAAACAGTTTGCAACAATTAAAAAAAAATTTATAAAGCAAGGAAAAATATATATTTTTCATAATTTTCACAGTTTTTCCTTAAGTATTAAAAATATATATATATATATTGGACAAAAGAAAGGTCTAAGGTGTCCCGTGAAAAATAATATCAAATACATGGCTCAGAAATTAGTTATTTGCAGTTAGATAAAGTAGGCCTATTGCTACAACTGAAAAATTGCCCTACTGTGAGGGGGGGGGGGGGGTAAACACGCCAGTACTGAAGCGGTCAAGTACATAATTTAGCACACTGTGTAATAGTGTACTAACAGCCAATGGTGGTCAAAGCATTTTCTGAAAAGCAAACCTTTGTACACATCAGGGACAATAAAAACTCTTAAAGTGAAAAGCGGCTCACTGGGACACCTATTAAAGAACAGCCACGGGGATAAAATTGTGTCTTCAAGGGAGAGTCACCAGGAAAACTCATTATTAAAGGGGTTTCCTGGAAAAGGTAATGATGACATCCTCAGGATAGGTCATTATTATGACATCAGCGGGGGTTCAACTCTTTGCACCCCTGCCGATCAGCTGTTTTTAGGGAGCTGCTGCACTCGCCAAAGCTCTGGTGAGAGATGCAGGCTCACGGCAGCTTTCCAAGGACAGCGCCGTACATTGTATAGTGGCAGTGCTTAGTATTGCAGCACAGCCCCATTGACTTGAATGGGGCTAAGCTGCAACTAGGCCAGGGATCATCAACCTCCGGCACTCCAGCTGTTCAGAAACTACAACTCCCAGAATGCTTCATTTACTCCTGTGGGAGTTAGAAGAACAGCCGAGCATGTTTACATGCTGGGAGTTGTAGTTTAACAGCAGCTGGAGTGCCGAAGGTTGCTGATCCCTGAACTAGGCCATGTGACCGATGTACAGTGATGTCACTGGCTTAAGCCTCATTCACAAGTCAGTGTTTCACGGACGTGTGCTGAACTTGTTCTCTGCGGACAGCACATGTCTCCATTCATTTTAATGTGTGTATTCAGACATCAGTGTTTTAGCACTGTCCGTGGGTCAGTGTTTTTAGCACGGATGCATGCTCTATTTTGTCTGTGTTCACGGATCCATCACGTCCATTATAGTCTATTGGCCCATGAAAACCACGGATGCCATCCATGTTGCATACGTGTTTCACGGATCATTAAGAAGAGATGCTTTGAAAATTATTTTTCAGCTGTTCAGTGTCAGTGAAACACGGATAACACACAGACAGCAAAAAACAAACACACGGACAGCTTCACGGATGCATTACTGACCACCTGCTCACGGATTTGAGCACGGACACGGACGTGTAAATAAGGCTTTAGGAAGAGGCTGCGGCGCTCAAGGCCTCTACTAACAGCTGATCAGCAGGGGTCCTGGGTGTCACACCCCTGCAGATCTGATACTGATGACCTATCCTGAGATCTTTTCCTGGATACCCCCTTTTAAGGTGATTTACACATGCGCGTGTTCAGTCCAGGAAACATGCTGCATGTGACAGCTAATTTCCTGCAACACTGCCTGACTGCGGGTCCACTATACTGTACTGATAGACTGCTGTGAGTACAGTACAGTAGACCAATGATCAGGCAGGAAATAGCAGCATTATAAATCAGTATGATGCTGTGAGTTTGGTCAGAGAAGCAGTGTGTCCAGGAAATGCGGGCGTTACAGAGAGCAGGTTTCCTGGACCCAACACACTTGTGTGAAACTAGCCCAAGCCAAACACATTGCAAAATGGGCTCAGATCAATATATTGATTACATTATCTTAGCAATCCACTGCATCATTTTGGAGGAAAAATACTTTGAATCAATATTCAAATGAGGAGTTAAGTGCAGCGAGGGCGGACCCAAGCCACTCTGTGCACCCTTGCTCTTCTCCTGCCTCCTCTGTCAGCTCCTCCCTCTCCTTCTTGAAGTAGAACTCAACAATGGATCGCCAAGTAAAAGGTTTTATTACAATTAGCTGAGCCAGTGATACAAAGTTCTACAAAGCAGCGTGTCTGTTCTGACAATACATTTCCTGGTGACAGATTCCATTTAATAGAAAAATTGTTAATCCCCACAAAAATATAAAAAAAAAGGGAAAAAAATGCTTTGCGTGCATTAGCATATTATGTAAAATGAAATGAATCGGGTCTGAACTTCCTTTCGAGCATATCCCATCACAGCAAGTGCCTCTTTCTATAAACCCCGGTGGCATACAATGTAAAGCTATGGGACCTTATGGCTCTGACTAACGGAGTGCTGTATACAGCGTTTTGGTGCTTTTACGTGGTTCGCTACCCTTAGCTTTGTAATCAGTACGCATCATAAGGAAACATTAATTATATGCAACCCCTTTAATTAAAAGCAACAAATAAATCAGCACTGAACAAGCAAAACTACAGTGTATCATACCTGTCTTGTCATTGGGGGTAGGTACCATACATTGCACTTGATAGCCCAGCTTGTCATCATTCTTAGCAGGTATTTCACCATTGTGTATTTACTGCTGTTCCAAAATGCGTCACCAAACTGAGGGTCATACTGGAAATACACATGAATAGAGACAATTTGATAACTGCACTTTTTTCTTTTTTTCAATGAAGATTTTGTGAGACAAAGCGGAATGACAATTAAAGCAAAAAAGGACGGCTCTTCTCTGAAAATGTAAGGATACATGGTAGGATCTGAGGTTTGAGAAGCAATCGGTGGTGCTCAGCTCATGAATATCAATCTCTCCAAATATCTAACAACAAAAGCGGCATTCACACAAAATTAAAACTGTCTCTTTGTACTTTTTATGCATTGAACAAATAAACAGCACAGGATGCGGAGTGTGCACAGGCTACGATCTATTCACAAGCGTCTTCAGAACTACTTACTGACATGGATGCATTAGCATTAATACACACACACTCCATGACTATCACCATGCTAACAATACATTAAAACAAATACTGGACCCGTGTAAATAACTACGAGAACATAGGCCTAACCATCGCATCAGCTCTAATACTCCATCCAGCTTCCCCATGTAATAGTTCCTCTTGGCGATCTCCCTCCAGATGTAGGGGTTGGAAGTGTTCTATACCTGCAAGAAAACCTCAGGATTGCCGCCATGCATAGTTCTTATATAAACCGTGTTGACCAATGTCCTGTAATGATTGACCTATGATGTTCTGAAAATATGACGATGTGAGTGTATTCCTGTAGATATTTACACTGTTTTCAGTATTTGTCTTAATATACTGCATTGTGGGGGATAGAAATGGTATAAAGGTGAGTAGTGTCGTTGTTTTTTCAATAACATTTGTGGGTTTTTTTTACTCCTACAACACCTTTGACATAAAACTGCAAACACCGTATTTTTCGGACTATAAGACGCATTTTCCCCCCAGAAATCGTATATTCCGAATGCTAATGATTACTTCCATTATGAAAGCAGTTATTAGCATGCGGGAGGCACAGGGAGGTGAGGGCAGCACTGTTCTGGCTTTACTCACCCTCCCTGGTCTTCTTCCAGGTCCTGCTGTGCTGGGGGGCCTGATGGAGAACTTAGGCTGATGTAGCCTGGGGGGCCTGATGGGGAACTTATTGAGGCTGACGTAGGCTGGGGGTTTGATAGGAGGCTGATGGGGGTTGGGGGGTCTGATCTGAGGCTGATGGAGCTTGGGGGTCTGATAAAGAAGGGGGTCTGATAAGGATTTTATCTTTGGTCTGATGAAGAATGGGGGTCTGCTCTGATGTCAGATGGAAAGTATTTTTTTTTTCTTATTTTCTTCGTCTTATAGTAATTCTTGTAATCTAAGATATTGGATTGCTTAATGATTAGAACTATGTCCAATAAACCAGCATGTTTACGGTCTGATAAAATTGGGTCCCATGTAGCCCCAGTCTTCAACTGGACTTCACAACAAAAACACCAGAGGAAGGTATACGGCCTGGGATTACGTGCTTGCTTACCTTTATTGCCACAGGATATATGGTTCCACCAATTTCAAAACTTCCTTTTTTGAACATCATGACAGATGTGTTATTAATACAGGTACCTGCATTAGCAAAGACAGGAGTTTAAAATACAGTGGCTGTACGAATAAAAATATTTGCACGGTTCATTATTTCTTATTAAACCTAAGGGTACTTTCACACTAGCGTCAAAGGGGCTGTCCAGGGTTTTTTAAGTAATGGTCTATCCTCAGGTTAGGCCATCACATTCTGATGTGCGGGTGTCCCACGCTCCTGATGATCAGCTGGTCCGTGTAGCTCCATCGACAGAAGCCGGCGCTGTCTGTAGCAGCTGAGGTTCGTTACTACAGCGTTGCTCTCACTGAAGTCAATGGCAGCAGCACTGTTCCTACTATGCCCATATAACATACCAGGGCAGTTCATTCTCTAAAGGGTTTTTCCAGGAGCACAATATTGATGACCGATCCTTTTCTCCACCGCAGCTTCCTATGTCGTGCTTCAGTTGGCATTTGTTTCCCTGGCTGCAGCAGTGTTGTCCTGTACACACCAAGTCACTCCTGCAGCTAATCGGCAGTGAGACCAGCCACATGCCATACACTGCTGAGGCCAGTGATTTCTGGATGGTGGCTTGGTGTGTATGGAATGTCGTCGCTGCAGCTGGGAAGATGACCCTAATAAGCAGGATCAAATACGACAAGGTGTGGCAGGGGAAAAAAGGTGATTTTTTATTTTTATTTTATGACATATACTGTTCCTGGGAAGATATTTAGCTTGGATACCCACTCTTAACATTATCAGTATCCTGTGCAGAGTGAAGGCAGGGGGCGTGCAGAGTGAAGGCAGGGGGCGTGCAGAGTGAAGGCAGGGGGCGTGCAGAGTGAAGGCAGGGGGCGTGCAGAGTGAAGGCAGGGGGCGTGCAGAGTGAAGGCAGGGGGCGTGCAGAGTGAAGGCAGGGGCGTGCAGAGTGAAGGCAGGGGGCGTGCAGAGTGAAGGCAGGGGGCGGGCAGAGTGAAGGCAGGGGGCGGGCAGAGTGAAGGCAGGGGGCGGGCAGAGTGAAGGCAGGGGGCGGGCAGAGTGAAGGCAGGGGGCGGGCAGAGTAAAGGCAGGGGGCGTGCAGAGTGAAGGCAGGGGGCGTGCAGAGCAGGAAGTCTCTGAAGTGCAGCTTCAGCCAATAGCCACACAAGAACATGTGCTACAAGTGAAACTACACACCGTCCGGCAGAAAATACAGCATCATCTAAGGCTACTTTCACACTGGCGTTTTGGATTCCGTTTGTGAGATCCGTTTCAGGGCTCTTACAAACGGTCCAAAACGGATCAGTTAAGCCCCAATGCATTCTGAATGGATAAGGATCTGTTCAGAATGCATCAGTTCGGCTCCGTTCCGCTTCTATTCTGTTTTGGAGGCGGACACCAAAACGCAGCATGCTGTATTTTGGTGTCCGTCTTAAGAGCCGGAACCTAACGGATCCGTTTTGAATTACAATGTCACAATATGGTGCATTATGGTGCATTTGAAAACGGATCCGTTCCTCATTGACTTTCAATGTAATTCAAAACGGATCCGTTTTGGACTTTGTCATTTTTCTTTAAAACCAATGCAAACGGATCCGTTCTGAACGGATACAAACGTTTCCATTATAGGTGCGGATCAGTCTGTGCAAATAAACAGACGGATTCGCACCAACGCAAGTGTGAAAGTACCCTTAGATGAAATATAACTGAAATCACAATGTTAAGCTTACCTTCTGGGAAAATCAAAATGGGTAGTTTTTCCTTATCAAACACATGTTCTCGCAGCCTGTTTAAAGAGTGATAAGTAAGTACAGTGAACTAAGTCAGTTGGCTAAGCAATATAACAATTCTGTAGGGGTTAAAGGGTATTACCATTCAAAAAAAATAAATTAGATTTTAGAGTCAGCGCTTCCGGTAAGGGGAACTTTGGAGCATGGCTTGTACTTGTTAATGGGATTTACAAACTTAAGTCTGTAGTTCTGAATAATCTTTGGACATACAGACTAATGTGATTCACAAAGGAGTAGCAGTGGTGCAGAATTTTGATAAAAGGTGCTCTAGATTAACTATTTCAAGGGAAATACAAGTATGATCTATAATAGATATGTTAAGGGTGGTGACAGGCTATCTTTAAAGTGTCCTTGTCCTTGTACTGCCGATTACTATAGTGACGAGAGAGAAGCGCTCACATAGCATGCTCTCTCATCACTGCAGGAGGTGGAAGCTAGACTGACTCAACAGAAAGTCTATGGGCCAGTCTTTATTCCATCTCCTGCAGTGAGGAGCTAGAGGGCTCTGTGTTAGTGCTTCTGTCTCCTTGTTCTAGCAATCAGTGGGGGTTTCAGCATTCAGATTACCCACCAATTAAAACTTTTGATATGTCACTATGGTCTTGTTTGAAAGCTGGCTGACAAAATGACAGCATTAGCACAACATAAGCAGGATATATCACTGTTAGAAATTGTGTAAAACAGGTAAAACCTGCTTTTACTTTCACCTGCATTCACTGCATCTCGATTTCTAACAGTGATATCTTCCCATGTAGTGAAGATAATGCTGTGATTTTTGTATTGTTTGAAAGCTTGGAATGCCAGCAATATCTGCCCATATCTCTAGCTGCTACCAATCCAGAGATACGAGGAGCTAATGCAGCCACCCCCCCTCCCCTTCAGTATGGAGGAGGAGGGGGAAGTTGGGGAGCTGACAGCCTGCAGGAGGAGAGAAAAAATAATAAGTTATGTATGGAAATTTGTCATTATCATCATGATACTGACTCACATAAAGTCAGACTCACACAGTGAACTTTGTACATTATTTCCACAAAATATTGCAAAAATTGCTGTTTTTTAATCTTTTCCCCTAAAAATAAATTCATAAAAGTTATTTAATACACTATATATACACCCAAAATAGTTCCTAAAAAACCTACAACTAAGCCTACATACAAACAAACGTTTGTGTTTTGCGGTCCGCAAGTTGCAGATCCGCCCAAAAAATGGATGACGTCTGTATAGCATCATTCTTTTTGCGGATCCATTGTAACAATGCCTATCCTTGTCCTCAAAACGGACAAGAATAGGACCCGTTCTATTTTTTTGCGGTGCCACGGAATGGAGCAACGATGCATCTTTTGCGGCCCCCAAAAAATGCGGCTCAGATGCGGAACCAAACAACGTTCATGTGCATGAAGGATAATCCTGCAAAATAAAAATAAAAAATTTAGAAGAAAAAAATTAAAAAGTTATGACTGCTGGAACACGAAGGGGGGAAATGTTACTGGTCCTTAAGGCTAATTTTAAGTGCGTCACTAAAAGGTTCAAATGCAATTTTTAAAAACATTTTTGGTCCCCTGAGTTGTGCACCAACAAGATTTACTTTAGAAAGATATTCAAAATCTACAATAAAAAAAAAGTTACATTTTTGGGACGATTTTTCCACTTTTAATGTGACTGTTAAGAGGTTAAAAAGTCCTATTGAACCAAAAAGATACAAGTTATATTTAGAATTGGTTTTATTTGCCAGCTGCAAACAAGTACCTACCATTGCTCATTGCTATTTTCTGGCTAGTAGGCCAACTAGACATGAAACAATAAAATGAAAAAAATAAAACATAACACAATATACCTTTTAGTCACAAGGTGGCGATCACGCATCTCGGAACGTTCAAACCACACATGTGGACATGCCCTTGCCATCGCTCTCTGAATAACTCCCATAAGTCCTCCATGAATCTGTCCAACCTGTATGAGCACATGCAACAAAATAATGGCTCAGATACTATTGCAAACAATTACTAAAATGTATATCAAAGCACATTTTACCAGCACAGAAAACAATTGCGTGTCCAATAGCTAACAGCTACTCTTGTCTGTCATACGCTCATTGGGACAACTTGTCCTGGTCACACAAAGGACCTGTTCTGGATTTGAAGAGGATTTCAGTGCAGATACCAGAGGGGAATCCTCAGGAAACATGCTAACAATTTGCAACCAATGCATCTGAAAGTCTGGTGTATGTGAACAAGGTTACAAAAGCCCAAAGTTTGGCCCTAAATCCTGAAATACGGTATATAGACTGGAGTAAGGCTGTAGCCACAATCTCCCTTTGGCTGTTCCAGATGAAGATGTTGATGCCACAGCCTATGTCTGCGCCACCAAGACCCCCCCCCCCCCCCTTCCCTCAGGAACTCTGGGCACAATGCGCATGCTCAGGTTTGAGCTGTCACATCACTAATGGCAGTCAGTCTATACAAGAAGGAGTTTTTTTGATACAACCCATCCGGTTTGCAAATAGGGCATGATGTTCTCTACATTCTAGGATGGGCTTCTATGATGGATCTAATTCAATGCAATTCAATGTCAGCAATCAGAGATTTTAAGACCATGCAGAACTGATACCCTCTACTCCGTGAGCTGTGAGTACTGAAGGAAATCTTGGGGATGCACTGCACATACAGTCTTGTACTCACCATTGCATAGCAGCCATCATTAGCCAAGATAATGATATCAATCGGAGATGTGTGATTGGCCACACAAATTCCCCCCTTTTTGGGTCTGTTTTCCCTGGAAAGATAGAAGGGCAGAGGTTCAAACTGCACGCCATTCCAGAAATTATACACAGCACTTCAGACGATGTGGCTTCCATTCATAATGGAGACCACACCGCTCAGGCCCCAGGAAATATTACAAAATTTGCAGCCTCTAATGCAGATGTGAACATTTGTGCTATCCCCTTCTCACGCGTTTTAAAATGAGTCCTTCAACGTTTCCACTCAATACATCTGCATAGCATATGCCCATTCACATGCATATAATGTTATGGCCGGTGGCATGAAAGGCATGATACCATGCCCACTGAAGTCAACACATGTCTATGTAATGCACAGACATTGTGGCTCTCTAAAGTGATACATATCAAGGCCCCCCACTATTACCTTCATAATGGCCCCCACATACAGTAATGCCCCAGTATATGGAATGACCCCACATAGTGCCCAATGTACATAAAATGCCCCACTCCCACCTCCCACTAGTGCCGACAGATCCTTTTTTGAAAAAAATAAAATAAAATCACCTAACCCCAGGCAGTCCTGGGAACACTCGCTCGGCACTTGAGGCAGCAGGACCTTGCATCTCTTATCGTGACAACGCGTCAGGTCCTGCTACCTCCAAGTATTCGCTTGAGTGCAAGTGGTAAAGTGAGTTGTTGCTTTTTTTTTTTTTTTAACCCCTGTAAGGCCCTTTTTTCACACAGTAAACCCGTTTTTAATGGCCATTAGACGGAGGCACTCCTGTCTAAATGGCCGTTAAAAACAGTCCCACTGATGTGAATTGGGTCCATCTGGCAATGAAAATAGCCAAAAATATGACGACATGTTATTCAGTGACAGTTAAAAAGACGGACATGTTAATAGCCCCATGGATGGCAATGGTTCTGAAGCGGCCATTTTTCAATGTCATGTGCAGAAGCTCTAAACCAGCACTGTGGCCCCTTCATTCTCCAGGTCAGTGGGGGTCCCACATTAATCAGGAAGAGATGCATCCTAGCAATATCCCATCACCCTTTAAAGGAGCTTTCGTTTTACATGGAGTTCTTGAATTCTGGAACTCACTTATTATGGTACTGAATGGCACTGGACAAGGCTCGGGCACAAATTCGACAGCACACCAAATGGACCTTTTCACTGAACCAGTCTTTTACCCTGTAAGAATGATGCAGAGATTAAAGCAATCCATCACTATTGTTGTTAATAATAAGCATACTACATACTGGCTAACACTGGCAGTCGCTATGGAGCACTGTTACTGTGAGGGTTAATGGCACAAACGGAAGGTGTATAGATTGCGCTATACCACAATCGGTATCACCGTGTCTTAAAATGTCCAATTGATTCAAATTTTAAAATATTTTTCCTGCACGGGGAAATCCTTTAACAGGGAAAAAATAAAATTTGTGTGATTCAATGTTTTGTTCACCCCAAAAAATTTTAATAAAGAAAGTGAACAAAAAAATATTTTATAATCCATATTGGTTGCAATAAAACCTATGGCTTGCCCCATAAACAAGCCCTGTAGGTGGAAGTAGAAAAAAGGTTATGGCTGCCAGAATATGCTGATAAATAAAAACATTTGAAAAAAAAAATTTAATTTTTTTTTAAGTAGCAAAACATAATAAAAAAACATTTGCGATCATTGTTATCATTCGAGCCAACAGAAAATGGTTCCCGTAATTTTTAGTGCATAGTAAACTTCACATAATCAAAGCCCAAAAAACATGGTGGAATTGTGTTTTTTTTTTTTTTTTTATTCACCCCAAGATTTTTTTTTTCATTTTCCAAAACTACCGTATATATCATAGATTAAATGGAACTAAGGGTACTTTCACACTGGCGTTAGGTGCTGATCCGTCTGGTATTTGCACAGACGGATCCGCACCTATAATGCAAACGTTTGTATCCGTTCAGGACGGATCCGTTTGCATTAGCTTTAAAAAAAATTGTCAAAGTCAAAACGGATCCGTTTTGAATTACATTGAAAGTCAATGGGGAACGGATCCATTTTGAATTACATTGAAAGTCAATGGGGAACGGATCAGTTTTCAAATGCACCATATTGTGTCATTGAAAACGGATCCGTCCCCATTGACTTACATTGTAAGTCAAAACGGATCCGTTCGGCTCCGCATTGTCAGATGGACACCAAAACGCGGCAAGCTGCGTTTTGGTGTCCGCCTCCAGAACGGAATGGAGACTGAACGGAGCCGAACTGATGCATTCTGAGCGGATCCTTATCAATTCAGAATGCATTGGGGCTGAACTGATCCGTTTTGGACCGTTTGTGAGATCCCTGAAGCGGATCTCACAAACGGAATACAAAACGCCAGTGTGAAAGTACCCTAAATTGTCTTACAAAAATAAGCCCTCATAAGGCTATGTGAGCAGAAAAATAAAGTAGCTGCGGCTCCTGGAAGATGGGGAGGGAAAAACGAAAAGCGGCAATCAAAGATTGGCCTGGTTCCTAACGGGTTCATGAAAACTATTGTATTTTTGGGTGCCTAAAAGGTAAGCATAATTCCACTATACACATATTATTTCTAATCTATGTATGTATGTGGATTGGGGGAGGAAAAGGAGCACTAGGGAGTGCATACTCGATCCCTGACCAGAACAGAAATGGTTAAAAGCGCTTAGTTCTCATGAGACACGGGAAGAAATTCTCTCTGTCCTACTCATCATTTTAGATTTAAATGTCTGCATGTGTAACATAGTGTTATCTCTTCTGAAGACGTGTTTACCTGCTGTTTGGCAGCTGCCCAACAAGTGTGGCTCCCACGACCAGCCAGCTGATCCCAATGGTAGCTAAGGTAACCCTGAAACAGACCGGGCACAGGTTTCTCAATAGCAGATAACGCATGGCAAAGATAAAACAAAGAATGCTCTTTACTTAAGACTTATGCACGCAACGGTATACATTTTGCTGTCCAACAAATCGTGGATCTACAAAATATGGATACCAGCCATGTACGCCCCGAACTTTCCCGTTCCATAGGTCCTGCGCTATTGTAGAAATGCCTATTCACAACAAGAATAGGACATGTTCTATCTTGCGGGATGGATTTACGGATGTGGACAGCACGCGGTGTACTGCTCGCATAGAAATAAATAGGTCCACATCCGATCCACAGAAAATACGGATTGGATGCGGACCCAAAATACAGTCGTGTGCATGGTCGTGTGCCCTAAAGGAATGTGTAATCAAAAATTCGGATGTTATTTTTATTTCTCTACATCAATATTTTAAAAATCCTAAAAATCTGCAGTTTTAGGACTCTACCGATCACTATACAGATCACACACATGATTTCAGCAGTCACTTCATTATCATCACAGGCAGAATTACAATGACAGATATCACATATGTATAAATAACACGGGATCTACCATTTACACTAGGCAATTGTCAAAGCTTATCTAAAAGAGCATGCCTAGAAAACTCTCCCATAGATGTCAATAAGGTCCAATCAAGTGTACTGTGTCTATGGCCCATGTTGGCTGCTGTAAAGCATATATCTAAATGCTGCTAAAAACAGCTCAGGCAACATGGCAGATCCCATAATCATGTTCAAGATATAAAATTTAAAAAAATCTACAAAGAAAATAAAAACTGATTAGAAAAAAGGATATGTGTCACTATCTGGTTTTAACTGGGAGAAAACTCGGGTAAGTGGTCAGCCTTAGGCCTCTTTCACACTTGCGTTGTGTGGATCCGGCGTGCACTTCTGTCGCCGGAAATGCCCGCCGGATCAGTCACAGCGCAAGACAACTGAAAGCATTTGAAGACTGATCAGTCTTCAAAATGCTTTCAGTGTTACTATGGCAGCCAGGACGCTACTAAAGTCCTGGTTGCCATATTAAGTAGTGGGGTGCCAGGGGAGAAGCATACTTACCACCCGTGCGGCTCCCGCGGTGCTCCACAATGACGTCAGAGCGCCCCACGCGCATGGATCACGTGATCCATGCGATCCACGTTCATGGGGCGCTCTGACGTCATTGTGGAGCGCCCCGGGACTCGGGAGCCGCACGGACGGTAAGTATGCTTCTCCCCTGCCTCCCCACTACATTTTGCCATGGCAGCCGGGACTTTAGCGTCCTGGCTGCCATGATAACCATTCACAAAAACTAAACGTCGGATCCGGCGATGCGCCAAAACGACGTTTAGCTTAAAGCCGGATCTGGATTAATGCTTTTCAATGGGCATTAATTCCGGATCTGGCGTTGCGGCATGTCTTCCTGCATGCTGCGGTTTTGTCAACGTCCAAAAAACGTTAACATACTGAACGGAAGACGTCCTGATGCATCCTGAACGGATTTCTCTCCATTCAGAATGCATTGGGATAATCCTGATCAGTATCTTTCCGTCCTAGAGCCCCGAGGACAGAACTCTAGGACGGAAAGCAAAAACGCAGATGTGAAAGGGGCCTTAGGGTACTTTCACACTTGCGTTATTCTTTTCCGGCATAGAGTTCCGTCAAAAGGGCTCTATGCCGAAAAAGAACTGATCAGGCATATTCCCATGCATTCTGAATAGATAGAAATTTGTTCAGTTTGCATCAGTATGCCTTCCGTTCAGTCACTGTCAGACGTTTTCGGCGGACATAATACTGTAGCATGCTGCGGAATTGTCTCCATCCAAAATGCCTGATCAGTCACCGGAATGCCAGATCCGGCATTAATTTACATTGACTTGCATCAGTGCCGGATCTGACATTGCGAAACAACTGAAGGACAGATCCGTCCTTCCGGTCTGCGCATGCGCAGACTCGGAGAACTTTGAAAAAACTGCAAGACGGATCCGTCCATCCGCATGACAAGCGGAGAGAAGGATCCGTTCTTGCAATGCATTTGTAGACAGATCCGCACCCGGATCCGTCTACAAATGCTGTCAGTTGTCACACTGATCGGCGGTTCCGGCAGGCAGCTCCGACAACAGGACTGCCTGCCAGATCACACGACTGCAAGTGTAAAAGTACCCTTACATGTAGATGTCCCAGGTTCAAATTCCAGGAGAGACTGCAAGTTTTTATCTTCAGTTATTTTTTTTTCTCCCCCATTTAACATAGAGTAAAAGACTATGGCCTTACTATATTGAGAATAGATGTTTTCTATGCTGGTTTATTCACAGGAACAAAATATGATTAAAAAGACAACCATAATATGTATTAGCTTTCTAAGTTCTCTATACTTAGAAAGCTAATACATATTACGGTTGTCTTTTTAATCATATATTGCGCCTGTAAATAAACCACCAATATATATATTAGTGTTCTAAACACAGAAAACCTCAAATTTTAACATAATAAGTAGTGTATATCATATGTTCATGCTAGGACACAGCTCTGCCCTCAGCATGCTGGTGTCTAGCCCCGTCAATGAAGGGGAGGGGAGTGTATGAAGAGCTGATGGGTGTTACAAAAGCAGTGCTCAAAGGATTCAGCTCCATCCCCTGGTGCTCCAACATTTTCATTTGCATATGTATAATAATGCAGAGATCTCTGCAGTTGTTTAACATACAGACAAAAGAAAGGTATCATTTGAATCAGCATGATCAACGCTATCAAGTAGTATGCTTGATTTAATAGGGTTGATCATGCTGATATACTTCTTTCTCATACAGAACTGCAGGATAATCTAGAAAATTCCAAGTGGCTGAGCAGAGTAAACCAATTAGAAAATACAATTGCATTGAGGGGTGTTTACACGTACTTCTATAACTGTCCAATAATCTAGCACCCACCAGCTTTTGCTAATGGTGGATTTAAAGTTGTTTTGCCATCACAGACAATGGGGGCATGTCGCTAGGATATGCCCCATTGTCTGTTAGGTCCGGGTCCCAGAGGTGAACAGAGAACGGAGTGGGGAAAGTAGTGAAGGGCGCACACTGGCTCGGCTATTTCCTTCAGCCCCATAGAAATGAATGGGAGCGGAAGTTGCGCATGCAGTGCACTCCCATTTACTTGTATGGGAGCAGCGCTTGGTGGTGGCCGGACACTGGGAAACCCGGGGGCCTCCAGCCACAACTCTCCCTGCTCCGTTCTCGTTGTAGGTGCGGGTCCCAGATATGGGTCCTAGCGATATGCCCCCATTGCCTGTGATGGGAATACCCCTTTAAGAAACTTTACTATATGCTACAGCTTTTATATTGTGGACGTCAATCAGAAAGTCTGATAAATCAACACTACAGCAGCAATACAGAGTTAAATTTCACAAAGACTGAAGAAAAAGACTGAATGTGGATAACCATGTAGGAAACTTTTGTTTCTAGGCAGTGTTTTTGTTCAAGGTTCTCTACAAAAAAAAAATAAACGCAGAGGCGTGTAAAGTCAAACTGCAAACGTTTAAAGTTCAGAAATTCACAGTCCATATTTATTGTAATGTGAGAAATGGGTACGAGGAGGCTCCTCTGGTCTCTTTCTCGTTGCAGCCGTGACAACAGTAGGAGGCAAGCAAATATAGTCACTATCAGAAGGAACACGGTTCTCCTATGAGATCCCACGCATCCAATGGTTGTTTTTGTAGCTTAGGTCTCATATTATTAGTGACTATAAAACAGTTTCTACATGTCAATCATGATTCTTACCTTCACAAGAGGAATGCAACTGCAAGTTCTTATAGTCAAAGAGAAGGTGATTAACAGAAAAAACAAATTCTTACCGTAGTGGTAGGAGAATGCAGTAACGTACAAAAACACCAAGCACCCAAATAAGCGTCACACGGAGACTGAGATACTGGAAGTTATGGTTTGTTCTTGTCAGAAGATTCCATGATATGAGTTCTTCTGAGGAGAATCTCTGGGTGACCTCGTCTTCTACAATAGCTTCAAAACCTTTTTTCGAGAAATAGAACACATCCGACAACTCAAAATCTCCACGCTGTAAGCACTGGCTCCTGCTCTGCCTCAGGCCCGCAATCTCTGCCTCCATTGGCGACTCATCTCTCTCAATGATACCTTTGAAAATGAAAAGAATGATAAAAATGTTGCCTTTTCTTCACAATCGCAAAAGGTTTGCCTGCTCACTAAAGCTGACGACATTCCTTGTTCTAGGCGGGGACTAGTAAGGGTACTTTCACACTAGCGGCATAGCTATCCAGCAGGCTGTTCCGGTGGGTGAACAGCCTGCCGGATCCGCCATGCCACAAGTACCCGTGTGCTGCCGCTCCGTCCCCTTTGACTATAATGGGGGGAAGCTATGGCGCAGCACGGCAGTGCACGGCCGGAGATCGCCGGACTAAAAGTACTGCAGGTCCGACTTTTTAGTAGCTCCGCCCCATTATAGTCAATGGGGACTGAGCAGCACGACAGTGCACGAGTACTTGCGTCATGGCTGTTCACCCGCCGCAACAGCCTGCCGGATAGCCATGCCACAAGTGTGAAAATACCCTAAGGGGAGTATGACTTATTTTATTTTTAAGGGATTACCCAATGATTACTGTAAAAAGTAACATTAAAATAGTACATAACAATTTCTTTCTAACAAAGCTAGAACCAGCTCTGTATCTAAAATACCGTAGATCTAGCTCTCTCCCCATTCTTTGCTGCAAGTGCTTTGCTAGATTCTCTTTAGGCTGGTAGCTCAGGGGCAGTATCCTTTATCAGAGGCATGTCCTTTCTGCTGCAGCTCTTGTCCTTTAACGGTCACAACTTCCAACAGAAGATTTGGCTGATGGCAATTGAAGGATGAAACTGAGCATGTACCACCATCTCAGTGAAGTGGACGGAGAAATAGGAAAAAAAAAAAAACTGGTAGCACTGTACAGATACATTCTATTGTATGAAATTTTTTATTACATCCAAATACAAAAGTATTAAGATCCAGGTGCTGGTTTGAAAAGTGTAGAATATTTTTTTTTTTTTGTGGGGCACCCACTTTAAACCTTTAATAGTAAAAGGATGTGCAACATGGTGTACTTTATTTCACATAAATGGAAATGGGCCTAACTAGTATTCGGTTCTCCCTCCCCCTTGGACCCATAAAACATGGGATGGGCTTGAGGGGCTAGGAGAACAGCACTTTTTTTGTTTTTAAAATCATTATTCCATTTCAAAATCAGTGGGTCTCTGTGCCTAAGAAAAAGCATAACAGTCTCTCAGGTGCCCATCAAAATGTATTCTCAAGATGGAGATTTAAGGACCTAGTACAACCCGTGAGACAGGGTCAAGTTCGAGGTTCATTGATGAGTGGGGAGGAGTTCATCTGTTCTGATCCCACCGAAAAGCTACTGTAGCACAAATTGCTTGAAAAGTTAATACTGGTTATGGTAGAAGGGTGTCTGAACACATGTAGCTTGCTGCCACAGACTGGTCAGAGCGCCCATGCTGACCCCAACAAAGGTGCCTACAATGTGTATTCCCAGAGAGGGGGTGATCACCGGGCATGGCTACTATCCCTGGAATTAGAATCCATGCCTACTTAGTCCCGAAGCCTTTCCCCTGCTATTCAGGTTCATTAGCCCCGGCTTTTTCTGGTGTGTCTCCATTGTCATGGTGCGTACGCATGCGTGGGAGGTATGGTCACACGGCCCAAACATGAGGAAGAAACCTAACCTCATTGGTTCCCGTTGAGCACGCGCCATGGCAATGGAGACACGTTGGAAAAAGCCAGGGTTAATTAAACAACAGCCTAGGTGCGTATACTAGACCGCAGCTGGGACCTAGAGCACTAAGCTATCAGAAGAAGCCAGAGGGTTTTATTCTAGCTACGTCCCCTGATGAACCTGTCTGATCAATGTAGCAGGGAAAAGGCGTCGGGACTAAGTAGGCATGGATTCTAGTTCCAGGGACAGTGGACATGCTGGGTGATAACCCCCTCTCTGGGAATACACATCTAGCTTAGGTAGAGATAATTAGGCTGCATAGGGTCAGTGTCCCAACGTTCTTCCCGTATTGGATTTGTCTGTGGTCTTCCCTGAATTGAGGAATTGATCCAGAACCACCCGCACAATATTGAACCGCAGTAAAGAGCACATCATTGTTAAAAGGGTGGATGAACAATGCATCTATCTGATATTTGTCATTTGAACCATGAGGGATCATCTCATTTTATAATTTTAATATTTCAGGTGTTTTTAATGTTATAGCTGACCGGCTACCAGGACTCTACAGCAGAATTTGGACGGTATGGATTACAAGTTTTTACCTCTTTAAAATAAAAAAAATAAAAAAGTATAATCAGAATGTTAAGTGCATGAAAGAAAGGCCTTGGATTGCTGCCTCGTTTATATCAGGAATACAGCAGATGCCCTTGATGCACATAAACTGAAGGCCAGAGTCCAAGAATCTCATATGATGGCAGCAATGTTTAATTCTGTGTATAACATATTTGCCTTTATTTCTTAAGTGCCAACTACCCCATGGTCCAATGCTCTGCTGCACTCTTAACCAGGGAGTGGGATTACCGCCAAATCCAGGATACTTTTGAATGTCCTTCCCTCCCATATATTCCCATCTGCTCAGAACAAAGGGAAACTGGTGCTTGTGTTTGTACGGCTATAGCAGCGTTTCTCAACCCTTTTCAAGCCAAGTACTTCGAATATGTAGCAATCAATGCAAACTTTTCCCTGTGGTCCACCTATTTATGTAGTTCCTATATAAATGGGTCGAGCACAATAAAAAACTTGTGTATGCAAGCTCCCCCCCCCCTCCCCCCCAAATTGGGGGAAAAGAAAAGAAGAACTCCCTGTAGCCAGTTTTGTAAAATAGTCCAAAAAGTATATATGGCACTCTACGTCAGATCCTGAAAGGGATACAAACCGCATAACAGACCCCAAGGAAATTCAATGTGAGGTTTTATCTGGCACTCCCCTTTTTCTTATTTTTCCATCCATCACGGAGGTGGTCGCACATGCTCAGTTCTTTCTTTAACTGCCTCAGCCAAATCTGCTGTTAGCTGCGGCAGAGGTGGTAGAAGAAGCACGGCATAGTCGGTGGGAGGATGGCATTTAAGAGGTTATACGAGAATTATCTTGGACAAACCCTACAAAGTCTGAAAAAAACGAAGAAAACTTATATACACACCTGTTTCTCCAGCGTGGTAACGTGCCTGGATTCAGCAGGTGACTGCAGTGGGATACAGCTAAAGACTGAGATTGGCTGCAGTGGTGACATGCCGAATCCAGGTAGTTTGTGAAGAATCAGCGGCGATGTATCCAACAATTGCAGCAGAGAATAGCACTGGAGAAACAGGCAAGTATGCCATATTTTTTTCATAATCTCGGACGCCTTTGTGAGATGATGTGCTAACTCTGTAAATTGGCTGCCACATCAGTTCCCCAGCAACTAAATTTTGTTTTTTTGACTCTGGGCTATAGTACAACTGAAGACTAATGTGTCCTACGGTTTTACACCTACAATACAGGTTGTGTAGAGGGAGTGATAGAAGCTACAGTAGAAACCAGTTATTCCAAGTTCATAACAAACCTGTCTTGACATGCAGAGCATTAACAACAGACACACGCACTGAACCCATCCCTACAATTGTTGCATTTGAAAAAGAAAACAAAAAATACACTTTTTTATCTTGTACACATAACCACACCGTGAAATATAAAGACAACAAACTATTATAAAATGCATGAGGACAGAACTGCATTCACTGAAATAATGAAGGTTTCCATTGCATGACAAACAGATCTTAAAATGTGTACTGAATATACATTGAGAATATGTATAACTTCTAAGGCTATATGTTGATATACTGTACATTAAAATTTGGTGCTGCACTTGACTCTCAAAATGCATTCATGTCTACCCACACAAAGAGGTTAGTGTAAATCAGCCTTATTGGGTGACAAAAGGCGGCTTCAAATACAGGGAACAGAACAAAGAGACCACTTACAATATCCCTGTAGGGGACCTTTAAAAAAAATAAAAATTTGCATAATGTCTGTGCTTCTTTGTACAACCATGACTGTGAAGGAACAGGTGTTTAAGGCCTCATGCACACAACCGTCGTTGTGGTTCGCGTCCGAGCCGCATATTTTGCGTCTCGGGTGCGGTCCTATTAACTTCAATGGTGCAACAAAACATGGGGACAACACTCCGTGTGCTGTCCACATCTGTTGCTCCGTTCTGTGCCCCCGCAAAAAAAAAATAGAGCACGTCTGGACAAGAATAGGCATTTCTACAATGGGCCGTGTTCCATTCCGCAAACTGCGGAATGGAATGTGGAGCAGCTTTTGTGTTTTGCGGACCGCAAAACACCAACGGTCGTGTGCATGAGGCCTAAGCCACATTATTCCTTGTTCCAGATGTACAGCTAGATGCATTTCACTCAGAAGCAGGTGGCGAATACCTTTTGTGGTTTGCTACTTCCCATGTTTGTCTATGTTTGTTTTCAGGCTCAGGTAGGAGGCTTCTGTGAATTCAGAAGCGGTGTAGAAGCTGTTCTTTTATCAAGCTCAGAATCTCAGCTAGTTTGCTACTTACACTATTCTCTATTAAATGAAATGAAATTGTGTGAAAGCACAGTGACTCTTTAAAACATAATCGATAGAAGGAGAGTTCCTCTAGAAATTATCACTTACAGATAGGATCAGCAACCTCGGGCACTCCAGCTGTTCAGAAACTACAACTCCCAGAATGCTTCATTAATTTCTATGGGAGTTAGAAGAGAAGCCAAGTAGGTTTGCATAGAGGGAGTTGTAGTTTCACAGCAGCTGGAGTGCCGAAGGTTGCTAATACCTGACTTAGAGGGTGAATCAAAGAGTGAACCCAGACCCTAAATGCGTCAGTAAAGCTTCCCATACCCTGTAGAGCTCTATAGTGGAGAAAAGCATAGAGAGTGCATAGAGTGAGAACCAAATACTGTAACTGAAATAAATAGTAGTAAAGACAAATGGCTGCTCACATTGTAATGTTGTGAGAAGCCATAAAAACTGTAGTCGGCATTAAATTAATGAACATTTGCTGCTTGTTCTTGCAGATCTAAGTCAATACCCGGCTATGCCGTATATGGTGCACTCTGGTAGTCTGTTCCTCTGCCGGAATACACACAGGAGATGTGAACAATACAATGCATGCAAGGAGTCAATTTCTCACTGTAGATATATGAATAAAGTGAACAGCGGGGCAAGATGAGGGGTTGTCCTATCTAGGCCTAGCCCACAATGAACGCCAGCCCAGGGTGGCCGGAATTACAGAAATATCTGAGTGGCTGGTGCTCCACCATTTCTGCAGTGAATGGGAGCTATGCAAATAGTACAGCACAGCATTTCTGTATTTCAGGAGAACAATAGTCTTGATAAATCTCTCCCACAGTACCTTGCCTGTATTATTTCATCTCTCCATCCTTTCAGTACCGTATTATAGGCATGTTTAAAGGGTTGTGCAGTACCAAGAGACTGATGACCTACCCAGTTTTGTATTGTCAGCCAGGGTGTCGCACACCTGCACATTTACGGTATTTCATTTCAGGCTGGGCTGACTAACTTTGTGTCTTATTTTTGCTGTACGTATTTGGCGGTGTGGCAGCCTCCATTATGGTCAGACACTCCTAAAATCAGTGCAGTATACAGATGGACCATGCTGTCGCTGAATTCAGTTGAAGCCTGTTGGCACAAGGAGAGTAGGGTCCCATCTAAAAGCAGTCATGTGGTACGCGGGTACAAATGATTTTTGTTGCTATGCTGTTGCATAGCGTTGGATTTTCTGTCTTGAGGATGGGACATCAATCTCAAATCAGTGGGGTGTGACTCCTGGCTTCCCCACTGATCATCAGTTTGAAGAGGCCACAGCCGTTCGTCCAGTTCAAGTGAATGCGAGAGGAAACTGTGATTACATTGCCGACACAATCCTGAAGCTGTTCAGGTATGCTGAGCAAGAGGTAGCACTGCCACAATAGCTGCCGCCTCTTCAAACAGCTGATCGTTGGGGGGTCTGGGAATCGGACCCCATCTGATCTGATATTGATGGTCTATCCCGAGGACCAGTCAACAATATAAGGACACCGAACAACCCCTTTAAACAGGATCTGTCAATATTGGAAACTTCATATAAAAAATAACCCCTTGGCGCCAAAGGCATTTTTAGTTTTTTTTTTTTAGTTTTTTTTCTTTTTATGAGGCAAGGAAGCCAAAAAAATGGCTGTTCTGGCACAGTTTTTATTTTTAGTTTTTTACAGTGTTCACCTGACAGAGTAGATAATGTGATATTTTTATAGAGCAGGTGATACCTAATATGTCAATTTTTTTTGGGGGGGATTTACACAATAAAAATTATTTTATTTTTTTTTTAATTATGTTTTTGTGTTTCCATTTTCTAAAATACTTTTTTTTATTTTTTAGGCGATTGTCTTAGGTAGGGTCTCATTTTTTGCGGGATGAGATGACGGTTTGATTGGTACCATTTTTCGGGAGCTATGAATTATTGATCACTTGGTATTACACCTTTTTTTATGGAAGGTGATAAAAAAAATTGCTTTTTTGGCACATTTTTTATGGCGTTCACCAGACGGAAAAAAAACTCTCGGAAAACTGCCTTCATATTCCATCAGTGGGGACCTGACACTAGCACTTTCATTGGAACTAGAAGCAAAGTTCTGTTCAAAGTGTAGTGGCCTACAGTGGTAGGTTGCTGTAGCTAAACTTTCCATTCACTTCAATGGAGGAGGAGTTGCAGAACCCAGTACGGTCACTGCACTTTGAACTAAGCTCTTATTCCTGCTCCATTCAAGAGCTAGATCTGGCACCAGAGGCTGCAGGGAACAGCTGATCAGTGGGGGTGCCGGGTTTCAGACCCCACCAATGAGATATTAATGACCTAGCCTGAGGATTCGTAATCAGTATCAGGAGCCTGAAAAACCCCTTTAACTACATACACTCAACGGGGGTGAAGGGGCTAAAGGGAATGTAAAGTCAGTAACTAACCTATAATAGTTTTCGTTTTTAGCTTTTTGTTTTAAAAAAAAAAATGTTAGTGATTCTTTTTATATATATTTTAAAACAATCCTCTGACCACTGAGCCTAGGCTGCGATTGTTTTGTAGAGATCATTTCTCATCATCGCGTTATCACAGACTGAATTACATGTAAAGGCTATTTTACATTATATATATATATATATATATATATATATATATATATATATATATAGAAGGCAGCACTTAAAAACGGTGAAAAATGTGGGTAGTTAATTAACCCATGTGACAGCTATATATACGCATACATACATATACATACAGATATGTGCACAGGTCAAGAATCCTGTGAAGTCATCTCCAACAGGAAGATGACAAGCGGAAAAGTGAGGTAGCAGCAGCGGGGGAGTGATGGAGTTGGAACCCAGCGAAAGGGAACAGGTGAGTATGCTTCCCCCTGCAGGTTCGGCGTCGTGTCTGCCCAAAAGGCCCTCCAGGGTAAACCACCCTTTAAAGGGTTTCTGTCACCAGATTTAACCCTATTAAGCTAGCTCACATTAGCGATGTGCTAATGTCAGCTAAACCTAACTATGCTATTCCTACTTTTCTAACTGCCCTCTTTACGCCAAAAATCTAACTTTTATAATATGCTAATTAGCCTCTAGGAGCAAGGGGGGGGGCGTTGTTCCTGCTCTTAGAGGCTCTGTTCTCCCACCTTTGTCGCCTCCCTCCATGTCCCGATTGACAGGGCCAGGCAGCGCTCGCATCCTTCTGCCAGCCCTGTGCTCTGATGAAATCTCGCGCCGTTCTGAATTCAGCACAGGCACGGTGAGGAAGCTGGCAGCCGGCGAGCATCTTTCCCTCACCGCGCCTGCGCAAAATTCAGAACGGCGTGAGATTTCATCAGCGCACAGGGCTGGCAGAAGGATGCGAGCCCATAATTATAAACATTTCCTATACTAACATGATTCATGCAATATCTGTGGATAAATGCATTTTTACATTATTTGTACATAAAGGTTTATAATTCCGGTCTGGATTTTAATCTAGGTTACCATAGCAACAAGCAAAACTGCTTTTGAACAACAGAGCCTTAGGGTACTTTCACACTTGCGGCAGAGTGATCCGGCAAGTAGTTCCATCGTCGGAACTGCCTGCCGGATCCGTCAAACTGGATGTAAACTGAATGCATTTGTAGACGGATCCGTTTCACAAATGCGTTGCAAGAACGGATCCGTCTCTCCGTCCTTCAGGTATTTCTAATGCTGGATCCGGCACTAATACATTCCGGCAACTGATCCAGCATTTTGGACGGAGATAATACCGCAGCATGCTGCGGTATTATCCACTCCCAAAACACCGTTGACGGAGTGACGGAATGCTCTCCATTCAGAATGCATTAGGATATAACTGATCAGTTCTTTTCCGGTATTGAGCCCATTTGACGGAACTCAATACCGGAAAAGAAAAACGCTAGTGTGAAAGTACCCTTAAACGATTGAAAAAAAAATTCTAAAATGATCCTACTTGATATAGCTTTATCACAACTGGACAACACGGTATCTGCCTGCCATAAAGAAGTGATCATTACTTACCTCGCAGACCACACACTTCCACTCCAGTTCTCCTGGCCAGCATCCATTTAGCTGGCTGACTGGCCCCTCTGCTTTCAGCACTGAGTCCAGTCATTGGCTGCAGCGGTCACATGTTGTGGACATGACATCACCGCTGTACTCTGGTAAACAGATCCCAGCTGGAAGAACTGAAGTAACTGCCATGTAAATAATGATCACTTCTTTATAACAGGTGGATCCCCTGCGTTGCTGAATCCAGACCACCCCTTTAACACCCCCCTCCCCCAACAGTTACATCAAAACTGACCCAAAAAAAATAAATAAATAAATAAATAAATAAATAAAAAAAAATCGCCTTTTTAAAAATGTAACCATTTTATTGTAGATTTTGATTGATGTGGCAGGCACATCCCTGATACCATCTCCCTGGGGACATGTCCAAGTAACACAGGGAGAGAAGATCCTTTTTTTCTCTGTCTTGCATCCAGTCAGCACTGCCCCACTGCCCCCCCACACACCTCCTCCAGGCTGGCTGAGATCACAGCCAGCTGAAGAAGGGGAGGGCTACTTTAACCCTTTGGAACTCAGACTAGGTAGCACCTACAGATGTAAGCCTTGCCTTGTTTGAAAGCTAATCTTTCATAAAAGACCAAGATCACAGTGCTAGATGAGATACATAGAGACATACAGCTCTCACTGGGACCCATTTCTAAAGACTGTGTATTGCAATGCATTAAGGCTAGTGACACAATCTTGTTTAAAAGATTAGATTATCAGCTTTAAAACATGACAGAAATTGTGACTGTAGCCCAATGACATCCTAAGAAATTGGTCACATGGCCTAGGAAGAGGCCACGGTGCTAACAGAACGCCCAGCCTCTTCTAAAAGTTGATCGTCGGCAGTCCTGGATGTCAGACCCCCATCAATCTAATATTGTTGACCTATCCGGAGGATAGGTCATCCATATTAAGTCCTACATAACTCCTTTAAGTGTGTCAGTTAAAGGGGTTGTCCCATAAAAAATATTCTACAGTTTACAAACCAGCACCTGGATCTTAATCTTTTTGTATTTGCATAGAATAAAAATCCCTCAACCGCCCCCTGAACTATGATAGTGAGAGCATAGACACGCCCCTTGAGCAGTGATAGGGAGAGCATAGACACGCCCCCTTGGCTGCAGCAGAAAAGACACTCCCCTTGAGCTGCCAGCTTGATATAAGTCTAGCTGGACAATGAATGGGGAGATCTCTGGATCCATGCGAGGTACAGGGCTGGTTCTAGCTTTGTTAGGAAGAGGTTGTCATGTACTATATGGTGTCTGGTTTTCATTTTTTACATTAGTCATGGAGTAAACCCTTTAAGTAAAGTGATTTGAGATCATGTCTGATTCTTGAAAGTTTATCCATTTATCCCAAAATCACATAGAGACGGAGGCGAAGTATGTCACCAAAGCCGTGGAATAAGCAGTTTAGCCGCATTAAGGACATATAATGTCAGGGGATGTTTAGTAGGGGCTTATCTGTGGTCAAATACAGTAAGGATTAGGGAGAGAGTTTAACCTGGGTAGAGAAGATATGATTAATCCCATAGGGCAGGGGTACTCAATTGGCAGACTGCGGTCCAGATCCTGACCACGGTTGCCAGCTGTCCGTCCTCAGGATTAGATGGAAATATTTGACTGTAATATAGACCAGATGACAATAGGTTTATGGGTGACAAAAGTCAGGAAGCACACATTAGCTTTGCTAATCGGAACGGCAGCACAGGCAGAAAATTGTCATGGCCTTGGCTATTTTCAGAAATCCCATAGAAAGGAATGGAGAATGCCAAGCATGTGCGGGTTCATCTCAATTCAGCTCTTGAGATAGGAGCCGGTCCCAAAAGGTAGGACTCGCACGTGCCAGACATAATCAATATGCTATAAATGTCCACGTGGGACAACCCTTCACTGAACATCTGCCCACCAACCCCTGTAATTCAAATTCCGTATCATAATGCCAGTATAAGCAATTGTGCTGTTAAAATTCGTGAAACACGTCTGGAGGAGTATACAACAAAGATGACTGCTACAGTCTGCTCATTATTACACAGAACCTTCTATATGCTCCTCTTCCTCACTAAAGGAGGGACATTGAACTCTGCCCTATGGATCGACAGTCTCCAGCTGGGAGGACACAATATAACCTGACCCTGTAGCAAGGTGATGTAATCTCTCAGAAGAACATGTGATGGTATAAAACACATGAAAAGACATAATACATACCTACTTTTTCTGGCCTTTCTATAAATTTAGTGGCATCAAGGTCATTAGCCTTGGACTCCAGCCTCTGTGTCTGGTAGGTCGGAGCAGGCTTTGTGTGCCCACCACTAATCCTGCAACAGTCATTAAGGGAGCATTTACACGACCGGATTTTTGGTCCGCATCCGATCCGGATTCAATGGGACTGCAAAAGATGCGGATAGCACACTGTATGTCCATTCCGTGGCCCCGAAGAAAAGATAGAACATGTCCTATTCTTGTCCGTTTTGCAGACAAGAATAGGCATGTTACATAGTCTGGGACCTGCATGCGGCCGGCATCCATGTTTTGTGGATCCTCATTTCCTGTTTTAAATCGATCTGAGCTGGTTTCATAAGATTTTTAAGGTTGGCCCCTCTCAGACATTGATGGCATATCACTAGGCTATGCCCCCAATGTCAGATGAAGGTGAAAGTCCAACCTTTAGGACCCACTCCTAGCTCCAGAACGAGTCCCCAGAAGTCAAGGACAGCATAAATTGCATACGCCAGCGTGCTCTCCATTCACTTCTATGGGAGTTCTGAAAATGGCTGAGCAAGCGTGCTCAGCTACTTTTAGAAGTCCCATAGTAGTGAATGGAGGGTGCACTGCGCATGCACGACCACCTCTCCATTCACCACAATGGGACTCATGGAAATAGTCCAGCTGGTATTCCCATAGCAGTCAACGTCGGGTGGCAGCTCATGCATGGCTGCTCTCTCTTCACTTCGAGGGGACAGGAGAGGGTGGCAGACGTGGGACCTAAAACTATCTGATGTTGATGGCAAAGATATGCCATCAATGTCTGGGATGGGAATACCCCTTTAAGTGGCTGGACAAGCACTTTCACAGGAAGAAAGTTAAATCCTCCAAGAAGCTTTGGTTGTTGCAAGAGATGAAACTGTATTCTTAATTTTCCCTCGCCCATATAATGAAAACAAGATAGACGTAGTTTAGGTTTTTTCGGTTGGAAATAGATGGGTAGTGCATGAAATCAGAAGGTAGTGCTTATAATTTTTATTGTTTGGCAGCACAGTTTTCAATTTACAATGAGTGAAAATCGAAATCATTATTGACTCTTACCATTGGATGCAATCATTCGAAGTTTTTTTTGTTCTTCAAAACCTTTTTGAATCCTCCGAGTGGCCCACTGGAAGTAAAGAGACATACTGTCGTTTAGTCGGGAAAGTAAAAAGTAACAACCCACCATCGCCCCTATCAATCATTTATGCACCATTTACCTTCACAACCATTTGGCAAAAATTCCACATATTACACAAATATGATTGTGCGCCCATGGACGCAAATTGTTAGAATTTCATAAACTTATAAATTCAGCTCCCTAATATTCATTAGTCTAAAAGCTGATCAAAACAAGGTGAAATTGAAAGTAACTCTCCAATAAATAAAAAAATTTGCATTAACTGGGGAACAAACACTTACATGGGGACTAGAGATGAGCGAATTTCATATTTTGAAATTCGTTCACGCTTCGTTTGGTGGTAAAAGCAGAATTGCGTTATGGATTCCGTTACCACGGACCATTACGCAATTCTATGACGGAATGTATAACAGAATGCCTTTAGAGGCATTCTGTCATAATAAGTCTATGGGCTGCAAAACGAATCCGTCCCCTTTCCGTTATGCAGGGGAGTCCTCTCCTGCATAACGGAAACGGGACGGATCCGTTATCCAGGCCATAGACTTCTATTATGACGAAAAGCAAAACAGAATGCCTTTTAAAGGTATTCCATTATGCATTACATCAAAGAATTGCGTTATGGTCGGTGGTAACGGAATCCATAACGCAATTCTGCTTTTACCACCAAACGAAGCGTGAACGAATTTCAGAATATGAAATTCGCTCATCTCTAATGGTGACTTTCTTTCCATATTTTTAGTTGTACATCTGCTAATTCTCAGGCTTCTCTTCTGTCATCCAAGATGGATGCACCAGCTCTTAGACTACCTGATGTACACTGTTCATCATTAGCCCAAGACACTTCCTGCTTGCCCAGCCCTGCTCTTGGATTGGCTAGTACTGTTCACATGAGCAGTGTTGGCCAATCCAAGAGCCGCAAGAAGTATCTTAAGCTAACAAATGCACAGCGTGCATCAGGCAGTCTGAGAAGCTGTGCAGCCATCTTGGATAACTGAAGAGGAAGGAGAATGATACATTCCCCCCTGACTGTCTGAAAGTGACCTAAGGGTATGACTACAGCGCGATCATAGCATACGGCTGCAGTATGAAGACCTAGTGAAGACCACACTGTTTAGTCTGTCTGTATCGTTAATGGCCGCACGGCACCTTCAATACCGCGTGGGCAGTAACAATGCACACCGACTAAACTGTGCGATCTTCATTAATTCAATTGAAGCCTGCTGTCGTCATATGATACTGGTCCGCAGTGCGGCTGCCTAATAACTCCGGTGTCATACACTGAGGCTGCTACTACACATCGCAGATGTGCTGCCATTTTGAACCGGCAAAAAAAAAAAAAAATGCACCAACATAAAAACGCTTCAATTTTTTTTCAACAAATCCTGCATTACATTAATTGCAAACCTGAATTACCATATTGTTTGCCCTATAAGACGCACCTAGGTTTTAGAGGAGGAAAATCAGAAAAAAAATATATTTTTTTTATTAGTCTCCCAGGTGAAACCTCCAGTCTTCATCAGACCTCAGTTCAGACCCTCAATCTTCATCATACCCAAGATCAGAGCCTCCCCGCCCCAATCTTAATCAGATCCCAACACTCACTATGTACTGATGCCATACACAGTCAAAACACAGTGCAGCGTGACACTTAGATGAAGACAAGGGAGCAATGAGTACAGCCAGAAATAACAGCGCTTCACTCAGTGCGGCTCCTACACGCTAGTGAGCGCTTTCATAATGAAAGCGCTCATTACTATTCGCTTTATAAGACGCACTGCCATTTTCCCTCTACTTTGGGGGGGGGGGGGAGTGCGTCTTACAAAGCGAAAAATACAGTACTTTTTTTTTTTTTTTTTTAATACTTTATTGACTTTTCTCAATATCAAAACACAATATCATGCTAACAAAATAAATCTACTAGTATTTCCACCCCCTCAAGCATGCACGAAAAAAAAGAAAAAAAAAAAAAAAACTACTCACTCTTCATTAATTCCACCAGCTCCATAGCTTAGTACGTTTTTCAATAGACCCTCTTTGTTTATACAACATACATTCATACTTTTTAACTTTGTTGACTAGGTTTAGCCACGTTCGATGCTCTGGGGGGAACGAAGCAAACCACAGTCTAGAAATAATCAGCCTAGCTAGGAAAGACACTTTAACCAAGAGGCGGAGTTTGGAAGACTGACAGACTATCTCAGAAAAATCACCCAAGATCCATACTCCAGGCACAAATGGAATCTGAATCTGGAGTTTTTGTATCGAAGTGGTTTGAACCGAGTGCCAGTACTCCCTCACTGGAGGACAGTCCCAGAACATGTGTAAGTGATCGGCGCCAGGGCAATCACAACGCGGACAATTAAAAGAGTTCCTAAAACCTCTCTTTTGTAACCACAATGGTGTTATATAAATCTTATGGATAATGTTAAACTGTACTACAGTGTGATTAAAATTCTGTGAAAGATAAATCATATTCTTCAAAATATTGTCCAATACCGGTGAAGCATAGTTTTCAAGTGAAGTAGTCCAGGCTTTTTGTCCTGGAGAGTAACGTTCCGAAAAATAAAGCTTAATTAAGTGTTTATAACAATGTGAAATTTTTACTTTCATATGTGTTCCTCTTTCTAATAATAATTTGTGAAGAAAAAGTGGAGCTTCTATCTTAAAAAAGTGCCTATCTGAAATAGATGAGAGTGCAAAGCGTAACTGAAAATATGGGTACCATGCTATTTCGCCCATGTTTTCCTTTTGAGTAAGTTCCGGAAGGGACAAAATTTGCCCATTTTTTACCACTTGACTGAGATAATGAATATTTTAGACCTCCAGTAATGGCTGGCCTCCAGGTTCAAAAGAGAATAAAACCTTTTATTATGCCATATTGGAGTACAAATCAATGATGCAGTAACTTTACACCATTTCCTAATCAGCCTCCAAACTCTTATACTCAAACTGGAGAAAGAGGTATAATCTCGTGAATTTTTAAATAAAAAACTAGACTCCAATAGAGTATAATAATCTGAGAAGCCTGCTTCTATTACTAGTTTAACACATAGGGGACTATTTTTCCAGTCATTAAAAAAACATAGCTGTAAGGCAACAAAATATCCCTTAAAATACGGAAGGTTTAGGAAAAATACAGTACTTTAATTACAAAATAGAGTTACATTAATGTAATTCAGTTTTGCAGTGTATGTTGTTATAAAAACCGCATGCGCTTTTTTCTTGGTGTCGTTTTTTGCTGCGTCGTGTGGTGATTTCTAGTAGAAACCAGGATTGGAGCCTCGAACGACATAAGGTATAAGGGAAAGATCTGCACCTGTTCTGTGTTTTGAGCCCCATCTGGTTTTGGCTCAGAATCACAGATCGAAATCACTGACTATGGCTACGTTTACACGACGACAAAAGTCGCGCGACAAATAGGGCACAACTTCACTGCAACATTTGTCGCGCGACAAAAAGTCGCACTATTGTCGCGCGACAATTTTTATAATGGGAGTCTATGGTGTCGCATTGCGACATGCGACTGCGACACGACAGTTGCAGAAAAACCCATCCGGGATGGATTTTTTCCAACTGTCGTGTCGCAGTCGCAGCATGTCGCATGTCGCACTGCGACACCATAGACTCCCATTATAAAAATTGTCGCGCGACAATAGTGCGACTTTTTGTCGCGCGACAAATGTCGTCGTGTGAACGTAGCCTAATACACTGACGTGTGAACTTGGCCTGCGGAAGCATTCACGCAGCACATATTTTTTTGCCACATGTGGAGGCGCCTTTAGGGAAACTGCACACAACGTTGATTACGAGCGTTTTTTCTGCATTGGAAGGCTCTGCAGCAAATCCACAGCAAAAAAAAAAAACAAGTAACACATGTGGATTTGGTGCAGACATGCACAGAAATCCGCACGCTGAACTTCTGTTTTGTAATCTAGAATCGTGTGCAGGTCCCCTTAGGTTGCCCACACATGAGGTGGCCCAACAGCATGATCCACATGCGGATCCCCACTAATTGCTGGCATGCACTTGTACATGGCTTCTGCTCCGTACAGGCAGCTATAGACAAATGGCATCAATTGTGGCCAAGAGGTTCTTGAGATGCTAATATTCTTACTGACAATGGGGCACATTTACTAAGAACAGCTTTTTAAGCCGGTCTTAGTTTCCTCCTGGCTCTGATGCAAGATTTGTCTAATTCATGACGAGGCATGTGCCTCATCATACTGTAAATTAGGGGCATTTATCGCAGTCTACGCCTGTCTGGCATAGCTTTTCGCCAGCATTTATGCCTGTTGCCTGGCATAAAATGTTAGTAAAGTTGTTGGGCAGCCCTGGAATGGCCCCTGACAGGCTCCGATCATGCCCAGCTGCCGAACACTGTGAAAAATCGGCCATGCGACTAAATAAAAAAGAAATTTTTTAATTGAAAAAAAAGTTGAAAATCCCTTTAAAAATTCATTAAACTATTCACGCCGCCGTCTGCAAATTACAAGACACACAGCATCTGCCAATAATTTGCGACTTTTAGAGCTTTTCGCCACTTTGAAGCGCCTATAAAAGGGGTGGGGCGTCGCACGTCTCGCCGGATTTACTATAACTTACACCACAAACTGGCGTAGGCAATAGCCCAAGTCTGTGCCAGCCCCGAGCTGGCGTGGACTTGAGTTTAGGGCATACGGGGGGCTAGTTATGTGCCTTATTTATTAAAAAGCATTCGCCTCTTCACAAATCAGGAGCATCTTATTCCAAAGCACGGGAATCAAGACATATAGGGACGCCAGTCCTGATAAATCGTCTTTACCAATCAAACAAGCTCACTTTGAAAGGTTTATGACTTTATTGAACGGCTGTAAACAGGCAGATTATATGTGTGCTTCTAAGGCCGGGTTTATACTGAGTTTAGCGCTCCGCTGGGATTTCAATCAGAGATAAACATTTGAATATCCAACGTATACCCTTCAATGAGGCAAATGGAGGCCAAAATTCATCCTTGGACTTTTTATGACCTTTTTACTGTTCCCTTTTTTGACCAGCGGGAATAGCATTGTCCACACCACGCCAACTGTCTGGCAAAAAACATATGGAAACAAATGGAAAGCCATTACTTTTTCACATCATTGAAGAAAATGGATTTGGTATGGTGTATGTTTGAAAAAAGTTTCTTGGGTATTAAAACATATACTCCAATCAGAAAGCCCAGTGGAAGGGTAAATGGAGGGGTAAATGCAGTGCGAACCAGGCTTTAAAAGGGCTGTGCACCTTTGGTGGGGGTCCTCCTTACGTCCTTCCTGACACTGACTCCTGTTATCTTCGCCTGCAAAGGGAAGTATACTTACCCGCTTCCAAGCGCTGGCTCCGCGCTCCTTTGCACCTTGGCCTCTGCTGCTTCGCTGGGCCTGTTTGACACCACTGCAGCCAATCATTGGCCTCAGTGCTGACCTGTTCCCTTGTATATAAAGTATCAACCGTTACCTTCATTCATTAAACCAGGCATACTGCCTGCTAGGGTTGATCATGCTGATTAAATGAGTTCTCTGGAAATGATTTAACATCCAACAACCTGTCCTAGAATGTGAGCAGTACTGGTTGACTCCACTTGCAGAACTGCTTGCCTATACTAAATACCCCACTTGCCTATACTAAATATTGGTGAGTTTCCTGTCAGGCTGCTCAGCCATGATGGCATATCATAGGCAGGATCACATCATTACCATCTAATGTGGAGCAGTGTAGCGTGTAGTAACGGCCTGTGCCCTCACCCCCTTGGCAGCTCTGCAACAGTGGCAACCAGTCCTCTTCACATTCTAGGACAGGTTGCTGGTGAACTCCTTTAAAACAATGTGGGTCATTTACAAACCTTTTTATTGTAGCTTTTTGCATAAAAATAATAGCAAAACGACCCTTTTTTGCAACTTTTTAAAAGCCCATGCGACAATATTTTGTTGCACTGCCATTTTTGCGCCATGCTTGGCATTCCTCCTCTGAAGATGCCAATGCTTCCACTTCTGGGTGAAATTATGTTGTCAGAACCTGGGAGTGAGATGTTTACCCCTGTCAATCAAATGTGAGTGGGGAGTGTACTAAGCATCAGCTGTAGTGGTGCTCCTAGCTCTACTGCCAACGTCTCGGTGCTCCAACTAACTAATTTGCATAAAGATAAAAGTAATGATAAAAAGAGAAGACCATATTCTTGTAATCAGCATGATCAACCCTACTAGGGAGTATGCCTGGTTTAATAGGGTTGATCATTAAATGTATACCAGCTTATAGCTTGATTAGATTTCAAGATTTGTTTGGAGCACACAAATGGACAAATATATGAAGCGCATCATAGCCTGGTGCATCTCAATAAATTTGATTATCATTGAAAAGTTAATTTCAGTAACTCCATTCAAAAAGTGAAATTCATATTCTATAGATTCATTACACACAGAGCGATCTATTTCAAGAGTTTATTTCTTTTAATGTTGATGATTATGGCTTAAGGCTAAATGCACACGACAGTTGTTTTTTGCTGTTCACAAATCGGGATCCACATAAAAAACATGGTCCATCAGTTTTTTTTGGAGGATTCCTTTGTTTTCACAGATCCCTTGTAATAAATGCCTATCCTCGTCCGCAAATTGACATGCGCTACTTTTTTTTGCTGAAGGGAAACACGGACAACGGACACGGAACACAAACAGATGAACTCTCAGCATTTTTTTGCTGACCCATTGAAATGAATGGGTTCCTGTCCTATCCGCAAAAAAGACTGGAACGGAAGCCAAGAAAAACAACTGTCGTGTACTTGTAGCCTAAAGCTAATGAAAACCCAAAAGTCAGTATCTCAGAAAATTAGAATATTGTGGAAAGGTTCAATATTTGAGACTCATGGTGTCACCATCTAATCAACACAAAACACATACAAAGGGTTCCAAAGCCTTTAGATGGTCCCTCAGTCTGGTTCAGAAGACTACATAATCATGGGGAAGACTGCTGCTGACTTGATAGTTGTCCAGAAGACAGTCACTGACACGCTCCACCAGGAGGGTAAGCCACATAAAGATAATTGCTAAAGAAGCTTGGCTGTATCCAAGCACATTATTGGAAAGTAGAGTGGAAGGAAAAAATGTGATAGAAAAAGATGCACAAACAAAAGGGATTACCGCGGGCTTGAAAGGATTGTCAGGAAAAGGCCATTCAAGAATTTGAGGGAAATTCAAAAAGAGTGGACTGTGGCTGGAGTCAGTGCTTCAAGAGCCACCCCACACAGATGTATCGAGGACATGGGCCACAACTGTCACATTCCCTGTGTCACACCACTCATTAAGGTACTTTTACACTTGCGGCAGGACGGATTCTGTAGGCTATTCAGCCTGCCGGATCTGTCCTGCCGCAAGTGCCCGTGCACTGCCGTGCTGCCGCTCAGTCCCCATTGACTATAATAGGGCGGGGGGGCGGAGCTACGGAGCAGCATGGCAAAGATTGCCGGACTGAAAAGTCGGACATGCGAACTTTTAGGCCTTATTCACACGTCCGCATATATGTCCGCATGTATTCCGCAATTCTGCGGAATACATGCGGACCCATTGACTGTGAATGGGGCACGGAACGATGCGGAGAGCACACACTGTGCTCTCCGCATCAGTTTTTGCAGAGCGCGCCGCCGATCTTACGGCCGCAGCTTCGCAAAAAAGTAGAGCATGTCCTATTCTTGCCCGCAATTGCGGACAAGAATAGACATTTCTATGGGGCTGCCGGCCGGGTGTGTTTATGGATCCGCAATTTGCGGATCCATAAACACTACGGACGTGTGAATAAGGCCTTAGTCCGGCGATCTCCCCGGCCGTGCACTGCAGTGCTATAGTCAATGGGGACGGAGCAGAATCCGTCCTGCCGCAAGTGTAAAAGTACTCTTAGCTGTAAGCCACAATCATCAACATAAAAAAAAAAAAAAAAACGCTTGAAATAGACCACTCTGTGTGTAATGAATCTATAGAATATATGAGATTTACTTTTTGAATTTTATTACTGAAATAAGTTAACTTTTTGATGATATTCTAACGCATTGAGATAACCCTGTACATAATACTAGCTTTTAGTTAATGTGCTTTAGTTAATGTATTCTTCAATCAGTGCTGCCAGTGTAAGGGTACTTTCACACTGGCGTTTTGGATTCCGTTTGCGAGATCCGTTTCAGGGCTCTCACAAACGGTCCAAAAAGGATACATTCTGAATGGATAAGGATCCGTTCAGAATGCATCAGTTCGGCTCCATTCGGCCTCTATTCCGTTTTGGAGGCGGACACCAAAACGCAGCATGCAGCATTTTGGTGTCCGTCTGAAGAGGCGGAGCCTAACGGATCCGTTTTTAATTACAATGTAAGTCAATGGGGACGGATCCGTTTTCAATGACACAATATGGTGCATTTGAAAACGGATCCGTTTTGGACTTTGTCATTTTTCTTTTAACTAATGCAAACGGATCCGTTCTGAACGGATACAAACGTTTGCATTATAGGTGCGGATCCGTCTGTGCAAATACCAGACGGATCCGCACCAACGCAGTTGTGAAAGTACCCTAAGCCTGTCCAACTGGTAACGCAGTTCATAAACTTCAAGCAGGAATAATAGAGGAACGGCACATGTCAGGAGCGGTGACAGGTCTCCTTTCCAGGTGTTGTGCAGGTTTCTATATTGATGAGCTATGCTCAGGATGCACAGATTTTGGATCGTTATGTCTGAATGAAGGTTCTGGAGGTTGCAGGGAAGTATGGCCAGCTAGACAATCTGTCTGCAGTATTGGACTGTGTCGCAATGACTGAAGTGCAGGGAAGAGGGCAAACAATCTGGGCGCTACTTACCTCCAGCATTTTCACTAGGATCCTCATGTAGATCTCGGATATGCCCAGAGACATGCCAAACACGGAGGGTAACATGATGAAGACCCCTATGACGGTGAGCCATGCTGCCAGGATGTTGTATGCCAGGCTGCCGAAGTCGTCCATGGCTGGGCTGCCAGCCTGCCCCTTGTCATCTGTCTCTCCTCCGCCGACAGCAGGAAACACCGAACTTCTCTGGAAGATCACTGGGACTTCCTAGACTCTCTGACGTCACCCAGCCCCTCCCCCTCCTCCATGGCGGAGCACTGACGACCTCTGCTCCCTCCAGGATAAGCCGGGGCTGCTCTTTGCCCTGACCACAAGGTGAACTATTCACACCCTGTGGTAACCTGTATAATGGTGGGGCTGGGGAACGCAGTGATAAAGGGGTCCTCTAACCATCAGATCCCCCCACTTAGTTACACCTTGGTGCCCCAGCCAGTTTCCATTTTTCCTTCTTTAGCTTTCCATAACTCCATAACATAATTTTTTTTTTATCTTTCTGTGGAGAGCTTGTTTCCTGCGGGATTACCTGTTGAGACGAGCGAGTTCCACACTGCGGACTTGCAGTGCGAGTATGCAGCAGCGCCTGTCCTGACTTCCCAGCACTGCCGGGGTCGCATAGCATGACATTGATATATGATTAGTGTTGAGCGAACTTGTATTTTAAGTTCGGCGTCAAAAGTTCGGGTTCGGGTTCTCGAAGAATCGCCTTATGGATTCCAAATTCCGTTATGGTCCGTGGTAGCGGAATCCATAACGGTATTCTTCGATAACCCCAACCTGAACTTTGGCCGCTGAATTTAAAATACAAGTTCGCTCAACCCTATATATGATGCTATGTTACCCCCTAGTGCGGATGGGGGAAAGGGAGCCAAGCCCCGCTCCGGACAGCAGAGACACGGAGCATTAACATGATTAATAATGCTCCGTGCCTCTCTGTGACCTTTTTACTACAAAATCACAGTGAGATAAAGTTGTCACCATAATTGTGTAGTAAAAAGATCACAAAGAGGCACGGAGCATTATCAATCATGTTAATGCTCTGTGTCTCTGCTGTCCAGAGCGTGGCTTGGCACTCTTTCACGCAGCGGATAACAAGCACGGCATCCGCTTGTGTGAAAGAGCCCTTAGAGTTTTGGAATGTACTGGATAACACTGACATAATGCTGTCAGTGTTATCCAATACATCATAAATTAATATAATGCTATGCGCTCCCGTCAGTGCTGGGAGGTCAGGATTGGTGCTGCGCTGCGAGTCCGATGAGTGGAACTCACTCATCTGAAAGGGACGTAGGGCCTCTTTCACACTGTCAGTATTTTTGCATCAGTATTTGTAAGCCAAAACCAGAAATGGGTCCAAAACAGAAGAGGTGCAAATATTTCTGATACCTTTTCTCTGTAGGTTCCACTCCAGGTTTTGGCTTACAAAATACTGACCAAACACTGATGCAAAATACTGAGTGTGTGAAACAGGCCTTAGGCTAGTTTCACACCTGCGGCCTTCCCCTCTGGCATAGAATACCAGGAGTCAGCCGGACAAAGATCATTTTGTGCAGCCTTTTTTGTCCAGTTCATTCCATTCCCTGAATATTTGCCGGGGAGCAGCCGGATCTCTGCTGGACCCCGTTATAGTTAATGGGAGCAGACGGCAGTATCTGGCAATGCCAGTTCCGGAGGACTCTGACAGGCTTTTTTCTGCCGGAGCAACCTGCCAGAGTGTTCTGCCGCAGATGTGAAACCAGCCTTAAAAAGATTACAAATTGATATAGAGCTCATAGTCTGGTGTAAACGCTGCCTCCAGTCAGTGCACAGTCTAGTGTAAACGCTGCCACCAGTCAGTGCACAGTCTAGTGTAAACGCTGCCACCAGTCAGTGCACAGTCTATTGTAAACGCTGCCACCAGTCAGTGCACAGTCTAGTGTAAACACTGCCACCAGTCAGTGCACAGTCTAGTGTAAACGCTGCCACCAGTCAGTGCACAGTCTAGTGTAAACGCTGCCACCAGTCAGTGCACAGTCTAGTGTAAACGCTGCCACCAGTCAGTGCACAGTCTAGTGTAAACGCTGCCACCAGTCAGTGCACAGTCTAGTGTAACCGCTGCCACCAGTCAGTGCACAGTCTATTGTAAACGCTGCCACCAGTCAGTGCACAGTCTAGTGTAAACGCTGCCACCAGTCAGTCCATAGTGTAATGTAAACGCTTCCACCAGTCAGTCCATAGTGTAGTGTAAACGCTTCCACCAGTCAGTCCATAGTCTAGTGTAAACGCTGCCACCAGTCAGTCCATAGTCTAGTGTAAACGCTGCCACCAGTCAGTCCATAGTCTAGTGTAAATGCTGCCACCAGTCAGTCCATAGTCTAGTTTAAACGTTGCCACCAGTCAGTCCATAGTCTAGTGTAAATGCTGCCACCAGTTAGTCCATAGTCTAGTGTAAACGCTGCCACCAGTCAGTCCATAGTCTAGTGTAAATGCCACCAGTCAGTCCATAGTCTGGTGTAACTGCTGCCACCAGTCAGTCCATAGTGTAGTGTAAAAGCTGCCACCAGTCATTCCATAGTCTAGTGTAAACACTGCCACCAGGCAATCCATAGTATAGTGTAAATGCTGCCACCAGTCAGTCTATAGTCTGGTGTAAAGGCTGCCACTTGTCAGTCCATAGTCTAGTGTATACACTGCCACCTGTCAGTCCATAGTCTGGTGTAAACGCTGCCACCAGTCCGTCCATAGTCTAGTGTAAATGCTGCCACCAGTCAGCCCATAGTCTAGTGTAAACTCTGCCACCAGTCAGTCCATAGTCTAGTGTAAATGCTGCCACCAGTCAGTGCACAGTCTAGTGTAAACTCTGCCACCAGTCAGTCCATAGTCCAGTGTAAACTCACTGCCACCACAGTCTGGTGTAAATGCTGCCACCAGTCAGTCTATAGTGTAGTGTAAAAGCTGCCACCATTCATTACATAGTCTGGTGTAAACGCTGCCACCAGTCATTCCATAGTCTAGTGTAAACACTGCCACTTTAGTCCACAGTCTAGGGTAAATGCTTCCACCAGTCATTCCATAGTGTATTGTAAACGCTGCCACCAGTCAGTCCGAAATCTAGTGTAAACGCTGCCACCAGTCAGTCCATAGTCTAGTGTAAACGCTGCCACCAGTCAGTCCATAGTCTAGTGTAAACGCTGATTTGTAAATCTTTTTTTTTTTTTTTTTATTTATATGCAAGAAAAGCTAGCCCCCAGAGGTCTTAGAATAGGTATTGCCCTCGACCTTTCCAGATGACCCAGTATTCTCATACGAATGGAATGACTATCTAGATCAGGGGTCTCAAACTCGTAGCCCGCGGGCCATTTGCGGCCCTCAGTACAATATTTTGTGGCCCGCACCAACGGCCGGCCTGCGCAAAAATGAATGAATGAAAAAAAATCATCTGACTTACTGTAGTACTGCTGCAGCGCCACGCCACCCGCCCAGCGTGCGAGTACCGTCATGGCAACACACGGTCACATGGGCTCAGGGCAGGCCACGGGGGTGTGACAGGGTGAGTGAGCACGCCGCGGGGGCGGGAAGCAGCCAGAGCAGAGGGACTATCAGAGGCGAGCAGTCTGACAGCCACAGCGGTCAGAAAAAGATTGAATTGAAGAGTCGCAGGCAGCCAGCAGGAGAGTCAGGACAGGTCAGGTTGTGTTATGTAAGGGTAGCGAGTGTGGTATGAGTGACAACACAACATGGATGGCATGGAGGGGATAAATATGATAACATGGATGGAGGGGGGAGAAATGTGACAACATGGAGGGAGCCAGAGGGGGAGAAATGTGACAACATGGAGGGAGCCAGAGGGGGAGAAATGTGACAACATGGAGGGAGCCAGAGGGGGAGAAATGTGACAACATGGAGGGAGCCAGAGGGGGAGAAATGTGACAACATGGAGGGAGCCAGAGGGGGAGAAATGTGACAACATGGAGGGAGCCAGAGGGGGAGAAATGTGACAACATGGAGGGAGCCAGAGGGGGAGAAATGTGACAACATGTAGGGAGCCAGAGGGGGAACTTCACTCAATGTTTTATTCATGTTCAGGACACTCCATGTTCAGAAGAAATAATTAAAACTGTTAATAATGACATGTGAGGACTTTTTTTTGTGAAATCCCTTATGCGGCCCAGCCTCACCCAGACTTTGCCTCCTGCGGCCCCCAGGTAAAATGAGTTTGAGACCCCCTGATCTAGATCAATGTGCGGCAGGTTCCATTAGAATCATTATCAACAAAAGAAAAGCCCTTCCTGAATGTTACACTAGCAAAATAGAGAAAAATATAAAAGACTTACACCGGTTCTCGCTCCACCCAGACTTTGCAGTGATAAACCATAACCACACTAATAGAATCTACCAAAATGAACAAAACATTATAGCAAGCGAAGCCAACAAATTACAGAGAGATAGAACTGACAAGGAGCAAGGTAGATATAGACTACCTAGAAATAGAAGACATAACAAGTATGAAAGTGCCCAGGGAAATCTACCATATCCACAAGTCAGTACACCAAGAAAAACACAACACAAAAATCGAGAACATCACCTCACCAAAATTCCAGAACCCATTCCTTTACGAATCACCTCTATAAGAAACCCCAGTAACCAAGGAGGTAGAAAAACAAACACTGTACAGACCACCAGCAATGAAAGACATAGGGTTAACACTAAATCGGACTTAAAGGGATTCTGTCACCACATAAAAGCCCTGTGAGCTAAACATATGCTCATGTCCAGGGTAACATTCTGATTTCTAAGGTGGCCTTATAAAATATATTTGTGGCTTTATTCTGCTAAAAAACAGGTTTTACTAACCTGTCAATCATTAAATTAAGGTGCCCAAGGGGAGGTCCATGAATCCATAGTGCCCGGCTGCACACATCGCCGTTCAGTGCCCAGCGCCGACTACTACTCCTCTGTGTCGCCTCTCCCTCCCCCTCTTCCCGCTCCTCCCCCTTTGAGATCCCGCGCGTGCACTAGCCTGTGCGCATGCACGGGATCTCAAAGCGGGAGAAGCGACACAGAGGAGTAGTAGGTGGCACTGAACTCTGGGAAGGCGGCGCTGGGCACCGAACGGCGATAGGTGCGGCCGGGCACCATGGATCCACCAACCTTCCCTTGGGCACCTTAATTCAATGATTGACAGGTTAGTAAAACCTGTTTTGTAGCAGAATAAAGCCACAAATATATTTTATATGGCCACCTTAGAAATCAGAATGTTACCCTGGACATGAGCATATGTTTAGCTCACAGGGCTTATATGTGGTGACAGAATCCCTTTAAAGTCGTTGCTAATCATCCTGTGGACATCATTCATCTAGGTAAAAAAAACGATATAGACCCCCAGATTAAGAAATAAGAAAGGTACAAAAACACTAACCCCTCAACTCCAACGGAGTGAATAACCACTCCCCGCCTGAAGCATACAGACATTCAGACAACACAGAGAGCTCTTCTACCGATGAGTTTCTAGAGAAATTTAGAGCCTTAAAGTCCAAATATTTTGAATATAAGGCGCAACAGCCCTGGTTCCTTTTTTAGACCATGTCAAAAAATCACCACCATTCCAATCGACAATAAGGGATCTGGGGGACAAACATCCCCCCCAAAAAGCCATCACTCCACACATTACCCAGTATGTCAAACCAACTCCGGGAAAAATAAAATTAGAACACGAAGGTGTAGGGGAGGCCAGCAAAAAGGAAAAGTCAATCTAGACAAAAATTCTAGACAAAAAGGCCGACAAGAACCCACATCTACAGTAAATATTTTTAACCTTTCCTCTTAGATATTAACGACATCTGAACACAGACTATTACAAAAAGGGCTCTCTTTCTGCCCATATAATTCCATTGACCCATTTGAGCTATACCAAGACATGCAAACATTTAGAAGAAATTTGACATCAAAAGGCACTTTGAATTTAAAAACACCAAAAATACCCACGATAATAAAAACAATAACAACAGTCAAAATAAACCTTCTACATATATACATCAAGAAGTTCGTCCGAAATCAAACTTTTTTCCCCTTCAAAGCCAGGGGAACTTCATACCAACATTTTTTGACCTAGTATCTACAGATCACATTTAAATCCAAACCAACAACCCCTGGCCACAGAAAGAATCTAACTAAGAACGAAATCAACGCCCTAAAAAAACTCAAAAACAATAAAGATCTCATAATCCGTCCAGCAGATAAAGTAGTCTTGGGATACCGGGCGTATCTAGATTCCACTCAGTCACGAGGAGAATGAAGACAAGAGGAGGGGTGGGGGCGCACAATAGGGTAGTATGTCCAACACAATTGTATATTGGATAATTAAAAGACAAAGGTGCTCACCTTTGGGGTTGTGCGATAAATAGGCACAACCCTACTGTAGGCTTTTTAGGATTATGGACCCTTTTTACCAGGCCTGCAGCCGCAGAAGGCATTTCTTTGGGATCGGAGGCCCAATCCCCCAAAGGATGCTTATAGGAAAAAGGTGTTCTGGTCAGGCGCGAAATTACTGGAATAGTCGGTCTTTGAAGATCAGTTCTTCTTTATTCTGTAGTTCTTTCTATTCTTTGTAGCAAGTAGCTCCCCCAGTGTCCAAAACTCTGAACTAAGGGTAAAAACGCCTATAATAGAAGCACCTTGAGCACACAAGAAAACTGCTTGGAATGTGCAAAAAACAAAGGGACACAAGCAGTAATGTGCCTAAATCTCATCACCCAATAACATCCAACAAAGCCATCCGTGCAATACTAGCCAAACATTGGCATATTTTACAACAAGAACCCTACCTATAATCTACAGAAGGGCCCCAACGATTAGGAACATCTTAGCTCCCAGCAAGCTGAAACAACAGACTAGGGTCCAGAAGAAAAATGCATACAAACCGATTGGGAGTTTCAGATGTGGAACCAGACGCTGTCTGTGCTATAAAGGCATTACACATAATCGTACGAATTTTAACAAAAATGGGCCCACCTTCGAGTTTAAACATCATATGACATGCCAAACCTGCTACGTAATATACCTGATCGAGTGCAAGTGTGGCCTACAATATGTTGGTCTGACAACACAGGCATTGCACTGCCACGTAAACCAACATAGATATAATATCCAGAGGCAATGTTTCCAGACACAGTGCATCCACACCTGGGAAAGAAAAACATCCACTAAAAATCACCCCAATTGATTTTATACCAGAAACCCCATTTAACAGATTCAGCAGCTTACAAAAAAGAGAGGTATACTGGATTTATCAATTAGACACCCTCACACCGCATGGGCTAAATGAGATTAGTGAAACCATACTCTAGTAGGTCCTACCAATCCGTACTCTACCAACCCCTAGCCATCCCAACAAGCACCTATATCACCTGAGATCTATATATATATACATATATATATATATATATATATATAAGGGTATTTGAATCCGAGTTCACCCGCCAGTACATTCCCATGAAGTTCACTACTATAGGTGAACCATCTTGCCCCAGGAATAGGTAGGGAGTATACGCCGCATTGTACCTTCCCCTATATGACAACAAGTGCCCACGGACTGTACACTCTCGTCAACGGGGATCGCGCCGCTATTCTGCATCATGAGGTGTCACAGAAGTTTCTGTTTATAAGCGCTCTACTGACCAAGCCTTTTTTGCTGGAAGAAAGGACTACGATCTATACACACCACAATTCTTTATCTCATCTGTCACTCCGTAAGGAAGGAGACTAGATTACAGCAGCGCATTGTACTCAGGGCACCGTACAGGGTTGTCTTCTCCACACAGGGGGAGGCTGGATTACAGCAGCGCATTACACTCAGCGCATCGTACGAAGCTGTCCTCTCCGTACAGGTGGCGTAGCTGCATCGGCGCTCCTGTTTGTCATTCCTGAATGATACCGCCTGTAACCAAACCCCATCCCCACCTCCTCCACGCTCTGCCCTGCGCGCCCAAACACATTATATAAACAGCACATGTAACCATTTTATTGTATACCTTTTATTGTCCTGATGAAGGAGGCTGTTCGCCCTTAAAACACGTTGACCTGGAATAAAAACTACCCTTTTACTAATACCTACCTGGTATCACGTCTCCTGCCTACAGCGCCGACACAAGGGTTCTAGCTATTTTTTTATCTACGGATATTCTCATCCCGATAACCTCTTCAGGTTCACAGGCAAGAACCTTGGCTACAGTACAGGCATCCCGCATGCTGGACGGGCAAATACCAGCAAGGCAAATTGTAGTTGTTGTGACTCATCACAACAGTAAATAGTAAGCGCAACTAATTATATATTGCGATATTTACTTCATACAGCGACACACACGAGGCTCCGCCTCCTGTCTTCCTTTTTTTCTCTTATATCTACTAGTGTAAACGCTGCCACAAGTCAGTCCACAGTCTAGTGTAAACTCTGCCACCAGTCAGTCCATAGTCTGGTATAAATGCTGCCACCAGTCAGTCTATAGTCTAGTGTAAAAGCTGTCACCAGTCATTCTATAGTCTAGTGTAAACTTTGGCACCAGTTAGTCCATAGTCTAGTGTAAACATTGCCACCAATCAGTCCACAGACTAGTGTAAACACTGCCACCAGTCAGTCCACAGTCTAGTGTAAACACTGCCACCAGTCAGTCCATAGTGTAGTGTAAACGCTGCCACCAGTCAGTCCATAGTGTAGTGTAAACGCTGCCACCAGTCAGTGCACAGTCTACTGTAAACGCTGCCACCAGTCAGTCCATAGTGTAGTGTAAACGCTTCCACCAGTCAGTCCATAGTCTAGTGTAAACGCTGCCACCAGTCAGTCCACAGTCTAGTGTAAACACTGCCACCAATCAGTCCACAGACTAGTGTAAACACTGCCACCAGTCAGTCCACAGTCTAGTGTAAACACTGCCACCAGTCAGTCCATAGTGTAGTGTAAACGCTGCCACCAGTCAGTCCATAGTGTAGTGTAAACGCTGCCACCAGTCAGTGCACAGTCTAGTGTAAACGCTGCCACCATTCAGTCCATAGTGTAGTGTAAACGCTTCCACCAGTCAGTCCATAGTCTAGTGTAAACTCTGCCACCAGTCAGTCCATAGTCTGGTATAAATGCTGCCACCAGTCAGTCTATAGTCTAGTGTAAAAGCTGTCACCAGTCATTCTATAGTCTAGTGTAAACGCTGCCACCAGTCAATCCACAGTCTAGTGTAAACTCTGCCACTAGTCAGTCCATAGTCTGGTATAAATGCTGCCACCAGTCAGTCTATAGTCTAGTGTAAAAGCTGCCACCAGTCATTCTATAGTCTAGTGTAAACTTTGGCACCAGTTAGTCCATAGTCTGGTGTAAACATTGCCACCAATCAGTCCACAGACTAGTGTAAACACTGCCACCAGTCAGTCCACAGTCTAGTGTAAACACTGCCACCAGTCAGTCCATAGTGTAGTGTACACGCTGCCACCAGTCAGTCCATAGTGTAGTGTAAACGCTGCCACCAGTCAGTGCACAGTCTAGTGTAAACGCTGCCACCAGTCAGTCCATAGTGTAGTGTAAACGCTTCCACCAGTCAGTCCATAGTCTAGTGTAAACGCTGCCACCAGTCAGTCCACAGTCTAGTGTAAACACTGCCACCAATCAGTCCACAGACTAGTGTAAACACTGCCACCAGTCAGTCCACAGTCTAGTGTAAACACTGCCACCAGTCAGTCCCTAGTCTGGCGTAAATGCTGCCACCAGTCAGTCCATAGTCTAGTGTAAACTTTGGCACCAGTTAGTCCATAGTCTTGTGTAAATGCTGCCACCAGTCAGTCCACTGTCTGGTGTAAACGCTGCTACCAGTCGGTCTATAGTCTATTGTAAATGCTGCCACCAGTCAATCCATAGTCTAATGTAAAGGCTGCCACCGATAAGTCCATCATCTAGTGTAAATGCTGCCATCAGTCATTCCATAGTCTAGTGTAAACGCTGCCACCAGTCATTGCACAGTCAAGTGTAAACACTGCCACCAGTCAGTGCACAGTCTGGTGTAAATGGTGCAACCAGTCAGTCCATAGTGTAGTGTAAAAGCTGCCACCAGTCATTCCATAGTCTAGTGTAAACGCTGCCACCAGTCATTCCACAGTCTAGTGTAAACCGCTGCCACTGGTGAGTCTATAGTCTAGTGTAAACGCTGCCACCAGTCAGTCCACAGTCTAGTGTAAACACTGCCACCAGTCAGTCCATAATCTGGTGTAAATTCTGCCACCAGTCAGTCCATAGTGTAGTGTAAACGCTGCCACCAGTCAGTCCACAGTCTAGTGTAAACAATGCCACTAGTCAGTCCACTGTCTGGTGTAAACGCGGCTACCAGTCTGTCCATAGTCTACCAGTCAATCCATAGTCTAATGTAAAGGCTGCCACCGGTGAGTTCATCTTCTAGTGTAAACACTGCCATTAGTCAGTGCACAGTCTGGTGTAAATGCTGCAACTAGTCAGTCCATAGTGTAGTGTAAAAGCTGCCACCAGTCATTCCACAGTCTAGTGTAAACGCTGCCACCAGTCGTTCCATAGTCTAGTGTAAACGATGCCACCAGTCATTCCATAGTGTAGTGTAAACACTTCCACCAGTCAGTCCATAGTCTGGTGAAAATGCTGCCACCAGTCAGTCTATAGTGTATTGTAAAAGCTGCCACCAGTCAGTCCCTAGTATGGTGTAAATGCTGCCACCAGTCAGTCCATTGTGTAGTGTAAAAGCTGCCACCAGTCAGTTTATAGCCTGGTGTAAATGCTGCCACCAGTCAGTCCACAGTCTAGTGTAACCGCTGCCACCAATCAGTCCACAGTCTGGTGTAAACACTGCCACCAGTCGGTCTATACTCTAGTGTAAACGCTGCTACCAGCAAAGGTCGCAGTAACATCTGTAGAAAAATGGTCGGAGGAGTGATTTTACTCTTTTGGAAAAAATGTAGTGCGACAACTTGTTTTGAAAGTGGGCTGTAGTTTTTATTAGCACCATTTTGGTCATAAATTTATGTTCTATTTTCAGGTGTTGAGGCGAGATGGCCAAAATAAAAAAATTCTGGATTTATGCATTTTTGTTACAGCATTCTCGGTGCTAGATAAATAGCAACGGCCATGCACAAGAGATAACGTTTGTCGACCGTTATCTCTCCCAGTGCTCCCATATGTACATATGGATTCTGGGCTCTGCCGAGCATACATATGTATGGCAATGGGGATAAGGGAGACAGAGGAGGATTTGGAGGCTGAAAAGGAGGACAGGGAGGCTCAGAGGTGGACACAGAGGCTGAGATGGAGGATAGTGGGGCTCACAGGCAGAAAGGGTGTCGCAGAAGCAGGAGGGCTGAGTTCTGTATGGGAACCAGCAATGGCTGCAGTGATTGCTGTGATCATAAACAGGGCGATTATCGGGAACCCAAGGTTTGTTCCCGATAATTACTCTGTGGCCATGCTCATGAGGTATATGTTGGCAGAACTCTGCCCCCCCCCCCCATACATATGCATGAGAAAGAGAGGAGAAAACCTAGAGAACAACATTGTTACTTGTTTTTTTGTGCTTTTTAGTTTTTAGTTTTTTTTATGAGTATCATTATTAGGATTGCTTCGGATTCAGTGGTGTACATCTCAGCTCCACCATGGAATTTACTTAGTTAATAAGATGGTGAAAGAGGGCCGGAGTCAAAGGGTGTTTATAATATCTATATATTTATTTTATGCACTTATATAGCGCTACTATATTCCGCAGCGCTTTACAGACATTAGCATCAATCTCCAATGGAGCTCAAAATCTAATTTCCCCATCAGTGTGTCTTTGGAGTGTGGGAGGAACCCGGAGTGCCCGGAGGAAACGCACGCAAATATGGGGAGAACATACAAACTCCATGCAGATGTTGTCCTTGGTCGGATTCGAACCTAGGACCCCAGCGCTGCAAGGCACCAGTGCTAACCATTGTATATATACAGTATCTCACAAAAGTGAGTGCACCCCTCACATTTTTGTAAATATTTTATTATATCCTTTCATGGGACAACACTGAAGATCTGACACTTTTTGGGCACAATTTGACCATTTTCACTTAGGGGTCACTCACTTTTTTTGACATTGGTTTAGACATTAATGACTGTGTGTTTAGTTATTTTGAGGGCACACCAAATATACACTGGTATTCAAGCTGTACACTGACTACTTTACATTGTATCAAAGTGTCATATCTTCAGTGTTGTCCCAAGAAAAGATATAGTAAAACTCCTTGGGTCTTTCAAACGTTGGGAGGTATGTCCATGTGCGGTACAGGGCTGGTTCTAGCTTTGTTAGAAAGGTATTGTCATGCACTATATGATATCTAATTCTAATTTTTCACATCAGTCATGGGATAACCCCTTTAAGTAAAACAGCTAATTCCTGCTGACAGTGGACACCTGTGTGTGGTGCCAAGCCACATGCGATCAGCTGTAGAGGTGTCAGAGGGGAAAGCCAGACATGAGTCTTCATTCCCTACATTCTGCTGCCATCTGTTGGCCAAAATGCATATTGCAGAGACACTAAAAATAGTGTATTGCGATGTCACATTCTTAAACGAGCCTGATGAGAAAAGATTGTATGAAACAAGAATCAGTTTAATTCCTGCCCTGTCTATATGAACAGAACCCATTTAATTTTTGCAGATTTGAAGTGTGACAGTCTTTCTGTACTCCCACACGATTGGTTACGGAGAGTTAGGGAAACACGAGCCATGTGTTGGCTGCATCTCCCTGACCAACCGCGACTCCCATGACCGGAACTAACTGTATCATAGTGATTGATGATCACATCTAGTGTGAGTACAGTACAATAAAACCACCTAGCAGATAGGAATTGACTGTTCTCGTAGACTTACAGACAACAACTAGAGGTGGTAATTTTTGCCCTAAAACCACCAGAAAACAGAACTATGCATGAAACTACCTTAACAGGGTCTATGCTAACCCAAAGGAACAGAACATCAAGAGTATACATTTATATTACAGCTGACACTCAACTTTGCTGCAACGCATTTGGGTGTCAGCTGCAATATCAATATGATTCCTTTCATTTAACCCTTCATGATGCTGTGCTCACTAGCAACAAATGTGTCTGGGTAGTTAGAAGAAGGGGGCCTCTCTCTTACTCAATAGGTTTCCCTTTAATACAATCATGGGGTGTCAATAGGTTACCATGGCAGCAAGAGGTCTAGGGAAGTCTCCCAGATATGTCATTAGTGCATGCTCATTATGCCTTAGTAGCATACTTGCCAAATTTTGCAGAGTAGGGTCCAAGAAGGACCCTTTTTTACTCACTTCTCTGCACGTTTACAGGTACTGTACATGGAAGGCTGCTTTCTGGGAGAAAGCAGCCCTCCTTGTAGCTTTCAGGAGATTTGCCCCCTTGTCCAGGAGGTATCCCCCTTTTCCATGGCCCTCCTGGATGGTTCAGGAAAGTTGTCAAGAAAGCCTAATAGGCTGCCAGTAAGTTTAAAGGGAACCTGTCACCGTGAAAATGCAATGTAAGCTACAGGGACCAACTTAGCAGGAGGAACTGAGCAAATTGATATATAGTTTTATCAGAAAATATTCGGTATACCATGTATTTTATTCATTTAAATTCCTGCTTATTCTGGGCTTTGAAGACAAGTAGACGGTCCCATAAGTGACTGACAGCCTTCCCTCTATGATTGTGTATACAGATATAGCCGTCAGTCACTGACTGAAGACAAGGAGACAGTCCCATCAGTGACTGACAGCCTTCCCTCTATGACTGTGTATACTGAGATAGCTGTCAATCACTGACTGAAGACAAGGAGACAGTCCCATCAGTGACTGACAGCCTTCCCTCTATGACTGTGTATACTGAGATAGCTGTCAGTCACTGACTGAAGACAAGGAGACGGTCCTATCAGTGACTGACAGCCTTCCCTCTATGACTGTGTATCCAGAGATAGCTGTCAGTCACTGACTGAAGACAAGGAGATGGTCCTATCAGTGACTGACAGCCTTCCCTCTATGACTGTGTATAGAGATAGCTGTCAGTCACTGACTGAAGACAAGGAGACTGTCCTATCAGTGACTGACAGCCTTTCCTCTATGATTGTGTATACAGAGATAGCCGTCAGTCACTGACTGAAGACAAGGAGACAGTCCCATCAGTGACTGACAGCCTTCCCTCTATGACTGTGTATACAGAGATAGCTGTCAGTCACTGACTGAAGACAAGGAGACAGTCCTATCAGTGACTGACAGTCTTCCCTCTATGACTGTGTATACAGAGATAGCTGTCAGTCACTGACTGAGGGCAAGGAGACGGTCATATCAGTGACTGACAGCCTTCCCTCTATGACTGTGTATAGAGATAGCTGTCAGTCACTGACTGAAGACAAGGAGATGGTCCTATCAGTGACTGACAGCCTTCCCTCTATGACTGTGTATACAGAGATAGCTGTCAGTCACTGACTGAAGACAAGGAGACAGTCCCATCAGTGACTGACAGCCTTCCCTCTATGACTGTGTATACAGAGATAGCTGTCAGTCACTGACTGAAGACAAGGTGATGGTCCTATCAGTGACTGACAGCCTTCCCTCTATGACTGTGTATACAGAGATAGCTGTCAGTCACTGACTGAAGACAAGGAGACGGTCCTATCAGTGACTGACAGTCTTCCCTCTATGACTGTGTATACAGAGATAGCTGTCAGTCACTGACTGAGGACAAGGAGGCGGTCATATCAGTGACTGACAGCCTTCCCTCTATGACTGTGTATAGAGATAGCTGTCAGTCACTGACTGAAGACAAGGAGATGGTCCTATCAGTGACTGACAGCCTTCCCTCTATGACTGTGTATACAGAGATAGCTGTCAGTCACTGACTGAAGACAAGGAGACGGTCCTATCAGTGACTGACAGCCTTCCCTCTATGACTGTATATAGAGATAGCTGTCAGTCACTGACTGAATACAAGGAGGATGGTCCTATCAGTAACTGACAGCCTTCCCTCTATGACTGTGTATACAGAGATAGCTGTCAGTGACTGACTGAAGACAAGGAGACGGTCCTATCAGTGATTGACAGTCTTCCCTCTATGACTGTGTATACAGAGATAGCTGTCAGTCACTGACTGAAGACAAGGAGACGGTCCTATCAGTGACTGACAGCCTTCCCTCTATGACTGTATATACAGAGATAGCTGTCAGTCACTGACTGAGGACAAGGAGACGGTCCTATCAGTGATTGACAGCCTTCCCTCTATGACTGTGTATACAGAGATAGCTGTCAGTCACTGACTGAAGACAAGGAGACGGTCCTATCAGTGACTGACAGCCTTCCCTCTATGACTGTGTATACAGAGATAGCTGTCAGTCACTGACTGAAGACAAGGAGACGGTCCTATCAGTGACTGACAGCCTTCCCTCTATGACTGTGTATACAGAGATAGCTGTCAGTCACTGACTGAAGACAAGGAGACGGTCCTATCAGTGACTGACAGCCATCCCTCTATGACTGTGTATACAGAGATAGCTGTCAGTCACTGACTGAAGACAAGGAGACGGTCCTATCAGTGATTGACAGCCTTCCCTCTATGACTGTGTATACAGAGATAGCTGTCAGTGACTGACTGACGACAAGGAGACGGTCCTATCAGTAACTGACAGCCTTCCCTCTATGACTGTGTATACAGAGATAGCTGTCAGTCACTGACTGAGGACAAGGAGGACGGTCCTATCAGTGACTGACAGCCTTCCCTCTATGACTGTGTATACAGAGATAGCTGTCAGTCACTGACTGAAGACAAGGAGACGGTCCTATCAGTGATGACAGCCTTCCCTCTATGACTGTGTATACAGAGATAGCTGTCAATCACTGACTGAAGACAAGGAGACGGTCCTATCAGTGACTGACAGCCTTCCCTCTATGACTGTGTATACAGAGATAGCTGTCAGTCACTGACTGAGGTCAAGGAGACGGTCCTATCAGTGACTGACAGCCTTTCCTCTATGACTGTGTATACAGAGATAGCTGTCAGTCACTGACTGAGGACAAGGAGACGGTCCTATCAGTGACTGACAGCCTTCCCTCTATGACTGTGTATACAGAGATAGCTGTCAGTCACTGACTGAGGACAATGAGACAGTCCTATGAGTGACTGACAGCCTTCCCTCTATGACTGTGTATACAGAGATAGCTGTCAGTCACTGACTGAAGACAAGGAGACGGTCCTATCAGTGAGTGACAGCCTTTCCTCTATGATTGTGTATACAGAGATAGCTGTCAGTCACTGACTGAAGACAAGGAGATGGTCCTATCAGTAACTGACAGCCTTCCCTCTATGACTGTGTATACAGAGATAGCTGTCAGTCACTGACTGAGGACAAGGAGACGGTCCTATCAGTGACTGACAGCCTTTCCTGTATGACTGTGTATACAGAGATAGCTGTCAGTCACTGACTGAGGACAAAGAGACGGTCCTATCAGTGACTGACAGCCTTCCCTCTATGACTGTGTATACAGAGATAGCGGTCAGTCACTGACTGAAGACAAGGAGACGGTCCTATCAGTGACTGACAGCCTTCCCTCTATGGCTGTGTATACAGAGATAGCTGTCAGTAACTGACTGAGGACAAGGAGACGGTCGTATCAGTGATTGACAGCCTTCCCTCTATGACTGTATACAGAGATAGCTGTCAGTCACTGACTGAAGACAAGGAGACGGTCCTATCAGTGATTGACAGCCTTCCCTATATGACTGTGTATACAGAGATAGCTGTCAGTCACTGACTGAAGACAAGGAGGTGGTCCTATCAGTAACTGACAGCCTTCCCTCTATGACTGTGTATACAGAGATGGCTGTCAGTCACTGACTGAAGACAAGGAGACAGTCCTATCAGTGACTGACAGCCTTCCCTCTAAGACTGTGTATACAGAGATTGCTGTCAATCACTGACTGAAGACAAGGAGACGGTCCTATTAGTGACTGACAGCCTTCCCTCTATGACTGTGTATACAGAGATAGCTGTCAGTCACTGACTGAAGACAAGGAGACGGTCCTATCAGTGACTGACAGCCTTCCCTCTATGACTGTGTATACAGAGATACCTGTCAGTCACTGACTGAGGACAAGGAGACGGTCGTATCAGTGACTGACAGCCTTCCCTCTATGACTGTGTATACAGAGATAGCTGTCAGTCACTGACTGAAGACAAGGAGACGGTCCTATCAGTGACTGACAGCCTTCCCCCTATGATTGTGTATACAGAGATAGCTGTCAGTCACTGACTGAAGACAAGGAGACGGTCCTATCAGTGATTGACAGCCTTCCCTCTATGACTGTGTATACAGAGAGAGCTGTCAGTCACTGACTGAGGACAAGGAGGAGGTCTTATCAGTGATTGACAGCCTTCCCTCTATGACTGAGTATACAGAGATAGCTGTCAGTCACTGACTGAAGACAAGGAGGACGTCCTATCAGTGACTGACAGCCTTCCCTCTATGACTGTGTATACAGAGATAGCTGTCAGTCACTGACTGAAGACAAGGAGGCGGTCCTATCAGTGATTGACAGCCTTCCCTCTATGACTGTGTATACAGATATAGCTGTCAGTCACTGACTGAGGACAAGGAGGCGGTCCTATCAGTGATTGAGAGCCTTCCCTCTATGACTGTGTATACAGAGATAGCTGTCAGTCACTGACTGAGGACAAGAAGATGGTCCTATCAGTGACTGACAGCCTTCCCTCTATGACTGTGTATACAGAGATAACTGTCAGTCACTGACTGAAGACAAGGAGACGATCCTATCAGTGACTGACAGCCTTCCCTCTATGACTGTGTATACAGGGATAGCTGTCAGTCACTGACTGAGGACAAGGAGACCGTCCTATCAGTGACTGACAGCCTTCCCTCTATGACTTTGTATAGAGAGATAGCTGTCAATCACTAACTGATGTCAAGGAGACGGTCCTATCGGTGACTGACAGTCTTCCCTCTATGACTGTATATACAGAGATAGCTGTCAATCACTGACTGAAGACAAGGAGGCAGTCCTATCAGTGACTGACAGCCTTCCCTCTATGACTGTGTATACAGAGATAACTGTCAGTCACTGACTGAAGACAAGGAGACGATCCTATCAGTGACTGACAGCCTTCCCTCTATGACTGTGTATACAGGGATAGCTGTCAGTCACTGACTGAGGACAAGGAGGCCGTCCTATCAGTGACTGACAGCCTTCCCTCTATGACTGTGTATACAGAGATAGCTGGCAGTCACTGACTGAAGACTAGGAGGCGGTCCTATTAGTGATTGACAGCCTTCCCTCTATGACTGTGTATACAGAGATAGCTGTCAGTCACTGACTGAGGACAAGGAGGCAGTCCTATCAGTGACTGACAGCCTTCCCTCTATGACTGTGTATACAGAGATAGCTGTCAGTCACTGACTGAGGACAAGAAGATGGTCCTATCAGTGACTGACAGCCTCCCCTCTATAACTGTTTATACAGAGATAGCTGTCAGTCACTGACTGTAGACAAGGAGACGGTCCTATCAGTGACTGACAGCCTTCCCTCTATGACTGTGTATACAGAGATAGCTGTCAGTCACTGACTGAGGACAAGGAGACCGTCCTATCAGTGACTGACAGCATTCCCTCTATGACTGTGTATACAGAGATAGCTGTCAGTCACTGACTGATAACAAGGAGACGGTCCTATCGGTGACTGACAGCCTTCCCTCTATGACTGTATATACAGAGATAGCTGTCAATCACTGACTGAAGACAAGGAGACGGTCCTATCAGTGACTGACAGCCTTCCCTCTATGACTGTGTATACAGATATAGCTGTCAATCACTGACTGAAGTCAAGGAGATGGTCCTATCAGTGATTGACAGCCTTCCCTCTATGACTGTGTATACAGAGATAGCTGTCAGTCACTGACTGAAGACAAGGAGGCAGTCCTATCAGTGACTGACAGCCTTCCCTCTATGACTGTGTATACAGAGATAGCTGTCAATCACTGAGTGAAGACAAGGAGACGGTCCTATCAGTGATTGCAGTCTTCCCTCTATGACTGTGTATACAGAGATAGCTGTCAGTCACTGACTGAAGACAAGGAGACAGTCCTATCAGTGACTGACAGCCTTCCCTCTATGACTGTGTATACAGAGATAGCTGTCAGTCACTGACTGAAGACAAGGAGGAGGTCCTATCAGTGATTGACAGCCTTCCCTCTATGACTGTGTATACAGAGATAGCTGTCAGTCACTGACTGAAGACAAGGAGGAGGTCCTATCAGTGACTGACAGCCTTCCCTCTATGACTGTGTATACAGAGATAGCTGTCAGTCACTGACTGAAGACAAGGAGACGGTCCTATCAGTGACTGACAGCCTTCCCTCTATGACTGTGTATACAGAGATAGCTGTCAGTCACTGACTGAAGACAAGGAGACGGTCCTATCAGTGACTGACAGCCTTCCCTCTATGACTGTGTATACAGAGATAGCTGTCAGTCACTGACTGAAGACAAGGAGATGGTCCTATCAGTGACTGACAGCCTTCCCTCTATGACTGTGTATACAGAGATAGCTGTCAGTCACTGACTGAAGACAAGGAGACGGTCCTATCAGTGACTGACAGCCTTCCCTCTATGACTGTGTATACAGAGATAGCTGTCAGTCACTGACTGATAGACAAGGAGACGGTCCTATCAGTGACTGACAGCCTTCCCTCTATGACTGTGTATACAGAGATAGCTGTCAGTCACTGACTGAGGACAAGGAGACGGTCCTATCAGTGACTGACAGCCTTCCCTCTATGACTGTGTATACAGAGATAGCTGTCAGTCACTGACTGAAGACAAGGAGACGGTCCTATCAGTGACTGACAGCCTTCCCTCTATGACTGTGTATACAGAGATAGCTGTCAATCACTGACTGAAGACAAGGAGACGGTCCTATCAGTGACTGACAGCCTTCCCTCTATGACTGTGTATACAGAGATAGCTGTCAGTCACTGACTGAAGACAAGGAGACGGTCCTATCAGTGACTGACAGCCTTCCCTCTATGACTGTGTATACAGAGATAGCTGTCAGTCACTGACTGAAGACAAGGAGACGGTCCTATCAGTGACTGACAGCCTTCCCTCTATGACTGTGTATACAGAGATAGCTGTCAGTCACTGACTGAAGACAAGGAGACGGTCCTATCAGTGACTGACAGCCTTCCCTCTATGACTGTGTATACAGAGATAGCTGTCAGTCACTGACTGAAGACAAGGAGACGGTCCTATCAGTGACTGACAGCCTTCCCTCTATGACTGTGTATACAGAGATAGCTGTCAGTCACTGACTGAAGACAAGGAGACGGTCCTATCAGTGACTGACAGCCTTCCCTCTATGACTGTGTATACAGAGATAGCTGTCAGTCACTGACTGAAGACAAGGAGACGGTCCTATCAGTGACTGACAGCCTTCCCTCTATGACTGTGTATACAGAGATAGCTGTCAGTCACTGACTGAAGACAAGGAGACGGTCCTATCAGTGACTGACAGCCTTCCCTCTATGACTGTGTATACAGAGATAGCTGTCAGTCACTGACTGAAGACAAGGAGACGGTCCTATCAGTGACTGACAGCCTTCCCTCTATGACTGTGTATACAGAGATAGCTGTCAGTCACTGACTGAAGATCAAGGAGGACGGTCCTATCAGTGACTGACAGCCTTCCCTCTATGACTGTGTATACAGAGATAGCTGTCAGTCACTGACTGAAGACAAAGAGACGGTCCTATCAGTGACTGACAGCCTTCCCTCTATGACTGTGTATACAGAGATAGCTGTCAGTCACTGACTGAAGACAAGGAGACGGTCCTATCAGTGACTGACAGCCTTCCCTCTATGACTGTGTATACAGAGATAGCTGTCAGTCACTGACTGAAGACAAGGAGACGGTCCTATCAGTGACTGACAGCCTTCCCTCTATGACTGTGTATACAGAGATAGCTGTCAGTCACTGACTGAAGACAAGGAGACGGTCCTATCAGTGACTGACAGCCTTCCCTCTATGACTGTGTATACAGAGATAGCTGTCAATCACTGACTGAAGACAAGGAGACGGTCCTATCAGTGACTGACAGCCTTCCCTCTATGACTGTGTATACAGAGATAGCTGTCAGTCACTGACTGAAGACAAGGAGACGGTCCTATCAGTGACTGACAGCCTTCCCTCTATGACTGTGTATACAGAGATAGCTGTCAGTCACTGACTGAAGACAAGGAGACGGTCCTATCAGTGACTGACAGCCTTCCCTCTATGACTGTGTATACAGAGATAGCTGTCAGTCACTGACTGAAGACAAGGAGACGGTCCTATCAGTGACTGACAGCCTTCCCTCTATGACTGTGTATACAGAGATAGCTGTCAGTCACTGACTGAAGACAAGGAGGCGGTCCTATCAGTGATTGACAGCCTTCCCTCTATGACTGTGTATACAGAGATAGCTGTCAGTCACTGACTGAAGACAAGGAGGCGGTCCTATCAGTGACTGACAGCCTTCCCTCTATGACTGTGTATACAGAGATAGCTGTCAGTCACTGACTGAGGACAAGGAGATGGTCCTATCAGTGACTGACAGCCTCCCTCTATGACTGTGTATACAGAGATAGCTGTCAGTCACTGACTGAGACAAGGAGACAGTCCTATCAGTGACTGACAGCCTTCCTCTATGACTGTGTATACAGAGATAGCTGTCAGTCACTGACTGAAGACAAGGAGACGGTCCTATCAGTGACTGACAGCCTTCCCTCTATGACTGTGTATACAGAGATAGCTGTCAGTCACTGACTGAAGACAAGGAGACAGTCCTATCAGTGACTGACAGCCTTCCTCTATGACTGTGTATACAGAGATAGCTGTCAGTCACTGACTGAAGACAAGGAGAGCGGTCCTATCAGTGACTGACAGCCTTCCCTCTATGACTGTGTATACAGAGATAGCTGTCAGTCACTGACTGAGGACAAGAAGACGGTCCTGTCAGTGACTGACCGCCTTCCCTCTATGACTGTGTATACAGAGATAACTGTCAGTCACTGACTGAAGACAAGGAGACGGTCCTATCAGTGACTGACAGCCTTCCCTCTATGACTGTGTATACAGAGATATCTGTCAATCACTGACTGAAGACAAGGAGACGGTCCTATCAGTAACTGACAGCCTTCCCTCTTTGACTGTGTATACAGAGATAGCTGTCAGTCACTGACTGAAGACAAGAGGACGGTCCTATCAGTGATTGACTGCCTTCCCTCTATGACTGTGTATACAGAGATAGCTGTCAATCACTGACTGAAGACAAGGAGACGGCCCTATCAGTGATTGACAGCCTTCTCTCTATGACTTTGTATACAGAGATAGCTGTAAATCACTGACTGAAGACAAGGAGGCGGTCCTATCAGTGATTTACAGCCTTACCTCTATGACTGTGTATACAGAGATAGCTGTCAATCACTGACTGAAGACAAGGAGACGATCCTATCAGTGATTGCCAGCCTTCCCTCTATGACTGTGTATACAGAGATAGCTGTCAGTCACTGACTGAGGACAAGGAGACCGTACTATCAGTGATTGACAGCCTTCCCTCTATGACTGTGTATACAGAGATAGCTGTCAGTCACTGACTGAGGACAAGGAAGAGGTCCTATCAGTGACTGACAGCCTTCCCTCTATGACTGTGTATACAGAGATAGCTGTCAGTCACTGACTGAAGACAAGGAGACGGTCCTATCAGTGACTGACAGCCTTCCCTCTATGACTGTGTATACAGATATTGCTGTCTATCACTGACTGAGGACAAGGAGATGGTCCTGTCAGTGACTGATTGCCTTCCCTCTATGACTGTGTATACAGAGATAGCTGTCAGTCACTGACTGAAGACAAGAAGACGGTCCTATCAGTGACTGACAGCCTTCCCTCTATGACTGTGTATACAGAGATAGCTGTCAGTCACTGACTGAAGACAAGGAGACAGTCCTATCAGTGACTGACAGCCTTCCCTCTATGACTGTGTATACAGAGATAGCTGTCAGTCACTGACTGAAGACAAGGAGACGGTCCTATCAGTGACTGACAGCCTTCCCTCTATGACTGTGTATACAGAGATAGCTGTCAGTCACTGACTGAAGACAAGGAGACGGTCCTATCAGTGATTGACAGCCTTCCCTCTATGACTGTGTATACAAAGATAGCTGTCAGTCACTTACTGAAGACAAGGAGACCGTCCTATCAGTGACTGACAGCCTTCCCTCTATGACTGCATACAGACATAGCTGTCAGTCACTGACTGAAGACAAGGAGACGGTCCTATCAGTGACTGACAGCCTTCCCTCTATGACTGTGTATACAGAGATAGCTGTCAGTCACTGACTGAAGACAAGGAGAACGTCCTATCAGTGACTGACATCCTTCCCTCTATGGCTGTGTATACAGAGATAGCTGTCAGTCACTGACTGAAGACAAGTAGACGGTCCTATCAGTGACTGACAGCCTTCTCTCTATGACTGTGTGTACAGAGATAGCTGTCAGTCACTGACTGAAGACAAGGAGGAGGTCCAATTGTAGCACCCCCAAGTCAGAGCAATGTGTGAGACTAACCTGGGGAATGCCAGTGATGGAGAGGCCGGCACGCTGTTCCTCTGGGGCACTCTCTGGGTTCTGAAGGGACACAGCCAGGTGCAATGTGAGGTGCCCTGGGTGTTGTAGTTTAACGTGCCTATGGCTAAGTCCCTGATGTTTCGTGACGCCAGTGCCAGTAAACGGTGGCACACCGTATTTACAGTAGGAATAATAGAGGTGCAGACTTGTAGCTTGAAACAGAATTCCAACTTTACTGAAACAGTGGTAATACAGAAGGCACTCTCTTAAAACAGTTCTGGTTGCAGACAATAGGCTTTTGTACAGTCTCAGTTACAGCAGGCTTATATCCAGCAAGGTAAAACAGAGGGTTAAATAACAGGACTTTGAATTGCAGGTGAACCTTACTTTCTTCCTGGCTTGTCCTGACTGGCAATTATTCTTCAAGGCCCCAATGCCCTACTTCTGGCTTATATCCTTGAATCTCCAGTTTACAGTGTACCTCCTCTGACATTACAGTACCTCTTGCTCTAGGGATTGCCTCAGCTTAGCTCCTGCTGATCTGCCTAGGCCTGTGACATGTGGCCTTCACAGACTCCAGGGTCTGCACTACCTCTAGCCTGCCCTGACTGGGCCTTATATAGACTAGGGCTCCCTAGCTCCCTCTAGTGACTAGAGCTGGAATGAAATCCCTAGCAGGCCTGCACATGGCACATTTCACAGTAACAGGGAATTAAACACCATTACATTACATTGCATTTTAAGAATAGGACTTATACCAGCCTCCCTATGAATGAGAGGAACGACAGCATACAAGTGACCCTTCTGTAGTGATGGGTATTACAACTCCCGTACACTACACAATCAGTGATTGACAGCCTTCCCTTTATGACTGTGTATACAGAGATAGCTGTCAGTCACTGACTGAGGACAAGGAGACGGTCCTATCAGTGATTGACAGCATTCCCTCTATGACTGTGTATACAGAGATAGCTGTCAGTCACTGACTGAAGACAAGGAGGAGGTTCTATCAGTGACTGACAGCCTTCCATCTATGACTGTGTATACAGAGATAGCTGTCAATCACTAACTGAAGACAAGGAGACGGTCCTATCAGTGATTGACAGCCTTCCCTCTATGACTGTGTATACAGAGATAGCTGTCAGTCACTGACTGAAGACAAGGAGAAGGTCCTATCAGTGATTGACAGACTTCCCTCTATGACTGTGCATACAGAGATAGCTGTCAGTCACTGACTGAAGACAAGGAGGAGGTCCTATCAGTGATTGACTGCCTTCCCTCTATGACTGTGTATACAGAGATAGCTGTCAGTCACTGACTGAAGACAAGGAGACGGTCCTATCAGTGACTGACAGCCTTCCCTCTATGACTGTGCATACAGAGATAGCTGTCAGTCACTGACTGAAGACAAGGAGAAGGTCCTATCAGTGATTGACAGCCTTCCCTCTATGACTGTGCATACAGAGATAGCTGTCAATCACTGACTGAAGACAAGGAGACGGCCCTATCAGTGATTGACAGCCTTCCCTCTATGACTGTGTATACAGAGATAGCTGTCAGTCACTGACTGAAGACAAGGAGGACAGTCCTATCAGTGACTGACAGCCTTCCCTCTATGACTGTGGATACAGAGATAGCTGTCAGTCACTGACTGAGGACAAGGAGACGGTACTTTCAGTGACTGACAGCATTCCCTCTATGACTGTGTACACAGAGATAGCTGTCAGTCACTGACTGAGTACAAGAAGATGGTCCTATCAGTGACTGACAGCCTTCCCTCTATGACTGTGTATACAGAGATAGCTGTCAGTCACTTACTGAAGACAAGGAGACCGTCCTATCAGTGACTGACAGCCTTCTCTCTATGACTGGATACAGAGATAGCTGTCAGTCACTGACTGAAGACAAGGAGACGGTCCTATCAGTGACTGACAGCCTTCCCTCTATGAATGTGTATACAGAGATAGCTGTCAATCACGGACTGAAGACAAGGAGACGGTCCTATCAGTAATTGATAGCCTTCCCTCTATGACTGTGTATACAGAGATAGCTGTCAGTCACTGACTGAAGACAAGGAGACGGTCCTATCAGTGACTGACAGCCTTCCCTCTATGACTGTGTATACAGAGATAGCTGTCAATCACTGACTGAAGACAAGGAGACGATCCTATCAGTGACTGACTGCCTTCCCTCTATGACTGTGTATACAGAGCTAGCTGTCAGTCACTGACTGAAGACAAGGAGACGGTCCTATCAGTGATTGCCAGCCTTCCCTCTATGACTGTGTATACAGAGATAGCTGTCAGTCACTGACTGAAGACAAGGAGATGGTCCTATCAGTGACTGACAGCCTTCCCTCTATGACTGTGTATACAGAGATAGCTGTCAGTCACTGACTGAAGACAAGGAGATGGTCCTATCAGTGACTGACAGCCTTCCTCTATGACTGTGTATACAGAGATAGCTGTCAGTCACTGACTGAAGACAAGGAGACGGTCCTATCAGTGACTGACAGCCTTCCCTCTATGACTGTGTATACAGAGATAGCTGTCAGTCACTGACTGAAGACAAGGAGGACGGTCCTATCAGTGACTGACAGCCTTCCCTCTATGACTGTGTATACAGAGATAGCTGTCAGTCACTGACTGAAGACAAGGAGACAGTCCTATCAATGATTGACAGCCTTCCCTCTATGACTGTGTATACAGAGATAGCTGTCAGTCACTGACTGAAGACAAGGAGAAAGTCCTATCAGTGATTGACTGCCTTCCCTCTATGACTGTGTATACAGAGATTGCTGTCAGTCACTGACTGAAGACAAGGAGACAGTCCTATCAGTGATTGACTGCCTTCCCTCTATGACTGTGTATACAGAGATTGCTGTCAGTCACTGACTGAAGACAAGGAGATGGTCCTATCAGTGACTGACAGCCTTCCCTTTATGATTGTGTATACAGAGATAGCTGTCAATCACTGACTGAGGACAAGAAGACGGTCCTATCAGTGACTGACAGCCTTCCCTCTATGACTGTGTATACAGAGATAGCTGTCAGTCACTGACTGAGGACAAGGAGACGGTCCTATCAGTGATTTACAGCCTTCCCTCTATGACTGTGTATACAGAGATAGCTGTCAATCACTGACTGAAGACAAGGAGACGGTCCTATCAGTAACTGACAGCCTTCCCTCTATGACTGTGTATACAGATATTGCTGTCAATCACTGACTGAAGACAAGGAGACGGTCCTATCAGTGCCTGACAGCCTTCCCTTTATGATTGTGTATACAGAGATAGCTGTCAATCACTGACTGAGGACAAGGAGACGGTCCTATCAGTGACTGACAGCCTTCCCTCTATGACTGTGTATACAGAGATAGCTGTCAATTACTGACTGAAGACAAGGAGATGGTCCTATCAGTGATTGACAGCCTTCCCTCTATGACTGTATATACAGAGATAGCGGTCATTCACTGACTGAAGACAAGGAGGAGGTCCTATCAGTGATTGACAGCCTTCCCTTTATGACTGTGTATACAGAGATAGCTGTCAGTCACTGACTGAAGACAAGGAGACAGTCCTATCAATGATTGACAGCCTTCCCTCTATGACTGTGTATACAGAGATAGCTGTCAGTTACCGACTGAAGACAAGGAGACGGTCCTATCAGTGACTGACAGCCTTCCCTCTATGACTGTGTATACAGAGATAGCTGTCAGTCACTGACTGAGGACAAGGAGACAGTCCTATCAGTGACTGACAGCCTTCCCTCTATGACTGTGTATACAGAGATAGCTGTCAGTCACTGACTGAAGACAAGGAGACGGTCCTATCAGTGACTGACAGCCTTCCCTCTATGACTGTGTATACAGAGATAGCTGTCAGTCACTGACTGAAGACAAGGAGACGGTCCTATCAGTGACTGACAGCCTTCCTCTATGACTGTGTATACAGAGATAGCTGTCAGTCACTGACTGAAGACAAGGAGACGGTCCTATCAGTGACTGACAGCCTTCCTCTATGACTGTGTATACAGAGATAGCTGTCAGTCACTGACTGAAGACAAGGAGACGGTCCTATCAGTGACTGACAGCCTTCCCTCTATGACTGTGTATACAGAGATAGCTGTCAGTTACCGACTGAAGACAAGGAGACAGTCCTATCAGTGATTGACAGCCTTCCCTTTATGACTGTGTATACAGAGATAGCTGTCAGTCACTGACTGAGGACAAGGAGACAGTCCTATCAGTGATTGACAGCCTTCCCTCTATGACTGTGTATACAGAGATAGCTGTCAGTCACTGACTGAAGACAAGGAGATGGTCCTATCAGTGACTGACAGCCTTCCCTCTATGACTGTGTATACAGAGATAGCTGTCAATCACTCACTGAAGACAAGGAGACAGTCCTATCAGTGATTGAGAGCCTTCCCTCTATGACTGTGTATACAGAGATAGCTATCAGTCACTGACTGAGGACAAGGAGGACGGTCCTATCGGTGACTGACAGCCTTCCCTTTATGACTGAGTATACAGAGATAGCTGTCAGTCACTGACTGAAGACAAGGAGACGGTCCTATCAGTGACTGACAGCCTTCCCTCTATGACTGTGTATACAGAGATAGCTGTCAGTCACTGACTGAAGACAAGTAGACGGTCCTATCAGTGATTGACAGCCTACCCTCTATGACTGTGTATACAGAGATAGCTGTCAATCACTGATAGCTCCGCCTCCTTGACTTCAAAGTATGAGCAGGAATTTAAATAAATGAAATACAAGTTTTGCTTAATTTTTTCGCATAAAACCATATATATCAATCTGCTCAGCTCCTCCTGCTCTATAACATGCTTCCTGAATCAAAATCACCATGTTCAATGTGATAGGTTCCCTTTAAAGGGGTATTCTCATTTTATGAATCAGGTATAATTATTTTCCAAATAGCATAAATGATAACTTACTAAATATATTCAATTTTCAGTCTTCCATCCTTTTTCAGATATCTGGACTTTGATCTGTGTTGTGTTTACACTTGGTAGTCTATAGTTAACGGCCACCACAATGGTACAGCAGTGGTGGCCTAGATTGCGCAGTTTCCAGTAGCTGTGCTGTTTTCCACTCTACTCTGCTGCATAGATGTCTATGGAAGGCTTCAGGGCATGTGCTGAAGCCCTGAAGCTGTTCCATAGAAAGATTTTTAGGCTAGGTTCACATGACGACATTTGTCGCGCGACATTTTGTTGCATTAATGTCGCGCGACAATTTTTATAATGGTAGTCTATGGTGTCGCATTGCAACATGAGACATGCTGCGAATGCGACACGATAGTCGCACAAAATCTATTCAAGATGTATTTTTCTGCGACTGTCGTGTCGCAGTCGTAACATGTCACATCTTGCGACATTAAAGCAACAAAAAATGTTGCGCGACAAATGTTGCAGTGTAGTCGTGCTCTGACAAATGTCGTCGTCTGAACCTAACCATAGATCTGCCTGCTGCACCATCCTCCACTGATCAAAGAGTACTAGCTGCTGAGATCTTATCTAGGATCTCGCAGTGAGTCTGTCTCTAAATTACTGTTATCTCTATATGTAAATATAGAGATAACATTGTTTAGTTTAGAGACCGCTCACTCTGGGTCTCTGCAGCAACTCTGTTGGGCGTATGGTGACAGCCACACTTTTCAACGCGGGCTGTCACGATCCAGAGCCTGCTACACAATTATTTTTCCACATGCTGCTACACTACCAGCAGCGGGAGCCTGCACGATCTGCTAGCCAAACTGTCAATCAAAAGCAAGCATCCCGCCCACAGCACAAGTACAGGCAAGAGGAGGGAGCTGGAAGAGCAGGTAAAAACAGCAGATGGGAAAACCCCTTTAAGACTCTGTGCACACAGGTGCATAAGATTTTCTGATTTATATATCTGATGGGAAGCTCAGATGCATGCCATTATATAGGCATAAAGTAAATTATTTGCGGTGGCCCATTTTATTCAGCGGTATAGAAAAAGATATTCTTTTAGCCTACATTGGGTGAATGAAGCCGCATGGAAACATTTAAGTCTGCTTTCATGGGTTTAAACAATGCTGGGAATTGGCCAGACAAAAAAAAGTTGTGTGCAGCGTTTTTTTTTTTTTTGTCCAGCCGAGTCTTGGCATATTTGCCAGGTAGCAGCCGGATCTCTGCTGGACCCCATTATAGTCTATGTGGTCCTGTGGGAAGAAGGTAGTATTCGGCAGTGCCGGATCCAGAGAACTCCACCAGAACAGGCTGCCGGATTTATGTGCAGATGTGAAACTAGCCTAACTTATATCCAGAAAGCTTTATACATTAAATATAGAGCTCCGATGCAGTGTTCACAGAGCCTTACGCTGACATGCATAATACACTGCTATACAGAAGTATTGCAGTGTACTTTTGAAACGATCAACCGATTACACGGTCAAGTCCTTTATCAGGACTGAAACAGGATGTTAAAGGGAATCTGTCACCAGCGACCTCCCTATCAAAATCTTTTGCATAGACACATAGCTGTGGTTTACATGATTAAAGAGCTGTTTTTCTTATGTTGATCCAAGGCGCTCCGCTCCCAGGTTATGATACTTTTTCTTCATGTGCAAATTAGGACTTTGGTGCAATGAAGGCGTCACCTTTGCTCTTGTTACATACAAGCTCCACTCCTTTCTATGGCTAGCCACTTCCTCGCTGATTCCCCACTGCCTGGCCCTGTCAATCAAAGCAGTCAGGGAGGGGCTGGCCAAAAAAAGGAGCGGAACTTGGATACAACAAGAGCAATAGTGACGTCCTAATTGCACCTAAGGCCTAATTTGCATAATAAAAAGAAGCATAACTCAGGAATAGAGCCTCGGATCAACAAAACAATGTAACTGTATATTTATATGTATATATATACTGTATATAGTATAGATGTAATCGTAACGACCTGGGGAATACATGTTACGTGATTGTTAAAGCGCAGTTAAGACAGAACTCTGTAAACTATGGCAAAATAGCATTTTTTTTTTGTCCATTCCTCTCCCCCCAAAAAAAGAACAAAAGTTCTTTTAAACATTCTATTTACCTTAAAATGATGCCATTAAATATACATGTACACTGCATGATGAATACACTTGTTCTCAGTACTTCTGAATTAAAAGCATAGGTGGTTATTTATGATGCTGAAATGCACCTAAATTAGGCGTATTTCAGGCGCAGATTGCGGTTCAACGGTTTGTTGTGCCGCAATCTACAACTTCGCCCCCACTCACTCCAGTTCTAAAAAAAGTAGGCCGCAGGCCCGTCTCATTCACCATTTTCTACACGTGTTTCAGGCATAGAAAAAGGTCTGAATGGCTCCTCTTCATAACTTCGGCGGATCCACCATCAGCTTAGGGGTTTATTAAGACCGGCGTCTAAAACACTGGTCTTTTTAAACGTCCTTTATTGGGTTTCCATTCACGATTATTGCAGCATAAAATGATAAAAATGGTCACGTGCTTATGCGTTTTAGACTTCTAGTTCTTAGTCATAGCATACCTCATGATTACAAGTAATATTTAAAAAAAACACAAACCAAGAAGAATCAATAAAGTCCACCGTCTTGTCTTATACTCTATTATGTCTGAATATATTAGTTTAAAGGGCTTGTCCCATCTGGGACATTTATGGCATGTCCATGGGATATTCTATAAGTGTCCAAGTGGGGAGGATTTCAACTCTGGGACCCACTCCGATCTCAAGAACAGGGCTTCATCACACCAAAAACGGAATGGAGCCAGGAATGGAGAGGTGGACACTCATATTCATTTCTCTCAAATCACTTCAATAGCACTTCTGAAAATAGCATGTATTCCGACTCAACAATTTTTGGAAATGCTACTAAAGTGAGTAGAGCGAACTGCGCATGCATGACCACTTCTCAATTCCCAACCCCATTCTTGACATAGGATTGGACCCAGAGGTGGGACCAGCTCCTATGAAACGCTGTATTTTTCTCATTTTAAGACACATTTTTTTCTTCCCAAAGGGGGCGGGGAGGCTTGGGGTCAGTACGTTTTATGGGAAAAATACTAATGAGCGCTTCTATAATGGAGGCGCTTATTCATAACGGAGGACCAGGAAGCAGGGAAGGCAGCGCTCCCAGGGCTCTGTACTCACCGCTTCATGGTCCTTCGCTGCACGCTTTGCTGTGACCTGAGGTCTGTATAGGGGGTCTTATTCACATTGCAGCTCTGATCTGAGGTCTGATTGGGGTAAATTACATTGGGGGTCTTAAACACAATGCTCCTCTGATCTGAGGTCTGATTGGGGGTCATTCACATTGGGGGTCTTATCTGAGGTCTGAATAGGGGCATCTTATTCACATTGCGGCTCTGATCTGAGGCCTGATTGGGGGTCATTTACATTGGGGTCTGCGCTGAGGTCTAATAGTGGGTCTGATCTGAGGTCTGTTTGGGGTCTTATTAACATTGGGGGTCTGAACTGAGGTCTGATTAACACTGGAAGTTTAATTGGGGATCTAAGCTGAGGTCTGATTAACATTGGGGGACTGATTGGTGGTCTGAGGTCTAATGAAAAATATTTTTTTCTTATTTTTCTCCTTTGAAACCTGCATATTATAGGGTGAAAAATATGGTATATTATATTCCGTGGATATGCCATAAATGTCTCAGATGAGACAACCCATTTTATGCTTTACCTGTTCAAAACTTGGCCATTTATCCCCTTTGCTGATCAGGCACATTTTTTGTTTTTTAAGTACCTTTTTGTTTTGTTTTGTTTTTTGTGGTTACCTAAATAATTTTAACACCTTTTTTGCTGATACGTGGGATTTTATTTTTGTAAAATTTTATTATAGTATTTTTTTATTTTAGTTTTTTTATTCCTTGGAAAATGGCTGTCTCTGTTTCATATTTTTTGTTTCACTTTTATAAAGTAACTAAAATGCATTTTAAATTTTATTTCTTCTCCACCACAGTTGTTTTGACATAGGGAATATGTAATTTACAGTGAATGGGGGCATATCTAGAAGCTGGAGTCTGGGCTAGTGGTGGCTTTTTTTATTTTATTTTTTATCTTTGTTATGTCTTTATTATTATTATTTTACACTTTGTGCCTGCCTTAAGGTCGTATAAGACCTTTGGACGGGGGACATTTAGCATTATATTTGCTGATTTTCCCTGTAACTGGGGCTGACATATTGGTCTCAGCTACAGGAGGAATACAGTCTTTGACGTGCATTGAAGAGCTGATCTGGTTCTGCTAAGATTCAGCAGCTCATACATTTACCCCGAAACCAGCGACCACATGATCACTGGGACCAGAGCAGTAAACAGCATTGACGTTGCCTGATCTGTATACATCGGGATGGAGAAGGCAGGAATGGTAAAAAAATTGCCTTCTCTATGGGGAGCCCGGCTATCACTTACAATGGGCTCATCATTTCTGCAGCTGACATTTCAGGTACATCCTTGCAGATATAAACCCATACTTCTAAAGTCAATGCAACAGGAAAATGGTGATAGTGGCATAGTGATTTTAAAAGTCTAAAGGAAATGTCTGTTTGAGTCACGATCCCTATCAATACCCAGTTAAAGGGAGTCTGTCACCTTGAAATCCACCAAGGAGATGAGCTCTTCTAATTCCTTGATTTACTGATTGGAATACAGAGGTCTTAGCACTCAGAACCCCACCAATCAGAACTTTTGATATGCCACTATGACTTATCAAACATTTTTGGAAAGTGCAGTTACTATTTAAAATTCAACCTATTAGACGCCGGTCTTAATAACCCCTATACCTAGTGATAGATCCGCCGGAGTTATGAAGAGGCGCCGACCTAAATGTAAGACAGCTTCCTTGCTGATCAATGTCACCAATTAGGTTTGTCAAGATCCCTAATCAAGATCGGAAAAACAAGGTACCAAACAACCATATGCTATATGCTTTTTTAGAACAAGGGAACATCAGTTGAGAACAAGAAAATCCCCTATAGGGGAAAGTAAAAGAAAAAGGAGTAGGTACCTCAAAACAGATAATCAACCTGTCTAATAGGCCACTCAGTGAGGCAGAAATGTCGATTCTGAGTAAGGGCCTATCTTTTGTCCCCACCCCCTCATTTAATACCTTCATTTGGGTAAAAGATCTAACTCTCTTTTCAAAAATATTACGGTGGCGTAAACACTTCGCCCTGATTAACCACTTGCCGCCACGCTAACGCCGATGGGTGTCAGCCCGGCGGCTCTCTCAAGTCTCACTGCCGCCTATCGGCGTCATCTTGTGAGACCTGAGATTTCACATGAACGCGCGCGCAACGCGCGTTCGCGTTCATGTGATCGTACTCGGGACAACTGAAACTACAGCCTGCCAGCGCAGATCATGCGCTGGCAGGCTGTAGATGCGAATAAAAACACATTTAAAACGCATATCAGACGCTGTTTTGTAAACAGCGTCTAATATGCCTGCTGTTTGCTCCTCTGGTGGTCCATTTGTCTGGGACCACCAGGGCAAACATAAGTAAAGTGCACCAATCACTACACACACACCCCCCTCACCCCCATCACTGATTAACCCCTGATTACCCATGTCACCCCCCCTGATACTAATCACCCCCCTGTAAGGCTCGTTCAGACGTCCGTATGCGTTTTGCGGATCCATGGATCTGCGTATCCGCAAAATACGGACACCGGCAATGTGCTTTCCGCATTTTGCGGATCCGCACATTGCCAGAACTATATAAAAAATGCCTTTTCTTGTCCGCAATTGCGGACAAGAATAGGACATGTTCTATATTTTTGCGGATCCGGAAGTGCAGATCCGCAATTCCGGATCCGAGCGGGACAAAGTCTGTCCCCAAAGAATTGAATGTATCTACAATTCCGTTCCGCAAAATTTTGCGGAACAGAATTGCGGACGTGTGAATGGGGCCTAAGGGTCCCTTAGCGATCGCAGCTTTACAGCTTTCCCCTCTTTTTTTTTTTTGCACATTTTTTAGAGATTTTTTCATCCACATTGATCAATGTGAATGAAGAAATCTGCGCAGTTCATTTTTTTCTTTCAGCCCAGCGGCTGAACGGAAAAAAAAATCTCAATACCCGTATGCTCAATATAAGGAGAATAGCAGAAACTCCTAATTCTGGCCATACGGGTATTGATTGCGGAGACCCTCAAATGCCAGGGCAGTGGAAAAACCTCACAAGTTACCCCATTTTAGAAAGTAGACACCCCAAAGTATTCGCTAAGGGGCATAGTGAGTTCATGGAAGTTTTAATTTTTTTAAACAAGTTAGCCGAAAATGAAATTTTTTGAAAAAAAAAAATTCCATTTCCGCTAACTTGTGACAAAAAATCAAAACTTCCATGAACTCACTATGCCCCTCAGTGAATACCTTAGGGTGTCTACTTTCCGAAATGGGGTCATTTATGGGGTGTTTCTACTGTCTGGGCATTGTAGTGCGTCAGGAAACAGGACAGGTGCTCAGAAAATCAAAGTGCGGAAACTCACTTTTTTGCACCATAGTTTGTAAAAGCTATAACTTTTACCCAAACCAATAAATATACACTTATTGCATTTTTTTTTATCAAAGACATGTAGAACAATAAATTAAGAAAAAAATTTAAATTGAAATGTAGTGTTTGAAAATTTTTACAACAGAAAGCGAAAAATGTCATTTTTTTTGCAAAAATTTCGTAAAAAAAAGTAAAATATCAAAAAAAGTTAAAATGTCAGCAAGAATGAAATACCACCAAATGAAAGCTCTATTAGTGAGAAGAAAAGGAGGTAAAATTCATTTGGGTGGTAAGTTGTATGACGGAGCAATAAACGGTGAAAGTAGTGTAGTGCGGATTTGTAAAAAAGGGCCTGGTCACTAGGGGGGTATAAACCTGTGGTCTTCAAGTGGTTAATAGAAAGGAGAGTAGGGAACTGGGCGTACCAGTGGACATCTTACAGTATGTACGCCTACTTTTCAGTTTAGAAGAGATGCCCAAAGAAGGTAAAGGTCCCTTTACTAATTTGAAACCTAAAAGTGAGAAGATGACACCTCAAGGAGATCCAGGTTGTATTGATGTCTTTTTTGAGAAGGTGATTGAGGACTTGGAGGCGCTTGATGCAAGGTGTAAACACTATAATTGCATCAAGGCTGAGCATAATGCAATAGCCTCCCTCTCAAAAGACCAAAATATTGTGCTGAAACCCGCCGATAAAGGCGGCAACCTGGTAGTCCTTGACACGCATCAATACACTTAAATGTGCCTCACCATACTTATTGATTGAGATACCTATGAAAAACTCAGAGGAGACCCGACGACTGAATACCAACAATCTTTACGGTCTCTGTTGCAATCTGCACGTAGGGAAGATCTCATTAATGAAGAAGAATTTAATTTCATGTACTCAGCGCACCCGACTATATCGACCTTCTATGGACTACCCAAAGTCCATAAGGGGTATCCACCCCTTAAAGGGAATCTGTCACTAGCTTTTACCCTTGTCAGCTAAACATATGCTGACATTAAGGGTCTCCATAGCAGTCCTAATGTGTTTTTATTTTAGATATCCAAGGCTTTATTTTCTCAAAAAACAGGTTTTACCCACCTGTCAATCATCAGAATAAGGAGCCCAGGGGGAGGTCTGGCCATGCAGGGTGTTCGTCCGCACCCTCCCCCGTCAGTGCCGCACGCCGCCTCTCCAAACCTCTGCGCCGCCTCCTAAAGCGCAGTGCCGCCTCTCCCCCTCCTTCCCCCCTCCTTCCCCGTCAAGAACCCGCGCGTGCGCACAGGGCACTGCGCGATGCGCCCGTACGGACTCCGGCAACCGGCTTCAGGGAGCGGCGCGCATGCGCCGCACTTCGCTCCCTCCCTGGTATGACCGCACCCTGGCGCCAGCCTCTCAGAGCCCGCGAAGAGCTGTGCCCTGTGCGCACGCGCGGGATCTTGACGGGGAGGGAGGGAGAGGGAGAGGCGGCACTGCGCTTTAGGAGGCGGCGCAGAGGTTTGGAGAGGCGGCGTGCGGCACTGACGGGGGAGGGTGCGGACGAACACCCTGCATGGCCAGACCTCCCCCTGGGCTCCTTATTCTGATGATTGACAGGTGGGTAAAACCTGTTTTTTGAGAAAATAAAGCCTTGGATATCTAAAATAAAAACACATTAGGACTGCTATGGAGACCCTTAATGTCAGCATATGTTTAGCTGACAAGGGTAAAAGCTAGTGACAGATTCCCTTTAAGGGTCGGCCGATAGTCTCAGGTGTAAACTCTCTGAGCCAGAATGTGGGGGTGTACATCGACTCCATTCTGGCACCATTTGTCAGGACCCTTCCCTCGTATGTGAGGGATACCTCTGATCTTCTCCGCTTCTTAGATGGGATGTTTTTGGAATTGGAGCTCAAGTTGGGCTCGATTGATGTGGAGGCCCTCTACTTCTCCATTCCCCATGACTTGGGCATGGAGGCGGTGGAGTCCTTCCTCAAAACTAGAGGAGCTCAATTCAGGGCCCATAACAACTTTGTCCTTGAGCTCCTCAAGTTTACCTTCACCAGAAACTACTTCCTCTATGATGGCATATTCTACCACCAGCTCAGGGGCACTGCGATGGGGAGTGCCTGTGCCCCATCATATGCAAATTTGTTCCTGGGCTTGTGGGAAAGGGAGGTAGTTTTTGGTGAGCCTACTGCCCATTTTGCGGAGGACGTCGTCATGTGGGCAAGATACATTGACGACGTCTTCGTCATTTGGCGTAGTACTGAACAATACTTTGCTAGGATGATTGATACACTGAACCTTAACAGGCTTGGTCTTAAGTTCACCCATGAATGGGGTGGTGAGACCTTGAATTTTTTGGATGTACAGATTTGCATTGATGAATATGGTGAGATCCTTACACAAGTGTATAGAAAGGACACAGCGACCAATTATTTTCTTAGATGGGAGAGCCACCATCCTCTTCCTCTCAGAAGGGGCATACCGATAGGGCAGTACCTCCGATTGAGGAGGAACTGCTCCTCCTTGGAGGCATTTAAGGAACAGGCGAAGGATTTACAAACACGGTTTCTGGAAAGAGGGTACCCCAGGAAGATCTTGAATAGGGCATACCAAAGGGCCTTAATGAGTGATCGTACAAATCTGTTATCCCCCCACTTACATCAAAGGGACATGGTGAAGGGGACAAACAGGGACAGGTTCGCCTTATTGCGACTTATGACAGTCTGGCAAAAGAGGTTCGAGAAATCCTCAATAGACACTGGAGCATCCTCCATCTGGACCCGGACCTGAGGGAGGTACTCCCAACCAAACCTCAGGTCACCTATCGCAGAGGAATCTTCGTGACTCCTTGATACACAGCCACTATCAGCATCCCAATATAACACCAGAGGGGATGAGGTGGATCAAACCCATGGTTGGATGTTACCGCTGTAGTGGCTGTGTAGCATGCCCCCATATTACACAGTGCCATTCATTTAAAAGTGGGGTCACCAAAAAAGAGTATACCATCCGACAATTCATTAATTGCCGCTCTCAAGGGGTGATATACAAAGCAACATGTACCTGTGGTTTGGAGTATATTGGTAAAACCACAAGGGAATTCAGACGCCGAGTAGGAGAACATCTAGGTGATCTGAAACATCAAAGAGAGACATCACTGGCGAATCATGTTACGACCCACCATGGAGGCTCTTATAAGGGGGTCAGATTCATTGGAATTGAATTGATCCCGGTTCCAGCAAGAGGAGGAGACTGGAACCGCAAGATCCTCCAACGCGAAACATGGTGGATATATGAACTACATACCATGGCTCCTAGTGGTCTAAACGACCAGCTCCTATTTGGTTGCTATATATAACTATTAATGTTGTAATCCTCTAGATGATCCTTCAAATTGGTGTCCGCACGGTTACATGTGTGCAATCTTGGCTTACGGGCTATAACACGACTTATTCAGCCTGTATAGGCCACCATGTGTGTCTTTCTTCATCCATTTAACTAATTGATTGATTACATTTCTTTTGATGGACATAAGGTATCTATAACATATAATATATATCCTCCTCATGTAGGTACCTCCTTCTTGCGAGCATCAAATGACCTGCCTCTTAAACCTCAGCTAAAAAGATGCCGTATCGCTGATTTATTTTAAATTGGCATCATCTATCAATAAGTTCATTCATTGGGGCTTAAAAAATTTGGCGAGGTTTGGTTCCCCCCTCCATTTATGCCCTCTATTACCTGCCCGATATTACCTCTCTAGGCTGAAGGACCTTTGGCCACTCCCCTGTGCTTGATCAGGTGGAGAGTGACGTATCCTTCTTGCCTCCTGAGGGGGCGCGGCTTCGGCGTCAAGTGATCGGCATTCGAGCGTCATAGTAGATCACGTGACACCTGACGCAGCTGTAGGGGCGGTATTTGCAGTCACCCGTGGCCTTTTTAAACTAGGCAAACTTGATTCGGGTGCTGCCATTGCTACTACATGCACGCCATACCCTCTGGTCCATGTGCCATTGCCTGGACCTTCTGGGACTTAGCCAGGGCTGTCATCTGCTCTGGGCTATGTACTTCTAACTGCCAACACCTTTGGGCGCCGGATGCAGCCTATATCTTCACATCTACTTGGCTGCTTCCTACAAAGGCTGGACGACATCAGTTCCTCCTTTCTGTGCATTTCACCTGATTGATAAGTATCACGGTTTATTATTATTATTACAATTGCTTATGGTATATTGATAATTACGTCCATTCATTGAGATTTGATCCCCTGATGAATTAGCTGTATGCTAAGGAAACGCGTTGGGATGTAATTACATGGGACATCAGTTTTTTGTTCAACTATAAATTTAACCTATTTTTGTGATTCCCTGACCATCCATGTTTCCATATCCTTTTGTCTCGACGAAGTTGGGCAGTCGCTGTCCTGTCGGCAGGGAAACTCAGGGAATAACAATTCACGTATAACAGGAGCTGTTAGGGGTATAGTCCCGGCATTCTTCCCCTTCATCTATCCTGTTTCTTTTATGTCTTTTGGGGGCTTTGAGCCTTCTTTTTTTGTGTTACTATTTGGGGCCATGTATTTCCTTTTAAGGATGTATTAAAAGTTATATTTTAAAAGGTATTAATTGTTACATTTAACAGCTTCCTTGCTGTCATACATTTAGGCCATTTTCTACACCTAAAACAGGAGTAAAAAATGGCAAATGAGGCGAGCCTGTCTGCCCTTCGCCACCCACGCTGCGCCACTTTTTTAGACCTACCGTGAACTGGGAGAAGTCGCAAAGGGCCTTTGTGCGGCAATCTGCGCCATAAATATGCCTAATTTAGGCATATTTCTATTTGATAAATGACCCCCATGATGTTACATTTTAGTATTCTCATTAGGCTGGAGGTACAGCGCGACACATGTCGTGCAGCATGAAGATCGCAATGTCGCATTGCAGCTTCACATCTAATGATTGCGAATGGGGTCATAATGCGACATGTGATATGCTACAACTGTAAGACGACAGTCGGAAAAATCTACTGGATTTTTTTATTTTTTTGGTTGCAAGTTTCATTTGACTTTGCCATCATAGACTGCAGTGAAAGTCACATTTGACAGTAACGTGTTGTGACTTTTCTGTGATTTGGCTGTGTTTTTATACCAAGTCACAACTCTAAAATAGTTGCACAAGTTGCAAACAATTCGCACAAATGTTTTCGGTTGCACAACATTTCTGAGATACGTTGCCATCTAGCCTCAGCCTAATTCTGGAGAAATTTTCTCAATTTCCTTCTTCTTTTATGGTTAACCTGTTCAAAGCCAAAAATATCCAAAGCTTCTGACCTTAATAAAATGTTTAGCTGCCCCCATTGTATAACTAGATTAATTTTTTATACAGTATATTATTAGAGATGACAAACAAATTTCCTGAAATTTATTTTGTTTCAGATTCTATCAGTTTGGCTGTCAGATTCAATTTGGTCCAACCAAGTAAATTTGACTCAAATTGAAAGTGTCCCAGTTGCCCTGAATAGTCCTAGGACTGTACCCAACCCCTTCCAAGCTCTTATATGCTAAGACTGCATAAGTAATGTCAAAGTGACAGTGATAAATATGTTGGATTTTTTATATTTCAAAATTAAAACTATCCCTTTTTGGGGATGGATAACTGCTGGTGTTTGTACACACATAATGGTATCAAAAGAAACAACGACTTGTTTTTAACAAGCCTTCCAAAAATGTATTTCTTTTTGGGGGGCTGATCACTTATACACATATGTTGATATTGGAAGAAGCAATAGCTTTTTAACAAGCATTCCACAGTGATTGTGCTTTGTGAGCAGATTCCTGCCAGTGTTTATTCACACATGGTTGTATTGGAAGAAGTCGTAGCTTGTTTTTAAAAAGCGGTCCAAAAATTGTCTGTTTTTGGTTAGTACCAACATTTTGGTGTTCTTTTAAAGAAAATATATATTGTCCTGGAAAGTGAAGACGCAATGGCTTTTTCCAAAAGCTGTCAATAAATTATCCTTTTTTGGGAGCTGTTTCAGGTTTGTTATACTGTGCCAGGTAGGGTTCCCAGCTTCAAAGCAGCATTACAGTATGGAATAAAATGGACAAAGCATGAAAGGTGCAGCTGTGCATTGTTTTCTCCTACCCACACATTCCTTTATGGATGACTGGCAGTGGAGAAGGAGAAGCAGTAGCTAATGTAGAATGTAGCACTGTGGAGAGAAATTCCCAAATGGGTAATACCAACACAGAGCCACCACCACCTGAGCTTGCCCTAAGTCTGATAGCTTTTGACTGAACAACAGCATAGGCATCACCTGCTCTTAAGCTGACCACAGTAGAAGCAGAAATTTCCCTAGCAAGTTTTTGTTTTATGTTTTGGCCATATGTCAGCTCTGCTTTTTATCACTGCCACCACTCATCTCCTCTGAGGTCATCACTTCCTAGTATCCCCAACATGGTTCCCAGGTCCTGTCCAAATCAGAATCATTGTCATCTCCCCTGCCACTTTTTTGGGAATGTGATATGTCATGGGTTCCTTGCCCCTCATGATGTTCATTACTCACGTCTGTACTACTATGCCACTACCACCACGGGTATCAGTGCTACTATGCCCTTACCACCACCACTGCTATGGCTACAAGTGCCACTACTACCACCACCAGCACAGTTATACATGTCAGTTATCATGTCCTCTGCCTGAAACTCTGGGAATACTATCTGGAATATTTTTCTTAGCACCGGAGGTGTTTGTCATTAAATAAAAAAGAAGGCAACTCAGTAGAAAAGGTCAATGAAAATAGACTGAAAAGAAATGCTTTTAAGGGGCCTCAAATTAACTGGGGGAGCGGAAGGGATGCTCTGAACACTGGCTCAAAGACACTGGGTCAGATTCGAATGTAACAGCAACATCATCCATTGATGACTGAGATGATGAGTAAGTCATCAAGTCCTTAATGTCATCCACTTCCACTGCAATAATTTGCTGTTGACTACCAGAGGTGAAAGACAACCTTTGCCCAATGCTACTGCTCAAATGGCTAGTGCAGTGGTGCTGCTGCTACTTGCGCTATAGCCACCCACATTTTCATTGGCGGACGTTTTATTTTTAACACAATCAGAAGTCACACAGTCTATCCAACAAAAGTACACTGTATTATTGGAAGAAAAAACTATCGGACAGAGCACAACTGTGACACAGAACAATACACAGGGATAATATTCTCTGATCAGCAGAATGTATTGAATGTTAAGGATAGGCCATCAATATCTAGAAGCCAAAAAAACTCCCTTAAAAAGGTCCAGAAAACTATCCTGACCTGTCTGTTTTAGTAACTATTTGCATCCCTCGTATAATAACTATTCTGGAGCTTCTTTTAATATTAATCTATGTTGTGCCATTAATCTAAAATACCTTTTAGAAGTTTAGAAATGAATTACTAGCAGTTTGTAGTGAAGGTCCAGATGGGTGTTACCATTTGTAGGTCTGTTGCTTTACAGTCTGACACTATCCAATCTGTGCTGCCAGTGGCACACTCCCAACTGGTAACACCCAGTTGTATTAGTTACATAGTCAATACGGTTGAAAAAAGACATAAGTCCATCAAGTTCAACCAAGGAATAGGTGAGACTCAGAGACTCAGAGACCCAGAAGGAATTGAGACTCAGATTTCTACATGTTTTCATAAGCATTAATGTTTATTTTTGAGAATTCATCTAAACCCTTTTTAAAACGTCCACTGTTCCTGCTGTGACCACGTCCTGAGGAAGTCTTCTCCACAGATTCACAGTTCTTACAGTAAAGAAGCTTTGACGCTTCTGGAGACTGAACTATTTCTTCTCCAGTCGGAGGCAGTGCCCCCTTGTCTATTGAGGGCGTTTTACATGGAACAGTTTTTCACCATATTTTTTGTATGGCCCATTTATTTATTTGTATAAGTTATTCATGTTCCCCCTTAGATGTCTATTCTCAAGACTAAATACATTTAATTCTTTTAATCTTTCTTCACAACTAAGACCCTCTATGCCCCTTATCAGTTTAGTCGCTCTCCTCTGTACTTTTTCCAGCTGCAGTGCCTCCTTTCTATAGATTGGTGCCCAGAACTGAACTGTATATTCCAGATGAGGCCGCACCAACACTTTGTAAAGTGGTAATATTACATCCCTGCCCCGCGAGTCCATGCCTCATTTAATGCATGACAATATCCTGGTGGCCTTAGAAGCAGCTGATTGACATTGTATGCTGGTAACAGCTTGGATGGCACTCCTAATAGGTAAATGCGCGGATGTCAGGAGACGGTTCCCAGGCCGAGTTGCAATGAAAATAATTAAAACACCTGTACTCCACTGAATTGCTTCAAGTGTTGTTTTTTATTCAACAAGTGGATTTCTAGTTTCAAAATCAAATAAACGTTTTCGGCATATAGCCTTCTTCAGAACACTGGATGAGATGCACTATGTGGGAGGACTTTGTGCCTCTAGGACTACAGAGCCCACACAGTACGACCACCGGGTCTTTACATTCCATCTGCCAGCTAGTGGGGGTATTACACCCATCCACCTCCCACACAGTGCAGCTCATCCAGTGTTCTGAAGAAGGCTATGTGCCGAAAACCTTCATTTGATTTTGAAACTGGAAATCCGCTTGTTGAATAGAAAACAACACTTGAAGCAATTCAGTGGAGTACAGGAGTTTTAATTATTTTCATGACATTGTATGCTGTTATTCAATCTATGATCTACAAGGAAATCCAAATCCTTCTCTGTAAGTGACTCTCCCAGTGTTACATCCCCTAGGACATATGATGCATGAAGATTATTACTACCAAGATGCATAACTTTACATTTATCCACATTGAACCTTATTTGCCAAGTTGATGCCCAATCACTCAGTGTGTTCAAGTCAGCTTGTAGTTTGTGGACATCTTCCATAGAATGTACAGTACTACAAAGCTTAGTGTCATCTGCAAAAATAGAAATGGGAAATGGTGCTATTAATCCCGTCTTCAATATCATTAATAAATAAATTAAATAATAGAGGACCCAGCACTTAACCTTGGGTTACACCACTTATAACCCAGGACCATTCTGAATAGGAATCATTGACCACAACTCTCTGGACAGGGTTCTTTAGCCAGTTTTCAATCCAATTACAAACTATACTTTCCAAGCCTATAGACCTTACTTTACCTATTAAACGTCTATTAGGGACAGTATCAAAAGCCTTTGCAAAATCCAGAAACACTATATCCACAGCCGTCCCTCTGTCCAGGCTACTACACACCTCCTTATAAAAATAAATCAGGTTAGTCTGACAACTCCTGTCCTTGGTAAACCCATGCTGGTTATCACAGAATATTATTTACAGTCACATACTCCTGTACATAGTCCCTTAACCCCTTAAGGCAGTGTTTCTCAAATAGTGGGGGGCGCGAGGCTCCGTAAAGGGGGGCTCCAGGTGACAGGAGATGAACGCTTCATCTCCATAGTGATCTGTATCGCCGTCCTCTGGACAGCGATAGAGATGGCTGTGCTGTGCGGCAGGGGAGGGAGAGGCGTCTCCCTCCCCTGCTCCTCTGATAGGCTGCGGGCCTTGTGCCGGCAGCCTATCAGAGCGGTTCAGGCGGCGCGATGACGTCATCGCGCCGCCTGAGCAGAGTGCAGAGCGGGACACAGGCCGGAAGAGGCCTGCATCCAGCACTTCCAGGGAGGTAAGTATTGGGGGTAGGTTTAATGTAGCCTGCACATGATTGGGGAGGGGGTTAATGGAGCCTGCACATGATTGGGGGAGGGGGTTAATGGAGCCTGCACATGATTTGGGGAGGGGGTTAATGAAGCCTGCACATGATTGGGGGAGGGGTTAATGTAGCCTGCACGTGATTGGGGAGGGTCGTTAATGGAGCCTGTACATGATTGGGGGAGGGGTTAATGGAGCCTGCACATGATTTGGGGAGGGGGTTAATGTAGCCTGCACATGATTGGGGGAGGGGGTTAATGGAGCCTGCACATGATTGGGGGAGGGGTTAATGGAGCCTGCACATGATTGGGGAGGGGGTTAATGGAGCCTGCACATGATTTGGGGAGGGGGTTAATGGAGCCTGCACATGATTGGGGGGAGGGGGGTTAATGGAGCCTGCACATGATTGGGGGGAGAGGGTTAATGGAGCCTGCACATGATTTGGGCAGGGGGGTTAATGGAGCCTGCACATGATATGGGGGGGGGGGGTGTTAATGGCCCTCGCCTGTGGGGAGATTGGTGTACTTATAACAATTTTATAGACAAATGATACTATTTACAGTCACGCGGGGGGCGCGAAATGTTTTCTTCTTCCTAGGGGGGGCATGACAGAAAATAATTGAGAAGCACTGCCTTAAGGACACATGACGTACCGGTACGGCATGGTGTCCTGGTACTTAAGGACACATGACGTACTAAAATCATTCAGCAGGTACCTTGTTACAATGCCAAAGGGTGTCCTGTGACCCCCCCCCCCGTATCAGTGATCGCTGCAAACCACAGCTCAATTCAGACCTGCGGTTTGCAGCGCTTTCTGCAGTTTTTGATCCCCATGGATCCGTGACCGCGGGGTTTAGAAACTTCTAAATGCCTGAGTTTGTAGTTTTGCGGGTGGGCGGTGCGGCGGGCGGATCGCGATCCTCCGCACGCCTCCTCTCTAATATTCCCTGGTGGCCCAGTGGTTTAGCAGAGTGTGAGCACATTGCTGACACTCTGCTATAAACTGCTGACATCTGTGCTGGTGCAGATGTCAGCAGTTTAACCCCTTCCATGCCGCGGTCTGTACGGACTGCTGTATGGAAGGGGTTAACAGGAAGGGAGCTCCCTACCATCGGGGGCTTCTGTGCCCTGGCAGCCCCCGATTCTTAAAGGGATCACAGAGGAAGGGGGGCCCCCTCCCTCCCCATCACCCGCTGCTCTGTTCTGGCAGCGGGTGATGATTACCATGGCAACAGGACACCTTCACAGGCGTCCTGCTTGCCATGGTAATGGCAAGTCTGATCTGACTTCTGCTAAAGGCAGAAGTCTGATCAGACTGTGTAAAGTAAAAAAATACAGTACAGTACACTATATAGTGTACTGTACTGTATTATACAGACATCAGACCCACTGGATCTTCAAGAACCAAGTGGATCTGGGTCAAAAAAATTGTAAAATAAAAAGTGAAAAATTAAAAATAAAGAAAAACACATTTATCACTGAATAAAAATTAAAAAAATAAAATACACTACACATATTATGTATCGCCGCGTCTGTAAAAAGCTGCTCTATAAAAATATCACATGAACTAACCCCTCAGGTGAACACCATAAAAGAAAAAAAAATGGTATAAAAAAGCCATTTTTTGTCACCTTACATCACAAAAAGTGTAACACCAAGCGATCAAAACGGCGTATGCCCCCCAAAATAGTACCAATCAAACCGCCATCTCATCCCGCAAACAATAAGCCCCTACATAGCACAATCGCCCAAAAAAATAAAAAAATATGGCTCTCAGACTATTAACCCCTTAAGGACTCAGCCCTATTTCACCTAAAGGACTCGGCCATTTTTTGCAAATCTGACCAGTGTCACTTTATGTGGTGATAACTTTAAAACGCTTTTACTTATCCAGGCCATTTTGAGATTGTTTTTTCGTCACATATTGTACTTCATGACACTGGTAAAATTTAGTCGAAAAATTTTATTTTTATTTATAAAAAAATATCAAATTTACCAAAAATTTGGAAAAATTAGCAATTTTCCAAGTTTCAATTTCTCTACTTCTATAATACATAGTAATACCGCCCAAAAAGTTATTGATTTACATTCCCCATATGTCTACTTCATGTATCAATCATTTTGGGAATGCCATTTTATTTTTTGGGGACGTTACAAGGCTTAGAAGTTTAGAAGCAAATCTTGAAATTTTTCAGAAATTTTCAAAACCCACTTTTTAGGGACCAGTTCAGGTCTGAAGTCACTTTGTGAGGCTTACATAATAGAAACCATCCAAAAATTACCCCATTCTAGAAACTACACCCCTCAAGGTATTCAAAACTGATTTACAAACGTCATTAACCCTTTAGGTTTTCCACAAGAGTTAATGGCAAATGGAGATAAAATTTCAGAATTTAGATTTTTTGGAAAATTTTCCGTTTGAATCCATTTTTTCCAGTAACAAAGCAAGGGTTAACAGCCAAACAAAACTCAATTTTTATTGCCCCGATTCTGTAGTTTTCAGAAACACCCCATATGTGGTCGTAAACTGCTGTATGGCCAAACGGCAGGGCACAGAAGGAAGGGAACGCCATATGGTTTTTGGAAGGCGGATTTTGCTGGACTGGATTTTTGACACCATGTCCCATTTGAAGCCCCCAGATGCACCACTAGAGTAGAATCTCCAAAAAAGTGACTCCATCTAAGAAACTACACCCCTCAAGGTATTCAAAACTGATTTTACAAACTTTGTTAACCCTTTAGGTGTTCCACAAGAGTTATTGGCAAATGGAGATGAAATTTCGAATTTCTATTTTCTGTTACCTTGCCTCAAAAAAGTGTAATATAAAGCAACCAAAAATCATATTTACCCTAAAATAATACAAACAAAACTGCCAACTTATCCCGTACTTTCCAAAATGGGGTCACTTTTTGGAGTTTCTACTGTAGGGGTGCATCAGGGGGCTTCAAATGGGACATGGTGTCAAATAACCAGTCCAGCAAAATCTGCCTTCCAAAAACCATATGGCGTTCCCTTCCTTCTACGCCCTGCCGTTTAGCCATACAGCAGTTTACTGACCACATATGGGGTGTTTCTGCAAACTAGAGAATCGGGGCAATATATATTGAGTTTTGTTTGGCTGTTAACCCTTGCTTTTTTTACTGGAAAAATTGATTAAAATGGAAAATTTGCAAAAAATAGCTATTTTCGGACCGCTTTTATTTTTTGTTATTTACATCGTTGAACTGACAGGTTAGATTGTGTGCTATTTCTATAGAGCAGGTTGCTACGGACGCGGCAATACCAAATATGGCTACTTTTTGGGGGTTTTGTTTCAGTTTTACATAATAAAGCATTTTTGAAAAAATGATTTTTTTAGTGTCTTCACATTCTGAAAGCCATATATTTTTTTTTTTTTTGGGCGACTGTCTTATGTAGGGGCTCATTTTTTATGGGATGAGATGGCGGTTTGATTGGAACTATCTTGGGGTGCATATGACATTTTGGTCGCCTGCTATTACACTTTTTGTGATGTAAGGTGACAAAATGGCTCTTGACACCGTATTTTTTTTTTTTTTTGTGTTCACCTGAGGGGTTCGGTGATGTGTTATTTTTATAGAGCAGGTTGCGACGGACGCGCCGATACCAAATATGTATACTTTTTATTTATTTATTTAAGTTTTACACAATATTATCATTTTTTAAAACAAAACAAATCATGTTTTAGTGTCTCCATAGTCTGAGAGCCCTATTTTTTTTTTTTGGGGGTGATTGTCCTATGTGGGGTATCATTTTTTGTGGGATGAGATGACGGTTTGATTGGCACTATTTTTGGGTGCATATAACTTTTTGATCGCTTGCTATTACAGTTTTTGAGATGTGAGGTGACAAATGTTTTTTTTTACATTGTTTTTATTTTATTTTTTTAACAGTATTTACCTGAGGGGTTAGATAATGTGATATTTTTATAGAGCAGGTTTTTACGGACGCGCGATACATAATATGTATACTTTTTATTTATTTATTTTACTTTAACACAATAATAGCATTTTAGAAAAAAAAATTATGTTTTAGTGTCTCCATAGTCTGAGAGCCATATTTTTTTATTTTTTGGGCGATTGTCCTATATAAGGACTCATTTTTTGTGGGATGAGATGGCGGTTTTATTGGTACTATTTTGGGAGGCATACGCCTTTTGATCACTTGGTATTACACTTTTTGTGATGTAAGGTGACAAAAATGGCTTTTTTACACCATTTTTTTGTGATTTTTTTACGGTATTTGCGTGAGGGGTTAGGTCACGTGATATTTTTATAGAGGAGATTTTTACGGACGCGGCAATACCTAATATGTGTAGTTTATTTGTTTTTCTTTAATTTTTATTCAGTGATATGTATTTTTCTGATTTTTACTTTTTCTTTCACTTTTTGACATTTTTTTGACCCAGACCCACTTGGTTCTTGTAGATCCAGTGGATCTGGTGTCTATATAATACAGAACAGTACACTATATAGTGTACTGCACTGTATTTTTTACTTTTCACAGTCTGGTCAGACTTCTGCCTTTAGCAGAAGTCTGACCAGAGTTACTAGACCATGGCAAGCAGGACGCTTCTGAAAGCGTCCTGCTGCCATGGTAGCCATCACCCGCTGCCATTACAGAGCAGCGGGTGATGGGAAGAGAGGTGAGCTCTCTCCTCTACTATCCTATCCCATCGGGGGCTGCAAAGGTACGGCAGCCCCTCGATGGGAGAGGGAGGGAGCTCCTCCATGTTAACACCTTCTATACCGCGGTCCGTACGGACCGCGGTATAGAAGGGGTTAAACTGCTGACATCTGCAGCACAGATGTCAGCAGTTTATAGCAGGGGGTCAGCAATGTGCTGACCCCTGCTATACCCACTAGACACCAGGGAAATGCATTGAAAGGAGGCGGGCGGGGATCGCAATTGCGATCCCGCCTGCCGCACCGCCCCGCCTCCCGCGCCGCCCACCCGCAGCACCGCCCGCAATTCCCCCCCCCTGCACCGCCCGGGGGACACTAAGATGGCGGGGTGCAGGGGGGGGTTAAAATTTACAATAAGGGGCAGATTTTAGTCTCTGACACATAGCGCAACAAACCGCAGGTCTGAATTGACCTGCGGTTTGTTGCGATCGCCGACACGGGGGGGTCACAGGACCCCCCTCGTCATTGTCACAGGATGCCTGCTGAATGATTTCAGCAGGCATCCTGTTCCGATCACCGCCACGTGCGCAGCGGTGATCGGATCTTCTCAGGGCGTACATGTACGCCCTGAGTCCTTAAGTACCAGGACGCTAGGGCGTAAATGCTGTTTTTGTGTTAAACTAAAATAAATTAAAAAACTATACATTTTAGGTATCACCGCGTCCATAAAAACCTGCTTTATGAAAATATCACATGATCTAAATTCTAACCCATCAGGTAAATACCGTAAAAACAATTAAATAAAAACTGTGTAACAAAAACATTTTTGTCACCTCACGTCACAAAAAGTGTAATAGCAAGCGATCAAAAAGTTATATGCCTCCCAAAATAGTGCCAATCAAACCGTCATCTCATCCCGCAAAAAAGTATACCCTACATAGGACAATCGCCCAAAAACATTAAAAACATAGCTCTCAAACTATGGAGACATTAAAACGTGATTTTTTTTTGTTTCAAAAACGATATTGTGTAAAACTTAAATAACTAAATAAAAAGTATGCATATTCGGTATTGCCGCATCCATAACAACCTGTTCTATAAAAATAACACATGACCTAACCCCTCAGATGAACACAGCAAAAAAATATATATCAATACGGTGTGAAAATCCATTTTTGTCACCTTTCATCATACAAAGTGTAATAGCAAGCGACCAAAATGTCATATGCATATGTCATATACCCCCCAAGATAGTGAGAATCAAACCGACATCTCATCCCGCAAAAAATGAGCCCCTACATAAGACAGACGCCCAAAAAATAAATAAATATGGCTTTCAGAATGTGGAGACACTAAGAAATCATTTTTTTCAAAAATGCTTTATTATGTAAAACAGAAACAAACCCCAGAAAGTAGTCATATTTGTAGTGTCGCATCTATAACTACCTGCTCTACAGAAATAGCACAGGATCTAACCTGTCTGAAAATAACAAAAAATAAAAACTGTCCCAAAACAGCTATTTTTTTTTGCAAATTTTCCATTTTAATCCATTTTTCCAGTAACAAAGCAAAGGTTAACAGCCGAACAAAACTCAATATTCATTGCCCTGATTCTGTAGTTTGCAGAAACACCCCATATGTGGTCGTAAACTGTTGTATGGCCAAACGGCAAGGCTCATTTGATGCACCCTTAGAGTAGAAACTCCAAAAAAGTGACTCCATCTAAGAAACTACACCCCTCAAGGTATTCAAAACTAATTTTACAAACTTAACTCTTAACCCTTTAGGTGTTCCACAAGAGTTATTGGCAAATGGAGATAAAATTTCTGAATTTCTATTTCTTGTTACCTTGCCTCAAAAAAAGTGTAATATAGAGCAACCAAAAATCATATTTACCCTAAAATAGTACCAACAAAACTGCCACCTTATCCCATAGTTTCCAAAATGGGGTCACTTTTTGGGAGTTTCTAATGTAGGTGTGCATCAGGGGGGCTTCAAATGGGACATGGTGTCTAAAAACTGGTCCAGCAAAATCTGCCTTCCAAAAACCATATGCCGTTCCCTTTCTTCTACGCCCTGCCGTTTGGCCATACAGCAGTTTACAACCACATATGGGGTGTTTCTGCAAACTACAGAATCAGGGCCATAAATGTTTAGTTTTGTTTGGCTATTAACCCTTGCTTTGTTACTGGAAAAAATGGATCAAAATGGAATCAAAATTCTGAAATGTTATCTCCATTTGCCATTAACTCTTGTGGAACACCTAAAGGGTTAACGATGTTTGTAAAATCAGTTTTGAATACCTTGAGGGGTGTAGTTTCTAGAATGGGGTAATTTTTGGGTGATTTTTTTATGTAAGCCTCACAAAGTGACTTCAGACCTGAACTGAAAACAAAAGAGCCGCAGCATCATCTCCGGTTATCTTCTTTATTGGCGAGTACTTCATAGCATGTATACAAATAAAGTGCAACGTTTCGGCTGTAACCAGCCTTTGTCAAGCGTGAGCACAAGTGACAATTACTAACATTTAAGTAGTATAACCACCACCCTCCTCATAACACAATCCTCCAATCCCTTAACTTCAGGTGACTAGTTCCTACAGCTCAGCCAATCATAACATCTACCACTTGCAATACCTCCTTTACACTAAATTGAGTCCAAAAGGCTGTAGGGATCGGAGGGTGTATATCACTCTCCCTAGATGCGAGCCGACTTGTCTTCCGCCTCTTGGAAGTAGTCCTGAGGAGGAATTATTTCCTCTTTGGGGACACCTTTTACCAGCAGAGGCGTGGTGTGGCCATGGGGTCCAATGTGGCCCCAACTTATGCCAACATCTTTATGGCCGAGGTGGAGGACGTTGGTTTATTGAACTGCATTTTTTGAGAGGGTTCTGTGCTGGTGGCGCTGCATCGACGATATTTTCATGATATGGAGCGGGACTAGAGAGGAATTGGACAAATTTCACACTCACCTTAATGCGGGTGTTCCAGGCTTAAATTTACTATCATAGTATCTGAGAAAGAGCTACAATTTCTCGATGTTAGAGTATACTACAATGAGGAAGGTATGCACACCAATTAATTTATTCTGAGGATAGGTCATCAGTATAAAAATGTCAGAAAACCATCGCTATCTGATCAGTGAGGGTCTAACAACTCACACTGCAGGGTAGCCACTAGGCTGCTACCTCCTGAAATAGACCTAGTATGGTTGACAGCTAACCCACAGGGGTCAGAGACACTGGTGCGAAGCACCCAACAGGCAGGGTAGGCAGAGTTTGTGCGAATCCGTGAAACAGTCCAAAGCTCAGGGCATCGTATAAAGAATCCCAGCAGCAGTGACTTATGAAATAAGCGATGGAGTTTATTACAAGTATCAATATGTCCTACATCCAGGACGCGTTTCGGCTAACATGACTTTATCGACAGGTAAGTATCCATACTAATGTACAGGTATATATACACTGATACAAAATGACACCTCAGTGACGTCAGACGCCCAAATGGGCGGAGAACAGCATATCAATCAATTAAGCAATAAACAAACAAAATCAAGAATTTAGAAAAAAATATGGCTTTCAGAATATTGAGACACTAAAAAAATCATTTTTTTCAAAAATGCTTTATTATGTAAAACTAAAACGAACAACCAAAAAAATGTTGGTCATATTTGGTATTGTCGCGTCCTTAACAACCTGCTCTATAAAAATAGCACATGATCTAACCTGTCGGATGAACATTGTAAATAACAAAAAATAAAAACGGTGTCAAAACAGCTGCATTTTGTTACCTTGCCTTACAAAAGTGTAATATAGAGCAACCAAAAATCATATGTACCCTAAAATAGTACCAACAAAACTGCCACCTTATCCCATAGTTTCCAAAATGGGGTCATTTTTTGCGGGAGTTTCTACTCTAGGGTTGCATCAGTGAAATCTGCCCTCCAAAAACCATATGGCGTTCCTTTCCTTCTGCGCCCTGCTGTGTGCCCATACAGCAGTTTACAATCACAAATGGGGTGTTTCTGTAAACTACAGAATCATGGTAATAAATATAGGGTTTTGTTTGGTTGTTAACCCTTGCTTGTTACTGGAAAAAAATGGATTAAATGGAAAATCTGCCAAAAATGTGACATTTTGAAATTTCATTCCCATTTTCCTTTAATTCTCACGGGGCACCTAACAACGTTTGTAAAATCAGTTTTGAATAGCCTGAGGGGTGTAGTTTCTAAAATGGGGTAATTTATGGGTGGTTTCTAATATGTAAGCCACAGAAAGTGACTTCATAACTGAACTGGTCCTGACAAAATTGGGTTTTGGACATTTTCTTAGAAATTTTAAGATTTGCTTCTAAACTTCTAAGCCTTCTAACGTCCTAAAAAACTAAAATTTCATTTTCAAAATGATCCAAACATGAAGTAGATATATGGGGAATGTAAAGTAATAACTATTTTTGGAGGTATTACTATCTATTATAAAAGTAGAGAAATTGATATTTGGAATTTGGAAATGTTCCCAAATTTTTGGTAAATTTGGTATTTTTTTTATAAATAAAAATTAAATATTTTGACTCTATTTTACCACTGTCATGAAGTACAACATGCAGGGCCGCCATCAGGGGGGTACAGCCCATACCCCAGTAAGGGGCCCAGACCCTGGGGGGTCCCAGCCAGTCCCGGGGCAGAGTGGTATACATATAGCCCGGCACCCCAGAATCAGATCAGCACCGCCGGGCCCGGACAGCAGCGAGCACGGCGTCAATCCCGCGAGACCTGTGAACTCTCGCGGCAGATCTCGTGGGAACATGCGCGCGCCGTGCGCGTCAGAACTTCAACCGAGAGAGACTCGGAGGCCGGAGCACAGGAGAGTCTCATCATCCAGACAGAGCCAGCCCAGGACAGGAGGAGCAGGTAAGTTTATTACAATTACTGTGGGGGCAAATTAATTAATATGGGGGCAGTGTGGGGGCAAATGAATTAATATGAGGCAGAGTGGGGGCAAATTAATTAATATAAGGCAGTGTGGGGGGCAAATTAATTAATATGGGGGCAGTGTGGGGACTAATTATTATGGAGCAATGTGGGGGCAAATTAATTAATATGGGGGCAGTGTGGGGGCAAATTATTTAATATGAGGCAGAGTGGGGGGCAAATTAATTAATATAAGGCAGTGTGGGGGGCAAATTAATTAATATGGGGACAGTGTGGGGACAAATTATTATAGAGCAATGTGGGGGTAAATCAATTAATATGGGGGCAGTGTGGGGGCAAATTAATTAATATGAGGCACAGTGGGGCAAACTAATTAATATAAGGCAGTGTGGGGGGCAAATCAATTAATATGGGGGCAGTGTGGGGGCAAATTAATTAATATGAGGCAGTGTGGGGAGGCAAATTTATTAATATGAGGCAGTGTGGGGGGCAAATTACTTTACACCAGTTTGATAAATTACCCCAATTATAAGAGATCTAACATGTCTGTGTAACAAACTCTGCAGAGACGAGATGCGGCTGGAGGAATTTGTCATGGCGGTCAGGGTCAAACGGAGGAGAAGAGGAAACTGGATGTAAGAGGTAGGTGGTGCTGGATTCCCCTATATGTACAGCGGGCTCACTACTGTCACCTGCGTCTCATCCCCCCCCTATTTGTCACCTGCAGTCCTATGTAACAGATCAGATAACAGTGATAACTGTCTGTGCGCAGATAATGTAGTATATGTTCCCTGCCGTCCTATGTAACACCCCACATAACACAATAGTTGTGTTATGTGGGGTGTTACATAGGACTGCAGGTAACATCTATAACATCTGTACTCAGACAGTTATGAGATAATGGTGATCCGGCGGGTTGGGGGGGGGGGGTCGGCGACAAAGAGGGGGCCCCATGGATTGTGTGTACGCCACTGGGCATCTCCATAGTGATCTGTTTGTATTGCTGTCCTCAGGACAGCGATACAAACAGAAGGCTGTGCGGAGGAGCAGGGGAGAGGTGTGTCCCTTTCCTGTTCCTCTGATAGGCTCCTGGCACTAGGCGGGGGAATAATGGAGGGCTGTCTGGGGGCAAAATTAACTTGTGTGGGGGCAAATTACTTAGTGGGGGTGTGGCGTTTCAAAATGTCAGCCTTAGGCCTCTTTCACACTTGCGTTGTGAAGATCCGGCGTGCACTTCCGTCGCCGGAAGTGCACGCCGGATCCGGCACGACGTAAGTGAACTGAAAGCATTTGAAGACTGGTCAGTCTTCAAAATGCTTTCAGGTTACTATGGCAGCCAGGATGCCACTAGCGTCCTGCTTGCCATAGTAGCAGTGGGGAGCGGGGGAGCGGCATACTTACATTCCGTGCGGCTCCCGGGGCGCTCCTGAATGACGTCAGAGTGCCCCGCGTGCATGGATCACGTGATCCATGCGATCACGTGATCTATGCACTGGGGCGCCCTGACGTCATCCTGGAGCGTCCCGGGAGCCGCACGGAATGTAAGTATGCCGCTCCCCCGCTCCCCCTACTCTTTACTATGGCAACCAGGACTTTAGCGTCCTGGCTGCCATAGTAACCATTGACAAAAAGCTAAACGTCGGATCCGGCGATGCGCGGAAATTACGTTTAGCTAAAGGCCAGATCCGGACTAATGCCTTTCAATGGGCATTAATTCCGGATCCGTCCTTCCGGCATGCTTTCAGGATTTTTGGCCGGAGCAAAAAGCGCAGCATGCTGCGGATTTTGCTGCGGCCAAAAAACGTGTCAGTACTGAACTGAGGACATCCTGATGCATCCTGAACGGATTTCTCTCCATTCAGGATGCATGGGGATAATCCTGATCAGTAGCTTTCCGTCGTAGAGACCCTAAGACGGATCTCTAGGACGGAAAGCTAAAACGCTAGTGTGAAAGAGGCCTTATACAAATCACGCATCTTTGAGGTGACTTGTTGAATCAGACATTCTCCACTTACAGTTTACGCATCAGACACCCAGGAGTTAATCAAGTAGTCTTTTAATCCGGAGATTGTATTACAAGATATGCAGGGAATCCAGATGGTAAAAGAATTATGCCAACAATATTCTCCTTGATAAGAACATGAGATAGACAATAGAACGTGGGAATATTTCAAAAAGTTAAAACATAACCTTTACTCTGTAATCAATTTAAAACATGATCCCTTTACAATAACAAAAAGACATAAAACTAGCAAAAAGGTATTATTCAGGACATTGATCAAATACCTGCTTATTCGAGTGAAAAAGAGTGCTCAGCGGCACTAAACAAAACAAAACCGTTAGTCCTACCTTTGTGATGACACGTATGGTGGTAGGAGATGTAGAGCAGTGCAGGGCCGGACGAGGTGGGCGGGGAAAGGAGAGGGGTGCAATTAGATATATGTACACCTAGACGTCCCTACAATATGGGACTACCCTTTCCCTGTAAGCCTAACCACAGGGTAACCGCCCTGAAAAGAACGACCCCGTCTGGAACCTGACCCTCAGCGGTTAAAGACCCTGTTATACCCTAGTGCAGCTAGACCCTACATGCATGTTTCATCAATCAAGAATCATCAGGGGGACACAAGTGCACAGGGAGACAGACAAAATAAAGGCAGCATAGAGTCAGTCAGCAGTATCATGCAAACCAAAGCTAAACATGAAGTTTGTTATAATAGGGCATTGGTCACATAGAGATGTACATTCTGACCATCATAAAAATACTAGGGGTCAAATAGAAGATGCCCAAGAGTGCAGGCATACAGTAAAATATAGCCTAGAGATGCAGGCTTACAAGAGACCAGAGAGGCCCCAGTGTATGATGAACACTGAGCCGTCCGGTAGAACATGAGATACACAGATTCACCTCAGATTGTCCTCAGAATCTCCTCAGAATTAGAGCACACAAAACAGCAATGCATGACAGGGTAAACAGGAAGTGGCTAGACTGAACCAAGTAGAAGCTGAAACAGAGGGGGGAGGAGAAGAGAGGAGCATACCAATACACAATGCAAGATACTGAAACAGAACAGGGGGCAATTTATTTAATGCAGGGCTGTCTGGGGGTAAAATTAACTTGTGGGGGGAGGGGCAAATTACTAATTGGGGTCAATGTGGCGGGCAAAATACATACTGGAGGGCCATGTGGGGGCAAATTACATAATGCAGGGCTGTCGGGGGGCAAAATTAACTTGTGTGGGGAAAAATTAACTTGGGGGGGAAAATTATTCAGTGGGGGGCAGTGTGGCGGGCAAACTACATAATGGAGGGCCGTGTGGGAGATGTCCCTGGATGTAAGAGGTATGGGCGCGATATATGGGTGGTGCTGTGTGTGGGTGTGGCTTGAGGGTGGACAGGGACACAGGGGCCCCATGATCTATTCCTGGGGAAAGTGCCCCTCCAAAGACCAGGCTCTGGATCCCCCACTGGGGCAGTGTCGGGGAGGGGGCGGCGACGGGGGGGGCCCAGGCCTTGAGCTGTGTAAGGGGCCCCCGAAATTTCTGATGGCAGCCCTGACAACATGTGACGAGAATACACTCTCAGAATGGCCTGGATAAATAAAAGTGTTTTAAAGTTATTACCACATAAAGTGACACGTCAGATTTGCAAAATTAGCCTGTGTCCTGAAGGTGAAAAATGGCTGCGTCCTGAAGCGGTTAATTGTCTGTGATCAGTGATAATAATGAGGTAGCTTTTCTTGGTATTAATTTGCTCCCCAGGTTTGAACAGCTTCCCCGAGCAAAGATCGGGGTAGTTGTTGGTTCTATATAAAAGCCTTGGTCTCTTCGAAGAAACCAAGGCTATTACAGCTGTAGCTCCTATAGAGCCCTGCAAGTGGCAGAGCTCCATAAGAACATAGGGAACCTGTAATAATGTACACTGACAATTCATTGCAATGTAAGGGAGAAGCAATCTTATAAAACTGCTTGTTATACTGTAGCTAGTTATAAAGTTTTTTTTAAATATAGAATAAAAAAATCAAAATCCCCATCCTTTCTAAATAATTAAAATAAAATAAAAATAATAGGAATCGCCAAGTCCCAAAAAAACTGAACTATTAAAATATAAATGCACTTAACCTGTACTTCGAACGCTGCACCAAGAGAAAATCAGAAAGTTATACACACGCCAAAATGATTTCGATAAAAGCTACAGATCGCCCTACAAAAGAGCGCTCATATGGCTCCACAGACGTCACTATAAAAAAGTCACGAATTTGGGAATGAAAAGAAAACATTTTTTTTCAAAGTTTTTATTTTTGTATTGAAAACAGCAAAAAAACTATACAAATTTGGTATCGCCATAATCGTACTGACCCAAAGAGTCAAGGGTACAAGTCCGTTTTACCGCCACAAAACCAAAACCCATAAAACTGTGGTGGAATTGTGTTTTCTTTCCAACTCCACCGCATTTGGAATTTTTTTTTTCCAGCTTCTCACTACATAGGATGGAATATTTAAATGTTGCTATTAGAAAGTACAACTTGTCCCACAAAAAAGCAAGCCCTCATACTGCTATCAGAATGGAAAAATAAAAAAGTTATGGCTCCAGGAAGGCATGGAGTGAAAAAACGGGGCTGAGAGGGTTAATCTCGTGCACTTCTTCAGGGGGGTTGTCTCCTAGGCGCAGTATGGGCTTTGCCCGGTAGAGGTCACTGTTTCTTCTACATGCCTATCTGCCCACAGCGCGCTCTCTCTGCTGTGTGTGAGGACTCGGAGATACTTCCTGTCTTTACTATCTGGCGCTGCGTTATTTTTTTTTCTCGTGTAGTGTGAATGTCTCTCTAGTTGTTTCTGAGAGCTGTAACTGCACAGAAGTGTCGCGCAGCGAGCAGTCCGTACCCCATAGAGACGGGGATGCCACAGGTTGCAGGGGATGAGCGGCGGGCACCATGGCAGGGGAGAGCACCAGAGCGCTCATGTCAGGGTTCGTGTTTGGCGCCCTCGCCTTTCAGCATGTGAGCTGTGGCTCAGACACGGTAAGTAAGGCAGCAGGCTCATGTGGCAGAGGACCCGCTCAGCATGGTGACCTACGCCTGGCTTCACCAGGATTACACTGCCAGTAACATCATGGAGACCGCCTGGCCCTCAGGATGGGTTCATGTAGAGGAGGGGCAGGTGCCCACTGCAAACAAGCCACACTGTGACATTAAAGGGGGACTTTCGGTTGTTAAAAGTTTAGGGGAGGGGAAACCTATTAGATCAGTGGTGGTCCCACTGCTAGGGTCCCCACTGATCATGAGAATGAGGACCCCGCACCCCTTGGAGCCCCTCATATAGCACGCGCACTGCCACTCTATTCATCTCTATGTGAGTCCCAAAAATAGTGGAGTACTGCAATGGAGTGGCAGTGTGCTCGACTTGCTGCCCCTTTAAAGGGGCGTACGAGTTAGGGCTCATTCAGAAAGCCGTGAGTGTTTAGCAGTGCGCAAAACACGGATACTGGCCCGTGTGTGTTCTGCGTTTTGCGGAACACACACAGCCAGCCCTATGATAGAAATGCCTATTCTTGTATCTTTTTTTGCGGGGTGTGGAACGGAACTACGGATGCGGACATTGAAAGGAATGAGTCCGCACCCGAGAGGCAAAATTGCGGATGTGGACCCATTCATACGGTCGTGTGAATGAGCCCTAAATACCATGACCTATTCTTGGTATTCCAGTTAGATCGGTCCAGTCACTGGGACCCCCACCGAGCACAAGAATGGGGAGTTCCTGTTCTTCATCTGAATGGAGCACCACACCATTTCAAGTTAATGGGACTGCCGGAGGTAAAGGGGTCCCGTAGAATAGTGGGAGGGGGAGTGCGTCATAGGAACCACACAATCACCGGCTGTACCCGCTCACCTTAGATGGTTATGTACAGGGCATAACCCCTTGCCACGCGGAGTGAAGGACTCTTCCTGACTGGGCACCAATACAGGCAGGATACATGCTTTTACCGCCAAGTCTGTTCTTAACCCTTACCCGACCATCCAACGTAAATTTACATCGGAGGCCGGGCGTTTAAATTGGCACGTGCAGCAGGCGCCATACCTTTTTTTTTTTTCGGACGGTCGCAGACTTTTGACCCTTCAGATGCCGTAGTCATATGTGACCGCTGCTGGTCTCATCCACTTCAATGGAAGGAGGGCTGCAGTAACCAGCCATTACACAATGGATGGCGCTATGTCGTTTCTGCACCAGAGCTACGGCTGATCGGCAGGTTGTCGAGCCCCCTCCGATCTGATATTAATGGCGTATCCGGGGGATAGGCCATCATAATCCTGGACAACCCGTTAAAAAAACGTAGCAGTTTTTTTTTCACATTCTAAAAGCCAAAATGTTATTTTTCAGTCAGTGTCGTCAATTGTATTTTTCAACTGCACCATTTTTGGGGTGCGGGAGCAACGCGGGACCAGTTTCAGCAGCGGGTGTCGGGGAACGGGGAAAGTATAACCTATTTGAGGTGCCCGGGCACTGGGGGGTCATTATAGGGGTTGGATAACCCCCTTAATTTTCAGTTTTATCCGTCAGCACTAGGGTTGAGCGAACTTGTATTTTAAGTTCGGCGTCCAAAGTGCGGGTTCGGGTTATCTTAGAATCCCGTTATGGATTCCGCTACCACGGACCATAACTGAATTTGGAATCCAAGTTCGCACAACCGTCCTTCACTGCTCTACTTCCTTCTTCTCCTCCTCCACACAGAGCACAGGAGCTCTGCCCCTCATGTCACATGATCATTATACCAGGCCCTTTACCACCTCTTATCCAATCCTGTACCGAGCCACGCCCCCTGCACTGATAGCGGAATCTAGAACGGGATTCTTCGATAACCCGAACTTTGGACGCCGAACTTAAAACACAAGTTCGCTCAACACTAGTCAACACAGCTGTGTGATGACTTACTTTTTGTGGCACAAGCTGTAGTTTTCATCGGTAAGAATGTCTCTCATATATAAGGCCCCTTTCACAGGGGCGAGTTTTCCGCGCGGGTGCAATGCGTGAGGAGGACGCATTGCACCCGCACTGAATCCTGACCCATTCAGTTCTATGGGGCTGTGCACATGAGCACAGATGTTGGATGAAGGACCTGCCGTGATGTCACAGGATCACATGGGTCACATGGTCCACTCAAATGCTTCTATGATTGGACCATGTGACCCTGTGACGTCACCACAGGTCCTCAAGCATCCAAACTATCAAGAGAGAAGACGTTCTGGGGCTCTGCGCGTACAATGGGAGAAGGTAAGTTAACTCTTTATTATTTTTAACCCTTTAAAGCCCGGGGAACATTGCATTCTGTAATTAGAATGCGATTATTTTCCCTTATAACTATGTTATAAAGGAAAATAATTACACATACAGAATACTCATCCCGAAACCAGACTTCAGTGATGAAGTCTGACTTCGGGTCTGGGTACCAAGCATGCGGATTTTTTCACGCGCGTGCTTAACGCACAACAAACGTTAGCACACGTGCGGAAAAATCGCGGCGATTCCCGCAACGCACCCGCATCTTATCCGGGCGTCAAACATGACGCCCGTGTGCAAGAGGCCTAAAGGTTGGTGCATATCCCTGAAAGTTTTAGAAATCCATATCCAATCTAGTAACTGCAAAGCACCCCTTCACCCCTTGACTTTAATGCCTGTGTTCACACATCAGTGGTTTTCCACGGATCGGGGGTCTGTGGTGACACTATAGAAGCACGCCCTGTTTTTGTCAGTGATTACGGCTCCCTCACAGACGCCACACGGAGGGTTTTCATGGACCATTTTAGGAGAATTTTCAACCACACCCTGTCTGTGGACCAAACACGGATCCTTCACGGATGAACCATTGACCATCTAGGAGGGGCCTGAGTGTACCCGATTGTTGCTGTATATGCCGCTGCCATGTCACCAAAGGAGTGCTGTCCCAGTACTGTATGTCATGTAGCTTTCATTGGTATTATAGAAGTACACATGACTTTTTAATTTTTTGCAGGTGAAGTGACTATAAACATTTTTTAGCGTTCTTTAGGTTTTCTTTTTTTACAATATTCACCAGGTGGGATAAATAATGTGTAAGAATTATAGTACACACCAATTATGTATGGTGTGTGTGTCTATACATACATTATTTTATTTATTTTTTCATTTCTTTATGCAATAAAGCGTTTTTGAATGGTAAAATGGTGTTTACGGATTTTAAATTTAATTTTTTTTCTACTTTGTTGTTCATTCCAGCTGGGATCCTATGATCGCTGATGTAATAGCGCTGACAGCCGCCCTATGGGGACCTGTCTCCAGCAGGAAATAATAGTTGTACAGCCCGTCGATCGCATTGGGGGGAGGTCACACACTGTGGCAATCCCCTTACAATACTTGGTTGAAAAAAGACCAACCAGGGCCGCATTTCTTATATAACATATTCTCAGTTATTCCAAGAAAATACCGCCGTGCACATCCATAAAGCTAGTATGCAGACAGCAAACAACAGAACTAAGGATTATCCTGGATTAAAGTGGTGTTCTACCTACTATACATAAAAAATGGAAGCCCTCTGCGCACATTTTTGATCAAACGTGTTATTTCCCCTCTGCTGCCAGCAGTGCCCATATACCCTGGAGTACAGAGAGACATCGGTGCAGGCGGGGGAGGGGGTTATAGTTTATGGTATTATCCTTGGCGTTGCTTTTTAATAACTCGGACACATCCTTTCTTTTCCAGCCAACTGGACAATGTGTCGGAAATGCTGACGCCTACTTCTCATGATGGTCAGTCTGATGGCTGTGATCATACTTGGCTTCATGGCCTGAGATTGTTGGGGAGCATTCGGAAAAATCTGGGGGCGTCTCTCTCCTGCCCTGCGTGGAGGCTCCCTAGCGTTGGTTTATCGCATTCACACCTTGAACACTCATTGTAGGGTTAGTTGCAGAAACTGCCATCTGCACCATGCCCTAGCCATTGGATTGGTTAGGGTAATGGACTGTGTGAGGGCCCATTCACACGGCCGTATTTTTAGTGCAGAATTTGCAAAATGTGGGAGGAGATTTATCAAACTGGTGTAAAGTAGAACTGGCTGAGTTGCCCATAGCAACCAATCAGATTTCACTTTTCCTTTGGAAAATGCAAGGTGGAATCTGATTGGTTGCTATGGGCTTTACACCAGTTTGATAAATGACCCCCGTGATCTTTTCCTCCTTCTATGATGTTTTTATGTTTCTTGTCCACAGGAAGGACTTCTCCTCGGGGTTGTGAAGGGAGAAGCGAAGGATAGCATCACCGATTCTCAGATGAGTGATGTACAAGTGGTTTACACAATCGGTATGTTCAGATTGGGACCAGTCTGTCATGGGAAGGGGAGATTTAGGTCTGAAAGAAAAACTGGCTTTGTGGCCCATAGCAACATACGACAGCGCAGCTTTCCTGACTAACGCCTAATTCACACGTGTTCAGTGTTCGGTCAGTGATTTCTATCAGTGTTTGTGAGCCAAAACCAGAAGAGGTGCAAATCTTTCCCTTAAACCTTATGGCTCTGGAGACTCCAGTTATGGTTTTGGCTCAAAATCGCTGATGGAAATCACTGACCAAAACACTGACGTGCAAATGAGGCTTAGAACTGCTGTTGAAAATGAAAGCTGTGCAGTGATTGGTTGCTATGGACAACATGGACAGATTTCTTTTTGACAGTGGCTTTAAATCTGCCTTATGTCCTATGTAATTTCAGCATCTTTAGTTGTATATTTTTTCCCATGAACTAAAAGTACGACATGCAGTACTTTTAGTCCGGCTGCCTCACACCGTGCGCTGCCGCCGGAACCCCGCCCCCATTATAGTCAATGGGGACGGAGCGGCAGTCCGGGGGCACACGTGAACTAGCGGCAGGACTGATCCAACAGGCCGTTTACCCGACGAAACAGCCTGACGGACTCCCCTGCCGCTAGTGTGAAACTAGCCTTAGGCCTCTTTCACATCAGTGATGCAGAATGTGTCAGGGTCTGTGATTTTAGGCTACATGCACACGAACGTATTTTGTTTCCGTGTCCATTACTTTTTTCTTTTTTTTTGCGGATCGGATGCGGACCTATTCATTTCAATGGGTCCGCAAAAAATGAGGACAGCATACCGTGCGCTTTCCGCATCAAAATGTCAGTTCAGTATCCCCGCAAAAAAAATAGAACGTGTCCTATTTTTGTCCGTTTTAGGCATTGTTATAATGGATCCGCAAAAAAAAAAAAACGCTGGCATACGGATGTCTTCCATTTATTTTATTTTTTTGCAGACCGCAAAACACATACGGTCGTGTGCATGTAGCCTTAATCATTTTTTTCTGCGACTGCATTCAAGGAAAGATTTCTCAAAATCGGTGTAAAGGAACACTTGATTAGTTGCCCATAGCTACCTATCAGATGCCGCCTTTCATTTTTCAGAGCTCTTTTGGAAAATGAAAGGTGGAATCTGATTGGTTGGTATGGGCAACTAAGGCTAGTTTCACACTGCCGGCACAGACTTCTGGCAGGGTCGTAGAATGCTGGGCATTGGCCGGACATAAACCGCTGCTCGCAGTAGTATTTGTCCGGCCGATTCTCTGCATATTTGCCAGGTTTTGGTCAGATCTCAGCTGGACCCCATTATAGTTAATGGGGCCAGGCGGCATTCTGGCGGTGACGGACAGGCAGGCTTTTCCCGACCAGATCTGTAAACGCGCATGTGAAACTAGCCTAAGGGCTCTTTCACACGAGCGAATGCCGTGCGTGGAATCTGCTGCGTGAAAGAGAGCCAAGCCACGCTCCGGACAGCAGAGACATGGAGCATTAACATGATTGACAACTTTATCTCACTGTGATTTTAGTAAAAAGATCAGAGAGGCACAGAGCATTATCAATCATGTTAATACTCCATGTCTCTGCTGTCCGGAGCGTGGCTTGGCTCTCTTTCACGCAGCGGATTCCACGCACGGCATCCTCTCGTGTGAAAGAGACCTACGCCAGTTTTTAATTAGCACCAGTTTTGATAAAACTCCCCCTAAGGGCTTATGTACATGAACGTATTTTCTTTTCGTGTCCGTTCCGTTTTTTTTGCGGACCATATGCAGAACCATACAATTCAATGGGTCCGCCAAAAAAAAAACGAAGTTACTCCATGTGCATTCCGTTTCCGTATGTTCTTATTTCTGTTCCACAAAAAAATAGAACATGTCCTATTATTGTCTGCATTATGGACAAGGATAGTACTGTTTTATCAGGGGCCAGCTGTTCCGTTCTGCAAAATACGGAATGCACACGGACGTCATCTGTATTTTTTGCGGACCGCAAAATACATACGGTCGTGTGCATGAGCCCTAAGCGTTTCATTTTTTTTTTCCGTCCAGATTGCATCCCTTTTGCATGTGTTTTTCACAGGCTTGAAGAATAACACTCAGCATCTCCTAGCAACCATCAGTAAGAAATGCATTGCATCCAGGTGCCTTCCGTTTTTCATAGAGCCTCATGTTACATGCCCATTGAGTAAAAGGGGTTTTCGTGGAGTACAATATTGGTGACCCATCCTCTAGATAGGTAATCAGGATCAGAGTCCGACACCCGCACCCCCACTGATCAGCTGTCTGAAAAGGCTGCAACACTTGGAAGTGTGTGTATAGAGACCATTCCCAACAGTCATGTGATCGCCAGGGGACAGGACTCTGCACAAGCTTCTGGGTCTTAGCAAACCCAGATCAGCTAAATGTCCCAACACCACCACCTGCCACACTTCAGCTTCTTGTCCCACCCCCAAAGACCAAAACACATACATCAAAATGTTCGTTGTGAGAAGGGGACATAATAAAAAATGTTAGTTGCACATTTTGCTATTAGCAGAAAAAAATAATGTGGAAAAAATCCCCCCCCCCCCCCTGTTTTTTTTTTATTTATTTTTTACTTTTGTTCCTTAATGAAAAGTAAAGAAAATGAAATAAGAATAAGCTTATAAGAAGTACTTTATTTTCTCATGTGTCCTACATTTAATTTGCTTCTATGGTACCACAGCATGCATCCTTGAAACATCATGGGCAAAATGTTTTATACTAAATTACAGCAGTTTTCCCCTTTCTTCGTAAACTTTTATTATTATAACGCTTAAACTCCTTTTTAATCCCACAGATATCCAAAGAAATATACCTTTCTATCATCTGTGCAGGTTAGTAAATTGTGTCTGCCTGTTGCAGAGCAGTGGTATTGTTTGCTGGATTTTACTGGAACCTATATTCTTCTGTTTAGATCACTAGGAAAGAATTGTCCTTTTTAGTGTTTCCAGTCACCTGTAGCTGCGTTCTGTATATTACCTAAAGAACTATTCTCATCACACACATCTGGTGGTCCACCATCTTGTCTCGAGAATGGAAGTCCCCAGATCCCGTCCGTGCGGTGGCCAGCCTCCGAATCGACCCTGTGATTGAAAGCAGAGGAGGGACTTGAGGAAACCGCTGAAGTTTCTGCACTATGCTGTTTATGTAACTCCCATTCACTTGTGTGTGAGTGAATGAAACAGTGTAGCGCAATGAGCTCGGCCGTTTTGGCTGCCTCTTCTTTCAGTAATAGGCTGGATGTGGAGACCAGTTGCCCTCTGGATGGGTCGGCCACTTCCGTTCTTGAGACTTGTGGTTCACGCATCTATCAGACGTTTATGGCATATCCCGTCCAATCCACTGCTCCAGTGCCGCCATGCCGGTTTTTGACAACACATGATTACCGCAGCCAGTCACTGACCTCAACAGTGTATGCTTGTTGTTGACCTGGCATCAGCGCTGCTGCCCTGTAATCAAAGACCCCTAAACCAGAGATGCTGAAGCGGTGTGATAAATGATGCATATTTGTTATTTTACACCATCTCCTGCCTATGCCCCAATTTTAGCTAATCTCCGACAATCCCATTGAAAATAAAGAAACTCGCCCCCTCGGGGACTCAGTCTGATCATTGGACGGGAGGCAGTACAGCAAACACACTGAGACATAGCATGTTGAAACCCAGTTTTAATGATAACTTGTCTGACCCCCTCCCCAAGTAATCAGAGTGCCCTTTAACTCTCAATTCGTAGTTAGAATAGTATCTATTTTTACTTTCCCCAGTAATAAAAAAATTGTCCCCCACCTTCCCCAGTAGTCAGCCTTTATTTCCCTTAGCAGTGCTCCCATCCAGAAGTCAATAGCCTTTTCAGCAGTAGCCCCCCATCCGTTAATAAGGTCCTTCTCTCACTAGAAGTCACAGCATGACCTTCCCTTTTTTACATTACATCTTCTACCCCACTTTTCCCTCCAGTAGTCACAGCAGGACAATCTCTCTACCACCAGTAGAGGTTTCGTTCCTTATATACATAACATCAGCTTTTCCCATGATGCAGACTCTCTGGGCAGGGTGCTACATTTCTTTAAGGTAGTAAACATTTTTCTACATTGTAATGTCTGATTCCACCTTTTAGTGGGCACTCGGATACCATTAGCGATCTCCTCTCAGTAAAGCAGCTTGCCAGAGATATGATAATGTGAATATCTGACACAGACCTGTTAGATTGCTAAAGGTAGAATTGTTTGAGCTGCTTCAGGAATACAGTTCTGCATGTCTAATGGTATATAAATATGTATAGGTTTTACAGTGGAGTGGGTGAATTGAACACGCTTGCATTGCAGAAGCTACTTGCTGGCCAAGAAAAGGTAACCAACCCAAAGTCAGGCATGGCCTAGAAAATACAGATTTATACGTTTTTCTCAGGCCTAGATATCTACATTAAGCTTTCCCTGTCTGTTGTATTGTAAATGGTTACAGTGATGCCGCTGATATCCCTGGGAGAATTTGTGGCTAAAGAAGAAAAGGAAGTGAACCCTTTGGACTTGCCTGTATCTCTGCATAATAAAATGTAGTCTTATTGTTATCCAAACTACTATTATAGAGAAACACAATCTAACTAAACTAATAACTAGGGATGAGCGAATCGACTTCGGATGAAACACCCAAAGTCAATTCGCATAAAAACTTTGTTTCTAATACTGTACGGAGCGAGCGCTGCGTACAGTATTAGAATGTATTGGATCCGATGAGCCGACTTTATTATTTTGCGAAGTCTTGTGAGACTTGGTATAATAACTTCAGAAATTGGATTCATACTGTAAAAAAACATTTCCCGAACTCGGGTTCGTTTCCAAGGAACCACTTGTATACTACAGTATAAATCAATTTCTGAAGTTATTATGTGAAGTCTCGCGAGACTTCACAAAGTAATAACTTCGGCTCATCGGAGCCAATACATTCTAATACTGTACGGAGCGCTCGCTCTGTACAGTATTAGAAACAAAGTTTTATGCGAATCGACTTCGGATGTTTCATCCAAAGTCGCTTCTCTCATCACTACTAATAACGTAGACACAGTTGTATCATACATGTCCCAAACTATAATACTCCCTTTATCATGCTTCAAGGTTGGATTGAGGTTTTGATGTTATGATATGGAGGATTTGGTGTTATAAAAGGACACCAGTGCTGTCCGTAAAAACAGTGTGGCCCATCTTAAGTTTGCCAAAAACCATGGAGATATTCCACAATGCTTCTGGGAAAATGTTCCATGGACAAAAGTGGACATTTTTAGCATGGAGGAAACAGAACACTGCACACCAACATCAAAACCTCATCCCAACTGTGAAGTGTGGGGGGAGCATCGTTTTTTGGTTTTGCTTTGCTTTCTCAGGGCCTAGATGCCTTGTGGTCATTCAGGGAATAATTAAGTCTAAGATGTATCAGGAGAATGTAAAGCAATTGAGGAGACATTGGGTGATCCAACAAGACAATAACCCAAAGCACACAAATCAACTAAATATGGTTGATAACTACGAGTTTTAGAGTGGCCAAGACTGATCTTTATCCTGCTGAGATGCTGTTGCACGACATGAACAGGGCTGTGCTCACAAGCCATCCAAGAAATATTGATGGACTGAAGTACATTTGCTGGGAGGAATTGAAAAGAATTAAAAGTGGGACCACCCTCTCCATCTCCTGTTCTGTTTCCTGTCCTAAGGGGACAGGAGTGAATTTGGAAGCAGGCCATCCCTGGGTGAAGAGATTCATCACTGCAGTTTCGAAGTTACCCTTAATTTGCAGAAATAGCATCCCTCCTTGGGATTTAAACTTAGTTCTTTCAGCCCTGACGTCAGATCCTTTTGAGCCAATAGCCAGCAGCCAGCGTTTCCCCTAAGATGCTCTCCTAGTTATTACCTCTGCTAGAAAAGTTAGTGAGATTGCTGCTCTTTCCATTGACCGGCCTTACTTCAAAATTTTGCAGGATCGTGTGATTTTTTTCTCCTGATCCTTCTCTTTGGCAAATGTGTCTTCCTCTTTTCACGGTTCCCAAGAGATAGTTCTTCCCTCCTTCTGTGCTTCTCCAAAAAATGAGAAAGAATCGGTGTTCTATTTGTTTAGACGGGAGGAGATGTTGAAATTAGTATCTGGAGGTCCTCCTCCCGTCTGTTGCTTTCCTTTCAGGGTGCCAAGAGGGGCTCTGCTGCCTCTTCCCAGACTATCGCTAGACGGATCAGCCAAGCTATTTACTTAGCATACTCATCCAAGGGAACTGTTCCACCATCGGAGTTCGGGGCTCACTCTACTAGATCAATCTCTACTAGTGTAATCTCATTTTTTTTTCCCATGTGGAAATTGACCTGCCATGTGGAAGATTGGGGCAAAAGTGCATCAAAATCTACAACAAGAACTGTAACACATTTGGATTTTGGCGCGGAAACAGAGAAATCCTCTCAGAATTTATTTTTTGAAACCCACCCCTGCATGCCGGTACTGTTAGTGAAGGGGAATGCTGCTTAATAGGATCTAGATTATATCTAAATGCAAGTGTCACTTACTTTTTTTCTCTACACTTATTGTGGTCAATAAAAGACAAGACTGATACCACTGTGTCTGTTATTGGTTTTAGTTAGCTTGTGTTTGTAATTGTGAATTACACAGTCGAGTCGCATTATTCTGACCACCAGCTAATATCCAGAGTAACAGCTGCTAGATGGTCTGGGAGTGACTCAATAAGGTCCTGGTAGGTAGTCGCCGGTATCTGGAGCCATGCTGACTGCAGTGCTTCCCAGGGCTGCTGGAGGGGGTGTGAGGGAGGATCCATAGAGCGAACACAAGTTGGTCAATTGGTTTGAAGTCTGGGGAATTAGAAGGCCAGGGTAGTACTTGGAAGACTTAGTCATGCTCTTCCTACCAGTGTAGGGCATTGTCTTGCTGGAGGATCCCATCCGTCCCAGGGAAGACAATCAGCATGTATGGGTGTACTCGATCTGCAAGGATGGATTCGTACCCAAATCTCTTGAGTGTTTTCCACATGGATGATTTGGGCCAGAGAATGCCATACAAACATTCTCCAGACCATAACTTTACCACCACTAGCTTGTGTTTGTTCTCTGATGTTTCTCGCATGACACACCAACATCTTTCTGTTTGATGAAACAGAAAACGTGACTCATCGGAGAAGGCAACCCTTTGCCAGTCAGAGGAGGTCCAATTGTGATACTGCTATGAAAATTGAAGCCTTTTTCTGCTGATGCGACTTCGTTAGCAGAGGTGCTGCTTTATAGCCCCATACACAATAGGGTTCACTGAACTGGCTTATTCACACGACCGTATTTGCCGTCCGTTTTTAACTGATCTGTTTTTTGTTTTAGTACTGTTTCCGTTCCGTTTTGCGGATCGGAAACGGAAGCATATAATAAAGTTTTAACAGTAAGTACATTGAAAAATTGGGCTGGGCATAAAATTTTTTCATTAGATGCTTCTGCAAGAACGGATACAGATGCATTCCATTTTTGTTTTTTTTACAGCCCCATTGACTTGAATGGAGCCATGGAACGTGATTCGCAGGCAATATTAGGACATGACTCAAAATGTAGCGGAACGGAAATACGGAAACAGAATGCATACGGAGTATTTTTTTTTTTTTGTGGACCCACTGAAATGAATGGGTCCGTACACAGAGGGTATACTGAACGCACAAAACGGCCCATATAAAGAATGCAAAAAACGTTTGTGTGAACGAGCCCTTAGACACACGTCTCTTATTTGGTGGTACATGGTGCTTTGCAGTTTCCTCGCAATGATGCCATTTGTCTACTTATGATGTACTTTCACCACAACAGTTAATAAACGGCGCAGTTTCAGAAATACTGCCCCCATGGCCTAAAAGCCTCTTTTACTTATGACAGCAACGAGGTATATGTGTGCAGACTGCCTATCACACACCTTATATCCCCACCAACCCACTTAACAGGTGGCGTCCTTTATGAACTACGTGCTGGCGACGTCAAAAGTAGGAAGCGATTATATTAATCTAACTCAACGTGTAGTAAACGATCAGATCATAATGTATTAGTAATTAATACAGAAATCCAGGTAATTCCAAAGGGTTCACCTACATTTTCTTGTAATTGCGCTAGTTGGCCATTTAAATGAAGAGGCTGGGCCAAGTCCACCAAACCGAGATCTGAAGTACATATTGTTGTCGGGCATTGAAAAGCATTTTCACTTTGTTTAATGTGTCTTTCAAATTTCTTCTGCTGGGTTTTTCTCTTATTAAGGGGGTTGAACAAAAATGTACCAAGGGATAAACTAAAGGAGTTGTCTCCCTTTTAGATATTAGTGACCTATCCTTTGGAAAGGTCATCAGAGATCACAGCACCCCCATCGATCGGCTGTTTGTGGAAGCAGTGCAGTGTAGTGGGCTATGCTGGCGTATTGCAGCTCAGCTCCCATTCAAGTGAATGGGAGCTGAGCTTCAGTATGCCAGCACGGCTTCTACAAACAGCTGATTGGTGGGGATTCTAGGTATTGTATCCCCACGGATGGACAACCCCTCTAAATTATGCAGTTCATGCATCAAGACTAAAGAGGACCTGTCACCACTCCTGACATGTCTGTTTTAGTAACCACTTGTCTTCCCCATGTAATATCAATTCTGAAGCATCTTTTCTTATAACTCTATGTTGTGCCATTCCTGCATTATTCCTGTTAGTTTATAAGTGAATTGTCAGCAGTCTGTAATAAAGGTCCAACTGGGTGTTACCAGTCCTTGCACAGCCTGCCAGCGGCAGCTCTAATTGAAACCGGGACATGCTGTAATGTGAACATAGCCTTACTAACAAACTCGCCAGATAAACGCGTGTGTCCAGAAGTGCAAACATAGTGATTGTGTGGAGATATCTTAAGGCCCCTTTCACACGAGCGAGTTTTCCGCGCGGGTGCAATGAGTGACGTGAACGCATAGCATCCGCACTGAATCCTGACCCATTCATTTCAATGGGTCTGTGTACATGAGCGTATTTTTCACGCATCACTTCTGCGTTGTGTGAAAATCGCAGCATGTTCTATATTCTGCGTTTTTCACGCAGCCCTGGCCCCATAGAAGTGAATGGGGCTGCATTGCATCCACAAGCAAGTGCGGGTGCGTTGCGTTTTTCACTCATAGTTGCTAGGAGATGTTGTTTGTAAACCTTCAGTTTTTTATCACGCGTGTGAAAAACGCATCAAAACGCATTGCACCCGCGCGGAAAAAAAATTAGCAACTGAACGCAATCGCAGGCAAAACTGAATGGCTTTGCATGTGAAATCGCACAGTTTTCACTGAACGCATCCGGACCTAATCCGGACACGCCCGTGTGAAAGAGGCCTAACTGTGTAGCACTCTAGCTGGTCTGCCAGCCTGCAGTGTATTATGACAGGTTGTCATTTATAGGATCTAGTGGAAACTAAAAACTGTTAATAGAACGGTTCACTTACAGTATAAAGGATTGGGAGCTGCTCATGTAATAGGTAATTCACGTACTTTTCTTGGTGGTTGCAGGATGTGATTGGATGGTATAAATTTCGCCATAACTCCATACAGACCATGAGTTTCAGGGAGAGGATTTTGCATCGTAACCTTCAGACTTACCTGTCCAATCCGGAGCTAGTCTTCTTATTAGTCACATCCAGATCTACAACAGAAACCAAATCCACTCATCTCATGGAGTACACGCTACATAAACCCCAGGATGGGTAAGTAACATGTCAGCTTTGTTACCTTCTAACACTCACATAACCTTGGGGGTTCCGTTTTTAAAATCTTATTTATCTCTTGCCGTGCCCGAAAATGGCCCCCAATTTTTAGAGGATGTGCGTGCTGTATATGTGTATAAAGTGCGTGTGCTGCAGAGCTCTCTGTATGTGTATAATGTGCATGCTGCAGAGCTCTCTGTATGTGTATAATGGGCGTGCTGCAGAGCTCTCTGTATGTGTATAATGTGCGTGCTGCAGAGCTCTCCGTATGTGTGTGCTGCAGAGCTCTCTGTATGAGTATAATGTGCATGTGCTGCAGAGCTCTCTGTATGTGTATAATGTGCGTGCTGCAGAGCTCTCTGTATGAGTATAATGTGCGTGCTGCAGAGCTCTCCGTATGTGTGTGCTGCAGAGCTCTCTGTATGAGTATAATGTGCATGTGCTGCAGAGCTCTCTGTATGTGTATAATGTGTGTCCTGCAGCGCTCTGTATGTGTATAATGTGCATGTGCTGCAGAGCTCTCTGTATGTGTATAATGTGTGTGCTGCAGAGCTCTCTGTATGAGTATAATGTGCGTGCTGCAGAGCTCTCTGTATGTGTATAATGTGTGTGCTGCAGAGCTCTCTGTATGAGTATAATGTGCGTGCTGCAGAGCTCTCTGTATGTGTATAATGTGTGTGCTGCAGAGCTCTCTGTATGTGTATAATGTGTGTGCTGCAGAGCTCTCTGTATGAGTATAATGTGCATGTGCTGCAGAGCTCTCTGTATGTGTATAATGTGCATGCTGCAGAGCTCTCTGTATGAGTATAATGTGCGTGCTGCAGAGCTCTCCTTATGTGTATAATGTGTGTGCTGCAGAGCTCTCTGTATGAGTATAATGTGCATGTGCTGCAGAGCTCTCTGTATGTGTATAATGTGCATGCTGCAGAGCTCTCTGTATGAGTATAATGTGCATGCTGCAGAGCTCTCTGTATGAGTATAATGTGCGTGCTGCAGAGCTCTCCTTATGTGTATAATGTGTGTGCTGCAGAGCTCTCTGTATGAGTATAATGTGCATGTGCTGCAGAGCTCTCTGTATGTGTATAATGTGCATGCTGCAGAGCTCTCTGTATGAGTATAATGTGTGTGCTGCAGAGCTCTCTGTATGTGTATAATGTGTGTGCTGCAGAGCTCTCTGTATGTGTATGTGTGTGCTGCAGAGCTCTCTGTATGTGTATAATGGGTGTGCTGCAGAGCTCTCTGTATGTGTATAATGTGCATGTGCTGCAGAGCTCTCTGTATGTGTATAATGTGTGTGCTGCAGAGCTCTCTGTATGTGTATAATGGGTGTGCTGCAGAGCTCTCTGTATGTGTATAATGTGTGTGCTGCAGAGCTCTCTGTATGAGTATAATGTGCGTGCTGCAGAGCTCTCTGTATGTGTATAATGTGTGTGCTGCAGAGCTCTCTGTATGAGTATAATGTGCGTGCTGCAGAGCTCTCTGTATGTGTATAATGTGCATGCTGCAGAGCTCTCTGTATGTGTATAATGTGTGTGCTGCAGAGCTCTCTGTATGTGTATAATGTGCGTGCTGCAGAGCTCTCTGTATGTGTATAATGTGCGTGCTGCAGAGCTCTCTGTATGTGTATAATGTGCGTGCTGCAGAGCTCTCTGTATGTGTATAATGTGTGTGCTGCAGAGCTCTCTGTATGTGTATAATGTGTGTGCTGCAGAGCTCTCTGTATGTGTATAATGTGTGTGCTGCAGAGCTCTCTGTATGTGTATAATGTGTGTGCTGCAGAGCTCTCTGTATGTGTATAATGTGTGTGCTGCAGAGCTCTCTGTATGTGTATAATGTGCGTGCTGCAGAGCTCTCTGTATGAGTATAATGTGCGTGCTGCAGAGCTCTCCGTATGTGTGTGCTGCAGAGCTCTCTGTATGAGTATAATGTGCATGTGCTGCAGAGCTCTCTGTATGTGTATAATGTGTGTCCTGCAGCGCTCTGTATGTGTATAATGTGCATGTGCTGCAGAGCTCTCTGTATGTGTATAATGTGTGTGCTGCAGAGCTCTCTGTATGAGTATAATGTGCGTGCTGCAGAGCTCTCTGTATGTGTATAATGTGTGTGCTGCAGAGCTCTCTGTATGAGTATAATGTGCGTGCTGCAGAGCTCTCTGTATGTGTATAATGTGTGTGCTGCAGAGCTCTCTGTATGTGTATAATGTGTGTGCTGCAGAGCTCTCTGTATGAGTATAATGTGCATGTGCTGCAGAGCTCTCTGTATGTGTATAATGTGCATGCTGCAGAGCTCTCTGTATGAGTATAATGTGCGTGCTGCAGAGCTCTCCTTATGTGTATAATGTGTGTGCTGCAGAGCTCTCTGTATGAGTATAATGTGCATGTGCTGCAGAGCTCTCTGTATGTGTATAATGTGCATGCTGCAGAGCTCTCTGTATGAGTATAATGTGCATGCTGCAGAGCTCTCTGTATGAGTATAATGTGCGTGCTGCAGAGCTCTCCTTATGTGTATAATGTGTGTGCTGCAGAGCTCTCTGTATGAGTATAATGTGCATGTGCTGCAGAGCTCTCTGTATGTGTATAATGTGCATGCTGCAGAGCTCTCTGTATGAGTATAATGTGTGTGCTGCAGAGCTCTCTGTATGTGTATGTGTGTGCTGCAGAGCTCTCTGTATGTGTATAATGTGTGTGCTGCAGAGCTCTCTGTATGTGTATAATGGGTGTGCTGCAGAGCTCTCTGTATGTGTATAATGTGCATGTGCTGCAGAGCTCTCTGTATGTGTATAATGTGTGTGCTGCAGAGCTCTCTGTATGTGTATAATGGGTGTGCTGCAGAGCTCTCTGTATGTGTATAATGTGTGTGCTGCAGAGCTCTCTGTATGAGTATAATGTGCGTGCTGCAGAGCTCTCTGTATGTGTATAATGTGTGTGCTGCAGAGCTCTCTGTATGAGTATAATGTGCGTGCTGCAGAGCTCTCTGTATGTGTATAATGTGCATGCTGCAGAGCTCTCTGTATGTGTATAATGTGTGTGCTGCAGAGCTCTCTGTATGTGTATAATGTGCGTGCTGCAGAGCTCTCTGTATGTGTATAATGTGCGTGCTGCAGAGCTCTCTGTATGTGTATAATGTGTGTGCTGCAGAGCTCTCTGTATGTGTATAATGTGCGTGCTGCAGAGCTCTCTGTATGTGTATAATGTGCGTGCTGCAGAGCTCTCTGTATGTGTATAATGTGTGTGCTGCAGAGCTCTCTGTATGTGTATAATGTGTGTGCTGCAGAGCTCTCTGTATGTGTATAATGTGTGTGCTGCAGAGCTCTCTGTATGTGTATAATGTGTGTGCTGCAGAGCTCTCTGTATGTGTATAATGTGTGCTGCAGAGCTCTCTGTATGTGTATAATGTGTGTGCTGCAGAGCTCTCTGTATGTGTATAATGTGTGTGCTGCAGAGCTCTCTGTATGTGTATAATGTGTGTGCTGCAGAGCTCTCTGTATGTGTATAATGTGTGTGCTGCAGAGCTCTCTGTATGTGTATAATGTGCATACTGCAGAGCTCTCTGTATGTGTATAATGTGCATACTGCAGAGCTCTCTGTATGAGTATAATGTGTGTGCTGCAGAGCTCTGTGTATAATGTGCGTGCTGCAGAGCTCTCTGTATGTGTATAATGTGCGTGCTGCAGAGCTCTCTGTATGTGTGTGCTGCAGAGCTCTCTGTATGTGTATAATGTGCGTGCTGCAGAGCTCTCTGTATGTGTATAATGTGCGTGCTGCAGAGCTCTCTGTATGTGTATAATGTGTGTGCTGCAGAGCTCTCTGTATGTGTATGTGTGTGCTGCAGAGCTCTCTGTATGTGTATAATGTGCGTGCTGCAGAGCTCTCTGTATGTGTATAAAGTGCGTGCTGCATAGTTGTGTGTATGAGTATAATGGGTGTCCTGCAGCGCTCTGCATGAGTATAAGGTGCGTGCTGCAGAGCTCTCTGTATGTGTATAATGTGCGTGCTGCAGAGCTCTCTGTATGTGTATAATGTACGTGCTGCAGAGCTCTCTGTATGAGTATAATGAGCGTGCTGCAGAGCTCTCTGTAGGTGTATAATGTGCATGCTGCAGAGCTCTCTGTATGAGTATAATGTGCATGCTGCAGAGCTCTCTGTATGTGTATAATGTGTGTGCTGCAGAGCTCTCTGTATGTGTATAATGTGCATGTGCTGCAGAGCTCTCTGTATGTGTATAATGTGTGTGCTGCAGAGCTCTCTGTATGTGTATAATGTGTGTGCTGCAGAGCTCTCTGTATGTGTATAATGTGCGTGCTGCAGAGCTCTCTGTATGAGTATAATGTGCATGTGCTGCAGAGCTCTCTGTATGTGTATAATGTGCATGTGCTGCAGAGCTCTCTGTATGTGTATAATGTGTGTGCTGCAGAGCTCTCTGTATGTGTATAATGTGCATGTGCTGCAGAGCTCTCTGTATGTGTATAATGTGTGTGCTGCAGAGCTCTCTGTATGTGTATAATGTGCGTGCTGCAGAGCTCTCTGTATGTGTATAATGTGTGTGCTGCAGAGCTCTCTGTAAGTGTATAATGTGCGTGCTGCAGAGCTCTGTATATGTATAATGTGTGTGCTGCAGAGCTCTCTGTATGTGTATAATGTGTGTGCTGCAGAGCTCTCTGTATGTGTATAATGTGTGTGCTGCAGAGCTCTCTGTATGTGTATAATGTGCATGCTGCAGAGCTCTCTGTATGTGTATAATGGGCGTGCTGCAGAGCTCTCTGTATGTGTATAATGTGCGTGCTGCAGAGCTCTCTGTATGTGTATAATGTGCGTGCTGCAGAGCTCTCCTTATGTGTATAATGTGCGTGCTGCTTCGTGTTACGTTCTGCAATTTGTGGAACGGAACGCGGCCCATTGTAGAAATGCCTATTCTTGTCCGCAAAACGGACAAGAATAGGACATGCTCTATTTTTTTTGTGGGGGCACGGAACAGAGCACGGATGCGGACTGCACACGGAGTGCTGTCTACATCTTTTGCGGCCCCATTGAAGTGAAGGGGGCCGCGCCCGAGCCGCAAAATATGCGGCTCGGATGCGGACCACAACAGCGGCTGTGTGCATGAGGCCTAAGTAGTACAGTGTATTATGGGACTATTAAGTGTAAAATAAGGAATTTAATAGTTTTATTAAAAAGAAAATATCCAAGTAAGGGTCCATTCACACGTCAGTATTTTTACCTTTCCAGATAAACGTTCAGTTTTTTGCGGATCCGTTTTTCTGTACAACCTTCCTTTTTTTTTTACTAAAGTGCATCCGAATCCGTTTTGTGTTTTCGTTTTTTTCCGTTTTTTATTTTTTTTAAAAGAGAAGGAGATATACATGTTGCTAGGGTAAACGGATCCGCAAAATCGGATGACATTCGGATGCTAAACTGCATGTCTTCCATTTATTTTGCGGATCCATTGACTACAATGGGAAAACGGAACGGAAAGTTCGACAGAAAGTAGGACAAGGTGTTTCTTTTTTCAGGATCCGCATGCAAGGATCCCGAGGAACGGAACAGAGTCACGGATGCGGACAGCACCATGAGTGCTATCCGCATTTTTGCGGAGGCCATAGCAATGAATGGATCCGATTAAACGTTCCAATTTTTTTCGGAACGGAATCGGATTGCAAAATCGGACGTGTGAATGGACCCTTAAAAAATACACACATTTGTCAGTGGAAAAATGTAAACAAATAACCCCTCCACATAATTCACCCCATCCGTAACAAGCCAAACTATACAATTCTCAGGTCATTTATCCCTTATGGTGAAAAAAAAAACATTGCCAGAATTGCAGTTTTTTGCTTATATTTCATAAAACCACAACCTTGTATTTACCCCAAAATGATACCAATGAAGATTACAAGCTGTCCCACAAAAATTAAAGCGGTTATCCAAGACCTATAATGCCCCCCCCCCCCCCATATGCCTGGGCACCTCACACAGATTGTACTTACCTCGCTCTCCAGCACCCGCATCGCTTCTGGTGCCTGCGCGGCCGCCGCTGCATCTCCCCCATTGCGCAGATGAAAACATCCAAGGGGGGAGGGGCAGCCAATAGCAGGCCACGACGGGAACGAGCCTCCCCAGTGTCACCCGCGATGCCGGGGAATGAGGTAAGTCCAACCTGTGTGAGGGGTGGGGGCATTATAGCTCTTGGATAACCCTTTTAGGCCTCTTTCACACGGGCGTCATGTTTGACGCCCGGACAAGAGGCGGGTGCATTGCGGGAATATGCGCGTTTTTCCCGTGCGGGTGCAAACGTTTGTAATGTGTTTTGCACGCGCGTGAGAAAAATCGCAATGTTTGGTACCCAACCCGAAGATGGACTTCATCACTGAAGTCCGGTTTCGGGTAGAGTATTCTGGAGAATTGATTATTTTCCCTTATAACATGGTTATAAGGGAAAATAATAGCATTCTTAATAAAGAATGCATAGTAAAATGAAGTGGAAGGGGTTAAAAATAATAAGTTAACTTACCTTAGCCACTTGATCGCGTAGTTGCGATCTCTCCTCTCTTTCCCTGCAGCATCTATGATCTAAAGGACCTGTGATGACGTCACATCACATGGTCCAATCACATGGTCCATCTTACCATGTTTTACAATGTTTTTTTACATTACCCCCTTCCCCCATAAAGAGTTAATCATTGAGTTATGTGTACCCCAAAATGCTTTTAAAACTACAGGTTGTACCATAACAAACATGCCCTCATACAGGTGCATTGACAGAAAAATGAATAAGCTCCTGGAATGCGACCATTAAAAAGAAATGGGAACAAAAATTGGTCACTAAGGGGTTAAACCATCAGGGAAGTTTTAGTGAGAACAATCCGTTGTCTGTTCCTGGGGCGCATCTTACAGCCTGTGGTCGATTCATGATGTGCAGTGTATCTCCCTCCAGAAAATATATGGGGGTGTAGTAGAATGCGTTTTTTTTATTTGTCTTTGTGAAAAGCATGAACATAGCCCCCGGCAGCAAAAAGGGTTAATCATATCTTTCTACAATAATTTGTGCTATGTTGCTAGCTACATCCTGTTAAGTGGCGTTCTATGATGTTGCCTACGTAACTACTAGGGATGAGCGAATGTCATATTTTGAAATTCGTTTTCGGTTCGGGTTGTGGTATAATGTGAATTGCGTTATGGATTCCGTTACCACGGACCATAACGCGATGCCTTTAGAGGCCTGGAGTCCTCTCCTGCATAACGTAAACCGGACGGATCCGTTATGCATCCCATAGATTTCTGTTCTGACGGAATGGCCGTGGGAACGGAATCCATAACGCAATTCACATTATGCCACAACCCGACCCGCAAACGAATGTCAAATAGAAATCGTTCATCCCAAATAACTACCGTATATGCGACATATGTAACAACCCCACTGGGATGAATGGAGCAGAAACTTCTGCAAAAACTCAGCAAGGTGTGAATATAATCACTTGTTTCTCAGGATGAAGGTCTCATTATAGTCTCAGTCTCTTTCAGAAAGTGCCTCTAACTATTTCCAACTTGGGGTTGTCAGAACCGCAGGGATACAGTACTTTATTTGGATCGTGTGTGTCTGCAGGATTTAACCGTGCAGTTGGAAATCACAGGTAGGTGGCAGAACCTGGACCTCCACGTAGAAAATGCAGTTAATTTTAAGGGGGTTGTCCCATGAAAAATATTCTATACTTTTCACACCAGAACCTGGAACTGAATACTTCTGTAATTGCATGTAATTAAAAATTTAGCATAGCCACTGAGTTATTTAATAAAATGTATCTGTACAGCGCCACCTGCTGTTTGTTCCTTTTCTTATGTCTTTGACCTGCTCACTGAGATGGCCGCACATGCTCAGTTTCATCCTTCAGCCGCCCCCTGAGCTGTGATAGGGAGAGCATGGACATGCCCCCTGAGCTGTGATAGTGAGTGCATGGACACACCCCCTGAGCTGTGATAGGGAGAGCATGGACATGCCCTCTTAGCTGCAGCAATAAACACACTCAACCTTGAGCTGCCATCTTGATACAAGTCTAGCAGAGCAATGAATGGGGAGATCTCTGGATCCATGGGAGGTACAGGGCTGGTTCTAGCTTTGTTACAAAGAGGTTGTCATGTTCTATATGATGTCTGGTTTTCATTTTTACATTAGTCATGGGGTAAACCCTTTAAAAAGTACAGAGCTTGAATTTATGACGGTTGTGATGTGATTTTTAAAGGGGGTTTCTAGTGTGCATCACTATCCTTTAAAGGGAGTCTTTCACCTAATCTGAGCGTTTTAGACCGCTCAGATCAGGTTACAGACTCTTTGCCCCTCATTACTATAGTACCTTTCTATTATTCGTCCGTGGTCCAGATGATGAAAAAGACTTTTAAACCGTATGTAAATGAGCCGCTGAAGGTGCCAAGGGGCGGCGTTACTGGGCGATGTGCCCAGAAAAACACTCCTCTTTCTGCCCTCTGTCCTATTACCTCCTCCAGCCGAGCGGCAGAACAACGGCGGGACGGATGGCTTAAGTTGGCCGGAGCAATATGAAAAGCTGTTCCTCTGCCCTTAATGGGCAGAGCAGTGCGCATTTGCGAGCCAACTAAAGCCATCCGATTAGGTGAAAGACTCCCTTTAATAACAATCCAGCAGTAATTTTGTGATGCATTTCTTTTACCTTTATTGCTCCTATCTTCTTCTCTGGGCTATGGTCACATGACCATGTCCATGCAGCTCTTCCGTATCTCCTGTGAGGTTATGTCCATGGTCGTGTCATAGCAGCAACAGGGGCTGTAATAGGTGAGCATCTATGTAACTATCTGGGTGGGAGCTATAAACTAGCTGGGTGTTAGGGGCAGTGATAGCGGAGTGTCTATGTAACTAGCTGGGTGGGAGCTATAAACTAGCTGGGTCTTATAAGGGGTGGTGGTAGGGGAGCGTCTATGTAACTAGCTGGATGGGAGCTATAAACTAGCTGGGTCTTATAAGGGGTGGTGGTAGGGGAGAGTCTATGTAACTAGCTGGGTGGGAGGAGCTATAAACTAGCTGGGTCTTATAAGGGGTGGTGGTAGGGGAGAGTCTATGTAACTAGCTGGGTGGGAGGAGCTATAAACTAGCTGGGTCTTATAAGGGGTGGTGGTAGGGGAGAGTCTATGTAACTAGCTGGGTCTTATAAGGGGTGGTGGTAGGGGAGCGTCTATGTAACTAGCTGGGTCTTATAAGGGGTGGTGGTAGGGGAGCGTCTATGTAACTAGCTGGATGGGAGCTATAAACTAGCTGGGTCTTATAAGGGGTGGTGGTAGGGGAGAGTCTATGTAACTAGCTGGGTGGGAGGAGCTATAAACTAGCTGGGTCTTATAAGAGTTGGTGGTAGGGGAGAGTCTATGTAACTAGCTGGGTGGGAGGAGCTATAAACTAGCTGGGTCTTATAAGGGGTGGTGGTAGGGGAGAGTCTATGTAACTAGCTGGGTGGGAGGAGCTATAAACTAGCTGGGTCTTATAAGGGTGGTGGTAGGGGAGCGTCTATGTAACTAGCTGGGTCTTATAAGGGGTGGTGGTAGGGGAGTGTCTATTTAACTAGCTGGGTCTTATAAGGGGTGGTGATAGGGGAGTGTATATGTAACCAGCTGGTGGGAGGAGCTATAAACTAGCTGGGTCTTATAAGGGGTGGTGGTAGGGGAGAGTCTATGTAACTAGCTGGGTGGGAGGAGCTATAAACTAGCTGGGTCTTATAAGGGGTGGTGGTAGGGGAGCGTCTATGTAACTAGCTGGGTGGGAGCTATAAACTAGCTGGGTCTTATAAGGGGTGGTGGTAGGGGAGCGTCTATGTAACTAGCTGGGTCTTATAAGGGGTGGTGGTAGGGGAGCGTCTATGTAACTAGCTGGGTCTTATAAGGGGTGGTGATAGGGGAGTGTATATGTAACCAGCTGGTGGGAGGAGCTATAAACTAGCTGGGTCTTATAAGGGGTGGTGGTAGGGGAGAGTCTATGTAACTAGCTGGGTGGGAGGAGCTATAAACTAGCTGGGTCTTATAAGGGGTGGTGGTAGTAGGGGAGCGTCTATGTAACTAGCTGGGTGGGAGCTATAAACTAGCTGGGTCTTATAAGGGGTGGTGGTAGGGGAGCGTCTATGTAACTAGCTGGGTGGGAGGAGCTATAAACTAGCTGGGTCTTATAAGAGTTGGTGGTAGGGGAGAGTCTATGTAACTAGCTGGGTGGGAGGAGCTATAAACTAGCTGGGTCTTATAAGAGTTGGTGGTAGGGGAGAGTCTATGTAACTAGCTGGGTGGGAGGAGCTATAAACTAGCTGGGTCTTATAAGAGTTGGTGGTAGGGGAGAGTCTATGTAACTAGCTGGGTGGGAGGAGCTATAAACTAGCTGGGTCTTATAAGAGTTGGTGGTAGGGGAGAGTCTATGTAACTAGCTGGGTGGGAGGAGCTATAAACTAGCTGGGTCTTATAAGGGGTGGTGGTAGGGGAGAGTCTATGTAACTAGCTGGGTGGGAGGAGCTATAAACTAGCTGGGTCTTATAAGGGGTGGTGGTAGGGGAGCGTCTATGTAACTAGCTGGGTCTTATAAGGGGTGGTGGTAGGGGAGCGTCTATGTAACTAGCTGGGTGGGAGGAGCTATAAACTAGCTGGGTCTTATAAGAGTTGGTGGTAGGGGAGAGTCTATGTAACTAGCTGGGTGGGAGGAGCTATAAACTAGCTGGGTCTTATAAGGGGTGGTGGTAGGGGAGAGTCTATGTAACTAGCTGGGTGGGAGGAGCTATAAACTAGCTGGGTCTTATAAGGGGTGGTGGTAGGGGAACGTCTATGTAACTAGCTGGGTCTTATAAGGGTTGGTGGTAGGGGAGCGTCTATGTAACTAGCTGGGTGGGAGGAGCTATAAACTAGCTGGGTCTTATAAGGGGTGGTGGTAGGGGAGAGTCTATGTAACTAGCTGGGTGGGAGGAGCTATAAACTAGCTGGGTCTTATAAGAGGTGGTGGTAGGGGAGTGTCTATGTAACTAGCTGGTGGGAGGAGCTATAAACTAGCTGGGTCTTATAAGGGGTGGTGATAGGGGAGCGTCTATGTAACTAGCTGGGTGGGAGGAGCTATAAACTAGCTGGGTCTTATAAGAGTTGGTGGTAGGGGAGAGTCTATGTAACTAGCTGGGTGGGGGCTATAAACTAGCTGGGTTTGGTTGGATACATCAACAGGAAGTGCGACATACAAGATGTAAAGAAACCAGAGTGATCAGTTTACATGGTGAAAACGGGTCAGGAGAGTCCAAACTGAAAAAAAAACTAGTAAGATATACATGAGGTTAAAATTCTTTGAAAAACTATAGTAATCTTATATAACTCCCTTAAAGGGCTTCTGTCACCCCAAAATGCATATTTCATCAGCTGACATTAGCTATCAGCTGATCTCAAACATACTTTTCTTACATTCCCCTATGATTTCATTCTTTTAAAATTCTTACTTTTATTATATGCAAATATCTTCCTCCAGTTGCCGACACGCCCCCTTTCCTATTAATAGAAAGGGCCAGCGAGCGCTCTCCTGCCGCTGGCCCTGTCTTCTTATTAAGTCCCGCGTCTGCGCCGTAACATTCTACAATCGGCGCAGGCGTACTGAATGAAGGACGCCAGCTCTGTCCTCAGTGCGCCTGCGCCAATTACATCATGGCTGTACTCTGGCGTAATTGGCGCAGGCGCACTGAGGACGGAGCCGCCGTCCTTCACTCAGTACGCCTGCGCCGATTTGAAGAATGTTACGGCGCAGGCATGGGACTTAATGAGAAGACAGGGCCAGCGGCAGTCTATCAAAAGGAGAGGGGGCGTTGGGGAAGCATCCAAAGTTGATTCGCTCATCCCTACCCATTATGATTATTTTTCTTTACAATTTTTAATATTTTCCATAGGGAGCTATAACAAGCAATCGTCAGATTGCTTCTTTCATAGACTCCAATCAATGTTATCGTCAATGGCATATATTAGTCCTGCCAGATGCTTGCAAGCGGGCGCCATATTTAAAGCCCTTATCACTGACGTAAATTTATGTGAGGTGGTGGGAATGGGGTTAAATGGGTTTGTCCCTCAAAAAAATAAAAATTCAAAACGGCACCAGAATCTGAATACTCAGTAACTGCATGTAATTAAACATTTAGTATAGCTGGTGAGTTATTGAATAAAATGCACATGTATATCGCCACCTGCTGTTGGTTGTCTTCCTGATCTCTGTCCACCTTGCTAAGACAGATGCATATGCTCCGATCCATGCTTCCACTGTCACTAGCCATGTCTTCTCTTAGAAGCTGTGACAATTACAAGACATGCCCCCCGAGAAAGGACACACCCTCTAAGCTTAAAATAAACCTAGCTGGACAATGAATGAGGAGATCTCTGGATCCATGTGAGGTGCAAGGCTGGTTCTAGCTTTGTTAGGAAGAGGTTGTCATGTTCTATCTGATGTCTGATTTTCATTTTCTACATTAATCATGGAATCATATCTGTATTTGAATAGAGCGGAGTTTTTTAACGAAGATGGCACATTAAAGGAAGTGCAAAGGATCACTGCTGCGTGCACGAGTCTACAAGAGGAACTGAAGGTACAGTACTGTACGGATTCTTGGCTTTTCTATGTTATGTATAAGGCGCGCAAATGTTCAGCCATTAGCCGTGATTGACACAGTAGTGCAGCTTACCACCACTGTACAAAAAATATCAACCGCCACTGAGAAATACAGGTTGTCCATTGTACTTAATAAAAAAGCCGTACCTAGAACATGCTATGATTACAAAAAAGCAGCATGCTGGAAAACTGCATTAGAAGAGGCTTCAATGTGTGAATAGGAATCCCACCAAAGCATACTACCGCCCATTGACTATATACGTTTCTAAACTTCCTTGCAGGAGGGGGAGCCCGTTGTCAGTGACAGCAAGGCTCCCCATAGAGAAGTCAGGGATGGTTTTTAATAAACTATGCTTTCCCTATCGCTCTGTACACAGCCCTTCCTGCTCCAGTCCCAGCAGTCATGTGATCACTGGGACCCGGGTGTCTGAGTGAGCTGCTATTTCTTAACAGACCCGAGATCCGCTCTGCAGTGACATTCTATCGCCCTGTACAACCTCTTTCCACTTTGATTGACAAAGTCAGGCAGGCGTGATTACATATACACTGCCTGGCCCTGTCAATCAAAGTGGAGAGGGCGCGGCAGTTGTACAGAGAGCTGAACCTTTAGGTGTAACGGTAACTCCCCCGTTGCTCCTAGAGGCTCATTTGCATATAGTAAAACATCCTTTTTCTCAGCAATGCAGGCACAAATAAACATGGGACCAACACAGATGCCTTCAGCTGCCAAGTGCACATGGAACAGGTCAGCCGGTGTCATAGGTACATATCTGCTGACAGACGCCCCCATTGCTCCTAGATTCTCATTTGCACATATGAACATGGGACCAACACAGATGTCTTCAGCTGCCAAGTGCACATGGAACAGGTCAGCCGGTGTCATAGGTACAGATCTGCTGACAGACGCCCCCATTGCTCCTAGATTCTCATTTGCACATATAAACATGGGACCAACACAGATGCCTTCAGCTGCCAAGTGCACATGGAACAGATCAGCCAGTGTCATAGGTACATATCTGCTGACAGACGCCCCCATTGCTCCTAGATTATCATTTGCACATATAAACATGGGACCAACACAGATGTCTTCAGCTGCCAAGTGCACATGTAACAGGTCAGCCAGTGTCATAGGTACATATCTGACAGATGCCCTTTAAAAAAAATAATGAATTTAGTTGCACATTGTGCTATTAACAAAAAATATGGAGAAATAATTTTTCCCTTTTTTTTTTTTTGTACTTTGTTACTTCGATTTTACAACTTGAAAACCATTTTAAAACCGCAATCCAAAAGCAGCTTTGATACAGAGGTACCAGTCGGTACTGAAGCTGATTTTGAATTGCTGTAAAATGGTTTTCAAGTGGTAAGATGGAAGTAACGAATTTCACCTCTGCGCAGCCCATATATTTGAATGCTGTACAGAGACAGGTACAGCATTTAAACGGAGTTTTGAACAAAGCGACTTCGGATCTATGATCCAAAGCGCGCTTTGCTCAACCCTAATGCTCACCATTAGCCCTCATGCACATGACTGTATTTTTGGCCCATGTCCAATCTTCTTTTTTTTTGCGGATTGCACACGACCCATTCATCTTTATGGATCGGCAAAAAGCGGGCGGCCCACAAATGATAGAACCTGTCCTCTTCTTGTCTGTTTTGCAGAGTCACACAGAAATTGCAGGATACACACGCATCCATATTTTGTAGATCTACAATTGCAGACCGCAAAGTGAATCCAGTCTTGTGCAGGAGGCCTTAGGTTCCATTCCAGCCCCGTTGGTCACTGGTGTCTCCTGCTGTCGGCAAATGCATTAAATCATTATTTTTTATTATTTGTAGCCCAGTGATCTTTTTTGTGATCCTTTCCCCAGGAAACTTGCAGTCGTGTGGCAGAAAGTGAATGCTCTGTAGAAAAACTCTTACAGCAAGTTAACCAGCTGAAGATGCAAATAGCTGAGAAACGGCAGCTTCATAAAGAGGGTATCATTAATATTTTTTCCCCCCAATTTTGTGATTTTGCAGTGGCTGACATGTATTTAAAGAGGACCTTTCACTAGTTTAAAAACTAAAAACTAACTATATCTGTGGGCAGAGCGGCGCCCAGGGGTCCCCCTGCACTTACTAGTATGTCTGGGCGCCGCTCCGTTCGCCCGGTATAGGCTCCGGTGTCTGCAGCTCCCTCTGTTGTACTGGGCAGAGTTTTTGTATTAGGCGTGTCTCTTGCTGCAGCGCTGGCCAATCGCAGCGCACAGCTCATAGCCTGGGAGTCCCATGAGCTGTGCGCTGTGATTGGCCAGCTCTGCAGCAAGGGACACGCCTGATACAAAGTCCCCGTCCCATACAACAGAGGGAGCTCGGACACCGGAGCCTATACCGGGCGAACGGAGCGGTGCCCAGACATACTAGTAAGTGCAGGGGGACCCCTGGTCGCCGCTCTGCCCACAGATATATTTAGTTTTTAAACTGGTGAAAGGTCCTCTTTAAAGGGGAATTCTTTAATACAGGGAATACATAGAAAAGCAAAGGGTTGGTACGGTAACGAATATTTATAATTTTGCCAATATTTCTAAATCTGCTTCACCGGTTCTGACCCCGGCCCTGACACAGAAAATGTCCTGGACTGCCCGTGTGGCCAATTAATGGGTGACCACAGTGGTCATTCAAAGCTATTTCCTGTGTGTCAAGACGAGGGAGGGGAGAGCAGCAGTGAGTTTTGGTCAGCTGTTGTGTACACTGTCAAATGCATTACCTTTTCCCTTTCAAGACTGAGTGACTTTCCGTTTTCATTTTTTACTCCCAGTCCTCTTAAAGCAATAATTTTATTTTCATTCATATAGCCAAGTGATGGCTAACCTATGGCACTCCAGCTGTGGTGACACTACGACTCCCAGCATGCTCCGTTCATTTCTATGGAGTTCTGAGAACAGCCAAGCAAGTGTACATCTTGGGAGTTGCAGTTTTACCACAGCCATCACTGATATAGCAGTATGAGGGCTTGTTCTTTTCTGGGAAGAGATGTACTTTCTAATAGCACCATTTACAGTTACATACCATGTGGTGGGGAGAAAATTCCAAATGGGGTGAAATTATAAAATAAAAAAAATTGGCCACTTTGCCTTTTTTTTTTTCTTTTCCCGTTTTGCTGTATGGGGTAATTATCTTTATATTTTAATAGTACGGGCGTTTTCACACACACCGATGCCCATGATGTTAATTTTTATTATTTAAGTATTTTCATCTGGGGGGGTGATGAGAAAAGCAATCATTAGATTGCTTTTCTCATAGACTCCAATGCTAATGCATTGGTCTATCAGAATTAGTGCTCATGCACACGACGGTATGGCTTTTTCACCATGCGTGTCTCTATGCAGAAAGCGGTCCGCAAAAAATACGGATGACGTCCATGTGCATTCCGTTTTTTGCGGAACAGAACAGCTGGCCCCTGATAGAACATTACTTTCCTTGTCCGTTATGCGGGCAATAGGACATGTTCTATCGGAACGGAAACACTGAAGGTATACGGAGTACCTTCCGTGTTTTTTTTTTTTTTTTTTTTTGCGGATCCATTGAAATTAATGGTTCTGTATACGGAACGCAAAACAAATGGAAAATACATACGGTCTTGTGCATGAGCCCTTACACTGTGTTCCTATGGAGCCCAGTCACAAGCAGACTCCAAAGGAACTAATTTGTGGCAGCCCTGTACCACTCCTGAGTATAGGGGCTGCTGCACCGATCCTTGGCCGGGGGAGCCAGAGTGCACACTCCCAGTCTTTAACTTTTCAGATGCCATGGTCACATTTGACGAGGGTATCTGAGCGAACTTGGACGCCGAACTTAAAATACAAGTTCGCTCAACTCTATATCTGACGGGTTAAACGTGTGCGCATACATTAGTGCACTTGTGAGCAGGAGCCATTTTTAACTGCCCAACCACTGACGTAAGTTTACATTGCGCAGTCGGGAAAGGGTTAAAGGATAAAAAAAAAAATAGCGTCATCTGCACTGCTGTTCCTGTCCTGAAACACAGGAAATCTGATAGACCCCATTCTAAAGATATGGAATCTAGCATGGCGCCATGCTAAGGATGGAAGTCCTAATGGAATTGTGAACAGCGCCTTGTATTTGCAGCTCCTGCTCTAGTAACAGAATATCTTGCCTTTGTATTTCAGAGACAACTTCTGCAAGTCCTGAAACAAATCTGTTCCTGTGTCAGGCTTTACGCAAGTTCTTCCCTCATTCTCCTGTTCTCCAGTCCTCCTCTCTCGCTCTGAATGGAGAGACTATACCTCACATCTGTGATGTCAACCATAACCTCTGTGACCTGAATAATCTTACCTTAAAAACTCAACCAAGTGACCTTCTTGAAGTCTCTATGCAGAAAGCAGGCAAGCAAAAAAGAGCAACTAAAAAAAGGAAGGCTAGTGTCCTGAGAATGAGGACAAGAGGAGCCACACAACAGAGCAATAGCACGGATGACAGAGTACTGTTCAACAGCGGCACAGAAACCGACGATTCTGAGCGCCTGAAAATGGACTGGACCGGTTCACAGTCCCCGACATTTTAGAGATCTAGTAAGAAGTGGGGCTGTTCGAGATGTGAACTCATCTCTGTTCTTACATTGCAGGGTTTGTGTTTCTTTTATCCACATCACATGTTCTTGTTCCAATAGGGTTATCCGGTTTGTTCAAATTTATTCTTTGCTTTGGTCTTCATAAAAACGTGCCCCCGATCATGTATGAGCTAATACAAGAATCCTACTCACACGGTTACTTACAGCGGGGCAGTGTAGCCAATGACTGGCCTCAGCAGTGACGCATCACCATTGAGGCCAGTCATAGGCTGCCAGGGACAGAGTATGATTCTTGTATCAGGTCAAACACGCTAGGAGTTAAGTCTTTAAGTTACGTTGTTAGGTTCAATAAATGTTCAGACATATTGGCAAACTGTTCTTTATTAACAAAACATACTACTTTTTTTTTTTTTTTTTCAAACATTACAAATCTGTGGGTCTTTGAGGTAAGCAGGGTCCTTGTATGTGACCGGCATAAAACCTACAAGACAAATAGCACATGATGTTGATTGTGTTACATTATCTACAGAATGACACAAAAACCAAAACTCTTACCCATTATAGTCGCCCTTTTAATGGCTTTTGATACGGCCCTTTGTTTCAGACCACATAATCCTGTGGGAGACACAATACTGTAGTGGTAAGGCTCTGTTTTTACACTTACTTATGATCTATCCTCAACGCAGCAGAGACAGTGGCCCGACGGAGGGGTAAGTAATGACCAAAGTCTCTTCCCACAATAGAACGGGAGGTGGACAACCCCTTTAAGATTGTTTAAAGGAACTGGTCACATGCCCCTCCATCAGCAGCAATACTGGGGGACCAGAGTGCCATACAATCACAAGGGGAGGTATGCTAATGGGGACATTCGCACAAACCTTCTACAGACAATATATCAGTAAGTGGCTTTATGTGCCATTTCTATCACACATGTAAAAATATACCCCTTCAAAGGGGATGTCAAGAGTTAAAATTGTAAGGTATGAGAAATCCTAGCACCAGTTGCTTCGGAAGTGTAGGTTTGTTTCATCAAAGGAGATAATCAAATATTCATAGGACGCGTTTCGGCTCGTCCAGCCTTCTCAACCACCGTGGTTTAGAAAGGCTGGACGAGCCAAACGCATCCTATGAATATTTGATTATCTCCTTTGATGAAACAAACCTACACTCTTCAGAAGCAACTGGTGCTGGGATTTCTCTTCCCTTATGATAGATGGGGATAGTCCCTTCCCGCGCAACATACTAAAGAATCGGGGGCTGTCTTTTTGGATTTCTACTAAGAGTTAAAATTGTGGCCAAAGACGGGGCCTGTGGTAAGCACCCCTTACCCTACACTCACTGGCCACAGCAGTATGAGCGAGGCCAGTGATTGGCTGCAGTGGTCACTTGTGCATACGGGCATGTCACCACTGCAGGCAAGTAAACAAAGACTTGAGGGAGGAGTGACGAATCTGGAAGCTGCAGGGGTCCAATGGGTCACAATTTTTTTTTTTTTCTGTTAGGTCACCACAGTCCCTGCCTTTGGTCACATTTTTAAATGTAACTTAAAGGGATTGTCGTCTCCTGTGGAGCAGCAGCGTACTGTAATTACAAGTACGCCTTCCATAGGAGACGACGCGCAGTGTAAAGACTGGAGCACTGCCTCCTCATCCAACAGCTGATCGGCAGGGGTGCTAGACGTCGGACCCCCATCGATCAGATATTGATGACCCATCCTGAGGATGCTGCACAACCCCTTTTATGTTAGTGCTGAAACCCTGACCTTTACATTTTCATTTGCCATGTCTGTTGAGCAATTTACACATTTTACTTCTGAAGTATTTTGGACACATGCAGACAAATACCTGTTATATGCCTTCCATAAATGCGACCAGTGTGAGGGGAAACAAACTGAGACAGGAGCTGTCAGATACAAGAAGGGTGCACCATGTCCGTTATTATCAATGACTCCAGCCAAACAGATGATTGGTAAATACTAAGGCCTCTTTCACACTTGTGTTGTGTGGATCCGGCGTGCACTTCTGTCGCCGGAAATGCCCGCCGGATCTGGCACAGTGCAAGACAACTGAAAGCATTTGAAGACTGATCAGTCTTCAAAATGCTTTCAGTGTTACTATGGCAGCCAGGATGCTACTAAAGTTCTGGTTGCCATAGTAAGTAGTGGGGAGCCAGGGGAGCAGATACTTACCGTCCGTGCGGCTCCCGGGGCGCTCCACAATGACGTCAGAGCGCCCCGCGCGCATGGATCACGTGATCAATGCTCATGGGGCGCTCTGATGTAATTGTGGAGCGCCTGGGACTCGGGAGCCGCACGGAAGGTAAGTATACTTCTCCCCTGGCTCCCCACTACACTTTGCCATGGCAGCTGGGACTTTAGCGTCCTGGCTGCCATGGTAACCATACACAAAAGCTAAACGTCGGGTCCGGCTATGCGCCGAAACGACGTTTAGCTTAATGCCGGATCCGGATTAATGCTTTTCAATGGGCATTAATTCCGGATCCGGCGTTACGGCATGTCTTCCGGATTTGTGGACTGAGACAAATCCACAGCATGCTGCGGTTTTGTCAACGTCCAAAAAACGTTCACATACTGGACGGAAGACATCCTGATGCATCCTGAACGGAATGCTCTCCATTCAGAATGCATGGGGATAATCCTGATCAGTAGCTTTCCGTCCTAGAGACCCGAGGACGAAACTCTAGGACGGAAAGGAAAAATGAAAGTGTAAAAGAGCCCTAAGCCATAATCTACGTTCCTGACCTGCTCCTCCCCTGCTAAAGGCTGAAGAGAAGAAAACCCATCCCCTATGCACTCAGCATGTTCCACTCCGTGCTGAATGCATGGAGCGGGACCTCCACCATCATGTGGTCCATCATCGCCTCACATTTCAACAGAATGGTGAATCCTAATACATTCACCTATTAAAGCCGGCCAAGAATCTGTACAAGGTCTCCAAATACATACCTGCGTATTCTTGTAATCTACCGCGATGCCGCACAGGATGCACCTCTTCGGAGGTTCTGTGAAGGGATTTTCGATTTTCTGTGGCTGTAGTTAATAGGAAGTGACAAATATCAAGCTAATCCATTGGCAACCAATGCTTCAAATTAAGAAATGAAAGCTAAATATACAAAATTGTAAAAAAAATAATTACTCACATACAAAAATATAAAGCTTTAAACAGATGCTAGGCATGCAAAAAAACACCATAAGGGCAAAAAAAAAAAAAAGCCTAAAAAAACCACACACTACAAACACCACAAAAAAGCCAGAGACTTGTCTGCACCTTGCTGTCACAAAACTAGCTGTGAACCAAGTTGCATGTCATTTACATTGAAGCCAGTGGAGTAAATGTTGCACTCTACGTACGTTGTGACTGCCGTGTTGTAGTCATTGCCACACCATAGACATACATTTCAAATGTCGCCGGTACCTAAACTTGTCTAGAGTCTGCAGGTAACACTATGGATCTTCACATACAAAAGAAAACTAGTGACCACCAGAAATAGATTCTAGAATTCTATGTGTAAGTACTATTGGGGTCACTTATCAAACTGGTGTAAAGTAGAACTGGCTTAAGTGCCCATAGCAACCAATCAGATTCCACCTTTCATTTTGGACAGCTCCTTTGGAAAATGAAATGAGGAATCTGATTGGTTTCTGTGGACAACTCAGCCGGTTCTAATTTACACCAGTTTGATGACCCCATATATTTTGACATTAAGGAATTTTGATCATTACCATATCTTCGAGCGCAGCGTGGTTACTGTCCGGTGTAGCTGGGGGAAAGAAAGAAATCTATTAATACATGTCCAGTACTTATCAGGTGGAGTCTGGCAGTGCCCTGATGGCTAATCTGACTTCACATATCTTTATAGGAACTTCAAAACCTCCCATTTCCCGCTCGCAACCAAAAGTAAAATTAGGGCTCCCTGCAGCCGCCACTTGAGGAGATGACTAGAAAAGTGTTCTGTATAGTCTACTTTCCATCATGAAGGTACCCCGCCCAATCCCAGCACTGGGGGCACCTAGTTCTCGTGGACAGGTCAAAGTCTTTTGCTGGACAAGGTTACTTTCTCGTGGCCATTTGAATAGGCCACAAAAGATGCGGACAGCACACCCATAAGTCCGTTCTAGGCCTCACAAAAAAAAATAGAATGTGTCCTATTGTCCATTTGGTGGACAAGAATAGAAAATTTCTCTACACAAGGGGGAAAAAAAGGCAACATGCTCACAGCCGGGATCTGCGGGCCACAAAACACGATCGTATGCATGAGGCCTCGTTTATATTTCTGTTTTTCACCGACGTGTGCTGTCTGCATTTTCCAGGTACAGCATATGTACCCATTCATCATAATGCCTGTTCACACATGCACTACTTTGGTCAGTGATGCGGACCAAACACGCCCATTGAAGTCTACGGTTCAGTGAAAATCATGGACACAACACGGATGACACGCTTTTCACTGACTAGTGATAGGAGATGTTCTGAAAATTCATTTTCAGCTGAGCAGTGTCCGTGGAACACTGATGACACGGACCAAACACAGATGTATCATGGACAGACTTTTTTTTTCACAGATGTGAAACGGACCCAGAAATGTGAACGAGGCCTCATATTGATGTAAAGTACTGACTGTGTGAACGAGGCCTGAGGCTATCTTCAAGTGCGGATTTGAAGGATGAAAACAGCAATAAAGACCAGACCTAATTCCGCACTAGGTAGCGCAGTGCAGATGGTCTGTGTATGTTACCAATCCCAGAGCATGAGCCCTGATTTTGTAGAAGTAAGGTCAAGCAGAAGCAAATCTACACCATTATAACTCATGATAATGCTATGCACTCCTGCAAGACTAGCGGCGATTCCCGCTCTGCACACGCTCGTGTGAAACCGCCCATAAGGGCTCAAGCACATGACCGTCTGAAGTTGGTCTGCATTTTTTGTGTGTCACTCATGGAACCATTTATTTCTATGCAAAAAAAAACAAAAAACGGACAGCATCCGGGTGTCATGGCCCGTCGGATAAACATGGCCGGTATCCATATTTTGGAGATACGCAGTTTGTAGACCGCAAAACAGCAACATCCATGTGCATGAACCCTCGATTTGCTTGTACCGTATTACGCTGCGGATTTTCTGTACAAAAATCTGCTGGGGAAAAAGCGTGTGTAATGTGCACCACATGTAGGTAGCCTTAGTGCAACTGCCATGATGTGGAAAACCACAGCATCATACAATACCAGCAAGATGAATGAGATTTGCCAAATCCCATGTACAGTATTTTCCGGCATATAAGACGACCCCTTACTTTTCCTGTTAAAATATGGGCTTTGGGCTATACTCGCCGTATAAGACTACCCCTCTTCCAACGCACACCAAATAAAAATTAAACAGACGATCCGAGCATGAGAAAACCACTGAGAGCAGGGAGAGGGGGCTGCTTCAAGAGCGACTGGCCGGGATGCAGCGCACGGTGGCTCAGCTAGAGGGCGCCTGTCCCTGAAGCTGGAGAAGGACAGCTTCTCCAGTCCAGCTTGGAAGTAAAGAGGACCTTTCACCGGTCCAACAATTGTTAGATAATGATATATACCGTATGTGTAAAGCGGCGCCCAGGGATAATAGTAAGTGCAGGGAGATCCATACATATCATTATGTAACAATCGTTGGACCAGTGAAAGGTCCTCTTAAGTTTCAGCACGCAGTATACCGGCGTATAAGACGACCCCCGACTTTTGAGAAGATTTTCATGTGTTAAAAAGTAGTGTTATATGTCAGAAAATACAGTACACTTTGCATTTTTTTTTTTTACCTGCGGAAATTGTCCTACCATGCGGATTTTAAAGTCCTCAGCATGTTAAAGGAGTTGTCCGGGTTCAGGGCTAAACCCGGACATACCTATAATTTCACCAAGGCAGCCCCCCCCTGACTTAAGCATCTTTTATTTACTGTAACACACTGCCGGGCAGAAGCTTCCGCCCAGCAGTGTATTCGGTGACGTCACCGGCTCTGATGGGCGGGCTTTAGCGCTGCCCCAGCCATTTTATAGGCTAGGGCAGCACTAAGTCCCGCCCATCAGTGCCGGTGATGTCACCAGGCTCCCTGCTGGGTGGAAGCCTCCGCCTGGCATCCCTAAGGAGAGCCCGGTTCGTCACCGGAAATGCCTTTGCCCTGCGCGATTCAGTGCAGGGCAAAGGAGAGCATCGGAGCATGAAAATGGGTGCAAAGGAGAGCATCGGAGCATGAAAATGGGTATATGTCCGGGTTCAGCTCTGAACCCGGACCACCCCCTTAATTGTGTGAATCTTATATATATTAATTCTCCCCATAGACTTTAATGGGCTTGTTAACAAACAAAAAAAAACTGCGATAAATAGTGTGGAATTATGTGCGTTTTTTATGCCGTGTTGGTGTGGATTTCATGCATACGCTGTGACATGTACCCGGTATAGCATGCCAATCAGCAGTCACATAGCCATTTACATGGAGCAATCATTGGAGTTGTATGTGCCCTAATTATAATGCCGCCTGCCTGTTACACAGGCCATGTGCAGCCGACAAGGAGCCTTATAAAAGACGCACTCATTTATCTGCGGCGCGATTAAACAGGGCAACTATTGGGAACAAGTATTTTTCGCTGCCAATCCCAGGTCCCTTAGGGTGACCCGCGGACTGCTGCCAAGCCATGCAACCAATGGCTGCACCTGTATGGGTTTGCAGCATGAAACCAATGGCCCCAGAGCCATCCATCCAAGATCAATATCTGACATATATGCAAGCACTTCCCTAGGAATGGGGATCACCCCTTGTTCTTGGGTCCCTCACTTATCAGTCCTCATTGTGATGACATGAAGGTGTAGAGCAGGTAAGTGCTCCTATAATGGCGGCGCTTCTTACCTGTGCTGTATACTGAGGACGAGCACAGGACCGGCCTCCGGTGCCTCAGCACTGCACCCCGCAATAACCTGGCAGCCAGCATCCTCCTCCACACTCCGTACTGTGACCTGCAGAAGGAGAGGAAGCTGCGTCCCGTCCCCTCACCTTCCCGGCTGACAACACAGCACGCTGCAATACAGTTCCGCTCCCTAGAAGTGACGGCAACCCACACCAAAAGCAGCGGAGTGAGCAGTACAGTTAAATAAAGAGCCCTAGACACGTGATTTATTAGCGGAAGCGTTATTTTAATCTGTATGTTACTGTAGTGAGATGATGTTCCCGGATGAAAGATGGCCGCCCTGTAGCGTCTGACGTCATCAGCTCGCGCCGGTTTACAAGTTGCTGGAGCATGCGTGGTTCTGTAAAAGAAGGATTCAAATAAACTCTGAAGACGAGTATGCGTTATATCACCTTCTTTGGCTCTACTGGTAAGTGTACGGTAAGGTCATGCAGATGAATACTCTACTGTTCCCTGTTATCAGCCATTCAGGCTGGAGGATTTATTCTTTTATGTGACAAGTTGGGCAGTGATATTTATTCCCCTAGGATCGCATACCTATAGTTGTGACATTTCCATAACTGTGCATGTGCCCATACACCCTCAACTGCTCAGTTAGCAGGCAGGTATTCTTCCTGACTCTGGCAGTAACGTGCATGCTCAGTTCGGCCAAGCATGCATGTATCTTAAGTGAGGAGAGGGGAATAAGCCACTGCCAGGCAGCTATATCCCGGCAGAAATAAAGGATCAGTATTTAAAGCGAACCAGTCACCTGCTTTTCACTTATTAAACTATTCACAGTACCTTATAGATCATCCTCATTGTGTTTCCAAACATTTTTTTCCGGTTTTTCTGGCCTGTAGATTCATGAAAAAATCACTTTATAAACTCCTGCTCTCCTGCTTCACAAGTCACGATACAAGTCAAGGAGGCTGACCCTCCTTGACTCCAGGATGTGCCTCCCCCGCCCTAACCCCGCCTCTCAGCCCTTTAATTGACACTTGTCCTCCTGGCCGGGACCGCGCTTGTATCGGCGGCGCATGCGCCGTCGCCCTCCTTTGCAGCGCGATCCCGACCATCGCGCAGAGTGGACAGCGCATGCGCGATTAAGCGAATGGATCACGCTTCTCTCTGCGCGATGGTCGGGATCGCGCTGCAAAGGAGGGCGACGGCGCATGCGCCGCCGATACAAGCGCGGTCCCGGCCAGGAGGACAAGTGTCAATTAAAGGGCTGAGAGGCGGGGTTAGGGCGGGGGAGGCACATCCTGGAGTCAAGGAGGGTCAGCCTCCTTGACTTGTATCGTGACTTGTGAAGCAGGAGAGCAGGAGTTTATAAAGTGATTTTTTTCATGAATCTACAGGCCAGAAAAACCGGAAAAAAACTGTTTGGAAACACAATGAGGATGATCTATAAGGTACTGTGAATAGTTTAATAAGTGAAAAGCAGGTGATAGGTTCGCTTTAAATTCCTCTTGCCCAATCCTTCTTTCTCCCAACATCATAGTGATGCCCAGAGGACCCGCTGTGCATGTGCCAACTAAATACAGAGCAGTTGGAACTGATGGGGATAATTCACTCTGTACCCCATAGTTATGCCACTGTATATGTATGCATGTGTGTACTGAGTATACATACAGTGGCCCAGTGTCTGTCAGATTCATCCAGCCTGAGCCCCTGTGATAAATCTGTGCAGGTCTAGACAGCCTGGGTAAGGTTATCTGTAGGTTTAGTAAATCGGGGCCTGTGTGTCTGTAGGGCAGAATGTAGTGGGTGTTTATGTGTGCTTGTGTACATACATTGAGTGTGTGAATAGAATCGTCCATCGGCAAGTTGTGAGCACCTAGTATCTGTGCATGCATATTATATATGCGCACTATACGGTGCTATTACATCTTCCTGGTATGTGGTATTTTTCTAGAATATAATAAAAAATAAAAATGCTCTACATAGTTCCCTCGGCTGGCTAAAATTTCATGAGTTTGGTGGTAAAAGTAGAACTCCAGTCTCCGTTTTCTGTACGCAAAAAGAAAATAAAAAAATATTCACCAGCTGCCGATTGATTAGAAGTGTTCTCCCTGTTACATCTATTAACAAAATGAATTAACATCTGGAATATGTTTAAATGGTCACTAACGTTTCACACAACTTTACATAAATCAGTAGTAGAATGACTACAGGAAACTTTGTAATATGTTTTATCAGTGAGAAATGTCTGGTTCTCCTGTTGATTGCTTTTCACTTTAATAAATGCCTTTTTCCCCCCCATCCAGGACAGATCTTCTCAGCAGAAAGACTCATGTCAATGCAAGTCTATGGAGTTGGATGTGGTGAGCAGGAGCTGAGGAGACAAGCACAGACAAAGAGATACTACACAGCTACATAGGAAGTTTATAGGTCAGCTCAAATGCTTCATACACAAAGGTACAGGTTAGAGCGTTTTAGTAAATGTCCTCCATTATCCTGGGATTGCTTCTGGGTGACTGTGAGACAGAATGGAGATTTTCCTCTACTTTCTGGGTGTGCAGTGGATGGCAGCTAGTCTTCTCCTACCATGTCTGAGAGATCTGCACACCAGATATTCAGCAAGCACAGAGGAAAACTGCTAAAATGATACATATACAAGTGATTTGATGGCCAGAGGTAGTGTTATTCCTCATATACGCACACAGTAACAGAACAATGGAAAAAACAAGCCAGATGTGAGTGAAGCCTGTAATGCCTGAACACTGTAAGGCATATCAGACCCAATGTATTTTGGTAAATGTTAGCTGCTACATTGACACTATGGGTCAGAGCATCTGATCACGAGAACAAGGGCCCTGTGTTTACCCCATGTGACTAGATCAGGGGTCACGAATGTGCACAGCCGCTCCATTCAGCTCTAGGGGACTGCTGGAGATTGCCCATAGGGGATGTGTGTTTTTATCATTAACACTCCTTTAATTTACTGCATTTGGACAGACCACTGCATCGTCTCTTGCAATATTTTTGATAAGATAGACAGCATAGCGTTTAAATATTATACAAAAAAAAAAAAAATTTGGCTAAGTTTATTAAATATTTTAAAAAGTTGTCTTATCTGCCTCCTATATATTCCTATCCAATAGATGAACTGAAACCAGAGCAGCTGTTAGGAAATTCTCTATTCATGGAAGCTATTCTGATAAAAGGCATTCGCCTAAGGCCTCTTTCACACTTGCGTTGTGTGGATCCGGCGTGCACTTCTGTAGCTGGAAATGCCCGCCGGATCCGTCACAACGCAAGACAACTGAAAGCATTTGAAGACTGATCAGTCTTCAAAATGTTTTCAGTGTTACCATGGCAGCCAGGACGCTACTAAAGTCCTGGTCGCTATAGTAAGTAGTGGGGAGCCAGGGGAGCAGATACAGTCCGTGCGGCTCCCGGGGCGCTCCACAATGACGTCAGAGCGCCCCACGCGGATGGATCACGTGATTCATGTGATCTGTGCTCATGGGGCGCTCTGAGGTCATTGTGGAGCGCCCCGGGACTCGGGAGCCGCACGGACGGTAAGTATGCTTCTCCCCTGCCTCCCCACTACACTTTACTATGGCAGCCGGGACTTTAGCGTCCTGGCTGCCATGGTAACCATTCACAAAAGCTACGTTGGATCCGGTGATGCGGCGAAACAACGTTTAGCTTAATGCCGGATCAGGATTTAATGCTCTTCAATGGGCATTAATTCTGGATCTGGCGTTACGGCATGTCTTCCGGATTTTTGGACGGAGACAAATCCGCAGCATGCTACGGTTTTGTCAACGTCCAAAAAACGTTCACATACTGAACGGAAGACGTCCTGATGCATCCTGAACGGATTTCTCTCCATTCAGAATGCATTGGGATAAATCCTGATCAGTATCTTTCCGTCCTAGAGCCGGAACTCTAGGACGGAAAGGAAAAACGCCAGTGTGAAAGAGCCCTTAGGGCTGTTTCACACGAGCGGATGCCGTGCGTGTCATTCGCAGTGTGAATGACAGCCAAGCCGTGCTCTGGACAGCAGAGACACAGAGCATTAACATGCCTCTGATCTTTTTACTACAAAATCACAGTGACAACATTATCTCCCTGTGATTTTGTAGTAAAAAGGTCACAGAGAGGCACGGAGCATTATCAATCATGTTACTGCTCAGTGTCTCTGCTGTGAATGACATGCACGGCATCCGCTCGTGTGAAACAGCACTTAGGCTACTTTCTCACCTGAGTTGTGCTTTCTGGTTTTGTGATCTGCCACAGGCTCTCAAAACTGCAGCACAACGCTTTGGTTTTGTCCCCATTCATTGTCAATTGGGACAGAACTGGAATGGAGTGCACCAGAATGCCTTCCGTTCTGTTGCGTTCCCGTGCGGGACACAAAATCAGTGCAAGAGGCGTTTTTGTGTTCACCATGGGAAACTGAACAAGCCGGATCAGGCAACAAAAACAATGTAAGTCAATGGTGCTGGATCTGTTTTTTTCGGACACCAAAAAAAGGATCCGGCGCCCATTGACTTATAGTAATTTTAGTGCCATATCTGGTTTCTTAATTTTCGATATAATACAACTGGATCCGTTCTGAACGGATGCAGCCAGTTGTATTATTAGAACGGAAGCATTTGCTGTAGTTTTCAGACCCCCTGCTTGATCTCAAAACCGTACAGCAAAAATGCTGATGTAAAAGTAGCCTTAGTCAAAATGAGTGTTCAAGAAGAAATACGTTTTATACATGAAATACGGCCTGAGCATGGTATGGGTAATGAGAATGGCAACCAGCCATAGACTGATTACGCAGGTAAAACCAGGATTACTTGCCTTATTATATTTTGGATGGACTTATCTTTTGATTGTTGTCACTAATTAACAACAATGACTTATTGCATCCTAATTGATGCTTGTATATGACGCAGCAGTGTGGGGGTTGTGCCCCATGTGGCAAAGCCGCACCCGATTTAACCATGATATGCTGCCCGTGATGCGTGCACGGCATTATAATGATCTATGAGGCTGTGGGTTCCTGCCCGACCTATGCTGTAATGAAGTGTACCAATGGCTTTATGTCAGATGTCATGAGTAAGGATCCATATTGTTTTTGAGATCCGAAACGCGTTGACGTGGGCTATGTCGGATTTTATGGATTAAGAAAATAAATTTATGTGCTGATGAAAGCTGCAAGTCTTCTTTTGTCATTACCTCCTGCTGGGTTCCTGCTTTGCCTCCAGACAGCATACAATCAGTGAGCTCCACCACTTTTCCCTGGTTTTTGACGGCTTTATGTGAGTGCAGCTCTTTACATCAGAGGTCAGGCAGGAACCCACAGCATTATAAATCATTGTAATGCCGTGTATGTGTCGCGGGCAGCGTTCAGGCTGAAAAGTAACACCGATGCCCCATCTGAAACTAGCCTAAGGCCACCTGTACACAATGCGGAATACATGAGGATTCCTCGGTGGGGGAAAAAACACAGCGTAGTTTACAGTACCAGCAAAGTGTACGAGATTACACTTTGCAGATTTTTTCTGTGCGGTAATTGACATGTAATCTGCACGGTAAATCAATTATGTTTGCGGTTTTAACTGTGGATTTCACCCTTTTCCAATGATGGGTAAAGTTTGCGGCAAAACTGCATCAAATCCACACCAAAAACCGCTGTTATAAATTGTGTATTTTAGTGCCTATATGGTGCAGAAACGCACAGAAATCCACACAGAAATTCATGTAGATCTTTGTGCGTTCATCTGCACTCATGTGCAGGCGGCCTAAAGGGGCCTACATCATTGGTTTAGTTTTGTGTCCCCCTTTTAAATTTTTCTTGCACACAGCTGCAGATCACTGGGGATCCTAGAGATTGGATCTCCATAATTATAAAGTGACGTCAACTTACTACAGGCCGTAGAAACTAGGTAGACAGGGCTATCAGACAATACAAAATAGACGCAGAGGAAAAAAACTCAGTTATGTGCCAGTAGTACATATCTAGGCACCATGGGCTTTGTACTTCCCTACATTCGGTTTCTGGTTGGCTTATAACTTTTTCTTTTTGCTTCTTTAGACTTCTTCATTACAAGCAGAGGAGCAACTGAATAAAATGTTCTAATCCCCTAGTGAAGAAGAAACTGTGACCTCAAATGTATGTTTCCTGCAAATATCACTTAAAGTTCCTTCAGATTCCGAACTTGGAGAATTTAGAAAATCGGAATGAACCCATAACACTTAAATAATGGCAAAGAGCTTGAAGATTGGATCTCATGTCTTTATCTGGGGAAATTAGTGAATATTTCTTAATACATAATATCCAAGTCTTAGTATGGGCTCATTTACATTAGGAAGATGGAAGGTGGTGGACTGAAGGTTCAGAGGCGGCCACCAGTAAAGAAAAGAAGTCTTCCTTCGGCACATAGTGGTTACACACCAGTTAAGAAGAAGCCAAGTGGAAGAGAGGAAATGAAGATAACATCTGAATCTCATAACGTAGCTGATTGTCCTAAAGCGATGAATACATTGTGTTCTGACCAACAGGTAGGATGTGAATCCTAAAAGAAGCTACAGAATTTTTATACAGCCAATTATCTGCAAGAACTATCCAGTGAAGAATAGGGAATTATGGCTCAGCTGCAAGGCAGCAGTGAGGAAAATGGCAATATGTTTGAAATCACCACAAGAATAGTCGTAAAACATTACACACCGTGTAACATTTATCACATAACACTGATTGTCACATACAAAGCAAATGTCAGTTTTGCCCTGTAACCAGGCTCTTCTGGTCAAGTTCTGGATCTTGTTTAAAGGGAGTCTGTCAGCAGTTATGACCATGCTAAACTGCTGACAGCATTAGGTAGGAGCTGGGGAGAGTAGGACAAGCATACCCTTTGTGAAGCTTTTTTTTTTTTTTTTTTTCTTAAATCAGGAGTAGTGTGAGTAAGAAGTTTTATTCTGCCAGACTCTGCTCCTGCAAGTCCTAGGAGGGGGAGCTTCACTGTGAAATACTCTCTGCATTGTGCTGCATCACAGCCCCTTCCGTCTGTTCTGAGTGACCACTGTAGCATACAACCAGAAGACCCCTACTGCTTCTACTCAGAATATAGGAGAATGGCTATGAAGCAACTCAACGCAGACAGCATTTCACGGTGAGGCTCTGCCACCTTTCAAGAGCAGAATCTGGCAGAATAAAACTTCATATTCTCACTACTCCTGATAAAAAAAGCTCCACAAAAGTTATGTTTGTCCTCCTCTCCCCAGCACCTATCTAGTGATGTCAGCAGTTTAGCATGGTTAAAACTGCTGACAGACTGCTGATTTCCATAAAGCTTTGTAGATACACCGGTAATAATCTAATCATCATGCAAATGTGGCCCAATTGGGGGGGGGGTATGTGATACCAGTTTGGGGGGTTGTCGGTTCACAATTAATGGAAGACAGACACATGAACATGCCATCTCATGCATCTGCTAATAGTATGAAGTCAGGGTATCCAAGTAGCTATAAGTACCTATGTAGACACTGTACATCTCTGCCATGGTGTAAGTTGCCGGTGTTGGTTATAGGTAGAGATAACCTGGTAAAAATAATTCTTTACTCTGGTTGCTTTTTATGTTCCACAGTGCCCCAGTGTGGCTTCCAGTGTTTCATAACCTGCTCTGAAAAAAGCAGCTTGCTAGAATTAAGGTTGAATATTTGCAGAGGGATAAGGAATCTGGAGGGTTGGCTACTCACCGTGCATGGTTGTATTATTTAGCCTCTAGTTACCAACGCATAAGGAGGTGAGGCCAAGTGGATGGCTCAGGAACTGCTAGAATGCTAGTCCCACAGGTGATACTGTTGGGATCTCCAGTTTTACTCCTGAAAGCTGGTGGGACTGTTTCAGGTTCCCCCTATGCGTCTAAGGCTACTTTTAAACTGCCGGATGATCCGTGCTGCCGCTAGTGCACCGTGCCTCAGGAAATCCGCTCAGGCCCCATTCAATATAATGCGGGCGGGCCGGAGTTCTGGCGGCAGCACAGCAAACTTGCCGAGAGGCGACCAGAATAAAACTACGACATGTCGTAGTTTTATTCCGGCAGCCTCTCGGCATGTTTCCCATGCGACAGCCGGACCTCCGGCCCGCCCCACCCCAATTATAGTGAATGGGCCCAGTAGCACGGATCTGGCAGACTGTTCCCCCGCCGGAACAGCCTGCCGGAGAAGGCTGCAGCTACTGTGAAAGTAGCAGAACTCTTGCTATGATATACAAGGTGTGGCATAGCGGTAAAGCGAGCTCACTAGGCTTTTTTTGGAAATTCCATAAAAGTGAATGTAGAGTGCACCGTTAAAAGCGTGGCCACCTCTCCGTTCACCTGTTCTGGAAACAACCGATGCTCGGCTATTTTCAGCGCTCCCATAGGAGTGAATGGAGAGTGGCCATGCTTGCACGGTGGTGCATCCTTGTTCACTTTGGAGGACCTATTTTAGAGATAGGGGTAGGTTCTAGTGGTCTGACCTGTGATATCCAATGTGTGTTAATTATGACACGTGCTCAGTGGTTTTGTCTATATCTTTCTCTGTGTCACAACTGTATTGCTCTATTCTATCAGACTTTGCATCTGGGGTATTTGCAGGCTGAGAAAATGACATTTCTGAAGAACTCTGGATGGACTTATTTATTCAGAGAGAATAAGGAAGCAAGACTTAAATCTTTTTCTTATGCGTGGATTAATGTTTGAAGAAACTGTACCCTTGTGAAGTTTAATTCATTCTTGACTTTTATTTTATAGAATTTCTAAAAAGTAGATTGATCACTGTCTTTCTTCTGTTCAGGACTATGGCAGCGATGACGACATGTTTGGAGAATATGACAGCTTTGCCGAGGACGCATCTTTACTAGCCCAAATAAATTATTTGGAGGAGAAGTGTACACGGGAGACTGCAAGCGCTTTACCTGTTCTTACTCTGAAACCAGAACACTCTGATCGGTTTGTGACTCCGGTCAAGCCCTCTAAGTCCACTGCTCCAGAAGAAGAGTTACCAAACCACTCAAAGCTAAATGTAGTACTTACAGGAGGAGATCATGACTCGAAACCTCTAACTGAGGATTTCTTTGATGATCTTCCTTGTTCACAGCTTTTCTATGAAGATGTTAAACAAAATTGTAGTGCTGCAAATGCTGAACAGAAGCTTAATGTGAGCAGCGTTGATCAAGTAGGTGTTCCATACACATCCATTGCCTGTCATACAAATCCAAAAGATGGGAAAAGGAAAAGTCTGCGGGACAGTCTCAAGAGCACGTTGGCTGGGAATGCTAAAGTACATACAGCGCAAATCTCGAGGACTATGCAAATAAAGGAAACTGTTATTCTGGAGGAACTTAATGTTGCACAAAAGACTATGGAAACCTCTTCTGAAATCGACTTGGGTCCATTTTATGGTTTACCCAGCAAAGTCGCTGATCTTATTGAACAGTATAGAGGCATCAAGAAACTTTATGGTAATTGGATCCTTCCATCTTGTGATGTCCTTTAAAGCCACATGAGTTGTATGAATTTGGGATTCCCAACTTTATTACCATGGGGAACCCTGAGAAATGTTTCCTAAACTGGGAAGCCATAACTCAGGTTCTTATATGAAACGGGCTTGTTGCAGAGACGGGTTAGGGTATGTTCCCACAACCTTCTAGTTGTGTGGTAAAATCCAGTGTGGAATCTGAGCAGATATCTGTGGCTGACTTCGGATTTCATTGCCGTGGTTCTGTGCCATGTAATAATTGGGTTTGTTTAAACTGCAGTATAAAATCTCCCCTTTATATCTTCCAGACTGGCAGCATACGTGCCTAACTTTGGAATCCCTACGGCAGAGGAAGAACTTGATTTATTCCCTACCAACAAGTGGGGGCAAAACTCTTGTTGCAGAAATTGTAATGCTTCAGGAACTTCTGTGCAGGAAAAAAGATGTACTGATGATCTTGCCGTATGTGGCCATTGTGCAGGAGAAGGTGCGTTTTGGTTAGGGGCAAATTTACAGTTGTGTTCAAAATTATTCAACCCCCACTGAAATTGAGTGTTTTGGCCAGTTTGACATTGATTTTGATCATTTCAGTCATCTTGTTTATAGAGATGAGCGAACTTTAAAAAAAAAGTCTGGTGTTCGGGTTGTGGTAAGTCGCACATCCCGTTATGGATTCCACTATAGCGGCATATGGAATCCATAAGGGTCAGCACTGTATTTGATCCCGTGCTGAGCCACGCCCCCTGCACTGATCACATGACGGTGACGTCACCCCAGGTCCTTCTGCTTTTCCACAGTTCGGGTTGGTGGCAGCCGCCCCTTATGGATTCCATATGCCGCTATAGTGGAATCCATAACGGGATGCGCGACTTACCACAACCTGAACGCCGGACTTTTTTTTAAAGTTCGCTCATCTCTACTTGTTTACAATTAAATCAAAGAGGCACTTGTAAGTCAGACAAATATAACATAACATTTTATAATGAAATAACCACAAATGTCTTTTCTGTGCTCACATCATTATCAGTTTTATTCAACCCCCAAGTGACATTCAATCTTAGTACTTAGTACAACATCCTTTTCCAGTTATAACAGCTTTTAAACGTGAAGCATAGCTTGACACAAGTGTCTTGCAGCGATCTACGGGTATCTTCGCCCATTCTTCATGGGCAAAAGCCTCCAGTTCAGTCACATTCTTAGGCTTGCGCGCTGCAACTGCTTTCTTTAAGTCCCACCAGAGGTTCTTAATCGGATTGAAGTCTGGTGACTGCGATGGCCACTTCAAAATGTTCCAGCCTTTAATCTGCAACCATGCTCTAGTGGACTTGGAGGTATGCTTGGGATCATTGTCCTGTTGAAAGGTCCAACGTCTCCCAAGCCTCAGGTTTGTGACGGACTGCATCACATTTTCATCCAATATCTCCTGGTACTGAAGAGAATTCATGGTACCATGCAGACGCTGAAGCTTCCCTGTACCTGTAGAAGCAAAACAGCCCCAAAGCATGATTGACCACATGCCATGCTTTACAGCAGGCAAGGTGTTCTTTTCTTCATAGGCCTTGTTCTTCCTCCTCCAAACATAGCGTTGATCCATGGGCCCAAACAGTTCTAATTTTGTTTCATTAGTCCACAGAACACTATCCCAAAACTTTTGTGGTTTGTTCACATGACTTTTGGCATACTGCAGTCGACTCTTCTTATTCTTTGGAGACAGCAAGGGGGTGCGCCTGGGAGTTCTGGCATGGAGGCCTTCATTACGCAGTGTGCGCCTTATTGTCTGAGCTGAAACTTCAGTACCCGCATCTGACAAATCTTTTTTCAGTTCCTCAGCAGTCACACGGGGACTTTTCTCCACTTTTCGCTTCAGGTAGCGCACAGCAGTCGAAGTCAGCATCTTCTTTCTGCCAGGACCAGGTAGCGTTTCAACAGTGCCCTTTGCCTTGAGTTTGCGAATGATGCTTCCTATGGTGTCTCTTGGTATGTTTAACATCTTTGAAATCTTCTTATAGCCATTGCCCTTCCTGTGAAGAGAAATCACCTCTTCTCTTGTCTTCCTGGACCATTCTCTTGACTTCACCATGTTTGTAAACACACCAGTAAATGTCTAGAAGGAGCTGAGTATCACAGTCATTTTACATCTGCCTAATTGGTGCTTATTATGCTTGATTGCTGCTCCTTGACATCCACAGGTGTTTTCAATACCTGATCGAAAACACTTGAATGAACCTCTGTTCTTAAGAGTGGTAGTCTTTAAGGGGTTGAATAATTGTGTCAATGAAGAAATCACAAAAAAAACATTTAATACTGTATTACAAAAACAATTGATGTCATTTTAGTTGCATTTAGTTATTTAAAAAGTCCTTGTAAGATTTCATTCTGAACACAATTACAAATGTACACTAAATTCCCTAAAACCCTTTACAGCATTGGGGGTTAAATAATTTTGAACACAACTGTAGACTTTTCGGTTCCTCCATAAATCCCACAAGTCACAATTTTGTTAATCTTTCTGTATTACCATATCCTCAGCCAAGGAAAAGTATGACATCAGGGTAGTATTCTTTAGTTGACTGCTACAATGTAGTCATATAATCCTATACTTTTATTACCTGTAATAGTTTATTCTGTATCTTTTCTGAAATTCTAGGAATACCTTAAAATAATGTCCCCCTACAACTATCCAGAGTTTGAAACATGGCTCCCTACCCTCCTCTCCTAGGAGACGAGGCAAATAAAACTTTGATGGAAATGTATCGTGCCAAGACTCCAGGCATAAGCGGAAGTTTCAGTTTTTGGCTGCATTTTTGCTTTAAAGGGTTTCTGTCACCAACTTTTGACATTATAAGCTGTCTGACATTAGCTATGTGCTAATGTCAGACCAGCTTGATAATGTCTTTTTTATAAAAATCCGCTGTATATTTAGTCTGAAAAACTTACTTTTATATTATGTAAATTAGCCTCTAGGAGCAGGGGGGGCGTTGCCCTGCTCCTAGCGGCTCCGTCCGGCAACCTGCTGGCACGCCCCTTCACACTTTGATTGACAGTGCAGGGCAGCGATCCTCCTGCACTGTCTCGTTCTGAATCGCGCAGCCGCCGCTTGTATCTCGGGCGCAGGCGCGGTGAGCAGAGGACGCTGGTGCCTGCTGTCCTCTGCTCACCGCGCCTGCGCCGAATACAGAGCGGCGGCGCGGGCGCGCGATTTCAGAACGAGACAGTGCAGGAGGATCGCTGCCCTGCACTGTCAATCAAAGTGTGAAGGGGCGTGCCAGCAGGTTGCCGGACGGAGCCGCTAGGAGCAGGGCAATGCCCCCCCTGCTCCTAGAGGCTAATTTACATAATATAAAAGTAAGTTTTTCAGACTAAATATACAGCGGATTTTTATAAAAAAGACATTATCAAGCTGGTCTGACATTGGCACATAGCTAATGTCAGACAGCTTATAATGTCAAAAGTTGGTGACAGAAACCCTTTAAAGGAGTTGTCCAGCCTATATGAAGTGATGGTCTGACCTGTGATGGCCTGTCCTGAACAGCTGATTGGCAGCGGACCAAATATACAAGGCAACCCCGCTACTAAGCCCCTGGCAGGATGTGGCAGCTGGTGGCTGCTTCACCAGGAAGGCCATCAGGGGGTACCAGTGGTGGGTTCAGATGTTTATGGCCTATTCTGTGGATATATGTGATAACTGTCCTCTTGAAGAATACCCATTTAAAGCCGAGCTTAGATCTATTTTCTTTTTTCATTGATTACATTAATCTTAACTGGCATACATCACACTGTAGAGTCCTTCAAAAAACATCTGTGATACTTAATTTGCTTTCCAAGGTTCGTGGCTTGTCCAGTTTTGGAGTGGAGCTGGAGTTTTTGATAGAGGAGTACGCTGGCAGTAAAGGAAGATTTCCTCCAATAAAAAGAAGAACGAAAAAATCCCTGTACATTGCAACCATTGAAAAAGGTCACAGTCTTGTTAACTCCTTGATTGAAACGGAGCGAATTAGTGATCTGGGCCTTGTAGTTGTTGATGAGGTAAGTTATCTTTATGTATGTGTGTAGGTGAGTCTTTCTTGCCAATGAGCATGTCCTCACTCCTCTGTGCTTTCACTTTGCAGAGGGCCACTTGTGTCTACTTCCCAACCACTTGTGGAATCTGGGGCCACATCTCACCCCAGCACCATATTGAAAAGAGAAGGGTACAGCCAAAGAGGTTTTCCAAGATTTTATTTTTTTTTGTAAAGGAGTTCTCCACTTTTTTCTTACTGATGATCTATCCTTTGGATAGGTGGGGTGGGGGTTCGACACCCAGGATATCTGTCGATCAGCTGATTTAGAAAGCAGCGGCGTTCACAGTAGCTGCTTCCCTTAGGCCAGTAACATCATGTCTATTGAAGTGATTGGGGCTGAGCTGCATCCAGGCCACGTGACATAGTCATGACGTCACTGGCCTGCTGGAAGCATCAAGAAGGCCTTGGCACTACGGGTGTCGGACCCCGCTGATATGATGCTGATGACCTATCCAAAGGCTATATCTGTAAAGAATAAATCAAGGCACTGGACTTGCTGTAGATTTCTCGAAAACGTTTCACTCGTTCTTCCAACGAGCTTTCTCAATTCAGAGTCAGTCACTCACAATTGAGAAAGCTCGTTGGAAGAACGAGTGAAACGTTTTCAAAAAATCCACAGCAAGTCCAGTTGCCTTGATTTATTATCTTTAGAGATATACCATGACCTGGATAAATGAGAACCTTCACAGACATATCCAAAGGATAGATCATCGGTAAGAAAAAGGCGAAGAACCCTTTTCATTTGGCAGTGAGGGGGGTGGGCAGCATAAATTTAGTGAAAGACCTGCTGATTTCTCATGTCTCTTGCAGCACTGACTTTAGCAGGTCAGTACTCTACTTAATGCCATCACAGGATTGGCGACTACTGAAACCAGCGGGTATGTCACTACACTATCCTGCCCTCAGTGAGCAGCATGGGAGACTAACAGGTTCCCTTTTAAATTAGATCATCATACAGGTGCTCTAAAGCTGTCCATACACACCAAATAGCTGTCAATCGAACACTCGTTTGGCCTTTAACTGTCTCCCCCTTTACCACCCCATACACATGGGCACTCGGCATGTCTTTTCAATTGCGAACGAGGAGTAAGCTGCTGCCAGGCACCTCTGGTGACAGCTTCTCTCCCATGAGTTAGGCACGCCGTCAGGGCAGGTTTGGGACATCTACGTACGTTTTACATGGTCCCTTGGTCCCACCGTATTTGGCAGGTACATTCAATGTATGACCTGCTTTAGCCAGAGTGTGTTATCCTTACAGATTATCTTTCCATCTTCACCGCTCCGGGGTACTAAGCTCCTTGGTGAGTAACCTCTCCAGCGCTCGCTGTAAGTCATACAGAGATCTACCAGCACTAATATAATTTAAATAGGACCTTTCACCACCTCTGACATGCCTGTTTTAAAAGGTACATGCATCCCCATGTAATAACAATTCTGGATCATCTATTCTTATGGTTATGAAGGAATTGCTAGCAGTCTGCAGTAAGGGTACAGAGGGGTGGTAACCAGTTGGGGGGTGTACCTGCACAGTCTGAAAATGGCAGCACTGAATGGATAGAATGATACTGTGCAGGGACACAACCCCAACTGGTTACCTCCCCTCTGAACCCTTACTGCAAACTGCTAGCAATTCCTTTATAACTTCTAGTAGGAATAATAAAGGAATGACACAACATAGAGCCATAAGAGTAGATGGTCCAGAATTGTTAGTGCGTGGGGAATGCATGAAGCTATTAAAACAGGCATGTCAGGGGTGGTGACAGGTCCTCTTTAATAAACAGCCAGGGATGAGAGGTCCACCTTTCTTCAGATACCTTGTTCATACAAGCATAGTAAATAAAGGGATATTGCTATCAAACAACGCCCTGTTAGGGTGTAAAGACCTCATGTGGACCTCTGCATTAGAAGTTGATGTCAGTGGTCACGGAGTAAGGACATATTCACGTCAGTGATTTATGAACATGGGCTGTCCATGTTCTCAAAGGACGTCACAAAAATCCTTGGTTTTCAATTTGTATATTTTTTTTCTTTTTTTGCACTACTTTCCTCCATATGTTAGACCAAACACTCCAGTCTATACAGGGGGTCAGTGAAAAGCATGGACTGGACACTGGTGCCATTTATTTTATTCAATTTTTTTTACTGATCCATTTCATGTAAAATTGATAAAAATTAATGTTTCAAAAAAAAAACAAAACTAAAGACAGATAAACTACTGTGAAAAAACACTGAGATGTCTTGAACTGGGACTTTTGGAGATACAAAGCAAACATGTATATGTGAATTAGGCCTATGCCCCATTTCCTCTACTAAATGCTGTTGGCACAGTTGCAGTCCTGATAAGACTACACTGTAAAAGAACTACGGTAATTCTGTGACTAGTTGATATCTTTATACTGTATTAAACGTTTCCCTTTCTTTTTTTTGCTTCCATTAGTTGCATATGCTTAGTGAGGGGAGTCGAGGTGCAATTTTAGAAATGACTCTTGCTAAGATAATGTACACAAGTGGTAAGTTTTTAGAGCATTCATGAATTGACATACTGTACATACTAAACCATATATGAAACTATGACAGATGCTGTGAGATAGATTGATGAACTTCAGTCCAAGGGAAAGTGCACGCACCAACCCAAAAAAATCAGTTTAAGGGTCCATTCACACGTCCGTGTGTGTTTTGCGGATACATAGAAAATGTATTTTCTTGTCCCCAATTGCGGACAAGAATAGGACATGTTCTATTTTTTTCGGGAACGCGATTTCGGACCGGGGTGGGACATCGTCTGTCCCTATTGAAATTAAAGGGTCTGCAATTCCGTTACGCAAATGCGGAACAGAATTGCAGACGTGTGAATGGACCCTAATGCAATTTAGTCCGTTTCTGTCTCTAAGGCTACATGCACACGACTGTTGCCTGCCTCCATGTCTGCTCCTCCTGCAATTTTTGCGTCCGTCAAAAAAAACGGATGACGGACCGTTTTTTTTTTTTTTTTTTTTTTTGACGGATCCGATTTTTATGGCAGATCCATTGTCAAAAAAAATGCCTATCCTTGTCCGCAAACGTGAAAAAAAATAGGACATGCGCTATTTTTTTGACGGAATGAAAACGCTGACCACGGATGCGGAACAAAAACGGTTGACCATCCGCATTTTTTGACGGACCCATTGAAATGAATGGGGAAGCATCCTATCCATGAAAAAAAACGGAACGGACGCAGAAACAAACAACGGTCGTGTGCATGAGGCCTAATGATAATGAAGCTGTAATGAAATACCGTATATAACTGAAAGTATGCAATATTATCTATAATCTATTATCTAGAATAGTAGATATTAATAGATAATATATCTATAGTAATATTATTTATGATAATGTATCAATGGGAAATGGAGTAGGTGCTCATTGCTTCGGTGGAGCACAGCCCTTATTGTGCAAGATATTATTCAGCATAAACGGAAATGCTGTTGCAACAGTATAAGTTTAAAAAATTTATTTATTTATTTTTTATTTCCAACATATGCCTTATTAAGCAATGCTTCTGTGGCAAAATACAGGCATGATGAATCCTAGAGAGCTAAAGGGGTTGTCCCATCTCAGACAATGGGGGCATATCCCTAGGATATGCCCCCAATGCCCGATAGGTGCGGGTCCCACCTTTTTTTTCCCCTCTTGAAAAACAAACAAACAAAAAAAAACACATTATTAGAGCTGAGGCTGACATTGGGGGCCACTATGGGGGAAACATTATTACTGCTTACTTCTGGGGGCCACTATGGGGGACATTGTTACTGCAAGGGGGGCACTATGGTTACAATATGTATACTGCAGGCGTTGGCATTTTATTAAAAAAAAAAAAAAAAAAATGAAAATCATCCTTTTCATGGCCATTTTTTATTGTATTTATTTTTTACTCGCGTGTGATTGTAGCCTAAGGGCAGTCTTCCTGGATGAGACCTTCAGATAAATTGCTAATATTAATAATAGTCTTTCTCTAATTCACAGAAACCACACAGATCATTGGCATGAGCGCAACATTAAACAATGTTGATGAGCTGCAACAATTCCTTAAGGCAGATTATTATACAGATAACTTCAGACCCGTAAGTCTTTGCATCTTATTCTTTTCTGCACAAGTAGAGATACAAGATTTGATGAGTATCTACACTTTTCAATACAGTTAAACTGGTATACCAATGTATACTGGCCAGATATGTCTACTGCTATAGATGTAGGCATGATGGTGTATATGTGGGGAAGTGCACCCTGTGTATGTGCTGGTTTGTACAATTTTTATGTGTAAGGTTCCATTCAGACGTCCGTGTGTGTGTCTTGCGGATCCGCAAAACATGGACACCAGCAATGTGGTTCCGCGTTTTGCGGACCGCACATCGCCGACACTATGACAGAAAATGCATTTTCTGCCCGCAATTGCGGACAAGAATAGGATATGTTCTATTTTTTTCTTGAACCCAATTGCGGATGCGGGCAGGACATGTTGTGTCCCCATAGAAATGAATGGACCCTAATCCATTCCCGAGATCTGATGTATATACAGTATGTTCATACATTCCCTTCCGCTATGTATGTGTGCGGCTGCCTGTTGTGCTATGCAGCTGACACCCTACTAGGATTAAACATACCTCTCCCCCCCCCCTGCATCCGTGTCAGAGAAATGGTATCACCACACTGGAAACTGCCTGAAATATTGAAAAATCCAAAATGCCATAATTGTTTTTGTGGTCATTTCATCCCCCCCCCCCCCTCCCAAAAAAATAAATAAAAAATAACTAAATAAATAAATTATCAAAAGGTTGTAAAAACCCTAAAATGGTATCAATAAAAACTGACCTGCAGAATAAGGTCGTCATGTCATTTTTGCATATTAATGTTGTAAAAACTAGGGATCAACCGATATTGATCTTTTTAGAACCGGTACTGATAATCTGTTAACTTTCAGGCCGATAACGTATACCGATATTTTATATCTTATAATATATATTATATTAGTTGGTAGTCCCTGAGGTGGGCGGTGGTGGAAATTTGCATTTGGCACTAGAATATTATAAGTGTAAATTATAAATTAATAAAGCCCTTAGTTGGTAGTCAATTTCAAATTTACATTTATAATATACTAGTGCCAATTTCCACACCATCCCACCCTTCTCACTGACTTTATTACCCTATCAGACCTCAGATCAGACCTTCATTAACCCATGTTAGATCAGACCTTTAACCCCTCTCAGACCTCAGATGAATAAAATAAAAACCTCTTCGGGGCGTGGCCTGAGACCGAAATGAACGGACGTGTGTAGCTGAGCTCCGCTGTCATTGCTCCAACTTCACTATTATCCTGAACTTAACAACCGCAATCATAACCTCCACGGTGGAGAGAGGGACGGGACGCACCCGGAGATCCAAAATGGCACCAAGCAAGCCGTTATCGGCCACTGAAAAGCTCAAAGAGTTTGCCCGGCCAGCCCTCCAAGATGGCGCCGGCTCTGAACAGCGCGCCCAGGCCCCAGCGTCCCGGAGTGCCTCTCCTGCTCCCAGTGAGGAACTTGCTCCGGAATCCGAACCCTCCCTTAAACAAGTGACTGATCAATTGTTACAGGCTATATCTATATGCCGATCCTCTTTGTCTGGGAAGATGGAGGAGGTAAAGGTAGACATCGGCCTCTTGAGGCATGACATGCAAAACATGAGAGAACGCATTAAGGAGGTGGAAACCCGGGTATCTACAATGGAGGATCACTTAAACCCTTTACCAGCCCGCATGACTGAGCTGGAGAAGAAAGTGGACTATTGGCAGCAAAAATGTGACGACTATGAGAATCGCACACGCCGCAATAACCTGCGCATAGTGGGCCTCCCTGAGCGTGCAGAGGGGAGTAACCCATGTGAATTTGTGTATACATGGCTACGTGCTACTTTTCCAGATACCACCTTTTCATCAGCTTTTATTGTTGAAAGAGCGCATCGGGTGCCGGCCAGGCCATTGCCGCCTGGCGCACCCCCGCGACCATTATTGGCGCGACTGCTTACCTCTGCAGACCGTGACCTCATACTACAAATGGCGCGCCGCAAGCAAGAACTGCGCTTTGAGAATGCAACTATTATGCTTTTCCCGGATTTTTCAGCGGAACTTCAGAAGAGGAGGGCGACTTTTACGGCGGTGAAAAGACGTCTCCGAGATTTGAACTTTCCGTATTCTATGGCCTATCCAGCCAGGCTAAGGGTGGTAGATGGCGATTCCACCAGATTTTTCACCACTCCTGCTGAGGCTGTGGCCTGGCTGGAGGGCAAACCGCGACCTGCGGGATCCCCAAGATGAACACTCGCTGCAAGACCTCAGAGTTGATTATAGCTGGGATCTTATCGTGGACCCGAGAAAAGGCGGACTGCTGGGCGAATACCATTTAACCTGACACGCTCGACTGTCTCTACCTCCCGGTATCTCCTTTACACTATCCTCTCCTTTCCTTCCCTCTTTCCCATCCGCCTTTCCCTCTTCCTTCTATCACTTGCTACCCCTCCTCTGCCTCCTTATAACCAGGGAGATATACCTTCCTATTCTTACCCTATCTCGATATCCACCATGCTTTACATACCCATGTTTTGATACTTATTGCACCATGCCGAACTTATGCCTTCAAGACATATGACCTCATATAGTACTGTTGGTTGTGTTGGAAGTTACTATACAGCATTATGGTCGGATCACCTCACCACATGTTGATGTATATTGTGAGGCAATGTTATAGTTAGTGGCATGATGGGAAAGTCTATTCTCATTATTATGGTGTTTTCACATAGTGCGAAGTTGGAGCACCAGTTCACCATGTATCTATTAAGTCCGTTTAGTGCGAAAGGTTAAGTTAACCACTTGCACACCCCGTGTACTATTTTGCCACATTGGATCTATCACCCTGTGTTCTGCTAGGTATATTCCGACCGGGCTACGGGGTGCTGGATCTACTTGTTGGATGACCTTTGACGAGTTTATGTTTACTGTTGTTTTTTTTAATTTTTCAATTACCATTGCATATCTACCTATGTATTGTCACACCGCATGTGGGGTCTGAATATGAGTCACCGAAGATGGGCGACCAATCTGGGAGGAAGGATGTGGTACTTCTCTCTTAAACTGCTATGATGGCGGATATAAGGATAATGTGTTGGAATGTCAGGGGCCTTGGAAGTGTCAGAAAACGTGCCATGGTGTTTTCCATAATCAGACAATTTAACCCTCATATCTTGTGTCTGCAGGAGACTCACCTCCTCCCTGAAAGGACGGGGAGAGTAACCAAACCATGGGCTCAATGGGCCCAACATTCTTGCTACTCTACCTTAGCTAGGGGAGTCTCCCTGATAGTACATAAGTCTCTGAGATGGGAGGTGGAGAAATTACAGATAGACACTGCGGGCAGATATATCTTTGTGGCGGCATATATCAATTGTGTTTTACATGTTCTACTGGGGATTTATATTCCTCCCCCATCTTCCCTTCAATTAATCCATCAAGCGATAAGCTTCGCTGCTTCTTTTCCAACTGCAAGGATTATTTGTATGGGAGATCTTAATATGACCTATGACCCTTCCCTTGACAGATTTCATGATGATGACCGACCGAGTGGAAGTACTCGGCCCGATTCACCATTATCTAAACTGATGACGGAGGTGGGGTGGTCGGACTTATGGCGTCTTAAACATCCAGATGAAAGGTCCTTCTCATGTCAATCAGCTAGCCATAATTCTCTGTCCCGCATTGACTATGTGTTTGGCAGCCCTAGTGTGAGTACACTTCCTTATCAGGTGACTTATGGACCTAGGGGTGTTTCGGATCATAATCCCATACTGCTGACCCTGATGGCTAATGTTAGGGATATGAGACACTCCATGAGAGTTCACCCCTTTTGGCTAACATTGTTCCCGCCCTCAGATAGAATTCCAGACCAACTATCTGTGTTTTTGACGGACCATGCCTCACATGGTGACAAGTCATTGGTATGGGAAACATTGAAAGCATACTTGAGGGGATGTTTGAGATCTTCTATCTCTTTCATCAAACGTAACTCGGCCAAACAGGAAAAGGATATGGCTGCGGAATGCGCTAGGAAGGAGGGGATATATGTTAGGGATCCGACGACCCAGAATAGGGATGATTGGCTACAAACAGGTAGACGATACCTCATATTGCTACAGGAAAAAGCACAGCGCAAAATGTTTTTCACCAAACAGTCTTATTTTGAACTGGGCAACCAATCTAGCAAACTGCTGGCACATATCGTTCATCAGAATCAGGCCTCCCCTGCTATATTGCGTATTAAGGATAGGTCGGGCATTGTGGTTGTGGAACCGGAGGCTATAGCTCACCGATTCCGAGAGTTTTATCAGGATCTATATGATGCCCAGGTGAACTACACTACAGGGGAAGTTGCTGCATACTTACAGGAGTTAGAATACCCCATGCTGTCTCCTGAGTTGGCTCAATCTTTGGAAAACCCAATAACAGATAAAGAAATATTAGAAGCTATTAAATTATTGGCGAATGGAAAATCTCCTGGTCCAGATGGGTTACCTCTGGAGGTGTACTCCAGATACGCTGACCAATTAGTTCCTCCATTATTGCAAATGTACCATGACGCCTTTTCGAAGGGTGTCTTACCCCCCTCCTTGAGTGACGCTACCATTGTGATACTTCTTAAACCAGGCAAGGATCCAGTTGAATGTGGATCATATAGACCCATATCCTTGTTGAACCTTGATTACAAAATCTTGGCCAAAATCTTGGCACAGCGGCTGAACAGGATTATCTCAGGCCTTATCCACCCGGATCAATCTGGATTCTTGCCTGGCAGATCCACGACAGATAATATACGTAGGGTGCAGGTGATTACCCAAATAGGTCTTCAGAGAGGGAGTAGATGGGCCTTGGCGTCTTTAGACACTGCCAAGGCTTTTGATTCGGTGGAATGGCCATATTTATTAGCCGCTTTGGAATGCTATGGGATTGGACCAGTGTTCATAAAATGGATATCCATTCTGTATAGCCGACCGAAGGCTGATATTCTGGTGAATGGTATGTGCTCTGCACAGTTCAACTTAGGTCGTGGAACTAGGCAAGGATGCCCATTATCACCTCTGCTATTCGCCATGGCGATTGAACCGTTAGCCATCCGCATTAGATCCGATGCGCACTTTAAAGGAATACTTATAGGTGATCAGGAGGACAGGGTGGGACTGTATGCGGATGACATGATACTTTTTATGTCAGATGTGGAAAATACGCTACCTCGAGCTACTGATCTTATTGAGACATTTGGACAATTTTCCGGTTTGAGGATAAATTGGTCCAAATCGGTCCTATTTCCGCTGTACTCCCTGTCCCCCTCCACTATTACCACTGAACTACCTATCGTTAATGATTTTAAATATCTGGGGATTCATATCACTAAAAATGCGGCTTCTTTCCACGCTCTGAATGTTCAACCTCTCCTGACTTATAGCGCAGACAAATTCAGGGTGTGGGGAAGTCTTCCACTGTCTGTGTCAGGACGCATAAATTTGATCAAGCTGATTATATTGCCAAAATGGCTATATGTGTTAGAACATGCACCTTTCATTGTTCCCAAGGCGACCTTCCAACGTTATAGATCACTAATATCCCCATTTGTATGGGGAAACAACAGACACAAGTTGTCCGTAGATATATTATGTCGCCCCAGAGGACAAGGAGGCATGTCTCTTCCAGACTTGCATATATATTATCTAGCAGGACAGTTGAGACATTTACGATCATGGATCTATTCTGGAGACAAACTAGATAGGGTGGAAAGACTACTAGCTACATATCTGAACCTCTCCTCCCTGTGGCCAATATTGGAAAGCCCACGACTTTTTCCCAGAGTGCTTTTACCCATACACAAATTAGCTATACAGGTATGGGATGCTTGTAAACGAATACATGACTATGACGGGCTGATCCCCAATATACCATTATGGGACAATCCCATGTACCCCTCTCTTCAGTCTGGGACGGATAGATCATTTTGGACAGAACATGGGATCGTCGTTATAGCTGACCTGTTTACCAACGATGTATTTAACACCTTTGAACAGCTGAGGGACCGACATGACTTGCCCAGGACTGCTTTTTATAAGTACTTACAGCTCCGACATATGGTGGACACACACTTTAGGGGTACCCCAGTAGTACTCTCTAACTATCCATTGATTGGTGTGATTCGCTCCCAAGGCCCCAGAGGATTTATCTCCGCTCTTTACACCCATTTACTGAGCACCAAGATGCATAAAGCTCCCCTCTCGGCACTCTCCAAATGGAAATCTTTGATTCCTGAGCTCACGGACGATGAAGTGTGTGACGTTCTGGAATCTTCTTTATTGGTATCCCCGTCCATTAATAATAAATTTATACAACTATGTATCATTCATCAGAGTTACCCATCACCAGTCAGGCTACAAAAAATGGGTAGGCTATCACACTCTAGATGTCACAGGTGTGACTCGGAGGGAGCGGATTTCTGGCATCTCCTATGGGATTGCTCGGACATTCGATCCTTCTGGTCTACTGTCACCGGTTTCCTATCCGAGATTGTACATCTCCAGGTACCTCTAACCCCATTATTGTGTCTGTTTGGTATAGCCGATGAAGAAATATACCCTCACCATACCAGAATTTTTCTTAGAGAAACGTTGTTTCTTGCTAGGAAAGCAATTGCGATCCGATGGATGGGTGAGAGAAGCCCTACCCTTAATCAATGGAAAACTTTAGTAAATGCTGTTGTATCTTATGAAAACATTGTGTTTAAAAATCGGGGGAAGTATTCGCTTTATACGCATTATCGGCATATCGCCAAGGTTAGATGCCAATACCGATAACTTGCAAAATCCTGAATATCGTCCGATAATATTGGTACATCCGATAATCGGTCGATCCCTAGTAAAAACTCATTCCCAGTGCAATCTACAGTCTGAATTCCTAATGACTAATCTCATAGAAAGGCAACTGTGAATATAGAAGTTTAGTAATACAGGGTTTCCTTTTTATTTTTTTCTAGGTTGAATTAAAGGAGTATGTAAAATTAAGAGACAGTATATATGAAGTTGACAATAAAGCAGAAAACAACTTCACATTATCACGGGTTCTAAACTACAAGGTAAGGCAAACTTTCAGAAGACTTGAACACATTAAAACCACCATGTACATAAGAGAAAAGTCTTTAGAATTCAGGCTGTCTAATGTGTATGGGGGCCTCCCGATAAGGGGTGTCAGAGGGGGAGGAAGGAGTTGGCATAATGAATGTTATTATACCCAAATCCTTCTTTCTCTGGGAGATCAGCTGCCACCAGAGGTGTCTGGCAGTGGCTAAAGGGCCCTTTACACGTGCTGGGAATCCCACAGATAATCACTAACGAGCGTTCATAGGGTAATAGATCATTTATGCAGTCCCAAAAATTATTGTTTGCCGGCAGCAGATTGTGCTGTGTAAGTAGGGCGGGATGGGGAGCAGCGATGGCTTTAGCCATCACTGCTCCCCATACTGTGGAGGAGATTGCTGCAGCTGTCTCCTCAGCTGACAAGCAGGCAATTGTCTGGAAGGAACGCTTACTTCCCGACAATCTGCTGCTGTGTCATTCCATGTAAAGGGACCTTACAGTTACAATGGGGTTGATAGGGGTTCTGTTAGGGGTATTCCTGTTACATCAGGTTAACCCCTATCCATAGGATATTTTCCTGCTGCCCCCCCGTTCCTCCACTGTCACCATTTAAAGCTGAAATACATTGTCAAGACTGCTGTGCATGCGCACATGCTAACTTTTCGAAGTTAGAGTACTCTAAATGAAAATCCAAATTTTTTACATTTTCAATACAGCGTGGGGTTTACCACACCCATAGTTTTTTGTTTTTTTTGTATACAAAATATCATGTTATGTGTGGCCATTGAAGGTCTAATTCTTTTATTTTGTGCATTTCTTTTTTTTTTTATTAGTACTCAAGTAACATGCTCAGAATAGATCCGGATCACATCATTGCTTTGGTGACTGAGGTCATTCCAAGTTATTCCTGTTTGGTCTTCTGCCCTACCAAAAAGAACTGTGAAAATGTTGCAGAAATGATTTGCAAATACCTCAATAAGTAAGATTTTAAACATTTATGATACTATACATGTCACTAAATACGCTTTTTGGTCTGTTCTACCCATGTGATTTCTGGAACAGCTTCTTAAATGATTGGTTTGTTGCAAACGTTTGGAAAAGTTCTTCTGTTTAGTTTCTTGGTAACTTTGCTTATGTTTTGAAGGACTTACTTGAGTCACAGAGAAGATGAAAAGAAGGTTCTGGTTGAAGACTTGAAGAATACAGGAAATGGAACCATGTGCCCAGTTTTGAAGAGGACTATTCCTTTCGGTATCGCTTACCATCACAGTGGACTGACTAGCGATGAGAGGAAAATGATAGAAGAAGCGTATTCCTCAGGAGTCCTCTGTCTCCTTACTTGCACGTCTACTTTAGCAGCCGGGGTCAATTTACCTGCCAGAAGGTCAGTACTAGCTAATTTTGCTGATCACTTAACTATTAAATGAAATGATTTAATAAAGTGGCACTAAAGGGTAAAAAAGAAATCCCCTTCACAATGGCATCATCTTTCTTCGTTCTTCAGTAGGAGGCATGCAAGACATCTATTTTAAAGCCTTGTGTTTCTACATCACCAATTAAAGGGAACATATGATCAGAATATATAACCTTTGTTAGTTTTTGATGTCTTCTCCTTCCACACTGGCCACTGGAGAAGAATGTATTTTCTAGACCAGGCTTCCCTGTTTTAGTATTGTCTTTGTGAGAGAACCCTTTAAACATATATATTTTTTATAGTCATTATTTATATAGCACCGACGTATTCAAATTCTTTGGGTACATGTATAGACATAATCAGACATTACACAATAACAGGCTATAAATTCAAATATGAGGAGGAGGGCCCTGCCCGCAAGAGCTTACAATCTATGACATGGAATAGCATTTTAATTATTTCACTGTTATTTTCAGCATCCATTAAGTATTATATTTACATTGCCACATATGCACAGTAGAGTCAGCATTTCTGTCCGCAGATTTGTACCGATGACACCGGCTGACCTGTTACATCTGCACTTGGCAGCTGAAGACATCTGTGTTTGTCCCATGTTCATATGTGCAAATGAGAATCTAGGAGCAATGGGGGCGTCTGTCAGCAGATTTGTACCTATGACACCGGCTGACCTGTTACATGTGCACTTGGCAGCTGAAGACATCTGTGTTTGTCCCATGTTCATATGTGCAAATGAGAATCTAGGAGCAATGGGGGCGTCTGTCAGCAGATTTGTACCGATGACACTGGCTGACCTGTTACATCTGCACTTGGCAGCTGACATCTGTGTTTGTCCCATGTTCATATGTGCCCACATTGCTGAGAAAAATGCAATGGGGGCGTCGCCTTTATTCCTAGAGGCTCGGCTCTTTGTGTAACTGCCATGCCCTCTGCATTTGATTGACAGGGCCAGGAATCACGTATGTGGCAGAGAGAGCTGAGCCTCTTGGAATAAAGGTGACGCCCCTGTTGTTCCTAGAACAGTGGTCCACAACCTTTTTTGCACCAAGGACCAGTTTCATGCAAGACAATTTTCCCAGGGACCGTGTGGGGTGGGGGGGTTCTGGGGCAGGGCTTAGCAGGTGGGTGGGGATTAGGGGGTGCTGGCTGGCGCTGACTGATTCCCGCACATGACAAAACACAAGGTGCATATTAAAATATATAACACTATATAACGATTACATTTATTATTTAAATATGACTCAACTCACCATAATGCAGAATCAGTGGGAAAAAAATTGCGAATTGTGTGGTTTTATATTTTTTTTCTGTTATGGCGTTCACCACACAGGAGTTTTAAAAAAAATATTTGAATAGTTTGGGATTTTTAGACGTGGCAATATGTAATATGTTTATTTATTGTTAAAATATTTTATATATAAAATTGAGAAAGGGGGCAATTTATACTTGGGTGTTTTTTTGACTTTTTTTATTTATTGAATAACTACTGTATTTCCCCCCTTAGGGGTTAGAACCTGGGATCTTTTAATCCTTGTCCTATTCACCCTAATAGAGCTCTGTTAGGTTGAATAGGACTTCACACTCTCCCTGCTGCCCTGTGCACAGTGCACACAGCAGCAGGGAGCGGACCATGGCAGCCAGGACTTCAGTAGCATCCTGGCTGCCATGGTAACTGATCGGAACCCCAGAATTACACTGCTGGGGCTCCAATCACTGCCACTGTACCACCAATAAGGAGGAAGAGAGGGGACTCTGTGTCCATTGCCACCAAATATTTTAATACTGGGGAGGAGGGGAGAGGGTGCACTGCGCCACCAATGATAATAAACCTTTAATACAGATACAGGAGGCGGCTACCGCCTCCTGTATTTGTACTAAAGGTTAATTATTAATGGTGGCACAGTGGCCAGGCACCTGCTATGCTGGCTGCTTGACTCTGGGGAGGACACTCAGGAGGAGGAGGCTGCTGCCGTTCGCCGAGCACACTAGCTCAGATGGCGCAGCAGTGTATTCCCTCCCCGTCCCGCCTTCTGATTTAATTAATAGCGGCACATTCATTGGTGGCAGTGGCGAGGGCAGCTTCAGAGCCTGCTCACTTTATTGGGCCCAGCGGCGGCCGCGCCATAGGAGGGAGGGATTCCCTCCCTCCGTTTCTCCTTCCTTTTCCACTGTCTGCAGGCGAAACAACCCGTCGGGTGAGCATGCGCCTGGCGTTTCTGCTCCTCAGTATTGCCGCGGCCCGGCAAACAATCTTCCAGGTCCTGAGCCGCGGCCCGGCGGTTGGGGACCTCTGTTCTAGAGGGTCATTTTATATAGTAAAACATTATTTTTCTCAGCAATGCGGGCACAGATGCCTTCAGCTGCAAGCGCCAGTTTGAAAGGTACAAATCTGCTGACAGATGCCCGTCGACTTGTATGTAAACCAAGCCCATGACAAAAAGCAGATGCTGACAAACTGTTACCATGTAAAATACAATGGCAATGGTTCCTAGGTCTGTAATTGTATCAATAAGCAGTTTAAAAGCACCATGCTTGGCTTTTCAGTAAAGGCACTCGAAATGGTTCCCTTTTAATATGCATCGATATTGTTAATTTCTGCAACTGAAAATCTGTTCCACTTATTCTACTGGGGTTGTTTTGGGGGCAAGCACGTGGATTTCTGCAAGCCTCGTTCACAGGAGTGGAACTGATTTTCTGCAACAAATTCTGTCTCGTGTGAAGGCCCCTTAACTCCAAGCACTACTAAATCCCAGGTATACAATGGCTGCTCAGATCGGTTTACACCGGTAAACTAACCTTGGTGTACTCTCTCTTACAGGGTCATATTGCGAGCACCTTATGTAGCTAAGGATTTCCTCAAGAGGGCCCAGTATAAGCAGATGATTGGCCGGGCTGGTCGAGCTGGTATTGACAGTGCAGGGGAAAGTATTCTTATCCTACAGGAAAAAGACAAAGACCTGGTAATATATATTCCTATACAATATATATCGAGTCTCTTCCTTTTTCATAGAATTTTTGCTGCACAAGGCGTTAAGTATAGCATATAGCAGCAATGGCCAACCTGCGGCTCTCCAGCTGTTGCTAAACTACAACTCCCAGCATGCTCAGGCTGCCTACAGCAGGGCAAGGTGGGAATTGTAGTTTTACAGCATCTGGAGAGCCGCAGGTTGGCCATCCCTGGCATATAGCATGAGAGGGTAAGGAGAGTGTTGGCATCATAAGCGGAGGATGATGTCTCTGCTCCAACCTTTAGAATCAACAGTCCAGCAGTTAAAGCCAAATAAATTTATTTAAGGCCTTATTCGCGTGTCATTATTATGTGTTCATTTATTAGTAGATTGTCATTCGGACCTGGTACAGTTTAGAGCTTGTGATGTTCACAGTTCATTTCTGTTGCCTTTTGACTGAAAATCTGGTGCTGCATGCTGCGCTGTTCTGTCTGGTTAAAAGAATGCGCAAAACTGATGGATCCCATTAACTGGGTTTCCCCACCAAATGTGTTTATCACCTATTCAGTGGTTTGGGACCCTCAATGGCTACAAGAAGGTCCGGAGTCGTCATTCCTTATTTACGCATGTGACATGGCGCCCGCCCTACATAAACCCGAAATGTCTTTCGTACCACTGACTTGTGCTTTTTTGTTATATTTTTAACTTTTCAGGCTAGAGAACTGGTTAGTAAACCACCAGAGAACTGTTACAGCAATCTCATGCATGACTGTGGAAAAGGTTTACAAAGTTTGCTGCTTTCATTAATTGGGCTGAAGGTATACATTAAAAATGCTCATATTTTATGTCTACCAGTGGGGAATTTTACTACATTGTGCTTACTGGGGTTGTCAGACATCATAAAATCATCTTATACGCTCCTATTTCTTCAGCGTTGTTGTCTGCGGTGCTAGTCCGGTCTGGTTTACAAACTGCTGCAGGAACGTTCCGGTATACAGCATGTGACCACTGCAGTCAATCACTGTCTTTAGTGGGCTAACGTTGAGGACAGTGATTGGCTGCAGCAGTGATGTTTCGTACACTTGCACATCACTATGCATGTCACACTGTTGGTGACGTGCCCAGTGATGTGCAGCTATACGGCATGTGACTGCAGCAGCCAATCGCTGTCCTCAGTGGTAGAACACTAAGGGTAGTGATTGGCTGCAGTGGCCATGTTGCCATATGCGAGCAAGTTCCAGCTGCATTTTGTAAATGAACAGCGGCAAGAGGAACTGCTCTGGAGAAGAGGGTGAGTACAAGGTGGTTTGTTTGTTTTTTTTACATTTTTTTATTTTAAGCAATTATAGGGCTTATCTGAGATTTTTAGTTATTTCGCACATCCCCTTTAAGTAATTAAGAATGAGATATTTGTGGTGTTTGAAATTTTTTACATAGTCATATTACTGCACCGTACAGATACTAATGTTATCATGAAGCAGCAGGAAGATTAGCAGTAACTCTTAGGCCTCATTAACATTTCCGCTTTTTCCACAGACAGTACACATCCTGTCACACATCACTGGTTTTCCACTGACTAAGGCCTCTTTCACACGAACGTTTTTTTTTTTTTTTTGCGAGTGTGCGGGCCGTTTTTTGCGTTCCGTATATGGAACCATTCCTTTTCAATAGGTCCGCAAAAAAAAACGGAAGGTACTCCGTATGCATTCCGTTTGTCCATTCCAGTCAAAGATAGAACATGTCCTATTATTGTCCACATCACGGACAAGGATAGTACTGTTCTATTAGGTGCCAGATGTTCCGTTCCGCAAAATACGGAATGCTCACGGATGTCAAAACCATACGGTCATGTGCATGTAGCCTAAGTGAGTGGAAAAATCACAGAGAATTTTTCTCTGTGATGTGGACCAAACATGCCCATTGAAGTCTAAAAACCACTGGCACAACTGTGTTCGGTCTGTTGTACGGACCTTTGGTGAGAGATGCTTGGGAGATTTTCAGCTGAGCATTGTACGTGGAATACGGACGACACATAGAGGATGAAAAATGAATGCACAACCAAACATGGATGCTTTATGGATGAAACACGGATGTATTTTTCATGGACATCAAACAGAAACTGAAATGTGAACGAGACCTTAGTGATATTTTGGAAAACTTGCCCATTTAGCTCTGGCTCGTATCTGTGTAGTGGCTTTGGATTGTAACAGAAACCAAAACGCGTTGGCTGCTTTGTCAAATGATGAAACTGCCAGCTCTCATTGGTGATTTGTGATGGATGCATGCAGTGTCATACCTGACCAAGGTATGACACCACCAATACATATATATATATAAGCAGATGATGTCATCAGAGGAGTGTAACATGGCTTTTTGGTTTTCTTAAAGATTGCAAAAACAGCAGAAGAGATCTATCAGTTTGGAGCCTATACGTTATTCAGTGTCCAACAAAAACATCTGAGCAAAGAAAAATCATTATGGGATATAATAAAAGAATCTTTGGAGTATCTTTCAAGCAAAGGTCTTGTGTGCACTAAACAGTGCTCCGAAACAGAACAACTTATATTTGAGGTGTCAAGGCTGGGTCAAGCAACTTACAAAGGTGGGTGGTTGGGATGTGTACTGATTTTATAAATGTGTTAACTATACTTGGCCTCTGTACGCTGCAAATTTCTGCCATTTTCCATAGGGTCGATTGATTTATCCTACTGTGACGTGCTATATAGTGATCTGAGAAAAGGGCTGGAAGGACTAGTACTCCAGAGCCATCTTCATCTTCTTTACCTTGTGACTCCCTATGACGTGGTTACTCAGTACAGCCCAGACTGGATGATTTACTTCAGGCAGGTAAAATGATCAATCTTCTTCACGTATAAGGATTGAAAAAATACTTTTGGGTTCTAAATGTGTGTCAGGGGTTTCCCATGTGGACATTTATGGTATCTCATGTCTGATAGGTGTGGGTACCTTCTCTAGGACCTTCTCCTTTCTCAAGAATTGGTCCCCGTCACATGCCACAGGTAAGGCTTGTATCACATTTGTGTTAAAACAGATCCATCTGTCTGTTCCAGCCGGGAACAGCCTGCCGGATCTGTGAATATTGGCCGCTGCCGAGGTTCTGTCTGCCCCCATTAACTATAATGGGGACCGGTGGAGATCCAGCTTTTATCCTCTTCATATTTGCCCTGTTGCGGCCGGACCTCCTCTGGTCCCTATATAGTGAATGCGGCTGGACAGACCCTCAGTGGTGCCCAGTAGTCATGGACCTGGCTGGAACAGCCTGCCGGATCGCAAATGTGAAACAGGCCTAATGAAGAGGTGGCTTTGCATGTATGGCTCTCTGTTTGCTTTCAAAGGACTTATCTCAAGTCTTGTTCTTGAGATAAGAGCAGGTCCCAGAGGTAGGACTGGCACTGAACGGCATATATGGTCTTTCCTATGGATATGCCATAAGTGTCTTGATGGGACAACCCCTTTAATTGGCTTCCTGTGAACTTTCGCTATCGGAGGTATGAACTGTTGAATGATGACGGTAATTGTTAAGCGAAAAAAACAAAAAGTGGACTTTAATCCGAATTTCAGGGAAAATTAGATTCACCGCGTTGCTGAATTTTCTTGTGCTTCTTGGTAGCGAATTGATATTCCCTGGAATGGCGGTAAAAAAAAAATCCTACTTACCTCATCGGCCGCCACCATCTTTGATTGAAGATCCCGTGCATGGTGATGTCATCGCGGGCCACACAAGATTTCTCTCTGAATCTTCAATCAATATGGTGGCGGCCGGCTCTTCGCGATCAAATAGATAAGGGAAGTGTGATTTTATTTTTTTATTTTACACTGTAATATCCATGTCAGATGCCTCGATAGGCGATGAACGCGGCACCTGAGGGGTACAATGATGTCCTCTCATTAATTGCAAAGAAATGCACTTTGTGACGAAGTAAGCAAATTGTTTTGTAAAATTCATTGAAGCAGCCGAATGGAATTTTCCAATACTTTGCTCATCTCCAAAGACCATCTCTGTACGGTACTCTGTAAAAGGGTTATTCTCAATGGGGGCATATTGCTAGGAGCCAGCGGTGGGACCCACACCTATATCGAGAACTGAGCCCCTGCATGCGCAGCTGCCCTCTGTTCATTTTCAATGGGGCCGCCGAAAATAACCAAGTGCTGGCTCGGCTATTTCCGCTGGGCCCATAAAAGTGAATGGGTGCGGTAGCCGGTCATGCACGGTACGCTCCCTTTGACATCTATGGGGAGAGTGCTTGGTGGTGGCCAGACCGGAAGTCCTCCAGCCATCACTTTGTGGGGCGCCGTCTCACAGCTGGGTACCGCACCTATAAGACAAGGGGGACCCAGCGATATGCCCCCATTGTCTGAGATGAGACAACCCCTTTAATGTGTTTGTGCTATATAAGCAAGAAGTGAATAAGTCATGTACAAGATCTTTTATGTCCCTTTAAAAATAAATTGCTATGTTCCTGCCATGACCGATTGTTGATCCTAATTCACCATTGTACTTTCTACATTTATTTTGCAGTTTAATCTGCTTGACCCTGTTGATCAGAAAGTGGCTGGAAGTGTAGGTGTACCAGAAAGTTTTCTTGCAAGAAAGGTTTCGGGACAGAGTGTGAAGAAGGTAAAGAACATGGCAGTGGAATTGTTATGTACATTATCAGTTATATATGGTGAATATCTTAAGGGTATAGACAAGTGTGCAGAAGCTGTACTATGGTATACGGACATTACAAAGTGCATTGCGGCAGCGTGGGCACAGGTTAATGTGCTGTACAGGATGAGTATATTGCCTTTTTTTCTGAAAACAGTGCCACACTGGTCCGTGGGCATTGTCTGGTATTGTATCTCATGCCCATTCAAGTGACTGGGACTAACTTGCAATCCCTGCCACAGAACATGGAATATGCTGCTGTTTCTAGGAAATAACGCAGCTCCTTCACAACCTTCTTAATATTCTATAATCCTATATGAAGGTAGTGGAAAGCATTAGGTGTTGCCCATGGAATCAAATCTCTCACTCAGTAAGGCCTCCTTCCCACACAAACGATGGATATTGGTGTTTTTTTCAGCTGAAGTATGTAACTAAAAAGCTGTATCAAAAACTGCATGCTTTTTTACGGTACATGCATTTTTATGGCTTTTGGCACACAAGTGATTTGTTTTTGTTTTTTCCCCTATGGAGAAGACTAGGAAAATGGGTGGAAAAAATGCACACAATAAACTTAACACAATTGAAGAAACAGCAATACAAAACCACATCTGTTCTGCGCTTCATAACTCCTATTGACTTACAGTTAACATCTGGAGATGACATTTTGTAGAGAAAATAGAACCCAAATACACATCTAAACCACAGAAGTTGCACTAATGCCTCCTCACAGCTCACCAAGCACCGCTCTGTACGTTGTATAGGGGCTGTGCTTGGTATCACAGCTCAGCTTCATTCACTTAAATGGGACTGAGCTGTGCCTAGGCCATGTGACCCATGAACATGATGTCACTGGCCTAGGTTCGGTCATCAGTATAAAACAGTCAGAAAGTCCCTTTAACTTATGATGTTTTAACCCGTAACAGGCACTTTAAAATTGGAAAAACCTTCCAGAAAATTTTGAGCGGTGTTAACTTTATTTTTTTTTTCGTTCAATTTAGCTATGTGAGAGCATGAATTTAGCATTATTTTGTTGAAATTATTTTTACGGCATGCACTTTGTTACTCTGAGTCACTACGATTATGATGATGCCTAGTTTATAGTTTTTGGGGTTTTTTTTGTTTTTTTTCCCTTCTTCTTCCTTACTCCTGAAGGCTGTCAGCTTCCCTCCCCCCCCCCCTCCCCCTTTAGGTTGGCTGGGATCACAGTTGAAGAGATGAGGACTACTTCTTCATATCTAGGACAGGGTAATGGCTAGAGATTTGGGCCTGGTCGTGTTTGAAAACTGACAATGTAAGCCTTAAAACAAGACTAGAATCACAACACTGTCTACATTATCTCCATCCGGAGTAATGGCAGCTGAAACCTGCTATCACTCCCTACCTGGGAGCAGCTATATCTCCCAAAGTGGATGAGGTAATGCTTCTGGACTTTTATAGTTTAGATTGTCAGCTTTCAGACGAGACCTTGCCCTGACTTACAGTCTCTCTCTGCATCATGAGCTTCAGTATCCAGCATAGGCACTGTATGGGAGAGAGGCTTGCAGCACAGAAGAAAACTGCCAGTGAGTCTCTTACCTGTATTTCGTCTGTGCCGTATACTGAAGCACATGGCATAGTGCAAGACTTTAGGAGAAGTCGGGGTATGGCGTGATCACGTTTTCACTGCCTGGCCCTGTCAGTCAAAGTGGAGACGGAGCGGCAATTGCAGAAAGAGCCAAGTCTCTAGGTGTAATGGCAACAACTCAGTTACTCCTAGAGGCTCATTTGCATATATTAAAACACAATGCGGGCACATATGACCATCTGACTAAGGCCTCTTTCACACTTGCGTTGTGAAGATCCGGCGTGCACTTCCGTCGCCGGAAGTGCACGCCGGATCCGGCACAACGCAAGTGAACTGAAAGCATTTGAAGACTGATCAGTCTTCAAAATGCTTTCAGTGTTACTATGGCAGCCAGGGCGCTACTAGCGTCCTGGTTGCCATAGTAGCGTGAGGAGCGGCATGCTCACATTCCGTGCGGCTCCGGGCGCTCTGAATGACGTCAGAGCGCCCGTGCGCATGGATCACGTGATCTATGCACTGGGGCGCCCTGACGTCATCCTGGAGCGTCCCGGGAGCTGCACGAATGTAGTATGCCGCTCCCCTACTTCTACTATGGCAGCCAGGACTTTAGCGTCCTGGCTGCCATAGTATCCATTGACAAAAAGCTAAACGTCGGATCCGGCGATGCGTGGAAACGACGTTTAGCTAAAGGCCGGATCCGGACTAATGCCTTTCAATGGGCATTAATTCCGGATCCGTCCTTCCGACATGCTTTCAGGATTTTTGGCCGGAGAAAAAAGCGCAGCATGCTGCGGATTTTGCTGCGGCCAAAAAACGTGTCAGTACTGAACTGAGGACATCCTGATAAATCCTGAACGGATTTCTCTTCATTCAGGATGCATGGGGATAATCCTGATCAGTAGCTTTCCGTCCTAGAGACCCGAGGACGGATCTCTAGGACGGAAAGCTAGTGTGAAAGAGGCCTTACACAGATGCCTTCCGCTGCCAAGTTCACATGTAACAGGTCAGCCAGTGTCATAGGTACAAACCTGCTGACAGGTACTCTTTAAGTACAGTAATACATAAATGCCAATTGCTCCAAATCGGTAATCTGTATATGGATATGCGCCCTTATTTCCCCCATGTGCACCCGCAAACCAGCTCTGGAATGCTTTGAGAGGACACATGAGCACACTCCTGATGCAAAGGACTCTAGGAGAAGGCCTATCATTGCATTCCACGGCCGTTTGCGGCACGCAGCAGGGGGAAAGGGATGAGTATCCATGTAAAAATTGCTCATCTGAAATCAGCAGCAGCAGTACTAATCATGTACATTTTTTTTATTTTTTCATTCTGGCCCCTATTAGGCTTTTTAGGCAGTAATCAATTGTTTGCCTCTGGGCCTTCATTTGTTAAAGGGTTTGGGGCAATCCATTTAACGGTATAGCAAATATACAGTACACAATCTTGGATCTACCTATGGAAACCAGAATGAAAGCATCTATTGGCTTTATTCAGACAACCGGATCACTGTGTAAAATAGATGGAAGGCTTATTTTATACAATCTTTTTATTCTTCTTAATCCACTTCTTTACTTTGGCTTGATACTGCATTCCGCTCAGGAGGATGTTTGTTTTAACAGGTTTTAATCTAGGTGGACTTTTATGTAAGCTGGAGATTTCCTTTTTCCTTTGGTTCTTTTCTTATGACTTAACGTAGGGGGTCTGGGTTGTGAACTCTATGGGTTTTACAATTAAAGCATTGCATTAAACATTTTTTTTTTTTCTGGTATTAATATTCCATTTTAGAGTGCCGAGGAGAGAGTGGTGAATCGGCTTTATCTATCCTTCATTCTGCATGTCCTAACAAAGGAGTTGGATATATGGACAGTGTCTACAAAATTCAACATGCCACGAGGGTTTATTCAGAATCTTCTGACCTCGGCTGCTTCTTTCTCTTCTTGCGTACTGCATTTCTGTGAGGTAACTCCACTAGATAAATCCTCCCACGTGAGCAATGTGAACAGTCCAGAAATATCTAGTTGGGGTCTGGTACAAGATATTGAAATCTGTGGCCTGCTCTAAAGTTTGTTGTATTAGCTAAAGAGTAAATGTCAGTATGATATTGCCAAAGTGGTGAAAACCAGTCTTCCATTGATTTTAGGATTTATTTTTTATTTTTGTTCCACTGGCCCAGAGGCCACCGACTGTTAAAGGCATGTCCAGACCGCTTCACCCTGATCACTCCCATTCAGTACACGTTCTGGTTGCACATATTCCTAGTACTAGTACTGTTGTGAACTATTGCCACAACCAATATCCAGCTCTGACGCGTGGATTACTCTGCAAACACATTTTTATTGTATTACTGTATGATCTGGGCTATGTCAGGGGAGTTTATGCTTTTCATGTTTCTTTTAATCTACTAAAGCTCTTCTGCTTCAATACAGGAACTGGATGAATTCTGGGCCTATAAAGCTCTGCTTCTGGATGTTACCAAGAAACTTAGTTATTGCGTGAAATCAGAGCTAATACCCCTGATGGAAGTGGCCGGTGTTTTGGAGGTTAGTAAGTCCACAATACATATATATCTATTAAGAAATGTGGAAAGTTGTGGTCTGCAGAATGTTAATGAACAGTAATCTGTTAGGTTCAGAGCTGAACTCGGACATACCCCCATTTTCACCACTCCAGCCCCCCTGATATTAGCATAGGAGCATTTTGTGCTCTGATGCTCTCCTTTGCCCTGTGCTGGATTGCGCAGGGCAAAGGCATTTTTAGGAGATCTGGTGACGTACCGGGCTCTCAGTGGGGACTGCTAGGCGGAGGCTTCCGCCTAGCAGTGTTGCCAATTACATCACGGCACTGATGGGCGGGATTTAGCTCTGCCCTAGCCTGTAAAATGATTAGGACAGTGCTGAAGCCCGCCCAGTGGTGCCGGTGATGTCACCGGCAATACTGCTAGGTGGAAGCCTCCGCTGAGTAGTGTTAAAAACATTAAAAAAAAAAAAAAAAAAGCCCTTGCCCTGCGTGATGCAGGCAAAGGAAAGCATCGGAGCATGAAATGCTCCGATGCTCATATCAGAGGGGTGAAAATGGGAGTATGTGGGGTTCAGCTCTGAACCTGCACATCCACTTTAATGTCCATAAAACAGACCATACCCAATTTTATCTGCAAATTGGCCGTCAAATCTGTCATGAAGGTACAAGTCACTGTAAATTAAGAGCCTGGATGCCCAGTGACTCAGGATTGCTGTCCTCTGAGTAATACATGCCTGTGTTGAGCTCCAGACATTTTAGCATGCTATATCCAAGTGGATACAGCCAGTGCACATGTGCACTAAATGTGAAAACTGCACCATTACAATAGTGAGTTGCAGTCAGCCTGTCAAACTGTCTGGACCTTACTTCTCGCAAGTCATACGTGTATACTTAGGGGCTCCCCATTCAAGGGCTTACAAGCTGCTTCTAACTCCATCAACTTGCCTCAGTTCTCTGATTCTTGTTAAGGCCCCATTCACACGTCCGCAATTCCGTTCCACATTTTGCGGAACGGAATTGCAGACCCATTAATTTCAATGGGGACAGACTATGTCCGGCCGGGTCCGCAATTGCAGATCCGCACTTCCGGCTCCGCAATCGCGTTCCCGAAAAAAATAGAACATGTCCTATTCTTGTCCGCAATTGCAGGAGCAGGATCTCCTTGTCTTTGTGTATGGGAGACATGATAGCTACTAGTCTCCACCCACTAGCCCTGGGGAAACTGAGACTTACCCTCAGTTCACACTTGCGCGTTTTACAGCGCGTTCGAACGCGCTGTAAAACGCATAACCGATGCAAACCAATGCTTCCCTATGGGACTGGTTCACATTTTCGCGTTTTACAGCGCGTTCGAACGCACTGAAAAACGCCTGACGCATAAACAAGTACTTGAGCTTTTTTTTGGGGCGTTTGTCGCGTTTTTTGGCCCATAGACTCCAATGGGAACGTGCAACGCTTGTATTTTGCGCGTTTTTGACACTGAAAACGCGCGTTCGAACGCGCGTTTATGAATTTGCAACATGCTGGAAAGGCCAAACCCCAGCTCTGATTGGCCAAACTTCATATAGACAGGGATATTTGGTCATTGGACAACATAGCAACAAACAAGTCAGCAATTCAAACAAGTGAAATGAGGGCCCTGCTTACAAGAGCTTACAATCTATAAGTCATATAACAGGCAGAGTCACCTGAAACAAAAAATATGCTTTAAAGGGGTTGCCCACTTTCTGTGTACGACAAATCTATGGCACTCAATAATGTAGCCTTTGTTAATATTCTGTTAATGTTTTGTAAGCCATGCACCCTTGTTCAGCAGATTTTTTTTTTTTTATGCTGTCCCTGCAGAGTTCCTATCCTTAAGACGGATGGTGATGCACGTGACCAGAGGCAAAACTAATGGGGTTGAGCGAACTTGTATTAAGTTCGGCGTCCAAAGTTCAGGTTCGGGTTATCGAAGAATCCCCTTATGTATTCCAAATTCTGGATTCTTCGATCACCCCGACCTGAACTAATTGCGGAACGCACATCGCCGATGTCCGTGTTTCGCGGATCCGTGGATCCGCAAAACACTTGCGGGCGTGTGAATGGGGCCTAAAGGCGTTCTCCAGGTTCAGGGCTGAACCCGGATATAAGCTTTTCTTTATTCCCTGAATACATATGAGTAGAGCATCGGAGCTTCCCCTTGCCGTGCTGCATTGCACAGCGCGAGACTCTGTTTGTTGTGTGATGTTGACATACAGTACCAGGCTTCGCAACACTATGCTAAGCGGAGACTTCCCTCTAGCAGTGAGCCTGGTGACGTCATTGGCACAGATGGGTGGTTTATATAGTTTTGGAGGCGGGTGCTATGCTATTTTGTATAATGAGTATGTACAGGACATTTGAAGTTTATCCTGATAATGGAGAAACCACATAAAACATAAAAAACTAATAAATATTTCTTTTTCTTCTATAGGCCAGAGCCAGACAACTTTACAATGCAGGTTACACTACTCTTGCTCATTTGGCCAATGCTGATCCACAAGTGATGGTAAAAACCATAGAACATTTGTCAAAACGTCAGGCAAATCAAATAATCAGCTCAGCCAAGGTGAGAAGTATAGTTATTCATGTCGACTGGCTCCTTACAGACCCTCAATATTTTCATGTCCAACACACAGTGCTTTTAATTCTCATCATATCCTTCTATTGGGAGTGTTGACACAGCTATAAGTAAAATTAACCATGCATTGTCAAAGAGTATCCATCATTTAAACCTTTAGTACAAGTGAAACGAAGACCCTTTTATCTTGTTAGATAGAAAATGCTTCTTTCTTATCAGACACCCGTCTTGCTTTCCCTTATTTTTCAGTTCACTGCTTAAAGATCTAGCAGCTCACTGAAGGATCAGATTACTTCTGTAGGCCGTGGAGAAAGGGAGAGTGAAGGCATTAGGGGCTACTAGAGAGAGGCAGAGGCACAGAGAGACATGCAGACCATGCTGCTGCCTAGTAAGTGTTTTACTGTCAGACTGATGGATTTACAGTAAAACCGCTTACTTCTGCTGTATAAGCTGCTTCTAAACAAGTTGAGGAGCAGGATCTCCTTGTCTCTGTGTATGGGAGACATCATAGCAACTAGTCTCCGTCCACTAGCCCAGGGGAGACTGAGAGATGGAGCCTGCTCAGGGTAAAACAGCTAAAATGCAGAATAAAATATGAATTTTTATTTATATAGCGCCAACATATTCCGCAGCACTTTACAATCGGGATTCATGTACAGTCAGATTCCTAAATAACAAGTCAACAATTCAAACAAGCGAAATGAGGGCCCTGCTTACAAGAGCTTACAATCTATAAGTCCTATAACATGCAGAGTCACCTGATACAAAAGATACGCTTTAAAGGGGTTGCCCACCTTCTGTGTACGAAAAATCTATGGCACTCAATAATGGAGCCTTTGTTAATATTCTGTTAATGTTTTGTAAGCCACGCTCCCTTGTTTAGCTGATATATATATATATATATATATATATATATATATATATAATTTTTTTTATGCCGTCCCTGCAGAGTTCCCATCCATAAGACGGCTGGTGATACATAACTAAGCCTCCTCCACTCAAACACATTGCTTCTGCCATCAGCACTGGAATCTAGCATAGGCGAGAGATTTATTAGGATTCGCGTTTTCTGCGCCTCTCTTGATATCCCCTGCGCTGCCGAAGGTTGCGCCTAATTTTTGATGAGGCACACGTCTTATCAGAAATTGGTGCATCCTCCAGCAATCTGTGCGCCTAACGAAAAATCTATGATGGCTCGGAGCCGCCGTAGATTTCTGGCTTCATTGTAGATTATTGTAAATTTGTGGCAGCAGCTGGCCATGTCTCCTTTCAGAAAAGTGGCGAGGACGGCGAAAAGTGGCAGATGCGACAATTTTTAAAAAAGCGGCACTTTTAAGCGCACAGGAAATGATAAATCTCCCCAGTGTGTTTGGATAGAGGTTGAGGAGTGATGCGTCTGATCGCATGCCCCTCCATCAGCAGCCATCTCATGGATGGGACCTCTGTGTGGACCTGCACAGACAATTCGCCAAACATAGAGGCATGGCCTATGAATTATAGAAAACAGAACATTAACAAAGGCTATAATAGCAAGTGCAATAGCATCTATTCATCTTGCACATTGGTTAACTGCAGCCAGAAAGTGGCCAGCCCCATTAACTGTAATGTATAAGCGCTGTGAGTTATATAATGCATTAAATGGCTGTTGTTTTTCTAGATGTTACTGAATGAGAAGGCGGAAGCTCTACAAGAAGAGGTAGAAGAGCTGCTTCGTCTTCCCACTGATCTCCCAGCTCTAATCATGGAAACAGAAAGCACTAAATGAATGGATCTGCCCGGTCTCCTACATAACCCTATCTGAGGGCAGCGTAGAATAAAGGGGGATGCTGGACTTTAATTTTTTTCAAATTGATAATTTTATGCAAAAACTGTATAAATGCTACAAGAAAGTTCTGGGCCGCCATCTTTTCTTGTATGGGCATGTATAAGAGGGAGAGCTGTGAACTGCTGAGTGCAGGCGAGATGAACAGAAGTCAGACTTTCTCCAGGGGTCCTGCCAGCATTTTGATAGCTTTTAGATTAAAATAATGAAATCATAGAAAACTACATATCCCTGAACTTAGCATTTCCTTCCCTATCCTATATTTGCCCCCATACAGGGTAGCATAGGAAAACTGACAGATCCACAAAAAATGTCAAGTAGACACAATTTAATTGCATACTAGAGAAATGTAATGCATATGAACTGTAAAAATTAAATGTACTTTATTTTTTAACCATTTGTGTATTTCTATTTGTCTTGCACTTTTTTTTTTGCTTTTTGTTCTACATGCAATTTGTTGGTTAGCAAGAAAGGACTGTGGTGAACTCGAAGGAGTCATAATCCATGGAGTCCTAAGTAGCTGTACATTTAAGGCAACCTGTCCCCAGCAACCTATCCAACTGTTTGCATAGACACTTTTAATTAATATGCAAATTTGGCCTTTGGTGCAATGAGGGCATCAGTTTTGCTCTTGTTGCACCCAAGCTCCACTCCTTTCTGTGGCCAGACACCCCCTGGCTGCTTTGCCACTGTCAGGCCTTTTCAGTCAAAGCAGCCAGGGAGGTGCTGGGCACAGAAGTGAGTGGAGCTTGGGTGCAACAAGAGCAATAGTGAAGCCCTCATTGCACCAACGGTCTAAAAAGTATCATAGCTCAGGAACGAAGCCTCGCATCAACAACAGAAAGAGCATTCTAATCAGGTGAATCACAGCTATGTGTCTATGCAAACAGTTTGATAGAAAAACAACTTTTAGAAAGGGGAATGTCGTCACTGTAACTACATGATATGATTAGTATCTGACCATGAATTGAAGACTCCATGCAAGACTAGATATAGTAAGTGGCTTTAATACTTGCATTTAAACTTATTACTGTTAATTACCCCTTTGATCACCCAGAAGTGGTTATTTAACAGTGGAATTTTATGGTATGCATAGCCTTCCATGGCATACTTGTCTGACTTGTTCTACACCATATTTCCTAAATCCTGAGGACACACCTCCAGTTTTTCCTGCTTTTAACACATGTATCATCAGCCTCTCTATAGTTCAGAGTGTCTGCTATAGTACATATAAAATGGTGACCATTATATACTACCCATAGTGCCCCATAACGCAAGCCAGAGCCAGCATAAATCAGTACTAATCACTTACATGCTCCTGCACACCTCTTTTCCACTAAATCCAGTCAAAGGTGAGCAACCAACCTGTGGACGCTCAAAGGGACTTCCTCAGTATAATGGGGACAGGACGGAGGTCCGGCAGGAGCACAGCAAATATGCCGAGAAGCGGCTGGACAAAAGCTACAGAATGCTGCATATAATAACCATATAATCGTTATACAACCTAAATTTAATAATAATAAAAGCACAGTTTGCAGAATCTATGATCTGTGAACAATTTTTGTTTTATGGGAAGGGACAGCTGCCTAGCAACAGCTATCAGGTGTGGGTGGCTGACTTCTGCCATCCGAAAAGAAAAGCAGAATTGTTTCCTAAGGAGGCTTCATGGCTATTCCCTTTTCCCCGATAACCCAAATCTAGCGGTGAACACCACAACTACACGTGAAAAGTTCTCAAATAGGTTTATTTACCGAAATCCATAAACGCCTGCAAACAAGTTTGCAGCCCACATCATATTTAAAGGGAATCTGTCACCTGCTGTAATCATTTTAGGCTGTCACCTTTTCCATGTTCAGTAAAATACCTTATTTCCAGCTCTGGTCTTGTTTATTCATTTCGAGTTTTTATTTTGATAAAAAAGTGATTTTTCTGTTATGCAAATGAAAGTCCAAGGTGCCCAGAGGGGTGTTTTTTTTCCCTCTCTGGCCCTGTAACGCCCCCCTGCAGTGCCCAGCCTGCCTTAATTTGAAGCCCAAGCACGCCTCCAGATCCTGAAGTCTCCTTCCACAGCAGAGACTAACAGCGGAGCCCCAGTGAGCATTAAGATCGTGCAGGCAGTCTGAGGCACTGCGCCTGCGCTAGAATTCCGGCGGGAACACAAACGGGGAGTATGTAGAAGGTCAAATATGAGGTAGCTGAGGGGGTGGTGCTGTTAGTCTCTGCTGTGGGAGGCGATTTCAGGATCTGGAGGCGTGCTTGTGCTTCAAATTAAGGCAGGCTGGGCACTGCAGAGGGCGTTACTGGGCTCCAGAGAGGAAAAAAAATGCCCTCTGGGCACCTTGGACCCTCATTTGCATAACAGAAAAATTATTTTTTTTATCAAAATGAAAACTCGAAATGAATAAAGAAGACCAGAGCTGGAAATAAGGTACTTTATTGAACATTGAAAAGGTGACAGCCTAAAATGATTACAGCAGGTGACAGATTCCCCTTAACAACCTAATACTTCTTAAAGGGGTTATCCTGGAAAAGATAATGATGACTTATCCTGAGAATCGTCAGCGGAGGTCCAAGTCCCGGCATCTCCGCTGATCAGCTGTTTCAGGGAGCCGCTGCATTCACCGAAGCTCTGGTGAGTGATGCAGGCTCCCGGCAGTTTTCCCAAGCTCAGTGTCGTACATCGTTTAGTGGCAGTGCTTGGTATTGCAGCACAGCCCTATTGACTTGAATTTTGTTGAGATGCAACTAGGCCATGTGACCGATGTACAGTAATGTCACTGGCCTAGTAAGAGGCCTCTTCTAACAGCTGATCGGCAGGGATCCCGGGTGTCGCACCCCCTCAGGTCTGATACTCATGACCTATCCTTAGGATAAGTCATAAATATCTTTTCATGGATAACCTATTTAAGGTCTACTCTGAACAATACTTCACACCAAATTAGTACCGGGTATCCATTTTAATCAAGGAGTTGGCCATAATTTACTTCTAAGTAACACCGATCCATTGAGCACACAACACCATAAATTACCAAAAAATGTAATTTTTATTCAATTTGAAAATAGACAAAAATAGTAAAATATACCATAGGACTGGTAATAGCACCACTATGACACAAATGAGGAAGAAAAAATAGGAGAGGACCGCAGGGTGAACACATGGAGGGTACATACACAGAGTGCATAATAACAAAGAAATGACACTTCAAAAGCTTGTAAAGAAAAGAAGTAGCCTGAGGACCAAGTCCTCTATGAAGGCAAAGCAAACAGCTAAAGAGTGACGCAAAAAAGTATACCCTCCACAAGTGTGTTGATCCTGCGGTCGCCTCCTCCCAACGTCGTTTCGCCTAGACTGGCTTCTTCCGGGGATAAATCAGAATGTAAACCTCCCTCCCTAAATAGGGCTTGAAATCATGCTGGAATCAATCACAGGTGAGATTGGAGGTCCAAATGGCAGGCGTACCAACCAATGGGAAGTATCTAATCTGTCGGCGCATCAAGGACCTGTAGTGACGTCATGGCCACGTGACCGCAAATGCGGTCACCTGACCAATGACGCTCAAGTCACATGACCGCACGACCTAGGAAATGAACACAGCATAATACAAAAGCGTCCAAAGGTTGTAGTGATGTCATGACTACAAGAACGCCGAGGCGGTCGCCTAATATATGGCGCACGAGTCATATGACCCGGACCAGATGCAAAAAGCATGACATCGTATAGTGGCATCCGAGTTACATAGTTATAAGAATGGTAATAATGAATAAAACCTCATACAATTCAATATTATAGATTAAAACACAATACAAAGGGGAAAATAAAATGATTATTGTATAGAGCTGTTATAATAAAAAAAATCATATCTTACATTGTATCTATTCATGATCATATTGTGTATATTCAATCTTGATAGTGAGAGGTGTAAATACCCAAATAAGAGTAAAGTGAAAGGAAAAGGGGAAAGACAAAAGTGCTGGGTGTGAATAGGGTGATAAGGGGTGCATGGAAAAAAGGAAGACAAGGTAATTACAATAAATACCCAAATTATCACAATTCATAATATAAAAATCGTGTATAAAAAGAAATAAATAAATATGTATATTAATTAAATTTCATATCAAAAAATTTTTATTTTTATTTTTTTCATAAAAAATATAAAAAAATATAAATCTATAAACTTCATGTAATATATACATTGAGTGAATACCCATAAGTTACATATAGTCTGTATGTAATACTATCCATATAATTCACATAGTGTATACATAAATTCATACCCATAGAGAATAGTACAACACAAATAGCCAGCATCAAATTACAATAAACCCGGTATTGTGATATAATAATTCTTCATAATGACAACAAATATATGAGTTGTTTCAATTGCTCAATTAATTGAGCCCACAGGTACCACGGACGTCAAGTCTGTATATTAAACTGCTTTTCAGCGTATACTTTAACTGGATCGCCAGATGTCAATAATGTCGTTCCCGTATACTTCTCATGGACCGCTCCTATCCAAAATCCCACCATCATGGTTATTATCTAAAAGCATACAAACAAAGACAATAAGGGATAAAATAATTAAAAACAAATAGGATGATCAGCGGATACCAGGGGTCAGAAAACAACCCGGCAAACTCCCAATAGGAGGGTATAACTATAGATAAGGTGAGAATAACATTTCCTCATTTAGTCCAGACGGAGTTAGACTCCCCAATTCATAGATCCATCTTACCTCCTTTTGTGCCAGTAACTTCTTCCAGTTGCCTCCTCTTGGTGGAATCAGGACCCGATCGATGCCCCTCACACGTAGTTTCGTACTGTCACTGTCGTGCGCTTCTTTGAAGTGTCTAGGTATAGGTTTAAGGATCATTAGGTCCCTCTCCTCCTTGGCTGCCTCAATCCCCCTGACATGCTCCCGTACGCGCTTTTTAAAAGCCCTTGAGGTCATGCCCACGTAGATTCGTGGGCACGGACATGATGCCATATAGATCACTCCCAACGTGTCATACTTGTCATCTTGAGTTGGAAACTATTTGAAATCGGTTATGCAGAATGTTCCAGTAACTGTAGTACATTATCTTCTACATCTTAGATTCGGCTTGGATTAGAAGAAGGTGTATATGTCAAATTAATATTCCCTAATACCAAAGGAAACCTAATTGGGTAGGGCATTGGGAGAGTCACTATTACTAGGTGGCTGTCGTAGTGGCTGTAAAAGTAGTTCATTTATTGGAAGCAGGAAAATTGACAAACATCAGGCCTTGGTTAGTATCTATGAAAAGCCATCCAAGGAAGGATGGCAACAAAGAAATGACTCAATGTGATAAAGTGGCCTTCGCCAATAAATAGCTTTCTCTTTTTCCATCATGTTGGTTGCATGTGGTCACTTACCTGGCGAAGAGTTGGCCCACTGAGGTAGTGCTAGGTGCTCCCCAGACTATAATTAACTTGGGGGACACATGGCGCACAGCCCTTTGGGAGGGGTGTCTGTAGATTCTGCTGAGATTTGGGGTGCCAGTTAATAGTAAATTAACAATAGCTACTTGATCTTTAAACTGGGATTTAATAATGGCAGGGGGAATTAGAAATAAAAGGTTTACTAACTAAAGGACAGGAACGAAGGGAACATACAAGTAAGGGGTAGGGAAGGAAGTGCCTGACTAGCGATCTATGTGCAGTGTTGTATATTAGCCATACATTGCCCATCCCTGGAACATCTCCAGGATACTGTCTGGACCAATTGTCACAGCCCATTTAAAGTTTGTAGACTTGGTTGTAGAGGCTTGCATCCTTGAATCCAGAGCTGTCCTTAATCTGGAGGTCAAACAGACATACAGAACAGGTCACTGCAGTCCTTGGCCTTCCCCCAGGTCTGGAAGCATCATTAGTCATGTGTTCACAGCTGTGCTCCTTGGGGCAAGGCCATGTATTGTCATGGTGACTCTTGATTGCCCAGATCAAATAGTAGTGTCTATCCACCACCCCTTTCTTTTCTATTACCCATTTTGTTGTTTTAGTGGTTCTTGGGCTTCTTTCATACCTGCGACTGGGTGTTCCGGCCAACAGGTCTAGCAGTCAATGCCGGGAATCATTTTTTGTCCAGCTTATTCTCTGCATATTTGTCGGCTAGCGGCCGGATCTCTGCCAGACCCTCTTATAGTCAATGATGTCCGGCAGGAAGTACTGTCCAGCAATGCCGGATCTGGAGAACTCCTGCAGGTTGTTCTCTATCGGAACAGTCTGCCTGAGTTCCCTGACACAAATTTAAAACTAGCCTTGTCTGTGGTTGGTCAGCTGTGCAGTGGCATGAGTAGGTGAAGAATATTCATCTCCTTGCAGAATTTAAGGCTCCATTACAGCATTTGTTTGCTGTGTCCAGTGGTGGTAAGATGAGCCTTTATATTCCAGTGTTAGCCGTGATCAAGCCACAGAAGTCCGAAGACTTAAAGAAAGAGACTGGATCTATGGACTGGATCTATGTTGGTCTGCTCCCATCATCGCAGTGTTTGTTAGTGGGGGTTTGGTCACCCAACTGTCACATAATGCTGTCAGTATAAAGACTTATACTCACAAATGTATTTTTTTCATGTGCATTCCGTGTTCGCATGGCCGTTCTGCAAAAAAGAGCACGTCCTATTATTGTATTAGGGGCTGGCTGTTTCGTTCTGCAAAATGCGGAATGCCCATGGCCAGTATCTGTGATTTGTGGACTGCAAAACATCTAACGGCCGTGTGCATGAGCCCAAATTCTGTAGAAGTAAGGTCATGCAGAGACACACAGCATTATAAATCATTATAATGCCTTGCATTCCTGCAAAACAAGCAATGTCCACAACGAGAAATTCCGCACAGGACATGCTTGTCTGAGATTAGCTTGTCTTATAATTCATTGGATCTAATATATACTTATTATTCTCATTGGTTATAGTATGGTATGTATACACCCCTTTATGTTAGCAGTATTTCCTAAGGCTGCTTTCACACGGTCATGTGTGGTCCATGAAATGAGAACCACACAGTAATCACTAAGATGCTGTGAGTTTGGCACTCTATAAAACACGGTCGGTCCAGGAAATGCGGCTGTCCCAAGGTCTGCATTTCATGGACCACACACGGCCATGTGAAAGCACCCCAAAGACATTAGTCTCTATCAACAGGATAATGTACCCTGCACATTGCAAGATTTGTTAAGGAATAGTTTGAGGAACATGGCAAACAGTTCAAGATGTTGGTTTGGTCTCCAGATTTGGTTTAGTCTATTGTGCTTCCATATACAGTAGAACACACACACAAAATAAAAAAGTTTGAGGACATGCAACAAAATGGCATATTGTTGAATACGCCAGAGGCATTGGTTTGCAGCTGTCAGAGCAGAAGGGAAGGGATGTGAAACACCTCAATGCAGAGAGAGGTGGCACAGTGATGCCCCACTGGCAAAAAAAAAGTTCATTTACACGGCTCCTAATAAAAGCTCTACAAAAACCTCCACCAAGTGCTGATACATTCACTTTAAATGGTTGCACAGGTTTAGAAAAAATCTTAGGGGGACATTTTTTGAGACCGGTGATTTATACACTAGTCTTAATCTCTGCGCTGCCGGTGGATGTGCCATGTAGAGGCTCTTGCTGCTGCCAGCCATGCGACATACTTTAAACCACGCCCGCTCCTTTTTCCGGCACTTCGAAAAAATGGCGTGAGCGGGGTAAAGTAACAGATTTTGTTGCAAAACACTTTAATATGCAAGCTTATTATGCCAAAAGTGGCGTAAAACAAATAATAATGACTGCCTTAATTTTATGCCTCGTTTAAAGGCACGCTTAGATTATTAAGAAGCCGGCCTCTGAATTTTTGGCACATGTTTGGGAGGTCCATATGCCAGAAAAAGAAATCTACGCTAGCAAGGGAGCTGGCATAGATTTCTGGTCTAATGAGAGACAGTTTTCTGGCACACGTATTGTTAAATGTGTTGGCCATGGAGTTCCTACCTGTGGCCTGGCTCCTCCCAGCCACGCCCTGCCCACTTTTTAGAAAAGTGGCTAGGCTGGTGGCAAATGTCATAAAGTCCCAGAAAACTGGCGTCCATGCTTGATACATTCCGTCCATCATATGTGTGTGTACAATCATTATTCTCCTGGGCGTATTTTTATTCAGAAATATTTTTCTTAGTCTACATGCACATGAACGTTTGTGTTTTGCGGTCCGCAAATTGCAGATCCGCCAAAAAAACAGATGACGTCCGTATGGCTTCCTTTTTTTTGCAGATCCATTGTAACAATGCCTATCCTTGTCCGCAAAACGGACAAGAATAGAACATGTTCTATTTTTTTAGCAGGGCCACGGAACGGCGCAACTAATGTGGACTGCACACGGAGTGCTGTCCGCATCTTTTGCGGACCCATTGAAGTGAATGGGTCCGCACCCGAGCTGCAAAAAATGCGGTTCGGATGTGGAACCAAACAACGTTTGTGTGCATGTAGGCTTACACTTAAGCATAAATAATTTCTCAGATCCTATGACTCTACAGTCTTGCTTTTCTATTTAAAGGGGTTGTTCAGGAAAAAACTGGTCAGCTCTGGAATCGACCTGAAATAAAAAACAGGTAAGTACTTACCTCACAGATCCCACACCCCGCTCCTGTTCTCCCAAACAGACTCTATTTACTCGGCTGCAGCAGTGACGTCATGTTGACAACACATGACCGCTGCAGTTAGTCACTGGCCTCGTCGAGTGCACTGCTGAGGCCAGTGATTGGCTGCAGTAGTCGCATGCAGTTGACATTATGTTACTGCAGTAGCTGGGTAAATAGAGCATAGGAAGGAGCGGTGTCACAGGATCTGTGAGGTAAGTACTTACCTGTTCTTTATTTCAGGTGGATCCCAAGGTTGTTCAGTTTCCTTCTGAAACTGGAGAGCTCTTTTAAGATTTTCATATTCTCACAATTTTCATATACAAGTTTTATGCAATGTTTGCTTTGAGGGTGGGGCGAGCTTGTTTTAGGTGCGCCTCCTCTCTACATCTGCCTGTGATCACCTGACTACCTGTTCATTGTTTACCTCGTCCACATGTACTACTCCTCCCAACCTGTTTCTATGCGTTCCCTACACATGTAGGCACTGTGACTGCTGCTTTCATGACTTTGTGAGCAGAGTTGGAGGAAGTTGAGAATGACCTATGATTAGGAAGACGAGAACATATGCAACCAAGGCAGAAAGCTAGCTCATTGTGGTTGTATGTACGCTGCTTCCTCTGTGTCTAACATGTTCCAGAGAGGAAAAATTCTCTTCCTGCTTGTAGGCTGTGCAGCCTTTTCAGTTACGTCTTCTTCGCTGTGCTCCACATAGGACCCGGCTCATGATGAATATCTCCATGTGCATTGTCTTCCTTGTTGGTGCTCTTTTGAAGGTCAGCGGCAACACTTTGGCATCACCTGTGGAACTACAACTACAGCTGAAGACTACAAGGAGACCCGTCCTAAATCCAAGATTCCTGTCTGTGACAATTGATGCCAGTCTTGCTTCTGAACCTAAGTATATTGCTTTCCTTGGGTAGGTAGCATGTCCCATATTGTTTTTAAAAATGTGTTTTTTCTTTTTATCACCATATTCTGACCCCTCTAACTTTTTTGTATTTATGTGTACAGGCTGTGTGTAGGCTCATTTTTTGTGAGGTGATCTATACTTTTCAATGATACCATTTTGGGATGTGTATGGTCCCTTTCACACGAGCGAGTTTTCTGCGCGGGTGCAATGCGTGACGTCAACGCATAGCACCCGCACTGAATCCGGACCCATTCATTTCAATGGGTCTGTGTACATGAGCGTTTTTTTTCACGCATCACTTCTGCGTTGCATGAAAATCCCAGCATGTTCTATATTCTGCGTTTTTCACACAGCCCTGGCCCCATAGAAGTGAATGGGGCTGCATTAAAAACGCATTGCATCCGGAAGCAAGTGCGGGTGCGATGCGTTTTTCACTGATGGTTGCTAAGAGATGTTTGTAAACCTTCAGTTTTTTTATCAAAACGCATGCAATAAACACGTGCAATAAAAACTGAACAACTGAACGCAATCGCAGGCAAAACTGAGTGGCTTTGCTTGCGAAACTGCACAGTTTTCACTGAATGCTCTCTCGTGTGAAAGAGGCCTATGACTTTTTGATCACTTTTTGTTTCATTATTTTTTTTTTATTTCACCAAAAAACTGCAAATTGACCATTTTGACTTTTTCTTTCCTTTTCGCCGTCTGCATCGTCTCAGGCCCCATTTTTACATGCCTGGCTGCCCACGAAAATTTATGTTGGGTGGTTGGGAAAAGGGTTAAAGGGGTATACCAGTTAGAACAACTTATTCTCTATCCACAGGATAGGTGCTAATTATCAGATCAGTGGGGGTCACAGCGGTAGGAATCATGAGAACAGGGGCCCTTTACCCTGTGGAACCTCGCTCAAATGGACAGAGCATCTAGTCGGTAATGCTCACCTCCATTCCATTCGTTTCTGTGGAAGTGCTATCTTGGCTATCTCCGGTACTCCCATAGGAACGAATGCAACAGTGACACCCGTTTCCGACCAGCCTCTCCGTCCATTTCAGGGAGGCTCCATAGGGTATAGGGCTCCCGTTCTCGTGATCGGTTGGGGTCCCAGCGGTAGGACGCCCACCAATCTTATAGTTATCTAACTTGTTATAACTGGAATGCCCTTTTAAGTATAAACTGATGCCAAGATTAAGTAGGCAGTTCCCATGTAAATCTTACTACAGGAACATGAAGAGACATTTTTTTTTTTTTCCAAACATTACCTAGAATCAAAGTTGCACATATGCAGTGCCATACTGTCTTTGTATATAGCCATATATAGTTCACACATGGTCCCCCTGCGCTGGCAGAGATAGTGCCCAATTTTTGACGAGGCCTAGTGTAACTACAACTCCAGCCCCTGACTGTAGTTTTGACTCAGCTTTTATGCATGTTTCCAGGCGTAAAAGATGGTAAATATGTCAGGCCCGATGTCCTGGCCTGGCCTCCCGCCAAGCCTCTGTCACTCCCTTGTGGCTAACACATAGCAAAAAGGCCTATGCAACAAAATATTGTCGCACAGACGTTAAAAAAGTCGCAAAATGGGGTCTTGTGACTTTTTTTACACCAAACACTGGCATAGCGCCTATGGTAAATGACCCCCATAGTGTAAAAATGTGCCTACAACTATAAATTTTGCCATAGGTTATTTCCGCCCTTGCGGTAAAGCTATCCGGCGGGTTGTTCTGGCAGACAATGAGCTTGCCAGAGTTCACTGTATCCAGCACAGCCAGGCTCCATTGACTATAATAGGATACGGCGGGGTCACCTCATGTGGGGCAGTGTGGTGGCTCAGTGGTTAGCCTTGGGGTCCTAGGTTCGAATCCGACCAAGGACAACATCTGCATGGAGTTTGTATGTTCTCCCCGTGTTTGTGTGGGTTTCCTCCGGGGACTCCGGTTTTCTCCCACACTCCCAAAGACATACTGATAGGGAACTTAGATTGTGAGCCCTATTGGAGACAGTTGGATGCTAATGTCTGTGAAGCGCTGCGGAATATAATAGCGCTATATAAGTGCTTAAAATAGATTGTGAGCCCCATTGGGGACAGTTGGATGCTAATGTCTGTGAAGCGCTGCAGAATATAGTAGCGCTATATAAGTGCTTACAATAAATAAATAAATTAGCAGCTGGGCCCTGAAGCAACATCTTTGGCTGCTACAGGAGTTGTTACCTGTGTTTACTGCCTTCACACATTCATTGTAGACGTATTATTTTGCTTAGGGTACTTTCACACTTGCTGCAGGACGGATCCGGCAATCCGTCCTGCCACAAGTGCCCGTGCACTGCCGGATCGCCGGACTGAAAAGTCAGACATGCAGGACTTTTAGTCCAGCGATCACTGCCGTGCTGCGCCGTAGCTCCGCCCTAATTATAGTTAATGGGGATGGAGCGGCAGCACGGCAGTGCACGGGCAGCCTTAGTAAGATAGTGCTGACTACTTACATTCACTTGGTCACTACATTGTTGTGTAATCATCAAGAGACGTCATTACATTTTGCACTTCCCTTTTTCATCACATATTAAAGAAGTTGTCTCACTTAAGCAAACTGCATTTATCATGAAGACAGTTAATACAAGGAACTTAATATTCTATTGTTATTGTCCATATTGCCGCCTTTGCTGGCTATATTCATTTTTCCATCACATTATACACTGCTTGTTTCCAGGGGTTATGACCACCCTACAATCCAGCAGCAGTGGTCACGTTTAGAGATGAGCGAACTTTAAAAAAAACAGTTCGGCGTTCTGGTTGTGGTAATCGCCGCATCCCGTTATGGATTCCACTAAAGCGGACTATCGCGGCATATGGAATCCATAAGGGGCGGCTTCCACCAACCTGAACTGTTGAACAGCCGAAGGACCTGGGGTGATGTCATGTGATCAGTGCAGGGGGCATCCCGCAGTAGTGGAATCCATAACGGGATGCGGCGATTACCACAACCCGAACGCCAAACTTTTTTTTAAAGTTCGCTCATCTCTAGTCACGTTTGCACACAAGACTGTGGGAGTGCAAATAGGATAGAGTTTTTTTTTTTCCCCATAATGTACAAGCGCGTCCACCACTGCTGGATTGCAGGGTGGTCATAACCCCTGGCTATGAGCAGTGTATAATGCAATGCAGTGTCTTGTACTAATTTTCTCTACATGATAAATAACATTTGCTGAAGTGAGACAATCCTTTTAACAGCCTATTTGTGAATTTTTTTTTAAACAAAAATTGACTACATGATTTTCTAGATAATATTTTTGAAGTCTATTCTTCAACTCCCTCTTTGTCTGGACTTTTAGCATGGCAGAGGGTCTTATTTAGCACTCTCAATGACTCAATTACAGTAATCAAAGCTCAAAGCAATGCTCGTTTATGGGCTTCTTTAGCTAGGCCTATTAAATGAACTACAGAGCTGGCATTCTGTTTTTCCAATTTTATACCTATGAGAATTACTCCTTAGTTAACATCTTCCCTTCACAGCAGCAGTAAACTGACAATGGATTACCTATCTATCTATAAACAGACATTTTTATTGACCGCTATAAAATGACAATATTTTGTAATAAATTTTCAATGGCATGGGACTGCTGAAAAGAAAAACAAAAAAGAAAAAAGTAAAAAATGTTGTAAATTTGGATTTCTATACATTTTAGATTGCCATATGCCCTATGCCAGAAACTAGTGTAAAAAAGTCACACTGCCCTGGTTTGCAACTTTTTGAACACCTGTTTGCCGGCCATTGATAAATTGCTTCCATTGACAGACACCTATGCAAATGTATAAATGCCAGGAGCCTCACTGTGAGGAACCCCCACCAATAACTAGCATAGGGGTCCCAAGCCCCCATTCCTCTCCACTACATGACTGCATTTAGGAGCAGTATGAATAAAGCAGCTGCTGCTCCATAGCCTCCAGAGTCTAAAGGAATGAAGGTGATAGCCAAGCTTGGATATTTATCAGTGGGTAGGTGATGAGCGAAAATGCAATGCTTGAACCTCATATAGCTGCAACATTAGTATGTTTTGAGGCAGTCAGTGGGAAATGTTATAATTCTGCATTATGTTTTTTAGATCCCAGAAACTTATCACTTTAACAAGAGGGCTTTCTCCTGCCTTCTTAAGATTTGGAGGAACAAAATCAGACTTTCTTTTCTTCGATCCGACACAAAATGCATCAGTAGAAGAAAGCATTACCTGGAACCTGCTAAAAAAACAAGGTAGAATACTGAAAAATTGTATGATAAAATGTTTTTTGGTTCTCCATAATGCTCTATGAAAGTTAAGATTTTTAGGGCTCGTTATTCTTCTCTTCTGCTTTTTCACTGGCTGTTAGAATTTCTGTAAAAGGGAAAAAAGAGAAAAGTAAGATAAATGAGACGATAAATTAAATAAATACTTTGCTCTTGCTACAGGACAATAGCAAGCACAGCACTTTCTACTTCCTTCTTTTTTCCAATTTCATTTATGAGACCACAGTGGAGGGAGAAGACCAACTGAGCAGGCAATTATCTGGAATGAACTGTTCACTCCTGATTGCTGCTTGTCCGTCAGAGAAGATGAGAACTGTATTTACGCGCTGCTGCAATCGCTTGTCCTCATACAGATTTATCAGTTTCTTCACAGTAAGGCCTCTTTCACACGGGCGTCGCATGTGAGGGCCGGATAGGATGCGGGTGCGTTGCGAGAAATCGCGTGATTTTTCCACGTGAGTGCAATGCGTTGAATGTTTGGTACCCGAACCCGGACTTCTTCATAGAAGTTTGGGTTCGGTACTCTGTAGATTTTATTATTTTCCCTTATAACATGGTTATAAGGGAAAGTAATAGCATTCTCATACAGAATGCCTACTAAAATGTGGATTGGGGGTTAAAAAATTAAAAAATTAAGGCCTCTATCACACTTGCGTTCTGAGGATCCGGCAGGCACTTTCGTCCCGCCGGAATCGTCAGAACGCAAGTCGCCTGAAAGCATTAGAAGACTGATCAGGATCCTGATCAGTCTTCAAAATGCTTTCAGGTTACTATTGCAGCCAGGACGCTATTAAAGTCCTGGTTGCCATAGTAGTAGTGGGGAGCGGGGGAGCAGTATACTTACAGTCCGTGCGGCTCCGGGCGCTCCAGAATGACGTCAGAGCGCCCCATGCGCATGGATCACGTGATCTATGCACTGGGGCGCCCTGACATCATCCTGGAGCGTCCCGGGAGCCGCACGGACTGTAAGTATACTGCTCCCCCGCTCCCCACTACACTTTACCATAGCAACCAGGACTTTAGCATCCTGGCTGCCATGGTAACCAGTCAGAAAAAGCTAAATGTCGGATCCGGCGATGCGCCGAAACGACGTTTAGCTTAAGGCCGGATCCGGATTAATGCGTTTCAATGGGCATTAATTCCAGGTCTGGCCTTGCGGCAAGTGTTCAGGATTTTTGGCCGGAGCAAAAAGCGCAGCATGCTGCGGTATTTTCTCCGGCCAAAAAACGTTCCGGTCCTGAACTGAAGACATCCTGATGCATCCTGAACGGATTTCTCTCCATTCAGAATGCATTGGGATAATCCTGATCAGGATTTTTCCGGCATAGAGACCCGACGACGGATCTCTATGCCGGAAAACAAAAACGCTGATGTGAAAGAGCCCTAACTCACCTTATCAACTTGATCGGTCAGCCGGGCATCATCTTCTTTCTTCTTTGAGGATCTTCAAAAGGACCTTTGATGACATAATCGCGCTCACCACGTGGTTTTTCATGCAGCTTCATTCATTTTTTGGGGGGTCTGCGTTGCGTGAAAAATGCAGAATATGGAACATGCTGCAATTTTTACGCAACGCACAAGTGATGCGTGAAAATCAACGCTCATCTGCACGACCCCATTGAAGTGAATGGGTCCGGATTCAGTGCGGGTGCAATCGTCTCACGCATTGCACCCACGCAGAATTCTCGCCCGTGTAAAAAGGGGCCTAAGGCCTCTTGCACACGAACGTTTTTTTTCCGTTTACGTTCTTTTTTTTGCGTTCCGCATACGGAACCATTCATTTCAATGGATCCGCAAAAAAAACGGAAGGTACTCCATATGCCTTCCATTTCCGTATTTCCGTTTTTCCTTCTGTTCAAAGATAGAACATGTCCTTTTATTGTCCGCATAACGGATAAGGATAGCACTGTTCTATCACGGGCCAGCTGTTCCGTTCCGCAAAATACGGAATACACACGGACGTCATCCGTATTTTTTGCGGATCCATTTTTGTGGACCGCAAAATACTGAAAAAGCAATACAGTCACGTGCAAGAGGCCTAAGTCGCAGTTCAAACAGCACAATCAGCTGCCCAGAAACAATCATTTAGGTGTCCACATCAATAATGCTGTCACCCGATGGACCAGCGTTTGCTTGTTCATTGGGTGATGGGCTGCAACTCTGCACAAGTGCGCTTATTCCGCTATTTTCAGAATTCCCACAGCAGTGAATGTAGAGAGGATTGTCCTTTCTGTTCATGATAGGGTCTCATTCTTGAGATGGGTGCAGGTCCCACCTTTGGGACCCACTATTATCAGACATTTATGGCATATCTTATTGATATGTCATAAATGTCCCCGATGGGACAATAGTGCCACTCTTGTGCATGGGTTATATCTGGAGTTTCAGCACAGCGTCAGTGACGTGAACAGGGTTAAGCTACAATAGCATGCACAGACTGTGGACAAGAGAAGTAATTATATATAAATAATTATAATCTTTTTATTAATTGCTAAAATTATAATCACACAAAAAACATGAAAAACAGTATGGTATCAGGAGCGTACATAGAAATTATTGGGCCCCATAGCAAGAATTTAAATTGGACCCATGTCCTTTCCTAGTTCCTCCCATTATGCGCCCTGGCTCCTCTCACTATCCTCCCTAACTTCTCCCCTGCCCCACCTTATGCAGCAGTATTTTGTTCTACAAAATGGCAGTACTCTTGCCGGAACCCAACAGACCCTTTATAGCGGTTTTTAGCATATATTGACAAGAATCTGGGGCATTACATGATGTATTACCACCCAACTTTCCTGCTGTCCAGCATGGCACATGCGCAGAGACATGACAAATTCTGAGGAAGGGAGTGCCCCCCTTCCCCCATCCTCTGTGTCATACAGGACAGCTGGGAGACACTGACATTACGTGCTATCCTGCATGACACATGTGCAGAGACATGAGTCTCCGGGAAAGCTGAGTGAATCCCTCCCCCCTGCCTTTCCATGTTCTCATCATCTGCATTTATGCCTTGCAGGATAGCAGGAAATTAGAGTGACATTACATGATGTAAATAGCACCCAGCTTTTCTGCTGTCCTGCATGGCACATGTGGAGAGACATGAGAATAGTCTGAGAAAGCTGAGTAACACAACTCCCACCTACCCTCATATCTTCTCATGCCTCTGCACTTGTGACTCAGCTTTCCTGATGTCCAGTATGGCACATCACACAATATAGTGACAACCAGCTTTCCTCCTGTTCTGAATGGCATATGTGCAGAGGAATAGCCTGGGAAAGCTGAGGGACCACACACACCTACAAGTCGTCACTTACTTTATTACTGGTGGGATTGCGGCAAGCCAGAGGAATCAGGCCTCAAGAGCTCAGAAGACAAGAATCTTCTGGGGACACATGGTCAGTGGTCAGATTCAGCATGGAGCTAGCTAGTAAAGGGACTAATGTCTGCAGCGTTAGTTCTGTCCGCACAGAGCATTCTCCGGAAGAGCGTCTTTCGCGCTGCTCACTTCTAAGACCTGGATTAGTATTACTGCAGTGTTTATTTGGGTCAGAGAGGGGACTGGACCATTGAAACTGTCCGGGCCCCTTTCCCCCATAGGCTCCATAGCAGCTGCATGGTCTGCCTCCATTGGAGGTACGCCACCGGGTATGCGGTAAAACAGTGTAAAAAGCATAGTGTGAGTATAGCCTTACAGAATATTTACACTTATTAGAGCTCTTTCACACGAGCGACAGCGTGAAAGAGTGCCAAGCCTCGTTCTGGACAGCAGAGACACGTAGGGCCGGAGCAAGCAACACAAGCGAAGCTACATTTTGGTGCCTATGTCACATCAGCCCTCCATGTCACATCACCCCCTCATCTTTACATCACCCCCATGACCCCCTATTGTGTCACATTTCTTCCCCAGCATGGCACATCACCCCCTCCTTTTTACATCACCCCTCCCCCATGACCCCCTATTGTGTCACACTTCTCTCCCCCGCCCCCCCCATGGCACATTTCTCCCCCTCCATAGCACATCACCCCCTCCTTTTTACATCACCCCCATGACCCCCTATTGTGTCACATTTCTTCCCCTCTATAGCACATCACCCCCTTCTTTTTTACATCACCCCCATGACCCCCTATTGTGGCACATTTCTCCCCCTCCATGGCACTGGCACAGACAATTCCCCCCCATTAATGTTGTGTAAGTAAGTTACAGTAATAAACATTATGCGCTCTGCGTGCGCTCATCACCACCTAGCAGTCAGCAGTCTGGATGTGTGAGTCACAGCATGAGTCACCAGCTCCTTCCAGTCCCAGCTGCTGCTGCCCGCCGCTGCGCCAGTCACACCCCCTGCTGACCCCGTGACCATGTTGCCGTGCTCACGTGCTGCTATGTGAGGGAGAGCTGCCGCAGGGGCAGCACGGCACACACGCACGCAGGCTGGGGCCTCTCTGAGCTTTTTACTACAAAATCACAGTGAGATAAAATTGTCACCGTGATTTTGTAGTAAAAAGGCTTAAGAGAGGCAAAGAACATTATGAATCATGTTAATGCTCCGTGTCTCTGCTGTCTGAAACGGGGCTTGGCTAGGGTGGCCACTGGCTTCACCCCAGAAAGCCGGACCTCACCGGCCATGCCCACCTCTGTGAAGCCACGCCCCGCCTCTGTGAAGCCACGCCCCCCCAATCGCCGGCCAGGATAAAAACAGGGAGGCGAGGGACAACCTTGCTAAATGGAAGGTGAGCTGGGGGCAGCTGGGATGCTTCTCTCCCCCTCAGTCAGCCACAGGGAGCCATGTCTGCTGCTCTAGTGACTGACTGGGGGTGAGAGAAGCCTCAGTTGCTGCAGCTCACGCTCAGACAGCGCAGTGCTGCTGTCTGAGCGTGAGCTACTGAAAAGGTGGACATCCCTGTGTCTATCCAGGCCCTGTGCCGGACGGAGGACAGGGAGCCTGAAAACCAGCCTGTTCGGCCTAAAACCGGACGTCTGGCCACCCTAGGCTTGGCACTTTTTTACGCACCGGATTCCACGCACGGGATCCGCTCTTGTGAAAGAGCCCTTAGACAACTACCTTATTGCTCCACTGGGGCGTTGCAAGGGTCTTAAAAGAGCAGCGGGGAAGCGCTCCACAGCATGCATTTGCTCCTATCTTTGTATCTGCTGTGTAGTACAGTGCCCCCAAATACTGTACTTCAAAAGAAGAGTCAAAAATGGAGTTACCAAAAAAATAGTACCACACGGAAGGTATATATATATATATAGTTACAGATCAGCTCAGCTAAAAAGAAGCCGAGGAGCAACCACTGAGGAAAATAAAAAGCAGGAAAGTAGGTACATAGGCACGGACTCGTACAGTCATGTGAAAAAATTAGGACACCCTTTGAAAGCATGTGGTTTTTTGTAACATTTTTAATAAATGGTTATTTCATCTCCGTTTCAACAATACAGAGAGATTAAAGTAATCCGACTAAACAAAGAAAACTGAAGAAAAGTCTTTTCAAGATCTTCTGTAAATGTCATTCTACAAAAATGCCTATTCTAACTGAGGAAAAAGATAGGACACCCTTGCCCCTAATAGCGAGTGTTACCTTCTTTGGCTGAAATAACTGCAGTGAGACGGTTCTTGTAGCCATCTACCAGTCTTCGACATCGGTCTGAGGAAATTTTACCCCACTCCTCAATGCAGAACTTTTTCAGCTGTGAGATGTTTGAGGGGTTTCTTGCACGTACAGCCCTTTTCAAGTCACCCCACAGCATCTCAATGGGATTCAAATCTGGACTTTGACTTGGCCATTCCAGGACTCTCCATTTCTTCTTTTTCAGCCAATCTTTGGTTGATTTACTAGTATGTTTTGGGTCATTGTCATGTTGCATGGTCCAGTTCCGCTTCAGCTTTAATTTTCTAACTGATGGTCTCACATGTTCTTCAAGCACCTTCTGATACACAGTAGAATTCATCGTGGATTCTATGATGGTGAGCTGACCAGGTCCTGCTGCAGCAAAGCAGCCCCAAACCATGACACTTCCACCTCCATGCTTCACAGTTGGTATGAGGTTCTTTTCTTGGAATGCTGTGTTTGGTTTACGCCAAACATGTCCTCTGCTGTTGTGTCCAAATAATTCAATTTTGGACTCATCTGTCCAAAGAACATTATTCCAGAAGTCCTGGTCTTTGTCAACTTTATCTCTGGCAAATGTCAGTCTGGCCTCGATGTTTCTCTTGAAAGCAAAGGTTTCCTCCTTGCACACCTCCCATGCAAGTTAAACTTGTACAGTCTCTTTCTGATTGTAGAGGCATGTACTTCTACATCAACAGTAGCCAGAGCCTGCTGTAGTTCTCGAGATGACACTTTAGGGTTTTTGGAGACCTCTTTTAGCATCTTGCGGTCTGCTCTTGGGGTGAACTTGCTGGGGCGACCAGTCCTGGGCATGTTGGCAGTTGTTTTGAAAGCCCTCCACTTGTAGACTATCTTCCGGACAGTGGAATGGCTGATTTCAAAATCTTTGAGATCTTTTTAAATCCCTTCCCAGACTCATAGGCTGCTACAATCTTTTTTCTGAAGTCCTCTGACAGCTCTTTGTCTCACCATGGTGCTCACTCACTTCAACAGTCAGGAGCACACCAAACTAAATGTCTGAGGTTTAAATAGGGCAAGCCTCATTCAACATGCAGAGTAACGATCTACTAATTATGTGCACCTGGTGTGATATACCTGTGTGAGATCTGAGCCAATTTAAGAGGGAATACATGTGAGGGTGTCCTATCTTTTTCCTCAGTTAGAATAGGCATTTTTGTAGAATGACATTTACAGAAGATCTTGAAAAGACTTTTCTTCAGTTTTCTTTGTTTAGTTGGATTACTTTAATCTCTCTGTATTGTTGAAACGGAGATGAAATAACCATTTATTAAAAATGTTACAAAAAACCACATGCTTTCAAAGGGTGTCCTAATTTTTTCACATGACTGTATATCATTTTTTAACTCGTGAACTGGACAACCGCTTTAAGCTACTTTCACACTAGCGTTTTGGCTTTCCGTTTGTGAGATCCGTTCAGGGCTCTCAGAAGCGGTCCAAAACGGATCAGTTTTGCCCTAATGCATTGTGAATGGAAAAGGATCCGTTCAGAATGCATCAGTTTGCCTCTGTTCAGTCACCATTCCGCTCTGGAGGCGGAGATCAAAACGCTGCCTGCAGTCCGCCTGACGAAGCGGAGCCAAACGGATCCGTCCTGGCACACAATGTAAGTCAATGGGGACGGATCCATTTTCTCTGATACAATAGAAAACTGATCCGTCCCCCATTGACTTTTAATAGTGTTCAAGACGGATCCGTCATGGCTATAGAAGATGCATGCGGTTGTATTATTGTAACGGAAGCGTTTTTGCAGATCCATGACGGATCCGTAAAAAACGCTAATATGAAAGTAGCCTTAAAAAAAAATTGCTGATGAATATTACTAGTTAATTGTACGTAATGAAGAAATGATTCTAACTTTTTCAACAGATGTGTGTGATGGAAGCAAAGTCTCTTCCTCTGTGCAGCAGAAGCTGTGGTTTCAGTGGGCTGCTCAGGAACAAGCTATACTCAAGGAGGCTTTTTCTGAGACCTACAAAAACTCCTCAATCACAAGTAAGGCACAGCACCAGTGTAAATATGTAATAAAAGCTACAATGTGAATTGGTACTGGTATTCCTAGCTACAAAATGTAGATTTTTAGTGCTGCTTGGTATACTGTAAATGGCAGCCTGGAGAATCATTTTTCTTTGGTTTATGAAGAGTGTGCTGCTCATATAGTTTTGCAATGTCTATAATTACTGTATTAATATGTTTGATGTTGCTGCCATCTAGTGGCCAGAATTAATATTGCCTACGAAGTTTAGATCAGCCTTAACAGGAAGTTGTAATATTCTTATGAGAGACAGTGACCTTCAACCTGGAACTTCTTGTCCTCCATTTCATGAGTGAGCCTGGACCAGCAAGCAGGACACAGTGGTGCTCTGAAGCATCTCAGGACTTTATGGTGGAATTGTCCGTAAGTTCTTTCATTGATGGTAGGAAGCTGTTACACAATGTTTAATGTACTGACATGTATGTTTTGATTATGTTTATGTTGTAGTTTTACAAAGTTATTCAGAAAGAAGAATACATACAGATTTGATGTCTCACGTTTCTTGACTTCTGAATTATTGTTAAGCTGTCTGACTAGCGTTATACAACAGTCAATAGCGCGAAGCAGAACAGTAAAAGGACAGCCACGTGGCAGTCTGGAATACACAGAGACGCCATTACTGCAGCATGAGTCTAAGATCAGGAGCAAAGTATCAGGCTGATGACATGCTACCGCTGACACAGCAAGGCAGGGAGAACATCCCTAGTGCCCAGCAAGACGATGCACAGTCACATGTGTCCAGATCTTCACAAGCTAGCAAGATGTCCTCAGCAAGTTCCTCAGCAGTTAGAGCTCGTGCAAAGGCAGAAGCTGCCCGTGTCCAGCTACAGTACGCAGAAAAAGAAGCCATGATGATGCTAGAGATAGCAGCTAAGAAAGCTGCCATGGCACAAGAGAGAGCAGCCAAGGAAGCTGCCATAGCACAAGAGAGAGCAGCCAAGGAAGCTGCCATAGCTCAGGAAGAAGCAGAATTAGAGTCAAAATTGCTCATCCTGCAGCGACAGACTGCAGCTGCAGTCGCTGAAGCGGAGGCCGCTGCCTACATGGGAACAAGTCGGTCAGGAAGTGAAAAATCATATAAAGAACCAAAGGTTCCAGAAAAACCTCTATCCTTTGCAGATCGTACAAGTGAGTATGTCAAGAACCTTACTGATGTGCATACAAAGGAACGGTCTCTCAAACTTGAAGCAACAGAATTCAGACCGAGACGGACAGATCCCCTGTGCAGGTCCTATCAACCACATGAGATTAACAGCTGCCAGCAAAGCAAGGATAAAGCGCCACAATCCCCAATAATCAAAAAACAAGTGTTCTCACCACTTCAACCTAAAGATTACATGTGTGAACATCAATGTGCAGTAGATGTCACCAAATATCTCATCCGCAAAGAACTGGTGAGCTCAGGCTTTCTACAATTTGATGACCGTCCTGAAAACTATTGGGCATGGAAATCTTCCTTTCTGAATGCCACTGGAAGCCTGAACTTATCACCAGCAGAGACGCTTGATTTAATGATAAAATGGCTTGGTACCGAGTCAGCAGAACATGCAAAGAGGATGAGAAGAGCGAACCTGTTCAACCCTGCAGTAGGACTTAACATGACCTGGAAAAGACTAGAAGAAACGTATGGATCCCCAGAAGCGATTGAAGGAGCACTGTTGAAAAGCTTGAAGCCTTTCCAAAGGTGGGTTACAGAGACAACGTGCAGCTACAAGAACTGAGTGACCTTCTGTTAGAGATAGAATATGCCAAAGAGGATGGCTACTTGCCAGGACTTTCTTACCTAGATACAGCCAGAGGCACTAATCCCATAGTAGAGAAGCTACCTTCCAATCTGCAAGACAAGTGGATGTCTGTGGGAGGCAAATTCAAAGAAGACTATGGAGTTGCTTTTCCCCCTTTCTCTGTGTTTTCTAGGTTTGTCCGACAGCAAGCAAAGATCCGGAGCGATCCCAGTTTCGCCTTCGCTACCAACAGCAATCAATCGCACAGACCTGAAAGGCCTCACAGACCTTATGGTAAGACCTCTGTATCCACACACAAAACAGCTGTACCTTCAGAAGTCACCGACTGTCAAAGTACCCACAAGGTACAGACTATAGAAAACCCTGATAGACATTGCCCTATACACAAAAACCACATCCACTAAAGAAATGCAAAAGCTTTAGAAGCAAACCCATTGCTGAGAGGATGTCCTTCCTTAAACAAAATGGCATCTGTTTTAAGTGCTGTGGTTCCACTTATCACATTGCCAAGGACTGTAAAATGTCAGTAGAATGTTCCGAATGTGGCAGTGAGAAACATATTGCAGCTTTGCACCCTGGGCCTGCTCCTACATCACTAGAAACTGTAGGACCCGTTAAAGATCAGGGCAGGGAGCAACAAGAGACCCCACTTTCCTCAGTAATGTCTAACTGCACAGAAGTATGTGGCCCAGGCAAGAGTCCACGATCATGCTCTAAAATCTGTTTAGTGACTGTGTATCCCACTGGTAAGAGAGAAAGGGCAGTGAAAATGTATGCAGTGCTCGACGAGCAGAGCAACAGATCCCTTGCAAAGCCAGACTTCTTTGATATCTTTAACCTTAAGGCAAGTGCAGTTCCATACACTCTAAAGACATGTGCAGGGACAATTGAAACCACAGGGAGAAGAGCTACTAGCTTTACCATTGAATCCCTTGATAAGAAAGTGCAGTTCTCACTTCCTACCCTTATAGAGTGTGGCATGATACCTGATGACAAAACAGAGATTCCCTCTCCAGAAGTAGCCCATCATCACCCTCATCTCCGCTCAATTGCTCACCTTATCCCAGCTGTTGAGTCACATGTTTCAATCCTTCTACTTCTGGGAAGAGACATTCTTCAGGTACACAAGGTACGTCAGCAAATTAATGGACCTTACAACGCCCCTATGCACAAAGACTAGACCTGGGGTGGGTTATTGTAGGAGAAGTTTGCCTGGGGACGGTTCACCAGCCTGACAACGTTAGTAGTTTGAAGACATCTGTGTTAACGAATGGACGCACATCCCTTCTTAGCCCCTGTCACAACAGCTTTGTAGTAAAAGAAAGCTTTGGCAAGCCAGCACAACACTGGGACTCTCCCATGCTACATTGCAAAGGAGAAGTCAATTCCAACATTGAGACAGACAGTCTAGGGATTACAGTGTTCCAGAAAACTAAAGATGATGATAAACAGGCCCTGTCTATAGAGGATCAGACCTTCTTGCAGATCATGGACAGAGAGGTCTACCAAGACGACAATCACAGTTGGGTGGCCCCTCTCCCTTTTCGCACACCCAGACGTGTTTTGCCTTGTAACAGGGATCAAGCCTTGAGGCGTTTGCATTCACTCAGCAGAACACTACAGAGAAAGCCAGAAGTGAAAAGAGATTTCACTGAATTCATTAAAAAGATGCTAGACAATGATCACGCTGAAGTAGCAAGTCCCCTTGAGACAGATAGGGAGCACTGGTATCTACCAATGTTTGGTGTCTACCATCCACACAAACCTAACCAAATCAGAATAGTTTTTGATTCCAGCGCAGAGTATGAAGGAGTTTCCTTAAATGACGTACTGTTAAGTGGCCCTGACCTAAACAACACCTTGCTAGGTGTCCTTATGCGCTTCAGAAAAGAGCCCATTGCCTTCACAGCAGACGTGCAGCAAATGTTTTATTGCTTTCTCGTCAGAGAAGACCATAGAGACTTTTACGCTTTCTCTGGTACAAAGACAATGACATAGACAAGGAAATTATCGAGTATAGAATGAAGGTGCACGTATTTGGCAACAGGCCCTCTCCTGCTGTCGCTATATACTGCATGCAAAAGGCAGCCCAGAAATATGCAGAGTGTTATGGACAAGACGCCAAACACTTTGTATTGAGGCATTTCTATGTAGATGATGGACTCGCTTCTGCTAGCACTCCTGAAGACGCAATTTCCATCCTCAGTAAAGCAAAGCAGATGCTAGCAGAATCTAATCTGCGTCTTCATAAAATCGCTTCCAACAGCCAAAAGGTCATGGAAGCTTTCCTTGTGACAGACAGAGCTAAGGACCTTAAAGATCTTTGCCTAGGTACAGACACCCTTCCCCTGCAGAGAAGCCTAGGCCTAAGTTGGGATCTAGATACAGACAGTTTTGTTTTCCAAGTTTCCTCAGAGGAAAAGCCCTTTACACGTAGAGGAATTCTATCCACCGTAAATAGCCTCTATGATCCCCTAGGGTTTGTATCTCCTGTGACAATAAGAGGTAAGGCCTTAGTTCGTGAACTGTCTTCTGGGAAAAGTGAATGGGATGCATTGCTTCCTCAAGAAAGACTGAGTGAGTGGGTTCAATGGACAGAATCCTTGCTAGCGTTAGAGCACCTAAAGATAGACAGATGCTATGTTCCCGTCTCTCTATCATTGGCCTGCAGGAAAGAACTGTGCATTTTCTCAGACGCCTCCACCACAGCGATAGGTGCAGTAGCTTACTTGAAAGTAATTGATGCAGAAAACATGTGCCATGTTGGATTCATTATGGGAAAGTCCAAATTAAGCCCTAAACCAGCCCATACTATTCCTCGTTTAGAGTTGTGTGCTGCTGTACTTGCAGTAGAGATGTCAGAGTTAATTACAGATGAACTAGACACTGACTTTGATGCTGTGAAATTCTTCACTGATAGCAAGACTGTCCTAGGGTACATTTGCAATACCACAAGGAGATTCTACCTGTATGTCTCAAACAGGATTAACAGAATCAGGCAATCTACACACCCAGATCAGTGGTTCTATGTATCCACAGAGCAAAACCCTGCAGATTATGCCACTAGACCTACTCAAGCAGCATGCCTTCAGAACTCTATATGGTTCTCAGGACCATCCTTTCTGTACCAACCACACTGTGAGGACATAGACACTGCCAGTACTTATCCTCTCATAGAGCCTGAAGCTGACCCTGAAATTGGATCGGAAATTACAAGTTTCAGTACCAAAGCTTCTGAAGCCACACTTCACTCACATGCTTTGAGGAGATTCTTCTCAATTCGTGGTCCAGCAAAACTTCTCCGTTCTGACAGAGGAACAAACTTTGTGGGAGTCTGCAAGGAACTTAACATTTGTGCCAGCGACTCAAAATTACAAGGCTTTCTCCAAGATAGAGGATGTATTTGGGTCTTTAATCCTCCACACTCCTCACACATGGGTGGTGTCTGGGAAAGACTTATAGGTATAGCCAGACGGATCTTGGATGCTATGTTGCTACAAACTAAACCTGCTTATTTGACCCATGAGACTTTGAGTACCTTTATGGCAGAGGTTACAGCCATTATGAATGCAAGACCTTTAGTTCCTGTATCCTCAGATCCAGATACACCTATGGTTCTTACTCCAGCAATGTTGTTAACTCAAAAGGTGAACCCTTTGTCTGCTCCACCTGTAAATCTGAGTACCCATCAAGTTCATGCTAAGCAATGGAAGCAAGTGCAATGCTTGGCTGACACTTTTGGAAAAGATGGAAGAGAGAGTATCTGTCAACCTTGCAGCGCCGTAGAAAGTGGACTGAAGATCGCCCGAATGTAAGAGTGGGTCAGGTTGTTCTGTTAAAGGACGGCCAAGAAAGCAGAAATGAATGGCCCATAGGACTTGTTGTCAATGCACTACCAAGTAGAGATGGCAAAGTTAGAAAAGTAGAGGTCAAGGTTGTAAGAAATGGGACTTTCAAAGTTTATCTTAGGCCTGTAACTGACATTATTGTTCTAGTCCCAGATTAGCTAGGATTATTTCTCTGGTTTATGTGTTCTTAATGCAATGCAGTATTATATAGATAGTGACATAATAAATTATGTCAGGCAGGGAGTGTGCTGCTCATATAGTTTTGCAATGTCTATAATTACTGTATTAATATGTTTGATGTTGCTGCCATCTAGTGGCCAGAATTAATATTGCCTACGAAGTTTAGATCAGCCTTAACAGGAAGTTGTAATATTCTTATGAGAGACAGTGACCTTCAACCTGGAACTTCTTGTCCTCCATTTCATGAGTGAGCCTGGACCAGCAAGCAGGACACAGTGGTGCTCTGAAGCATCTCAGGACTTTATGGTGGAATTGTCCGTAAGTTCTTTCATTGATGGTAGGAAGCTGTTACACAATGTTTAATGTACTGACATGTATGTTTTGATTATGTTTATGTTGTAGTTTTACAAAGTTATTCAGAAAGAAGAATACATACAGATTTGATGTCTCACGTTTCTTGACTTCTGAATTATTGTTAAGCTGTCTGACTAGCGTTATACAACAGTCAATAGCGCGAAGCAGAACAAAGAGTGAACATACTATTCTCAAGAATCCCAGTTATTTAAACAGCAATAAAGACAAGAAAGAATCAAAATTTAATAAATTAAGAAAATGTAAAATTTGAATTTACTTTATTCTGAAAATTCCATCCACACTATACCATTACAGTACTGTACATTGCATGATAGAAAAGACTACAATGAAATACATACAAACAGCACATTAAAAGTTTATTCCAATAAAAACATTAATCACTTACCCTCAGTTCACACTTGCGCGTTTTACAGCGCGTTCGAACGCGCTGTAAAACGCATAACCGATGCAAACCAATGCTTCCTTATGGGACTGGTTCACATTTTCGCGTTTTACAGCGCGTTCGAACTCGCTGAAAAACGTCCGACGCATAAACAAGTACTTGAGCTTTTTTGGGGGCGTTTGTCGCGCGTTTTGGCCCATAGACTTCAATGGGAACGCGCAACGCTTGTATTTTGTGCGTTTTTGACACTGAAAACGCGCGTTCGAACGTGCGTTTATGAATTTGCAACATGCTGGAAAGGCCAAACTTCATATAGACAGTGATATTTGGTCATTGGACAACACTGCAGTCAATCACACAAACGCGCGTAAAACGCGCGTTTACTATTGCCAAAAACGTGCGGAAAACGCGCGTCTCAGAAACGCTCAGGTCTGAACCCAGCGTTAGGGTACTTTCCCACTAGCGTTTTTCTTTTCTGGCATTGAGATCCGTCCTAGGGGCTCAATACCGGAAAATAACTGATCAGTTATATCCTAATGCATTCTCAATGGAGAGAAATCGGTTCAAGATGCATCAGGATGACTTCAGTTTAGTCACTATACGGCATGCTGCGGTATTATCTCCGTCCAAAATGCCGGATTAGTTGCCGGAATACCAGATCTGGCATTAATTTACATTGAAATGTATTAGTGCTGGATCCAGCATTAGAAACACCTGAAGGACGGATCCATCCTTCCAGTTTGCACATGCGCAGACCTTTAAAACTGTAAAAAAAAAGTACAAGACGGATACGTCTATCCGCATGACAAGCGGAGAGACGGATCCGTCCTTGCAATGCATTTGTGAGACGGATCCGCATCCGAAACCGTCTACACATGCATTCAGTTTACATCCAGATCGACGGATCCGGCAGGCAGTTCTGACGACGAAACTACTTGCCGGATTACTCTGCCGCAAGTGTTAAAGTACCCTTATGCACCCTAGTTTGAGTCTCCCCAGCTGCAATACCACAAGAAGAAGAAGTCTGAATGAAGAGGTGGTTGAGCATACACACTGCTGCTCCATTCAAACTACAGTATATGTGAAGCAGGCATGGGATTCGGCCAGCTCCCTCAGGTTCTGCAGATTCGGTTGTTAAATTTACAGCCGGATCGGAGAACCGCGTTACCGCCTAAATCCCGATCTGGTGCTCTGGTGGCGGCAGCTGGAGATGAGCGCTTCCATTCCATAGTTTAGCTCCTTAGGCTTTTTAAAAAATTGGTGGTATGTGTGTGTAGTGTAAATATGGTGTATTTATGTGTATGTGTGTTGCATATAAATGGTATATGTGTATGTAAACATGTGTCATGATGACGCGTATCCGCCGTTGAGTAGGGAACCTGTTGTTAAAAATTTGAGTCCCACGCCTGACGTGAAGGATGAAAACAGTCTGATTTTAAGCCACTGTCCGGTCTTATCAGTCACAATGCGAACCTACTCAATGTCATTATGCTGTGATATACACAGTCAAGTAGCACTGCCATGCTGCGATTTTTGGTCACATGACTTGCCGTTGCCAAAGTCGCCATGTAGCCCAGCCCAAAAAGAGCTAGTCACTTTATTTGGAATTTTAAACCAAAGATTTTTACAATGACTGATGTTTTACTTATTCTTATATCCTTATTATAACTTTAGGGCTGCATTCATGATAACTGATAACTGATAACTGATAACTGATAACTGATGATAAGTGTAGTCCTGTCACACGTGTTCAGCATGTCTACTATACCCTTGGGAAGATTCTCCTGTCCATAAAATGGCTGCAGGTGGAACACAGTGTGTTGAATAGCACACTGCTTTTCAGTGGAGAAAGCATGATGAGTTTTAGTCGCTTGCGCCAAAGTCTGCAGCCACTGTTTGGATGAAAACATCGTCTGAAGGGTACATTAGGTTTGTCAAGTATCGGGGGAGTGGATGTGACTGGAAAATGGCAATGTATGAGTTAAGATAGTATCAGCCAAGATTCTCTGATCTTAAGTTCACATAAAGTGGCGAACCTCTTTATAGTTCTTTAGTACGACCCATACCACTACCAATGTTTCTCTATGGCGATTGTATGACTGTCTGCTGGATTATTATTAACCTGTTTGCAATAGGTTTGGGTGAAATGCCTGAAAATAATTAGTCGGGGTGTCCAGATACCTTTGGCCATATAGTGTATGTTTATACAGTATACAATGTTACCTTATTATCTTTCCAGAGGAAACCATTGACCTGCTCTACAGATTTGCTAATTGCTCCGACCTTCATCTCATATTTGGACTAAACGCTTTAGTGAGGAACAAAAATGATCACTGGAACAGCTCGAATGCCAAGTTGCTGATTGATTACTGTGACTCCAAGAAATATAATCTGTCCTGGGAATTAGGCAACGGTAAGCTGCATAAAGTAATTTTATGACTAAGAATCCAGAAAGAAAACTATGGAAAAGTGATGTGTTAAAAATGCACATAACATAATTCTGAGGTAAACGTCTTCTAATGATTGTTTTCAGATTGTAACTTTTATCTCAGAATTGAGTCTTTTTTTTCAATACAGATTACTTTGTTTTGGTGAATATCTTGCTATGTTGGAAATAACCTTTCCAACTGTACAAATTGTCTAACTTTTGGCACCCAACTAATCAACTGGTTGAAGGGACCACGGTGCTTCACCTGAGTACATCATCCCCATCATTTTTTATTAGGCACAGCTCCTTACCACTAGATGTGCCTGGTTACTGCATCTCCGTCCAAGTGAGACTGAGCTGCTCTGAGCCATAATACCAGGCACAGACAGCTATTACTTAAAGTATGGAGCTTACCTGGTACTTAAAGGGTTTCTCCAGGAATTAAGAATGATTGAATTCCTTAAATTAGTACTTTATTATAAATGTATTCTCAAATACCTTTCATTAGTTATAATGGCCTGTTTTGTCTGGGGAGCAATCATCAGGGGAAACAAAATGGCCGCAGTCCCATTAGTTCACACAAAACCTGTCCTTATCACACATGAGGACAAGTTACTTTACAACACTGAGGTAAAGAACTGCCCCATCCTCCTCATCCTCTCTACTTGTCAGTGATTGTGATCCTAAATACAGATGATTTTATCTGAATCTCTGTGGAGTTTAGTTCATGAGGAGACATGAAGTACAGAGAGGACCGATAGGACAGGCTGTGGTAATGTGTTGCTGTGGTAATGGAGACTGTAAACAAGTGCTGCTGCTCGTTATCCACATCCCCACCCTCCTCTCATGTCTCCTCATAATCTCCATTACCAAAGAGATTCACCTGTATTCAGGATCATAATTCCTGACAATCAGAGCAGAGAGGAGGATGAGGCAGCACTATGGCTCATTGTGGGCAAGTAACTTGTCCTCCTGTCTGGTTAGGACAGGTTTTATGTGTACTGATAGGCCGGAGGCCATTTTATTTCTCGTAATGATTGCTCCCTAGACAAAACAAGTCATTCTAAGTAATAAAAGGTATTTGTGAATATATTTATTATAAAATAATATTTAAGTATTTTCATTTTTTTTTTATTCCTGGAGAACCCCTTTAATGTGAACATGGCACTTCAATCAGTTGATTGCAGGGACGCAGAGAGTAGAATAGCCACTGATCTCATATTGATGACCTAGCCTAAGGATAGACCATTAATATTCTACTTCCAGAGAGCCCCTTTACTTATACTGTATTTCAGTGTGAATTGTATTAACTGTTGTTCCCTTTAATCTATGATCAGAACCTAACAGTTTTAAGAAAAAGTCTGGATTGTATGTTGATGGCTCCCAGCTTGGCAAGGATTTTATTACTTTACATGACCTTCTTAACAAGTACAGCAGATACAGAACCTCTGGTCTTTTTGGCCCAGACATTGGGCAGCCTAAGAAATCAACCCAAAAGATGCTGAAAAGGTAAAACTAAAATTTATTATGGCGTTTCTGTATAGTGGTATACAGTGAAAAGAAGGTATTTTCACCACTATGACAGCACAAGGGCAATTGATATAGTTTTACATGTACTAGGGCAGTATTTCACAACTCCAACCCTGAAGGTACCTCAATGGGTCATTTTCCAGGATTTCATTAGTAATGCAGAGCAAATATAATCATTGTTAGGGCATCAGTAAGTGGGACAGATGTTCTATATGTGAGAAATACCGTACTAGTGCATGTTTTCATGGGAAATGCATTACAAGTAGGGAAAAAAACAACTAAACGCAGCGGTAATCAAGCACAGATGCAATACCAGGGGTGAAGCATTAACATAGGTAATGGTTTTCAAGCAGAGCACAGGTATGCGGTACAGTAAGGTGCAAGACTGAAGGAGTCAAACAATCGAGATGGTGCAGCAAACCCCTGCAGGAACTGGTGAAGAGGATGGGAGTGTCATGGTGTCCTACCTCAGGACGTCACTCCCTGGCGTCCGTTGAAGTGAAAGTTGTAGCTCTGAAGAATGAGGCCAGAATTGAACATAACAAAGTCCTTTTACTAAATGCAACGTAGAACTTGAAAATACAAACAGTAGTAGCAGACTTTAGTGCCTTCTATTCTGGTACCAACAAGGATATTAAGGCAGATTGGTTGGTGGTGATTCAGCACTTGGTTGATACAGATACTTTGATGATGGAGGTCTTTGGCTGGTTTTCCTCACTTCACAGCAATGTCTGCAGAAGCTGATTGTGGCAGGTCACTCTGCTGTTTCTTATCCTCTCAAGGCTTTACTTGAGCCAATTTAGTAATGGTTCTCTCTGGGGAAATCTGTAACAGGAGTAGGAGCAAGCAAGGCTGCATCCTCTCCATTCTGTAGCTACACAGGAACTCCCCTCTTTTGGCAGGAAGCAGGACCAGTCCACTCCTCCCAAGAGGGCAGGAACAGGGTGATTAACCCTGTTCCTACCAACAGGAAACTGTGAAATACAATTTGGGAACCCGTGGTCTGGGGTACTACAATTGCTGGCACCTTACTGGCCATATTAAATCCTCTGCTGGGAGACTTTGCGGTGGCCATAACAAGGCATCGTTAGGAAATTAGTTCTGAGCAAGATTTCTACAAAGCAGTAACTCCAACCAGGGGTGGATTGGCCATTGGCCTTACAGGGAAATTTCCCGGTGGCCCGATGCCCAAAGGGCCTCCTGGGCCCTTCTCACAGCCGGCCAGTGGAAGTTTGTGGGGATGCATTTTGTGCTGCTACTGGCAGTATTTTATGATGGACTATGGTATTTGGCTCTGTTGGGGTGGTATAATGTGCCACAAAATGGTGTTGCTGGCCTTGCCTTCCATCAGTTTGGGCATTTGAATGAATGATCAATGTGTGCATTTGAATGATCAAAGTGGAACCTTGGTAGCTACTTTATAGGGGTTTTTCAGGCTCCTGACATTGATGACTTGTCCTCAGGATAGGTCATTAATATCTGATCGGTGAAGGTCTGACAATGGGGATCCCCTAAGCACAGCTTCATTCAAAGTGTAGTAGCATTGCCGAGTTACTTCAGCTCACGAAACATTGAAGTGAATGGGAATTAAGCAGCACGGAACAGCTGATTGGTGGGGGGGTCAGACCGTCACTGATCAGATATTAATTCTGACGAAGCTACAAGAGCGAAATGCGCGTCAATTTCCCGGTGGCCCGATGCCCAAAGGGCCTCCTGGGCCCTTCTCACAGCCGGCCAGTGGAAGTTTGTGGGGATGCATTTTGTGCTGCTACTGGCAGTATTTTATGATGGACTATGGTATTTGGCTCTGTTGGGGTGGTATAATGTGCCACAAAATAGTGTTGCTGGCCCTGCCTTCCATCAGTTTGGGCCAAACTACAAAATGGGGCCAATTTTTTTTTTTTTTTTTTTTTTTTCCAGTGCCACTTTAAGTTCCCAGTCTGGCCCTGACTCCAATACTAGTGAAAATGGGACTTGACTAATCTGCCAAATTATAAACTGCATTATCCATCATACTTGTATCCTCAGACTTTATCTTCATAATCCTTTGATCTGTCCACCCGTTGAACTCTTATCTCCAGACAAGAAAATATTGCATCTTATAACGAAGGAACAGAGCAGAATGAATAGTATATTTTTAAAAATGTTCTGAAGTTACATGTTAAATACTTGGGTAATAATATGAATCTTGACATAGAAAATATACATGCATGCCTTTAAAATTCTAGCCTTAGGGCATTTTGATGATGAATAAAAAGTTATGTGCTCTTTTCCTTCCTTTTTCAATGCATTTGAAATAAAAAAGAGGCAACTTTGGAAATAATCTTGATTTAAAATCACCTACCTTTTATGTACCCAGTTCCTTTGTAAACCTGTGTGAAGTCAGATCTTGTGTTACTCTACTTCTTCTAAATCCTCAGAATCGGATTATACACAGCAATTGTTTTTAGATTGCTCTATCCGAATCTGATTCGTTTGAAAACATTATTAACAATATCGGCTCCGTCATACTGTAAAATTTATTGCCTCTGCTGAGGTCTTTCCGAAGTTTCAGCAAATATCGCGAGACTTACTTTATCTCGTCTCTATCACGTGTAACTTTGTTTATTCTCACAAATTACTCTATCAATATACTGAGCCGAACTCGGCTCATTAACCCCTGCAGATCAGCTGTTTGAAGAGACGGGAGCACTCATAGGAGCACCATCAACATTGGAGCTTCTCCTTCCCATACAAGTGAGTCAAGAGTCGGACCACTGCCCAATTGATATTGATGGCCTATCCTGAGGATAGGTCATCAATATGGAAAACCGTACAATGCCTTTAAGGTTAGGTTTAACACACCACAGCTGCATGCAGTCTAAACCCATCCCATCCACCGTACCTAAGGGCAGGGATTCAGCTGTATGCAGCAGCCGCAGTGTGTGAACCCAGCCTTACAACGCAGCATGCATTTAGGCATCAGCAGGCCCCGGTGCTTTATATCAGATGTTATGAAAAGTATAAACAGTGTCGATAATGTTAGTTTTAATTATTCTAGACAATGTTTTTCTCATTTTCATTATTTTTGCAGCTTTTTAAAAGCAGGGGGTAAAGTCATTGATTCCGTTACTTGGCATCAGTAAGTGCTAATTTATGTGTGCATTTGAATGATCAAAGTGGAACCTTGGTAGCTACTTTATAGGGGTTTTCCAGGCTCCTGACATTGATGACTTGTCCTCAGGATAGGTCATTAATATCTGATCGGTGAAGGTCTGACAATCGGGATCCCCTAAGCTCAGCTCTATTCAAAGTGTAGTAGCATTGCCGAGTTACTTCAGCTCACGAAACATTGAAGTGAATGGGAATTAAGCAGCACAAAACAGCTGATTGGTGGGGGGGTCAGACCGTCACTGATCAGATATTAATTCTGACGAAGCTACAAGAGCGAAATGCGCGTCAAGGCATTTATCTGGCTATACTATAGCTCTCTTCCCCTCGTCATGTCTACAGGTTAGCCCAGTAGGGGCTCATATTTGCATTTGTTTAATGATTCCAGCCTCTATTCATTATGGGACATCCTTCTTTCTTATATGATTATTGCTATGGGATATAGGCATGGTTATATAACATTTGTATTTGATAGCTGGTCTCCCCTGTTATCCCCTTCTTTTCTGGGGCATGTATTACACTCTTTTCGGGGGCAGTAGGGCTTTAGGCCTGTTTTTTGCAGACAGCATTTACGGTCACTGTTGCCTATTTCTGACATTATTACCCCAGATTTATGTGTTTTATATCTTTTCTTGACTTTGTGTAATAAAATGTATATATTTTTTGATATTCCTTGATGGGTATGTTTTTTGTTTCTGTGTGGGGAACATATTTGTAAGTATCAATATCAGGAGCCTGGAAAACCCCTTTAATATATAATTTCTCATGAACATGATACTAATTTTAAAAGCCATCTTTAGAATTCTGGCTCTGTCTCTATTTTCTTTTGTGCTCCTTCCTTCCTACCACCCATCTCTCAATTTTTCTCTCTATTTCATTTTAATATAATAGTTTATTTCACATAAAGCGATACTGTAAAACCATTGTAATCGTAATTTCAATATTTATCTTTTTCTCGCTTTTTGTCACTTTTTTTCCCAACTCTTTTTTTATTTATTTTATTTTATTATAATATAAAGTTAATTTCATATAAAAAAAATACTGTGGCATGAAATGTTTGAATATTGTTATCTATGTACAATTAAAAAATGTGTTTTCTTCTCGTTACTTGATACAGCTATTATGTTGATGGGCGGACTGCATCTTTGGAAGACTTTGTCAACCCTAACATTTTGGACGCATTATCTTCAGAAATAAAGACTATGTTAAGGGTATGTGTTTAAAGTCTGTAGTTTATCAAACCCTTTAGGAATCTGCCTATTTTGGGCCTTCAGGACCTATCTATTGTTTAATTTTTTAATTAATTTTTTTTTCAACGGGCTATTTACACCTCTTAATGACCAGACACATTTTCTGTTATTTTAGTACCTGCATCTTTGAAAGCAATAACCTTTTTTTTTTTCTTCTGTTTAGATATGTAAATACATTTCGCGCCTTTTTTGTCATAAATGGAGCTTTATTTTTATTTTATTTTTTTGTATTTTTTGTTTTCATTTCTTATAACTAGGGACAAAATATTATGAAAATAGTGGAAAAATAGTCTGTTTTTCACATTTTTACTAGCATGAAATACTTCTAAAATACTTTCTTTAAAATGATGTCCTCTTTTCATGAGTCATGTCATGTTGATATAGTAGACGAATGAGTTATGGACACCGGCAGACATGTGTCAGGCATTATTTTCTATGCCTGTTTTAGGCGTAGAAAATGGTCTAAATGTAAGACAGCAAGGAAGCTGGCTTACATTTAGACTGGCGCTCTATGCGCCAAAGTTATGTAGAGGCCTGCGCCAGATATAGGGCTTATTAAGGCTGGCGTCTAAAACACCAGTCTTAATAAATGACCCCAGAAATTTTTTGGCTTCGATTTCTCGGGGCTGACATATTATCCCCAGTAAAGCCTCACTGCAGAGCTCATCTGGGTCTGCTTAGACCCAGCAGCTTATGCAAATATCTGGCCCCAGCCACTTCTTGACTTCCATATACAGGGATGGAGACGGCAGGAATGTCCTTGCAGAGATAAGCATGGACTGCCTGGATGTATATAGTCAAGAGGTGGTCTGGAACTGGATAAAGGAGTTGTCACACTTCGGCGTGGGACGGAAACTCCACACCGAGCATAAGAGGGAAGGAGGAAACGAGGAATCAGGCCTGAGAACTAGGGAAGGAAGATGGACACCTCCTAGTGAAAACCCTAACCAAAATCCTGACTGACTACATGTATGAATAGACCCCAAAGGTAGGTGAGTTCATACGCAGGAATACCTAGAGTCCTAACTAGCCCTATAGGACCGTGGTACTAATGGCAGGGATAAGACTACCTGTTCCTTCAAAAGGAAGGACGAACAGGAGTCTACTACAGGCCTAATACAGACAATAGGGAAATGAAACCAGAGAACCCAAACAAAATACAAAAGGGAAAGGAAAAGACTTAAGTTTAAAGAAGCCATGGAAGCACTAGGAACTCAGCTGAGATCCAACCACAAACAATCCACAGGCACAGAAGCTATAAACCGCACAGAATAGTGGGAGAAGCAACTATAAATAAGAAAGGTTAAATGACCACATAAGCAACACCTGGGGGCAAGGGGTGTGGCAATTACCAGAAACAACACAGACACCTATTGATCCACAAGGAAAACCTGTCAGATCAAACCACGTGTTGCCAGTCTCGCAGATCTCCTCCCACTCACTATCGCTGGGGCGTCCGTATGTCTCGGTACGTCAGTGACAGGAGTTTTCTCCTTAAAAGGTCATCAGATCAGTGGGGGTTTGAAACCCAGGACCCATGCTGATCGGCTGTTTGAGAAGGCAGCGGCCTTCTCTCAGCTTTTCGATGGCCAATGATGACACATTCATTGGTCACGTGGCCTAGACACAGCTCAGCCCCATAGAAGTGAATGGGCCTGAGCGCAATACCATGCACAGCCGCTATACAATGTACACCCCTGTGCTTGGTAATCATGGAGAAGGATGCAGTGCTCACAGGAGAGCCGGTGCCTTCTCAAACAGCTGATCAGCAGGGGTCCCAGGTGTTGGACCTCCACGAATCAGACACTGATGACCTATCCAGAGGATAGGTCATCAGTATTAAAATCTCGGAAAACCCTTTTAAATGCAGCTCGATTCACGTTCAATTGGACTGCCATAGATATCGAGCACTTTATCTCCAGCAGAGGGTAAATAGACTGGAACTAAAGCAGATATTTTCGACCGGACACTCCATGCATTTGGGTGCTCCCTTTCCCATGATCATCAGGGCCTCGGCGGTGAAACCCTCACCGATCAGATATTTATTCCCTAAGTTGTCTTTTTTCTTTGCCCCCTTTAAAGAGACAGATAAATAGTTTAATGATTGAGTGGGGGGAGGGGGAAGTATTTAAGGTAAGAAACATTAGGTTTCAATTTGCACTTTTAAAAGAGGAAGGAATTTTGTTGGGTCTGTAGGAAAACTTCTTAAAGGGACACTTCTATCAGAAAGGGGTATTTTGTAAAAACAATATTCATATAAAACAATTTTATTTTTACAATCTTTGTTTTTCTTTCTCATATTAACCTTCTGTTACAGTCTGTACAGAACCTCTTATAGAGATAGGTAATCCATTGTCAGTTTACTATTGCTGTGAGGGGAATTTGTTATCTACAAGGTAATCCTCATTATGATAGTAGGTGTAGAATTGGAAAGATAAAATCTGTCTCTAGTACGTTGCCTTTTTGCATCGCAGGTCCGAAAATGAAGTGGGTAAGTCCACATGAATCAGTCTTATTGTAGCTTGGACCGCGCTGCTTCAAATAGATGTAGCAAACACCACCGAAAAGATCCTTCCGATACTCCAACGGTGCAGGTAAGCACCTACGTGGCAGAGGGCTGCAAGACAATCCTCTCGCTTCCCTCTGTCCGAAACCAAAGAATAGCTGCAATAGTGATCTGATGCCCCTCATGAAGCTTATGCGGCGAAACCCGGTTCGGGTGTTTTATCCTTGATAACTTTTTATACAATGCCTGAACCTGTTTTACCATTGTGAGTATAATAAATTGCATTTGTACTGATTGACAAGAAGGTTCTTCACTATTGCGGCTATTCTTTAGTTTCGGACAGAGGGAAGCTAGAGGATGTCTTGCAGCCCGCTGCCACCTAGGTGCTTACCTGCGCCATTAGAGTATCGGAAGGATCTTTTCGGTGGTGTTTGCTACATCTATTTGAAGCAGCGCGGTCCAAGCTACAATAAGGTGTAGAATTGGGATGCCAGTAAGACAGCTTTAATGTTGTCTTGATAGGCCTATATAAAAATGCTCAAAGAAGATTAGTGTAATTTGTGATTGGCTAATTGAGTCACACACATACCCCAGCTACAGTGATGGCCTGACTGAAAGATAGGTTGTTAATATGTAATAAAAGTTTTTTAATGGAAGTGTCTCTTTACAGCTCCAATATTTGATAGGAAGTTGAAAAGCCATGAACTAGCTGCATGGTCTTTTTTCAAAGATGTGGTTCATGGGTTTCTAGGAAATAGTACAAATATTGCCCACATTTATCAAGAATTAATTTTTTATTTTCTTTTAGTAAACTGAATCAAATCTATTAAAAAGTGCAGGCCTCTTATTAAATTTAGTGTATCTTGGACTGTCCTTAAAGACTGAAAATGAAATCTATACCTCCTAAATTGGCATAGGTTACAGTTAGCTGCATTTTCTGTTATAGGTAATGATTAATCTGTTTAATTTATCAAGTGCTGCTATGTGTTCTCAGCATTTTTCAAAACCTTTTGAGCAGCAACAAAAATTCTAAATATGGCACAAATATGACGTATGCTATGATTTGTGACTTAGATTCTATAGCGAGTGCAGAATATCACATAGCATTCATATTATGCAATATCATCTGAACTTTTTGCTCGTAAAACTTGTCATCTATAAGTGACTAACAAGGTGCACTCTTTCCTCATGACATTCTTTCCATGGAGCACTGCTAAAAGGGACATTGCTAGGGTCTCAAAAGAATCGAGGCGCAAGCCCGAATCTCCCCCTCCCACCTAACACAGTGCTTGGACAGAAGAATACAGTACCACATACCTCTTACATCCAGTGATGTCTCTGATGTAAATGTTCTCTTTCCTCATCTTCTCCATTTAACACAGACAACACATGACAACTAGTGTTGAGTGCGAATATTCGAATCCTGAATTTTAATCGCGAATATCACCACTTCGAGAATTTGCAAATATTTAGAATATAGTATTCTATATTGGTATTCGTGAATAGTGTTGATCGCGAATATTGTAATCGCGAATTTTTACCGTGAATATATTACATTGCTGATTTTCGCAATCAGGTAAATAATGACTGGAGATGACGAATTCTCGAATTTGCAAATTTATGGCGAATATTAGGCCAAAAATTCGCAAAATATCACAAATTCGAATATTGCCTATGCCGCTCATCACTAATGACAACATCTTTCACATTTTGTCTCTGCAGAGTTTACCTCACCATCTTAGATTCCTCTCTTTTCGATCCTCCTCCTGGTGCCTGGTGGTGTTTATTTTGCTGCCTCCCCCAATACCGCGCCCTCTGTGCCCCCCAATGTCCTCAAATACTATTCTGTAGACATAACAGTGCCATATAGTCTCCAAAGTGCTCCCAAAAGTCCCACCAATAGTAATAATCCTCTCCTAGAGTGCTCTCATTAACTGTAGTGCCCCCTACAATGATAATGCTCCTCGAAAGTGTCTCTATAGTATTAGTGCCTTCCATATTGTGCCCAATAAAATTAATTCCCCCACAGAAACCCTAGTAGTAATAATACCCCATAGTGCCCCCAGTAGTATTAAATCTCCCCAAAGTGCTCCTAGTAGTAATAATGACAAATGAAAAATTTGTGATGTGCATTTCTTGCAGGAGTTCAAAGCACAGAGATAGTTGTGTGGCTGGGGTGACTCCCTGGGAAGTCATTGGCTGCCATACAGGGAAATGAGTGCCCCAGTAGCAACAAGGCCCCTCCATAACGCCCCATGTAGATACCCCAGTGGTTCTAGTACCCTACTAGTTAGAATGCCTCCTATTGTGCCCCCAGTAATTTTAATGGCCCCTAATAGTGCCCCAGTAGTTATAATGCCGCTTGTAGAGCCTCCAGTAGTTATTACCCTCCCTTGTAGAGTCTCCAGTAGTGATAATAACCCAATAGTCCCTATAGTTAGACTAGTGCTCCAAATAGTTATACTGCCCTCTCTAGTACTCCCAGTAGATATATTGCCTCCTATAGTGCCCTCATAATTATAATAGACCCCTGTAGTACACACAGTATCTTTAATGCCCACTATAATACCCTCAGTAGGTATAATGCTCTCTAAAGTCCCCCTAGCGGTTATTATGCCTTTTTTTGTGCCCCCAGTAGTTATAATGCAACCCATAGGACCCTCAGTAAGTATAAATCCCCTGTAGTGCCACTAATAGGTAAAATTCCTCCCTCCCCCGTTGTGCCACCAGTAGGTATAATACCTATGTTCTTTTGTGCCCCTAATATTATAGTGCACTCATGTATTGCCTCCAGAACTCTTAGTAACCCCTGCAGTGTCCCCAGTACTTATAGTCCCCCCCCTTGAGTTATAATGCCCCCACATAGTGCCCCAGTAGGTATAATGCCCTGTTAGTATCCCCTGGACTTATAGTACCCCATGTAGTGTTCCCAGGCCTTATAGAGCTCCCTTGTAGTAATAATGCACCCCTCTCCATGGTGCACCCAGTACCATCTTTCCCCAATGCCAGTTTGAAAAAAAAAAAAAAATACCTGACTTTGATTGCTTCCTTGATTGCTACCAAAGTTTCTAGACCCCCTGCAATGATGGGTAATGACTGTTAGTTTTTGTAAAAAAAAAAAAAAGGGCTGCTTATAAATAGGGTTTCTACTTTGTATACACCAATTAAAAACCCATTTTATTCAACTTGAAGGGGTTGTCTCACTTCAGCAAATAGCATTTATTATGGAGAGGAAGTTAATACAAGGCACTTACTAATGTATTGTTATTATCCATATTGCTTTCTTTGCTGGCTGCATTAATTTTCCCATCCCTTTTTTACACATCTTGTTTCCATGGTTAAGAAGACCACCCTGCAATCCAGCAGCGGTGGCCATGCTTGCACATTATAGGAAAAAGCGCTAACCTATGTGCGCTCCCAAGATCCTGGCCACCAGGGAGGCTAGCGCTTCTTCCTATAGTGTTAAAGCATGGCCACCACTGCTGGACTGCACGGTAGTCATAACCATGAAAAGAGCAGTGTATAATGTGATGGAAAAATGAATCATGCCAGCAAAGGAAACAATATGGACAATCACAATACATTAGTAAGTGCCTCTCTCCGTGATAAATGTCACTTGCTGAAGCGAGACAACCCCTTTAAGTGAATTTTTCATTTTCTTTCTTTGTAGCTGTTAAAAGGCCAAAATGGATTTCATATAGTTTTCACTGTAGATATTATATAATATAATAATACATAATGTTAAGTTTAAAAAATCATTTTGTACAGTAAAGAGCTTAATGAATCCATCCCATTGTAAATTTTATTTTTTGTGAACATGCATAGTAAATACACATAGAAGTTTTAGGGGTTCATAGATTATGAGCGTGGGGAGCTGATCACTGGCTAAATCGGTGATGTGCTGTCTATATTGGCATCATTGCTGTGGTCAGTGATTGTCATGAACCTGTGGGAAGCATATCATGTCCTTGCTCTAGCTTAATAAACAGAGACTGTCGATGTGGGAATATAATCACTCATCATTTAAACTCTCATATTTTGTTATATTCTGGTTTCTTGTTTTAGATAGCAAATGAAACCGTTCCAGGAAAGTTAGTCTGGTTGGGAGAGACCAGCTCAGCATATGGTGGAGGATCCCCGGGATTATCAAATACTTATATTGATGGCTTCATGTAAGTAAATCTCTGCCTCCATTACTTTGTGCAACATTTGAGTAATTTAACTTAACAATTAAGTAACCATAATCACCTTCCTACAAAGCTGTAATTTTATGTCTTGTATTAATGTATACAAAAAATGTTAATGTGCCTTTAAATGTAATGATAAGACTTGACTACATTGTTTATGCTAATTGTACCCACAGAGTCTGTGTACCCCCTGGCATATAAAATAACTGCTGGTGAAACATTCTTTCAGTGGCATCACCACTCCTGTGTGGGTTGATGAAGTCAGGAATGGTATCTGTGGACTCTCATACTGCAAGATGTCTTAGACAGAGGGGGCCATAACTGGTGCACTGTGTCTTACTTAACAGTGGATATTGACCTGATGTGATATTGGCCAGAGTGAGTGGAAATTGGTAAACAGTGAGACCTGCTGTGAGACTGAGCAAACATCTGGGCCTAGACAGACACTGAGGAGCACATTGATGGGATGTGAAAGTCAGAGGCTGGGGAGTGACTTGAGTCTCGGGAAAAGTGGAGTCTGCCTGTCTGTGGAGTGCAATAAAGAGAGACAGACCCTGGCAGATAAATCCTCAAAGTCGTTTGGAGATAGAGGAGAACCGCAGAGGCTGTCAAGTCTTACAGACTGTTGTAAGGGCCCCAACCAGTTGATCAATAGGGATGCTTGCCCATGGCCAGACTAAAGGCCAGAGAGACTGGGAGAAAACATTGTGCTGTGAGTAGAGGAAAAAGAGAAAGTGTCTCAATGTGACCACAGGGGCTCAGTGTCTGTAGAAATCCTTGGGAGAAAAGGAGTGTTACAAGTTATATTTGACCCAACATTCTGTCAAACCACCAATAATGAGTTGACCTTCATTCAGGGCCGGTGCAAGGATTTTTGCCGCCCTAGGCAAAAGAAGAGTTTGCCCCCCCCCCCATCTGATCGGAAGGGATCTGGCAGTAGCGCCTCAGCCTTCTCTCTGTTTACCGCAGGCCCAGTGATGTCACGACTTGTATCACTGGCCTGGGTGGGGCTAAGCTTCATTCAAGTGAACACGTCACTGCGCCTGTGGTAAACAGCGAGAGGGCCGAGGCGCTACTGCCAGTGCCACTGCCCTCTCAAACAGCTGATCTGCGGGGGTCCTGGGTGTCAGACCCCTGCCGATCAGATGCTGATGATCTATCCAGAGGATAGATCATCAGTTTAAATAAACTGCAGAACCCCTTTAACGCAAGTTCTCTCTCTCCCCCTCTTGTCATTCTCCCCCCCCCCCCCTTGTCAGCTTTAGTTTCCTGTACCTGGGCAGACTGACAGGAAGTGCACACTGTGTGCGCACTTCAGGTCAGTCCGGCCGGGTACAGGCTACAGATGCTACCTGTACCCGCAGACCATACAGGGCTCGGCCACGCTACAATGAGGGAGTGACGGGAGGGATCATGCTGCGCCCGCGCGGTGCGCCCTCATGGACGCGCCAGCCCGGGCAGTGCTGCAGCCGCCAGAGGCTCAATATAGAGCGTTCGGGCGGCTGCAGCATGAGGGGGGGGCGGCGCTCCTAGCGCCGGCCCTGCCTTCATTTAGAATGTTGTAGGCGCTTTCCAATATGAGTATTCTCTGAGCAGTGCCAAAAGGATATGATCATTTTATAAAGTCCCACCATTCTCAATACCAATGGTGGTCTGATATCACCAGATTCAATCATCAGAGGAAATCCAGTTGAAGGTTTCTTGTAATGTGCATGTAAATGTAATAATTGTATAGTTCTAACTAAAACAGGTGAAGTAAAGCTTTTACCAAATGTATTTCTACCCATAATTCTCCTGTTCTACTTTGCTACATCAAACAGGTGGCTAGACAAGCTGGGAATGTCTGCTAAACTGGGAATTGATGTAGTTATGAGACAGGCCTTGTTTGGTGCTGGGTCTTACAATCTGGTGGATTCTGATTTTGAACCTTTACCTGTAAGTAAATATAGAATAGGTATGTACTGTAGTTGTTTGATGGATATGCAATAAGTTGACCTAGCCATATGTTTTTCATACTGTATTAACCCCTTAGGCTGGGTTCACACGAGCGTGTCCGGATTAGGTCAGGATGCGTTGCGGATGCGTTCAGTGAAAACTGTACGATTTCACAGGCAAAGCCATTCAGTTTTGCCTGCGATTGCGTTCAGTTGTTCAGTTTTTTCCGCGCGGGTGCAATGCGTTTTGATACGTTTTTCACACGCGTGATAAAAAACTGAAGGTTTGAAATTAATGGGTCAGGATTCAGTGCGGGTGCAATGCGTTCACATCACGCATTGCACCCGCGCGGAAAACACGCCCGTGTGAATGCAGCCTTAAGGACCGGGGGTTTTGGGATTTTTGCGTTTTTGTTTTGCGCTCCCTGCCTTCCAAAAGCCATAACATTTTTATATTTCCGCTCACATAGCCATATGACGGCTTATTTTTTGCGGGACAAGTTGTACTTTTTAACGCTACCATTTGTTTTTGCATGTGATGTAGTGGGAAACATGAAAAAAATTCCAAATGGGGTGAAATTGCAAAAAAAAAGCAATTTCACCACAGTTTTACGGGTTTTTAAATTACAACGTTCGATTTGCGATAAAACTGACTGGTTAATTTTATTCTTCAGGTCAGTACGAATCCGGCAATACCTAATATGTATAGTTTTTCTTGCGTTTTGATAGTGAAAAAAAAATTAAAAGTGGGAATTTTTTTATTTTATTTTTTGTCGCCATGTTTTGACCCCTATAACTTTTTGTAATTATGCGTACGGAGCAGTGTAGGGGCTCATTTTTGCAGGGGCAATCTGAACTTTTAATTGATACCATTATGGGGTGCGTATGATGTTTTGATCACTTTTTATTCATTTTTTTAGGAAATGAAGCGTCCAAAAATGGCGAATTAGCCATTTGGACGCTTTCTTTCCATTTTTATGTTTAGCGTATGGTGAATATTTTTAATATTATTATAGTATGGGCGTTTTCGCACATTGCGACACCCATTATGTATAATTTTTTATTTTTTATTAATTTTATTTTCATTTTGGGGAAAGGGGGTGATTTTAATTTTTATATTTTTTTATTTAATTTTTATTTTTAAACCTTTTTTTTTTTTTTACCACTTTCTTATAGTTCCCATAGGGAACTATAAGATGCAATCATCAGATTGCTATTCTCATATATTCCAATGCAATAGCATTGGAATATATGAGAAAATCGCATATTTCCTATGGAGCCTATTACAGTCATAGGCTCCATAGGAATACTGTGTAGTAACCTAGGTTTCATTCACAGAGACCTAGGGTACTACATGCATGCTCCGGCTCCCCTTGTGGCCATCAGGGAGCCGGGCAAACCGAAAGTGAAACTTTCGGTTTGCGCTGATCAGATGCCGTGGTCAGGATTGACCACGGCATCTGAGGGTTAAATGTCCGCGATCGGCATTGCTGCCGGTCGCGGACATGAGCTGCGGGTGTCAGCTTGATGAATCAAGCGTTTACCCGCAGCTCATGCGCCCGCTCCGTGCGGGAGCGGGCGCCATCTTTAAAGTGCGGACGAAGGGCGTACATGTACGCCCTTCGTCCTTAAGGGGTTAAGCAGACCTCAACTCTACAATGTGTTGCATAACGAGTGGGTAGTACTGTGTATGCTATGCGTTACGGTGCTGTAGGTTATATCTAGAGATGTGGGAATTGGTCGGAAGATTCGGGTCCGAATAAATTTGACCCAAATTGAGTGCTCTAATTGCCTTGAAAATTTGTCTATCACACTCGGAGGCCCCCTAGGACTTATAATTTTTCTCTTTTGTTTTTCTCTTATTTTTATAATTTTTCTCTCTCCCATCCCTCCTCCCCTCCCCCTTTCCAGCTCTTTAACACAAAGATAGCATTAGTTACAAACAATATACTCTGCGGGTGATGCATTAAAATATGCTTATTTATACACTTTAACCTGTAGAAGATTTGCAATAGGTTATTGAAAAAAAAATGTGCAATTGCACAACGTATATTGTACACTTATTAACTGCAGAAGATTTGCAACAGGTTTTTTGGGGAAAAAAGGCTGGCTCCTGTACATAAAAACATATTTTTTCTTTAAAAACGGATGTGCAGTACAACACAGTCTAACTAAATATATCTTCCCAATCCCTAACTGTGTCTGAGTCAGAATGGCATCTCTGCTAGGGGCCTTACATAGTTCTTAATAGACCAGTCAATATCCTCCTACTTACCCTCTCAATATCCTCCTACTTATGAGAGATATTTTATTCTTACATTATTTAGCATTTTATGTGCTGTAAAACACTTATTTTTGGAATATTACTAATCTCATTTTATAGTTTTTATAGTATTGTAAAAACAGAATATGTATAATCGCATAAAATATTTCCATTAGGATTACTGGTTGTCACTGGTATTTAAGAACCTGGTTGGATCCATCGTTTTGAGTGCAAGTTTCAGGAGTAAGAATGTAAAAAACATTAGGATTTATCTTCATTGCACTAATATTAACAAGTAAGTATATTGCTGTTTTCTATATCTCTCTACTAAGTTTTTTTTATCTATTATTTTAAAATGCCATTAAATTAATTCCAGGGCGCTGTCTGTAGTGCATGAAATACAAAGGGTTTAGGTATATAACAGTAGCCGATACAAACATCAAGTACTATAAACATGAGAAACATAAGCTTACTGAGTGACAGAGAGAGGGCCCTGCTCATGAGGATGTCAGGCCCCCAAATACACTATACTGAATCTGCCATTTTCAGCAGGAGCGGTCAACGGTCTAACATGTATGGGGAGGGAAGAATCGGGTGCTTTCAATGTCTGATCCTTAAGCTGCTGCTAGAGGTGTTCTCTCCATTGAAAACATACACACACTCAGTCAAGTGCATATGTGTATTGGTGAGTCAGGGGACTTAGCTGTGAGCCGAATTGTGTATGGAGGAGTCGGGAGAAAAAGCTGTCGGCTGTCCGACCGTTATTGAAGGTGTGTGGACACCTTTGCAATCTACTAATAATTATATATCCAGATATATCCATTTTATAAATCTAGCTAATCTTTCTCTATAACCTTCTGTATCTATACCTCATATTTTTACATAGCTATCATAAGAGCCAAATAAGCTACCCATTTACTTTTTAAACCTGCCCAGTTGCCTTGGGAATGGATGACAAAACTTGAGCCAGACTAAAACTGGATTTTAGTTAGTGGATGTTAGATATCGCTTTTACTATTGCCTGCCTTGTAGTTTGTTATACTACTGTATATTTGTCAGCATGAATTAAAGGGGTTGTCCAGTTTTTTACAACTGAAGGTCTATCACTATCCAATCAACAGGGGTCTGACACTCTGTACCCACACTGATAAGCTTCACTGCCAGAACTGCACAGCTCCATCTACCATGCAGTGGGCAGAGCTGGTGACTGCAGCATAGCTCATATTGAGGTTAATGGGAGCAGCACCGTGGTAGCCAGCTGCATCCACTACAAAACAGACAGAGCAGCATAGATACACTGAAACACCTGGAGTGTGGGTTGTCGAACTCTAATTTTTCAGACAGTGATGGCATATTCTGAGGATAGGCCATCATTTGTAAAAAGTTGCACAATCCATTTAACGTAAGCATTACTTGCATAGCACGTTGTACTGTAACTTACCTTATTTTATTTTCACTGGCTCAGCCCGAAGTACAAAGTAGGAGATGTTACACTGTTTGCCATGAACTTGAACAGCTACTCTCAGGAAATTCAGTTGCCAAGCATTCTGTCTGGAAAGTTTGTGGATGAATATCTTCTTTTACCTGGAGAAGGAGGACTACTTTCTCAGTAAGTTCCATGACCAAGTGATGTTAAACTGCAAACTCAGCTAAATAGTACTTACTATCATTCCAGTAAGGGTTGGTTTGGAGTTCCTTGGGCCCACCACCATCAGTCTGTGCAGAACATTTACACGTCCACTCCCTAATTTCACTGCGTTAGAAATAGACATTAGTGAAAATGATTGCCTCTAAAGTCAGCTCAAAGTTGAATAGTTTTCTGCTGGACCATAAAAGGCCCAGTATATTAGGGGTACACTGTTATATCAGAGCCTGGGCCTACTAGGGTTCTACTGGCCCACTAGAGTACCAGATGATCCTAGGCCTACTGGGCTGATTCCAGTTGTAAGAGCCATACTGTTATGGGCTCCTACTATATGCATGTACCGTTGTATTAAGAATTATTCAACCCCCAATGCTGTAAAGGGTTTTAGGGAATTTAGTAATGTAATTGTTACCCTGGGTTCAGACCTGAGCGTTCTAGAAACGCGCGTTTTACGCGCGTTTTTGTCGCGCGTATTTCAGCGCGTTTTTGCAAATAGTAAACGCGCGTAAAACGCGCGTTCTTGTGATTGACTACTGTGGTGTCAATCACAAAACGCGCGTCAAACGCCCCAAAAGAAGCTCAAGTACTTGTTTATGCGTTGGGCGTTTTACAGCGCGTTCAAACGCGCTGTAAAACGCTCAAGTGTGAACCACTCCCATAGGGATGCATTGGTTTTAATCTGTTGAGCGTTTTACAGCGCGTTTGAACGCGCTGTAAAACGCTCAGGTGTGAACCCAGGGTTAAAGACTACCACTCTTACCCTGGGTTCAGACCTGAGCGTTCCAAAAACGCGCGCTTTACGCGCGTTTTTGGCGCTAGCGTTTCTGCGCGTTTTGCAAATAGGAAACGCGCGTTCGTACGCGCGTTCTTGTGATTGACTACTGTGGTGTCAATCACAAAACGCGCGTCAAACGCCCCAAAAGAAGCTCAAGTACTTGTTTATGCGTTGGGCGTTTACAGCGCGTTCAAACGCGCTGTAAAACGCTCAAGTGTGAACCACTCCCATAGGGATGCATTGGTTTTAATCTGTTGAGCGTTTTACAGCGCGTTTGAACGCGCTGTAAAACGCTCAGGTGTGAACCCAGGGTTAAGAACAGAGGTTCATTCAAGTGTTTTCGGTCAGGTATTGAAAACACCTCTGGATGTCAAGGAGCAGCAATCAAGCATAATAAGCACCAATTAGGCAGATGTAAAATGACTGTGATACTCAGCTTCTTCTAGACATTTACTGGTGTGTTTACAGACATGGTGAAGTCAAGAGAATAGTCCAGGAAGACAAGAGAAGAGGTGATGTCTCTTCAAAGGAAGGGCAATGGCTATAAGAAGATTGCAAAGATGTTAAACATACCAAGAGACACCATAGGAAGCATCATTCGCAAATTCAAGGCAAAGGGCGCTGTTGAAATGCTACCTGGTCGTGGCAGAAAGAAGATGCTGACTTCGACTTCTGTGCGCTACCTGAAGCGAAAAGTGGAGAAAAGTCCCCGTGTGACTGCTGAGGAACTGAAAAAAGATTTGTCAGATGCGGGTACTGAAGTTTCAGCTCAGACAATAAGGCGCACACTGCGTAATGAAGGCCTGCATGCCAGAACTCCCAGGCGCACCCCCTTGCTGTCTCCAAAGAATAAGAAGAGTCGACTGCAGTATGCCAAAAGTCATGTGGACAAACCACAAAAGTTTTGGGATAGTGTTCTGTGGACTGATGAAACAAAATTAGAACTGTTTGGGCCCATGGATCAACGCTATGTTTGGAGGAGGAAGAACAAGGCCTATGAAGAAAAGAACACCTTGCCTACTGTGAAGCATGGCGGGGGTCAATCATGCTTGGGGCTGTTTTGCTTCTACAGGTACAGGGAAGCTTCAGCGTGTGCAAGGTACCATGAATTCTCTTCAGTACCAGGAGATATTGGATGAAAATGTGATGCAGTCCGTCACAAACCTGAGGCTTGGGAGACGTTGGACCTTTCAACAGGACAATGATCCCAAGCATACCTCCAAGTCCACTAGAGCATGGTTGCAGATTAAAGGCTGGAACATTTTGAAGTGGCCATCGCAGTCACCAGACTTAAATCCGATTGAGAACCTCTGGTGGGAGTTAAAGAAAGCAGTTGCAGCGCGCAAGCCTAAGAATGTGACTGAACTGGAGGCTTTTGCCCATGAAGAATGGGCGAAGATACCCGTAGATCGCTGCAGGACACTTGTGTCAAGCTATGCTTTACGTTTAAAAGCTGTTATAACTGGAAAAGGATGTTGTACTAAGTACTAAGATTGAATGTCACTTGGGGGTTGAATAAAACTGATAATGATGTGAGCACAGAAAAGACATTTGTGGTTATTTCATTATAAATGTTATGTTATATTTGTCTGACTTACAAGTGCCTCTTTGATTTAATTGTAAACAAGATGACTGAAATGATCAAAATCAATGTCAAACTGGCCAAAAGACTCAATTTCAGTGGGGGTTGAATAATTTTGAACACAACTGTATTGCACACAGAGGTTTTTCCTGACTGACTCAGAGTCCATGGGAAAACAACTTGTGGCGTGTTCTTTACAGAGGTATTTTCTTCTATAAGTATTGTTACTAGCTGTTCTGTCTTCATACACGTTCACACAGTGTGCAGTCTGACATTCAGAATAAACCATTCCTGTCTTCCAAATAAGAGGACTGTTCTTTGTAGTGTAACTTGTTTATTGGTAAAACAGGGTTGTTTGATAAAACTACAAGAATACAAATAGCAAGTATAAAATATAGATAGCATGTACTATAACATTTGCATTAACGCTGAAGCACATGGTAAAATGGCTGCCTGTACATAAGATTACATGTCTATCTAACGGTAGTAACAACTCCCTGAGTAACAATTTCAACTAGCTGAACAGCTCTGCATAACACAATATCCCTGAAACAAAGGTAGATCTCTCACCAGATATGCATTAACAAGGATGGTGAAGTTTAAAAAGGTGATATGCAAAAGTATAGCTCTGTTCATGTGTCCTGGAGGCTTCTCTTTCCTAGGATGCTTTGCACTCACACAATGCAGTGCACCACTCACAATGCAGTAGTCTTTGTTACTGGAAAAACAAAGTGTATTACAACTTAAGTTATCACTGCTAGATGGTGCTATAACCACACTAACCACTTCAGGAATACCATGACTCTGGCAGAATGAACTACAATCATTTTCTAACCCTGCTGGGCAGAACACTATCTAAGAATGCGTTGCCTTGTGGGGACAACATACAGCAGCCATTGAAGTGCTTTACTGGTCTGTAATAAAGAGAATGGACAAACAAGTGTACAGGAAGGAGCTGTCCTATAGAAGTGAATGAGACGGCTTTTTGTAATTATACCTGCTCTTCAACCAGCTGATCTGCGGGGGTGCCAGGTGTCGGACTCCCGCCAATCTAAAAATAATGACCTATCCCGAAAATATCTTTGAAAACCCCTTTAACTGATCAACTCTTTGTCACAAGAAGTGCAAGGCCCATCGCTCAAAGCTAGCTCAAATAGCAGCTAATGGCAAAACACAAAAATAAAAATGAAGACCTTTATTCTCAGGTATTATAGTCATGGTGTAGGATACAGTACACATATTTGGTATTATATATGGGAATGAAAGGATTATTTTTTTTATTTGTATGAAATGTATGAATTTGTTTTAAACAGCAAATGAGGATGAAGAAAGTTTGAATTTTATACTATATTTCTGCCCAGATTCCACCTTTCATTTTTCAAAGGAGCTCTGAAAAATGAAAGGTGAAATCTGACTGGTTGCTATGGGCAACTAAGCCAGTGGTACTTTACACCAGTTTTGATAAATCTCAACCCGGGTTCCTATTTTGGTACTAAAAAAAAGCATATTCGTTGCCATACAAAAAAATATATATCAGAAAAATAATAAAATTAGAAAGTATGTTTTGAAAAGATGAAATGTTGATGTGGAGATTGGCACCAAAGACCCAGGTAATGAAGGGGTTGGTAAAATCATCCTGTATTATATTACTATATCTATTGTCAGTTGATACCTTTTCATTGGAATGGCTGAAGCTGTTATTTCTCCTCTTCACTTAGAACCGTGTTGCTGAATGGCCAAGTTTTAAGGATGCTGGATGACAAAACATTGCCAGATTTGAATGGAAAGCAGTTGGATCCAGGCTCTCATCTTCTTCTCCCTTCTACGAGTTTTGGATTTTTTGTTGTAAAAAGTGCTATGGCCAGTGCTTGCCTATGATTTCTGAGAAAAATGACTGGTTTCTATATGAATATCTACAGTTTTATGTACTTTATTCGATTAATAAACTCCTTTTTTTTTTCATTTTGTTAAGCCCATTGTGCTGCTAGAATTGAAATTGAAAATCAATACCAGATTTATTTCTGCATTTGTGTCACACTTAAATTGGTTGTCTGGCCTTTACAAAGTGATGGTCATCAATGGCTTATCGGCAGGTGTCCAACAACCCCTACCCCGCTGATAAGATGTTCAGGTATATCTCCATCACCGGAACTCGGCACCTGAACTACTCAGCTCTGTCAACCTTGTAGTGAACAGAGATTGTCACTGCAGTTCAGCACAATGAGAGCAGCTCTATACAGTAGTAACGAGCTCCCTCCACTACAAGGTTAACGGAACAGTGTGGTTCCTTCACAGACTTCCAGCAATGGAGCTACACCCGAACAGTTGATTGGCACGGGTCCTGGATGTCAGACCCCTGCTGATCAGCTAGTCATGGCCCATCCTGTTAATAGGCTTTACTTAGTAAAGGCCATACAACCCCTTTAATTGTGACTTTTTCCATTATCTTATACTGTCATAATTGGGACCTAACCTGGGTAAGGTTAATTTACACGTTTTATTACAAATGCCTAGCAAGGCAATAAACCTATCTTGACCCAGCTCTAAATTAAGACTTCATTTTTATTATTAATTTAAAATAAAAAATATGAATGTGTGCAATTCTATTAGTGAGCCAAAAAAACTAAAAGGATTAAAATTACAGTTGCCACTCCACTGGTGATGTAAATACTAATCAACGGGAGGGTGAGGAGACGTGCACTATCTCCCACCTTATTAATCCGAATGCACAGTATACCGTGTCACTAATTACAGGATCTATTGCTGTCCAAGTGAGGATACCAGAAAAAACCCTGATAATTGGTGTATAGAATGCGTTGAGAAATGCTGAATCCAGCCAATACACGACTGTGAGGTGGGAGCGCGTATAAGTTCAACCACTATCACATTTGCACACCAGGCAATTGCCTATGCTTGCAAACTGGCAGACAACGTCTGAGAACTAGCCCTGCAATCAGTGATAACCACAGCTTGATGCCGTGGCTATCTAGACCGCATTACACATCTAAGTATTAGAGCATAGTCCAACCGGACTATTCACAATTATTCGCCAGTGGAGTCCAGAACTGAATTTAAAAACTAAAACTGCCCCCGACATGTTTTGCCAGACTTCTGGCTTCTTCAGGGGTAAATGGCTGCCCACGGTATACTGTGCATTCGGATTAATAAGGTGGGAGATAGTGCATGTGTACCATCCCCAAGTCAGAGCAATGTATGGAACTAACCTGGGGAATGCCAGTGATGGAGAGGCCGGCACGCTGTTCCTCTGGGGCACTCTCTGGGTTCTTGCGGGACACAGCCAGGTGGAATGTGAGGTGCCCTTGGTGTTGTAGTTTAACGTGCCTATGGCTGGGTCCCTGAGGTGTCGTGACGCCAGTGCCAGTAAACGGTGGCACACCGTATTTATAGTAGGAATAACAGAGGTGCAGACTTGTAACTTGAAAACAGAATTCCAACTTTACTGAAAACCGTGGAAAATACAGCAGGCAACCTCTTAACACAGTCCTTGTTGCAGAAAATAGACGTTTGTACAGTCGCAGTTACAGCAGGCTTACATCCAGCAAGGTATAACAGAGGGTAAAATAACAGGACTTAGAATTGCAGGTGAACCTTACTTTCTTCCTGACTTGTCCTGACTGGAATTGATGCTTCAAGGCCCCAATGCCCTACTTCTGGCTTATATCCTTGAATCTCCAGTTGACAGTGTACCTCCTCTTGACATTTAGTACCTCTTGCTCTAGGGATTGCCTCTGCTTGATTTCTGCTGACTTGCTCAGGCCTGAGACATGTGGCCTACACAGACTCCAGGGTCTGCACTCCTTCCCAGGCCCAGGGCCTGGTGTAGACCTCACAGGCTCATGGCCTGGAGTAGACTGAGCTGAGCTGTCTGACTGAGCTTTCTTTCCCTGACTGGGCCTTATATAGACTAGGGCTACCTAGCTCCCTCTAGTGACTAGAGCTGGAATTACATCCCTAGCCGGCCTGCACATAGCACATTTCACAGTAACAGGGAATTTTACCTGAAAGAGACAAAAGAAAACATGCAGGGATACATACATATCAGTAATCAATTCCATCTGCATTGACAATTATGATCAGGTCCAGCTGGTTGACGGAGAAGTGCGGTGACAAGGGGCGTCGTTCTCTTTCTTCAGGATAAGGAATGGAACTGGGGCGCTGACCTGGCACAGCGGATGTTAGGGAATACCAGGATAGTCCATGACAATGAATGAGTCCATAAAAGCGATATCTCAGAGGCTCGCACATAGGGAGTCCATCTCTGGGCACATAGACTTGAATAAAAATATATCTTGAGTAATAAATACGGTCAGCAGCACATACATAAAATGACAATACAGGACTCTGACAATACCAGGGCCATGTTATCCTGGCAAGTCCTGCGTATTATTAAAGTGCTGACATAAAAGCCCTTTTCAACCTGAAATGGGGGTTAAAGGGGATAAAGTGCAAATAAAAGCACAACTTGGAATTAAGAAAGTACTTGACACCAAAATGGTAGCAGCAGGCAGGATGTCCCGGAACAGAAAGAGGCAGGCTGGGAGCAGTGGTTCCACAGTGGCAACTTATCTTCACAAACATGCCACCGGCCGTGGGGAACTGGCAGCAAGCTCTACCAGCCTGGCAAACTTAAAGGAACAGTTCCTGCAACATGTATGATGTCCCTGTGAGGATGAGCAAAAATGGCCTAGCAGGCCTGCTCACAGGTACGTATCAAATGAACCCTGTTCATCAGAGGTAGTGCAGCCCTGTGCTGCTGGTAGTCTGGGCCATGCACCAGGGCCACTTGGAGGGAGTGCCCACCAAAGAGAATGGGCTGGAAACATCACCGGTATTGGGCCTACCCACCTCACTGGCCCGCTGGGTTGCGGACACATAGGAGCTGCTGGTCTTGGGACACGGGCCGGCGCTGGGGTAGACACTTCCTCTGGCCGGGACATAACGCTCCCGTCAAGGCCGACTCGGCTCCTGGCATAAGTCAATTTATCCGCTTTTACACGGACCTTGGGTGGCTCAGCGTTAGCGGTAGGACCTGGTACTACGGGTTCAGGATGCACAGGGGGCACAGGTAACTCACCACCGCTGGACTGCTGCGCTGCCTTCTTAGACTCTGTCACTTGCCGCAGGCCATCCAGGTAAGCCTGTAAGGAGCGATCCGCTCCTCCAGGGCGGAGATCTCACTGCTGGATTCCGGCACACTTGCAGCAGGCTCAGATGAGGTTCTATCATGGCGGTTCTTCCGCAGGTCATCCATCGCTTCACTGAACTGGGCCATCCGCGCCCGATCAGCGGCTGTCTTCTCTCGTCGCGGCAGCTCTGGAGAGGGATAAGGACTGGGAGGCTTGTCCAGGATCGTTGGCTGCCAGAAGATGTTCGGGCCGAGAAAGGAACTCTTCTCCTGGTATGTATTCCGGATGGGTCCCGGCGGGTCCTCTGCCTCCACCGGATCTTCTGTTTCTTCCCAGTCCTCCGGTACGGGTCCTGGACGGGTCACCGCAGTGGCATATGGGCCTCGCAGGCCCTCTGCGGGAGTGAACTCCACTTTCTCTCCGACCGCTAGATTATGCAGTCGCCCGGGAGATAGCTGCGCTTGACGGACCGGCGATTTACGTAATAGTCCCGGTTGGTGCCGGTTTCTTGGATGAATCCAAATCCTCTGACCTTGTCAAACTCCAGTACCACTCCGGTGCGGCGTTCGAGCTGGGGCTTGCTGTCCCTGGAATCCTCATAGATCCGCTTGGTGACTTCCTCGAAGTATTTCTTCTGAGTGGTGGTTTTTAAAGTTGCCGCCACTCGGATCTCGGCCATCAGGGCCGACCACGCGGGTTCCGCGGGAGGAAGCCTTCTCGCTGCGGGTGGAAACGGCAGGGCTCGGCTTGTGGCCATGGACAGGTCTGGGCCATGTCGCTGGGAGTATACGCTGGGGCGCAGGGCGCTCCTTAGTTGCTCCTGGGGTCGCCTCCATTGCACCAACTACGGCTCCGGATCCCTCTGACATTACAGGTAGGAAGCCCCGTAGCAGGGTGAGCCACTGTTCCTGCAGGCTCCACCCCGTCGTTTCTTGCACGCCCCCTAGGTATTCCAGTATAGGGTAGGCGGTGTCCACATTATAATCCTCAAAGGAAGGCGTTACCTCCAGGTCGTCTTCTCCTCCCTCTTGGAGGGTTTTGGCGCCAAATTTTCGCGCCACTGAGGACAGTGATGGCGCAAGAAGAAGTCCAATGGCGCCGGCGGCCATCTTGGACGCCATGATGCATCAATTCAATGACAGCAAGCAGTGGTAGTAAAACAGCATAAAAGTCCACAAAAATGCACTTTGAAGTGGCGATTTTCTTCCTCTTGATAGCGCAACACTGCACAGCGCTTTTTAGAGGTTTTTGGGACACTTTTCTGTACGTTTTAGGTCCACAAAGTTTACTTCAAATAAATAGGAGTTTTGTCACTTGGCAAACTGGTTAAGGCACAAAGTTCACGTTTTTGCTCACAGTCTGTAAAACGTGCGTATCCTGTTCGTGACGCCAAAATGTAGCATCCCCAAGTCAGAGCAATGTATGGAACTAACCTGGGGAATGCCAGTGATGGAGAGGCCGGCACGCTGTTCCTCTGGGGCACTCTCTGGGTTCTTGCGGGACACAGCCAGGTGGAATGTGAGGTGCCCTTGGTGTTGTAGTTTAACGTGCCTATGGCTGGGTCCCTGAGGTGTCGTGATGCCAGTGCCAGTAAACGGTGGCACACCGTATTTATAGTAGGAATAACAGAGGTGCAGACTTGTAACTTGAAAACAGAATTCCAACTTTACTGAAAACCGTGGAAAATACAGCAGGCAACCTCTTAACACAGTCCTTGTTGCAGAAAATAGACGTTTGTACAGTCGCAGTTACAGCAGGCTTACATCCAGCAAGGTATAACAGAGGGTAAAATAACAGGACTTAGAATTGCAGGTGAACCTTACTTTCTTCCTGACTTGTCCTGACTGGAATTGATGCTTCAAGGCCCCAATGCCCTACTTCTGGCTTATATCCTTGAATCTCCAGTTGACAGTGTACCTCCTCTTGACATTTAGTACCTCTTGCTCTAGGGATTGCCTCTGCTTGATTTCTGCTGACTTGCTCAGGCCTGAGACATGTGGCCTACACAGACTCCAGGGTCTGCACTCCTTCCCAGGCCCAGGGCCTGGTGTAGACCTCACAGGCTCATGGCCTGGAGTAGACTGAGCTGAGCTGTCTGACTGAGCTTTCTTTCCCTGACTGGGCCTTATATAGACTAGGGCTACCTAGCTCCCTCTAGTGACTAGAGCTGGAATTACATCCCTAGCCGGCCTGCACATAGCACATTTCACAGTAACAGGGAATTAAATACAATAAATTACATTGCATGGTACAAATAGGACCTTTACCAGCCTCCCCATAAATGAGAGGAGCGACAGCAGCCAAGTGACCCTTCTGTAGTGACGGGCAGTACAACTCCCGTACACTACACATGTCTCCTCACCCTCCCATTGATTAGTATTTACATCACCAGTGGAGTGGCAACTGTAATTTTAATCCTTTTTGTTTTTTTGGCTCACTAATAGAATTGCACACATAAATTTTTTTTATTTTAAATTAATAATAAAAGTAAAGTCTTAATTTAGACCTGGGTCAAGATAGGTTTATTGCCTTGCTAGGCATTTGTAATAAAAAGTTTTTCCATTATCTATTATTTTTCTTAGTCACAACTGGACCACAGGTCATGAAAGGGTCCAAAACCCTCTTTCACCAAAGGAAATGTCTATATAGTGCGTATAAGCTGCACACTCAGGTACAGATTTTGCATTGGAGCTGATTGGCATGTTAGAACTTTGCATTATATGTTACAGAATATTAAGACATCGACTTGTAATCTTCTTCTTTTTTAACTATTTGAATGCTACATATTTTACTATGGCACATATATTTGTTTGCGTTTCTTTGCCCAAATTAGTAGCTAGGAATCCTTGATGGAAAATATGGTTCTTTTCACCAGTGCACTACTATTTGCTCTTATGCATCAAATCAGCATAAGTGTTGCCCATAGAGAGCTAGGCACTTGTATTGATTCTTGAGGCCTACTGACAAGTGTTTAATTTATAAAAAAAATCTGCAATATTGTAATGCTTATTCAGTAGTAATTCAATTGATTTTAAACTTGGGCCATGTGTTTGTTGCCATGTTTGTGTATCTGACGCCAGTGCAATACGTAAAAATGTGAAGGTTTTAAGCTATCTTTGAGATACATGTTTCCTCAGGAGTCACCCATCCCTGGATATTTCCATTCCCAATTTTGTGAAGAAGGGAATCAGTAGATTACCATTTAACTCTTTTGCGCAACAAAAAGTTAGATACACCCCTACATGAATGCATTTTTATTGTGACATCCATAGCGCCCATTCAGACTGTTGGTGTGGGTTATTAGTGGTCAATCTAGGACATTGAAATATAAATAAACCCTATATCTTGTTTCGGTTCTTTAAAAACTGAAATGGGTTTTCCAGGACTAGAATAGGCCAACGATATTTGGATCAGTGGGGGTCTGACCCCCAGCACCCGGCCTCCATATTAGCGGACTTAAAGGAAGAATGCCATATCCTCTTCATTATTTACGTGGAACAACTCTGTACTTTTAGTAGTGGCTGTGCCAGGTATTGCAGATGTTAGGAATATTCATTTCTTCCCCTCTTATTGGTACCCCTGGTACTAGACTTCGGTATTCAGCTTGATTTGATTCTTATCTGGCCAGGAGAGCGGCATTCACACAGGACACAATTAGATGTTGTGCAAAGCCACTCTGACTTGTTTATTGCTTCCATGAGACGTATATAGTCGTAGTCCAATGACATGATGTTTAAGTTATCCAATCATAGAGTAACACGAGTCTTAGCAACACATTTGTTATCTTATCTTTAGAGTCAAAGCTATATGTCAGCAAAATAGTTTTTCGAGAACTCTTTCACCTCCGTGTCCCTGATATACTAATGTATATAGACCTTGGACTGCAATATAAACGTATTACAGCTACATTACAGTCCAAAGTCCACTCCACACAAGCAGCAAGCGCCATCCACACTAAAGTATAGATGAAACTCAAAAGCCCATACAAAATAGATCAGTAATAGAACCCTTCAGCAGATAACAGCAGCTCAGTGTCATCCATGTGAATAGTAATGAGTTGTAATATCAGATGCAGCCACTATCAAAATCGTAAAACTGTGCCTGGTAAACAATGAAGGGGACCCTTCAGTCAGTTGATTGTAGGGATGCTGAGAGTTGGAAGCCCACAATATGATATTGATGGCCATAACGGTTTGTAGTATTCACTTTTAAGAGATCTCCGGCCCATAGATATTGATGACCTATCCCTATCAGTGGGGGTGAGACTCATGGCACTCAACTGAATTAGTGAACTATTCATATGAATAGGAGCTGAGCTGCAGGACCGGGCGAGTACTCTACACAGAGAACAGAACTGTGCTTTTGGCTGCATCCTCTGTATTGGTTATGACCTGACAGCTGCTAAAAACAGCTGATCAGTGGGGGTGCCAGGTGCTGGACCCTCACTGATCTGATATTGATGACCCATCCTAAGGTGTCATCCATATTAAGAGCCTGAAACCCCCTTTTAATACCCTCATAAATAGAAGGCAAATTCACTGTAAATACTGTAAAGGTGCGCCATAGGGTAAGTACGTCTAGTGGAGTGTTTCTCATCTCCAGTTCTCAGGACCCACCTGCCGGTCATGTTTTAGGATTTCCTTAGTCCTGAGTAGGTGATGTAATTATTGTTAATGCATCAGGACTTACCTCAGGTTCTTATTCTGTGGGATATTCACAAATCATGACCGGTAGGTGGGTCCTGAGGACTGGAGTTGAGAAACACTGGTCTAGTGCAATACGATTAAAAAAAAGGCTCTTGATTGGAGACTCACCTTGTAGAGTTGTGCTAGCATAGGCACCACCCTATTGTAGACATGTATGGGTGATGATCCCCAAGGATTATCTGGTATGCAACCATTGTCAAAATGGAGGTGCAAAAACTCTCAATGAAGAGTAAGTACAGATAAATAAAAGGACTCCTTGGCGCAAAAAAACAGAGGATCACGATGTGATCAGGTACTTCTTGTTTATTCAGAGTAGTAAAAACAACGGCAGCAAATGAACCTATACATATATTTACTTGCGTTAAACGGCAAATTGTTTATAATGAAAATGTATGGGTTCTCAGCTGATTATAAAAATGCAACATTTCTATCATGTGTTTATTTGTAAGGAGTTTTGCTCTAAAAGTTATTTTCTGAAATTGTTCAGTGTTTTTCTTCTATGTCTACAAATATTCAATTTAAACTTATATTTTAAATTCCAGACCCCAGAAAACACTGCATATGTATATAACTTCCTTATCTACTTAAAGATATGGGAGAAGTGCTGAGCCATACAATAGTTACCTAGCAGTACAATATAATACTTTAATAATACTGCTATGCAGTGCCAGCCAGATAGAAAAGATATAAGTTGTCTAATACCACCAGGCTTCAATACAGTTGCAAGAAAAAGAAAGTGAACATTTTAGAAAACAAGTGTTCATTGCTAGAAAAACTCCCACCAGAATGGTATACATAGAAGGATACCATGAAAGAAGCTGCTGCAGTCAATGTTGACTACATTGCTGAGGTGGCCATTATATTTCACTATGCTTCTAGGGAATTGTTTTATGGACCGGTGACGCACAAGAAGTACTTTTAGGTACAAATGCAGAACACTGGAGGGATGGGGGATGTATGAAGACTGGCATTGGTTCCACTAGTCTTAAAGGGGTTGTCTCATCTCATACACTGGTGGCAGGGGAGTAGCTAAAGGCTCATGGGTCCTTGTGCAAGAGTTAAGCTTGGGCCTCCCATCCCTCGGTGCTATGTGGCACATAGCCTTTGTGTTACCTGAGGCAAAATTGAAATGTCTTGACTAGGGATGAGCGAATCGACTTTGGATGCTTCATCCGAAGTAGATTTGCATAAAACTTTGTTTGAATACTGTACAAAGCAAGTGATCCGTACAGTATTAGAATGTATTGGCTCCGAAGAGCCGAAGTTATTACCTCGGGAAGTCTGGCGAGACTTCAGGTAATAACTTCGTAAATTAATTTCTACTGTAAAAAACCTTGGTACTAAACTCGGGTTCAGTTCCAAGTTGCCACCTGGACAGTATTCTAGCGAAGTTTTATGCGAATCGACTTCGGATAAAGCATCCAAAGTCGATTTGCTGATCCCTAGTCTTGACCTAACCCCTTCCCTCCAGCCAGAGGGGTAACTTGACCAGCATGCACTTTCTATAATACCGGTGTCTTCACCACAAGCTGAACACCACAAGGTTCTTTAGGCCCCCTCAGGCTCCTGGGCTTAGTAGCGACTGCTACCTCTGCACCCCATATAGCTACGCCCCTGATTGGTGGCATATTGCTAGGATATGCCATTAATGTCAAATAGGTGCGGGTGTCACCTCTGGAACCCGCTCCTATCTCCAGAATGGGTCCTCCAAAGTGAATGACGGTCCACCACTCAAATGTGTCCACCCTCCATTTGCTTCTACGGTAGTCCCAAAAATCGAGTGCTGACTTGGCTTTTTCCAGTTTTCCCATAGAGATTAATCGAGAGGTGGTGGTGCATGCGCAGTGTACTCTCTATTCACTTCTATGGTAGTTTCAAAAATAACTGGGAACACTTGCTTGGCTATTTACAGAATTCCCATTAAAGTGAATGGAGAGCATGCACACATGTGCTCTCCACTTTCATTTACTTTGGTGTGCCCTTTTGGGACAATCACCTATCTGACATTGGTGGCATATCCTAGCATTATTCCGCCAATGTATGAGATGACACAACCCCTTTAATAGCATGCCAAGCTGGCATACGATGTACAAGAATTATTAACAGTTATGGCTCCTGGAAGGCGGGGAATAAAAAAAATACACTGAAAATGACCATCAGAAAGTGGTTAATGAATTTATCCAGAATTTATAAAAGTTGGAAATCTAACCTCTTTCCGACTTCTGTACAGCGGAAGTTGGGTCTTAAAAGATAGTGTCTACTCAGTCAGAAGCTGAGTGGGCGGCATAGCTGTGATCAGAGTCTGTGATCAGTGACAATGCCCATCACGGACTTGAACCCTTCATGTCATGGTCAATTGCAACCACAGCATCTGAGCGATAATTTTTTCCTGGAGGGCAGAACTGAACTGAACTGAATGGCTCCCCTGTGCGAAGATCATGGGAGCTGTTAGGTTGCGATGGCAGCGTTGAGCCTTCTGAAGACTCCAAGGTCTGTCATAGAGAAGTTACTTTCAAGCCCTGCCCGTTTCAGGGCTTGATAGGAACCTAGTGATTTTCTAATAGACTGCAGTGGAATTGTAAATCCCGGCAGTCTACAGGAGATGAACACACGTTAGGGGAAGTTTAAAAAGAGTTTAGCATACATACATACATTGTCATTGTCTTGTTTATTGCACTGCTGATGACATCATCAGGAAGGTTGTCAGGGACATGAGCTGGTGGATCCTGTGTACTGCATTAATGCATGTGACGACTTCATAGAAGTAGTGACATCATATGATAGTGATCTCAAATGAGCACCTTTTAAAGGGTTGCTCAGGATTTTTTTTAAATGGCTCTCCCCATCCCATTCTCTTAGTGGGATTGCAGCGACTCAGAAAAGGAGAGGACAGGAGGTAATGGTGGTGGCAAGGATAGGAATAGTAATAGTCATGGTAGCAGTCCTCACTCTGATGCTCTTTGGGCCATGCAGTGATGAGAGGGGTGTAAGGTGGGGTGCCCTTGGTGTTGGTAGATTTTGGGGTGTAAGGCAGGGCTCCCTCAGAGTGCCGGGATAGAGTAATGATGCGACTGTACAAAGTGGTGATGCAAGACAACGACGAGGCTGGATTTAGGGGTTACCAGTCCACTGTATTTTACTAAAGCAATTTAGGCAGATGATACACACAGGCACCTGCAGAAAAATCTTATGCCACTAAAGTCAGCCACAAAACCTGAATTGAGCAGTGGGGCGTAAGGAAGTATAGCTCTCTTCAAAGGTCCCGGAGGGGAGGAGAAACATTTAAAAAAAATCCCGAACAGCACATTTAACCCCTTCCCAAACTCTGCCATACATGTATGGCAGATGTCAGGCCCGCTCAGGAACTTAAAAATGAAGAATAAAAAAAATAAAGATCATTAGTATCGCCATGTCTCAAAACAACCAAACTATTAAAAGTATTTATCCTGTACGGCGAATAATAAAAAAATGGAAGATTTGCTGTTTTTTTATCGCTTTATTTCCCCCAAATTAATTGAATAAAAAGTGATCAAATGTCATACACACCACCACAAAAAAATTGCCCTCACAAAGCTATGTAGATGTAAATATAAAAATGTTATCAGGGACAGAATATGGAAATGCAAAGAAAAAAAATATTTTTGTCAAAGCTTTTATTTTTTAAGGCAGTTACTAAATGGTTTTTATTTTAGCTCTGTTTATACAGAAAAAGAGAATGGAGCTGATATCTGTGGTGCTGGGACTGTTAGTACATCTAGTAATATACTCAATTGGCTAACTGTAGATATGGTCCAAGATAAGTTAAATAAGGTGAATGTGAACAAGGCTCCGGGTCCAGATGGATTACACCCAAAAGTGCTTAAAGAGCTCAGTTCAGTCATTGCTGTGCCCCTGTTTATAATTTTTAAAGATTCTCTATGTACTGGTACAGGGCCAAGTGATTGGCGCTAGGGAAACGTGGTGCCCATATTCAAAAAGGGATCTAGGTCCTCCACAGGTAATTATAGACCTATAGGCTTGGAAAATATAGTTTGTAATTGGATTGAAAACTGGCTGAAGGACCCTGTCCAGAGAGTTGTGGTCAATGATTCCTATTCAGAATGGTCCTGGGTTATAAGTGGTGTAACCCAAGGTTCAGTGCTGGGCCCTCTATTATTTGATTTATTTATTAATGATATCGAGGATGGGATTAATAGCACCATTTCCCATTTCTATTTTTGCAGATGACACTAAGCTATGTAGTACTATATTGTTTAATATCTTTATCAGCGAAATTGCAGAAGGCCTCAATGGTAAGGTGTGTCTTTTTGCTGATGACACAAAGATTTGTAACAGGGTTGATGTTCCTGGAGGGATACACCAAATGGAAAAGGATTTAGGAAAACTAGAGGAATGGTCAAAAATCTGGCAACTAAAATTTAATGTCGATAAGTGCAAGATAATGCACCCGGGGCATAAAAACCCAAGAGCAGAATATAAAATCAGTGATACAGTACTAACCTCAGTATCTGAGGAAAGTGATTTAGGGGTCATTATATCAGACGACCTAAAGGTGGGCAGACAATGTCATAGAGCAGCAGGTATTGCCAGCAGAATGCTTGGGTGTATAGGGAGAGGCATTAACAGTAGAAAGAGGTAGGTGCTTGTGCCGCTCTACAGAGCACTAGTGAGACCTCATTTGGAGTATTGTGTGCAGTACTGGAGACCATATCTGCAGAAGGATATTGAAACTTTGGAGAGGGTTCAGAGAAGAGCTTCTAAACTAGTACATGAATTGCAGGACAAAACTTACCAGGAAAGGTTAAAGGACCTTAACATGTATAGCTTGGAAGTAAGAAGAGACAGAGGGGATATGATAGAAACTTTTAAATACATAAAGGGAAGCATCACGGTAAAAGAGGAGAGAATATTTAAAAGAAGACAAACTGCTACAAGAGGACATAGTTTTAAATTAGAGGGGCAAAGGTTTAAAAGTACTATCAGGAAGAATTACTTTACTGAGAGAGTAGTGGACTCATGGAATAGCCTTCCTGCAGAAGTGGTAGCTGCAAATACAGTGAAGGAGTTTAAGCATGCATGGGATAGGCATAAGGCCATCCTTCATATAAGATAGGGTCTGGGGCTATCCATAGTATTCAGCATATTGGGCAGACTAGATGGGCCACATGGTTCTTATCTGGCGACACATTCTATGTTTCTATGTTTCTATGTCTATGGAAGATGTCCACAAACTACAAGCTGACTTGAACACACTGAGTGATTGGGCATCAACTTGGCAAATAAGGTTCAATGTGGATAAATGTGACGTTATGCATCTTGGTAGTAATAATCTTCATGCATCATATGTCCTAGGGGATGTAACACTGGGAGAGTCACTTACAGAGAAGGATTTGGATTTCCTTGTAGATCATAGATTGAATAACAGCATACAATGTCAATCAGCTGCTTCTAAGGCTACCAGGATATTGTCATGCATTAAACAAGGCATGGACTCGAGGGGCAGGGATGTAATATTACCACTTTACAAAACGTTGGTGCGGCCTCATCTGGAATATACAGTTCAGTTCTGGGCACCAGCCTATAGAAAGGAGGCACTGCAGCTGGAAAAAGTAGAGAGGAGAGCGACTAAACTGATAAGGGGCATAGAGGGTCTTAGTTATGAAGAAAGATTAAAAGAAATTAATTTATTTAGTCTTGAGAAGAGACGTCTAAGGGGGAACATGATTAACTTATACAAATATATAAATGGACTATACAAAAAATACGGTGAAAAACTGTTCCATATCAAATGGGCTAAAAGACAAGGGGGCACTGCCTCCGACTGGAGAAGAAAAAGTTTAGTCTCCAGAAGCGTCGAAACTTCTACTGTAAGAACTGTGAATCTGTGGAATAGACTTCCTCAGGACGTGGTCACAGCAGGAACAGTGGACAGTTTTAAAAACGGTTTAGATGAATTCTTGAAAGTAAATGACATTAATGCTTATGAAAATGTGTAGGAATCTGAGTCTCACTTCCTTCTGGGATTCGCGCCCCCACCTATCCCTTGGTTGAACTTGATTAACTTATGTCTTTTTTCAACCATATTAACTATGTAACTATGTAAGTATGAAAACACAAGAAAACTGTACTATAATCACACTGACCCACAGAATGAGGTTATAAGATGTAAGCTTTACCACTTTGACAACGACATAAAAGCAAAACCCATAGTGGAATTGCATTTTTTTTTTACCAATTCCACCCCATTTAGAATTTCTTTCCAGCTTCCGACTGCATTCTATGCAATATTATATGGTGCCATTAGAAAGTACAACTTGTCTTACAAAAAACAAGCCCTCATATGGCTATTTTAATGGGGAAAAAAGCCATGCCTCCTGGAAGGCCAAGATTAAAAAATGAAAACAGAAAATCAATGGGTCAGGGGTTAAGGCTCCAGAATGGGTGATGACATCACATAGGGTGACATCACAGCATGGTAGGCAGTGACATCATAGTAGGTGTCAAGCCTATAAATTGAGCAATGTGGCATACATCTGGCAGATAACTTTGGTAGCCGCTGAGTAAACCTTAATTTTAATGCACACTAATTCCCCAGTTTTGTGGCCCATTTCTTTTTAGTGAAAAAACACAACCTTTTTGCTCCAGTTCCATGTATAAGGGATTTTATAAATGGTTGTATCCTGAGACAAATTCTGCCCCAGTTTAAAAGATTGCGTATAGCGCTTCACATAATAGAGTATGTTTCTTCAAGTAATTTTCACTATGACCACTAGATGGCAACAGATAGCTACTGAATTTATATTTGTGAACCTTAGGCAGAATGCATGCGGCTGCCTCAGGAAACGTCATCAATAGGCGCCAGTGGTAGCTAGGAAAGCTGAGTTGCCATGGTACCCAACATGGAAACGAACACAAACCACACTGCTTAGTGTTTCCATGTGGGTTTCTTCTCACCTGTCAGTTATTTGACTTGTATCACAAAGGAAAGAAATATGTTCCCTCTGTAACTAATCTATGAGCCATGTCCACTCTGACAGGACTGGGAAGTGATTCGCAGCCTCCTCGCTATCCTTGGTGAGTATATATACAATTATACTTTGTCTAATATTCTGCAAAATAAATGGTAAAGATAATAATCATATATTAATACAATGTGAATAGCAAAATAAATATAATATTCTTATATCTATTCTATCTATTATCTATCTATCTATCTATCTATCTATCATATGTTTCTATCTTTCTATCTTGTATCTATCTATCTATCTATCTCATATCTATCTATCTCATATCTATCTATCTATCTATCTATCTATCTATCTATTATATGTGTCTATCTTTCTTTTTTTCTATCTATCTAATTATCTATCTATCTATCTATCTATCTCCTATCTATCTATCTATCCATCTATCTATCTCTCTCATATCTATCTATCTATCTATCTATCTCATATCTATCTATCTATCTATCTATCTCATATCTATCTATCCATCTATCTATCATATGTTTCTATCTTTCTATCTTGTATCTATCTAATTATCAATCTATCTCATATCTATCTATCTATCTATCTATCTATCTCTGTATCTCATATCTGAATCTATTTTATATTTATCTATCTATCTATCTAAAATCAAATCAGCTTTATTGGCAGGACTACATACATTTTAACATTGCCAAATCTGAATATCTGATTATCTATCTATCTATTTATCTATCTATCTATCTCATATCTATCTATCTATCTATCTATCTATCTATCTATCTATCTATTATATATGTCTATCTTTCTTTTTTTCTATCTATCGAATTATCTATCCACTATCTATCTATCTATCTATCTATCTATGATATGTTTCTATCTTTGTATCTATCTATCTATCTATCTATCTATCTAATTATCAATCTATCTCCTATCTATCTATCTATCTATCTATCTCATATCTATCTATCTATCTATCTATCTATCGTGTCTATCTTTCTTTTTTTCTATCTATCTAATTATCTATCCATTATCTATCTATCTATCTATCTATCTATCTATCTATGATATGTTTCTATCTTTCTATCTTGTATCTATCTATCTAATTATCAATCTATCTCCTATCTATCTATCTATCTATCTATCTATCTATCTATCTATCATATGTGTCTATCTTTCTATCATCTATCTATCTATCTATATATCTATCTATCTATCTATCTATCTATCTATCTCTGTATCTCATATCTGCATCTATCTCATATTTATCTATCTATCTATCTATCTATCTATCTATCTATCTAAAATCAAATCAGCTTTATTGGCAGGACTACATACATTTTAACATTGCCAAATCTGAATATCTGATTATCTATCTATCTATCTATCTATCTATCTATCTATCTATCTATCTATCTATTATATGTGTCTATCTTTTTATTATCTATCTATCTATCTATCTATCTATCTATCGATCTATCTATCTATCTATCTATCTATCTATCTATCGATCTATCAAATCAAATCAGCTTTATTGGCAAGACTGAATACATATTAGCATTGCCAAAACAAGTGGGAAATAATGAGGTAGGGTTGGGGGATGGGGACACATCCAGGGTGGGGATATAGGAGTCCATGGTATATCAGGATCCTCTCAGTCTACGGCAGAAGTCTGGGCAGAGATCAGACAGTCTCCTGAGGTGAGCGTCCCTCACTGCTGAGTATTGGGGCACCGCAGCAGGAAATGAGCCTCATCCTCCACGGCCTCCTGGTCGCACTGCTGGCACAGTCTGCTCTCCCTGGGCTGGTACCTCTGTCGGTGACGCCCGGATTCAATGAGCAGGCTGTGAGCGCTCAGTCTGTAGCGGCTCAGGATCTGTCAGTCTCTTGGATTGGGGAGTTTCTCCAGGTATGGGGCCAGTTTGTACTCCATCTGCAGGCTCTGGTATACTGTCAGCTTCTGTGAAGTTTGTATGTCGTTCCTCCAGACGCTGATATTCCCCTCTTTGCCCCTGTGTATCATCCTGTGGATTTCCCCCTTTGCCAGGCTGTATTGGTTGCTGGCTTGGGCAGTCGGGTTTGGGTGACTTGTTGCCGGGTGCTTTGTCTTTCTGGGGCTTCTTGGTGTAGCAAGGCGTTGTAATGGTAGGAGCTGGGACTGCTGCTATGCAGGTGGGCTCTGAATGATAGCGCCCTCTTCTGGACAGCAGGTTATAGTGGGAATCTGCCCAGTTCTGCCCGACAGGCGCTGTTTGAGGTGCTCCTGTGGACCTGGAGAAAGTGTTTGCAGAGTTCTAGGTGGAATACTTCTGTTGGCCCAGAGTCCCACTTTGCCCAGTCTGGGTTTGTGTCTGAGCCCCAGACTTCGCTGCCATACAGGAGGATTGGGTTGATGATGTTGTCAAGGATTTTGAGCCAGATGGTCACTGGTGCTTTAAGATGATAAAGACGCATAGAAGGTTCTGCTCGCCTTGTCTTTCAGTGTTTCTATGGCTTTCTTAAAGCTCCCTGATTGGCTGATTTCTAGGCCCAGGTAGGTGTAGCTATCAGTTTCTGAAAGTGGACAGTTGTTTAGCAGGAAGGGAGGACGCCCGGCTGCTTTCCGGTTTCTTTTCTGGAACACCATGATGCTGGTTTTCTTTGGATTGATGGGCTTTGCCCATGTGTTACTGAACTTCTCCAGGATTTTGAGGTTATCTTTGAGACCTTTCTCAGTTGGTGATAGCAGCAGAAGGTCATCTGCATAAAGGAGAAATTTCACCTCGGTGTCCTGGAGGGTAAGACCGGGTGCTGAGGAGGACTCCAGAGCCGCCACCAGTTCATTGATATGGATGTTAAAGAGGGTTGGACTGAGGCTGCAGCCCTGTCTGACTCCTCAGCTCTGCCAGAAATAAGCCGTTCTCCTCCCATTCACCTTCACGCTGCATCTATTCTCAGTGTTTGAACTTCTGATGACTTCATATGTTTTTCCTCCTATTCCGCTTTCGAGAAGTTTCAGGAATAGGCCCGGGTGTCAAAGGCCTTCTTAAATTCCACAAAGCAGGCATAGATCTTTCCATGCTTTGTATTGTGGACATGGCTCTTGATGAGGCTCTTTAGTGTGTAGATGTGGTCCATGGTGCGGTGGTTTGGCATTAAGCCTGCTTGGTTTCTGCTGAGGACGCTGTGCTGGTTTAGGAAGCTGAGGATCCTCTTATTCAGGATACTGCTGAGGCGTTACCCCAGGTTACTGCTGACACGTATCCCTCTATAGTTGGTGGGGTCGTACCTGTCTCCACTCTTGTGTATGGGGGTGATGATGCCCTGGTTCCAGCTCTGGGGGAAGTAGCCGACACTCAGCACAACATTGTAGAGTTTTACCAGTACGGCCTGGATACCTGGCGGCCTGTATTTGATCATTTCTGGAAGGATCCCATCTTGGCCACTGGCTTTTTAATTCTTTATCACTGAGATCCTCTCTGTTAGCTCCTGCAGTGTGATCGGTGTGTCTAGAGGGAGGCTTTTGGAAATCTTTGATTTTGTCCTCTATGTCCTTCAGCTTTTTTGCGATTTCTTTCTGTTCTGGGCTTTGGTCCTCCCTTGAGATGTCTTTGCAGAGATCCTTGAAGTACTGGAGCCAGATGTTGCCATTTTGGATGTGGAGGTTGGTGTTCTTACTGGTTTTGTCCATGTGCTTCCATAGTTCCCAGAAGGAGTTGTTCTGGAGAGCGTCTTGGAGTTGGAGGAGCTTGGTTGAGATGCGGCCTTGCTTTTTCTTTCTGAGGATGGTTTTGTATTGCCTTTGTATGTTGTTGTAGGCTTCCCTCAGACTGGGGTTATTCGGATCTTGGTGTTTCCTATTTGAGGCTATTCTTAGTGCCTTCCTTATATCTTTACACTCCTGGTCGAACCAATTGTTGGGTTGTTTATCTATCTATCTATCTATCTATCTATCTATCTATCTAAAATCAAATCGGCTTTATTGGCAGGACTACATACATTTTAGCATTGCCAAATCTGACTATTTTCTGGCTCCCTGTCCTCCGTCTGGCGCAGGGCCTAGACGGACACAGGGATGTCCACCCTTTCAGTAGCTTCTCTCACCCCCAGTCAGTCACTAGAGCCGCAGACATGGCTCCCTGTGGCTGACTGAGGGGGAGAGAAGCACCCCAGCTGCCCCCAGATCACCTTCCCCTCGGAAGCATTAATAAATTAATTAAATTGCTCCTTCCTAAAGTGTCTGTATGGTTTCTACCTGTATATTAGACCATAACTTCATTATTTGGTGCAATTTGGACCTTAAAATATCTATAATCTAATGATTTATGTGCCAATATTTAAATGAATATTGAAGCGCAAGAAATAAAATGTCTCAGGGGCTCCACATGCTGTAAAAAAAAAGAAGAAAGAAATTTATACCCACCTAACCGATCCCCAGCTGCTGCAGTTGTGATGGAGTCAGCAGTAATGATGATTTGGGCGGAGCTAGAGGAATGGCCTAGTAAGAAAAATACTGCCATGATCTATCAGGGGTGTGGAAATTTTAAAAAAGAGTACTTGTCGAAGGACTAAAGCCGGGGCTCAATCTACTTGTCCCTCATGACAATCTACTTGTCCTGAACTTCTACTCTATTGGGGGGGGGGTTCACAAGGAGACGTTCTACTGTATGGGGGCGGGGGCTACAAGGAGACGTTCTACTGTATGGGGGCGGGGGCTACAAGGAGACGTTATACTGTATGGGGGCAGCCACGCCATACTGGGGCAGTGAATCCCTTTAATGTATGGCATGTACATTAAAGGGATTCACTACCCCAGTATGGTATATACTATATGCCATACTGGGGCAGTGAATCCCTTTAATGTATATGCCATAATGGAGCATTCATGGAGGGTGAGTGGCTGGAACCTGGCAGCACTCCTAGCTTCAGCGCCAGGGAGAAAGAGCAGAGCTGCAGCCTGACATTAGAGCATAGCTGACAGCTCATCCAGAGGAGTCACCACACACACTACCTGCTGGGGTTTCTATCGGGACACTGGCTGCCACCATGTGAGGAGACAGGAGCTCCCACTACTGCTTCAGCCGCTGACTGCCTGACTCGCGCTTCTGTTGGGAGCTGACTTTCGTCCCGCGGCGCACTCCTCTGATCCCGACTTCCGGCCTGCACAGGAGCGCTGATCACACTGCAGTAAGCAGCCCGGACGTGCCGCCGGGCTGTGTATGAGAGGAGAATCCGGCGCCACCCCAGCCCTGCTACTTGCCCGCAGGGCTAAGCTGCCTGCCCAAACTACCTGCCCGGCGCCCGGAACTGCATGTCCCGGGCGTCGGGCGATAGGAATTCCACACCCCTGATCTATCTATCTATCTATCTATCTATCTATCTATCTCATATTATCCTATCTATCTATCTATCTATCTATTATTCAATCAATCAATAAAGCTTTTTTGGCAGGTCTAAAATTATACATTAGTATTGCCAAAGCATGTGTGAAATAGGGGATTGGTGTATAGGAGTCCGTGGAGCATCATAATGGGGGGGAAGGGGTGTGGACACACCTATGGTCAGGGTATAGGAGTCCATGTCATATCACACTCCTCTCAGTCTGTGGCAGGCGCTGATATGGACAGTTTCTCTTCCTCCTCCATGGAGCTGACGTCTGGGAGTAGATCAGAGAGTCTCCTAAAGTGGATGTCCCTTACTGCTGAGTATTTGGGACAGTATATCAGGAAGTGGGCCTCATCCTCCACCGCCTCCAGGTGGCACTGCTGGCACAGTCTGCTTTCTCTAGGCATGTAGCTCTGTCAATGCCGTCCGGATTCAACGGCCAGGCTGTGGGCTCTCAGTCTGTAGCGGCTCAGGATTTTCCGGTCTCTGGGGTTCCCTAGTTTCTCCAGATATGGGGCCAGTTTGTAGTATCTATCTATCTTCTATCTATCTATCTATCTATCTATCTATCTATCTATCTATCGCATATCTGTCGATCATCTATCTCTTATCTATCATGTTTCTGCCTGTCCATCCATCTATCTAGCAGAGGGCCACTGTGCAGGAACTGTATCTATGCCCCTTGCTTATTGTAGTGACTATGGAGGTCATTTACTAAGCTAAAAAATACAGCAAAATTAGATGTATTTCAGGCGCAGATGGCGGCTCAACAGCCGCTATCTGAGACTTCACCCTGCTCATACCAGGTCTAAAACAGTGGGCTTAGTGTGAACGGGGAATGGCAGGGGCCAGCAGACTCGTCTCATTGATCATTTTCTACATCTGTTTTAGGTGTAGAAAATGGTCTAAATGTAAGAAAGCTCGGAAGCTGTCTTACATTTGGAGCTGGCGCTGTATGCTCCAAAGTTCCGCGAGGTCTGCACCTCTTCATAACTCCTGCAGCTCCTCCACCAATTTAGGGCTTTATTAAGACTGGCGTCTAAAAGGCCGATCTTAATAAATGTGCCCCTATATGCCACCATTCATCATCCTATAAGGTTTTGTTTACACTTCAGTGTTTGGTCAGTGATTTCCATCAGTGATTTGTGAGTCAAAACCAGGTGTGGGTCAAAAACACAGAACAGGTGCAGATCTTTACCTTAACCTTTATGTCTGAGTAGACTTCACTTCTGGTTTTGGCTCACAAATCACGGCTGGAAGTCACTGACCAAACACTGAAGTGTGAATGAGGCCTAAAAGTAATATACATGATAAGGGTCCATTCACACGTCCGTAGTGTGTTCCGGATCCGCAACACACCCGGCCGGCACCCGCCATAGAACTGCCTATTCGGCAAATGCGGAAGCGGAGAGTACATAGTGTGCGGCCCCATAGAGAATGAATGGGTCCGTACCCGTTCCGCAGAATTGCGGAACGGATGCGGACCCATTTGCGGACATCTGAATGGAGCATAACAGCGTGTGACTGCAATGATCTTGCTTGGTGTGGTAGCTGCAGCCACAGCTCTCGACTGGATGCCACCTACAGATGACAGGTACAAAATTCCAGGAGAACAAATGGAGATTCAGTCTATGGTGCTGTTTCATCTCAGACTAGAAGACAGTAGGTTTAGAGTAGGACCTGCCTGACTGAGACCACCTTGGCGCTGGTAGGTGGGCACAGATTGTTCAAAATATTGGCTGAGAGTCTCTGATTTTATCATATCAGAGTGAGGGCTTAGTCCATATATAATGCTTGCATCTTTTTTAAAGAATGAAACAGGCCAGAAACATGTTTTGAGTGTCCAAGTGGGCGGGCCTACCAAATAGTCGTATATTACACCTCATATATCCACTTATGTTTGGCTTAAAAGGCATAAAATATAGCGTCAGATTAAGCTTGCTTCTGTGGTAGTGTAAATCGTTAAAAAGGCGCACAGCAGATCAGATAGATGCAACTTTTATGCAAAAATTCACAATTTTAATGATTAAGCGTTGCAAATCGGCCTTAAAGTAGTCGCGTTCAGAATGAGTCGAGCACAGATACATTGTCGCAAATACAATTAAATGTCGCATTTTAACACTTCTACTTAAAAGGGAGCATTTTTTATGAAATGATGGATTTAGCCTACAATTACAAAAGACACTTTTAAAAATAGCATGCGCCTTTTGATAAATGAGGTAAAACAAATCACTACTTTTGATTTGTGATGTAAGGATTTTTATGGAGCAAAATACGCCCTTATTAATAAATGTCCCCCAAAATGTGTTCACCTCTTTGCTGGTATTCATACACCTACCCCCAGTGGCGTACATAAAGAAGTAAGGGCCCCATAGCAAGTATCAAAGTAGGCCCCCCACACAGGACAGAAGGGTTTCCGCCTAAACCCCTTTCAATGACCTTTGGGCCATATTTTCACTGTCCCATTGGCTAAAAGTTATTCCTTTACAGCAGGGGTCCTCAAACTTTTTAAACATGGGGCCAGTTTACAGTCCCTCAGACCTTGGAGGGCTGGAATATAGTTTAACTATGAGCAATTATATAAATTTACCAGTATTTCAATGGGAATCATTCTCCCCCTCCCTTGTCACTCTCTTTCTCACGCCCCCTCCCTTGTCACTCTCATTTCCCCCCTCCCTCCCTCCCTTGTCACTCTCATTTCTCAGACCCTCCCTTCCTTGCTTGTCACGCGCATTTCTCAGCCCCCCTCCCTTGTCACTCTCATTTCTCAGCCCCCCTCCCTTGTCACTCTCATTTCTCATACCCCTCCCTTGTCACTCTCATTTCTCAGACCCCTCCCTCCCTTGTCACTTTCATTTCTCAGGACCCTCCCTCCCTTGTCACTCTCATTTCTCAGGACCCTTCCCTCTCTTGTCACTCTCATTTCTCAGACCCCTCCCTCCCTCCCTTGTCACTTTCATTTCTCAGACCCTCCCTTGTCACTCTCATTTCTCAGGCCCCCTCCCTCCCTTGTCACTCTCATTTCTCAGACCCTCCCTCCCTTGTCACTTTCATTTCTCAGACCCTCCCTCCCTTGTCACTTTTATTTCTCAGACCCCTCCCTCCCTTGTCACTTTCATTTCTCAGACCCTCCCTCCCTTGTCACTTTCATTTCTCAGACCCTCCCTCCCTTGTCACTCTCATTTCTCAGACCCCTCCCTCCCTTGTCACTCTCATTTCTCAGACCCCTCCCTCCCTTGTCACTCTCATTTCTCAGCCGCCCTCCCTCCCTCCTTTGTCACTCTCAGTCTTAGCCCCCCTCCGTTGTCACTCCCCCCCCCTTCTTGTCACTCTTTTTTTCAGCGCCCCTTCCTCATCACCTTGTCATTCATTACTCACCCCCTCCCCTAGTGTAGCCTGGCCGAGCTCTGTGAGGTCCGCGGTACAGGAGCATTTGTTTCCAGTACCCGGCCGGACTGATGGGAAGCGCGCACTAAGTGAGCACTTCCTGTCAGTCCGGCCGGGTACAGGATACAGGAAACAAAAGTTTTTGTTCCGCGAACCAGACAGAGTTTGGCCACGCTACACTATCAGTCCCTCTCTTCGTCCGCCGCAGCTCCACCACCTCCTCCACTGGGAGGAGGTGGCGGCGCCCTGTTGAGCCGTGAGAAACGGCAATAACACCCGGCGGGCCAGATCAGTTTCCTCGGCGGGCCGCATATGGCCCGCGGCCCGTAGTTTGAGGACCCCTGCTTTACAGAGTAAGGTTCTGGCCATGTTTTCACCCCTTGTAGAAGAGGGGATGATCCCAACTGAGCCCTCTCTTGCCCTGGGCCCCATAGCAGTCGCATGGTCTGCCGCTATGCAGGTTACGCCCCTGCCTACACCCATTACCTCATTTAACTCCTGTATGGCTGTAAAAATAAATTCGCTTGGTGGAAATTCTGGAAAGCTGGATGGCAGCCATTTTGGGAGCTGTAAAGGCCGACATATTTGTTGGCACCCAGGTTTCCTGAGTAGATGAGGACAAGACATGGGCTGTGTACACGCATGTTGTGCCTTTTACTTCACACTGCCTGTTTATACACCACATACTGCCACTGCCTGATAAACCCCATTCATTTACACTAATGTCCGTTAGGTTCAGTCACGATTTCTTTGAGTCAGTTTCACAGCAGTAAAAGTGCTGATTTTCCCATAGTCTGACAGACTTTTCTGACAACTTCTCTCAGTGTACACATGATGGGGGAGATTTATCAAACTGGTGTAAAGGAAAACTCATTTTTCCAGAGGAGCTGTGAAAAATGAAAGGTGAAATCTGATTGGTTGCTATGGGCAACTAAGCCAGTTCTACTTTACAGCGGTTTTGATAAATCTACCCTGATATACCGTACCAAATAAGCGTCTTTTGTAGAACCTATGTATATATGTGTACTGTCTATTACAGGTATAAAGAGAGGCTGCATAAAAAATTCCTCAAAGAGTCCAACCATAAACTGAACCTTTCCGGTGCCCTCAATACCCAACAATGGAAATTCTTACCAAGAGGAACAGATGATTTTCGGGATGGCTATCCCCCTGCTACCGATACCCCTTCAGTTCCTGCCACCAAAGGGCGTGACGTTTTCCTGCAGAATGTAGCTGATGACCCAGAGCCTACCGAGAAACACAAAAAGAGGTTTACCAAGGAGCAGACCTACTTCTCCAAACTTCTCCCACAGCAGCAGGCACGCAGAGAATACATTGCTGGCATAGAATATGGCCTGGTGCAACATCCGCTAGCGCTCTACCCTCACCTGGAAGAAGGAGTACCACATGAGGTAAGAACTAGCGTCAGCAGTGCAGTTCATTGAAAGAATGAAGGGGTTGTTTGAGAGTTTAATATTGATGAGCTATGCTCAGGATAGGTCACTAATATCTGATTGGCGGGGGGTCCGACTTCTGGCATCTCTGTCAATCAGCTGTTTGCAGAGGCTGAAGCTCTCCGGCGAGTGTTGCAGTTTAAGGCCCCATTCACACTTCCGCAAATGGGTCCGCATCCCTTCCGCAATTCTGCATAATGGATGCGGACCCATTCATTCTTTATGGGGCGGGACGTGAAGCGGGGAGCACACTATCTGCTCTCCACTTCCGCATTTGCGGAGCGCGGCCCCCAGCTTCCAGGCTTCGGCCCCCAGCTTCCGGTCTGCGGCTCAGATAGAACATGTCCTATTCTTGTCCGCAGCTGCGGACAAGAATAGGTATTTCTATGGGGGGTGCCGGCCGGGTGTTGCAGATCTGCAATTTTTTGTGGATCCGCAACACACCACGGAGGTGTGAATGGAGCCTAAAAAGCAAAGCGTCATCCATTAGATAACAGTTGTTATCTACCTGCATCTCCGCTCCCTTCACTTGAATAGGATGAAGCTGCGCCTAGGTCATGTGATCGATGTATGGTGACGTCACTGACCTAGGAGGAGGCAGCGGCACTCACGAAGCGCCGCCTTCCATTCAAACAGCTGATCAACGGGGACACTGGGAGTTGGACCCCCCATGATCAGATACTGATGACCCATCCTGAGTGTGTCTGCAGTTATATAGAAAAACTATTAGCGTCTATGTGATACATTCATAGCAGACAGGGCTTCTGTGGGTGCATCGTGCTAGACATATTACACACATTTATCCTGATGTCGTCTCCATAAATCTTACGCCTCCGGACTCCTCTGAGTCACATCCTGTAAAGAGTGTCTAAAAACACGTAATAGATTTGGCAGACAGAAGGGATGCCATTTTTTTTAACCAAAATTTTGCTTTGTAAATCTCTCCGATGTATCCTGTTGTGTGATATGATATGTTCATTCTGTATGACTATATACAGCACCCGCCTTATTCTGTTCTTTAGCTTTGGTCTTATATAAGATGATGTATGTATGATGAATGTGTGTTACATTATCACAAGCTAACATTTGAGCCTTTATTGGATAATCTGGATAAGGGTCCGACCACACGGCGCGGTCATGAGGCACTTGGGACGTGGCCGTACAGGCCACAGCAGGCTCTAAGTAAACTAATGAGGGCCACACTGTTCAGGGGGTTAATCACTGTGTGCCACCTTTAATACAGCGCAGCCATTAAGGCCCCTTTCACACGGGTGAGTTTTCCGCGCGGTTGCAATGCGTGAGGTGGACGCATTGCACCCGCACTGAATCCGGACCCATTCATTTCTATGGGGCTGTGCACATGAGCGGTGATTTTCACGCATCACTTCTGCGTTGTGTGAAAATTGCAGCATGCTCTATATTGTGCGTTTTTCACGCAACGCAGGCCCCATAGAAGTGAATGGGGCTGCGGGAAAATCGCAAGCATCCGCAAGCAAGTGCGGATGCAGTGCGATTTTCTCGCATGGATGCTTAGCAACGGGACCAGATCCTTATTATTTTCCCTTATAACATGGTTATAAGGGGAAATAATAGCATTCTTAATAAAGAATGCTTAGTAAAATGAAGATGAAGGGGTTAAAAATAATAAAAATTAACTTACCTTAGCCACTTGATCGCGTAGTTGTGATCTGTCTTCTCTTTTCCAGCTTCAGCTACCAGCTAAAGGACCTGTGATGACATCATATCACATGGTCAAATCACATGATCTTCATTTTACTAAGCATTCTTTATAAAGAATGCTATTAATTCCCCTTATAACCATGTTATAAGGAAAAATAATAAAGTCTCCAGAATACTCAACCCGAAACCGGACTTTAGTGATGAAGTCCGGCTTCGGGTCTGGGTACCAAACATGGCGATTTTTCACACGCGCGTGCAAAACGCATTACAAACGTTTTCACCCGCGCGGAAAAATCACGCATATTCCCGCAACGCACCCGCCTCTTATCCGGGCGTCAAACACGACGCCCGTGTGAAAGAGGCCTAACAGTGTCTTCATTAGCTTAATTACAGCCTGCTGCCATACTCGAGCATCACATGACCGCGCCGTGTAGCCATACCCTAACAGATCCCATCGATGTCCTAATAATTTTCAGGTTGCTTGAGATTTTCCTACATGTTTCTCTACTGACATGCTATATATTTTTCGTATTAACCCCTTTAAAAACACATGCATTTGCCAGTTTGTAATGTAAAATTACCTGGGCCCTTGTTATTTTATTTGTGAAGCTGTTTGAGGAAATTGTGGGCATCCTGGACCCTGAGATGAGATTAAGGAGCGCTTCAGGGTCCTATGAAGGTATACCAGAGGACCAGGAGGAAGACAATGTTCCTAGCCTAACACCAGCAGAGCAGCAGGAAGTACAAAGTGTGAAATCACATGAAGCAAGCACAAGGCTATCCTCAATGTAAGTGAACGCAGGTCTGCCTAGTATCAGCATACAGTAGATAATGTAGGTTTAACCAACACTGGATAGCGGCTCACTGTCATTGCAAAAATGGAAAACGTGGGTGCTCCAGCTTATTGGCTGTCTGAAAAGCAAAGTATTGCTAGAGACAAGTGCATGAAGAATAACCTGGCGCACTCACACAAACCTGGTACGTGTATATCAAAATATTGTATTTATTAAAACATTACGGCTTGGCTTCAGTAGCCACAGGTATTTGTTTGGTTGTGAAAAAAATGCTGCTCGGCTTGCTACGTATCCTATAGTTTCAGATATACTGTAACACAGTAGCTATTGCTTGTGGTGTAGCAGAACAGTCCCTGCGGCTGTATCAACGTGTACTCACGGTCTGATGTTATTGAATTAAATCAATATAATTCTATGCGACCCCGTCAGTGCTGGGAGGTCAGGACGGGAGCTGCTGTATACTCACGCTACAAGTCCGGAGTTTGGAACTCGATAGTCTGAAAAAGGCCTAAGGGTAAGATCATATGGTGCTGCTGAACGCACATGGGCAATCTCCGCCTACCACCATGGAGGTCATTGGTATTGCTGTTCTGCATCAGGTGGTTTTAACCTTACTGGGCATTTGATTTTATGTTCCTTGTACTCTTACTGTTGCAGGAGTGAGCAATCCAGGCCCAAAAATCCATATAAATGGCTTTTTAACCAAGAGCCTGTTCCTGAAGAGAAAAAGTCTAAGACAACGCGGTCTTTCACTCCTGTACTAGATGAGAATATCAAGGAAGTGACTAAGGAATTTTGTGATTGGGTGACTTCTTTGGTAAGTTCATGATTAAAAATATAAAATGAAATTTAGCCTTGTGAAAACAATAAGAAACTATACATATGGAAAGACAGAATTCTACTAACTCAATTCACATTAAAACTGTTGGTCTTTGTTTTCCCTCTGCGCTGCTGGAGAAAGCACCTCATTTATGACAAGGTGCATGCTTCTTCATAAATTAGGTGCACCTCCAACAGTCTGTGTGCCCCCCTTCCCCCGTTTCTAATTGGCGAGGACTGCATAAAACTACAGCATGCGACAAAATTGTGTCACATGGGTGTTAAAAAGTTTCAAAACGGGATCTTGGAATTTTGTTTGCGCCATAAACTGCCATACTGCTGTTAGTAAATGACCGCTAAATGTTTGGCTTTTTGTCTGTGTTCTGAAACTGTGAGCTGATCATTGGTGGTGAGGCGCCCTTGCTGGTTTTGGCAGAAGTGATCATATTCTGCTCATACTTTTCTGTGGCTGCATCAGTTTTTTTATTTCCACAGGGCAAGGGATAACTATTAGATCGGTAGGGTTCCTACTGTTCGGTCCCCCACGATCATGAGAATAAGGCCCCGCGCGCGCGCAGCTGAATTCATTTCTATGGGAGTTCCGGAGATAGACCAGCTCAACGGCATTTCAGTATAATACATGGCTCTCTATAATGAAGGAGCTGCAGCCAAATCTGGTGCAACACGAAACTGATGTCTGAAGCACCATATAATAAGTGAATACTACAGAACTGAGTGGTAGGCTTTTACATGGGCAATACAGCTGTGGATGGATTGTATGGAGTGTGAGACCTCTCCATACCTGGCAAGTGGCCACTGTTTTTATATAGCGGACACCCACTTTCAACAGCCGGGATCAGAGATAACTCGGCTGTCATGGCAGCTGGCAGCATATTAAAGGCCCGAATACCTACCATCTTGGTATTGCTATTAAGCTGTACCAAAGGCTGGGCTTAATAGGATGATGTAATAGGTGCAAGTCCCCTAGTGGGACTAAATAACAGAAACTAAAATATTAAAAGTTCAACATATCCACCTGTTTCCTATTTATCATGTAAACAATAAAGAACTAAGCATAACGGTATTACTCAGTCCATACAAGTCTGATCTTTTAAAATATGGCGTTATTTATCAGGCATGGTGAACTCCTAATGGAAAAAAATCCAAGAAAATAAAAATGGTGAAACTGCATTTTCTTTCAATTCCACCCCACAAACAAAGTATCAGTACATTATACAGTATATTAAATGGTGCCAATAAAAAACAGAACTTGTTCTGCAAAAGGCAAGCCCTCCTATGGCATTGTTAATGGAAATAGAAAAAAGTTATGGCTCTTAGAAGCTGGGATCAAACCCTTTAAACCATTTACTTTATGATTCAAAAGAACTTGCAGTACAGGTGTATATAGTTTGTTAGTCTTCATTTTTCGTTTACTTTTTATACGTTTGCTTTTGTTAATGCTTACCTTATGCAAGTAGCTATGTGTCATGGAAGAGAACACTTATACAACTCTTGCAATTATGTATGCTAATGAACAGTACCCCACATACAATGTAGACAAAGCTGTGAGCACATGGAGAAATATATAAGCAAGTTTGGAAATTTTATCAGTTACATATTAAAATTTGCCTAATCATTAAAATTCAGTTTATTCCATGCATTTCTCATTCTTTTCAGGGAGGGGAGCCATGCAATGTCAATGAGTCCACCATCTTCAGTTTATTTGCCAGTGGTTATGAGACAAAGCCTGCCCTCAGTGTCCCAATCCATGTAGTAGAGCTCAACAATGTGCCACCAGAGCTAAGAATGTCTGTAGGAATGTCGCTTCCACAAGGCACAACAAAGACCTCAGACCTAAGGAACACACAACAATCTAAGGTAAATATAGTGACTTAAAGGGGTTATCCAATTTCTCAAAACCCTCTCACATGTGCCAGGCCCCTCACCGGTAATATACATACCCCGCTTCCGGCTCCGCTCCTGGTCCCGTCCCTACCTGCCATTGGCTGCTCCCCAACCCCCCCCCCAAAAAAAACCCCGAATGTTTTCATCTGTGTGCAGGGAAAAGCAGCAGCGGTGGTGCGGGGACCAAGAGCGGCGCCAGAAGCGGGGTAAGTATATTACCAGTAAGGGGCCCGGCACATGTGGGGGGTTTTGAGAAATTGGATAACCCCTTTAAAGTTAAAATAAAGTTATTTTTAGTAAAATGAAGCTTAGACAAAACATTTCTGAACACCATGCTATCATTTGCACCTATATCTGCTTCTTTCCTCAATCCCTTGTGCCATCTGCTTCCTACCCTATTCCTTGATCCTTCCTTTGGTCCTCCATGCCCTCTCCTTCTTTCTCTCTTTCCTATATTCCCTGCTACTTCCTCTGGTCCTCTACGCCACCTTCTCTGTTCCCCATGGTCTCTGTTACTTCCTCAGATTCTCCATGCCCCTTGCTTCTTCCTCTGTTGCCTTAGCCGTCTGGTCCTCCGACCCTTTTGCCTCTTCCCCATTTTCCCCTTATCTTTCCTCTGGACCCCCATACTCTCTGCTTCTTCCCCATTTGCCTTTCCACCTGATCTTTGCTCAGTGTCTTCTTACCTTCTGTTTCTTTCTTGTCTTCAACCCTGATTCCCTGCTTGCTTCTGTCTTTTCTATGCTGTCTGCTCCTTCTTTTGGTCCTTCATGGCTCCTGCCCCCTCCTCTGTTTAACATCCTTCCTACTCCTTCATTTGATCCTGTTTTCTCCTGTTTACTGTGCTGACTTGCTCCATTCCTTGGTTCTCCATGTCCTCTGTTTCCTCCTCTGTTTCACTCTGCTCCTTTATCCTTCCTCTGGAGATTTACCACAGTGATTGAAAGCATTTGTGACCACCTTATATTATGAAATTGTTAACATAGTGTTTTATGACTTAAAAATGTTGTATTGTTATGTGACTTTGAGGGGGTTAGGTCAAGATTTACAAACCGGATTCCAAAAAAGTTGGGACACTAAACAAATTGTGAATAAAAACTGAATGCAATGATGTGGAGATGGCAAATGTCAATATTTTATTTGTAATAGAACGTAGATGACAGATCAAACGTTTAATTCAAGTAAATGTATAATTTTAAAGGAAAAATATGTTGATTCAAAATTTCACGGTGTCAGCAAATCCCCAAAAAGTTGGGACAAGTAGCAATAAGAGGCTGGAAAAAGTAAATTTGAGCATAACGAAGAGCTGGAAGACCAATTAACACTAATTAGGTCAATTGGCAACATGATTGGGTATAAAAAGAGCTTCTCAGAGTGGCAGTGTCTCTCAGAAGCCAAGATGGGTAGAGGATCACCAATTCCCACAATGTTGCGCAGAAAGATAGTGGAGCAATATCAGAAAGGTGTTACCCAGCGAAAAATTGCAAAGACTTTGCATCTATCATCATCAACTGTGCATAACATCATCCGAAGATTCAGAGAATCTGGAACAATCTCTGTGCGTAAGGGTCAAGGCCGTAAAACCATACTGGATGCCCGTGATCTCCGGGCCCTTACACGACACTGCACCACAAACAGGAATGCTACTGTAAAGGAAATCACAGAATGGGCTCAGGAATACTTCCAGAAACCATTGTCAGTGAACACAATCCACCGTGCCATCCGCCGTTGCCAGCTGAAACTCTACAGTACAAAGAAGAAGCCATTTCTAAGCATGATCCACAAGCTCAGGCGTTTTCACTGGGCCAGGGATCATTTAAAATGGAGTGTGGCAAAATGGAAGACTGTTCTGTGGTCAGACGAGTCACGATTCGAAGTTCTTTTTGGAAATCTGGGACGCCATGTCATCCGGACCAAAGAGGACAAGGACAACCCAAGTTGTTATCAACGCTCAGTTCAGAAGCCTGCATCTCTGATGGTATGGGGTTGCATGAGTGCGTGTGGCATGGGCAGCTTGCATGTCTGGAAAGGCACCATCAATGCAGAAAAATATATTCAGGTTCTAGAACAACATATGCTCCCATCCAGACGTCATCTCTTTCAGGGAAGACCCTGCATTTTTCAACAAGATAATGCCAGACCACATTCTGCATCAATCACAACATCATGGCTGCGTAGGAGAAGGATCCGGGTACTGAAATGGCCAGTCTGCAGTCCAGATCTTTCACCTATAGAGAACATTTGGCACATCATAAAGAGGAAGGTGCAACAAAGAAGGCCCAAGACGATTGAACAGTTAGAGGCCTGTATTAGACAAGAATGGGAGAGCATTCCTATTTCTAAACTTGAGAAACTGGTCTCCTCGGTCCCTAGACGTCTGTTGAGTGTTGTAAGAAGAAGGGGAGATGCCACACAGTGGTGAAAATGGCCTTGTCCCAACTTTTTGGGGATTTGTTGACACCGTGAAATTCTGAATCAACATATTTTTTCCTTAAAATGGTACATTTTCTCAGTTTAAACTTTTGTTCCGTGATTTATGTTCTATTCTGAATAAAATATTAGAAGTTGGCACCTCCACATCATTGCATTCAGTTTTTATTCACGATTTGTATAGTGTCCCAACTTTTTTGGAATCCGGTTTGTACTAACTAACTGGTTATTTTGCCTTATTTCTAATAAATATTAGTGGAAATACAACTGCATGGTAGTTATAATTTCCTATTTACAGGAATCCACATACTGTCCAAGTTGGGTAAAAACAAGATATGGAGCTTGGTACCTTGATCCTAAAACATGGAAAATGCAGAAAGTCAATGAGCCATTGGAAGATCCAGACACAGAAAAGAAAGGTCCACATTCAACAGAAAGAATAAGCCAAAAGGTATCTTTTTTTTTTTAAGAAAAAGTAATTTTCTGTCTCTTTAAATAAAGTTATGGACTAAAAGTTCCACTTTACAATATGCCTCCATTACATGCAGTATACACTCCATGCCATGATTAGTTGTAGAGATGAGCAAAGTTTTGAAAAAAACTTTGTCAAGAAATTTTATTTGTTCCAAATTATCACAAAATGCTATAAATCAGGTATACCCAGGCCAGTCTGCCTTAGGGTATGGCTATTTAATAATGGAGACCGCACTGTATAGTCGGTCTGCTTTGTTAATGGCTGCATGACACCTTTAAACAGGGGCTGTACACACTTCCTCATCCCCAGCGCTCTCCTGCCCCACAAGTGGGAGCTCTTCTGCCATCTGCTTTTCCTCCTCTTCTACATCATCTAATATTAATGAGAATATGTTATCAGTAACATCCAGCTCCTCCTCTCTCTGCATCTTTCTGACTATTCTAGGACATGGAGTCTTTGAAGGATGATTTGGAAGAAATAAAGCCAGCAAAAGATTAGGATGGTCATCATTAAGACCTGGCATCCCTAAGGCCCCTTTCACACGAGCGAGTTTTCCGTGCAGGTGCAATGCGTGACGTGAACACATAGCACCCGCACTGAATCCTGACCCATTCATTTCAATGGGTCTGTGTACAAGAGCGTTGTTTTTCACGCATCACTTCTACGTTGCATGAAAATCGCAGCATGTTCTATATTCTGTGTTTTTCATGCAGCCCTGGCCCCATACAAGTGAATAGGGCTGCGTGAAAAATGCATTGCATCCACAAGAAAATGCGGATGTTGGAATAGTCTGTATATATACTGTATATACAAAAGCACAGTTTTCTTACTAATGTGGAAAAAGAATGCCATGAGCACAATATCTGTCTTTGCAGGATGAAGAACTTCTGCAGCTTCACGGAACTTCTGCCTTTAAAGATTTTATTGACAAGAAAGGCTATAGAAAACCCGAGGTGAGCGCTGGCAGTCTTGTTTGCTATATTTCAATATCTAATTTATTAGTTTACATGATATGGGTAAAACTATCCTGAGGATAGGTCATCAATATGTACTGGCTGCACAACCCCTTTGAGACTCGTCTTCAATAACAACTGGGGTGTCCTATACACCCTACGTAGGACAGTTGTGATCTACGATGTGCCACAATAAAAAACATATCAGGAGTGGATGCCACAACTTCTGCCCACTGCTCATTGAAAATAGCTCCCACATCAGACAGCATAATAAAGTAAAGCCAGGCAAGTTGATTTCAGCGGTCTTTCATTTAAAAGTTAAAAGTATGTTCGTTGCCGAGAATAAACATCACAATCATTGCAGACTGGGCCTGGAAAAGAGTCACGGCCACCTGAGAAGAGTCCTGGTTATTCATGAATTCCTGCTCTCCTGTCCACCCTGTAGGTGACTGACAGGCTTCTACCGAGTTTTCTCCCTTTCTCTCTAGGAGAGAACTGCCAATCATCAGCAGACGGGCAGGAGAGCAGGAGATTATAGATAACCAGGACTCTTCTCAGGTAAATTTGACTCTTTTCAAAACCTGGGCTACAATGATTATGATGCTGGTTCTCAGCACCCACTTACTTTTAGCTCATGAGTGACACACCGCTGAAATCAGCATTTCTGTCACTATTTTATGCTGCCCTCAGTGAGGTTAGCATAAAGTTGATGACATGTTCCCTTTAGGCCCCTGCATTTGATTGTTTCAAAATCTTTCTACTAGAATTGGCTTTGATTGGTGGGGATCTTAGTGCTGAGACTAAATCAAGATGGACTTTCTATTGAGCTTGTCACCTGCGATGAGTACAGAGAGTGAGCTATGTGAGCAATTCTCTCTCTTCGTTCTAATGATCGGTGGGAGTCCGAGTGCTGAGGCACTATGACAGATCAATATTTTTTTGAAAGTTCATTGACATGTTAATGGTTTAAGCACACAGTTGCAGCAAACCTTAAATCGGTTGTGCCACTAATATAAGTGTATACCATCCAACATGCATTGCTGTTATATCCCTTTTCCCAAATACCACCATTTATCAAAACTGCCTTATTCTAAAGTTATTAGCCTACCATTGCACTCTAGGGCAAATCTGTTCTGATATTCAGTTGCTGTAGGTTGCGTCCTGCATTGGAGCCTTGTAATGTAGGACGTAGGAAGTGTCATTGTAAGAACAAGGGGCGTGGTTAGTGTCACATGTCCTGCTGATGTCAGGACACATCTCACTGCCCTAAGGTATAATGGGACAGAAGACACATGACAAACTAGGAAGTAGAATTCAAGCATGGGGGATAAGAGAAAACTGCAAATTAGGTAAATCTGAAAAGAAAAAAAATAATAATCAAAGGACTAGATGCTTTAGTAATTGATGAACATACACTCTGGAGTGAAACGTAGTTTATGGCACAACCCCTTTAGTCTCACATATTATTGCATTTTTCTTATACTGTACAATACAATCACATATATAGTATATTCCTATGTCACAATTCATAAAAGGCATAATTTAATAAACCAGACATATTTCTGTTTCAGTTTCTTAACAAACTGTTCTGTATGAAGGATGGCGTCACTTCAGACAACGCAATTGTAACAGAATCCAGAGCGGTTTCTTCTGCAAGGAACACCTGGTACCGTTCCAGCTCAGCCTCCACCCATGAAGATAGTATAATAAACTGACCAGCTGCCTAGAAAACATCCTGTATTTGTGCATTCAGCTGTATGGAAATGATAAAATAAAATAATAAAGAAAAATCGTGTCAGTATTAATAGAGTACCATGGCGAACCTCCGCAGTAGTAATGTAAGACCTTGTTCACATAGCATAGTTTTTGATGTATTCTTTATATATATTCAAAACCAGGAGTGAATCTTAATAGGAGGAATAGCAAAAAGAATTTGGATACAATCCCAGTTTGGGTTTAAATTAGCAAAAAACCTCTGTAAAGCTGTAATAGTTCTTGTAATGAGTACCCCCCAGACTTATATTTAAGGCCTCTCATCTAGACAGTCAGCAGCCTGCACTTTGCTGACAAGGGTCATTAAAAGGTTGTCAGAGTTACTTTTTTGTTCTTTGTATGTTTTTAACTAGGCAAATGTAAGGGCTTTACCATGCACTTACTATATCTGCAGTGGCTCCTTTCTCAGATTTTACTGAGGGTCACATGACCTGTGATGTCAGCTTCTCTCCCTGCTCTGATGATGTCTCGTGCACAAGCCTGAGGGAGCAGATATGTGTCTGTACACTGTGCTGAGTACGCCCCCCCCTCCCCCCGCCTTCTGCCCTCTCCGTGGATTCTTCGGGCAACTTTAACCCTTTAACCCCTTCTGCAGCACAGACTCAGCGCTGGAGGCTTTAGTGTGCAGCTGCAGGCAGTGAAGAGACACAAGACCTTTCCTCCTCATCCTGCAGGCACAGAGATGACAGACTGGAGGAGTTCTGCAGAGCATTGCACAAGAACAGGTAGGGGGGAAATCCTGTGTGTATCAGCAATGTCATTGTACAACTGGGACTTGTAGTCCTACACATACAACATGCTGCTGAGTATCCCAACATATCACTCAGGGCAGCACTGTTATCCACTCCCTTTGCAGAGCAGGGGGAGGGGCAAAAATATTCATGGGGAAAACCTCAGAGATTGTTGTTACTGCATGTGAACAAAGAGCCAGAAGAGAACTAGGGAAATGAGGAAATATTATTTTTTTGCCTAAAACTTGCTTAGCTTAGTTATATATTGCTGACTATCAGATTTACAGTGCTATATTTTTTCCAACCCCTTTAACCCCCACAGCAACTATGAATAGGTGTCATTTTTTTTTTTGCGCACAGGGTAGCCCGATGCTTGCGCCAGTAATCGGGAATCCAGTGCGCAGGCGCGGACTGCCCGATCCACGGCGCAGGCGCGGGATTTGGCCAGTTCTGGAGGAGGCCGAGCGCATCACAATGGGCGGGCCGCCTGGGTGAAAGGGGGCGTGGTAGAAAAGTATGATGAGCGCGCGGCATGGGCTCCGGCCGGTATGACGCCGCCCCTGGGTTCCTTCACTATTGATTGACAGGTCTTATAAACGTCGTTTTCTCAACATCCCTAAGTTTAAAAATTATGGGGTAAGTGGCTATATAATGGGGGGACTGTTTACCAAAGAATGATGTAAGTAGTGAAAATTGGGGTTTGGGGGGGGGGTGAAAGACTCCCTTTAATCTTTAAAGACTGGAGGTTTTTTACTTTTTGAGTTTTCGTTTTGCGCTCCCTGCCTTCCCATAGCCATAACTTTTTTATTTTTTGGTTCACATAGCCATATGAGGGCTTGTTTTTTGCGGGACAAGTTGTACTTTCCAACGCCACCATTTAATATTGCATATGATTTAGTGGGAAGCGGGGAAAAAATTCCAAATGGGGTGAAATTGCAAAAAAAAAGCAATTCCACCACAGTTTTGCGGCTTTTTAAATTCCGACGTTCGATGTGCGATAAAACTGACCGGTTAATTTTACTCTACAGGTCAGTACGAATCCAGCGATACCCTATATGTATAGGTTTTCTTGCGTTTTGATAGTGAAAAAAAAAATTCAAAAGTGGGAAAAAAATCAGTTTTACTTTTTTGTCACCATGTTTTGACCCCTATAACTTTTTTGTAATTATATGTACAGAGCTGTATGGGGGCTCATTTTATGCGTCATAATCTTATCTTTTTATTAATACCATTTTGGGGTGTGTATGACATTTTGATCACCTTTTATGTAATTTTTTGTGGAAAATGAAGCGACCAAAAATGGCGAATCCGCCATTTGGACGCTTTTTTCCGTTTTGCTGTTTGACGTATGGGGAATATTTTTTTACATTTTTATACTATGGGCGTTTTCGCACATTGTGACACCCATGATGTTATTTTTTAATTTTTTTTATTTTTATTTTAGCAAAAGGGGGGTGATTTTAACTTTTATGTTTTTTTTTTGTTTTTTATTTTAACTTTTTTTATTTTTTACACTTTTATGTAGTTCCCATAGGGAACTATAACTTACAATGATCTGATTGCGATTTTCATACATTCCAATGCAATAGCATTGGAATGTATGAAAAAATCGCATATTTCCTATGAAGCCTATTACAGGCAAGGCTCCATAGGAAATACTACAGAGCTGCCTGGGTTTCATTCATAGAAACCCAGGCTACTACAGGCGCGCTCCGGCTCCTCCAATCGCCACACGGGGGAGCCGGAGCGCAAACCGAAAGTAAAACTTTCGGTTTGTGCGCACTCAGATGCCGTGGTGAGGATTGACCACGGCATCTGAGGGGTTAAATGTCCGCGATCGGCATCGCTGCCGGTCGCGGACATTAGCCGTGGGTGTTTGCTACAGGAACCATGCGGACACCCGCATGGAGCAGGAGCGGGTACCATCTTTAAAGACCAGACACAGGACGTACATGTACGTCCTGTGTCCTTAAGAGGTAAAAGGGGATTAGAGAACAATAATATTCATTCCTTCACAGTGCAAACCCATCTATATGTCCATAAATAAGGGGACGACGACACAAAAGTGCTTAGTGCAATAAATATCATGTAAAGTTCATCAGGGAATACATCAAAAGAAATGTATACAGACCAATATGGCTCAGACCCCAACGCACTTTTCGCAAGTCGCTTCGTTAGAGGATTCCGAGTACGTAACAGTGGTTGAGGGAATGTATGGAGCAGACTGCTGCAATGAGCCTGCTCCATACACAGTGGGTGCCGGCTGTATCATTCAGCAGACACCTGGCCGCAATGACCGGGAATGGCGATCACGCCGTACCTCATCATTTAACCCTTCAGGTGCCGAGATCAACAGCGATCGTGGCACCTGTGAGGTAAGGCAGAGAGATGCGGCTCCCTCTGCCTTCTGGTCGGAGCCCCTGCAGTGAAATCGCAGGGCTCTGATTGGTTACCATGGCAGCCTAGACACTGCTGAAGCCTGCCAGGCCTGCCATGGTAAGCTCCATGCTGCACTGTGCACGAATCCGTTCAGGGCTGTCACAAGCGGTCCAAAACGGATTAATTTTGCCCTAATGCATTCTGAATGGAAAAGGATCTGCTCAGAATCAGTTTGCCTCCGATTAGTCTCCATTCCGCTCTGGAGGCGGACACCAAAACGCTGCCTGCAGCGTTTTGCTGTCCGCTTGACGAAACTGAGCCAAACAGATCCGTCCTTACACACAATGTAAGTCAATAGGGACGGATCTGTTTTCTCTGACACAATGTGGGAAAATAGAAAACGGAACTCGGCCACCATTGACTTACATTGTGTGCCAGGACAGATTCGTCTTGGCTATGTTACAGATAATACAAACGGATCCGTTCATGACGGATGCATGCGGTTGAATTATTGTAACGGATCAGTTTTTGTAGATCCATGACAGTTCCGCCCCCAAAATGCAAGTGTGAAAGTAGCCTAAAAGTAACAATTAGAACTGCATTGTTTATTCGGTCTTCGTTGTGAATGGACACGGGTATCATCAACAATGAAGACTGAATAAACAATGTGGTCCTAATCGGTTAACCTGATCCCACTGCAGCTTGTGCAGCCATGTGGTACTGAGCAATAAGGCAGCGGCATTGCAATCGCTGCATGGTCGCACTATGTGGCCATACCTTAACCTCTTAGGGACACAGGACGTATGGGTACGTCCTGTGTCCGCTCCCTAAACATGGCGCCCACTCCTGCCCGATGCGGGCGCTGTAGCCGCGGGTGGCCGCCTGCTTCATTTAGCAGACACCCGCGGTGCATGTCCGGGACCGGCAGTGATGCCGATCGCGGACATTTAACCCCTCAGATGCCGTGGTCAATCCTGACCACGGCATCTGAGCGCACACAAACTGAAAGTTTTACTTTTGGTTTGCTCTCCGGCTCCCCCGTGTGGCGATCGGAGGAGCTGGAGCGTGTCTGCAGCAGCCTGGGTCTCTATGAATGAAACCCAGGCTGCTGTATAGTTTTTCCTATGGAGCCTTGCCTGTGATAGGCTCCATAGGAAATATGTGATTTTCTCATATATTCCAATGCTATTGCATTAGAATGTATGAGAATAGCAATCAGATGATTGATTGTTATAGTTCCCTATGGGAACTATACAAAAGTGTAAAAATAAATAAATAAATAAATAAAAGTGTAAAAAAAATAAATAAAAAACATAAAAGTTCAAATTACCCCCCTTTTGCCAAAATGAAAAAAAATAATAAAATACACATCATGGGTGTTGCAATGTGCGAAAATGCCAATACTATAAAAATATAAAAAAATATTCCCCATGTGGTAAACAGAAAAACGGAAAAAAGCGCTTTATTTCCTGAAAAAAAAAATGTGATGAAAAAGTCATACAGACCCTAGAATGGTATCAATAAAAAGATCAGATTACGAAGTAAAAAAAATGAGCCCCCACACAGCTCCATACACATAATTACAAAAAGTTATAGGGGTCAAAATATGGCAACAAAAAAGTAAAACTGATTTTTACCCAATTTTGAATTTTTTTTTACTATCAAAACGCAAGAAAACCTATACATATAGGATATCGCCGGATTCGTACTGACCTGTAGAATAAAACTAACTGGTCAGTTTTATCGCATATCGAACGTCGGAATTTGAAAACCCGCAAAACTGTGGCAATTTCACCCCATTTGGAAATTGCAAATGGTGGCGTTAAAAAGTCCAACTTGTCCTGCAAAAACCAAGCCCTCAATATGTGAACCGATAAAAAAAAAGTTATGGCTCTTGGAAGGCAGGGAGCGCAAAATGAAAACGCAAAAAAAAAAAAAAACCTCCGGCATTGTAGAAGCTTTGCGCTTCCTTCAACAGTTCAATAGCCGGACCTGATGAAGGAAGCACAAAGCTTCTACAATGCGTTGTCTAAAATAAACAAACCTTCGTACGTATCTACTGTCTCCTGCAATTGCTCCGGCACTGAATCAAAAAAAATCCTTCTTCTTCTTCCTTTTTAAGCCACTGCGGTCCGCAATGCACGGGCACCGACCGTGGGGCAGCCGCATGCGGATCGCGGACCCATTCACTTGAATGGGATTCACGATCCGTCCGTTCCGCAAAGAGATAGAACAAGTTCTATTTTTTTGCGGAACGGAACCCCACACCGTAGTGCTTCCGTAGAGTTCCATTCCGTGCTTCCGTTCCGGATCTCAAGTGAATGGGTCCGTGATGAGGAATAGGCAGCTGAGCTACAGGGAGAGCAATTGGCGTCCGACACAGGCCAACTAAAGGTGACCATAAGCGGCTGTGACTTGTTTACAGCAGTATAATGTGAACATCAATTTATACCTGAATACGTTCTGTATCTCCTAAATTCCAATTCCACCTCAAGGCCATGGTTTTCTGCCTGGATTCCATGCCAAAAACCATCTGGCATCGGCGCTCAAACAGCCTCCAATGGGAGTCTGTCTGGTTTTTCAGGCTGTGCCAAGAATGGACATGTCCATTCTTGGAGTAGTTTCCATGCGGACACCACCGAAAACCGAGACAGGATTCTGCTTGCAGTTTAGCGCTATTCAATGGGGCTAAACTGCAATCAGGTCCGATCCACTGAAATCAAAAACCAAGGCAGAATACAATGTGGATTTTTGACATTGTCAAAATCTGCTGTGTGAACATAACAGGGTGGTCGGTGGATTGCAGGGTGGTCGTAACCATGGAAACGAACAGTGTATAATGTGATGGAAAAATGAATCCAGCCAGCAAAGGAAGCAATATGGATAATCACAATACATTAGTAAGTGCCTTGTACTAACTTTTACATAATAAATGCTCTTTTTTGAAGTGAGACATTCCCTTTAAGCCTCATTCACATGTCTGTGTCCGTGCTCAAATCCGTGAAAGAGTGATCAGTGATGCCTCAGTGAAGATATCCGTGAAGGATCCGTGTTTGGTCCGTGTGTCCGTTTTTTCGCTGTCTGTGTGTCATCCGTGTTTCACTAACACTGCACAGCTGGAAAATAATTTTCAAAGCATCTCTTCTTGATGATCGGTGAAACACGGATGGCATCCTTCTTGCAGCTGTGGTTTTTACGGACCCATAGACTATAATGGGCATGATGGATTTGTGAACACAGTCAAAATAGAGCATGCATCCGTGCTAAAACCACAGACCCACAGACAGTGGTAAAAAACTGATGTGTGAATACATACGTTAAAATGAATGGGGACGTTTGCTGTCCGTGGAGAACATGTACAGCGCACATATGTGGAACACTGACGTGTGAATGAGGCTTTACTTGAAAAACGCTTTGGTATCTGTATGAAAAATCTGCATCAGACCCGCCACGTATGGCCGTTCCCTATAGAAGTGATAGGACCAGGAGTATCCCTCCTAACTGTGTGCATTGCTCTGGTCCTACTGTAATTTAATGTCACATAATGTTGGGGGGGAAGGTGACACAGACACAACTGGAAGAACTAGTAAAACTGGATAATAGTCATGATATGCATATCTTTTAATGGCAGTCAAATGCAGATTGCATACATTTGCATCGGTCTGATGGACGAAACCTCTTGGATCTTGCATCTACAAAAACTGCACTGGAGAAGCAAATGACGGTTTGCAGTTCTTGTTTTTCTCCATTGCTGCTAGGTCAAGGATGCAACATCTTTCATGGTATAGGACATGCTGCATGTGCTCAAATCCTTGCAGATTTTCCTCTTTAGCACATTAAAGGATTTAGAAAAATCCTATTTACTTGACTAGAAAGTAGTAAGTCTGAATTTATTTTGGCCTAAAGCTTCCCAAATGATAAGTTGCCCTCTTCTGGTGGACTTGATCTGGTCAGCCTACAGGCTAAACCCCTAGGATATATGTTATATACCTCTCAGTAATGATGGGCAGCAGGCTTCTGAGCTGCTTCTTGACCTGTACTGTCTACGGTAAGCTGGTTACATAACTTGGGTTTCCCTAGCAGCATTCCCTTGCTGTGATCCGTTTATGTGTGCTGGCAGTCCCTGGATCCGATCAGGGAGTGGATCAGGGAGGGGGTTGATCTCTCTCCAGCAGCTGATCCTCTAATAGATAAGGGGGTGGAGACCTCCTCTTTACTAAGTGCGTGCACTGGGTGGATCTGATCGGTGCGGTGAAAGCAGTTGCACGGTCCCTACAAGCAGGCAGGTCTCCAGATCAGGCAAGCAGCATGTGGCCAGCTCTGGTGCTGGGGATACTGACGGCGATCTTCGCCTGGATCTGGTACAGAGGAGGTGAAGAACCAAAAGATCCGGAGACTCAGAAGCAGGAGGAACTGGCCGTGACACCAGAGACAGATCAGGAGGGTGTGCCTGATCATCTGGCTGCACACCTAGCCTCCAGGGAATGCAGCCTCCCTGCAGATGACCATGGTGGCCATGAGCTTAATACCACCGGGCAAGAGGTTCCTTGCCTCAGATTACAAGGAAACAAGGCTGTGAACCCCGAAACTTGCCAAGCCAAGAATGAGCAGAAGTCCGAGCTGCAGGGCAAAGACCAAGAAGGACTGGCTGTTGTAGATCGCCTTGAGAGTGGTCTTGAAGTACAAAGACCTGCAACAACTAATGTTCCTACTTTAACAGATCAGCAATCCAGTGCCCTAGCACCGGAGCTACCAGGTAATCTACAGGAGCACCCTTCAGATGTCCCAAAGGAAGAGGAGCTACAAGCTGACATGGTGGCCCCCACTACTGATGTCCTAAAGAAAGAGCCACATGGTAACATAAAGGAGCACCCTACCGATCTCCCAATCAAAGAGGTGCTACAAGCTGACATACAGGAGCACCCTAAAGATGCCCTTAGAATAGAGAAGCTACAGGTTGACATACAGGAGTGCCCTACAGATGTCCCAGCAAAAGAGGAGCTACAAGCTGACACACAGGAGCACCCTACAGATGTCCCAGCAAAAGAGGAGCTACAAGCTGACACTCAGGAGCACCCTACAGATGTCCCAGCAAAAGAGGAGCTACAAGCTGACACACAGGAGCACCCTACAGATGTCCCAGCAAAAGAGGAGCTACAAGCTGACACTCAGGAGCACCCTACAGATGTCCCAGCAAAAGAGGAGCTACAAGCTGACATACAGGAGCACCCTAAAGATGCCCTAAGAATAGAGAAGCTACAGGTTGACATACAGGAGCGCCCTACAGATGTCCCAGCAAAAGAGGAGCTACAAGCTGACACTCAGGAGCACCCTACAGATGTCGCAAAGAAAGATGAACTAGGCATTATTCTTGAGCGCCAAGACATTTTTCCAGTGAAAAGGGACAATTTATTAGAGGAACATGACAAAGACATAGTGCGGACCTCTGGAGATGAAAGTTGCACAGAGATTTCTTCCAAAAGTGATGAGATACACAGCCATGAAGTGGAAGTGCACCCCTCTGAGATCCCAGAAGCAAAGCAAATGATTATTTATAAGGAGGAATCTAACCCATTGGTAAAGGAGATGCAGCTTAGTGTTGGAAATCTTGACAAAGTGGAACAGGCTACTGGAGAAGTTATATGTCCCACACTAATGGCAGAGGAGCCTGGAGTACAGATATTACCAGCTGGCTCCTGTCCTGAAAGTATGTCCCTGCAGGGTAAAGAATCTTTACACCCAGAAAATGAAAGTCAGGATGGTGTCTGTGCAACTAGTGAACTGAATGGAGAAAACCAAGCAGCCAGGCCCATAGATGCAACAGGTAGGTTGTACATTTCTTTCAAATAACTGTATACGTTGTAATCCACTAGCGAACATTGAATTTTGCATTGATGTGCATTGGGGACTGCTGTACCCTAGAGCAGTGTTTCCCAACCAGCGTGCCTCCAGCTGTTGCAAAACTACAACTCCTAGCATGCCCAGACAGCCTTTAGCTGCACGGGCATGCTGGGAGTTGTAGTTTTGCAACAGCTGGAGGCACGCTGGTTGGGAAATACTGCCCTAGAGCAGGGATCAGCAACCTTTGGCACTCCAGCTGTGGGGAAATTACGACTCCCAGTATGCACACTTGCTTGGCAGTTCACAGAACTCCCATAGAAGTAAATGGAGCATGCTGGGAGTTGTAGTTTTACAACAGCTGACCTCTGCCCTAGATGGTTGTCTACTTATGAGTTCAGTGGGTAATCATAAAGTCCCAGATTTACTAGAATGCCTGCACCAAAAATCTGTCTAGTGTCAAAATTTGGTGAATGTGGGGCTTCTACAGGTTTTGTGTCCCCCCAAGACATGTTCAACGATATGTGGGCCTTAGACTACTTTCATATCTGCGCTTTGGTCTCCAAAAGGGTTCAGTTTGACTAAATACATCAGGATGCATTTGGTTAGGAGGCAGTTGTGTTAAATAGAAATGGAACAAACTGGATCTGTCACTAAAAACAATGTCAAATGGGTGACAGATCCGGGGAAAAAATTATCCGGCTCCATTGACTTACATTGTTTAGTGACCTGATTTATTCTGTTTTGATGACTGGACACGCGGTTTTGTGTCCAGTCAGGAAACGGAATGCATACTGATTCATCCTTACATTGGCCCCAAACGGAACAGTTTTGGCCCGGTTTTGAGATCCTCTCCCGGATCTAAAAACCGGAATGCCAAAACGCGGATGTGAAAGTAGCTTTAGCAGAGTAAGGTCATGCTTCTCTGGAAAGCGGTGTGGCTAGGACACCATTTTTCACCACAATTCTGTAACACGGTAAGCCAACCAATAGTTGGTATAGAGTCAGAGAAATGTGTCTATCCCTGCAGCAGATTCATGATCCAGCCTGAGCCCCTGTGATAAATCTGGTGCAGGTCTAGACAGCCTGTCTTAGGCTAGTTTCACACTAGCGGCACAGACCTCCGGCAGGCTGTTTGGTCGTTTCTGTCCTGCCGCTAGTGAACGTGTGCCCCCGTTGACTATAAAGGGGGAGGCGCGGCAGCGCTCGCCGAGAGGTTGCTGGAATACATGTCGTAGTTTTATTCCGGCGGCCTCTCGGCGTGCGCTGCTGTACCGCTGCCGGAACTCCGCCCCGCCCCCTTTATAGTCAATGGGACCGGAGCGGCAGTCCGGGGGCACACGTTCACTAGCGGCAGGAGGGATCCGACAGGCTGTTTACCAGATGGAACAGCCTGCCGGAGGTCTGTGAGGCTAGTTTCACACTAGCAGTACACCATCTACAGGCTTCATAATTCTGGGTCACACTCTTCTCATTCTCACACGTTAGGTTCACCTACCTGTTGCCGCTTTGTGTCAATGTTTTCTTGCAAAAGTAGGTGTTTCAAAATACCTGTATGCATGTAACAGGAATCCCACATTATACTGAGAAATGAAAGCCAAGTTCACACTTCCAATTGCTTTTATTCCTTTTTTTTTTCTTCTTCACTCTGTTGTACTACAAAACCCACAATATTATGCTTTATTCACACATCAGTGTTTGGTCATTGATTTCCATCAGTGATGGAAAACTAGGCGTGGAAGCTACACATAAATAATGGAAAGATTTGCTCCTGTTCTTTGCTTAGACCCCATACCTGGTTTTGGCTCGTAATCGCAGATTAAACACTGACTGTGTGAATAAGGCCTAATGCTGGAGTCAGCTTCTAGTCTGAAGCTTTCTGTAAGAACGCTAGTCAGTTATTGGGAACCTGTGTAAAGGTGCCGCCGATCAGCTGGTGAAATAATTGTTTAATGGAGTTGTGTTATTTCAAGCCTTGCTGGCATATCGCTAGGATATGCCACCAATGTCCGATAGCTGCGGGTCCCAGCTATCTCTAAAACGGAGCCTGCAAAGAAAAGAGAGTAAACCGCGCTTGTGCGGCCGGCCTCCATTCATTTCTATGGGAGTGCGGCGTGCTTGGCTATTTTCAGAAGTCTTATTGAAATGAATAGGAAGTGTACTGCGCAAGAATGGCCACCGCCTCATTCACTTCTATGGGGCTGATGGAAATAGCCAAGCCAGCGTCAATTTTCAGAATTCCAATAGAAATGGAGGGTGGCTGCGCATGCGCCATCTGCTCTACTTCGCTTGGCAGCCTCACTTTTCGAGATAGCTGTGTGTTTCAGTGGTGGGACCGGCAGCTATCAGACTTTGGTGGCATATCCTAGCAATATGCCACTAATGTTTGAGTTGACAGTCCCATGATTCTGGGCAGCAGATCCCCAATGTCTCTGTATGGGGATGATTACTACAGTGATCTCTCATCTGCATACAATGAAGGGGATTTCTCCATGTAAATTAGTCTCTCACCTCCTCTGACAAGCAGGCAATTATTGTGAAGAAATAGTTCCTTCCCGATTATTGCCCGCTCAGTTAGTACATTTACATGTGCCATCATTTTGGGTTAAGATATTAATAAGACAACTACCTCTGACTGGGGCTTGCAGAAATCAATGTGCTTCTTGCTTGTAGAAGACCTCTTTCACACGTATTTATAAGCCAAAACCAGGAACCAGGGGAGGTTCTAGAACATGGAAGAGGCACAAATCTTATATTTTTTTTTTTTTTTCCCCTCTGTAGGATCCACTTCTGGTTTTGGCTTAGGCCTTTTTCACACTTGCGTTCTGAGGATCCGGCAGGCACTTCCGTCCCGCCAGGTCCGTCAGAACGCAAGTCGCCTGAAAGCATTAGAAGACTGATCAGGATCCTGATCAGTCTTCAAAATGCTTTGAGGTTACTATAGCAGCCGGGACGCTATTAAAGTCCTGGTTGCCATAGTAGTAGTGGGGAGCGGGGGAGCAGTATACTTACAGTCCGTGCGGCTCCCGGGGCGCTCCAGAGTGATGTCAGAGCGCCCCATGCGCATGGATCATGTGATCCATGCGTGTAGGGCGCCCTGACGTCACTCTGGAGCGCCACGGGAGCCGCACGGATGGTAAGTATACTGCTCCCCTGCTCCCCACTACACTTTACCATGGCAACAAGGACTTTAGCGTCCTGGCTGCCATGGTAACCATTGAGAAAAAGCTAAAAGTCGGATCCGGCGATGCGCCGAAACGACATTTAGCTTAAGGCCGGATCCGGATTAATGCCTTTCAATGGGCATTAATTCCGGATCCGGCCTTGCGGCAAGTGTTCAGGATTTTTGGCCGGAGCAAAAAGCGCAGCATGCTGCGGTATTTTCTCCGGCCAAACAACATTCCGGTCCTGAACTGAAGACATCCTGAACGGATTTCTCTCCATTCAGAATGCATTGGGATAATTCTGATCAGGATTTTTCCGGCATAGAGACCCGATCTCTATGCCGGAAAACAAAAACGCTAGTGTGAAAGAGCCCTTACAAAGAATGATTTTCAGTCACAGAAATTTCTGCAGCAAATCTGTGTGACAGATATTCATAGGCTATGTTCACACTTTCTGTGTTTTTGTCATCATGGATTCCTGTATTTTGATGGCTTGAGGATTCATTTTTAGGACCTGTTGATAACCCTACTGATCTCTAAGCTGCATCTATTTCCAAATGCTAATGTGAGCAGAGCCTTGCAAAGTTCAACCTGCAATAATGCAGGCCTAGATTAATGTGTGCACTGGAAAGTGGCAGAATTTATCGCATCTAGGGTTTTAGCACTTGTTTCTGACATGCAGGACAAGATGTTGGGCTTACTGCAGAAGGTTGGAGTTTCAGAGAAAAGAAGGTAGAGCCTAAGATGCGCTGAAATTGCACCACAATTCTGGTGGAAAAATCTGTCTTAGGCCTCATGCACACGACCGTTGTTTGATTCCGTGTCCGTTGCTCCATTTTTCGTGATTTTCTGCGGACCCATTGGTTTTCAATGGGTCCGTGGAAACCTCGGCAAATGCACAGTTTGTCCTCCGCGTCCGTGGTCCGTGATTTCAGTCCGTCAAAAAAATATAACCTGTCCTATTCTTGTCCGTGAAAAACGGTTCACGGACCCATTCAAGTCAATGGGTCCGTGAAAAAATGCGGATGGCCATCCGTGTGTCATCCGCGTTCCGTGTCCGTTTTTTTTGCGGATCCCTTGGCAGGCACTTGGGAAAAATTGTCAGCCTGTCTTTTGGTAAAATCTTTTGGGTCATGTCCGCTAAAAAAAACGGAAGACACACGGAAACACAACGGAAGGAAAAAACGGACACGGATCACTGAACAACGGAGCCGGAAAGCGGCTGTGCTTGGAGTTGCAGCTCAGCCTCATTCACTTCTATGGGGCTGAGCTGTAACTAGGCCATGTGACTGATGTACGTTGACATCACATGGCCTAGGAAGAGGACAGAGAGTCCAGCATCTTCTAACAGCTGTTCGGCGGGGCTCCCAGTTGTCGGACCCCTGCCAATCTGATATCGGTGACTTATCCTGAGTATAGGTCATCGGTATTGAGGGATAGCCCCTTTAATGGACAGTAATGAATGTAGTAATTAGCTTCTAAAGTCTTTGTTTCCATACTAAATAATCCGAATTTTAATTGTATGCTTTGTTTAATCCTTATGTATGTTCTTTCAACTAGGTTGTCCATTGGAAAATGCATTTGTTGAGAAAGAAAGTTCCCTGAATCTATGTCAGGCCAAAGAGACCTTAAATAAAGAACTGTATCTGGCGCTGGGCAATACCTCAAACGATGACGGGAATGCCAATATTGCTGATCAGTTTATGAAACTGTCTATGGAGAAATGTGACATGAGAATGTGCAGTGACATTGTAAAACCTTCTAATGTTTTCTTAGATGATGCTGATCTCCATGCTGGCAGTTTAAATGAATCTCCTCAGGAGGGATCAGCAAAAGTCCAGAAATTGGAAAAGCATCCTGACAGTTCATCAGTGCACACTTACAACCTTGGGTTAAACCTTGACAAAGAAATGGCTGGTCTCAGTAGTTCAAACACAGATGACAGAACCTCTTTTCTTAGTCCATCAGATGCAAATATCCATGAAAATGACCATCAGAAGACAAGAAGGGTTGCTACTATTCAGCCAATGCCTCAGAATGTGAATGTTGTCTTCAAAGTTCACTATATCACACACAATGACTTTCAAATTATTGCCATCACAGGTGATCACGAGAAACTTGGAAAATGGGAGGCATATGTCCCTCTGACCTCTAAAAATGGTGGCTTTTGGTCAGATACCATCACCTTGCCTGCAGATACCAGTTTGGCTTGGAAGTTTGTAATGGTTGAAAATGGAAAGATAAAACGCTGGGAGGAATGTAACAATAGGTTTTTAAAGACCGCACATGAAGACATTGAAGCTCAGCTGTGGTGGGGTTACCCATAATACGTGGACATCAGAAGGGACTATTGGCATAGCTTTTAGATCATACGCCTAGTCCCTCAAGTCACAAAGATGAAATGGCATTTATACTTCATCTATTAACTTATGTCTCTGCAGTTTAATGATTACCTAGCATTGCCTGGTTATTGGAACATTGTTGACATATCAAATAACCTTTTAGCCTATATTTTTAGAAGTTGCATTTTAGCCTGCTGTCAGCCTTGGTTTCAAGAGTGAAAATACAACACGAAAGAGGACTAAATTATTGGGTAAAATGCTGTTTCCTTCCTGTAAAACTGATTTCAACATTAATTTAGTATTAGTTCACAACGGAATTGGACATAGCTTTTTAATTGACAGTCCATATGTTTTACAAAGACGTGTGATATTTTGTATTGTATCTCAACCACAAGTTAATTAGGACACAATTGGGTGTCAGATAATTAAAGTACTGCATTAAAATTAGAAATGTTTTTTTTTTCCATATATGTTTCATATGTAGAGAAAGAGATTGTTGTATTGTTTAGTGCACTTAGTAGACAGTCCACCTACATTATGATTTGTTGAGCTCACCTTTTGCCTATATAAATACATATTTGAAGTTGAGAGAATTAGTGCTATTATTTCCCCCATGGTTCAGATTGGATGATGCCTCCATCTATATGTGGGACTGAGTGATTTCCCTAGAAGCGGTGTGTCCTTGATTTTAGCACTCGACATGTAACACCCTTTACTTTGGCAGATTGGATCCCAGAGACCTCCTGCAGAACTGGCCGCCATTACTGCTCTGTTCCCAGTGACGCATGTCCGGTGCGTCCACCCAATCACACTTGAGGGCACCATATTTAAGGCGTCCTATGTCACACTAGTAACCAGTGGTAGTGGTTTGCAGACAGTATATTGCTAATATGTTTTAAAGTTATTCTTTTATTTGCATATTTTGAGGACTTTCATCCCTTTCTGTTGATGAGCAGCAGCTCATCAAGCACCTGCCTCCACCAGGATGCATTGTAGTTAGCTCTGGTTAAGGCCTCATGCACACGACCGTATGTGTTTTGCGGTCCGCAAAAATTGCGGATTCGCAAAAAAAACGGATGATGTTCCGTATGGCATCCGTTATTTTTGCGGATCCATTGTAATAATGCCTATCCTTGTCCGCAAACTAGAAAAAAATAGGACATGCTCTATTTTTTTTGCGGAACGGAAAAACAGACATACGGAAACGGAATGCACACGGAGTACCTTCTGTTTTTTTTTTTTTTTTTTTTTTTTTTTGCGGACCCATTGAAATGAATGGTTCCGCATATGGTCCGCAAAAAAAACCCGGAACGGACACTGAAAGAAAATACGTTCGTGTGCATGAGGCCTAACCCTTTTCTCTCCAGCATGGAAGATAGTCCCTCACATATAACCCTAGAAGTGCATACGTTATGTAATACCTCCATGTTGTAGGTGGATCCACGTTGACAGAAGGAAGGGCAACACAAGTAGGTGGGGTCACCTATACCATAGTGCAGTGATGGCAAATCTATGGCACGGGTGCCAGAGGTAGCACTCAGAGCCCTCTCTGTGGGCACTCGCACCCTGGAAAAAGTCTATAGTGTACCAATATGCCTTAGACCTCTTCTGCCATTCATCAGCCCCAGCATGCCTGGATAGCCTACAGCTATTAGGGCATGCTGGGAGTTGTAGTTTTGCAACAGCTGGAGGGCCGCAGTTTGGACATGCCTGCCCTAAGTGGTCAAGAAAAAGAAAAAATTACCTAGGTCCTGTTCCAAGGTGCTGCCTCTGATGCAAATCAACAGGTGTCACCCACCCTGAGATGCCTGTGTCTATAGATCATTTGTACGCTGCCTCCATATAGTGGCCTATGAGGGTGAACAGCAGGGCATAATTATATACCTGGCTATGGGCTTCCATGCCCTGCTGCAGTATTCCACTCTGTCACCTGAGAATAGCAATACAATTGAATTCAGGATGGCACCTGTGCCCCCCGGCAAGGTACAGATTCAGTTAATGACCACTGAGAGCATCAGATCATTATGAGTCTGGCTAGAAGTAGTGAGGAGGGATCGAGGGCCCCCCCCCGAGCGTCTGCCCACTGGGAAAATTCACTCTAGGGTCAATGGCCAATCCACCCCTCCTTGTATCCTGCTACTGGTTTTCCACTTTTACTGATCATGAAAAGTTTGATTTTATATTTGTTTGTGCTCCACTTTTCGTGTTAGGTTTTGACTCTGGTAATTACTTTCAAGATTTCCCATTACTACTTGCAACTTTAAGTTTCTTTGTCTAGTTTGGACTAGTATTTTACTAGCCCGAGATGTAGAAACCACTCGGGTCAATTGCGTTCTTGGCTCAGTAGATGGAGATCTGCCCTCTAGGGCAGTGGTCCTCAACTCCAGTCCTCAGGGCCCAGCTGCCGTTACGTTTTCAGGATTTCCTTAGTATTGAGCAGTGATATAATTGGTGTCAATGCATCAAGACTTACCACAAATAATTATTCTGTGGGATATTCTCAAATCAAGACCAGCAGGTGGGCCCGGAGGAGTGGAGTTGAGGAACACTGCTCTAAGGTAAAAAAAAGTTCTGAGTTGTAAAATAAATCAAAGTCTGAGCTGCTTCCTATTTCTGCTTGCTCCAGCAAATATTATAAACAGGTTTATGGTTTGACTTTACATTATTGACAGCTGATAAGCAACAGTTCAGAATCAGCATAGAATAGCACAAGATATGAATGAGGATCCTTAAAGGGAATGTGTCATGTAAAAATGATCTATTGTTTAAATTAAGTTTTTGTAGTAATAATGGGCACCTTTTCTTGGTCTGTACAGATCACTTTACTGCAGTGATCAGACAATGATGTATCTATCTAGAGAAGTCAATGAGGTACATTAAAGTACATTAGGGGTCATTTACTAAGCTGAAATACGCCTAAATTAGGCATATTTCAGGTGTAGATTGCGCAATTAACCGTCGCACCACTAACGCCAGTTCTAAAACGAAGGGGAGGAGCGGGCAGGTTTGTCTCATTCACCATTTTATATGCCTGTTTAAGGGCTCTTTCACATTTGCGTTGTGAGGATCCGGCGTGCACTTCCGTTGCCGGAAATGCCTGCCGGATCCAACGCAAGACAACTGAAAGCATATTGAAGACTGATTAGTCTTCATTATGCTTTCAGGTAACCATGGCAGCCAGGACGCTACTGATGTCCTGGCTGCCATGGTAAGTACTCCGCAGCAGTGTACTTACCTGCGCTGCGGCTGCCGTGCGCTCCTTCATGACGTCACAGGTCCCCGCAGCGCATAGATCAATGCGCTGCCCGGACCTGTGATGTCATGAAGGAGAGCCCGGAGGCTGCAGTGCAGGTAAATACACTGCTGCGGAGTACTTACCATGCGGAGTACTTACCATTGAGTAGCGTCCTGGCTGCCATGGTAACCGATCGGAGCCCCAGCTTACACTGGGGCCCTGATCGGAACTGCTGCAGCGCATGCGCAGAGCTAAACGTCAGATCCAGCGATGCGCCAAAACGACGTTTAGCTTAATTCCAGATCCGGATTAATGCACTTCAATGGGCATTAATTCAGGATCCAGCGTTACGGCATGTCTTCCGGATTTTTGGACGGAGACAAATCCGCAGCTTGCTGCGGTTTTGTCAACGTCCAAAAAACGTTCACATACTGAACGGATTTCTCTCCATTCAGAATGCATTAGGATAATCCTGATCAGTACCTTTCCGTCCTAGAGCCCCGAAGACGGAACTCTAGGACGGAAAGCAAAAACGCTGATGTGAAAGGGGCCTTAGGCGTACAAAAAGGTCTAAATGTAAGACTGCTCGGAATATATCTTACATTTAGAACTGGTGCTGGATGCGCCAAAGTTATGGAGAGGCCTGCGCTTCTTCATAACCCTGGCGGATCCACCGCCAGCACAGGGCCTTTAATAAAGGCGTTATCCAACCCCTAAAATACGCCTGGGCCCCTCCAATGGTTGTACTTGCCTCACTCCCCGGCATCCATGTCCCCTGCTATTGGCTGCATCCATACCTCACCTGTGCGGTGAGACCAGCCAGCAGCCCCGCACTGGTGGTTCAGTATCGGAACAGGAAGCAGGGCTTGTGCTTAGCCCCGCCCCTCACTCAGGCCTGGCAGCCAAGGATTAGATCCAGCCCTGCAGGAGAATTTACCCAGACAGGAGAAGCAGATTCCAGAGCTACTGCTTCCTGTCCTTTTGTATCTGCCTAGGTCACCAGTGTGTAAGATGGAGAAACAGCTCATACTGTTTCTGTATACATTTTTTCATTAGAACTGTTATTTTGCTGTTTGGCCACAAGAGGCCGCTGTCCTCCACACAGTTAGGTTTTGCTAAGTAATTGAATATGCATAAGAGGTGGAGCTGATGACTCATGCTGCTGCTAAGAAGAAGCAGGAAGCAAGAGAGCAGACATGTTTGGAGAGACAGCAGCTAGAAGACAGCATCAGGTGGCATCCGCGCTTTAGTGAGACTTGGGATGGCCAGAGTCACTGTTGGACGTGACTGATGACTGTTAGCAATCCAAATGTCGTCCAGAAAAGAGAGGATCGGTTCCCAGCAGGCTGGAAGAGCCGTGGAACGGAGCTACAGACCCTGCAGGGCCTCATGGTGGATGCAAGGACTTGTAATTTGGTTTAAGTCAGCATCGGAAAAAGATCATACCCGGATCGTCAGTAAGCCAGTGCAGATCTATGGGGGGGGGCATGTGGTGTATTCTGGGGACATGAGGGTGCAGATCTATGGGGGGCATGTGGTGTATTCTGGGGACATGAGGGGGTCAATCTGTGAGGGGGCATGTGGTGTATTCTGGGGACATGGGGGGGTCAATCTGTGAGGGGGTCATGTGGTGTATTCTGGGGACATGGGGGGTCAATCTATGGGGGGGTCATGTGGTGTATTCTGGGGACATGAGGGTGCAGATCTATGGGGGGCATGTGGTGTATTCTGGAGACATGAGGGTGCAGATCTATGGGGGGTCATGTGGTGTATTCTGGGGATATGGGGGGCATGTGGTGTATTCTGGGGACATGAGGGGTCAATCTGTGAGGGGGGCATGTGGTGTATTCTGGGGACATGGGGAGTCAATCTGTGAGGGGGTCATGTGGTGTATTCTGGGGACATGAGGGTGCAGATCTATGGGGGTGTCAATCTGTGAGGGGGGCATGAGGGTGCAGATCTATGGGAGGGGTCAATCTGTGAGGGGGGCATGTGGTGTATTCTGGGGACATGAGGGGTCAATCTGTGAGGGGGGCATGTGGTGTATTCTGGGGACATGGGGGTCAATCTGTGAGGGGGCATGTGGTGTATTCTGGGGACATGAGGGTGCAGATCTATGGGGGGGCATGTGGTGTATTCTGGGGACATGAGGGTGCAGATCTATGGGGGGGCATGTGGTGTATTCTGGGGACATGAGGGTGCAGATCTATGGGAGGGGTCAATCTGAGGGGGGCATGTGGTGTATTCTGGGACGGGGTGGGGTCAGTCTGTGAGGGGGACATGTGGTGTATTCTGGGGACATGAGGGTGCAGATCTATGGGAGGGGACATGTGGTGTATTCTGGGGACATGAGGGTGCAGATCTATGGGGGGCATGTGGTGTATTCTGGGGACATGGGGGTCAGTCTGTGAGGGGGCATGTGGTGTATTCTGGGGACATGGGGGTCAATCTATGAGGGCATGTGTGTATTCTGGGGACATGGGGGGTCATGGGGGCATGGGTATCTGGGGACATGGGGCAGACTGGGGGGGCATGTGGTGTATTCTGGGACAGAGGGTCACATGGGAGGGCGGGGGTCAGTCTGTGAGGGGGACATGTGGTATTCTGGGGACATGAGGGCAGATCTATGGGGAGTGGACATGTGGTGTATTCTGGGGACATGAGGGCAGACTATGGGGGGCATGTGGTGTATTCTGGGGACATGGGGTCAGTCTGTGAGGGGGCATGTAGTGTATTCTGGGGACATAAGTAATCTGGGGGGGGCATGTGGTGTATTCTGGGGACATGGGGGTCAATCTGTGAGGGGGGGCATGTGGTGTATTCTGGGGACATGGGGGGGTCAGTCTGTGAGGGGGACATGTGGTGTATTCTGGGGACATGAGGGTGCAGATCTATGGGGGGGACATGTGGTGTATTCTGGGGACATGAGGGTGCAGATCTATGGGGGGCATGTGGTGTATTCTGGGGACATGGGGGTCAGTCTGTGAGGGGGCATGTGGTGTATTCTGGGGACATGGGGGTCAATCTGTGAGGGGGCATGTGGTGTATTCTGGGGACATGGGGGGTCAGTCTGTGAGGGGGAGCATGTGGTGTATTCTGGAGACATGGGGAGGGTCAATCTATGGGGGGGCATGTGGTGTATTCTGGGGACATGAGGTGCAGATCTATGGGGGCATGTGGTGTACTCTGACCCCTCATGTCCCCAGAATACACCACATGCCCCCCATAGATTGACCCTCCCCATGTCTCCAGAATACACCACATGCTCCCCCTCACAGATTGACCCCCCATGTCCCCAGAATACACCACATGCCCCCTCATAGATTGACCTCCCATGTCCCCAGAATACACCACATGCCCCCTCACAGACTGACCCCCCATGTCCCCAGAATACACCACATGCCCCCCCATAGATCTGCACCCTCATGTCCCCAGAATACACCACATGTCCCCCCATAGATCTGCACCCTCATGTCCCCAGAATACACCACATGTCCCCCTCACAGACTGACCCCCCATGTCCCCAGAATACACCACATGCCCCCCTCAGATTGACCCCTCCCATAGATCTGCACCCTCATGTCCCCAGAATACACCACATGCCCCCCCATAGATCTGCACCCTCATGTCCCCAGAATACACCACATGCCCCCTCATAGATTGACCCCCATGTCCCCAGAATACACCACATGCCCCCATCACAGACTGACCCCCATGTCCCCAGAATACACCACATGCCCCCCCATAGATCTGCACCCTCATGTCCCCAGAATACACCACATGTCCCCCCCATAGATCTGCACCCTCATGTCCCCAGAATACACCACATGCCCCCTCACAGATTGACACCCCCATAGATCTGCACCCTCATGTCCCCAGAATACACCACATGACCCCCCTCACAGATTGAACCCCCATGTCCCCAGAATACACCACATGCCCCCTCACAGATTGACCCCTCATGTCCCCAGAATACACCACATGCCCCCCATAGATCTGCACCCTCATGTCCCCAGAATACACCACATGACCCCCCATAGATTGACCCCCCCATGTCCCCAGAATACACCACATGACCCCCCATAGATCTGCACCCTCATGTCCCCAGAATACACCACATGACCCCCCATAGATTGACCCCCCATGTCCCCAGAATACACCACATGACCCCCTCACAGATTGACCCCCCATGTCCCCAGAATACACCACATGCCCTCCTCACAGATTGACCCCCTCATGTCCCCAGAATACACCACATGCCCCCCCATAGATCTGCACCCTCATGTCTCCAGAATACACCACATGCCCCCCATAGATCTGCACCCTCATGTCCCCAGAATACACCACTTGACCCCTCCCATGTCCCCAGAATACACCACATGTCCCCCCATAGATCTGCACCCTCATGTCCCCAGAACACACCACATGCCGCCCCCATAGATCTGCACCCTCATGTCCCCAGAATACACCACATGCCCCCTCACAGATTGACCCCCCATAGATCTGCACCCTCATGTCCCCAGAATACACCACATGCCCCCTCACAGATTGACCCCCCATAGATCTGCACCTCATGTCCCCAGAATACACCACATGCCCCCTCAGATTGACTCCCCCATAGACCTTCACCCTCATGTCCCCTCACAGATTGACCCCCATGTCCCCAATCTGTGAGGGGGGCATGTGGTGTATTCTGGGGACATGAGGGTGCAGATCTATGGGGGTCAATCTGTGAGGGGGGCATGTGGTGTATTCTGGGGACATGAGGGTGCAGATCTATGGGGGGCATGGTGTATTCTGGGGACATGAGGGTGCAGATCTATTGGGGGCATGTGGTGTATTCTGGGGACATGGGGAGGGGGGGTCAATCTGTGAGGGGGGCATGTGGTGTATTCTGGGGACATGGGGAGGGGGGTCAATCTGTGAGGGGGGGGGGCATGTGGTGTATTCTGGAGACATGGGGAGGGGGGGTCAATCTGTGAGGAGGGGGGGCATGTGGTGTATTCTGGGGACATGAGGGTGCAGATCTATGGGGGGGGGGGGCATGTGGTGTATTCTGGGGACATGAGGGTGCAGATCTATTGGGGGGGGGGGGGCATGTGGTGTATTTTTGCAAAACTTGTAATTTTTTCATATGCAAGTCTGTAGTTAATGTATAAAACTAAATAGTTCTGAAATGTTGGTAACAAACACTTTATTAATGACGGTTTCTCACTTTTTTCTCTTTGGTTTTGGGGCTGAAAATAGTCGACCAGATTCTATTCCTGGTCTCTCAGAAGATGTCAGCAATTCCCATGAAGGAGCGGTCGTGTTCTCGGATATACCGTCTCTTACATGAAGGCGCGGTCGTGTTCTCGGATATACCGTCTCCTACATGACAGACGCCCTGCAGTTATATCTATGCACACAGGACAAATGGGATTTATTAAAAAGTTTTTAAATAAAGGATGTATTTAATAAATCAAGTATGTGACTTTTTAATTTTTTTGTGTGTATATACACTAAGGGATCGCTTGACTTTGGGGGGGTCATTCTCGCATATCTCTGGACCCTAAACGTGGTGTCTGGCAAACACTGTGCTTTATTGCGGCATATCCATGTGATCATAACTGTACAAAATAATCTCCTGCCCGTCCTGGCACTACCTATACAACATCTGCCCCTACCTTACAGTGTGTGAGCACATATGGCTTTCTCACCCTCGCAGTCCTGTAAACTACAGGCCAGGTACCTGTTCAGTACCTTTGGGGAGGGGGTTGTGGTAGTAGTCCTCCCAACTCTGACCCTAGGGACCCTTCCACTGCAGGTGTCACGGCGTCTCCCCCAAACCCACGGGCCTCACTTAGGTGAGGGAACCTGTAATGGATTAGGGGTGTGGACTGAGAGTCTCCCGCTACCAACCTGACTCCCAGTCCAAAGAAATCCAGCCCTGACAACTTTAACCAATCTCCAGCAGCTATGCCTTACTGAAGCAGCACTTTTCTGGATTTCAGCTTCCTCACCCAGTGACACTGAACCAGCGGGTGAGATACACCCCCCCAAGTTCACATCACCAAATATATATATCAAATTGCAATAGGGCCCATACAGAACCCCTACATATTCTTCTGCCCACTACATGGTAACCAGAGCTCTGAACACTGGCAGGAATGGAGGGTGAGGTGGTAGAGGAGGCCGACTGCGCACCCGCCTCACACTACATTCCTATAACATTTTATGTGAAATAAAAGAAAATGGTGGACGAGGCTCTTTTCTATGGAAAGGTTTTTAGTCAGTTTTTTATATCTGCAGCATGAAGACAAGCTTCGGAAAAAATATACAAGAAAATAATAAAGGTAAATTCTTAATAGTAAAACTATTTACTTAATTGAGAATGGAAGGTATTTAATAACCTCAAGAACAGGAGAACCTCTTCCCAACAACTCCTCCTTTCTAGCTTTATAGTTATTGAGCAGGCTAGATTTATCACCTGGGGGGGGGGGTTGTTAGGAGGTCCCGTAAACCGCCCCCCGGAGTCAGACATCTAGTCTGCGCACTAACTATGAAGCGGGCTAGAATGGAGTTGTTGGGAGGCGGTTCTCCTGTTCTTGATATTAAAGTCTTTACATTCTCAAGTAAACTTTTTTTTTAGAACAATGATTCCAGGAGGAGGAACTCCTTCTAAAAACTCTACAACTTATACTACTGGCTTCTGACCTCTACAGCTTATATTACTGATAATAGAGGAGGACCTCCTAACACAGCCATCCTCCAACTGCGGCCCTCCAGCTGTTGCAAAACTACAACTCCCAGCATGCCCGAACAGCCTACAGTTATCAGCCTACAGCAGGGCATTATGGGAGGTGTAGTTTTACAACAGCTGGAGGGCCGCAGTTGGAGGATGCCTGTTCTAACGCCTCTATAGCTTTTATTACTGATAATAGAGGAGGAGGACCTCCTAACACCTCTACAGCTTATATTACTGATGATAGAGAAGGACCTCCTTCTAACACCTCTACAGCTTATATTACTGATAGTAGAGGAGGACCTCCTTCTAACACCTCTACAGCTTCTATTACGGACCTCCTTCTAACACCTCTACAGTTTATATTACTGATAATAGAGGAGGACCTCCTATTACTGATGATAGAGGAGGACCTCCTTCTAACACCTCTACAGTTTATATTACTGACTATACAGGAGGAGGACCTCCTTCTAACACCTCTGCAGATTATATTACCGACTCCAGGAGGAGGACCTCCTTCTAATATCTCTACATCTTATATTACTGACTCCAGGCGGAGGACCTCCTTCTAACACCTCTACATCTTATATTACTGACTATACAGGAGGAGGACCTCCTCCTAACACCTCTACAGATTATATTACCGACTCCAGGAGGAGGACCTCCTCCTAACACCTCTACAGCTTCTATTACTGATGACAGAGGAGGACCTCCTTCTAACACCTCTACAGCTTATATTACTGATAATAGAGGAGGACCTCCTTCTAACACATCTGCAGCTTATATTACTGATGATAGAGGAGGACCTCCTTCTAACAGCTCTACAGCTTATATTACTGATAGTAGAGGAGGACCTCCTTCTAACACCTCTACAGCTTATATTACTGATGATAGAGGAGGACCTCCTTCTAACACCTCTACAGCTTATATTACTGATGATAGAGGAGGACCTCCTTCTAACAGTTCTACAGCTTATATTACTGATAGTAGAGGAGGACCTCCTTCTAACACCTCTACAGCTTATATTACTGATGATAGAGGAGGACCTCCTTCTAACACCTCTACAGCTTATATTACTGACTATACAGAGGAGGACCTCCTAGCAACTCCATTCTAGCTGATTCTATAGTGAACAGGCTAGGTTACTGACTCCAGGAGGAGGACCTCCTTCTAACAACTCTGCAGCTTATATTACTAATAATAGAAAAGGAACTCCATTCTAATATATTATTGACTACAGAGTGTGGACCTCCTCCTAACAACTGCATGTTAGGGCCCATGCACACAGACATGTGCCTTCCGAGACATAGTGTTCATGAGCAGGCCATATGTCCCAGAGGGGCATCAATCATGTCCCATGATAATACGAGTCTGGGATGGTAGTCCCGCGAGTGGCCCGACGTGCACTGCATTATAGTAAACTATGAAGCTATGCGCTCTGGGACATATGCCCTGCTCACGGACTGTATATCTCAGATGGCATATGTTTATGTGCATGGACCCTTATTAGAATAGTGGGTGAAATAAGGTCCTCCTTCTGGAGCCAGTAATATGGTAGAATAGGAATGTTAGGAGGAGGGCCTCCTCCTGGAGCTCAGTAGGATATGCTTTAGAGATATTAGAAGGAGGTCCTCTTCTATTATCAGTAATATAAGCTGTAGAGATGTTAGAAGGAGGTCCTCCTCTATCATCAGTAATAGAAGCTGTAGAGATGTTAGAAGGAGGTCCTCCTCTATTATCATTGCTATAAACTGCAGAGTTGTTAGAAGGAGGTCCTCCTCCTGGAGTCAGTAATCTAGCCTGTTCACTATAGAATCAGCTAGAATGGAGTTATTAGAAGGAGGTCCTCCTCTATTATCATTAATATAAACTGGAAAGGTGTTAGAAGGAGGTCCTCCTCCTGGAGTCAGTAATCTAGCCTGTTCACTATAGAATCAGCTAGAATGGAGTTGTTAGAAGGAGGTCCTCCTCTATTATCATTAATATAAACTGGAAAGGTGTTAGAAGGAGGTCCTCCTCTATTATCAGTAATATAAGCTGTAGAGATGTTAGAACGAGGTCCTCCTCTACTATCATTAATATAAACTGCAGAGGTGTTAGAAGGAGGTCCTCATCCTGGAGTCAGTAATCTAGCCTGTTCACTATAGAATCAGCTAGAATGGAGTTATTAGAAGGAGGTCCTCCTCTACTATCAGTAATATAAGCGGTAAAGGTGTTAGAAGGAGGTCCTCCTCTATTATCAGTAATATAAGCTGTAGAGGTGTTAGAAGGAGGTCCTCCTCTACTATCAGTAATATAAGCGGTAAAGGTGTTAGAAGGAGGTCCTCCTCTATTATCAGTAATATAAGCTGTAGAGTTGTTAGAAGGAGGTCCTCCTCTATTATCAGTAATATAAGCTGTAGAGCTGTTAGAAGGAGGTCCTCATCCTAGAGTCAGTATTCTAGTCTTTTCTATACAGAGCAGGCTAGAATGGAGTGGGCAGAAGGAGGTCCTCATCCTGGAGTCAGTAATCTAGCCTGTTCACTAAAGAATCAGCTAGAATGGAGTTGTTAAAAGGAGGTCCTCCTCCTCAGTAATATAAGCTGCAGAGTTGTTAGAAGGAGGTCCTCCTCCTGGAGTCAGTATTCTAGCCTGTTCACTATAGAATCAGCTAGAATGGAGTTGTTAGAAGGAGGTCCTCCTCCTGGAGTCAGTAATCTAGTCTTTTCTATACAGAGCAGGCTAGAATGGAGTGGGCAGAAGGAGGTCCTCTGTATTTGCTGTGGCTTATTGAGTTCCTATTTTCTGTGAAGTCCTTAATCTAGTCGGCTGTGGCAGATAAAACTGTGAAATTAAAATACATGAAGGGTGTGCTGATGGTCGGTGTGGTTTTAGAAGTGGCATTTTGATTGACACCGTGTCTTGGCGGTGTTTTGTTGGCAAAACCACACAGCCATTAATGAGAGTGTTAACAAAAATGGCAGTGCTGTGTGAACACAACTGTAAAACTCTGAATTTGATCATGTCGGCTTAGAATTACATAATTGGTGTAGGAAATGATAAATAAGCCGGGCCGGCCGGGCCACCCCTTCCCCGCCATTCCTCCTTAATTAGAACTGGTGTAAGTGACTTGGAAGGGGAAGAAGTCTCAGATTTTGCCGCAAATCACCTTTGCGAAAAAATCTGCACCAAATATACACCAAAAGGTCGTATATATTTGAAAATAAATGACCCCTTAGTTCTATTTTTATGTATTTGTGAAAACAAGCAGAATTGAATTTTTTCTATTGCATCGATAAAAATATATATGAAAAAATGATATAGTAAATTCATAAATGTAGTAAAACAGTTTCCTGAATTAAGAATGCAAAGAATTTAATAAGTAACATGAAGAACAGGAGGACCTCCTCCTAACAACTCCATTCTAGCCTGCTTTATAGTGAACAGACTAGATTTCTGACTCCAGGGGGAGGACCTCCTCCTAACAACTCCATTCTAGCCTGCTCTACACTGAACAGGCTAGAATACTGACTCCAGGGGGAGGACCTCCTTCTAACAACTCCATTCTAGCCTGCTCTACACTGAACAGGCTAGAATACTGACTCCAGGGGGAGGACCTCCTCCTAACAACTCCATTCTAGCCTGCTCTACACTGAACAGGCTAGAATACTGACTCCAGGGGGAGGACCTCATTCTAACAACTCCATTCTACTGTGAGTGGAGGAGCTGTGCATGCAGTATATACTGTGAGAGGAGGAGCCGTGTATGCAGTATAGATTGAGCGGAGAAGATGCTGTGTATATATAGTGTGAGCGGAGGAGCTGTGCATGCAGTATATAGTGTGAGCGGAGGAGATGCTGTGTATATATACTGAGAGCGGAGAAGCTGTGCATGCAGTATATACTGTGAGCAGAGGCGCCGTGAATGCGGCATAGACTGTGGGCAGAGGAAATGATGTGTATATACTGTGAGCGGAGGAGCTGTGCATGCAGTATATACTGTGAGCGGAGGAGATGATGTGTATATACTGTGAGCGGAGAAGATGCTGTGTATATATACTGTGAGCGGAGGAGCTGTGCATGCAGTATATAGTGTGAGCGGAGGAGATGCTGTGTATATATACTGAGAGCGGTGAAGCTGTGCATGCAGTATATACTGTGAGCAGAGGCGCCGTGAATGCGGCATAGACTGTGGGCGGAGGAAATTATGTGTATATACTGTGAGCGGAGGAGCTGTGCATGCAGTATATACTGTGAGCGGAGGAGCTGTGCATGCAGTATATACTGTGAGCGGAGGAGATGATGTGTATATACTGTGAGTGGAGAAGCTGGCATGCAGTATATACTGTGAGCGGAGGAGCTGGCATGCAGTATATACTGTGAGCAGAGGAGCTTCATATGTACTTTGTGTATGACGGGAAATGTGTGTATATTTTAGGTGGAACTGTACTATTCACAATATGGTTTGCACTTATTGTTGCGGCGTGGCTGGCATTCATGGGAATAATCTGCTTGATGATTATGGGGTAATGTGGCTGTAGTGATCTAATTTGTGCTCCATTGTGGCATGTGGTAGTGGTGGTGTTAGTATTATGTGCTATGCTGAGGTCTTGGCACTTTAATGAATATATATAGGCATGTGCCTTGGGGTTTGTTCCATTAAGACCCTAGCAACGCCCCTGGTAGAAAAGGACATGTGTTACTATCTGGCAGAAAAAATAACTGGTGACACATTTCCTTTAAATGGATGCAACGAAGAACACGCAGGTATTAGCACAGTATAAGAATTAACACCTAGTCCAGAGGATTCAAATAGGCTCACTTGGTGTCTTTACAGTTGACATGACTTTGTCCCTGTGCCATGTCCTGTCTTGCCAATTGCAGAGTCGAGAGCAAACATGCAGGCAGTGAGCAGTGTCTGTAATAAAGATGACTTGGCAATAAAAACAAAGAACGGATGAATTGACACATGGAATAGCAAAGTCATTGTGTAATAGTGATCTAGACAACTGAAACAGCAACCTCTTACTTGCTACATGACTTAACACATGGAGTTGCAGAGTCATACTTGCAATACAACTGGCTTGACTGGGAGCGTCATAAGAAAGTAACAGGGAAGGAATCCAGCACGTAGTGGTTCAAACGTAGCAATGTCTTTATTCCTTTATTCACATTTAAGATAGCGTACAATGGACTTCACCTCCCATCAGATCGACATGTTTCGAACCTCCCGATTCTTAATCATTGTCAGGAAGCCAGACAGGCCACATGAACCAACTTAATAAAGAACAGACTGTTATGGCAGTGGCTGTGAGACCGCTTTGTTAACCAACAGATTTGACTTTGGGTTAATGTTTCGGGCAGTCCCCTGGTATTCACCCTTTCGCCCTTTAAACCCCAGTACATGGATTTGCACTTCTCTGTAGTGGAGCTACCAGGCTGCTGTCTTCTGGAGTCTTCTTCTCTGTGTGGTGGACATGGCACTAAGGGGTCAGGCAAAATCAGTCAGGGCATAAAGAATATGAGCTTAATGGTAAATGGTGCGAGCTCAGGGCAGGCAGTGCAGGGTCAGAATCCAGTAAACAGGCAGAGGTCGTTATGTGGGAAAATATAGCACACCTTTGCAGGAACTACACTGAAAAATATAAACGCAACGCTTTCGATTTTGTTCCCATTTTGCATGAGCTGAACTCAAAGATCTGACCCTTTACTCTCAAATATTGTTCACAAATCTAAATCTGTGGTGGTGAGCACTTCTCCTTTGCTGAGATAATCCATCCCACCTCACAGGTGTGGCATATCAGGGTGCTGATTAGACAGCATGAATATTGCAAAGGTGTGCCATAGACTGCCCACAATAAAAGGCCACTCTGAAATGTGCACAGTTTTGCCTTACTGGGCAGGGGTCAGAAAACCAGTCCGTATCTGATGTGGCCACCTTTTGCCTCACGCAATGCAACACATCTCCACCGCATAGAGTTGATCAGGTTGTTGATTGTGGCCTGTAGAATGTTGGTCCACTCCTCTTCAATAGCTGTGCGAAGTTGCTGAAGATTGGCAATATTGGCATACGCCGATCCAGAGCATTTCAAACATGCTCAATGAGTGATATGTCCAGTGAGTATGCTGGCCCTGCAAGAACTGGGATGTTTTCAGCTTCCAGGAATTATGTACAGAATATGGGTCCTTGCATTATCATGCTGCAACATGAGGTTATAGTCGTGGATGAATGGCACAACAATGGGCCTCAGGATCTCGTCACAGTATCTCTGTGCATTCAAAATGCCATCAATAAAATGCACCTGTGTTCGTTGTCCATAACATACGCCTGCCCATACCATAACCCCACCGCCACCATGGGCCACTCGATCCACAACGTTGACATCAGCAAACCGCTCATCCACAAGACACAACACGCACTGTCTGCCATCTGCCGGGGACAATGAAAACCAGGACTCATCCATGAACAGAGCGCCTCTCGAACGTGCCAGATGCAATTGAATGTGAGCATTTTCCCACTGAAGTCGGTTAAGATGATGAACTGCAGTCAGGTCCAGACCCCGATGAGGACAACAAGCATGTAGATGAGCTTCCCTGAGACAGTTTCTGACCGTTTGTGCAGAAATTCTTTGGTTATGCAAACCGATTATTGCTGCAGCTGTCCAGGTGGCTGGTCTCAGACGATCATGGAGGTGAACATGCTGGATGTGGAGGTCCTGGGCTGGTATGGTTACACATGGTCTGCGGTTGTCAGGCCGGTTGGATGTGCTGCCAAATTTTCGGAAATGCCTTTGGAGACGGCTTATGGTAGAGAAATGAACATTTATTGCACGGGCAATAGCTCTGGTAGTCATTCCTGCAGTCAGCATGCCAATTGCACAGTGTCAAATGTTGCGACATCTGTGGCATTGTGCTGTGTAATCAAACTGCACATTTTAGAGTGGTCTTTTATTGTGGAAAGTCTAAGACACACCTGTGCAATATTCATGCTGTCTAATCAGCACCTTAATATGCCACACCTGTGAGGTGGGATGGATTATCTTGGCAAAAGAGAAGAGCTCACTAACACAGATTTAGACAGATTTGTGAAAAATATTTGAGAGTAATGGGTCGTTTGTTTATGTAGAAAATGTTTCAGATCTTTGAGTTCAGCTCATGCAAAATGGGAGCAAAACCGAAAGTGTTGCATTTATATTTTTGTCCAGTGTAGCAAGCTAAGGCACGTTACTACAGGAAAAGGTGCCTTTAGTACCCCAAGGTTGCCAGCCATTGGCTGATGAGGATGAGCGCATTGGCCCTTTAAGAGGCCGAGTGAGTGAGCTTACACTATGGGGCATGGGATGAGGGCCTTGCTGGCAAGCAGACCACAGTCTGTGTGGAGGGACCCATTGAGAAGAAGACTGCGGGTGGCGTGTCCAAACCCCCAGACAAGGTAAACAGTGCATCGGCAGCTCACTGCCATCACTGTAACACAGACTAAACTGCTGCCCAGGTCAGGACACCCTGGAAAGATATTGACACTGGAATAGTTGAACCGACTTGATCAAGAACAATGTACCAGGCAGGCTGGCTTCTGGAACAAACTTCACCAAGAACAGATGTGGCTTGGCTAGGAAAGATCGACCAGCAACCTGTCCTTGAATTGTTTTTATTGGGTTATATTCTAAAACCTACAAAGACAAATGTGTTTGCCCAAAAATAAATACACTAGTAGAATCACCAAATAAGCTTTATTGAATATTATTATTAAAAAAAACGTATAATGGAGTACACAGGACCCAGTGGGGTAGAAATTATGTAAAGATAACAATATGGGAAGGGGGTAAATAGTATATTACATTAATAAGTGACAATGAAACAGTAGTATATAGTTGTGTGCTAAAACATCAAATGCAAAGTTGCCTTTACCACAAAAAGCACAGTGCAAGAGAGTAATATAAGTAAACAATGTATATAGCAGCAAATAGCTTCACTAAAGTGCATAGTGCCACAATAAGAACACAAACAAAAGTTCTTATGACAAAATAAAACAGAGTAACCTTTATCGTCCCATCGTCCCCTCACCTACCCAACGCGTTTCGCCAACAGGCTTCGTCAGGGAGAAGCCTGTTGGCGAAACGCATTGGTTAGGGATCGGGGAGATAAAGGTTACTTTGTTTTATTTTGTCATATGAACTTTTGGTTGTGTTCCTATTGTGGCACTATGCACTTTAGTGAAGCTATTTGCTACCACAATAAGAACACTCTTAAAAGTTCATATGACAAAATAAAACAAAGTAACCTTTATCGCCCCTTCCCTGCCCAACGTGTTTCGCCAACAGGCTTCTCCCTGACGAAGCCTGTTGGCGAAACGCGTTGGGTAGGTGAGGGGACGATAAAGGTTAATTTGTTTTATTTTGTCATATAAACTTTTGGTTGTGTTCTTATTGTGGCACTATGCACTTTAGTGAAGCTATTTGCTGCTATATACATTGTTTACTTATACTACTCTCTTGCACAGTGCTTTTTGTGGTAAAGGCAACTTTGCATTTGATGTTTTAGCACACAACTATATATTACTGTTTCATTGTCACTTATTAATGTGATATACTATTTACCCCCTTCCCATTTCGTTCCCTTTACATATTTTCTACCCCACTGGGTCCTGTGTACTTCATTATACATGTTTTTTAATAATAATATTCAATAAATCTTATTTGGTGATTCTACTAGTGTATTTATTTTTGGGCAAACACATTTGTCTTTGTAGGTTATATATCATTTATGTGGCCTTATTAGGTCCAGGTTATAGGTATTTTGGGTTATATTATAAACAAGTACAGTTTATGGAAAGGTGCATTTAACACCTATGCAATTCAGACAGTCTCCTGCTATCCTTAGCTATGGCATAAAATAATATGGTTTGTGAAAACAAGGCAGCCCATATCGCATGATGTAAATAAGGGCACACCCTTTAAATTAACCACTTGAACACCACATTAACCCTTTGCAGGATATTACTTGTTACCATCACAAATGCATGTTCACTAATACCGCTATAGGAAAAAGGAAAGCAGATTCTGATATATATACTCGTTCACACCCTTGTGAAGCTTTCCAGGTTTAACAATATCATTAATATGCTCTGAAATTCTTTTTCTCGTGAGTAACCCTGATTCAAGAGTCTAGTTCTTATCTTTAGTTCCTCTTGTGTCACTAAATCACTGTCCTGCCCTTTTATACTCACCAACAAGAAAATTTCTTACAACATGTGTAAGAAAACAACTCGATTCATGCAAAAGTGTATTTTCTGTCATGGCTTTCCTATAAAGACTGCAGGAAACCCTACCGGTAGTGTGATCTTAATCCAATAAAACATCCAAAAATGGGATATTTGATTTACTAGACTTAGAAGTAAAAACCAAATATTCTGAATTATCACTGAGATAAAAAACAAATGCTAGCATGGACGCTGATGACCGTCCACACAAGGAGGAGATCATCGATGTAGCTTGGCTAAGAAAGGCAGAAGACCAGTCAGGCTGCCTTCAGGAACAGACGGGACAGACAACAGGCCAGCACACAGGAAAGAACATTGACACTAAGTCCTTATTCACACATCGGTGATTCACAGATGTGTGCTTGTCCATGTTCCTCATGTTCCTTAGTGAACTGAACTAAACTTGGAAGTTCAGGGGCACACACTTGAAAGATGGCAGGAATACAGGCAGGAGATAATGTAGGATAAACACAGGTAAATAACAATACCACTAGACTTTTAAACACTTTTGCTGGTCACAAGGGAACCTAAAGCCCAGGCACCATCCTGCTGGAGAGGGTACCTTAAAAACCCAGGAACCCTCAGCCATTGGCTAGGGAAGTATTGGGTAGCGCATAAACTGGCCCTTTAAGAGGCCAGAGGTAAGTGTGTGTGCATACCCTAAGGAAGCATGGAGGCAGCAGCAAGGATGGGAAATCGGAGACCAAAACGCTGGATGGCATGGTAAGTGGCACGGCATCTAGGCTATAATACAGAATATGTGTGGGTTGTGACAAGGATATTAGTGTCACTTAGTAAGACTCCTTATGCCAGTTTTTGGCAGACAAAAGTAGCAAGTCCACATTCTGTGAGTGCAGAGGCTATCAAAATGACCCCCATTAACTTTTCAGAAAATTAACTTTCTTTCCAGTAAATCTTAACATTAACTCCTGTTATATTTCTGAAAGGAATCTACCTTAGGTATGAATCTTGGCATAGTAGGAATATTTAAGCACAAAGGTAAATGTCTGTCATGAGAGAAATTTTTTAATTCAGTGTTGCCATAATTTGCACCAAATGTATCAAATGTGTGACGGACGGTGTTTGATAAATTTGGTGTATCTTTAAGTCACACTTATCTGTCTTGAGATGTTACTCTGCTTTCCATGCCACTTCTTTACTGGAGTAGGATTGTGACAATTTTTTTAACTTTTTTTTTTTTTTAAATGAGTTTGATAAATTTGGCTTAAATGTCCACTCTCCAAAACTCAAGTAAGTGGTAAATGCTAATTACAATTTTTTGTTTGTGAATAAACCCAAAAAGTTGCAAAGCCCTATTCTGCTACTTTTTGAAGACCGAATTCTGCAGAGTGCAGGTCTTGATAAATTCCCCCAATTGTACAGTAACTTGCCTGACAATGTCTGGGGTTTCAAAGACTGTGTTAGTTGAGGTGAATGTTACCAAGAAAGAAAATATGAGAGACTATAGTTTCAGATCTGTCTTAATTAGAGGCTGAAAAGGAGCAATACACAATGGGGGAAATGTAAGCCCATTTTACTTGAGTCTAAGTTGCCTTACTTTGTACCAATTTATTAAACCTTGTTTTGTTTGATAAATGTGGTGCATCTTTAAATGGTCATAGTTGTTTCACACAACTTTGCACAAATTAATAGTACAGACGAATATAAGAAGTTTTATAAAATATCCTATTGCCTTGTTATTCAATTGTCTACTTTTGTTCCTCTCCTGCTTTTTTAAACTAACATTCACTTTGAATTCTCTGATAACCAGGCTGCCTGCTCACTGAAGGATCATATGACATAATTTTACAGCAGGCATAATTCTGCAGCTAATAGTGTTATATCTTACCTTATGTGCTTTATTCAGATCAATACAGCTCAGTATTTTTCATAATTTCCTATATTAGGGATCAGCAACCTTCGGCACTCCAGCTCCTGTGAAACTACAACTCCCAGCATGCAAACATTCTCAGCTGTTCTTACAACTCCCATAGAAGTGAATAGAGCATTCTGGGAGTTGTAGTTTCAGAACATTTGGCGTGTCAGAGGGTGCTGATCCCTGTACTATATGGACCTTCTGTGTAAGCAAGAGTTAGGGTGCAGAATCCCTTGGATCTATGTGTACTCTGTGGGGATTACAGCTAGTCTCCAGTCCACATATCAGAGTCATCTGAGGATTACAGATGTAGCCAGTGTCTTCAAAAGGGCTATGTATGGAGTGTGATAAGAACATCACGTATTGGGGGTCAACATAGTGTGATGACGAAGGACATTCCTATTCAACTTTGCACCATTGTCTCCGGTATCTCCCCTCTGGCATTCTCTGCAGCCAGTTGGATTGATTGTGACATAGAGGGAAGGCCATAGAGAATTCCTTGAGTTCCCAAAGCTTGGCTAGATCTGCTTTTGAGCGGTACGGAAGATATGATATAAATGAGTAGATCTCTTGAGTCTGTAATACCGTTGTGGAAAGCAGTTATTGCAGTGTTTATATCTGTAGTGGAGGAGATGGGACTCCAGAACCTTGGAGCCCAGAGACTATTATAAGTAACAAAAGTACCATTATCAGGAGTTGAGATCGTTGATAAGTAAGGTATCAAAGCCAAAGTGTTTTCTTTACACTTCACAAAAATGAAAACATGAAAATATTGTCATACTGTATAATGAGAGCTATGAGGAAACACAACGCAAGAAAAACATATCTATAAAGATATTTACAGTATATATAAAAATAAATATTTCTACAAAAATACACAAAAATAGTATTCTGGTTCCATAAAATCATAGTATTCCATCATGCAATGAAAAGAATCCCATGCTGGATTCTTCTTAAAAATGACTAATACTCAGGCACTGGTTCTCTGGTGAGTCCAAAGGTCCAAGGTTGCTGTGTAACTTCATCTCATGTAAAGTATCTCCATAAGACTCCTCTTTACGTGTTGGAACTTCAGCACCATTATCTTATCACTGATGTCTCAAGCTCTAAAAGCGGGCTAAGGCCCCTTTCACATATGCGTTTTTCCTTTTCGTCCTAGAGTTCCGTCTTCGGGGCTCTAGGACGGAAAGATACTGATCAGGATTTCCCTAATGCATTCTGAATGGAGAGCATTCCGTTCAGGATGCATCAGGAAGGATGTCTTCCGTTCAGTACGTGAACGTGTTTTGGACGTTGACAAAACCACAGCATGCGGCGGATTTGTCTCCGTCCAAAAATCCGGAAGACATGCCGTAATGCCGGATCCGGAATTAATGCCAATTAAAGTGCATTAATCCGGATCTGGCCTTAAGCTAAACGTCGTTTCGGCGCATCGCCGGATCCGACGTTTAGCTTTTTCTGAATAGTTACCATGGCTGCCAGGACGCTAAAGTCCCGGCTGCCATGGTAAAGTGTAGTGGGGAGCAGTATACTTACCATCCGTGCGGCTCCTGGGGCGCTCCAGAGTGACGTCAGGGTGCCCCATGCGCATGGATCATGTGATCGCATGGATCACGTGATCCATGCACATGGGGCGCTCTGATGTCATTCAGAAGCGCCCCGGGAGCTGCACGGATAGTAAGTATACTGCTCCCCACTACTACTATGGCAACCAGGACTTTAATAGCGTCCTGGCTGCCATAGTAACACTGAAAGCATTTAGAAAACTGATCAGTCTTCAAATGCTTTCAGGTCACTTGCGTTGTTACGGATCCGGCGGGCACTTCTGGCGACGGAAGTGCACGCCGGATCCTAACAACGCAAATGTGAAAGAGGCCTAATGGAACTATGCTGATCTTTCCAAGCATCGGTCCGCATCCAGATATTAGTTATATATTTATGAATATGTTGAAACACAATTCATTCTTATAAAAAAAAAATCCATATTTAGTAGATTGCTTTTCATCCATGTATCCATAGTCACAGGAATTTTTTTTCATCTGCTGTCCCAAAGATTGAAGACATTTCTAAAATAGGAAAAAATGAAACGTTCTTTTCATATTAGGTAATGTAGAATTTCTCAATGTGTTATCAGTGCATTTTCTAATTACGGTACACTACAAGAAATCTTCTGCTCATACAAGTGCAGTGATTTTATTTGTGATTATATCAGTGCTTCGCATATTCATTTACAGTCTTCCCATGTTCATTAACATTTACATTATGGCGTGAACTGGTAGTTGGATATTGTTTGTAGAAAGAGAGCTAAATGTACTTATGCAACTGAAAGCATACTGTACTTTCCATCTTCTGAAAGTGGGAAAGAGGGACATGCTCAAATGCCACGTGTACATGATTCTCCTATAATTAGGCCAGCTACTGTGCCACCATAAATGTCACCAGAGTGAACTCAAATGTCAGCCAGAGGATCTTCATAAAAGGTCTCAGCCAAAATGTTCCACAGCAGATATAGATATGGAATGCAGCTGCTCTTCCTCTCTCTCCTAATATTTTCTTCTTTGGATACATTCTATAATCTGCTTTTTCAGAGTTTGTGTCTACTGGTATTAAACACTTCTCAGTAGGCTTCTCAGGGATTAATGAGCAACGTGGATGTACTAGGAGAAATATGTAGCACTCTGTGGCTAGCCATTCTATGGGGACACTGTGGTACATGAAATACTAAGCTGTGCACATTAGGACAAAATTTATAATGTACACCAAATGTTTATGCCCCTCTGAAACTGTACATGGCAAACCATATGACAAAGGCACTCATCCTCCAACACTCTAGGCTTAAAACATAAATCAGGCAACGGTTTTAAGTCACTGATGCGACATCATACTAGATGAGGACCTTTGAATACTCTGTTTCAGTCATACATGAACAGGTGGGAATTATGAGAAACTAGTGGACAGATACTTGATGAGCATTTAGAATGAACATGCACAGTATTTATCGTCTACATTATCTTGTCTTTCGTATTTTAGAAAAATATGAATTACCTTTATTCTTCATCTGTAGATCATTGGCAATGGTTTGCAGGCATTCTAATCTGTTCTGCAGATTTTGGTAAGTGTTGCTGACAAAACCAGAAATCGGTTCACCTAAAAAATAAAAAAATAAAAATAAAGCAACTTCCTGTATTGAACAAAAGACACCCCTCTTTATCATTGAATTCAGGTATGTCATTCAGTCCTATTTTTAGTAGAATGTGGCACTCATGTCCTGTTAATCAGGTGCTCTAGTTGTGGGGTCGCAACCCCGTAGAGGACAATAAATAAAATAAACTTAGGCATGTAGTTTCCTACATGGTGTGACTGGACCTTCCTCTAATCACTATTCTCTCTTTTCTTCCCATGGCAACTAGTATTGGAAAAAGGTCCGAGCAGGGCCGAAACATCACATGTACACTATAAAGTTGCCTTGCATATGAAAACCAAATAAAAATCAGCACAATACTTCAAATAAACCTATTGCCACAGATGTATAAAATCCAGCACCTAGCCATGCAGTCTGCCTTTACAAACATTTGTGAAAGAATTGTCCCTCCTAAAGGGCTCACTGAATTCATCAGTAGGTTATAAGACTCCACCATTGCGACAAGTCAGTATGTGACATTTTTTCCTTCCGAGATATTCCTGGATCATCTGTGATTGGTATTATTGCAAAGTGGAAGCATTTAGGAACCATAGAAACTCAGTCATAAAGTGTCAGACCTCCATCAGGGGTGCCAATTGCTGGCTAGGATAGCCTGCTGACTTAGTTGAAGAGATCCAAGCCTCCTCTAGTATTAACATCAGCACAAAAACTGTGCATCGGGAGCTTCATGGGATAGGTTTCCATGGACGATCCACTCCATCACCAAGCACAATGCCAAACATCGGATAGACTGGTGAATAACACACCGCCACTGGAGCAGTTGAAACATGTTCTGCTGAGTGACAGATCAAGCTCGTCTATCTGGGAGTGGGTTGTTTTTCAGGGGTTGGTCTAGGCCCCTTAGTTTCAGTGAAGAGAAATCCTAATGTTTAAGCATACAATTACATTTTGGACATTTGTATCAGAGTCCTGATCTCAACCCCATCAAACACTTTTGTGATAAACTAGAATGGATAGCCATGATCTTTTGTCCGCCATCAGTATTTGATCTCACAAATGCTATTTTTTGACGAATGGGCAAAAATTCCCATAGGAATGGGCAAAATCTTTAAAAAAAACTTCCCAGAAAAGTGGGACCTGTTTTACCTACAATATTACCTACTCAATATTAATGCCTATGGATTTAGAATGGCAGGTCAATAGCTGTTGTAGGCACACTGTGAAGCTGCCCCAATAGTTTTGTCCTTTAGTGTAAGTCATAGTGACATATCAAAGGTTTTGATCAAGTGGGGTCTGAGTGCTGTGATTACAAAAATCAGGAGACAGAAGAACTTACACAGAGCACCTTCTCTCCTTGCTGCTAAAAGATGGAGATGGCATAATAGACAGCATGGAGGAGAGACCGCAATCCGTATGAGCAATTCTGTTTTAGCGATCGGTGGAGGTCTCAGCACTTAGACCCAACCAATCAAAGCCAATGATACGTCACTGTGACATATCAAAAGTTTTTTTTAAAGTACAGGTACACTTTAAGTTGGTCATATACCTTCAATAGCTGTCGGCTAACAGCTATTTCTAACAACTCCTCCCAAACACTAGCATGCTTGGTTTGGGCAAGAATGTATTTGTTCTCAATGGGAAAAGAAGAGTAAACCATTGCCAAACACATCTGGCTGCTACTTATCTATCTTTAGAGCAATGGATTGGCATGTTGAAATTAAACATGCCTGATTCTTTTTCGCAACAGTATCTGCTGAATGAATATTTACCATATATCTACTATGCAGTACATGGTTGGCCAGTCCCGTACAACAAAAGAATAGTTAAGCTCTAACCTTGTTTAAGTGTGGTGGACTCCACTTTTGTTTCTGCAAAAAACTCCCACTGAGAAACCTTGGCGTCTCCTCCTCCCTGTACCGATGCTAAGTATTAACATACTGGGTGTAAAAACTACAGGGGGGCACATCAGGGCATGCGAGGGGTATTTGAAAAAAAGAACAAGGATGGCAGCATCAGCAGAGGGTACCCCGCAAGAAAAGGTACTTAATTAAACAAAAACATTTCCATGAAAGATCTTCTTTAACATTGAAGTATATGTAAAGTGGATCCAAATAGATGTCCTTCCATCGGCAACTGTTTGTATATGTTTTTTGGGTAGCGAATGATAGAAAATTTGATGTGAAACTAGCTTCAGCCAATGACTGGCTGAGCGAGCATTTCCTGTGTAGTAAGATAAGACCAGGAAGTAGAGATAAGCAGGAACCTAGGCAGCATCAGAGAAGGAGTGTTGGGGGATCTCTGAGGTATCGGTTGTTTTATTTTTTTTAACCCACTCTGGATTCTCTACCACCCCTTTAACACCTGTGCGGAATTTACTGCGTCAGGCTTATCCATAGGTTTAGTCTTTCTTTAACTTGTTGTCTGCAAGTAGTCATATGCATTGAACGGCTGACATTATACATGTGTACCTAATAAAGTGGCCACATAGTGTATGAGATAAAATGGAATGAAGGAGAAACATTGCTGAGGAAGAACATACCAAGAACTAATTTGTGATCATTATTTGGGCTTTCAAACATCCCACCGATATCCTTATCATTAGGTGGTGCAGTTAGCAGGCAGTGGACTGGAGATTTAGGTTTAACTTCTTCTTCATGGGTGGGTTTCTTGGGAGAAGAGGCATGGTATGGTTTCACTGTAAAAAGAAAAAAAATATAACAAGAAGCATAAAGCAGTACACCTGAAGGTTTCTAATAGGACAAGTCTATCACAAAATAACTGGAAGAGTCCACAACAGTGAACATGCAATTACTGACATTCTGATCCAGAAATCCAGTTTCCTCGTGGCCTCCAAGTGCCTATGAAAAACCACTATTCTCTATATAGAGAGACTGGATAATGTGACCTAAATAAACTGCAGCCAACATTTTTCTTCAGTGCTGGGCAGTGTGGAACACTGTTTGAAATGGCCCATATGGGTTAATACTTTGTTGACTTAAAGGGTTTTCCCTCATTACAAACACTTATCCCCTATCCACAGGACATGGGAAAAGTGTCTAATCAGGACGATCCAACCACTGGAGACCCCGCTGATCATGAGAATGGGGGTCCTGTATTCCCCTGTCAGTCACACACGTGCGCTGCTCCATTCAACTCTCTGGGACTGCAGGAGAAAGCCAAGTGCTTGTACTTGCCTATAATAGGACAACCCCCTTAAGTTATTTTCTGGATTGTATAGGCGGTTATTATAGCTACTAGTTTTATTTTTAGCATGTCTTTTATGGAAAGTAAGATTAAATTGTGCGATTATAATTTGTGTTAATAAAATTTGTGCTTGACACTGGTATTCTGAAATACTTTGCGGATTTCTTTATTCACTTGTAACATTCAAGGGATTGGATGCCTGTTTGTATGATGGTGATGTGGACATGACTTGCTTCCATTATAAAAGTTTACAACATTTTTTTTATTCTCCCCCAATAATATATGATATTATAGACCAGGAATCAGCAACCTTTGGCACTCCAGCTGCTGTGAAACTACAACTCCTAGCATGCAAAGATGTTCGGCTGTTCTTCTAACTCCTTTAGAAGTGAATGGAGCATTCTGGGAGTTGTAGTTTTAGAACAGCTCGAGTGCCCTGTTATAGACGATGTCAAATGACAGATTATCACTAATTTTGATGGTAAAGAAATCCATTTAAAGGTGGAGAAATAGTTTTAAAAACATATAAAATCATATTGTTGATATACACTTTCAGAACCTGTGTTTCTAAACTCACCAGGGTCAAAGATTGACAGAGTGCTGTCTATGTCCTCCATTTCTGCTGTGTACAAATGTATTGGCTCCCTGAAATCAGATATTGTGGCATCAACTAGTGGTTCAGCCTTTCATTTTAAGAGATTACATTGGATATGTTGGGATATATACAGAATAGTCATACACTGATGCAGAAGAAATTTTGGACAACATGTAAATTGATAAATAGGGTTGAGCGGACCCGTGGATGTTCGGGTTCGCTGGGTTCGGCCGAACTTCGGTTCAAAGTTCGGGTTTGGGATCCGAACTTGACCCGAACTCGGACCCGAACCCCATTGAAGTTAATGGGGACCCAAACTTTGGTGCACTAAAATAGCTGTAAAATAGTCGTAGTGAGGGCTAGAGGACTGCAAAAGGAAGCAAAATGGGGGTAAGAGCAGGACAATTGCCCTGCAAAGAAATGTGGATAGGGAAATTACGGAAAATAACACAGAATGTAAAAAAATCTAAAAATTATAATCTTGAACTAGGTGGCAGAGGTCAAAGTGGAGTAGGAGGTTGAGGAGGCGGTGGACGTGGCGGTGTAGGTGGAAGCGGCAGTGGAGGAGGAGGAGGCGGTGGCCAACACTGTTTTTGTTGTTTTTTTATTTCTATTTTTTCCCCCTTTATTTATTTATTTTTTATAAATTTGGGAAGACCCCAAAACATTGGGAACTAGAAAAGAGAATGCAAAGAGAAGTGCGCTGGAGTCTAACAATGGGTGGGTGCGGCCCATATACTTGTCTACTCAGCATAAGGTATGGACAAGTCCTGTGGGATCCATGCCTGGTTCATTTTAATGAACGTGAGCTTGTCCACGTTGGCTGTGGACAGGCGGCTGCGCTTGTCTGTGATCACCCCCCTGCCCTGCTAAATACACGTTCAGACAATACACTGGCCGCAGGGCAGGCCAGCACCTCCAAGGCGTAAAGGGCAAGCTCAGGCCATGTGCCCAATTTAGAGACCCAGAAGTTGAATGGGGCAGAAGACCCATCAGTCAGTACATGTAGGTGTGTGCACACGTACTGTTCCACCATATTGCTGAAATGTTGCCTCCTGCTAAGACGTTCCATATCAGCTTGTGGTGCTGGTTGTTGAGGCGTGCTGACAAAGCTTTTCCATATTTCAGCCATGCTAACCCTTCCTTCTGAGGTGCTGGGGGTGCCCCAGCTCTGTTGGCGACTTCTTCCTCCTCTGCCGTCGCCTTGTGCTTCCACTAAGCCCCCGCTGTCAGGTGGGAATGCCATCTACCGGCGTGCACTTGTACTCGCGCATCTTCCGATCGCGCTCCAGTGACAGAATTAAGGACGGCACATTGTCCTTGTAGCGGGGATCCAGCAGGGTGGCCACCCAATAATCATCACTAGTTAGAATGTGGACAATTTGGCAGTCGTTGCGCAGGCACTGCAGCATCTAGTCGCTCATGTGTGGCAGGCTGCCCAGAGGCAACGACAAGCTGTCCTCTGTTGGAGGTTTTTTGTCTGTGTCCTTTGTATCCCCCCAGCCACGATCCAGTGAGGGCCATGAGCTGCTTTGGGTGCCATCCTGCTGTGAACATGGTTCCTCCTCCTCATCATCCTCCAGAACTGTGTCCTGGCTGGACAGTTTTGTACCTGGCCTCTGTTGGTGCAGGAACCCACCCTCCGAGCCACTTGTGAATGACTGGCCTGATAACGGTGAAAATAAACCCTCTTCCTCCTCCTCTTCCTCTTGGTGTCATCGGCACTGGCCATGTTGGTGGAGTACTCAAAACAGTGCAACAAGGCACACACGTCCCACCTGGAGGCCCACTCGTTGGTGGTGAAGTGGTGCTGTTTCGCAGAGCGACTCACCTGTGCGTGCTGCAGCTGAAACTCCACTATCACCTGATGCTGCTCGCACAGTCAAACCGGCTAGGCCCAGAGCGTCAAATGGGCTAGGGGGTAGTTCCTCTTTCTCTCCAGTGTTTGGGGGATGGACAGCTAAACGCTTCCATGGGACGTCCTCTCGCCTACGTGCACCTGAGGAAGGTGTTTCATTTGGGAGTGTAGCAGGCACAGATCGACCACGTCCAAGTCCTCTCCCTGCAACAGGAGCTCCACCAACACCAGCAGCACCACAACCAGAGCCACGTCCCTTATTTAATGCTCTCCTTATTCTTTGAGGTCACCCACCGAACTAACAGATGGATTAACTAGATTTATTTCCCTGTCACGTATGCAGTGCAGGTGCACTCCACACAAACAATTGGTATATGTCACCCACCGATTTAACAGATTAATTAACTAGATTTATTTCCCCATCACGTATGCAGTGCAGGCGTACCCCACACAAACAATTGGTATATGTCACCCACCGATGTAACAGATGGATTAACTAGATTTTTTTCACTGTCACGTATACAGTGCAGATGTACCTCACACAAACAATTGGTATAGGTCACCCACTGAACTAACAGATGGATTAATTACCGTATTTTTCGCCCTATAAGACGCACTGGCCCATAAGACGCACCTAGGTTTTTGAGGAGAAAAATAAGAAAAAAAATATTTTTAACCAAAAGGTGTGCCTAATGGTGTTATGTGGGATCTGTGGATGGCACTGTTATGTGGGGGTCTGTTGATGGCATTGTTATGGGGGTCTGTAGATGGCACTGTTATTGGGGACTGTGGCTGGCACTGTTATTGTGGACTGTGGATGGCACTGTTATGGGGGACTGTGGCTGGCACTGTTATGGGGGACTGTGGCTGGCACTGTTAATGGGGACTGTGGCTGGCACGGTTATGGGGGTCTGTGGCAGGCACTGTTATGGGGGTCTGTGGATGGCACTGTTATTGGGGACTGTGGCTGGCACTGTTATTGGGGACTGTGGCTGGCACTGTTATTGGGGACTGTGGCTGGCACTGTTATTGGGGACTGTGGCTGGCACTGTTATTGGGGACTGTGGCTGGCACTGTTATTGGGGACTGTGGCTGGCACTGTTATTGGGGACTGCGGATTGCACTGTTATGGGGGTCTGTGGATGACGCTGCTATAGGGGTTCTGTTGATGACACAAAAATAGCATTTTATGCTATGTGTCATCCACAGACCCCATAACATGCCATCCACAAATCCCCATAACAGTGCCATCCACAGAATGACTCCCCAGGAGGGAGGAGGGGCCGGCATCCAGCTCTGTAATTACAGCGGGCCCGGTGCAGTCACTGTATCCTGATACACCATGCCCGCTCACTGTAGGAAACCTAACTGTAGGGAATGGTGTAGGCTGATTAAGTTAACAGTAGTCTTTTATCCAGGCTTTACTTACTGTACTACTGTAACTTTCCGGCAGGCAGAAGGCAGAAGGCAGGAGGCTGGGCCGGCGGGCAGCGCTGACAGAGTTACTCACTATGTCCCGCGCTGGCTCCGCCCACTTTATGAATGAAGAAGGCGGAGCAGGCGCAGTACGTAGTGAGTTACGTTGTCAGGGCCCGCCCGCCAGCTCAGCCTCCTGCCTTCTGCCTGCCGGAAATTAAATACAGTAAGTAAAGTCTGGATAAAAGACTACTGTTAACTTAATCAGCCTACAGCATTCCCTACAGTTAGGTTTCCTACAGTGAGCGGGCCTGGTGTAGCAGAATAAAGTGACTGCACCGGGCCCGCTGTAATTACAGAGCTGGATGCCTGCACCTTCTCCCTCCTCCCTTCCTCCCTGCCCGCTGATACACCCGCCGACCACACTGCACAGCATGCGGTCGGTGGTATACAAACTGCAGCATTCGCCCCATAAGGCGCACTGCCTTTAGGACGAAAAATACGGTAAATTTATTTCCCTGTCACGTATGCAGTGCAGGTGTACCTCACACAAACAATGGGCATATGTCACCCACCGAACTAACAGATGGATTAAGTAGATTTATTTCCCTGATACATATGTAGTGCAGGTGTACCTCACACAAACAATGGGTATATGTCACCCACCGAACTAACAGACATATTAACTATTATATTTTTGTGTTAGGGGTACAAAGATGGTGTATTGCACCCACAAAAAAATCACTATAGGTCACTGCAGTATAAAGAGCCAGATGAGATTCCTACCACTCTTCCTCACTTCAGCTGCCTGCTTTCTGTCCCTGCAATACTCAGATCTGATGGGCGGTGCTATACGTGATCCAGCTTTTATTGAGGCTGGGTCACATAATGCATGAGCCAATCACAGCCATGCCATTAGTACGCATGGCTATGATGGCTTCTAAGTGCCCACAGCCTAAAAACTTATTGATTGGCTGCCCTGAAGCCTTTCAACAAGCTTTATTAAACGCCCGAACACTGAACTCGAACCCGAACTTTTCTTAAAAAGTTCAGGTCCGGGTACCCAAACTCGCAAAGTTTACAGTTTGGGTTCGCTCAACACTATTGATAAACATCAATTTGAATAAAAGATACTAAACTGAATCAATACAGAATCGGATTCGCCCTGTTGTCTTCACATGTGCCAGTATGTACCAATATTGTGTTGCCAAACAGAATGCATGAATCTTTACTGCAAATTGCAATGGTTATTTAATCCTGTTTATATCTGTACAGCAATTTCTTTAAGACCTCTGTATCAGAAAAATGAAGTGATGCATAGTTAAGCAGTTAACTGTTCTCAGTTAATTTGCAGTCTTAGGACTGATGCACACACAGGAATCAGCTCCATTGGGCATCATATATATTTCCTTAAGTAAGAATACCTTTTCTATATATTGGGTCTGACTGAGCATGCCACATTTATTTTTAATCTGAGGCATATCGAGGTACAGTACAGACCTCACACACTTCTATGGCAGCCATAATATTATTCTGTATAAGATAGAGTTGTTAATATAGCCATGTGTGTGGGCTCTAAGAATGAGGTCTCATCTGTATTTAAAAAAATCTGTAGATGTTGACCTCATAAAGGACTTTATAAAATAATAAAATACTTGGCTACCAAAAAGAAAAAGTAGAAGAAAATATACTTGCACGTTATATAAAACAACAGCTAGTGAATTCGTATGAGGCTCTGAGAATAACTTCATGCAAAATATAGAAGAAAGGATTACATTTCATCCTGAAAGGTATTGACTCTTACTTGGAAACATGGTCTGATGTACAGTAGGCGCTCTTTCTCAATTTCAAAGCTGTCTCATCTTTACAGGGTGATAAACTGTCAGGAAGATGTACATCTTCTAGAGGCTTGTCCACATTATCCTTAACAGATGGAAGAAACATTAAAGCACATTTTACAATCTGGAGGGGAGAACTTAGCTGAACAAAGCAATAACACAAAATAATATATTCATTGAAATACAACCAAAGAGCAGGAACATATTTTACATTTCTGTTCCCACAAACGCCCAATGTCCAACATCGAAAGTCATCGAAAGTGTGTCAACGAAGGGGAAGTCAGGTCATTCCAAATGGGGTGGAATTGAAGAAAAAAACAAAACGCAATTCCGCCACAGTTTTATGAGTATAGTTTTCTGTAGTATTTATTGATACCATTGAGTATGTATGGAGTGCATATGACTTTTTATTGATATTTTTTTGGGAGGTGAAGGGACAAAAAAATGGCGAATCAGCCATTTAGATTTTTTTTTTTCAGCTACAGTGGTCACCATACAGGGTAAAAACATTTATATTTTAATAGTATGGCATTTTGGGACACAGCGATGCCTATGATGTTCATTTTCTTGTTTATTGTTTACTTACCTCAATTTTTATTAAGGGGAAAGTTGAATGATTTGAATTTTTATATATATATATATATATATTTTTTTTTAAACTATTTTTTACTTTTCTTTATTTACTTCTTTAAAGTTCCTCCAGGGGGCTTTAATATATCATCGTCATCGCTTCTGCCTTACACAGCAATTAATTATCATTGCAATGTATGGCAGATTCACTATGTTTTGTAGGCCTCCATAACAACTACGGCTGTAATAGGCTGATTTATTCATAGAGAACCAGGGTATTACCATGAATGAACGGCTTCCTGGATCTCAGTGCGGGGAAGCTGATCGGGCTCTGAGAGTGCAGCGCTCCTGAGGAAAGCCGGCTCAGGTGCCTTGGTCACAATTTAACATGGAATCTGAGTGTTTAAGTGTCTGCAATTGGCATTATTGCCAATCACTGATATTTCCTCCAGGTGTCTGCTTAAAACAGCAGAAACCCGGCGGCTTTGTCGCCCACTCCACTCTGAACAGGCACCCTCTTTAAAGACCATAGAGCAGCCACTAGGAAATTTGCAGTACAGCTGTGAAGTACAAACCAATGTAGAAATATAAAAAATGTCGCACCAGGGAATTAAGGGCCGTGGAGTGGTGCTCCTATACCGATCGATAATGCCCAATCGATAGAAAATAAAAGTAGAAATATTTGGGTAGGGCACACACCTATATTTGGGTCACATGTACCAAGCACAATGTAGTAAAAACAATAATTTTATTAAAAATACAAAAAATCAATGCAATATGTGCAAGTGCAAATTGTAAACACAACACTCAAGGGCATGGGATATTGTAGAGTGGAACTATCAAGAGATACAGTTGAATGTTTCGACTATATGGCCATCAGTCCATTAAATGTTTACCAGACGTGTTTCGGGGTATACTTGTTTCACCCCTTCCTCAGTGGTACCATTGAGGAAGGGGTGAAACAAGTATACCCTGCATCTGGTAAACTGACCCCCATATGCTGGATCCACGACCCTAAGTATGCCCATCTGAGACTTTGAAGAAATTCATCTTGGTACCTGCCATTTTGACTACTCCACGAATACACCGCGCGAACCACGGCGTCTGGCACAGAGAAGATACCGACATGACATCATCGGTCCTCGTGCTGTAGAACGCCGGCGTAGACACGCTGTACTGAGGCAGACTCCCGATACCTGTATCATTTAACCTGAAGGTGGGAGACACAAGTACCATTCCTCAGACTACGGTAAGACCGTCTGTTACTCAGATTGTGGGCGGAATAGCAATCGCTTCCTAAACAGCGGGACGCCGCTGCATTAAACAAGAGCGGGACGCCGCTCTAACTTTGCAACTGGTTTACATTGTGGGCAATACAGTTATCTGCTGCATTGTCAGCTTGAACTTATTATATTTGGATCTGGATCCTGATCAATTCACTTATTTTGGAGCAATTTTTAGGGGAATCATGAACTTTATATCGATTTAGTATCAATAGTGGAAAATACACGAACATACAAACGGACAACCTTCAATTTCCACCATTTAATGGACTGATGGCCATATAGTCGAAACATTCAACTGTATCTCTTGATAGTTCCACTCTACAATAACCCATGCCCTTGAGTGTTGTGTTTACAATTTGCACTTGCACATATTGCATTGATTTTTTGTATTTTTAATATAATTATTGTTTTTACTACATTGTGCTTGGTACATGTGACCCAAATATACTGTAGGTGTGTGCCCTACCCAAATATTTCTACAAACCAATGTAAACAGTGAAGAAGCTGCAGTGGTTTCATAAGCACCACAGCCCCTTTAAACAGTTGATCATTGGGGAAGCTGAGAGTCAGACCCCCTACCAATCTAATATTGGTAGTCTATCCCAAGAACGGGTCATCAGTGTTAAAAACATGGATAACTCCTTTAAAAAGCTGCAGAACAGTATTGATATTATACTATGTCTGTTATTATAGTCAGGTTAAACTACTACAATTTGTACAAAATATCTACTATGGTAAATTAAGGGTTTTTGCTATAGCACTAGCAACAGTTAAGAATGTTACTGTTTTCTCATGTTACAGGCTGGAATTGGATAAATGGCTGTTTCAGAGAGAGGCTTATTGCACGTGGAATTATAGAGAAAAGAAGCAGAAATGACTTTCTCAGTTTCCATTAGGTAGTACAAGCCCTGTTTTTTTAATGTTACTACGTTACACATGGTCAAAGTGGGGTAAATCGTCTTGTCACACTCCATGTCACATGTGGACTACGCCAGTTTCCAATAATCTTTTTTAGATTCACATAAAACTGTTCCTGTGACGTAGTTAAAGGTCAACCTTTTCCACACAACTGTCAAACATTTGGAACATGGAAAATATAGTAACATAACTATAAAAAGATTTCAAAGCTGAACATTTAAAAATCTGAAAAGTTTGTACAAGACTGTATATATACAGTGGCATGCAAAAGTTTGGGCACCCCTGGTCAAAATTACTGTTACTATGAACAGTTAAGCAAGATGAAATGATCTCCAAAAGGCATAAAGTTAAAGATGACCCATTCCTTTTGTATTTTAAGCAAAAACTGTTTTTATTTTCATCTTTTACATTTTCCAAATGACAAAAAGGGAAAAGTCCTGAAGCTAAAGTTTGGGCACCCCTTTTGGCAAATATTACAGCTTGAAAACACTTTTTGTAGCCAGCCAAGAGTCTTTAAATTCTTGTTTGAGGGATCTTCATCCATTCTTCTTTGCAAAAGTCTTTCAGTTCTGTGAGATTCCTGGGCCGTCTTGCATGCACTGCTGTTTTGAGATCTATCTACAGATTTTCAATGATGTTCAGATTGGGGGACTGTGAGGGATATGTTAAAACCTTGAGCTTGCGCCATTTGAGGTAGTCTATTGCAAGTTTTGAGGTGCGTTTATAGAGAAAAGATGCAGAAATGACTTTCTCAGTTACCATTAGGTAGTACAAGGCCTGTTTGTTTTTAATGTTACTACGTTACACATGGTCAAGGTGGGGTAAATCCTCTTGTCACACTCCATGTCACATGTGGACTAAGCCAGTTTCCAATAATCTTTTTTAGATTCACATAAAACTGTCCTGTGACGTGGTCAACCTTTTCCACAAACTGTCAAACATTTGTAGAACCCATGGGCGTAGGAAGCCCCAAAAATCTGGGGGGGACAGCACTTATGGGGCCCCTTTGTCCCCACCCACCCTCAAGCCACACCCACATATCTCTCCGCCCCCCCCCCTCAAGTGCTAGTGCCAAAATCTCTCCCCCCCCCCCTTATGGGCCAGTGGGTCCGGTTTAAAAAAAAAAAAAAAAAAAAAAAAACACACACAAAACAAACAGACACTTATACTTACCTCCATCCGTCACAGCGATGCGGGCCTCTTCCGGCCTGTGTCCCGCGCTGTACGGCTCACAGACGGCACGATGACGTCATCGCGCCGACTGTACCAACATCTGATAGGTTGCCGGCACTAGGCCTGCAGCCTATCAGAGGAGCAGGGAAGGGAGACGCCTCTCCCTCTCCTGCTCCACAGCACAGCCATCTGTATCGCTGTCCTGAGGACGGTGATACAGATGACTATGGAGATGAACGTTTCCACAATGGAAGTGTTCATCTCCCTATGCCCTGCCACCGCCGCACACATTGTCCCGCTGCCACTGGGGGGGATTTTAGCATAACTGCCCCCCCCCCCGCATTATTTCCTGGGGGGGATCCGACCCCCCCCGTCCCCCCCGCTTCCTACGCCCGTGGTAGAACCCATTTTCTTTTCAACTTCAGCTTTTTACAGTTGGTGTTGTGTTTGCTTCCAGAATTTGCTGGAATTTCATTGAATCCATTATACCCCCTATTTGTAAAATGTTGCATGATTGATCAACCCCGATGCTTAATGGTTGGAGAGGTGTTCTTTTCATGAAATTCTGTGCCCTTTTTTCTCTAAACGTACATTTGTTAATTGTGGACAAATAATTAGATTTTAACCTCATCAGTCCACAGGACTTGTTTCCAAAATGCATCAGGCATGTTTAGATATTCTTTTGCAAACTTCTAACGATGAATTTTTCGGTGAGGATGCAGGAGAGATTTTCTTCTGATGACTCTTCCATGAAGGCCATATTTGTGCAGGGGTCGCTGAACAGTAGAACAATGTAACACAACTCCAGTGTCTGCTAAATCTTCCTGATGAACTTTTGCAGTCATACCGGGGTTCTGATTTGCCTTTCTAGCAGTCCTTTGAGAAGCTGTCTTTGAAATTGGTCTTCCAGACCTTCTCTTGACCTCCACTGTTCCTGTTTACTGCCATTTCTTAATTAACTTTCGAACCGAGGACAAGTGAAAACACTTTGCTATCTTCTTATAGCCTTCTCCTGCTTTGTGGACTTCAACCATTTTCATTTTCAGATTGTTAGGCAGCTGCTTAGAATAACTCATGGATGCAGTTTTTTGGGACAAGGTTAGAGGAGTTTGGGTATATTTGGGTTTAAGTTCTCCTAGTCTGTCTCTCTCTCTGTGCTAAAGTCTTAGTTCCTGTCTGCCTTGTTTGTGCATTACCACTACCCCGCCCGCATGCTCTCCTAGTGCCTTTTGTTCAGTGTTGCCAAATAGCTGCAGTTCCAGTATCAGTGAATGCCAACTACACTGGGACTATCTCAAGAGGTAGCAGTCTGTTTGCTCCCCTGCCGTGAAGTCCAGATACCTGTGCATGGGTTAAAGGGTGAATACCAGAGGAACGCTTCATTAATGCCCTTAGGGTTTAGCCCAAAGCCAAACCAGTTATTTGGCACAGTTGGTCCACACTTGCTGATCCGTAACAAACAATAATTTTTACCAGGGGTGCCCAAAGATTTGCATGCCTAAAATATATATATATATATATATATATATATATATATATATAATGCCTGTCATGTTATATGTATAGCGGTGCTTCAAAGTCTGTGAACCTTTCAGAATTTATTTTATATTAATGTGTAAATTTGACCTAAAACTACATTACAAGTCCCAAAGGTAAAGATAAGCAAATCAAACAAATGAGTCAAAAATATAACACTTGGTCTTTTATTTATTGAGGAAATGCTTGTCCAGGTGATTTTTTAGCAAACTGCAGATAGGCAGCAATGTTCTTTTTGGAGAGGAGTGGCTTTCTCCTTGCATTCCTGCCAAGCACACCATTGCTGTTCAGTGTCTTCCTGATGGTGAACTCATGAACATTAATATTAGCTAATGTGAGAAAGACCTTTAGTTTAGTTTGCTTAGAGGTTACCCTGTTTTTTTTTTTGTGTTACACTTGCTCTTTGTTGGTCGATCACTCCTGGGAGGGTGATAATGGTCTTGAATTTCCTCCATTTGTATACAATCTGTCTGACTGTGGATTGGTGGAGTCCAACTCTCTAGAGATGGTTTTGTAACCATTTTGAGTTTGATAAGCATCAACAACTCTTCTTCTGAAGTCCCCAGAAATTTTCTTTTGTTTGTGCCATAATACATTACATGTACCATACCATAAACATGTTTTGTAAAGATCAGACTTTGATATATCCCTATTCTTTAAATAAAACAGGTTGCTGACTCACACCTGATTGTCATCCCATTGATTGAAAACACCTGACTCTAATTTCACCTTCAAAATACCTGCTAATATTAAAAGTTCACATACTTTTGTCGTTAACAGACGTGTAGACGTGTTATTGAATCATTTGTCTCAATAAATAAATGACAAAATCTAATATTCACGTGTTTAATTTGGTTATCTCTACTTTTAGGACTTGTGAGAAAATCTGATGACAATTTTAATTAACCTCTTAAGGACACAGGACGTACCGGTACGCCCTGGTGTCCTGGTACTTAAGGACACAGGACGTACTGGTACGTCCTGACTACTTCTGATCACTGCCGTGCAGCGCGGGGTGATCGGAACAGAGTGCCTGCCGAAATCATTTGGCAGGCACTCTGTCCCAATGCCTGGGGGGGGGGGGGCTCCTGTAACCCCCCGAATTGGCGATTGCAGAAATCCGCAGGTCAATCCAGACCTGCGGTTTCCTGCGTTTCTGGGTTATTCGAGTCCCTGATGACCCGATAACCCGGAATAGGCTGGAGATCAGTGGTGTGATAACACACCACCAATCACCATTCTTAGATCCTGTGACGTGATGGTGAAATCACCTCACAGGTTTGATTCCTTTTGGCTGCACAGGCGGGCGGGGGTTAACTCCCCCTGCTCTCCTCCTCCATTTTGTGTCCGAGGAGCGAGGAGAGAAGAGCCTGCTGCAGATCCAGAGAGCCCAGCACCCAGCCTTCACCCCCCAGCACCATCCTGTGCCCATCCAGAGTGGCACTATCAGGTAGGTTAGGGACAACTAAGGGCAAGGTTTAGTTCAGGCAGGGAGTGTTAGAGATAGTTTAGAGTTAACTTTTTTTTTAGTGTATTGCATCACTCTCTTAGGGTGTCTGGGGTCCACAGCACAGCTGTGTGACCCTAGACCCCCCAGGGGTGCTGCAGCTTGCCCCCTTGTCCCCCCCACCACCCTTTTTTTGGGAACAAGCGTATCATTTTTTTGTGTCCGCTGACAGTGGCCGGCACTCTTTAGTGTCCAGCCACTGTTAGCGCATCGCCCACCCCACCGCTGATCAGCGCCGGACGGCTGATCAGCGAGTTAAAAAATTTTTTTTAACCCTTTATTTTTTTTGACTTTTTTTTTTTTTTTTAGTTAGTTTTTTTTTTGCTTGTTAGCTTTAGGGAAAAGTTGGGAACACCCGTGCCCCCACACACGCTGAATAAAGGTTTACATGCACGCACACACACACGAACACACACACTCCACTATGGCCCGCCGGACGTTCTCGGCTGAGGAGGCATACGCCCAGCTTGCCTCCGAGTCCAAGAGCCCCAGTGAGGACGAGGATAACCCCACGTTCGTTTTGTTTTCCGCATCCTCCTCATCATCTAGCGATGATGAGCCCCCAAGGCGGCGAAGACACCGCCAGGCAGAGCAAGGGGACCGCCATGCTAGGAACCCTGTGGCCCACCCTAGTACAAGCAGCTCTGGGACTTGTACTAGTTTTCCGGCCTACCAAATAAGTTCACCTGAGCCCCCAACCGGTGAACTTGGATGGTGTACCCCAGAGAATTTTCAGCCCGCGATTCCTGATTTTGTTGGTAAACCAGGAATCCAGATTCCCACAGTGGGCTTCACTGAATTTGACTATTTCAGTCTTTTTTTCAGTGACCCTCTTGTGAATCTGATGGTGAAGCAAACGAATCTGTATGCCCAACAGTTCGTTGCTCAACACCAAGGCTCTTTTTTTGGCTAGGCCCAATGGCTGGACGCCGGTCAGTGCAGCCAAGATGAGGACGTCTGCCTTATAAAAATACCCCATGACCTAACCCCTTAGATTAACACGGTGAAAAAAAAAAAAGTGAAAAAAAAGGAATTTTTTTGTCACCTTACATAATAAAGCGCATAATAGCAAGCTATCAAAAAGTCACATGCCCCCCAAAATAGTGCCAATAAAAGCGTCCTCTCATCCTGCAAAAAATGAGCCCCGACCAAAGACAATCGGGTAAAAACTTAAAAAATACTGACTGTTAGACTGTGTAGATAGTTAAATTGTTTTAGTTTGTTTCAAATAGGATAGTGTTAAACCCCCCAAAAATTAAACAAAAGTAGACAAATTGGGTATCGCCGCATCCGTAATATTCTGCCCTATAAAAATACCCCATGATCTAACCCCTTAGATTAACATGGTGAAAAAAAAGAAAATACAAATGGTGCCAAAACAGCTATTTTTTGGCAAATTTTCCGTTTTAATCCATTTTTTCAGTAACAAAGCAAGGGTTACCAGCCAAAACTTAAAATTTATTGCCCTGATTCTGCAGTTTACAGAAACACCCCATATGTGGTGGCAAATTGGTGTATGGGCACACGACAGGGTGCAGAATGAAAGGAACGCCATGTGGTTCCTGGAAGGCAGAATTTGATGGCCTTTTTTTTTTACACCATGTCCCATTTGAAGAACCCCTGATGCACCCCTAGAGTAGAAACTCCATAAAAGTGACCCCATCTAATAAACTACACCCCTCAAGGTATTCAAAACTTATTTTACAAACTTTCTTTAGGTGTTCCTCAAGAGTTTATGGCAAATTGAGATGAAATTTCTGAATTACTATTTTGGGTAAGCTTGCGTCACAAAAATGTAATATAGAGCAACCAAAAATCATATGTACCCTAAAAATAGTCCCAACAAAACAGCCTCCTTATCCCATAGTTTCCAAAATGGGGTCACTTTTAGGGAGTTTCTACTCCGGGGGGGGTGGGGGTGGGGGGGTCATCAGGGGGGCTTCAAATGGGACATGGTGTAGATAAACCAGTCCAGCAAAATCTGCCTTCCAAAAACCACACGGTGCTGCTTTCCCTTTCCGCCCTGCCGCATGACCATAGTGTAGTTTACGACCACATATGGGGTGTTTCTGCAAACTGCAGAATCAGGGCTACAAAAATTAGGTTTTATTTGGCTGTTAACCCTTGCTTAGATACTGGAGAAAATGGATTAAAATGGAAAATTTGCGAAAAAAATCAAAATTCTGAAATTTTAGCCCCATTTGCCATTAACTCTTGTGAAACACCTATAACAACATTTATAAAATCAGTTTTGAATACCTTGAGGGGTGTAGTTTCTAGAATGGGGTCATTTTTGGGTGGTTTCTATTATGTAAGCCACACAAAGTGACTTCAAACCTGAACTGGTCCCTAAAAAGTGGATTTTTGAAAATTTCTGAAAATTTTCAAGATTTGCTTCTAAACTTCTAAGCTTTGTAACATCCCCAAAAAATATATATAATAATTTTTTTTACTTAATTTTACCAGTGTCATGAAGTACAATATGTGACGAATAAACAATGTCAGAATGGCCTGGATAAGTAACAGCGTTTAAAAGTTATCACCACATAAAGTGACACTGGTCAGATTTGCAAAAAATGGCCTGGTCCTTAAAGGAATCTGTCACCTGCCTATCATCATTTTTTTCTGTCACATTATCTATGTGTAATAAAGTACCTTATATCCGGATCTGTTCTTCTTTTTTCTTTGTCACTTGTCATTTTAATAAAAAAAAAGAATTTTCTTTATGCTAATTAGGGTCCAAGGTGCCCAGAGGGGCATTTTTTCCCAGCTCAGGAGCCCAGTAACGCCCCCCTAATGTGCCCTGCTCGCCTAAATTTGAATCCCCAAGCACACCTACAGCTGCAGAAACCACTAGCGAGGCTAATGGCTCCGCCCCCCGGCTACCTCCGCTTTCAGGCCACAATAACGCCCCAATCTTCATCTCGCCGGCCGCCGGAATTCTTGCGCAGGCGCGGTGCCGCCGATTGCCTGCGCCTGTGCTATCCTAAGCCAACTGAGGGCAACAGCGCTCTGAAAACGTCACTGGGCTCGGCGCATGCCCAGTGACACTATTGAGGCTGTTGCCCTCAGTTGACTTAGAATCGCGCAGGCAATCGGCGGCACTGCCCTGTGCGAGAATTCCAGCGGCCCGTGAGATGAAGATCGGGGTGTTATTGTGGCCTGAAAGCGGGGGCGGAGCCGTTAGCCTCGCCTCTGGGAAGCGGTTTCTACAGCTGTAGGCATGCTTGGGGATTCAAATTTAGGCGGGCCGGGCACATTAGGTGGGCGTTACTGGGCTCCTGAGCTGGGAAAAACGCCCATCTGGACACCTTGGACCCTAATTAGCATAAAGAAAAATTCGTTTTTTTATCAAAATGACAAGTGTCAAAGAAAAAAAAAGAACAGATCCGGATATAAGGTACTTTATTACACATAGATAATGTGACAGAAAAAAATGATGATAGGCAGGTGACAGAGTCCCTTTAAGGTGAAATATGGCTGTGTCCTTAAGGGGTTAAAGTTTATGCAGAAATATAGAATACTCTGAAGGGTTCACAAACTTTTAAGCACCACTATATATCTGCTCAATTATACATTATACAAAGCACTGGTTACCAGTGTATTGAATGACACAGGATTTAATTGGTACTAGGCTTTTTGTTACTGCCTTTTAAATTCAGTGAAATCATCATACCAAGTCAAGAGAATTTCTCTGGTAGCCAATCACAAAAGGACTTAGCGTATCTTCTTCATACACAATCTTTATACAGATGACACACATATTACAGTAAGAGTGAGAGTAACAAGTAAATTCAACTATTTTTGAGTCATTAATGAAGACAGTGCCATCTAGAGTACATCTTGTGAAATTGCCTGCTGGAATATACTGTATTACATTCTATATAAATGGTCACCTCACTTATTTTCATGACATCACAGAAAAACATCTGCTTCTTGTTCTGTGGATGAGAGAGTTCTGTAGAATGGCGCAAGGACATTGCAGTCCCTAGATGCAGTGATCTGCCATGTAGATCAGACACAGGTCCTTTCAACTCCTGAAAAACACAAGAGTAATTTTCCTTATTTTCACAGAATCAACTAAAAAGATGTGATTTAAAGGGAACCTGTCACCATGTTCTGACATATAAAACCAAATGTACGTTAATGCTTGTTTACCCTGATAGTTCCCAGCGATAGATCCATAATCTTCTCAGGACTAACCTGTCCTATTTTTTCGCCATATAATGCTTTCCCGCCGTTGTGCTCATTAGCATAAATAATTCCCTCCCCTCACACCATCATAGCCTATTTCCCTCGCCCTAGACTTTGATTGACAGCCAATTTCTGCCCTCACTGCTTGTAATCTCGTCCAAAATCGCACACATGCGCCCGCACATGCGCAACATTTTATCTATAGGGGCATTTTTTAGGCGGAGCTGAGGTGCTTGACTCAGGGAAAATATGACTCTTCTCTGGTCAAGCATGTAAGATATGACTCTTTTATGTTAATTAGCATAAAAGGTGGGAAAGTCTTATAGGGAGATAAAATGGGACAGATTAGTCCTGAGAAGGTTATGGATCGATCGTTGGAAACTACCAGGGTAAACAAGCGTTAAGGTACATTCGGTTTTATATGTCAGAACATGGTGACAGGTTCCCTTTAAAAATCACCACCAGTGATTTAGTCCTCGGCCACATTGCGACTTTTTGTAGCCCAACTGACTGATTTTAACTATTGCACTACAGCTGCAGTTCAAATGCATGCACTCTCACATTGCAATGGTGAGTCAGTCTTCAGCATCTCTTGAGCACTGAAAATAACTATGTGGTGCATAGAGAGGCTTCTCAGCCTGCCTCTTAGCTCACTACCCCAGTCCCTGCCTCACTGTATGTGCACTATCACTGCTGTCTCCCTGCCTATGTGAATTGCTGCCAACGCTAACCACTGGCAGCACTGCTTCTTGCCTAGTTACTGAGTACAAGGAAGAGAATGGAGAATGGAAGTGCCACTGCTTAGCTCTGATAGTAAGCGTACAGTAACATAGCACACCTACTGTCTGTGCGCTGCAGCCCTGCTCCTCTCCCTATCTTCCCAGTTTGTCTCTTTTTTCTGAGCAGATAGGGAGAGGAGCAGAGCTGTGGCATTCTGCACTGACAGTAAGTACTATGTTACTGTATACATACTGTCAGTGCAGAATTCTGCTGCCCTGCTCGTCTTCCGTGTCTACACAGAGCTAAGTCGCACACTGAGAAGATAGGGAGAAGAGCAGGGCTGCAGCATTCCATACTGACAGTAAATGTGCTATGCTACTGTATACTTACTATCACCACTAAGTCCTGGTCGTCCCCTTCTCTGCTCTCTTCTCTGCACTAAGTAACAGAGAGGCACAGGTAAGAGAGAAATGTACAGAGCTTTCAAAAGTTAGGGCTGGTAGCAAGTCACATAGGCAGGAACACAGCAGCAATAGGGCACATATAGTGAGGCAGGGACTAGGGTAGTAAGCTAAGAGGCAGGCTGAGAAGCCTGCCTCTGTATGTTCCACATAGCTGTCTTAAGTGTTAAGTAGACACTGAAGAAGGACTTTCCTTAGCAATGCTCAGAATGTTACTAAGGAGACCCTTTCCCTGACAAAGTATATTACAAAAATGCTTAACATCCCTATCTCTACACAGTGTTAAAAAATAAACCAGAATCACTGTTAACATTTAAAATATGCTGTAATAGGCTTTCATAATCCTACTAAAGCATTGGTAACTTATTAATAATATTTTTGGCATCAGCATGTGGCCAGTACAGCAGCTAAAGTACGTCTGCCAAAAATTGAAACAGCACTCAAAAGTCACAAAATTAATGAAATGTAACTTCTACTTCGTTTCAGTCCTCTAGTAAATCCTTTCCACATGGTTGGCATGGTCTGACGATTAGCTGTCCAACAAACTAGTCAAATTGCCTATAATGATCAAAGGAGAATAAAATGAGCACCTTTTAGAATTCAATAGAATATACTATACAGATCTGGCCTCACATAATGAATGTAGTGCAAGAAGTAAGGACTAGAAATTTTGTAAATAATTTTGAAAGTGATTGTATAAGAAACCGTAAGGGCTCTTTCACACTGGCGTTTTTCCTTTCCGTCCTCGGGACTCCAGGACGGAAAGATACTGATCAGGATTATCCTAATGCATTCTGAATGGAGAGAAATCCGTTCAGGATGCATCAGGATGTCTTCCGTTCAGTATGTGAATGTTTTTTGGACGTTGACAAAACCGTAGCATGCTGCGGATTTGTCTCGGTCCAAAAATTCGGAAGACATGCCGTAACGCCGGATCCGGAGTTAATGCCCATTGAAAAGCATTAATCCGGATCCGGCATTAAGCTAAACATCATTTCGGCGCATCGCCGGACCCGACGTTTAGCTTTTGTGAATGGTTACCATGGCAGCCAGGACGCTAAAGTCCCGGCCGCCATGGTAAAGTGTAGTGGGGAGGCAGGGGAGAAGCATACTTACCTTCCGTGCGGCTCCCGAGTCCCAGGGCGCTCCACAATGACATCAGAGCGCCTCATGAGCATGGATCACATGATCGCATGGATCACGTGATCCATGCGCGTGGGGCGCTCTGATGTCATTGTGGAGCGCCCTGGGAGCCGCACGGACTGTAAGTATCTGCTCCCCTGGCTCCCCAATACTTAATATGGCAACCTGGACTTTAGTAGCGTCCTGGCTGCCATAGTAACACTGAAAGCATTTTGAAGACTGATCAGTATTCAAATGCTTTCAGTTGTCTTGCGCTGTGATGGATCCGGCGGGCATTTCCGGCGACGGAAGTGCACGCCGGATCCACACAACGCAAGTGTGAAAGAGGCCTAACTCTTTTGCTGAGGAATGATGCCATCCAAATAAGTTATACTAAATGATGCCGTCCATAAGTTATACTAACATTGACCCCACAATTTCAAAAATACATGGAGACATCATATCGACATCTCCCTTACAACGGCTTTATGATGGTCATAAGACGCAAAGGAACCTGTACAGAAAATACCTCTCTGTACAGGTTTGTAAGCAGCTCTTGGCAATAAAACCAGACTTCTTTCCTATAATGGTTGGCCGTGATAAATTTATAAGTAGACAATTTGGAATAAAGGTCAGTCAAAAGATGGCCATTTTCCTTGTTAACCATTAGCTCAAATTAAACCAAATATCAGCCATGATTTAGAATAGCTTTAGGCTGTAAAACAAAATAGAAGCCCTACTGTGATACCAAGGCTAATGATGGTTTACATACTGTCTAGCAACATAACATGTCTTTCTTATTGGTATTTCTGTTGTCTAATGAAACTAGTAGCTTACACTGTAGTGGTTGTGTAATACCCCAGAGTGGCACTACCACCTCTTTTGGACTCGCACTATCTTTATTGGTTGATCCTGTATTATTCTGTGTCATCATATGTATTTATTGATATGTCCGACATAGTGTGCAAATGTATTTCCCTGCAAATTACTGTTTACATGTAATGTGCGGCATTGATGGCAGTGATAGTTTCTGTGGAATGGAGCCTTCTTTCCATTCCAGCCCTCTCTAGAGAGGGAGGAGTTTGGCTAGTGAAGGTCAGTCTGTCTGCTCTGCTGGGCCCAGAGGCCCTACCTCTGAAGTCTATATGGTTACATGTCCCCTCCTGGTCCTGGGCTTGCATTGCCTGCAGCCAAGCTATGTGAGCTTGAAGCCAGGAAGAAGTTCCTAGGAATAAAGATAAAGATACAGATCCAGATAAAGTAAGAGACAGACTATAGACAGCTAAGTTCCAGCAGAAGAGGAAAAGGTTCCTATTTAACCCAGCCAGCATAGCAGAGCTGAGAAAACTAAAGCATAGCAGAGCTGAGATTGCACGCTGGATCCGGCACAACGCAAGACAACTGAAAGCATTTGAAGACTGATCAGTCTTCAAAATGCTTTCAGTGTTACTATGGCAGCCAGGACGCTACTAGCGTCCTGGTTGCCATAGTAGCAGTGGGGAGCGGCGGAGCGGCATACTTACATTCCGTGCGGCTCCCGGGGCGCTCCTGAATGACGTCAGAGCGCCCCGCGCGCATGGATCACGTGATCCATGCGATCACGTGATCTATGCACTGGGGCTCCCTGACGTCATCCTGAAGCGTCCCGGGAGCCGCACGGAATGTAAGTATGCCGCTCCCCCTACTCTTTACTATGGCAACCAGGACTTTAGCGTCCTGGCTGCCATAGTAACCATTGACAAAAAGCTAAACGTTGGATCCGGCGATGCGCCGAAACGACGTTTAGCTTAAGGCCGGATCCGGACTAATGCCCTTCAATGGGCATTAATTCCGGATCCGGCGTTACGGCATGTCTTCCGGATTTTTGGACGGAGACAAATCCGCAGCATGCTGCGCTTTTGTCAACGTCCAAAAAACGTTGACATACTGAACGGAAGACATCCTGATGCATCCTGAACGGATTTCTCTCCATTCAGGATGCATGGGGATAATCCTGATCAGTAGCTTTCCGTCCTAGAGACCCGAGGACGGATCTCTAGGACGGAAAGCTAAAACGCTAGTGTGAAAGAGGCCTAAGAGATACCCCAGGCGCCGGTGTAAGGGCATTGCAGTTGCTCATTGACCATTTGAATCAGTCTCGCTACCCAAAGATTGTGTGTAGGCCAAGGCTAAACCGGCACTGATAAACAGCCTCAGAGGTCTCATATGTAGAACTGAGCAGGTTTTGCTATTGCAGTCTATGATACATTTCAGAAACAAGAAAACGGCCTTATGGTAATGAATTATTACTTGCCTGTAAGTCCAGTGTATGCTGTAACCTAAGGCGCATTGTTTCTTGCTCCAGGAGCTGGATTACTGCTTGGCATTCAGACAACTGTAACAAAGTCTGCAATGCAAAAATGCAGGGAGATCAGTCAGTCCACGTCAGCTCTTCATCCACATATTTAGTTATATATTAACACTATATATATATATATATATATATATATATATATATATATATATCTTAAAAAGAAAACAGTAAATCAACCCAGGTCTGTGGAGTAAGTTTTCTAGAAAGCTTAGAAATGTTAATCATAAATTAATTTTATTTTCTATCAATGTAATGGTCCATTTACATATTTACATAGGCAGGCCAAGCAGGCAATTATTGGGAAGGGAGCATTGGAAAAAGGATTCCCTAGAAAGAAGCATTTTTTAGCAAAGGGCTCCATAACACAAGGATTGGGAATCACCAGCATATGAAGCAAATAAAAATACAGTTAGTTACCTTTTCCAGGGCACCTTCTGTTTTTGTTACATTCGCTTTAAGGGTATTATTTTCAGTCTTGAGGATCTCAGCAGCTTCAGAAAGCTTCTGCCTCTCAGATGCTTCATGAAGACATTCCTGCATTAACTTTTTTTTCTCCACTTTTAGAATATGTTTTTCCTTAAAATAAAAACATTGTATGAGGCATTACAAAGGTTTTCTCAGCAGGGTAACCCCTGTCCATAAACAGTACCCAATGCCTTATTAGAGCATATGGACATCACAAAGGGAAGAGTTGCTCTATAACAGCAGCTACTGCTCTGGTGGACCCTGCATGTCCATGAATTATATGGATGGATAGCTATTCATCTGAATGGCAGCCGTATAATACTACACTTTCCCTGCAATGATCTCTGCAGAGGAAATGTGTGTTTGTCTGTGGCGTCCCTGGCAATAACAGCTTAACGTTTGCGAAACCAGACCCATGGAGCTCATTGCCGAGACTTCTTTTTAGAAAGGAGCTGCCTTCAAGTCCAACTTGTGTGTTATGTATGAATAAGCAGCTGAGCTGACATACACGTGGCAAGATTGTGACAACTCAGAAACCATCCTCTGAAATAAATGTTGGAACTGTTAGTATTTGGGGAACTGTGCAATGATATTTTCTGATGCTTTTGGTACACTTAGGCTACTTGCACATCTTAGCTTTCGGGTAGAAGAATACCAGAACTACCATATCTGGCATAGCTGGACACAGCTGGGGCCTGCCGGATCCCTATTCACTTTAATGGGATCTGGAAAAAGTAACAGAATGCTAAAATGCAGATGTGGACGTAGCCTTATAAGGTGTACAGTCGGCCAACGTTTAGGTCCCCTTGGACCTTGGTCACGGCCTGAGAGATATATATGGCATATATGGCGTATGGCGTGTGCAAACGCCATACATGCCATATATATCTCTCAGGCCGTGACCGAGGTCCAAGGGGACCGAGGGGACTGAAACGTTGGCCGACTGTACACCAATGGCATAATTGATTAATAAATAACCTTGAATCAACAACCACAGAGTGCCGTGAATATATTTTATACTTCATTGGGGATATCTCCCGTCACTGTGCACCTGTATCTCTGGTGGATGTGCCGACCAATTGCGCATAATGACGTAGCCTTATACACATGAGCCCAATTATGTATCAACATTCAGAATGTAATCTTTCTACAACATGGATAGATCAACAAACGCTTATTACTATCAGGCTATTGTATGCAGTTAACCTTCAAGTGTATGCAAATCAGGGTTTTTTATTAACTTCTTTTACTTTTTTTTCTGGCATACATGAAATATACTATAGAATATATGTAAGTGAAGCCTGCTCTGTTGGGCAGTCCCGCCCCTACCTGCTTGAGAGAAGGCGGGGCACAGACACGAGGGACGCCGTGGCTACAGGAGGCAAGAGATACATGGTCTGACCGGACGGTGGTAAGATAGTAATATTGTTTTTAAGTAGGTGGGACGCCATCGAGAACTGTAACACTCTGCTACCAACATACAGAGCGAGTGTATATTGGAATCTTTGTGCATAAGTAACGTTTTGTTAATGGATGAATGGTCCTTTGCGGAGCTATAAGGATTGAATATGAGCCGGATATTTCATCTGTGTATGTATCTGTGTACTAATTATAAATTGGATACTTTGTGCACATCGAGTCCATTTCGGATGAGCACATGAACGCTTACTAATTGAGCTACATACATATGGAGGACGGCTATATTTGAGCACAGATAAACTTACTGTTACCGGGTACAAATAACTTTTAATAAATATGCATTTTTTTACAGTGAATAACTAATGGTGTAGAGCCTTTATATGAAATATATTATTGAAGGTGGATGTTCTATTACGTCCTCCTAGGCTACATTTGGTTTTTAAATTTTATTGTTTTTTATGTGTTTGTGGGTTATGAATTAATTTTTATAACTAATAAATAGAGGAAAGATATTTTGGTCTGCATTGTCTTTGCATATCTGAGTGCCATATCTATCAATATATTCAATACATGTTTTTTTTTTGGTGAGTGGGGCTATCACCATTTAGATATTGAGCACCAGTACCATCTAACTAAAAGTAGAGCCACCCCATACGGTTACTTATTACTTGAAATATATTATAGGTTATAAAATAATATAATTTTCCTAATAAAGTTTCCTGTACTTCTACAAAAAAGTTACCTTTGTAGCATTAGACAAAGATTCTTCCAAAAAATGTACTCTGCTCTGTAACATATCAATTTGTTCCCTCTTGGCAGTGATTTTCTTCTGCATTCTTGTTGCAATTTTAACAGCTGAAATACAGATATAATAAAAGCAGGTCAAAACATCTGGCCATGAGTTATCGTGCCTTTACTTCAGAATTCTGGGTTGAAAAGGTTTGCGGCTTTTTGCATTTTTACGCCACTCACTCCAGTTTTGAAATATGGGTGGGAAAGTGGGTGTGTAATTAGTTTCACTCCAGATTTATTAAAGGGGTTACCTAATCCCTATAATGACCCCCATTATCCCCGCGATCCTCCTCTAGAGCATACTTACCTGCTCCCCGGCACCTGTTGTCGGCTGCTCCCCCCATCGGCAGATGTTTTGATCCACGCAACGAGGAGATGCAGCGGCGGCCATGCAGGGATCCGGAGGGGCGTGGGTGCTGGTGAGCAGGTAAGTATGCTCTAGAGGAGGGGCCCTGGCATTCTGGGGGTCATTACAGGGATTGGATAACCCCTTTAAGACTTGTTTAAAAAGTCCCAATCTCACTCCAGTAGGAGGGTGGAGTAGGAAAACTGGAGTAGCTTTTCTAGACAAAAGTGTTAGGTTTAAGGAGAAGACAAATTTATGAAACAACATGTGACATTTAAAATATGTGGTATAAAGTACTCCAACACAGAAAGCAAAACTGACTTTAAATATTCCCCTCATGATAATTTTACCCCATGGTCTTGGGTATGTCTTAAAAGGATTATACAGGATTACAAAAACATGGTTGCTTTTCTTCAGAACCAATGCCATACCTGTCAATGGAATGGGGTTGAGCTGCAATATTGCATATAATCTGTGGACTGGTGTGGTACTGTTTTTGGATGAAAGCAGCCATGTTTTCCTAATCTTGTAAACGCCTTTGATCAAACCGCTATCATATCCAAAAAATAATGGCAAGCACTAACTCTGCAAATATGCTATCCTACTGGCGTTTGCAGATTCAGTGCAGACCTGCAGTCCTGTATTATTCCCCTGGCTATTATTGACCTACCACTGAGAGGTACTGTAGAGGTGTCTGAGGTCAATATTATTCACATACAGCATGTTATATTTCCATGGGGGACTACTGAGCTTCAGTTCCTCATAGTTTGTACAGCCATGAAAGTTGTAGTGTTGGATGTGGTGCATGATGTACACAGATGGAATCAGAAGACCCCAGTAAATTACAATGGGATCTGTTGGGTTCCATCACAGTGTGGATGTAAAGTGAAAAATAGTGCTGAAAAAATAGTCCTGTTCTTCCTGTCAAAAACAATGGACTATGCTGGATGCATCCAGTGGAGCTTCCAGTCCAGATGTGAACATACTCTGAGAGGAGAAAAAAAAAAAAACAGAAAAAGCTTCTTACCATGACCATCACAATCGTCCACAGTATTCAGGGTGTTTTTTGTTTGCTCCAGTTCAGCAATTACTGCCTTTAGTTGCATCTTGAGTATAGTAGTTGTGTTCTCTTTGTCTCCTGTCTGATTCTCATATTCTCTTTTCAAAGTTTCATAGTCCTCTGTAGCATACAAACAAAATCACAAGTTTTAATCTCTATTTCTGTTTGTCTGGAGCAATCTTTTCCCAATAAAGGTAAATAAATTATAAAAGCAATTTTGAAATGAACATTTCAGCACATTGGCAAACATATAAAACACTTTGGATAAAAATAATGGCAGAATTTAATACATATAAGGGTGGGTTCACACTAGCGTTATGGTTTCCGTTATGGCTTTCCGTTAATACATGGTTACAACGGAAAATAACGGAATCCATAATACGGAGGACAGATTCGTTCTGGAGCCCACTGACTTGTATTATGACGGAATGCAAAACGGAAGCCTTTAAGAGGCGTTCCGTTTGGAACGCATAACGGATCCGTCAGGTTCCCATTATGGTAGATGGAAAACAAAGTCCTGTCGACTTTTTTTTCCGTCTTGCATAATGGGACCCAGACGGATTCGTTATGCTTTCCCATAGACTCCTATTAGGATGGAGCAAAACAGAATGCCTCTTAAAGGCTTCCGTTTTGCATTCCGTTATAATACAAGTCTGTGGGCTCCAGAACGAATCCGACCTCTGTTATTTTCCGTTATAACCATGTATTAACGGAAAGCCCTAACGGAAACCATAACGCTAGTGTGAACCCACCTTAAAATGTATAAACCTACATCACAGATGCAGCTACCCAATCAGAAACTTTAAAAAAAATGAAAGGGGTTTTCTCATTTTGCCTTTACTAAGGTGAGATGGGACTAAGCCCCGAGCACCAGGAAACAGTGGCTACAGAAACAGCATAGTACAGCAAGCTATGCTATAGCGACTCCTCTGCGAGCAGCCAGCAGATACAGACTGGCATGTCTGTGACCAGATGCTTGGGGGCTGCGCAGAATGGCATTGTGGACCACAGGTTGTGTGGGTCTCATTTGAAACATCTTTAAGTGAATGGTCATCTGTTAACATGATTTAATTTTAAATGGGCTGTCCACTCTCCAAAATTACTGGATAATGGGGGAAAAAAAACACACAAACATTTTTGTGCAAGTGGGGGCTTGTGCAAATTTTTTTTACTTTTTCTCACCAGAAAACTGACATGGGAAATGGTAAATGTGCCCCACTGAGTATATACACTCAAGTAGGCTAAAACATGTACATTTCCATCTAACAAATATTACACTGTTCTTTTCTGTTTTAAGCAAGTTGTTTCATTTTGGGGTGTTAGGATAGAAAGGAGAGTTACAGCATAAACATTTTGCCAGGAGTAATTGCCAAAGGCCATAAAAGTGCAGTGAAATTTTTGCACAAGTACCATTTTTTGCTTGCAACTTTGCTGCAAAAATGGATGGGGTCTATGATAAATTTAGACTTGACCTGACACATTTAATATTATCTGTGCCAGAAAACTGGCATAAATTCCACCAGCTCTAGCTGGCATAGATGTCCGTTTCTGGGTAAGAACCTACAGAATTTAAGATGTGTGCTCCTCTTTGGCACATTACATGCCAGTGTATTTTTTTGAGACTGGCATAAGAAACGTTCATCCCATGAGATTTCCCTCTCTGTTTCCCTGAAGTTTAGACGTAGTTAGTTGCTCCTGGTGAAATTGCTTATCTTACACAATTACATACCTGCTAAATTTGCAAGATCTCTCCGAGTTTCTCTCAGCTCAGCCATAATTTCATCTCTTTCCTTTTTTATCTTCTTGGCAGCCAGAATCTTCTTTATGTTGGTGTTAGAAAGTTTACTTTTCTCTAGTTCCAGACCTGTGCATAATTCTTCCAGCATTGCTATTCTTTTTTCTTTCTTTTCAGCCCTTAACTATGGATAAAACATTGTTAACCGACAAAATATTTTTTTAGTATGAGCGTTAAAGTGAATGGTCCTTAGCAACAATACATAACGTTTGTGTTTAATAATTGTCAAGCCTTTTGTTATACTTTTCAAAGTTACATTATACTATGGGTTCTAACACTTAGGCCTCTTTCACACGGGCATCATGTTTGACGCCCGGATAAGAGGCGGGTGCGTTGCGGGAATATGCGCGATTTGTCCGCGCGGGTGCAAACGTTTGTAATGCGTTTTGCACGTGCGTGTGAAAAATCGCCATGTTTGGTACCCAGACCCGAAGCCGGACTTCATCACTGAAGTCCGGTTTCGGGTAGAGTATTTTGGAGAATTTATTATTTTCCCTTATAACATGGTTATAAGGGAAAATAATAGCATTCTTAATAAAGAATGCTTAGTAAAATGAAGTGGAAGGGGTTAAAAATAATAAAAATTAACTTACCTTAGCCACTTGATCGCGTAGTTGCGATCTGTCTTCTCTCTTCAAGCTACAGCTAACAGCTAAAGGACCTGTGATGACGTCACATCACATGGTCCAATCACATGGTCCATCATCATGGTAAGATGGACCATGTGATTGGACCATGTGATGTGATGTCATCACAGGTCCTTTAGCTGTTAGCTGAAGCTTGAAGAGAGAAGACAGATCGCAACTACGCGATCAAGTGGCTAAGGCAAGTTAAGTTTCAATATTTTTAACCCCTTCCTCTTCATTTTACTAAGCATTCTTTATTAAGAATGCTATTATTTTCCCTTATAACCATGTTATAAGGGAAAATAATAAAGATCTGGTCCCGTTGCTAAGCAACCATGCGGGAAAATCGCACTGCATCCGCACTTGCTTGCGGATGCTTGCGATTTTCCCGCAGCCCCATTCACTTCTATGGGGCCTGCGTTGCGTGAAAAACGCACAATATAGAGCATGCTGCGATTTTCACGCAACGCAGAAGTGATGCGTGAAAATCACTGCTCATGTGCACAGCCCCATAGAAATGAATGGGTCCGGATTCAGTGCGGGTGCAATGCGTCCACCTCACGCATTGCACCTGCAAACACCTAGCATCCGGACTGAATACTTACACATCATTTCTGCATTCAGGAAAAATCGCAGCATGTTTTATTCAATCCCTTTACTTTCTGGAACCAGATGTTAGTGGTTCAGTAGCAAGTGAAAATAATTTTTTTACTGAATAACATCTTAAAGGCTATGAACACCTTTGTGCTTTTTTTGTTAAATGCATATATTTTTTACCTAAAAAGCATTTGTAGAATAGGGTTTTATTATGTATTTGCTTTAGGCCTCATGCACACGACCGTTGGTGTTTTGCGGTCCGCAAACCACGGATGCTGCTCTGCATTCCGTTCCGCAATTTGTGGAACGAAACGCGGCCCATTGTAGAAATGCCTATTCTTGTCCGCAGAACGGACAAGAATAGGACATGCTCTATTTTTTTTGCGGGGGCACGGAACGGAGCAACGGATGCGGACAGCACACGGAGTGCTGTCCGCATCTTTTGTGGCCCCATTGAAGTGAATGGGTTCGCGCCCGAGCCGCAAAATATGAGGCTCGGACGCAGACCACAACATCGGCAGTGTGCATGAGGCCTTATTTGGTATATGCAGGTTCTATGTATCACAAGACATAGCAAACTGCAGAATGCTGTTCAATCATATTAGTCAGAGATATTGTCTCATGGCTTGTCTCCAGCCCCTCTCTCGCCTCTTCTGAATAATATTCTAAGCTGACTTGTGACGACTTTGATGTCATAAATCAGCTTAGCAGGTCATTCAGGAAAGCAGAGAGAGGGGCTGAAGACCAAGCCATCAGACATCCAGCCCAATGAATTTAGCTGAACAGCTGCTATAGTTCACAGTACAACGCTTTAGGAAATGCTATGGTGGAAGCCTTGCCATGCACAATTTAAAGACCTATTAACCCGTAGAAGACCTTGCGATCTTCCGCTTTTGTGTTTTAATTTTTCACTCTCCACCTTTCCAGAACCATAAAATTTTTTCCATTTACATAGCCTTATGAGTTTTTTTTTTTTCCCCAGACAAGTTGTACTTTCTAATGGCACTATTTAATGTTGCATATGATGTAGTGGCGATTTGTAAAAAAAATTCCAAATGGGGAGGAATTGGAAATAAAACGCAATTCTGCCACAGTTTTATGTTTTGATTTTGTTTTACAGCATCCCATATGCAGTAAAATTGACCAGTGACCTTAATTCTCCAGGTCAGTTTTTCTTGTGTTTTAATACTGAAAAAAATAAAAATCTTTAGGCCCCTTTCACACGGGCGTCATGTTTGACGCCCGGATAAGAGGCGGGTGCGTTGCGGGAATATGCGTGTTTTTCCCGCGCGGGTGCAAACGTTTGTAATGCGTTTTGCACGCGCTTGAGAAAAAACGCCATGTTTGGTACCCAACCCGAAGCCGGACTTCATCACTGAAGTCCGGTTTTGGGTCTTCTGCAGAATTGATTATTTTCCCTTATAACATGGTTATAAGGGGAAATAATAGCATTCTTAATAAAGAATGCATTGTTAAATGAAGTGGAGGGGGTTAAAAATAATAAAAGTTAACTTACCTTAGCCACTTGATCGCGTAGTCGCGATCTCTCCTCTCTTTCCCTGCATCATCTAAGATCTACAGGACCTGTGATGACGTCACATCACATGGTCCAATCACATGGTCCATCTTACCATGGTGATGGTCCATGTGATGTGACGTCATCACAGGTCCTGTAGATCTTAGATGCTGCAGGGAAAGAGAGGAGAGATCGCGACTACGCGATCAAGTGGCTAAGGTAAGTTAACTTTTATTTTTTTTAACCCCCTCCACTTCATTTAACAATGCATTCTTTATTAAGAATGCTATTATTTCCCCTTATAACCATGTTATAAGGGAAAATAATAGAGATTGGGTCCCGTTGCTAAGCAACAATGCGGGAAAATCGCAACGCATCAGCACTTGCTTGCGGATGCTTGCGATTTTCCCGCAGCCCCATTCACTTCTATGGGGCCTGCTTTGCGCGAAAAACGCACAATATAGATCATGCTGCGATTTTCACGCAACGCAGAAGTGATGCGTGAAAATCACCGCTCATGTGCACAGCCCCATAGAAATGAATGGGTCCGGATTCAGTGCGGGTGCAATGCGTCCTCCTCACGCATTGCACCCGCGCGGAAAACTCGCCCGTGTGAAAGGGGCCTTAAAATGGCGACTTTAAAGGTTGATATCAGTACCCTAATAGAGTTAAAAGAGAGAGTAAAAATTACACTCAATATATGCCCCTCTCCCAAAAGTGCTAAATAAGAGAGTGAATGGATGTTGCTTCTCAGAGCTGCTGACCAGCTGAGCGGGAAGGATTGGAAAACTTCTATATGAATTCTCTGAATGCCCTAAAAACCATATAGTCATCAATGACATACCAGTAAATCCTGTAGTTCAGATTTTTTAACAGTTACTTCATCTAAGAGCTGAGATTTCTCTGCCTCCAGAACATCCACTTTCTGGTTCTGTTGTCCAATCATTTGAGTCATAGCTTCAATTTGCCCTCGAAGAGTTACTATCATGTTATCCTTTTCTATTAGGAGCAGCTTTAGTGTGTCGGCATCTCTTTGCATCTCTGTCATTTTCTCATTATCTGCTTTAATTTGCTGGACCTCACGTTTCTTGGACTCAGCATACAAACGCAGTTTCTTCAGCTCATCAAGGACACTCTGAAATGACTTATCCTTTGCAACCAGAAGGGTTCTTGTTTCTACCAAACTTTTCTCAGCATGGACCAAGCATTGGCTTTTGGCTGCCAACTCATCAGAAGTTTTCTGCAGAGCATCTTTAATGGACTCCAGCTGGAAAGATGCACAGTTCAGGCTTGCTGTTTTCTCCTGGATAGTTCTCAACTTTCAAGACATTAAAAATATATAGTTTTATTCATCAATATTGGATGTGTTTTAAGTCGCTGGAAATAATACGATGAAATCATAAGCACATCAAATTATTTTCTTTATAATTGGTAGCATGGAAAGAACCTATTAAATAGCTTTTTCTGTGACTGAAAATGGGCAATTTCATGAGATAACAAATTAGTCCAAGTGTGTTTGTTAATAGGTTGTCTCACTTCAGCGAATGCCATTTATCATGTAGAGAAAGTTACAAGTCACTTACTAATGTATTGTGATTGTCCATATTGCCTTTTTTGTTGGTTTGATAATTTTTCCATCACATTATACACTGCTCCTTTCCATGGGTTACGACCTCCCTACAATCCAGCAGTGGTGGCCAGGCTTGCACACTATAGGTAAAATCACCGGCCTATGCTCACTCCACTGGCGTAGCTATAGGGGTCGCAGCGGTCGCAATTGCGACCGGGCCCCTAAGTCAGGGGGGCCCACGGGGCCCCCTCAAGCCAGGAGAGCCATAGTAAAGCTGTACCTGCGGGCGGCGCGGCCCGCAGCTAAGTTGCTAACTAAAATCACATAGGGGGCGGAGCAGAGGCTGAGAGGCGAGCCCTGCGTGCACTGTGCAGGGCAGGTGAAGTGAGGAGGGGGACCGGCTTCAGGTCAGGAAGAGGAGTGAGCAGCTGCGCGCTGACCGGGTCTTGCGAGTGACTCCTGCGAGTGCGACGCGACTGCTGCTTGCTGGATTGAGGACTGAGGATCTCTGCTGGCTGCACACTGTTAGGCTACGTTCACACGACGACAATTGTCGCGCGAAAAATGGGGCACAACTTCACTGCAACATTTGTCGCGCGACATTTTGTCGCACACAATGTCGCGCGACAATTTTTATAATGGGAGTCTATGGTGTCGCATTGCGACATGCGACATGCTGCGACTGCGACACGACAGTTGCAGAAAAACCCATCCAGGATGGATTTTTTTTTTCAACTGTCGTGTCGCAGTCGCAGCATGTCGTATGTCGCAATGCGACACCATAGACTCCCATTATAAAAATTGTCGCGCGACATTGTATGCGACAAAATGTCGCGCGACAAATGTTGCAGTGAAGTTGTGCCCTATTTGTCGCGCGACAATTGTCGTCGTGTGAACGTAGCCTTAATGCTGAGGTGAGCTCGCTCAGTGCGGCGCCGGTGGCGTGATAAACTGGACCGGGGTCCAGCCTCCAGGTCCGGTCAAGTGTGTGTAAGTGACTGTCCCTGCCTGACCCGCGTGGTGGCTGACCCAGAGCGGTGATAGCGTTCACTGGCAGTGTGATAAACTGCCCCCCCCAGTCTGGGACTGTCCCTGCTGGCTGCTGCAGATGAGGAATCTCATCTGTCCCTGGCTCTTGACTGATAGGGCTGGAGGCTGGAGTCTCTGGATATGTTATTGGGCCCTGAAGATCTCCCTCCTGCACTGCTGCTCCAATGGGAGAAGAGCAGAGTACATGCTGCTACTTCTGGGTTGCTGTGAATGCCTCTGGCTCTGAGCACATGCGCCACTACTCAGAGCAGCAGCGCAGGCGTGCAATTGTCCTGGTACGGCGAGATATCCGTCCCTGTCAATCAAGTGGCAGGGGGAGATTCTTTGGCAGCGAGGACAGCCCCCCTGTAACACAGAAGTCCCTATGCTGCCACAGAGAGTGCTTACGGTGGGCCATGGTGACACACTCGGAGCTAGTGGCTGGGAGGAACAGACCGGTCAGAGTCACAGATATATCATAGGCATGGGCATAGCTATAGGGGGTGCAGAGGTAGCAGTCGCTACCGGGCCCCGGGCCCTGAGGGGGCCCTAAGACCCTTGTGCCACATAAGAAGACACACAAAGCATTGAGGGAAGGGGGGCCCAAGCTGAACTCTTGCACCAGGGCCCACGAGCCGTTAGCTACGCCCCTGGCTCACTCCCATGGTCCCGGCCACTAAAGAGCCTATTCCTATAGTGTGCAAGCACGGCCACTGCTGCTGGATTGCAGGGTGGTCGTAACCCCTGGATGTGAGCAGTGTATAATGTGCATAAAAAATAAATCAAGCCAACAAAGGAGGCATGTATAAAGGTTCGAAAAAATCAGTCTGCTTAAAGCTAGAGGAAGCCTACTTCATACAGAATTATACAGCTCCCACTGAACCATTGTATTATTTAAAGGGGTTTTCCGGTAATAATGATTTTTAAGCAATTGCCTACAGGCTGCCCCCTGAAACAGAAGATTCACACTTATCTGTTCTACACTATTCCAGTCCTTATGCTGAAATCTGGTAGTGCATGAGCATGGTCACATGTGCTGTTCCAGCCAATGACTGACTTTAGCAGTGTTCTCGCCACGAGCAGCACATCACCGCTGAAGCCAGTCATTGGCTGGAGCAGTGCATGTGACCATGTCCATGCACCCCAGAAGAAACTGAGGCAGGGAGCGGAAGATGGACACAGCGGATGCAGCACTGAGGACTGGAGTGATGTGGATTTGGTAAGTATGATTCTCCTGCTTCAAGGGATAGGCTGTGGGCACTTGCTTAAAAAAATCATTATTACTGGAAAACCCCTGTAAAGGGATTGACCAGGATTTAATAACTTGCCAGAATGCAGTAAAAGTTGATTAAAAAAACACTACACTTATTCGTTCTATCCTCTGTTACTCCAAAACTGCACCGCCTATGGCCCCATGATGTTCCATAAATGCATGTGACCCCTGCAACCAATCATAGGGCTGACCATTGAGGCCAGTGATTGCCTGCAGGAGTCACATGGATGTAGTGCGTGTTATCACCGCGGGACAGCAGGGAGAGTGGGGACCACCAAAGCTGGAGCTGCTTTGCATTGCAAAGTTAGTGGTTTTGTTTAATTATTTTGTTAACTTTTGTGCACTTTTCACTAGAGATGAGCGAATCGAAGTTGATGAGGTGGAATTTGATCCGATTTCCAGGAAAAATGCGATTTGCACCGAAGTCGAATTTCCTCGCGCTTCATGGTAACTAATCAAATTTTTTTCCTAAAATGGCTGCTGCACATGTTAGGACATGGAACAAAGACGTGAAAGGCGCTAGGGGCAGTGCTAGGAAAGACTTTATTGTGCTGAAAAAACTATTTAGAAGTTCAGGGAAAGATTATTCATAGTGTAGGGAAAGGATAGGGAGGCATCATCTACATTATAAAAGGAGAACAGAGTGCAATAGGAGAGTGTACAGCCTGGGTAATAGGAGCGATTCTATTACACCTTGCTGCACTAATTGGGTATCCAAATTGCAGTTATACTGCTGCTTTTAGGTTGTTTGAACTATATGATACATCAGTAGTTCCAGAAAACCTTTCTTGTGATTGGGGTGAAAGTGCTGCGTGATACAGCCATTTATGGGGTGTTAATATGAAATATTTGTACGTCTTATTAGCCTTTCTGCGGTGATTTTACATTGTTTTACAATTTTTTGGGGGGTGTATTAAAAGGGAAAAAAAATGTGTCTTAATTGCCATTTTGCGGTGAAGTTGAATTGCTATACAGCCATTTACGGGGTGTATTAATAGGAAATATACGTACGTTCTATTAGCTGTTCTGCGGTGAATTTACATTGTTATACTTTTTTTTGGGGAGTGTATTAAAAGAAAAAAATATGTCATAATTGCCATTCTGCGGTGAAGTTAGATTGTACTACAGCCATTTACACCCCATGTTTTAAAAGTTTTGTGGGGTGTATTAAAATATATGTCTTAATTGCGGTGAAGTTACATTGTAGTACAGCCATTTACGGGGTGTATTAATAGGAAATAAACTTACGTCCTATTAGCCGTTCTACGGTGAATTTACATTGTTATACTTTTTTTAGGGTGTATTAATAGGAAAAAATATATGTCTTAATTGTCGTTCTGTAATGAAGTTAGATTGTACTACAGGCTCTCTCCTCAACAACTCAAAATCAGGACCATGGTGACCGACAACAATGAAGAACATGGTGTCAGCGCTGCGTCAAGCAGGGCTGAGCCAAGCACCCTGCATGGCGCACATTTTCAATCTGCTTGTAAAGCGGTTTCTGAAGTCTTCACCCCATCTGCAAGACATCCTGAAAATGGCCAGGAAACTTTGCATGCACTTCAACCACTCGTACACTGAATAGCACACCCTACTTGAGCTGCAGCTCCCAACATAGGCTGATATGCAACGTTTCCACCAGTTGGAAATATACCCTCCATATGTTGGAATGACTATATGAACAGAGAAAGGCCATAAACGATTTCTTAATGATACATGTGGACAGAGGTACTCCCTGTGTAACTTTGATGTTAGCCATTGGCAGCTCCTGCGTGACACATGCCATTTGCTTGTGCCCTTTGAGGAGGCTACTTTATTTGTCAGTCACCAGGACTACGTAATTCCACTGATTCATGTCCTGGAACACATGCTGCTAAATCTGGCTGGCCAGGGAACAGGAGATGTGGCGACTACATCTCACAGCCACATGAGCCCTGTGGGGGCTGAACTAGAGGAGGAGGACATTCAAGCACAAGCAATGCATAGAGAAATGGGTGGTTTTTCTACACAGGTGACATGAGAGGAGGAGCAGGAGCAGCCAGGGGAGCTACAGGGCGATGGGGAAGACGAGGCAGATGACCCAGAGACACCATGGCAGTATGCAGTGGAGATGGAGGCAGGGAGTCCCTTCGAATCACTTGCGCAAATGGCCCAATGCATGCTCAGTTGCTTGTGTAGTGAGAGCCGAATTGTCACTATTCGGCAGAGGGATGACTACTAGCTCTCCACCATGTTAGACCCTTGCTACCAGTCCAAAATGGGGGCCTTTTTTATACCCTATGAGAGGGAGGGCAAATGGAACAACTATCGAGACATCCTTTGTAGTTAGTTGGCTGCTGCCTATGTGCCCCATCGCCCATCCTTACGCAGATCTGACCCGGGCCCTCTGAACTCACGTTCCACTGCCATGACTGCCGGGGTGGGGGTTGGGTAACAGAAGCAGTACCAGCTCCATCAGAAGCAACTTAAGTCTGGAGTTGCTAATGAGCAGTTTTCTTCACCCACCTACTGAAGAAACTACTCACCAGCAGCAGCAGGTAGACATAGAGCAGAACCTGAACCAGCAGGTTGTGGCATACTTGGATTGCACCCTGCCACCCCAAATCAAAGATCTCCTGGTCTATTGGGCAGCCAAACTTGATTTGTGACCGCAACTTTACAGGGTTGGCCCTGGAAAATTTTCCTGCCTGGCCAGCAGTATGGCTGCAGAGCGGGTGTTTAGTGCGGTGGGTGCCATAGTTACCCTAAGGAGAACTCGGCTGTCCACCCAAAATGTGGAGAAACTGTATAAATGTGGAAATGAATCAGTCGTGGATCAGCCAGGATTTCCACACATCAGTGCCTGATGCATTAGACTAGATCACCCATGGTGCCACACCTAAACTTTGTCAAAAGAGACCTGTTTCTTCTGGCTACCTGCTTCAGCTACTATTCTGATGCTGCCACCTGCCTGATACCACACACCTGCTGCCAGGTGCTCCTTCTGCCACCCACCATCTTCAGCTGGTACTGGTATGGCCCCCCACCTCCCCACTCTGTCACTGGGCCACTCCTCATGCTGCTTCCACCTAATCACTATGTCATTGGGCCACTCTGTGGTCTCCTCATGCTGCTGCCACCTCACCACTCTGTGGTCTCCTCATGCTGCTGCCACCCCACCACTCTGTGGACTCCTCATGCTGCTGCTACCTCACCACTTTGTCTCTGTGGACTTCTCATGCTGTTCCCACCCTCCCCACTCCATGACGGGGCCACTATTTTGCCTTTTTGGCCTGGATGACATCACCATTTATTTGACAATTTTTCTGATCTGCCAGAAGGGAGGAAAAATGAGACACACAACAGATCCTGTCTATGTAGCAGCTTGTAAGGCCTGTATGGCATGGTCCCTATTTTGCATCAGAATTGGCTTATGATTTGGTAGCCAAAAGTAGGAGTGGGTACAAAACACAGAAGACATGAAAATATTCCATTCACATGTCATCTCTGTTTTGGATCTACTCCTGTTTGTTTGTTTTTTTGGCCTTAGCAATACGGATGGATTACTGACCATGTAAAGGTGGAAGCTCAACAGACAGGATCCGTTTTTTGAGGCTAATTGTTCTGACGGATCAGAGGAAGGGCTAAATAATCTGTGACATCAACACAAACTGTGACACCATCTCCACTCTGTCAGGGGAACTCTACTTGCATCACTGCTTAATAGAACAGCTTCTGTAGAAATCTATGTGGAATCAGTGAATTGGTGTAAAGGGAGTGCGCTCTTTCACGCTATAGTAGGATCTTGGGCCTCTTCAGGGTTCTTTATGCCTGGTGGTAACATTGACCTGTAAGGCTGAGTTCACTCTTGAGTTAGTTGGTCAGTTTTGGCCCCATAACTGCCCAAATTAGTGAAGTGTGTAGTGATTGTAAGAGCGGTGCCTGTCATCTGCATGTCATACGGACTCACAGTATTATTTCACTACCACAGCAGACTCCCTATGCGTATTTCTGAAAGGCACAGTGTTCTATACCACTATACAGGCTCTCTTCTTTCAGGAAATAGCTGTTTTTTAACGAGATTCGCTACAAATAAATTCAGATCTAATCAAATTTTTGGGGAAAGTTTGGCGAACCGTCCAAATCAAATTTTTGAGAAATTCCCTCATATCTACTTTTCACCAATTGAAAAAAAAATTCCAGACAACTCTTTTAACTTTGCTTGAAGTGAGGCCTAGGAATTTGAATGCAACAACATGACTCTGCAAGAAGCTACAAAATACCAAACCTGTTGTTCTTCCTTCTTCTGACTGTCTTCCATCACCATATTTACCATTGCTTGAAGCCTCTCTGCCTCAATCCTCCGTTCAATCAGCTGTCTCTGTAAGTTTTCGTTAGTTAGGCAGTTGATCATTTCCCGATCCTGTAATTGCTTGTTGCGCTCCTTTTCTAAGCTCAGCTGTTTTTCACATGTGTTCAAAGCTTCCTGCAAGTGGAAATGCAATTTTCATTAATACCACTAGAACATCTGGCTACTGTTATTGATCATGCTCCTAATTCTGTTAATACTTGATTTTTTTCATTGAAAATTCATTTATACAATGATCTTTAGACAAAATAATATAGTTGACAGACCAGAGTACAGTGAGATCATGTACTGCAGTCTTACAGTTAACTGCAGGATTTGGCCACCGTAGTCTTGCTTGCACTGAGCATGTTTATTTTGCAGGTCCTCTAGTTCACCACTGATAGATGATAGTTGCTTTTTCATTTCTTCCTCCTATAACACAAGCACAATATATAATCAAAGATAATAAAAGGGGCAGACACCCAGCTTCCATCCAGCATTATCTTTTATTCATGATACCAGTTATAGATTATAGATCTGGACCAATAGAAATACAATTCATGTTCATTAAAATAAAAAAATTAAATCTATATATCTACACTAGAATTATATAACTTATAGAGACACAGGTAGCTAATATCAGTCATGATATATATCAGATATAGATCCTGAGTTATCATGTGATCACTCCAGAATTCTTCTATCAAAAAATTTAAAAAAGGGGCTTTTGGATCTTTTACTTGCTCAAAAAGTTTGTGACTTTTTTTATTTTTATACCACTAACTCCAGATTTGAAATATGGGTAGAAAAGTGGGGGTTGTTAGCTATGTTAATGAGTTTCACTCCAGATTAAAAAATAAATAAAAATCACAAAAATATGCAATTTTATGTCAGTAAGATGGTGGAGTAAGAAAACCGGAGCTTTTCTAGACAAAAGTGTTACTTTTAGCGGCTCTTTCACACGAGCGTGTTCCTTGCTGGAATCACGCTCCATGTGAAAGAGGGATCATGCATTCTGAACTTACAAAAGTGCAGGGCTTTATCGATGATTGATAATGCTGTGTGCCTCTGGCTCACCATCCTTTATGTTACTATGATTCTGTAACAGAAAGGTCAGGCAGAGGCACACAGTATTATCAATGATGACAATGCCCTGCACTTCTGTAAGTTCAGAACGCACGATCCCTCTCTCACACGGAGTGTGATTCCCGCAAGGGACACGCTTGGTTGAAAGGGCCCTAAGAAGGAGGTAAATTTATCAAAAAACATGCACTATTTGATAAAGTCGGCATAAAGTACACCAATGCAGACTCAAGCAAACCTGACTTGAAATATTCCCTTCATAATAACCCCTTTAGTCAGAATCAAAGGTTCAAAAGAGTGAACAGTGTAAATAAAAAAAGAGCTAAACCTAATTGAAAGACAAATAATTTAGTAGTGATTACAAGAAATGTTGTAAGGGTCACAGGGTTCTTATTGACCCTTTAAAAAAAGAAACTTGCAATACCCTAGTAAAGTGATGCAACCAGACTAAACATAGCGCTGGCCTGATGGAACTAGAGTTTTGGTCTCTGGCCAAGATAGAGAAAAGGGCAGACACTAAAATATATGGCAAGTGATATCATTTTTGTAATGTTATCAGATGACACATGAGACTCAACTGACATTTAGCAAATGTAGAATTAACAAGACAAGTGCTGTCCTATATAGATAGATAGATACATATTTTACTGATCGGCCATAACATTAAAAGGAATCTGCTCATAAGGTTTATGCCTATACTAACGATCTGAAAAGCTAACAATCAGCCTCGGGAAAGCCCGGAAGTGATGAATAGTAAGTACTAGGGGAGCACACTAAAGTATCACAGTGTGCCAGCCTCTAGTCCATAATAATGATGCTACAACAAAAAAGCAGGGCTATAGATACAGACCCCACATCAAATATCTAAAAATATAGCAATCTTTATTCACCGCAAAGTTAAAATACTGTGCAAAGTGTGTCTGTGAGAGAGAGAGAGCGAAAGAGAGAGAGAGAGATCTCTCCTATGATCTATTTATCCCCAGGACTGTGACTGTGACGAGGGTACATCCTCTGTGTCTGGAATTTTGTACAGCCACTGAGTTATTCAATAAAATGTATCTGTATGGCGCCACCTACTGTTTGTTAGTTTCTTTTTTCTTTATCCTGCTCACAGAGAAGGCCGCACATGCTCAGTTTCATCCTTCAACTGCCTCCTGAGCTATGATAGGGAGAGCATGGACACGCCCCCTTGGCTGCAGCAGAAAAGACACTCCCCCTGAGCTATGATAGGGAGAGCATAGACACGCCTCCTGAGCTGTGATAGGGAGAGCATGGCCACGCCCCTTTAGCTGCAGCAGAAAAGACACTCCCTTTGAGCTGCCAGCTTGATATAAATCTAGCAGAGCAATGAATGGGGAGATCTCTGGATCCATGTGAGGTACAGGGCTGGTTCTAGCTTTGTTAGAAAGAGGTTGTCATGTACTATATGATGTCTGATTTTCATTTTTACATTATTCAAGGAATAACCCCTTTATGTTGTTAGATTTTCCATAGTTGTCTTTTCAGTGGGTCTCTGTATTATTATTTGGTGCAGTATTAGATTTTCTTACCTTGTCTTTGTAGGCTTTTTTACAATTTTGCAGGTCACATTGTAGCTGGGACATTTTTGATTCAAGATTGGCTATATGTTCCACATGCTTCGCATTCTGAACCCTGAATGGAAAAAAGAAAACCACAATTTACTAACTTGAAAAGTCCTGTCAGTCAAATTATCAATGTAAGGCCTCATGCACATGACCGTTTTTCAATGCTGTCCGCAAAAAGGGGTTCCGTTGTTCAGTGATCCGTGTCCGTTTTTGCCTTCCGTTGTGTCTTCCGTTTTTTTTTGGCGGACATGACCCAAAAGATTTTACCAAAAGACAGGCTGACAATTTTTCCCAAGTGCCTGCCAAGGCATCCGCAAAAAAAAACGGACGCGGAACGCGGATGACACACGGATGGCCATCCGCATTTTTTCAAGGACCCATTGACTTGAATGGGTCCGTGAACCGTTTTTTGCGGACAAGAATAGGACAGGTTATATTTTTTTGACGGACTGGAATCACAGACCACGGACGCGGAGGACAAACGGTGCATTTGCCGAGGTTTCCACGGACCCATTGAAAACCAATGGGTCCGCAGAAAATCACGAAAAACGGAGCAACGGACACGGAATCAAACAACGGTCGTGTGCATGAGGCCTAAATCTAACAATATAATACTTACAGGTAATGTCCACCGCATATTAAATGGGTTGACTTAGATAATTAAAAATCTTGACCAACCCCTACATTACATATTCAACCGTTTCTTAGCACTGTACTCTGTGGCATTCCTCCGGTTCTCCAGCCACTGTTTGTTTACAAACAGCGGTCATGTGCACACATGACCACTGCAGCCAATCATCATCCTTGAAGGGTTTCTCTGGGAATTAGGAAAATGAAAATGCTCAAATATTACTTTATTATAAATATATTCCCTAACACCTTTCATTAGTCATAACGGTTCATTTTGTCTAGGGAGCAATCATTAGGAGAAATAAATGGCTGCCGTCCTATTAGTACACAGAGAACCTGTCCTAATCACACAGGAAGACAAGTTACTTCACAACACTGAGGTAAAGAGCTGCCTCATCCTCCTCTCTGCTCTACTTGTCAGGGATTATAATCCTGAATACAGCTGATAAGATCCTCAGCTGAATCTCTGTAGGGATGGATTTGATGAGGAGACATGAAGTACAGCGAGGAGGGTGTAGATAACGAGCAGCAGGACTTGTATGCAGTCTCCATTACCACAGCCCCACATTACGACAGTCTATCCTGTCTTTTCTCTCTGTACTTCATGTCTCATCACAATCTCCATTCCTACAGACATTCAGGTAAAGATCTTATCATCTGTATTAAGGATTATAATCCCTGACAAGCAGAGTAGAGAGGAGGATGAGGCAGCTCTTTACCCCAGCGCTGTGAAGTAATTTGCCCTCCTGTGTGATCAGGACAGGTTTTGTGTGTTCTAATAGGACATCGGCCATTTTATTTCTACTATTGATTGCTCCCCAGAGAAAATAAGCCATAATAAATAATGAAAGGTATTTGGCAATATATTTATAATAAAGTAATATTTAAGTATTTTCATTTTCTTAATTCCCGAAGAACCCCTTTAACTGTTTAACAACATGCATGGTGACATGCAGGTATAAGGCATGTGACCCATGCAGCCAATCACTGTCCTCAATGGTAGACTGCTAAGCACACTGATTGGCTGCAATGGTCATGTGGTATGTCACTGCTGCTGTTTGTAAACAGCAGTGCCAAGAGAACTGGACCTACACGGCAGAGAATGTAGTAAATATAAGATGTTTTCTTATTTTAAGTCATTTTAGGGCTTGTCTGAATATTCTGCCACCAATGGACATGAGAGAAGTCCGTGATGAGTGTTAGTGAAAATCTCTTGTACAAGCAATGGTAGACAGTAAACTTGCCATACTCATTTCCCTAGCGACACCAGTTGAATGTAGAATTCCAGTGAGGGAGATGTAATGGATATGCTTTTAGGTAATTAATTGAATGTAACTTGAGAAATGAAGTCATAGAGGTCAAAGTAAAACCTTCCCTCCAGCTCTGTGATACATGTCTGGCGAACAGTTACCCTCAGTTCACACTTGCGCGTTTTACAGCGCGTTCCTACGCGCTGTAAAACGCTCAACAGGAGAAAACTCATGTTTCCCTATGGGCATGGTTCTCACCTGAGCGTTTTACAGCGCGTTTGAACACGCTGTAAAACGCCCTACGCTCAAAGAAGTTCTTGAGCTTCTTTGGGGTGTTTTGTCGCGCGTTTGCACCCATAGACTTCAATGGGAACGCGAGTAAAACGTGCGTAAAACGCGCGTTTAACACGCGTTAAAGTGTAGATATGCCTTTTTTAATTGGTGTCCAGAGTCACGAACGCGCGTCATACGCGCGTCTCAGAAACGCTCAGGTGTGAACCCAGGGTAAAGGACTGCAGGACACAGGATAGAAGAGGAGTAGTTACAGGATGAATGACATAATGAAAATTACAGCCATAGGTAACTCCATAAAATTAAATATAACAATGGCCACAAGATAACAGCATAGTGGATTAGGCCTCTTTCACACTTGCGTTCTGAGGATCTGGCAGGCACTTCCGGCTCGCCGGATCCGTTAGAACGCAAGTTGCTGATCAGTCTTCAATATGCTTTCAGGTAACCATGGCAGCCAGGACGCTACTGATGTCCTGGCTGCCATGGTACTCCGCAGCAGTGTACTTACCTGCGCTGCGGCCGGGCGCTCCTTCATTAAGTCACAGGTCCCCATGGCGCATAGATCAATGCGCCGCCTGGACCTGTGACGTCTTGAAGGAGCGCCCGGAGGCCGCAGCACAGGTAAGTTCACTGCTGCGAAGTACTTACCATGGCAGCCAGGACTTTAGTAGCGTCCTGGCTGCCATTGTAACCGATCGGAGCCCCAGCTTACACTGGGGCCCCGATCGGAACTGCTGCTGCGCATGCGCAGAGCTAAACGTCGGATCCGCCGATGCGCTGAAACGTCATTTAGCTCAATTCCGGATCCGGATGAATGCACTTCAATGGGCATTAATTCCGGATCCGGCGTTACGGCATGTCTTCCGGATTTTTGGATGGAGACAAATCCGCAGGATGCTGCGGTTTTGTCAACGTCCAAAAAACGTTCACATACTGAAGGGAAGACATCCTGATGCATCCTGAATGGATTTCTCTCCATTCAGAATGCATGGGGATAATCCTGATCAGTATATTTCCGTCCTAGAGCCCCGAGGACGAAACTCTAGGACGGAAAGCAAAAACGCTGATGTGAAAGGGGCCTTACAGATATAACACCGAATACAATTATGATGGATATTAGTTCAGAAGCCATAATTATCCATTTTAATTATCTCGGACAACCTTATTTTTTGTTGTTGCTTTATCTAAATAGATTAAACTCGGCACTCATTTTTTAATACGTCTTTAAAGTAGTTGTCTGGGCTTAGATATTGAGAAAAACAAGATCAACAGGGGCACAACATCCGGCATCCCCACTCACTCGAAATAACATAATGGATGTATCTGGAAGAGAAGCAGCATAAATAATGCAAGAAACTCATAATTAGGGGCTGGATCGGTTATATTTGGCAGCATATATTTTTATATATATATTGACTGGAGCTGGAAGCAGAGTGCTCCATCCACTGTCTAGTGGCGGTACTGGGTTACTGCGGCTCAACTCCCATTCAAGTAATTGGAGCTTGATTAGTGCATACTGTTTAATGTAATAACAAGTATGCAGTAAGCTTCTTAGTTTCCTCTAGTTGCAGCTGCATGCAGCCAGCATATTATCCTTTATATCTATTCATATGCAGGGGATTTGGATCTCTGTATCAGAAAGAAATAGAGCCCCAACAAATATACCGAGGGTATGTTAGCCATTGACAATCATTTATCTGAGCTCCTACAATGCAGTGGGACATATCATCTTTCCTATGTCAAATTCCTGTACAATGCTTGATGTAGAGACTGCAGAATGAAAATCAGACATTGATTCAGCAAGAAATGCTGGAATATTTGAGCTCAGAAGACCATATTTAAACTATAACCATATTAAACTATTTAAACTATAACAAGATGAGCACAGAACTGCAGCATAGGTTCTTTGAAGTGAAAGGGGTTGTGAGGTAGTTCTCTAGGGGTCGGACCATCATCCGGATAATTGGGGTCCTTGTTTTAATGCAGCAGCAAGTTATGAGCTGTTCGTTTTATATGGGACTTCCGGAAATAGTCAAATGCTAGGACTGGCAGTCCTATAGAGAATGAATGGAGTGGTAGCTTGCAACCATGACCTGCTGGTCCATTCATACGAGAAAGGCTCCAGGCACATGACTGTTGGTGTTTTGCGGTCCGAAAACCGCGGATCCGCAAAACACGTAAGTTGCTCCGCGTTCCGTTCCGCAATTTGCGGAACGGAACGTGGCCCATTATAGAAATTTCTATTCTAGTCTGCAAAACGGACAAGAATAGGACATGCTCAATTTTTTTGGCGCGGGCACTGAACGGAGCAACGGATGCGGACAACACACGGAGTGCTGTCCGCATCTTTTGCGGCCCCATTGAAGTGAATGGGTCCGCGCCCGAGCCGCAAAATATGCGGCTCGGACGCGGACCACAACAACGACCGTGTGCATAAGGCCTAAATGGGATGCCTATTCTCAGGATCTGTGGAGGTCCCACCAATCAGATACTTATGCCCCATTTTGTGCTGACGATAGTATAGCCTGCCTTTGTATTGAACATTTTACATAAATTACGATGCTAAATTAATTTCATGGATAAGACTGGAAACCTATACTTACTGAGATGATTCCAGCTGAGTCTGGATACTCTTTGTATGGCCTCTGACAGAATTTATTTCAGCTACCAACAGCGCTCTCTCCTGTTCATGTTCATTGACTAGATTGTCATAGCTGATCCAAAGAGAGAAAAATAAGAAAATAATTAGATTCTAACTCAAAAGAAATTGATTTCAAATTTAGAATGCAAACTGTACAATAATTATTTATGAGACAGTGTGAGTCCGGTGTATATAAACTAATCTTCAGTAGTCGACACAAGACAGATTTGTGTATCCTAAAATTAAGGAAAATAGCTATTGAACAAGACTAGAGCAGTGTATCCTACTCAATTAAAAGAGTCTTCCAGCGCTTAAACATTGATCAATTATCCTTGGTATAGATTAACATTGCTTAATGAGGAGGGGGGTGACCACTGGGATCAGCACAGTGAGAGAACCATGGAGCTTGTAGGAACCATCATTGTTTACGCAGGCAGAGCAGCTTATACATACTAGTGGCTGTGCCTGGTGTGGGACTAAAGGGGGCAACCTACAGTACCAGGCACAGCTATCGCTATGGGTGACCTGCTTTGCCTGTGTATAATCGGCTGATTAGCTATCTTAAGTATAGACAAGTCCAGCAATATATTCTTTATCTGATTATAGTGGGGGTAACTAAAAGTAAATAACAATAGGCCAGCAGAAATCAACATACCCTAAAAGTTATGTACCTAAATTCTTAGATTTAAAAACGGGATACAGATCCGATAGGTGATAGTTTTTGGCCAAAACTGTGATACATCTAAAGACCAGACATATAAATGACAAGGGATCAAGCCAGGATAGACAGATAAATGAATGTAGGGGGAGGTGGGGGAGATGCACAATAGCCTACCCAGCCCCTACACTAGCCCTGTCTAATCCTCAGCCCAGGGATGGCCCTTAGTGGTAGGGACTCCCTGTCCTTGTACTTAGGCTACATGTTCCCTGGTAGTCCCTATGATAGACATATAACTCAAAACAAATACTCTAGTGATAAATTAAATTAATAATCTCATATACGTCTTCCCAAAGATATACTGTGAATGCAACTTCCATATAACCTACAGCACACTATGGGACCACCAAGACCCCTTGGATGATGGAGTCCTATCAAGTGGTTACCCGTAAGATCTGTAAAGATAGATGAACATGGAGTGCCACCAAGTGGTTACTCATAAGATCTGTGAAGGTGGATAAGCAGCCACAGTTTGAGGATGGCTTCAAACAATGTGCACTCGCATGGACCAGTTGGCGGGTGCTGTGACACCCTTGCACCGGTAGTCCCCCTCCGTGCTATAGCCTCTCTTTACGACATAAATTCTCAGTGGGCTATGTTGTTGCCACTAAGAAATCAATGGTCAGCGGAAGACGTAACGCCATAGATGTCCACTCTGCCCCGGTCACGATCTTTGGGAAGATGTATATGAGATTATTGCCACTGCTGCATTCATTTCTATTTGACATCAATTATCAATTGACATATTACCAATAATTATATAATAGTAACTAAATGAATTGACCTCCTGGGGAACCCATAATAGAGGGAGAAATGCGTTGAGGTGTCACGTATATGTATTGGGTGATTTCTGTCATTGTTATCTAGTATTTATTTTGAGTTATATGTCTATTATAGGGACTACCAGGGAACACGTAGCCTAGGTACGAGGACAGGGAGTCCCTACCACTAAGGGCCGTCCCTGGGCTGAGGATTAGACAGGGCTAGTGTAGGGGCTGGGTAGGCTATTGTGTATCTCCCCCCCCCCCCCTCCCCCTCCATTAATTTATCTGTCTATCCTGGCTTGATCCCTTGTCATTTATATGCCTGTTTTTTAGATGTATCACAGTTTTGGCCAAAAACCACCTATCAGGACTGTATCCCGTTTTTAAATCTAAGAATTAAAGTATATGACTTTTAGGGTATGTTGATTTCTGCTGGACTATTGTTATCTTAAGTATAGGACATCAGTTAATAAAGGGGTTGTCTCATTTCAGATATTGATGGCATATCTCTAGGAGGGACTAGTACCTTCCTCTCTTCCTCTCCGGAATGGGCCCCCCCGTGCACACCAAGCAAGCGCGGGCACAATCCAACACTGTTATGGGAGTTCCAAAAATAGCTGAGAGCCGGCTAGGCTATTTGTATCAGTCCCATATTGGTGAATAGAGAGGTGGTCATACATTCACTCTCCATTTATGCCATGGGACTTCAGAAAATAGGCAAGCATGCTCGCTCGGCTATTTTCAGAACTCCCATAGCAGCGTATGGAGAGCACCTGCGCATGTGCGGTGTGCTCTCCTTTACTTCGGGGCCCCATTCAGAGGTGGGACCTGAACCATTCTGACTTTGATAGCATATCCTAGTGATAGGCCATCAAAATCTGAGCTGGGCCAACCCCTTTAACACTTTAGGGTTGAAACACAATATTTACCTTTCGCTAAATAAAATAGAATTTATAGACTTTTTAGCTACTTAAATATCTAAAGGGGTGTCTTTAGAAAAAAATATTAGGGTTACAATGCATTACCAAGACACAGCCCATACCCAAGAGTTTCTGGAAGAAAACAGCTATGTCTTTCTAATTGTATAAAAACACTTGTAAAGCTAAAGACTTACTTTAGCTTACTCACCTTTCTTGAAACTGTTTCAGATAGGCCTCTTTTTCTTTTAAGTTCCCTTTCAGCAAATGAAGCTGATCTTCTGCCTATGACATCCAGAATGTATATAGTGTGAAGTTCATAAAATTAAAACTTTAGATTGGCCTAAAACACATCTCCCAATTGTTCAGATGATTAAAAAAAAGAAAAAGCCCCACCTCTATGATAAAACGTGTTCTTTTGTACAAAGAAGTGATTATTGTCTATATTAGTGGTGGTCAAATAGTCGATCACTGTCTACCAGTGGCCTTCAAAGTGGGTACCACTAGATCTTGATGTAAGGCCACCAAGCTATTTTTCTGCTGCCTTCTACACAAAACTGAAGACAAAGCTTGCTCCTCATAGGTTCAGTGTGCCTGTCATCATCTTTTTCTTGTGAAATAAGCATTAATGTGAATTTTGACCAGTTCACACAATCCCTAAAGGAGAATATACACTCTAGTACTAAGCAAGGAAAAGGGAAGGATCAGCACAGTAAAGTATGGAGAAGACTGTGGGTCAAATAAAATAAATAACATTGCCTGCTATCTATTATGGGGGCACTGGGGCATATGAACAGGGGCATGTCCAAATTTACAGCAGTGTTGTCTCAGCACTACATGTCACTGATCCTACAGTACATTGTCTACTCAGACTCTGCAAAAGGTCCCAAGACAGAAAATATTTGGTCAAAACTGAGGTCTATGTTCATGTCATTGATTTTTCATCAGTACGAAACACAATTTAAACTATAAAAATCAAAAAAACAGAAAATAACGGAAGTTTACTTACAGGCTGGATTTTTCCATTGAGAAAAGACACCTCATCAGAAAGCTCTTGAAGTGTTTGGACCACAATTTTCCCAAGGTTGCTGAGGTCAAAGTTGACTTCTACTTTCTTGTTAGAATGCTCATTGTAAATTAAGATGGCTTTTTTGGTGTCCTGGAGTATTTGATCCTGCTTCTGTAATTTCTCTTTCAAAAGTTCAGTGTAAATTCGTGCCTGTTTCAGCATCTCCTCCTGAACCACATTTGTAGTCTCTAGTTCTTGCACTTTGGTGTCTAGTTTATTTCCTTTTTCTTGACTAATTGAGTTTTTTGGTCTACATGAAATATTTATACAATTATATCATTCTCCTACTGGATTTTGCAGTAAAGAATACATTTTAATTTCTTTCAAGGACTAAGGTTGAGTTCACACTTAAGTTATTTGGTCAGTTATTTCCATCAGTTGGGGTCCATTCACACGTCAGTATTTTTCTTTTCCAGATTTTAGTTCCGTTTTTGGCGGATCCGTGTTTCCGCAAAAAAACTTCCATTTTTACCAATTGTACATCCGCATCCGTTCCATTTTTCCGCCAAAAAACTGAAGGAGGAATATATGTTGCTAGGGTACTAAAGAATTTTTTTTTCTATTTCCTGGAAACGGATCCGCAATTGCGGATGACATGCAGATAACATATTTTTGCGGACCCATTGACTACAATGGGAACACGGACCACATTTTGCAGACAATAATGCGGACAATGTCCGCATTTTATGCGGGGCCATTGAAATGAAGGGATCCGCATTCCGTTCGGGTCAAAAACAGAACAGGTGAATATCTTTCCATTACACCTGATCTCTGAGTAGGTTTCACTACTGGTTTCAGCTTCCAATAGCTGATGGAAATAACTGACCAAATAACTGAAGTGTAAACTAACAGACATATTCTATGGAAAAAAAAAATGGATTGTTCCCCAAAGACAAGCTATAGATGGATCAGCTGATTATTCATCCTGAGAGATCAGCTGTTATCACCAGAGGAAGCCACTACTAACTAAACATCACTGCTGTAGTAGTTGGTGCTGAGAAGATATTGCATAATATGCAAGAATTCTGATTGATTGATTTTACGAATTATTAATTTTTTTAATGCAGTAAGTAGTGGTATGGGAAATTTTAAAACACCACCATATATTATTTTAAAAAATGTCTAAAATAAAACATAATTTAAATAATATTCTATTTTCTGATGACACATTTCTTTTAAAGTACCAAATGTCTTGAGGGTGTTACTTGCTTAAAATGGTTGTTAATTTTTTTTATCCCAGATGCTTAAGTTGGCAGGCTGACCACCTTATGCTCTATAGCAGTGGTCTTTAATACGTGATACTTCAGCTGTTGCATAACTTCAACTCCCAGCATGTCCTGTCATCCTGCTATTTCGCACCAACTGGGGAGCTAATACTTGGAGCCCATTGCTTAATAGTGTAGCACTGGGGAGAGCTACTTTCCAAGTGCAGTTGCGAGAACATGGCTTATTCTAAATAAGGGTACTTTCACACTAGCGTTTTGGATTCCATTTGTGAGATCCTTTTCAGGGCTCTCACAAACGGTCCAAAACGGATCAGTTCAGCCCCAATGCATTCTGAATGGATAAGGATCCGTTCAGAATGCATCAGTTCGGCTCCGTTCTGCCTCTATTCCGATCTGGAGGCGGACACCAAAACGCAGCTTGCTGTATTTTGGTGTCCGTCTGAAGATGCGGAGCCGAACGGATGAGTTTTGAATTACAATGTGAGTCAATGGGGATGGATCAGTTTTTTATTACACAATATGGTGCATTTGAAAACGTATCCGTTCCCCATTGACTTTCAATGTAATTCAAAACGGATCCGTTTTGACTTTGACATTTTTCTTTAAAACTAATGCAAATAAACAGACGGATCCGCACCAACGCAAGTGTTAAAGTAGCCTAAGCTCAATTTAACGCCTCCATGTGAGCAGCAGTGTGCCTACAAGAATCCACATTATTACCTATATGTAGCCACTAATCTAACCCATAGGTCTTCTTCAACAAAATCTCTCTAGACAATCAAACGGGCAAGCCTCTGTGGAATGGGCTACCACCATGATGCTTGCATTTTCGCATTTATTACAACCTACTGCATACACTTCCAATTCAGTGGATTATTTTTCCATTTCTTATTGACCACAGATTGTTATTTGAGTGGACATGCATAGAGCACATGTTAAAGAAGTATTCCCAACTTCTAATTTTATGGCATATCACTAGGCTTACATTCTAATCTGTGTGGGAACCCAAACAAGTCTGAATACTTGGCTTATTCCCTGTACAGTGGTGCTCCAACCCGCTTGCTGCCCAGGAATCGACCTCTGTTGTAACGTAGTTCCCTGCATAATGGGTGCCAGGAGCATTGATGTTCAGAAAAATATTGTGGAAGATCATCAGGACCCAGTTAGAAATTGAGCCCTGAAGTCCCAGCATTTTGATCCCCATCAATCAGAAAGTGGAAGCCCTGTTCCCTTTCAGCCCATTTATCAGGTGTGAGAGCTGTATAGAGGATGTTTATACATCCACCGTCTTTTTATTAGATCTGCCAATAATTTGTACCTGCTAGAATATATCAGTAGTAATCACACTTGAAATGTTTTGCATCAAAAAACTTACCTCATATCCACCTCTGCTATTCTCTCTCTCATCAGTTTCTGAATTTTCAAATGTACCCCACTGGTTGACTGCATTGCATGAGGTTGTTGCAGGCCTTGAATGTGGTTGCTCTAAGAGGAACACAAAAAAGATATGTATGAAGTTTAGTCTGACTTCACAAAACCCATACATCACTGTGACTGGGGTTGCGGTTTTTTGTTTAACTACCTCATGTCTATCATATTAAGATCCCGTATTTTCCGGCGTATAAGATGACTGGGCATATAAGATGACCCCCTACTTTTCCTTAAAAATAGGGAACTTAAAAATAGGGTTTGGGCTATACTCGCCGTATAAGACTACCCCTCCTCCAATGCACACCAAATAAAAATTGGGTGGGTCAGCTCTCCCTGCCTGCCCAGCCCTCCCTGTCAGGGGCTGCTTCAGGAGCGGCTGGCCGGGATGCAGCGCACGGTGGCTCAGCTAGAGGGCGCCTGTCCCTAAAGCTGGAGAAGGACAGCTTCTCCAGTCTGGCTTGGAAGTAAAGAGGACCTTTCACCGGTCCAACGCTCTACACATACCGGTACATATCATTATCTAACAATCGTTGGACCAGTGAAAGGTCCTCTTAAGTTTCAGCTTGCCGTATACCAGCTTATAAGACAACACCCGGTGTATAAGATGACCCCCGACTTTTCAGAAGATTTTCATATGTTAAAAAGTAGTCTTATACACCAGAAAATACAGTAACTCACAAATTTTTATGCTATACTCTGTGCATCTGAAGGGTTGTCCTTCAAACGTTAACGACTTGAATAACAAATCATTCATCGCTTGATCGAATCAATTATCTACCCATGGAAAAGGGCCTTTACTCTTGAGGACTTTACTGTCCTTCATTACACAGATAATTGATATGAATAGGAACTGTGCCCCTTGTGGTGGTGATCTAGGGAACGTTCAAAAGTTCATGCAAGGTTTCTCCACAGATTACAGCTGAGCTGATCACAGGATATCCCCCAGCAATGGGCATGATTTGTGATCGGCTTATTGTGATCCTAATGCTACGGCCACATGTGGAATTGCACACAGAAAATCCACTAAATTTACAGAAGCAGTCAAGTGGTTGAGATTTTCACAAATCTCATCCATACGCTGTGGAAATTGCCCGCACTGGAATCCGCACACAATTTGACATGTGGTGTGGATTTTAAATCAGCAGCATGTTAATATATGTTGCGAAAGTCAGAATGTGGCAATCTGGCAGCAAATCCACACCATTTGGAGTAGATTTTGCTGCTGAGGTATAAGGGCAGATCCACTGTGGGTGGGATATAACAACCTGCTCAGCGGTTCTGCAGGAGCTCTGATGCCAAAACTACACAGCCCCTCCTGATGATTGGCCATCAATATTAAAATTGAAGAAAATCCCTTTAAATATTTTCACACCTTATTCTAAAATGCATGACGATGCTCAACTTGTAAAAGAGTGACTGATGCTGCTGATACAGTAATACTTACTTGTTCAAGCCTTCTTTGTGTCTTGTCACTGTGTATATCAACAGGACAGCAAGTTCCATCCAATGCACCCTGCATGAGGCTACATTTCCCTGGTAAGCTAGACTCCTCTAGGTCCACACTTTGCCCAGTGCTTGGGGAAGTTTGTAATAGTAAAGCCTGAAGTGGGACTGATGAGAGCAAACTTGGATTGCATCTTACCGAACTCGACGTAGTTGATTCTAAGTGAAGAAAACAATAGTTGGCTCACTACATGTATATAGTGAAGTCAACATAGTGCTTGTTTTCAGTGTAGACACATAACATACCTCTAGGTGCTTTATGGTTATTGGTAGTGCTAGGCTTGCAGCATTGCTCCTGGTAAGATATTGACAGCTGATTTATAGTGTTCTGTGTAGCTCTTTCCACTTCTTTTTGTAATTTCTGGATCTCTTTTGTTTGCTCATCAAACTCAGCCCTAAGAAATTAAGGAATTAGGTGCAAATGAATGTTCAATCTACAAACTAAAAGATCAACATATGCCGTCTGTGTCTATGTAGTCAGGTATGATATTACATATACTGTAATCAGGTATGGTGTCATATGATTTGGACCTGGAATGAAAGGAGTGATGGAACCGGATCTACATCAGAAGATTTAACATAGGATCATCCCTATTCCAATCTCAACCTAAGTATCTCGACTAGTGTAAATGAAATCAAAAGATCTGGTTTAAACTACAAGGAACTACAAGGAAGAACTTAAATAGTCCAGTATATGTGAGTGTTCTTAAATCCAAGCATACAGCACAGAGCTACAACATATGTATATCAGTCACTGTATTTCTTGTATAGGACTGCGCCGCAGACTTTACCAGGGTCCCTCTTTACACCACAGGGCTCTTTCTTGATAACCCGGACATGGAAAAATAAAATTCACTAGAACTCCTCCCCTAATCCACAAAACCTGTAGGATATCAAGGGGTCGTACAATAGTGAAGCACTATAACATCCTTTTGATTTAAAAGGTTTATTATACTTACAAGCATCTACTTGCAGAAAGGCATGTAACAAATCCTCCCACAAAACATCATAAAACCATAAACACAAAAAGTGGGTCCCGCACTATGCACCAGACGGTTCCGTAAGTTAGCCGCTTTTTAAAAATTACTACCGGTTGATCAGGAATCTCCTTTCCTATTACGGGGTCATTCTTTAGAACACCCCAGTTTTTCCTAATTATATTTTTCAATAAACCTGTTCCTGTACTGAATTGTGTCAGAAACATAAATCTAGAGTCCTGCTTACATTCACCAATACTCTTCTTCCCTACTCCTCCCTCCTCTTGCACTTTCAGTCTACACTTTTCTAGTGCTCATCATATCCTCATCATATTCCTTCAACAAAAGCCTCTTTTTAATCACCTGACTTTGCTCCTCATAATCTTCGGGTTCCGTACAATTTCTATATACTAAGAACTGCCCGATATAGGGTAAAGGAAGATTATATATGTATTTATTATGTTCTTTATGGTGTTTATGGTTTATGATGTTTTGTGGGAGGATTTGAGTAGGGGAGGTATTATGGTAGGGATTTAAACCAGCTGTGTTTGTAGAACACTAGACGCCCCTGATGAAGCATAATTGCGAAACCCGGGTCGGGCAGCGCGGTGATTTTAATTTTGTTACATGCCTTTCTGCAAGTGGATGCTTGTGAGTATAATAAACCTTTTAAATCAAAAGGACGTTATAGTGCATTGCTATTGTACGACCCCTTGATATCCTACAGGTTGTGTGGATTAGGGGAGAAGTTCCTGTGGATTTTATTTTTCTATGTTCGGGTTATCAAGAAAGAGCCCTGTGGTGTAAAGAGGGACCCTGGTAAAGTCTGTGGCGCAGTCCTATACAAGAAATCATATAGTGACTTGGGCCCACGTCACTTTTTTGAGATCTGCAGTGCGAATCGTCCAGGCAAAGTACCAGATACTTATTTTCTTTCTATATGTATATCAGTATTGAAAAGAAACTACTGGATCACACTCTACTGTACAGCATGAATAATAATCCAACCCCAACCTTGGACCACTCATAGACCAAAAATGTCACCCCAGATGTAACTAAACTGCATAATAAAAATAACATTCTACAACTTGTTGGGGAGAAAAGCTAATGCTATCCTAATTTTTGCAGATAATTGTGATACTGCATTATAGATAGGAAATATTATGGTGTACAAAAGATGACATTTCTATCACTAATAATAACCATTTATAGGTTTCTGTAAAATAACCATTTCTTTGCTCATGTCCTTTTGCCACTAATAATGTTTTTTTTTTGTACAGTACCTTAAGGCTAGAAGATTCTTGCCAGCCATTGTCCTGGTAACATCTGAAAGAGAATAAATACGCTGAATAAAACTGATGACAGGTTACATCACGGATGACATAACACTAAAGAGTAGCTGTCACTATCCTGACATGTCTGTTGTAGTAACCACTTGCATTCCCCATGTATTAGCAATTCTGAAGCATCTATTCTTGTGTCTCTATGATGTACCATGCCTCTATTTTTTTTACTCGAAGTTTATGAATGAATTATCAGGAGCTTGCACTTAAGGTACTGTTGGGTGTTACCAGTTGGGGGTGTGTCTGACACCAGCAACACTGATTGGACAGACAGACACACCAGCTACAGGTAATACCCAGCAGTACTTTTACTGCAGACTTCTGGAAATGTATTTGTAGACTTCTAGCATGAATAATAAAGAAATGGCAGAACATAACAATTGTTATTACATTGAGAATGGAAGTAGTTACTAAAGCAGAAATGTCAGGAAAGGTGCAAGGTCCTCTTTTAAGGCCTTATTCATATGTCAGTGATTCACGGACGTGTGTTCTCAATGGACTACACAAGTACCCACATTTTAATATGTGTACTCACACATCAGTGTTTTAGCATGGAAGCATGCCCTATTTTCTCTGTGTTTATGGATCCATCACACCCATCATAGACTATGGCATCCATGTTTCATGGACCGTTAAGAGGAGAGGCTCTGAAAATTAATTATTAGCTTTGCAGTGTCTGTGGAACGTGGATGACTCACAGAGGGCAATAAAGGAACATACAGGCCAAACACGGATTATTGATCGAAATCTTCACAGATGTCATTGACCATCTTTTACCTTTTGTGTTACCCCTATCTCCTCATAGATTGTAAGCTCTTGCAAGCAGGGCCCTCACTCTTGTTGTAATTATTGACATGTCAGTTGCTATGTTATTTATGGCTGTTTGTACATGAATTCCTGAACTGTAAAGAGCTGCGGAATATGTTGGCGCTATATAAATAAAAATTATTATTATCACAGATTTCATGGACATGGACATGTGAATAAGGTATAAGGCTCTATTCATGCTAAAATTATTTTTTCTCTTTTTTTTTAATTCTGTTTTATTATTTGTGCATGCTTTAAGTCCCATAACCTACATACACTACTCATAAAAAGGTAGGTATATTTGGCTTTCGGGTGAAATTTATGGAAAACGTAAAAAGTTCATGCTACACTGATATTATATCATGAAAGTAGGGCATTTAAGTAGAAGCATGCAATGGTGAGTTCCTCATCTCAAACAATTTATTGAAACAAAAGCCAACACCAGTGCTGGGTATACCCCCACAGAAAATGTCAATGTCTCAAGGTGTCATGTGCCCTTGAGCATCAATTACAACTTGACAACGACGTCTCATGCTGTTCACAAATCAACTTATTTTCTGCCGAGGCATGGCATCCCACTCTTCTTGAAGAGCGGCCCTCAGGTCATTGAGGTTCTGGGGTACAGAGTTACGAGCCTGTACACAGCGACTCAGCTGATCCCATGGGTTTTTAATGGGATTCAGGTTTGGAGAAAGCACAGGCCACTCCATTTGAGGTCTCCCAGTCTCCAGCAGCCGTTCCCTAATGATGCGACCTCGATTTGCTGACGCATTGTCGTCCATGAAGATGAAATTAGGCCGGTGTTGTTCATGCAGAGACACAATGACTGGATTAATGATATTATTCAAGTAGAATGGGCTCAAAACTGTGCCATTCACAAAGTGTAGGGCAGTTCTGTATTGACTAGACACACCTGCCCACACTGTAACACTTCCACCACCACCAAAGGCTCGTCTGCAGCTGATGCACAGCTCTCTCCTTGACGTCTCCAACATCACTGGAGGCCATCATTTCTGCTCAGCGTAAATCAACTTTCATCAGTGGACAGCACTGAGGTCCACTGGTCCCTTGTCCAGAGTAGATGCTCCCTGGCCCATGGAAGATGATGACGCCTGTGTCTGGTGGTGTGGTCAGGTACCCTTGCAGGTCACCTAGCACGCAAACCACTCTGATGTAAATGGTTTTTAAAGGTCTGACGTGACACCAAGAAGGAGTTGATGGAATAGAATTAAACTTTATATGTGTGATTGGAATGATTACAGTATTAGAGCAGAAGTATATGTTTTTTGGGGAGAACTGTACCATTCTAGTACCCTGTTAGGCCACCTCTAGCCTGGATAAAAGATGAGATACAGTTAGGCATGGAGGCATACAGGTTCCTGCAGGTCTCCTGCAGTACTTGTCCACAGATGTTGCAGCTGGGCCTGTACATCCTGCACACTTGTAGATTGCTGAAGCTGGTATCACAGCTGGTCCCATAAATGCTTGATTAGCGATAAATCTGGCCACCAGGCATGCCAAGGAAGTGTTACAATCTTGTGGAGACATTCCTGTGTATGGGGGAGCACTATCCTGCTGAACAATGCCAGTTGAAAGCCCTGCCATTAGGATTTAGATGCCCAGATAATTTTTGTTCCCGACAATCTGCCCATGTGAAGGTGCCGCAGATCAACTGATAAACGAGTGAAACACTCATTCATCAAGTGAAATGATTGTTTTATGGCAGCAGATTGCGCTGTCTAAACAGTGCTATGCTGCCCAGAAACAATGCAGATACGGGCATTACGGATATACGGCAATACGGATACGGGCCATGTGCATCCCATACTTTCCTTGTCCCTGTTAAAAAAATGGCAAAATGGAAAATAGGACATGTTCTATCATTTGCAGACCGACCACACGGATGTGGACAGCACATGGATGACTTCCGAGTACTGTCTGCATAGAAATGTATGGGTCCACAATGGGCTAAAAATACAGTCCTGTGCATGAGGTCTTAACTAGGTATCACAGATGCAGCTTCAGAAACAGAGGGAGCTACACGTAGCTACAGCAAAAATATAATATTATGTGCTGAAAATTAAAATTAGTAGCCAACCAAGTAATAAATAGTCAGGCTAGGTCCGCCAGAGCAGGAGCTGCTCCATGTTAGTGGCTCTTCTTTGTGAGTCATTGAGGGGGTCCAGTTCAGTGGTGGCTGTGGACCAGTAAGATATTTACTGCTATACTGTTAGGAACATAACACTGTTCCTTAGTTTAGTAAAAAAAAATGCTCTATTTAATCATTGGAATGTTAAAAAAAAGAATGTGATTTTTATGTTTCAAAAATAAACTAGGGTATTTAAACTTTTGGTTTTGGATGAAACAATGGGGTTCATGTATTGTATCGATGATCACATTAAAAAGTAGTGATGTCGAGCAACGTATTGCAATCGGGTGGAATAACTGAGCTGATACGTAGTTGGCAGTATTGTGTGTGACCTGTCCAAACCTTATTATTTGAAAGGGGTTTCCAGGATTTAAATATCCATGACCTATTCTGCACCTCTGATCATGGGGGTATGCTCATAGAACATCCACTGAAGAGCATTTGGAAGGGGTCACCGATTACAGGTCAGCACTTCATCCTCTGCTGTTTTTTTGTGCAGTTCAGTCACATTTACGTACAAAGCACAGCTACTAACAATGTAGAGCACCGATCGGAGCCGGGAGTTGGACTCCTACTGATCAGATAATGATGAGTTACGCTGTGGACAGGTAATCAATGCATCATTCATTTCGGGACAAACCCCTTTAAACTGTGATTTGACGTAAATGGTGCAATACTATGATCATTGCAGCACGAGACTGATACGTTATTCCCACTTTGGCATATTTTGCAGTTATGTCGGTAACAGTAGATATCTGCGTTAGCACTGAACGGTAAATCAGTGTCTATACTCCAGTTCTTGATGCACTGACAATATATACATGACCTATGCAGAGCAAAGGAGATCCTGCAAACACGACCTGCTGGAGGGACTGGACGACAGTGGTCCAACTCTAAACATCAGTGGCTCTACAGTGTGTACAACTACAACTCCCAGCCTTCCACTGCCAGGTGTAATTCTGCAACACATGGAAAGACACAAGTTGGAGATCACTGCTGTACCGTGTGCTGCTGTATAACACAAAAGTGCATTGCTGCAATAGAAAGAAGCCCATTCCTCCTACCACAACAAGGAAAGATGCAGGTCCATCAAACTACCGAGGAAGATCTCCTGGTGGCTTTCACTGCACATCTCTTGTAGGCTTTACTGCATACGTCCACCTTGGTCAATATCATCATTTCTATAAAACAAGGAGCAGAGTACAGAACATCACCTGTGCTGGGGCCACTCCGTCACCAGCTCACATCCAGGATTCTACGCTGGGTATGATGACACACAATATCCCCAGCCCCCACTCTATTGTGTGCTGTTGGTCTGGCTTGGACGCTTCCTTGTCTCCATGGAGACACCCCAAGCCTGCAGGCTGGGGCCGCCCATCTCCAGTGTACTGAATAGGTAGTAGGTAGTCTACAGTATCAGGCTTCTCTATGAGCATTACCATGGGAAAGGAGGGGTGGGTCAGGGGTATAACAATTGGCTGCACTGTCTACCTGTGTTACGCAAATGCAGTAAAACCTTTCAGACGACTATCCAAAATTGCAGTGAAAAATGGTCTTCTGGAGGGTTCATCTTTTCATGCACTGCTCTATGCAATACAGGTTTCTTGTTCATAAATAGAATAGAATTTTTTTTGTGAAAACTGACACAAAAGACCATTAGAAGTAAAGGCAGATGTAACATAAAAATACATTTTTTACGGTAACTCAGAATCTGTTAGAAACAATCTGATACGTGAATATGATGTTATATTGATCATCTAACCACAGATCCCTGTGTTAACCCTTCTGTGGCTTGGTTCAGATTTTGTGGTAAAGCCACTTGTTAGTACCTGCAGTTTTTGTAGGGTTTTACTGGTTGCAATTTGTTCCTATAAATACTGATTATTGCAGTATTGCGATATTGTGTGGTTTTCAGCATCGTGATTTTGTATTATGCATTGTGTATTATTGTATTCTGCGCTTTTCAGTGCAACCTAGAAAAATGGGATAGGCCATGCTACAATGTAGCTCACATAACATCACTGGATGCTGCCATTTTGAAAGTCACAGCACACATTGAACTCACAGTCTGCAGCAGTATAGAAAAGTGCATTGCAGCCGCTCAAAAACGTTAATTTCTCCTACCAACAAGTCTGAGCTACAGGTTCATCATAGGGCCTCTTTCACAGGACCATATGGTTTTGCGGTCCGTTTTTAACGGATCCATTTTTAACGGATCCGTTTTTCCATTTTTTTGATTCAGTAGTGTTTCCGTTCCGTTCCATATGGTTTCCGTTTGTGATACATTTTTTTGCGGATCACAAACGGAAACAGAAGCATATACCGTAATAATGTTTTAACAGTAAGTACATTGAAAAATTGGGCTGGGCATAACATTTTCAATAGATACTTCAGCAAAAACTGAACGAATACAGAAGACATACGGATGCATTAGTTTTTTTTTTTAAAGCCCCATTGACTTGAATTGAGCCAAGGAACGTGATTTGCGGGCAATAATAGGACATGACTCAAAATGTAGCGGAACGGAAAAACGGAAATACGGAAACGGTATGCATACAGAGTACATTCCGTTTTTTTGCGGACCCATTGAAATTAATGGTTCCGGCTGTCGCGTGGTCCTGGGATGGCTGAAGTATGTCCCGCCTTCAACTGTAAAGGCCCGTTCACATGGCAGACTTTGACACAGTTTGCATATCCATGAGAAGGAACGTACTATCCCGCACCAATGTGTATGTGTTACACTGGACTTGATTCCGTAAAGATATCTCTGTGATTTCAATGGTGAGTGCTATACGGATATTCTTTTCCTTTATTTGGATTCCCATGTATATGTGCTATTCTGAAGCAGCATAAAGCACTACCTGAGTTATATCTGGCGGACTACAAGTCTAAGAATGTAATGCAGATTGTGGTGTGTGGATGGTGTAGTACCGATCTTGTTCTCTGTGGTTATTTGCTTCTCCATAAGAGGTCATCCATTATATCAGCTCGCATGAGGCTGGCGCAGAATTTTTGTCTGAATTTAATATTAAAAGCAACAGGAAAAATTTTATAAAAAAAAACCCTGCAAAACTCAAAATATGATCAAACCATAAGGACTCTTGCATATGGCCACTTGAATGGGTCCGCAATCACTGAGATATAGAACGGAAGCATGGATTGGAACCCTACAGAAGCACTTCGGAGTGCTTCCGTGGTGTTTCTGTCCGTGCCTCCGCACCGCAAAAAATAGAACTTGTTCTATTTTTTTGCGGTGCGGACGGATCACAAACCCATTCAAGTTGAATGGGTCTCAATCAGTCCCGGCCGCCTCATGGACATTTTGCACGGAATAGATGCACAACGTTCGTGTGCAAGAGGCCTAATTGTCAAATAACTTGGTCAGTATTTTTTGTTGGGAAAGGTGGCAACCCTACTAGGGACTCACAACCTTCTGTATCTGCTGCCTGAGAACTTTGATGTGCATTCTTATCTTCACTTTCATGGTATAATAACTCTGCTTGCTATCATCATTATTATCACCATCATCTCCTGCATTCTCATCTTCACTCTCATGGTATAATAACTCTGCTTGCTATCATCATTATTATCACCATCATCTCCTGCATTCTCATCTTCACTCTCATGGTATAATAACTCTGCTTGCTATCATCATCATTATTATTACCATCATCTCCTGCATTCTCATCTTCACTCTCATGGTATAATAACTCTGCTTGGTGTCATTTCCTGCACAATCTCCAAACACTTGCTGATATTCTGTTTATGACTGTCAATTGTACCTCAGTGTAGATTGTATCTGTTAGGGTGCGTTCACACTAGCGTTAGGGATTCCGTTATGGCTTTCCATTATAACATGGTGTGATGATGTGGGCACGGGTGTGAGGTGCTTGCATGGGTCTTCTACCACAAAAGTGTTTTCATCGTTAAGTGTCATGCAGTTAAACGTGGCAGGAGACAGGTAGGTTATCAGTACTACACATCCTCACCCTCTTCCTTAACTGTGTGCTTTGTCCCTATGTTCCTTTTCTTATGTTGTTTGTACCTCCACATTGATCGCCCTGTTCCTCCTCCATTACCTTCCATCCACATAAGCCCTTCTCTCCTCCATTCCCCCATGTACAGCTCCCATGCTTTATTCACCTTCTTTAACCATCTGAACCCATCATGTCCAAGGGTGCAGCGCAACAAGCTCTCTCACAAATCCAACAACCATTTGCTCTTCCTCTCTTTACTTTTGATTTCACGGGATATCTCCCCTAACCCCGGCCCACCCTATTTAAACTTCAACCCCTCTTCCAACTCTCACAGAAACCCTGCCAACCTCATTACCATTCATCGTCCACCTTCTCTGCCCTCTTTTAACTGTGCGCTCTGGAATCCATGGTCTGTCTGTAACAAGCTCCCCTAAATTCTTTTTAACTAAGGTTCACACCCTCAGACTCTTCTGTCCACTCTCCCTCAGAATATCGCTTGTATACCGTCCCCCCGGCTCACCCACCCAGTTCCTGGACCACTTTGCAGCCTGGCTGCCACACTTCCTGTCCTCATAAATTCCAACCCTCATCCTAGGAGACTTCAACATGCCTATAAACAGCCCCACCTCCCTGTCTGCCTCCCAGCTTCTTTCTCTAGCCTCTTGGTCTTTCTCAACTTTCTAACTCCCAGACACACAAAGACGGTAACACACTCGACTTGGTTTTCTTCCGGCTCTGCTCAATCTCCAACTTTAATAACTCTCCTCTCCCACTTTCTGACCACAACATCCTCTCCTTCACTCTCACAAATCTGCACCCATCCCAGCATTCCCATACCTACTACATGCACAGAAATCTACAGGCCATTGACCCTCATACACTTACAGAGATTCTACACTCATCCTTTTCCCCAATTTCTTCCCTCTTCTGCCCTGATCTGGCCATAAATCACTACAATGACTACCCTCAAAACCTCCAAACGTAGACCAAAACAGCCTTGGCTTACACCGCAAGCGTGATTCCTCCAGCGTTGCTTCAGGAGTGCTGAATGCCTATGGAGGAAAACTTGCACACAAGAAGATTTCCTCCATTAAAAATTCATGCAATGGACCTATAACTCTGCCCTCCACCTCGCTAAACAGACTTACTTCTCAACCCTAATCTCCTCACTGTCCAACAACCTAAAAAAAACTCTGACACTTTCCACTCCCTCCTCAGTCCAAAAGTTCAAGCACCCATTACAGACATCTCTGCTGAAGACCTACTTCACAGAGAAAATAGAGCACATACAGCATGAAATCAGCTCCCAGCCATTAAGTACTATTGATCTCCTTTTCCCCTCATCTCCTCTAGCTCACTGTCCACATTTGACCCAGTCACAGAAGAAGTCTCCAGGCTTCTCTCTTCTTCTCATCCTACCACATACACCTCTGACCCCATTCCCTCACACCTACTCCAGCCTCTCTTTCCGGCTGTCACCACTTACCTAACAAATCTTCAACCTCTCCCTCTCTTCTGGTATCTTCCCCTCCTCTTTCTGACACACCATCATTACTCAATTATTTCAAAAACCTTCTCTTGACCCATCCTACACAATTAACTACAGACCAGTCTCCAATCTTCCATTCAACTCTTGGAGCGTCTGGTCCACTCTCCCCTCTTCCGCTATCTCTCTGTTCACTCTCTCCTTGATCCACTACAATCTGGCTTCTGCTCCCTACACTCGACAGAAACTGCCCTCAACAAAGTGACAAATGACCTCCTGACAGCAAAAAGCAACTATGACTACCCTCTGCTCATGGAGGCACATCGCAGCTTCCTCAACAGAACCTACTAACCATGAATAAGACACCACAACTTGGGTTGGATAAATAATGGCCATAATGCTTTATTATGGGTTACCTTTGGCCTCTAACTCCTAACCAGAATATATTAAATACTGAAGAATCAAAAGAAAAATTTTCGGAATAGACTCTTTTTTCCGCTCTCTTCCGAGCCGAAAATAAATAAGAATGGCCCACAATCCATATAATCACTTGGTTTCCTACAAAACAGAAGATTAGTTAGTCTGAAATAAGAAGACTAGGTCTAATATACAGTTTAAATCTGCTAGAATCCCAATAACCAATTCTTTTAACTACTGATTCGTCTAAACTTCATCTAGCCGCTTCTGTCGCTGCCCCTATTCTGAAAGAATGCGAGGATATATTAAAGGAGCTAAGTCCCAGAGCTCCCAAGCACTTTTTAAGCACAGAACAAAATTGAACTTTGGTTAAAGAAGACCCATCTTTATGAATCAAAAGGGGGACGGGCCCGCTAGGCCGGACCCCAAAACATAAACGAATCGTATCTACTGGGCATAATTTAGACCCCTCCCAAGAGTTCAAACGAAATGCTCGGCCTTTCCCCAGTTTTAGAATGCTTTAAGAAAATCTCAACAATTTTTCCCTTTAAAGTTACCTCAGCAAATTCCAACAATGACAGGGAAACACAGTTTTTTCCTCAGCTACTGGAATACCGAATAAACTACATAACTTTAAAAACTCGCTTAACAAACTAGAACATAACACAGAACCATGAAAACCTACAAACAAGAAGTCATCCAGATAGTGTAAAACTCTTCCAGAAGGAACTTGTGACTGAATTACCCAATTAATAAATGGATAAAAGGATTCAAAATAAAAACACGATAACGAAAAACCCATTGGGAGACATTTGTCAAAATAGAAATTGCCCTCAAAATGAAAGCCCAGAGAATTAAAACCTGAAGGAATTAACGGGAGTAGGCGATAGGCTGACTTAATGTCAGCCTTGGCAAGCAAGGCTCCTGAGCCAAAACGCCTCAATAAAGATAAAGCATCATCAAAGGAAGAATATTCCACTGAAGCGTTAGACTTATCCACCACATCCATCATTTAGTGAATTTTTCTCAGGGAATGACAGATGGCGGATAAGCCTAAATTCTCCCAGTTGCTTCTTTGGAACGATTCCCAATGGTGACAGCCAAAAATTCAAAAAAGGTGGATTAGAAAAAGGGTCGGCAATTCTACCCAGCTCCAATTCCTTCTGTAATTTAACCCTAACAACATCCTTACAACGATCAGCAGATTTTAAATTATTCACCCAGAAACAACCTTTTCCCAGAAATTCAGGAACTTCAAATCCAATATTAAAACCATCAAATATTAACTTAGCTTTCGCTTGATCTGGGTACAGGCTTAGTCAAGGAAGCATTTTTGTAAGCCTCACTGGCGTCTAGGCTTTTGGAAACCTGGTACTTGAGCATGCCTTTTAAAACAACGCATCATAGGATGCGTACCACCACAAAAAGAGCACTCATGCTTATATCTGCAATTAGATAACCGTTTACATGACGACACATTAAATGAAAAACATACACCTTTTCTCAAATTTGATTGTGGGTTAACAGATGATTTTAATGGCAGTGATTTTTGCGGCAACATCAGATTGACCCACAATCCGATATCCTTCACTCCCCATTTCATTGATGGATCTATCGCCAACTTTTGGCGGAACATTTCGTCATATTGATACCACGCCATCCTGCCAAAATTGCGGTATGCTTCCAAAATAATATCTAAATGTTGGAACAGACCACTACAATATTCAGGGTGTCTTTCACCAAGCACTGAGGCATACATGCTAAATGCTTGAATCCAATTATTAAATGACTTAGGAGGAAAATGCCTTCTATCATCCTCATTCTTTTCCTCCTTTTTTTTCTAGCCTTACCACATATTCTTTAGCAGAAGGTAACAATGACATTACCTCAATAAATTCCAACCTCCAAATTTTTTCTTTAACACTATTATTTAAGTGAAAACCCAGTGGCGATATTTCACATACCATCACCTCCTTAACACTTAATTCATTGACACCAATACCTTTCTCTAAAACAGGCACGGTTTTAGCCACCGCTGCGCTGCTATCACTACCTTCCACATGGCTACCAATCAGTGGCGGATTAACATAGGGACGTTCGGGTCGGCAGCCCCGGGCCCGGCATCACTGGGGGCCCACATACTGCGGCGGGGCACAGGAGCGCATAGTTCCCTGCCCCGCCGCCGATCAACACCATAGGCTTCAGGCCTAGTAGGCCTGAGGCCTATGTGGTAGTATATTCCCGGTGCAGGCGTGCGTGATGACATCATCACGTGCCTGCGCTGGGACGCAGGACAATGAGGATTGCGTGCCTGCGGCCTGCCTCACCATCCCGAACCCAGGTAAGTATTAGCTTTTAGTGGTTGTTTTTTTCTGTGTGTGCCTTGAGAATAGAGGAGGACATGGGGCAGTGTGGGGGCAAATATTTTCATGGAGGGCAGTGTGAGGCGAATTACTATATGGAGGGCAGTGTGGGGAAATTACTATATGGGGCAGTGTGGGGGAAATTACTATATGGGGCAGTGTGGGGAAATTACTATATGGGGCAGTGTGGGGGAAATTACTATATGGGGCAGTGTGGGGAAATCACTATATGGGGCAGTGTGGGGGAAATTACTATATGGGGCAGTGTGGGGAAATCACTATATGGGGCAGTGTGGGGAAATTACTATATGGGGCAGTGTGGGGAAATCACTATATGGGGCAGTGTGGGGAAATTACTATATGGGGCAGTGTGGGGAAATTACTCATATGGGGGCAGTGTGGGGGAAATTACTATATGGGGCAGTGTGGGGAAATCACTATATGGGGACAGTGTGGGGAAATTCACTATATGGGGGCAGTGTGGGGAAATTACTATATGGGGGCAGTGTGGGGAAATCACTATATGGGGCAGTGTGGGGAAACTACTATATGGGGCAGTGTGGGGAAATTACTATATGGGGACAGTGTGGGGAAATCACTATATGGGGCAGTGTGGGGGAAATCACTACATGGGGCAGTGTGGGGAAAATCACTATATGGGGGCAGTGTGGGGGAAATCACTATATGGGGGCAGTGTGGGGGAAATCACTATATGGGGCAGTGTGGGGGAAATCACTACATGGGGGCAGTGTGGGGAAATCACTATATGGGGCAGTGTGGGGGAAATCACTATATGGGGGCAGTGTGGGGGAAATTACTATATGGGGACAGTGTGGGGAAATTCACTATATGGGGCAGTGTGGGGAAATTCACTATATGGGGCAGTGTGGGGAAATCACTATATAGGCAGTGGGGAAATCACTATGGGGGCAGTGTGGGGAAATCACTATATGGGGCAGTGTGGGGAAATCACTATATGGGGCAGTGTGGGGGAAATCACTATATGGGGCAGTGTGGGGGAAATCACTATATGGAGGCAGTGTGGGGAAATCACTATATGGGGCAGTGTGGGGGAAATTACTATATGGGGCAGTGTGGGGAAATTACTATATGGGGACAGTGTGGGAAACTACTATATGGGGCAGTGTGGGGAAATTACTATATGGGGGCAGTGTGGGGAAATCACTATATGGGGGCAGTGTGGGGAAATTCACTATATGGGGCAGTGTGGGGGAAATTACTATATGAGGCAGTGTGGGGAAATTACTATATGGGGCAGTGTGGGGAAATTACTATATGGGGCAGTGTGGGGAAATTACTATATGGGGGCAGTGTGGGGAAATCACTACATGGGGGCAGTGTGGGGAAATCACTATATGGGGCAGTGTGGGGGAAATTACTATATGAGGGCAGTGTGGGGAAATTACTATATGAAGGCATGTGGGGGAAACTACTATATGGGGGCAGTGTGGGGGAAATTACTATATGGGGGCAGTGTGGGGAAATTAATTATATGGGGCAGTGTGGGGAAATTACTATATGGGGCAGTGTGGGGAAATTACTATATGGGAGCAGTGTGGGGGAAATTACTGTATGGGGAGCAGTGTGGGGAAATCACTATATGGGGCAGTGTGGGGAAATTACTATATGGGGGCAGTGTGGGAGAAATTACTATATGGGGCAGTGTGGGGAAATTACTATATGGGGGCAGTGTGGGGAAATTACTGTATGGGGGCAGTGTGGGGAAATTACTATATGGGGGCAGTGTGGGGAAATTACTATATGGGGGCAGTGTGGGGGAAATTGCTATATGGGGGTAGTGTGGTGAAATTACTATATGGGGCAGTGTGGGGGTGTTGCTATTAGGGGACATTATTTTGGGGACACTATACAGGGATTATTACCTGGAGCACAATATAGGGTGCTGCTATTATTGCTGGGGGCACTCTAGGGGACATTAAAACTGCTGTAGACACTATAGGGACCTTTCAGGATAATTTATCGAACTGTTGTAGTAGAACTGGCTTAGTTGTCCATAGAAACAGATTCCACCTTTCATTTTTGACATCTCCTCTGAAAAATGAAAGGTGGAATCTGATTGGTTACATGGGCAACTAAGCCAGTTCTACTTACAGCAGTTTGATAAATGACCAATTATGAGAAACCTAACATGTCTGTGTAACAAACCCTGTAGAGACGAGATGCGGCTGAAAGAATTTGTCATGGCGGTCTGGGTCAGACGGAGACGAAGAGGAAAGAGAAGTTCTACATGACAGGAGATATCCCTGGATGTAAGAGGTATGTGGTGCTGTATTCTCACTGCTGTGACCTACATCTCATCTTTCTCCCCTAAGTCTTTTTTATTATAATCATATTGTAATTTGTCACCTGCAGTCCCTATGTAACAGCCCAGATAACAGTGATAACTTTCTTTGTGCAGATAATGTAGTAGATGTTCCCTATAGCACACCCCACATAACACAGTGAACTATTGTGTTATGTGGGGTGTTACATAGGACTGCAGGTAACATCTATAACATCTGTACTCAGAGAGTTATGAGATGGTGTGGCTCCGACTCCTGGCACCCCTGCCAATCCGCTGTTTGAGGAGACCGCGATGTCCCAGTGAGCGCCGCAGCCTCTTTGCTTAGCGCTGTCCATTTGATAGCACTGCGCTTGGTATTGCAGCTCAGCCCCAATCACTCAGATGAGACAGAGCTGCGCCTGCAGCTAGGCCATGTGAACAATGAATGTGATGTCCTATGGCATAGGAAGAGACTGTAGCGCTCACGAAGCACCGCAGCCTCTTCATACAGAAAACGTAAACTTAAAATGGAGGGAGGGGCCCGAGTTGGGTAGACAGCCCCGGGCCTATCATGCACTTAATCCGCCCCTGCTACCAATCCAGACATTAGATGCTGGATGAACCACACGCCTACTAGCCACCTCAGCTAGCAGCTTAACCAAACCTGAAAGTAACAGCGATTCAGACACAGACGGCACATTGAAATTCTCACCATCCGTAGCTCCTACCGACGAAGAGGTTGATTCCTGTCTAGATCTTCTATGAGGGCCAGGAGGTGGCTCAACCACAACTTGTGGGAACCCCTCAACTGGCAGCTCCATTACTTCTTCAGCATCTTCTCCAATTAGGCTGCCTCCTGGACTGATTCCCACTTTCTGCCACTAGATGGCACTGGCGCTGCTCTTTTGAAGGCCCAGCTTCAGTTTTTCTTGATAAACTGCTTCTCCCTTTGCCACCACTAGATGGCGCAGCCTCCCGTCTTTTTCCTCCAGCCCCGCTCTGCCGCCACCCTGCCTCAGGAGGAGGAGTATAAGCGCTCCTAGCTCTTTTAGCTCTTTTGCAACGGAGCTCGGCTAACTCCTCCTCCATCTGTTGACAGGCAGCCGGCTATTCACCGCCCTGCTCCAGCGCAGCGCTGGTTCCTTCCTCCGGCTCTGTCCTCACTGTCGGCAGCAGCTCCAGTAGACATATTATGTATCTCTGCGTCCGTATCGACTGGCTCTATAAAAATATCACATGACCTAACCTCTCAGGTGAACACCGTCAAAAAAATAAAATAAAAACTGTGCTAAAAAATCCTTTTTTTATCACCTTGCGTCACTAAATGTGCAAAACCAAGCGATCAAGAAGGCATATGCCCCCCAAAATCATACTAATCTAACTGTCACCTTATCCCGCAAAAAATGAGCCCTTACCTAAGACAATCGTCAAAAAAATAAAAAAAATATGACTCCATGACTATGGAGACATTAAAACATGATTTTTTTGGTTTCGCCGCGTCCGTAGCAGCCTGCTCTATAAAAATACCACATGACCTAACCCCTAAGATGAACACCGTGAAAAAAATAAAATAAAAACAGTGTCAAAAAAGCCATTTTTTGTCACCTGACATCACAAAAAGTGTAATAGCAAGCGATCAAAAAGTCATATGCACCCCAAAATAGTACCAATCTAAATGTTACCTCATCCCACAAAAAATGAGACCCTACCTAAGACAATCACCCAAAACATAAAAAAACTATAACTCTCAGAATATAGAGACACTAAAACATGATTTTTTTTTGTTTCAAAAATGAAATCATTGTGTAAAACTTAAATTAAAAAAAGTATACATTTTATGTATTGCCACGTCCGTAATGACCTGCTTTATAAAAATACCCCATGACCTAACCCCTCAGGTGAACACCGTCAAAAAATTTAAATAAAAAACTGTGCTAAAAAAAACATTGAGCCCCTACATAAGACAGTCGCTTAAAAAATAAAAATAAAACTACGGCTTTCAGAATGTGGAGACGCTAAAAAATTATTTATATTTGGTATTGTCACGTCTGTAACAACCTTCTGTATAAAAATAGCCTGTCAGATGAACATTGATTACAACCTGTAAAAAATAAAAACGGTGCCAAAACAGCTATTTTTTGTTACCTTGCCTCACAAAAATCATATGTACACTAAAATAATACCAACAAAACTGCCACCTTATCCCGTATTTTCCAAAATGGGGTCCCTTTTTTGGAGTTTCTACTCTAGGGGTACATCAGGGGTCTTCAAATCGGACATGGTGTGAAAAAACCAGTGCAGCAAAATCTGCCTTCCAGAAACCATATGGCATTCCTGTCCTTCTGCGCCCTGCCGTGTGCCCGTATAGTAGTTTACAACCACATATGGGGTGTTTCTGTAAACTACAGAATCAGGGCAATAAATACTGAGTTTTGTTTGGCTGTTAACCCTTGCTTTGTTACTGTAAAAAATGGATTAAAATGGAAAATCTGGCAAAAAAGTAAAATTCTGAAATTTCATCTCCATTTTACATTAATTCTTGTGGAACACCTAAAGGGTTAACAAAGTTTGTAAAATCAGTTTTGAATATCGTGAGGGGTAGTTTCTAAAATGGGGTCATTTTTGGGTGTATTCTATTATGTAAGCCTCACAAAGTGACTTCAGACCTGAACTGGTCCTTAAAAAGTGGGTTTTGGAAATTTTCTGAAAAATTTCAAGGTTTGCTTCTAAACTTCTAAGCCTTCTAATGTCCCCAAAAAATAAAATGGCATTCCCAAAATGATCCAAACATGAAGTAGACATATGGGGAATGTAAAGTAATAACTATTTTTGGAGGTATTACTATCCATTATATAAGTAGAGGAATTGAAATTTTGAAAATTTAAAATTTTTCAAAATTTTTAGTAAATTTGCTATTTTTTATAAATAAAAATTTATTATTTTGACTCAAATTTACCACTGTCATGAAGTACAATATGTGACGAGAAAACAATCTCAGAATGGCTTGGATAAGTAAAAGTGTTTTAAAGTTATCACCACTGAAAGTGACATTTCAGATTTGCAAAAAATGGCTTAGTGAAATATGGCAGGGTCCTGAAGGGGTTAATAACCCGAAAAGATGATCCATAAAAATAAACATGCAACGATAATACTGCAGTTTGACCAGTAGATGTCACTGTAGTTGAAGGTAAAACATAAGAGAATAGGTGATACACACACTTGGAAAAATACAGAGAAATACGCATGGGGTCATTTATTTTGCCTGCCTACACCAGTTTATGGTGTAAAAAGTTGCGCAGCCTAAAGTTAGGTCTCTGTGGCCTTTTTACTCCACCCTCGACACTGGAGAGTGGCGGGCCAATAAGCCCTGAAAAATTCACTAACTTTTATGCCAGTTACCTGTTGTAAATGGTGATTGAAATCTACACCAGTCTGAGACTGGAAAAGATTTTAATCTAGGTGTGTGGACCCCAGGCTGGGTCTCATAGGCAAACTAGCAGTGTATTACAGATGTATTGAAACAGGGATCAAACCCTGAAATGTTGAAGTCCCATAGTGGGTAAAAAATAAAAAAGTGAAATAAAAAAAATTAAAGTTTTAAGTTAAAAAAATGCTCTTTTCCCATAAAAAGAGACATATAAAAATGTAAAAAATAGAAAAAAACACACATATTAGGTATCTCCCTGTCCGTAACAACCTTCTCTATAAAAATATCACATAATCCACCCCATCTGGTCAACACCGTAAAAAAAAAAATAAATCAAAACAGTGCCAAAAAAGCCATTTTTGTCATCTTACATCAGGACGAAGGACCAGTTTCACGCAAGACAATTTTCCCAGGGCCCGGGTGGGGGGTTCTGGGGCGGGGCTTAGGGGTAGGCGGAGCTTAACCTCTTGCCGACCGCCTCACGCAGGATTGCGTCCTGCGGGCGGTCGGTCTGTTCCTCCTTGACGCGCCCGCGCGTCATCTCGCGAGAGGCGAGATTTCCTGTGAACGCGCGCGTACGCGCGCTGCTCACAGGATCACGCCGGGACAGAAGCAGCAGCCTGCCAGCGCTGATCGTGCGCTGGCAGGCTGTAGAAGTTAAAGGTGGCATATCAGACGCTGTTTTGTTAACAGCGCCTGATATGCTTGCTGATCGTTCCTTTGGTGGTCCCATTTGCTTGGGACCACCAAAGAAACTTTTATAAGTGCACCAAAACACCACACAGACCCCCACCCATCCACCCACCCCACCCCCCACTGATTAACCCCTGATTAACCCCTGATTAACCCCCGATCACCCCATGTCACCCCTGACACTAATTACCCCACTGTAAGGTTCATTCAGACGTCCGTATGTGTTTTGCGGATCCATGGATCCACGGATCCGAAAAACACGGACACCAGCAATGTGCTTTCCGCATTTTGCGGATCCGCACATTGCCAGAACTATATAGAAAATGCCTTTTTCTTGTCCGCAATGCGGACAAGAATAGGACATGCTCTATCTTTTGTGGAGCTGCGGCCGGATGCTTGGGGGCCGAAACCCGGAAGTTTGCGGCCGCAGCTCCGCAGAATGCTGATGCGGCGAGCGCATAGTGTGCTCTCCGCATCACCGCCAGCCCCATTCACACTGGATGAAGTCTGCATCTATTCCGCAGAATTGCGGAATAGATGCGGACATTTTTAGCGGACGTGTGAATGGGGCCTTACTACTTTTTTTTTGCACATTTTTTGGCAGAGATTTATTCATCCACATTGATCGATGCGAATGAGGAAATCTGTGCCAGTTTTGTTTTTTTTGCATTATTTAAGCAGAGATTTTTTCATCCACATTGATTGATGCGAATGAAGAAATCTGTGCCGCTCATTTTTTTTTCTTTCAGCGCAGAGGCTGAACGGAAAAATCTCATTACCCGTATGCTCAATATAAGGAGAATCGCAGAAACTCCTAATGCTGGCCATACGTGTAATGATTATGGAGACCCTCAAATGCCAGGGCAGTACAAACACCTCACATGTGACCCCATTTTAGAGAGAAGACACCCCAAGGTATTCCGTGAGGGGTATGGCGAGTTCATGCAAAATTTTATTTTTGTCACAAGTTAGTGAAATATGAGACTGTAAAAAAAAAAAATCAATTTCCGCTAACTTGTGCCAAATTTTTTTTTCTGTGAACTCGCCATGCCCCTCACAGAATACCTTGGGGTGTCTTCTTTCCACAATGGGGTCACATGTGGGTATTTATACTGTCCTGGCATTTTAGGGTCCTAAAGCATGAGAATCCAAATGCGTAAAATGGCCTGTGAAATCCTAAAGGTACTCATTAGTTTTAGGGCCCTTTGCGCATCTTGGCTGCAAAAGTGTCACTCATGGTGTCGCCGACTCAGGAGAAGTAGGGCAATGTGTTTGGGGTGTATTTTTATATATACCATGCTGGGTGTGAGAAATATCTCTGTAAACGACAACTTTTACATTTTTTATTCAAAGTTGTCAATTTACAGAGATATTTCTCACACAAAGTATGGGTATATGTAAAAATACACCCCAAAACACATTGCCCGACTTCTCCTGAGTACGGCGATACCACATGTGTGCCACTTTTTGCAGCCAAGATGCGCAAAGGGCCCTAAAACCAATGAGTACCTTTAGGAGGGCATTTTACGCATTTTCTTCTCACGCTTAGGGCCCCTAAATGCCAGGGCAGTATAAACACCCCACATGTGACCCCATTTTGGAAAGAAGACACCCAGCAGTATCTGCTGAGGGGCATAGTGAGTCCATGAAAATTTAACTTTTTGTCAAAAGTTAGCAGAAAGGTAGACTTTATGAGAAAAACAATAAAAATCAATTTCCGCTAACTTGTGCCAAAAAAATCTTCTATGAACTCGCCATGCCCCTCACAGAATACCTTGGGGTGTCTTCTTTCCAAAATGGGGTCACATGTGGGTATTTATACTGCCCTGGCATTTTAGGGCCCTAAAGCGTGAGAAGAAAATGCGTAAAAATGCCCTCCTAAAAGGTACTCATTGGTTTTAGGGCCCCTTGTGCATCTTGGCTGCAAAAAGTGGCACATGTGGTATCGCTGCACTCAGGAGAAGTAGGGCAATGTGTTTGGGGTGTATTTTACATATACCCATACTTTGTGTGAGAAATATCTCTGTAAATTGACAACTTTGAATAAAAATGTAAAAAGTTGTCGCTTACAGCAATATTTCTCACACGCAGCATGGGTATATGTAAAAATACACCCCAAAACACATTGCCCTACTTCTCCTGAGTTCGGCGATACCACATGAGTGGCACTTTTTGCAGCCAAGGTGCACAAAGGGCCCTAAAACCAATGAGTACCTTTAGGATTTCACAGGCCATTTTTACGCATTTGGATTCTCACGCTTTAGGGGCCCCTAAAATGCCAGGGCAGTATAAATACCCCACATGTGACCCCATTTTGGAAAGAAGACACCCAAGGTCAGAGGCTGACCTACTGCCCTGGCATTTGGAGCCCCTAAAGCGTGAGAAGAAAAATGCGCAAAAATGCCCTCTAACAAGATACTCATTGGTTTTAGGGCCCCTTGTGTATCTTGGCTGCAAAAAAGTGAGCACACATGTGGTATCGCTGTACTCAGGAGAGTCGGGCAATGTGCTTTGGGGTGTGTTTTACATATACCCATTACTGTGTGAGAAATATCTCTGTAAATTGACAACTTTGAATAAAAAATGTAAAAAGTTGTCGTTTACAGCAATATTTCTCACACGCAGCATGCGGTATATGTAAAAATACACCCCAAAACACATTGCCCTACTTCTCCTGAGTTCAGCGATACCACATGAGTGGCACTTTGCAGCCAAAGGTGCACAAAGGGGCCCTAAAACCAATGAGTACCTTTAGGATTTCACAGGCCATTTTTACGCATTTGGATTCTCACGCTTTAGGGGCCCCTAAAATGCCAGGGCAGTATAAATACCCACTATGTGACCCCATTTTGGAAAGAAGACACCCAAGGTATTCCGTGAGGGGGCATGGCGAGTTCACAGAATTTTTATTTTTGGCACAAGTTAGCGGAAATTGATATATATTTTTTTTTATTTTGTTTTTTTACAAAGTCTCATATTCCACTAACTTGTGACAAAAATAAAATCTTACATGAACTCACCATGCCCCTCACGGAATACCTTGGGGTGTCTTCTTCCACAATGGGGTCACTTGTGGGGTTTTATACTGTCCTGGCATTTTAGGGGCCCCTAAAGCGTGAGAAGAAGTCTGGAATCCAAATGCGTAAAAATGCCCTGTGAAATCCTAAAGGTACTCATTGGTTTTAGGGTTCCTTTGCGCACCAGCCTGCAAAAAGTGGCATACATGGGTATCGTGTACTCAGGAGAAGTAGTGCAATGTGTTTGGGGTGTATTTTTATATATACCCATACTGTGTGTGAAAATATCTTCTGTAAACGACAACTTTTAAAAATTTTTATACAAAGTTGTCAGTTTACAGAGATATTTCTCTCACCCAACATGGGTATATGTAAAAATACACCCTAAAACACATTGCCCTACTTCTCCTGAGTACGGCGATACCACATAAGTGACACTTTTTGCAGCCTGGGTGCGCAAAGGGCCCAAATTCCAACGAGTACCTTTAGGTTTTACATGGCAGCTCACAATTTAGCCCCTGCCCAAAATGCCAGAACAGTACAAACACCCCACAAATGACCCCATTTTGGAAAGTAGACACCCCAAGGTATTCACTGAGGGCATAGTGAGTCCGTCTGAGATTTCTTTTTTTTTGCCAGAAGTTAGCAGAAATTGAAACTTTTTTTTTTTTTTTTTTCTCAGAAAGTGTCATTTTCCGCTAACTTGTGAAAAAAATGAAATGATACATGAACTCACCATGCCCCTCCGCGAATACTTTGGGGTGTCTTCTTTCTAAAATGGTGTGATTTGGGGGTATTTATACTATCCTGACATTCTAGCACCTGAAGAAACATGACAGGTGCTCAGAAAGTCAGAGCTGCTTCAAAATGCAGAAATTCACTTTTTTGCACCATAGTTTGTAAACGCTATAACTTTTACCCAAACCAATAAATATACACTTATTGGACTTTTTTTTATCAAAGACATGTAGAACAATAAATTTAGAGAAAATTTATATAGAAATGTAGTTTTTTTGAAAAATTTTACAACAGAAAGTGAAAAATGTCATTTTTTTGCAAAAATTTCGTTAAATTTGTATTAATGGCAAAAAAAGTAAAAATGTCAGCAACAATGAAATACCACCAAATGAAAGCTCTATTAGTGAGAAGAAAAGGAGGTAAAATTCATTTGGGTGGTAAGTTGCATGACAGAGCAATAAACGGTGAAAGTAGTGTAGTGCGGAATTGTAAAAAGTGGCCTGGTCATTAAGGGTGTTTAAGCTAGGGGGGCTTAAGTGGTTAAGGGGTGCTGGTCGGCGCTGACTAATTCACGCGCATAACAAAACACAAGGTACATATTCAAATAGATAACACTATATAACCCCCAATGCCTCAGATCAACCCCCCAACCTTCAGCCATCTATCAGCCCCCCATGTCAGCCATCAGCCCCCCATGTCAGCCATGAGCCCCCATGTCAGCCAGCCATCAGCCCCCCATGTCAGCCAGCCATCAGCCCCCCATGTCAGCCAGCCATCAGCTCCCCCTGTCAGCCAGCCATCAGCCCCCCATGTCAGCCATGAGACCCCCATGTCAGCCATCAGCCCCCATGTCAGCCATCAGCCCCCCATGTCAGCCATCAGCCCCCCATGTCAGCCAGCCATAAGCTCCCCATGTCAGCCATCAGCCCCCATGTCAGCCATCAGCCCCCATGTCAGCCATCAGGCCCCCATGTCAGCCATCAGCCCCCCATGTCAGCCACCCATCAGCCCCCCATGTCAGCCAGCCATCAGCCCCCCATGTCAGTCATGAGCCCCCCATGTCAGCCAGCCATCAGCCCCCCATGTCAGCCATCAGCCCCTCATGTCAGCAATCAGCCCCCCATGTCAGCAATCAGCCCTCCATGTCAGCAATCAGCCCCCATGTCAGCCAGCCATCAGCCCCCCATGTCAGCCAGCCATCAGCCCCCCATGTCAGCCAGCCATCAGCCCTTAATGTCAGCCAGCCATCGGCCCCCCATGTCAGCCAGCCATCAGCCCTTAACCACTACAGGACCGCCTAATGCACGGATGCGTCCAGCGGGTGGTCCTGTAGTTCTGATCTGATGCGTAGGCGCGTCATCTGGCGAGACGCGAGACTTCCTGTGAACGCGCGCGCGTTCATAGTGCCGCGCGTCTCAGGAGTTCTACTGCAGCCTGCCAGCGATGATCAATCGCTGGCAGGCTGTAGATGCGAAATAAATCGCATTAAACATGTATATCAGACGCTGTTTTGTTAACAGCGTCTGATTTACCTTCTACCTGGTCCTCTGGTGGTCCCATTTGCAGGGATCGACCACCAGAGGACCAGGTAGCTATGTAAAGTTGCACCAAACACTACACTAACCCCCACCCCCTCACTTATTAACCCCTTGATCACCCCATCTAGATTCCCTGATCACCCCCTGTCACTGATCACCCCCTGTCATTGATCACACCCTTGTAAGGCTCCATTCAGACGTCCATATGTGTTTTGCGGATCCGGATCCGCACGATCCTCAAAACACGGACACCAGCAATGTGCTTTCCGCGATTTTGCAGATCCGCACATTGCCAGAACTATATAGAAAATGCTTTTCTTGTCCGCAATTGCGGACAAGAATAGACATGTTCTATATTTTTGTGGAACGGAAGTGCAGACTCCGAAGCGCGGATCCGTAATTCGGATCCGAAGGGACAAAGTCTGTCCCCATAGAAATGAATGGGTCCGCAATTCCGCTCCGCAAACAGAATTGCGGACGTGTGAATGGGGCATAAGGGTCCCTTATCACCGCCAGTTAGTTAGCTACTTGTTAGGTAGCTAGCGCCCAGCCCACCGCACCACGCAGTCACTGATTTTGGCAGAGATTTTTTCATCCACATTGATCGATGCGAATGAAAAATCTGTGCCGTTCATTTTTTTTTTTTTCAGCCCAGAGGCTGAACGGAAAAAAATCTCATTACCCGTATGCTCAATATAAGGAGAATCGCTAGAAACTGGCCATACGTAATGCTGGCCATACGTGTAATGATTATGAGACCCTCAAATGCCAGGGCAGTACAAAACCTCACATGTGACCCCATTTTAGAAAGAAGACACCCCAAGGTATTCCGTGAGGGGTATGGTGAGTTCATGTAAAATTTTATTTTTGTCACAAGTTAGTGGAATATGAGACTTTGTAAAAAAAAATATATATATATCAATTTCCGCTAACTTGTGCCAAATTTTTTTTTCTGTGAACTCGCCATGCCCCTCACAGAAGTACCTTGGGGTGTCTTCTTTCCACAATGGGGTCACTTGTGGGGTTTTTATACTGTCCTGGCATTTTAGGGGTCCTAAAGCGTGAGAATCCAAATGCGTAAAAATGCCCTGTGAAATCCTAAAGGTACTCATTGGTTTTAGGGCCCCTTGCGCATCTTGGCTGCAAAAAGTGTCACACATGTGGTAATCGCCATACTCAGGAGAAGTAGGGCAAAGTGTTCTGGGGTGTATTTTATATATACCCATACTTTGTGTGAGAAATATCGCTGTAAACGACAACTTTTTAAATTTTTTTATTCAAAGTTGTCGCTACAGCGATATTTCTCTCACCCAGCACGGGAATATGTAAAAATACACCCTAAACACATTGCCTACTCCTGAGTACAGCGATACATCTGAGTGACACTTTTTGTGATTTCTGGTGCTAAGGCTCTAAACCACGAGTGCCTTTAGACTTCACAGGGCATTTTACGCATTTGATTCTCACGCTTGAGGTCCCTGAAATGCCAGGGCAGTATAAATACCCCTGCTAAGTGACCCCATTATTTGAAAGAAGACACCCCAGTGTAGCCTGCGAGGGGCATGGCGAGTTCACAGAATATTTTTTTTTTGGCACAAGTTAGCGGAAATTGATATATTTTTTTTTTTTTTTTTTTACAAAGTCTCATATTCCACTAACTTGTGACAAAAATAAAATTTTTACATGAACTCACCATACCCTCACGGAATATTTACCTTCTACCTGGTCCTCTGGTGGTCCCATTTGCAGGGATCGACCACCAGAGGACCAGGTAGCTATGTAAAGTTGCACCAAACACTACACTAACCCCCCACCCCCTCACTTATTAACCCCTTGATCACCCCATCTAGATTCCCTGATCACCCCCCTGTCACTGATCACCCCCCTGTCATTGATCACACCCCTTGTAAGGCTCCATTCAGACGTCCATATGTGTTTTACGGATCCGCACATCCTCAAAACACGGACACCAGCAATGTGCTTTCCGCATTTTGCAGATCCGCACATTGCCAGAACTATATAGAAAATGCTTTTTCTTGTCCGCAATTGCGGACAAGAATAGGACATGTTCTATATTTTTGTGGAAAGGAAGTGCAGACCCGGAAGCACGGATTCGTAATTCCGGATCCGAGCGGGACAAAGTCTGTCCCCATAGAAATGAATGGGTCCACAATTCCGTTCCGCAAAAAGAATTGCGGACGTGTGAATGGGGCATAAGGGTCCCTTATCACCGCCAGTTAGTTAGCTACATGTTAGGTAGCTAGCGCCCAGCCCACCGCACCGCACCGCAGTCACCGACTTTGGCAGAGATTTTTTTTATCCACGATGATCGATGCGAATGAAAAAATCTGTGCCGTTCATTTTTTTTTTTTTCAGCCGAGAGGCTGAACGGAAAAAAAAATCTCATTACCCGTATGCTCAATATAAGGAGAATCGCCTAGTGCTGGCCATACGTGTAATGCTGGCCATACGTGTAATGATTGCGGAGACCCTCAAATGCCAGGGCAGTACAAAAACCTCACATGTGACCCCATTTTAGAAAGAAGACACCCCAAGGTATTCCGTGAGGGGTATGGTGAGTTCATGTAAAATTTTATTTTTTGTCATAAGTTAGTGGAATATGAGACTTTGTAAAAAAAAAATATATATATATCAATTTCCGCTAACTTGTGCCAAATTTTTTTTTTTCTGTGAACTCGCCATGCCCCTCACAGAAGTACCTTGGGGTGTCTTCTTTCCACAATGGGGTCACTTGTGGGGTTTTTATACTGTCCTGGCATTTTAGGGGTCCTAAAGCGTGAGAATCCAAATGCGTAAAAATGCCCTGTGAAATCCTAAAGGTACTCATTGGTTTTAGGGCCCCTTTGCGCATCTTGGCTGCAAAAAAGTGTCACACATGTGGTATCGCCATACTCAGGAGAAGTAGGGCAATGTGTTCTGGGGTGTATTTTTATATATACCCATACTTTATGTGAGAAATATCGCTGTAAACGACAACTTTTTAAATTTTTTTATTCAAAGTTGTCGTTTACAGCGATATTTCTCTCACCCAGCACGGGAATATGTAAAAATACACCCCAAAACACATTGCCCTACTTCTCCTGAGTACAGCGATACCACCTGAGTGACACTTTTTTGCATTCTGGGTGCGCAAAGGGGCCCTAAAACCAATGAGTACCTTTAGGATTTCACAGGGCATTTTACGCATTTGGATTCTCACGCTTTAGGGCCCCTAAAATGCCAGGGCAGTATAAATACCCCACAAGTGACCCCATTTTGGAAAGAAGACACCCCAAGGTAGTCTGTGAGGGGCATGGCGAGTTCACAGAATATTTTTTTTTTTGGCACAAGTTAGCGGAAATTGATATATTTTTTTTTTTTTTTTTTTTTACAAAGTCTCATATTCCACTAACTTGTGACAAAAAATAAAATTTTACATGAACTCACCATACCCCTCACGGAATACCTTGGGGTGTCTCCTTGGTCACATGTAGGGTATTTATACTGTCCTGGCATTTTAGGGGCCCCTAAAGCGTGAGAAGAAGTCTGGAATCCAAATGCGTAAAAATGCCCTGTGAAATCCTAAAGGTACTCATTGGAATTAGGGCCCCTTTGCGCACCCAGGCTGCAAAAAAGTGTCACTCATGTGGTATCGCCGTACTCAGGAGTGTCGGGCATTTTCATAGGTATATATATGATACCTGATCATATCATAATCCAAAATAGATGCTCATTGTCTTTAAGAGACAGGCAGAACCAAAGTTTTGCTACACGGCTGGAACAGGCCAAGATTTGAAGTCACACAGAGATCAGTATGTGAAAAAGTTTGCCGAATACTGAATACAAAGAACATTGTATTTTAAAAAGTTATTGCCACAGATGTGGGCTTATGTGTTGGGAGTACACTGGATTCTCCAGACATGTCCGTCTGAAGAGAACAAGGCCCATTCATACCATAATGGCCCATAGATCAATAGTGTCAGAGAGACTCCAAGTTGTCTATCTTTAGTTGATACAAAATGTCTACATTTATCCTTATCTCTGATTTACGACGACGAGGGTCAAATGTATATGATGCAAAAATACCCTAGTTAAGTCTTTATGGTATGGTGTTAATAGCTTGCACAACAGTGCCATCCCGAGACGGATATCGTTACACCATCCTCCATAGTTGCATTATGGGTAAACATGATCTCATAGGATCTTATTACATATGTTTACACCCCCTCAATTGATTGGAGAATACTAATCCAGGGGTGGCAATGTTAGATTACAAGGGGAGAAAAAGGAGAGAGGCAAGAAAAAGAACAAGCAAACAAGCATAGCATTCCAGGAGCCAACACCCAAGATGAAAGCCATGGTGATGGACCATCCAGCTTTCCTAGGAGCAGAAGTGAGATTCCTGCTAGGACTTGGTAAGAAACACAAAGAATGATGTTTCATTTTATTAAGACTATTTAGATAATGTGGGTAAAATCATAGCATCTATGTTGGCGAACATATTAATTTATTTATCATCTCTTTATATGAGATGTAGTCTTAGATATAGAATAATTGTGAGCCTTCATTCTACCTGCAGAAGAATCAAGTTTCATAATTTATCAGAGTATTAAATGATTGCATACATATATGCATAGATATAGATATATTGATAGTAGCATTCTTCGCCAAGCTAGATGATAAATTCCCACTGGAAGATTTGTTCCAAGTTCTTCCAATGTCAGTTGTCTTAATAGTCTTACCAGGTTATACAGATATGAAAGTAGTCCAGAATAGGACAGAAGTATACATGTAAAAGTAGTCTAGGATTTGACTACTATCTTCTAAGTTGTATACTTGAATGGATTTGCCCATTACTACATGTGAGGTGTATTTTAGTTTGGTTAGAGAGGGGTGGGGAATGTATTTATCATTCCATATAGATGTCTAGGATTAGACTCGCCTCTGAACAGGAGTAATGTATATAATGTAACTTCTTGTTTTGATATCCTAACCAAATAGCTTTGTTATAATGTGACAAGCTGCTCTTACCCACATGTGTTTTATTTACTTATTGTGAAGCTTCTAGTGCCTGATATCAATGCCATATATATTAATTGGCGGATATCATTTTTATTTACTTATGATAAGCTTGTAATGCTTCATATATCATTGCCATATATATTCCTTGGCATATATAATCGTGTTTATATACTTATTTGATTATAATCGTGTAACTAATAAAATCTGCATATTTTTATAATATCTGCGTATTATTTAATGTCAAAACTACATCTTTAGCATTAATGTCATCTCTCATGAAAAGAACTTATTATCTGAGGAAATAGTCGGCCTCAGATGTGAATTGTATCGATTGGGTTATCTACAATTCACCAGGTCATGATTTCTACAAGTTATGAAAAAATTATTTTTATGACCATAATTAATAATTCGTAATTGAATTATTATAAACCCGACAGGAGAAGTAGGGCAATGTGTTTTGGGGTGTATTTTTATATATACCCATACTTTGTGTGAGAAATATCTCTGTAAACGACAACTTTTTAAATTTTTTTATACAAAGTTGACAATTTACAGAGAAATTTCTCTCACCCAACATGGGTATATGTAAAAATACACCCCAAAACACATTGCCCTACTTCTCCTGAGTACGGCGATACCACATGAGTAACACTTTTTTGCAGCCTGGGTGCGCAAAGGGGCCCAAATTCCAACGAGTACCTTTTACATGGTTTTACATGGCTGCTCACAATTTAGCCCTGCCCAAAATGCCAGAACAGTAAACATACCCCACAAATGACCCCATTTCAGAAAGTAGACACCCCAAAGTATTCACTGTGGGGCATAGTGAGTCCGTCTGAGATTTTTTTTTTTTTGCCAGAAGTTAGCAGAAATGGAAACTTTATTTATTTTTATTCCTCAGAAAGTGTCATTTTCCGCTAACTTGTGAAAAAAAAATGAAATTATACATGAACTCACCATGCCCCTCCGCGAATACTTTGGGGTGTCTTCTTTCTAAAATGGTGTCATTTGGGGGGTATTTATACTATCCTGACATTCTAGCACCTGAAGAAACATGACAGGTGCTCAGAAAGTCAGAGCTGCTTCAAAATGCGGAAATTCACTTTTACCCAAACCAATATATATACACTTATTGGTTTTTTTTTATCAAAGACATGTAGAACAATAAATTTAGAGAAAAATTTATATAGAAATGTAGTTTTTAAAAAAAAAAAATTACAACAGAAAGTGAAAAATGTCATTTTTTTGCAAAAATGTCGTTAAATTTTTATTAATAGCAAAAAAAGTAAAAATGGCAGCAACAATGAAATAAAACCAAAAGAAAGCTCTATTAGTGAGAAGAAAAGGAGGTAAAATTCATTTGGGTGGTAAGTTGTATGGCCGAGCAATAAATGGTGAAAGTAGTGTAGTGCGGAATTGTAAAAAGTGGTCTGGTCATTAAGGGTGTTTAAGCTAGGGGGGCTGATGTGGTTAATGTCAGCCAGCCATCAGCCCCCCATGTCAGCCAGCCATCAGCCCCACATGTCAGCCAGCCATCAGCCCCTCATGTCAGCCATGAGCCCCCCATGTCAGCCATCAGCCCCCCATGTCAGCCATCAGTCCCCATGTCAGCCAGCCATAAGCCCCCATGTCAGCCATCAACCCCCCATGTCAGCCATCAGCCCCCCATGCCAGCCATCAGCCCCCCATTACAGCCATCAGCCCCCCATGTCAGCCATCAGCCCCCATGTCAGCCAGTCATCAGCCCCCCATGTCAGCCATCAGCCCCCATGTCAGACAGCCATCAGCCCCCCATGTCAGCCAGCCATCAGGCCCCCATGTCAGCCATCAGCCCCCCATGTCAGCCAGCCATCAGCCCCCCATGTCAGCCAGCCATCAGCCCCCCATGTCAGCCATCAGCCCCCATGTCAGCCATCAGCCCCCATGTCAGCCATCAGCCCCCATGTCAGCCATCAGCCCCCATGTCAGCCATCAGCCCCCATGTCAGCCATCAGCTTGCCATGTCAGTCATCAGCCCCCCATGTCAGCCATCAGCCCCCCATGTCAGCCAGCCATCAGCCCCCCATGTCAGCCAGCCATCAGCCCCCATGTCAGCTAGCCATCAGCCTCCCATGTCAGCCAGCCATCAGCGCAAATAAAATTAAAAAAAACACTTACCTCTCCTCCTCCTGGATGCCACGGCTGCTCACCATCGCGATCCTCTTCATCCTGCTGTCGGCTGTGTGTCGCGGGCACGGCGCACAGTGTGAGGTGACAGTGCGCCCTCACGCAGTGCGCAGCCCTGCACAGCCGCCAGCCGAGCCGAGGACCAGGAAGTGGTGGGTACAGATCCTTCACCGCTTCCGGGTCCTCCGGTACTAATGAAGCGCTTCCATAATGGAAGCGCTTCATTAGTACCGCGTTAAAGACGGCCCTGATTGCCGCGGCCCAGGACCGGGCCCTGAAAGATTGTTTGTCGGGCCGCCGCCCAGCGGTTGGGGACCGCTGCCTTACATCACTAAAAGTAAAATACAAAGCGATCAAAAAATTATATGTATACCAATATAATACCAATCAAACTATCTCATCCCGCTAAAAATGAGACCGTATGAAAGGTAATCTCCCAAAAAATAAAAAAGATATGACAAAATGGAGACACTAAAATATGATTTTGTTTTGTTTCAAAAATACTTTTATTGTGTAAAACCAAAATATATTAACAATCCTCTCCCAGTGTACCCTCATTAGTAATAGTGCCTTAATAATGTTCCTCGAAAGTACTCCTGTTGGCAGAAGTGCCCTCCATATTGTGTCAGATAAGACCCCCCCAATATTACCACCGGTAGTAGTAATGATGCCCCATAATTGGAATAAACTTCGTCATAGTAATAAGTCAAAGTAATAAGGCCCCTCTATAGTGCTCCCAGTAATTTTAATGCACCCAGTAACTTAAATGCCCCCCATAGTTTCCCCAGCAGCTTAAATGCTCCCATATAGTGCTTCAGTAGTTTAAATGGTCCCCTATAGTTTCACCAGTAGTTTAAATGGTACCCTATGGTTTCCCTAGTAGTTTAAATGGTCCTCTATAGTAGCCACAGTAGTTTAAATGGTCCCCTAAAATGCCACCAGTAGTTTAAATGGTCCCCTAAAGTGTTCCAGTAGTATAAATGCCCCCTATAGTGCCCCCAGTATTATAAATGGTCCCTTATAGTGCCCCCAGTAGTATAAACAGTCCCCCATAGTGTCCCCAGTAGTATACATGGTCCCCTATAGTGCCCCCAGTAGTATAAATGGCCCCTATAGTGCCCCCAGTAGTATAAATGGTCTAGGGGTGGACACAGAAAGCAGAGGGCTCCTGTGCAAAGAATGTGCCTGGACCCCCCTTACCCTTTCCTCAATGCATTGTGGCAAGGGGCAGGAGTGCACCTAGCCTTTCGGTTGCCAGAAACAAAAATCCCTTTTCTCCAGCCCTCCTGTTAAAGACATACTTGGAAACCATTACATACAGCGCTACAAAATTTATGGAGAATACAGCGCACATACCGAAAATCGGCAATGTAATATATTCGCGATAAAAATTTCCGATTAGAATATTCGCGATCAACACTAAGGGGTAGGCAACTTTCCTATTGGTTGCTAGGGATCTTGTAAAATGCCGATATTCATGATAAATTTGCGGTAAATTCGCGATAAAGTCGCAATTAGAATATTCGTGATCAACACTATTCATGAATACGAATATATGGCACTATATTCTAAAAATTCACGATATTAAAATTTGCGATTCGAATTTTCACACTCAACACTACTTCCTAAAGTCCCACCAATAGAAATAATAATTTGCCAGAGTGCACTCAGTGTTAACAGTGCCCCAAATAGTAATAAAGTCCCTATTGTACTCCAAATGTAATAATGACCCCATAGAGCCCATACTAGTAATCATGTTCCCCGTAGTCCCCCAGTAGTAATAATTCTCCTTACAATGATTGCCAGTAGAAAAATGGCCCCTTATAATGTGCACCAGTACAAAATTATGCCCTATAATGTATACCAATACAAAAAATACCCCACTTCCTTTCAGATCAGACCCCCATATCAGACCTCTAATCAAACCTCCATATCAGATCCTCAGAATTTCGAATTTTTATTGCGAATATCCGCACATCGAAAATTCGTGAATATTTTGAATATAGTGATATATATTTGTAAAAATGAATATTCTTTTCTTTTTTTTTGTCCATCTGAACCCATTATCTAGTATACCTACCTGCTTCTTGCTTGTAGGCCAATGTGAGAAGGCTGCAATCTTGTAGTCTGTAGTAAATTAGAATATTCGCGGAATGCGAATATTCTAAAACACGAATATACAGCACTATAGAATATAGTGCTATATTTTCGTTTATTAGAATATTCGTCATTTTTTCCACATCAATGTGAACAGTTATTGGCCCAAAAGCAACTTACGTAGGGGGGAATCATGACTTCAGATGGGAAAAAATGACGAATATTCTAAAAACAGAATATATAGCACTATATTCCATAGTGCTATATATTCGGGTTTTAAAATATTCGCATTACGTGAATATTTTATTGCCGATTTTCCGCAATCAATAGAATAATCCCGAATTGAATATTGGCGAATATACAACAAATATTCTAATGAATATTCGCGAAATATCGCAAATTCGAATAATCCCCATATCAGATGCTCAGACCCCCATATCAGATGCTATTCCCCCCAACATTTCCCCCACATAGTAATTTCCCCCCACAGTGCACCCAGATAGTTATTTTTCCCTCACACTGCCCCCACATAATCATTTGCCTCCACATAGTAATTTCCCCCCACACTGCCTCCACATAGTAATTTCTCCCACACTGCCCTCACACTGTCCCTTCAGTAATGTCCCTCAAAGTTGGCACACAAAAAAAAACACTAAAATCTCATACTCACCTGTGTCCCGGTGCTCACTCGCTGCTGGTACAGGCCGGGATGGTGAGGCATACATCACTGCGCTTTGTCCCAGCACAGGCAGGGAACTATGGACCCCTGTGCCCCGCCGCAGTATTCAACCGCAGCGCGGCGACAGTGGTCCAGTCGCAGATAGCGACAAGACTAAAAAGCTATCTGCAAATTTGAGTGTAGGGCCTCCTCCCACGGTGGGCCCCTGTGCAGCTGAACTGGCTGCACAGGCGGTAAGTCTGCCCCTGGAATGGACCCCTATAGTGCTTCCAGTAGTAAAAATGTCCCCCTATAGTGCGTTCAGCAGTATAAATGGCCCCCTATAGTGCCACCAGTACTTTATATATATGATGTCTGTAGTGCCCCCAGTAGTGTAAACAGTCCCCTATTTGGCCTGCATGGTTTGTACTTTTATTCTGAAAAGAAAAAAATAAATAAATACTTTCCTACTCCCTGCTGTGACTCCATGATGTAGGGTGCATATCTCTTCCAGGCCATCCTGCAGCCTGAGTTACAAAGCTGTGTCCCGACGCAGTGACTGTCTAAGATAAGTACCTTCTTTGCTTGAAATCGCCCTATGTATTCTTGGCATATTTCTACATTGCTAAATACACTGGGCGGTTGTGAACTGATATTAACACCAAGACAGGTATTGTCAGTGGTGTTTGTGTTTTATTGCCCCGCTTGTTTTGACCCCCTTTTCTGGAGTGATTGGTCTTTTTCTGCTGTTAACACCAGTGTGTCAAGGCCCCTGATGAACTGGCATAACCCGAGAAACGCGTCGGGCTGTTTCATGGTGTATATGATGTGTAGACTCCAGCATCCATTTATATAACTGAATATTGTTGTTCACATGACTCGTGGCGTCTGAGCTTTTGGATATGCAGGACGCACTGTTGATTCTATATCAAGCGTTGTGTTAAAGTGATTGTGCCCCTGGGACCTGGGTGCACAACACCTAATATAGGTGGTTTTGCTTTATAGGGTTTCCTACCCCCCTCTTCCCTTCCCCTTGCACTGTTCTGGGAAGGTTATAGGTGAAGGAGCTGTGCTGTGGTTAGGATAGGAGTACTTTAACCTAGGGTGCATACTAGGGGCAAAGACCCAGCATCCCCCTCCCCCTTTTCCTATTCACTCCCTAGATTATAGCAAATGCACCTAAACGGGGGTAATTCTTACCCTGTTTATTTGTATTGCATTTGCATTATTTCACCTATGGGCGTTTTTTATGTAATTAATAAAAGTTATGTTTTAAAGGTAACCCAATCTTCTTCTATAGTTTCTGCAACACTAAGTGGTAGGCAACTTTCCTATTGGTTGCTAGGGATGTTGCTAAGGGGCGATTAGAATATTCGCCATCAACACCATTCGCGATTACGAATATAAAGCACTATATTCTAAATATTCTCAAATTCTCGAAGTGGCGATATTCGTGATTAAAATACGCAATTCGAATATTCGCACTCATCACTAGTGGGGAGCCACACATACCACTCAGGGTGAAAAAGATTCTATCTGTCTTGACCCCACTGGACGCTTGTGGAATGCATGTGATACAGATGTAACAAGAGTCAACATCAGTGGGTTACCGCGTTATCCCGACAGTGTAATTCAAGTGTAACACTTTAACCTTTGGAAGCTTTGCACCTTATTAAACTAAGCCAGCACAATAAAGTTCATTTTTACTTCAACACCTGCTAGATCTATATGCCTAATACTGAAGTGTTATTTGGCAGAGAGGCTTTTGGGTCCTCTTCAGACACCAGGGCTTTGGTGCTAGCTCTGTATCACTTTAGCTAGACCCTTGTTTAGCAGGTAGAGTTGACACCCAACTGGAAAACCACTAGACTAGCTGATATTTACAACCGATGGCTAGTGCCGGTAAAACGTTTTTTTTGTACTGGTAGTGTAATTTGTCAGTATTTTCCAGCAGCACCAACTTTAACTGCATCTGGTGTCCTCAGGGTGCTGATACCGTTGAATATAATGGTGGAACACAGAGCTCCACCTATAACTGGCAGGCATGATGCAGTGCTGCACCCGCTACGCTTAACCACTGGACAGACTAGACCAGAGGGTGGACTGGGAACTTTAAGTAGCCCTGGAAAAAAAAAGTGCGCCCATGTTGTAGGCAAATCCAAACTGGCAGAAGCAGAGCTAACAGAAGTAGCCAGTAGCAAACAATGCCTTAGTTCAGCACAAAATACTGCCCCAGCAGAACTAAATACCGCAGTGCAGCACAATATACTGCTCTAGCTGCACCAAATACCACAGTGCAGCACAATATACTGCCCTAGCAGAACCAAATACCACAGTGCAATACAATATACTGCCCCAGCAGAACTAAATGCCACAGTGCAGCACAATATATTGCGCCAGCAGCACCAAATACCACAGTGCAGCACAATATACTGCCCCAGCAGAGCTAAATACCACAGTGCAGCACAATATACTGCTCCAGCAGAACTAAATACCACAGTGCAGCACAATACACTGCTCCAGCAGCACCAAATACCACAGTGCAGCACAATATACTGCCCCAGCAGAGCTAAATACCACAGTGCAGCACAATATACTGCTCCAGCAGAACTAAATACCACAGTGTAGCACAATATACTGCCCCAGCAGAGCCAAATATCACAGTGCAGCACAATATACTGCCCCAGCAGAACTAAATACCACAGTGCAGCACAATATACTGCCCCAGCAGAACTAAATACCACAGTGCAGTTCAATATACTGCCCCAGCAGAACTAAATACCACAGTGCAGCACAATATACTGCCCCAGCAAAACCAAATGCCACAGTGCAGCACAATATACTGCCTCAGCAGAACCAAATACCACTGTGCAGCACAATATACTCCCTCAGCAGAGCCAAATACTACAGTGTAACACAAAATAATACTTCTTCTGCTGCAGTATTCAACTGTGTGGCCATCCTGGGGTCAGGCCAGGTGTATATGCACCTGGTGCTTCTAGCAATAATTAATGCTGAAATCATCAGATTGTTATATACACAGCGGGCGGCCATCATGAGTGCTCAGACTGCCCTATGGACATGGGCTCACCAGGAAATTTCCCTGTAGAGTCGTCCCTGGGAGCAGATATGTATTTTGAGATCTGCTCTGGTTTGTTCGTTGGCTAGGCTATGCAGGCATGGTGACATCACTGCAACAAGCCCCCTGCTTCACTATTGTATTCAATATAATGTGAATGTTGACTAGGTGAACTAGGGGGCATTCATACCTCCCAACCTTTCTGGATCTAGCGGGACATTCCCAGATTTTGTTGGCTGTCCCACGGTCCTTGAATGGCTGAAGTATGTCTTGCTCTCAGCTGTCTATGCATCCATAGGACACAGAAACAGTTGCCTGAAATGGTGAAGCAGAAAGTCGTCCACTCCCTGCATTCAGTGCAGTTGCTGGCGGTCCCCAGCATATACTATGCAGTCATTCCACTGCTGGGCTGCGTAGGAAGAGGATGCAGGCTCGGGAATCATCCTGTGCTCCTCCTACACAGCCCAGCAGCGCGATATGTGACAGTATTCTGCCTGCTGCTGGGAGCACAGGGTGAACTGTGAGGATCATTGGAGGAACTAGGTGAATATTTACAGTTTTTCTTTTCTTATGTAAGGGGCACATAAGGGGGCATTATGCCATACTGGGAACACATCAACGAAAAATAAATTGTAAAAATGTATAATAAAACACTGTATAAAATGCATTTTATTTTTAAAATGCTTTAAAACATAACCTTGGCTGGTATTTTTTGCTCGAAAAGGTGGTGGCAACCACCCTGCAATAATCTCTTAACTAACTATATAAGATTACTCTAATAGCTTGTGAGAAACCATTTAATGTATATATAGATTTGTAATATATATGCAATCCTATATACTAAAATCAGTGAATTGTGTGATTGTTTTGCATGATATTAGTCAGCATTTCCTGCTTACAAGCAAGAAGTGCTGTATATGTATTACAGTAGATATCAATGCAATTGGCCAATATTCTGTAATGTAATAAGTGTCCTTCTTATGCAAGACTGGGAGAATTAAAAAGATAAGGTTTAAGCAGGGTTGTATGTGAAATTGTACCTGGCACATTCTTTTTAACAGGTATATGTCATATATAGCAAAGGTTTTTTTTTTTTCCAGAGCTAAAATACCGATAGTCTATCCTTAGGAAAAGCCAGATTGGTTGGGTCTATGTACTTCTAGTACTTGCAGTGCCTATAGAGCCCCCACCAATCTGATATTGAAGGCCTGTCTTAAAGGATAACTGTCACATTTAGACCCAAATTTCAGTTTTCATATATGTAGTTACTAATATGATAATATTCCTGAATCAATAACTATTAGACTTACTTACCCCTTATTTAATAAGATTCAGCCCTTAGCAACCAGTCTGCATAAAACTGCAATTTCACTATTCTGTTAAGATGGCCGCCCTCAGCCCTGAGGCTAATCCATAGGACACCTGCAGTGAAGTTAGTGAAGACCAGCACTGTATAGGGAGGTCTTGCAGTGAAGTTCCCAGGTCTGGCTGAAACCTATAGTCCTTCTACAAGCTCTCCTCTTATCAGATAAGGCTGTCTTTTATACACTGGGCTCTACATTGTCCTTCACTGCTAGGACTGTTATCTCCTGTCAGGAAGAACCTGGCTTTTTATACATTCCCTTACAATGTTGACTCACTATCAGTTCCCAGTGCACGCAGCGTGCTCCGTCCTCTATCTGGTAGACGGAAGGAGCATAGCAACCTGATTTTATCTCAGGTAACAATAGCCAATACTGGGGACTTTTAGGTGGCCTTTAGGGGTTATTTATTTAAGAATCAGAAATTAAAACAGGGCCAACAAGGTAATATTAATCACCAGAATCCAATAGTAAAAAAAAAAATAATTTGACAGTTATACTTTAAGCCATCAATATTGTAATTCTAGAAAGCCCCTTTAAAATCACTTACATGTTCTTCTGAGTACAAAGTTTCCTTTTTAAAGCGGTTTACCGGGCTAAAAATATTGATGACATATAAATCTCCCCAATTGTCTGTATGGGAACATATGTTGTTCTAAAACCGCTATGTACTGTTAACCATTGATAATGACTTTCCAGATTAGTAAGCTGGCCAAGCCATAGGCACGAATGCAACCATCAGAGATGCAAGTTTTTGAACTGAGTGCTGAGAACAAGCTGGATGGTCCCTCTCTTCTTGAGTTTGCAGAACACAGCGTCCGTGTTTTCAAAAAAGCATTTCATATTTTGATTCCTCTGACCACCAAACAATTTTTCATTTGGACATTTTAAATGAGCTTTGGCCAGGACAAGACAGCTACGTTTCTGGATGGTGTTGACATATGGCTTCTTCTTGCATTATACAGCTTTAACTTGCATTTGTGGATTGCACAGCGAACTGGGTTCACAGACAATGATTTCTGGAAGTGTTCCTGAGCCCATGCAGTGATTTTCAGTACAGAATAATGCCTGTTTTTAATGCAGTGCCACCTGAGGGCCATAGATCACCAGCATCCAATATTGACCATCGGCCTTGTCCCTTGCACACATGTATTTCTTTAGATTCTCTGAATCTTTTAAGGATATTATGTACTATAGATGGTGGGATATTCAGATTCGTTACAATTTTTGCAAATTGCTCCTCCAGCTGTTGTTTATTAGTACCACTTATTTTTCACTTTCAACATATGATATTTGTTCTATGATCCATGTGAATAAAATATGTTCTATGAGATTTGCAAATTATTGCATTCTGCTTTTATTTACATTTTTCAGTGTCCCAACTTTTTAGGAATTGAAGTGTATATTGGTTTTATGTCAAATGCAACTATTAAGTTTTTATTATCTTACATCCAGTTTCTTTTTTTTCTTTTTTCTGAAAGGTCTAATAAAAAAGTGTTGTGTAAAAAAATAAAAAGACAATGGTATTGAAAAACAATGGTGGACTCCAAGCAAAGGGAATCCTGTATTTGGGGATTGGAACTCCCGCTGTTCTATAATAAAGGCGAGTTACACAAATTTCAGACTCTTTCCTATAACCTATGCTTGCAATTTTCCATTTTAATTCTTTAATTAGCCCACAATGTGGAATGATGATACTTACTAGCACACCATGAGACAGTTATAGATGGCTATCGTGTGTATGAACTACCTTTCCAACAGTCGGCTGCTCACTTGCAGTGATCACCTCCATAGTATGAGAATGAGTGGTTGCTATTGTGTTCGCTCGTCCTCATACAGCTGCATTGTTTCTGGGCAGCAGATCCCTTTAGACAGCATGTTCTGCTGCCCAGAAACAATAATTTAGGTGCCTACATGAACAACAGAATCACCCAATGAACGAACATTTATTTACTCTCCTCGTCTGTGGAGTGGACTGGACTCTTCAAGTTCTAGCCTGCTTCTTCTTGCCAGGGGCAGGCAGCAGGGCTGTATCCTTCATTCCTGGTGGTGCTCACAATTGGGCGGATGCCTAGACACTGAACTGTGCTACCTGGACCAGAATAAAGGACGGATCCTTCTTTCTCCTTGGCAGTGCCGCTGTGATGTTGGTTACAAACTGTGAATGTGCAGATTTGTGGCGCAACAGTCACCCCTCGCTGCTTCTCCACCAGTGAGCTTATAACACTTTGCAACACAGTAAAGAGAAGGAGAATTGCTTTCCTGTCTCCTGCTTCTGCCTTGATGATGAGTGCTCAGGGACTGCCCTTGGGTTCCAAGTCTATTCCTAGAAATGCCTCCCTGCTGACCTTATGCATCAAACCCCCCGCCCCAATGGTGGGGAACTTGGTCACCCAGCCAGGTGTAGACATTTCTTTAACAGCAGATCTCTGCCCCCTTCTCCGTGTCAGCACCTTAGGAACTGGATCTCAAGTGGCTAGTTGCAAATGTGGCCCTGCTCAGGCAACTGTGACTCTTCTCTGGCATTCATGGCAGGCATTTAACAGTTAGGACCATTTAGGCAATTATCAGGAACAAATCATTTATTCCCAATAATTGCCTTATTGTCAGCAGAGTTGAGAACTGCATTTGCAGGCAGCAATCACCTCCTCTGTATGGGGGCGATTGCTATTGCGACCGCTCATTCCTATACAGAGTCATAGCTTCTGGGCAGCAGATCCCTGTTTGCACAGAACAATCTGCTTTCCAAAAACAATAATTTTGGTGTCTTCATCAATGATATCTTCACTGATGTATTAGTGTTTTCTCGTTTCTCCGGTACTTGGTGGCCATCCTAGGAATGCTGCTTCCCGATAATTACTCCAATAGTTGGCCTGTGGAAAGTTCTACATATTCTTCTGACATTAGCTGATAAGTGACAAGCTGTTGTAATGAGCATAGCTGTCACTACTTTATGCCGCTGTCAGTGAATATAGCATTAAACACAAAGTTTTTTAAAGGTTTCCCTTAAAAGCATGTGAAAGTAGCGTGAACGATAAAGTGGCATCATAGTGGCAGGATTTCTGATACTTTGGAAGTGTTGATATGCATATTATTTCCTCAACCCTTTCTATTCTTAGCTGCATATCATTTGGGCACTTGCTGTGTAAAATCAGCATGACTTGTTCTAATCCTATGCTCACACCCTCTCTGCCTCTCACTCCCCCTCCCAATGTAGCTACAGTCTAATCTGGAGAAAGGGAAGGAATGTACTGATCTGTCTAACACTTTCACTTCCTATGCTTGGAGAAAATCCACCTGCAGAGTTTTACTGGCTTGTCCAAACATCCTGCATGATTTTCCTTTCCTTACAGATAAGGTTTTACATTTTAAGCACCACTGGAAATTTCAAGTTGAGTTTGAGAGCAGCAGAAGAAAAAAATTATAGTTGGTTCTCAAGAAGCCCATGCAGCTTGGAAAAGGAGAAAGATCTCATTCTTTGAATGCAATGAACTAAAAAGATAGAGTATTGTAATGGTAAGTCTGGGGGAGCTGGAGAAGAAGCATCATCAATCAAAAACAAACATTACTTTACATGTCACTCGTTCTGCATGCGTGATCTCAAAAGTTCCTTGCTTTTGCTTGTATGAAGCTAATAGGTTATTTTTGTAGATGTGCCAGTGAAATAAAGACATTAGTAAATGAAGAGGCTTCAACAGACAAGCATCATTTTTTATCGACTCTGGAGGGCACAGGAGGCACCCTATGGGATTGTACTCAATCTGGATCTTTAGGGTTTGCATTTATTCTACGTTTTGTTGACTTCAATCTATCCACACTATCCAGGTGGGTGGAATAGATGAGGACTAAGACTAGTAACTCAACATGGATGAGATGCCAACCTCTGGACAGCCACCTGTCACCACCCTGTACCTACAATCAACTCTTAAAGGTGGAGCTCCATGGGGTTTCTCACTCAAAGGAGGACAAGAACATGGGCAACCATTAACCATCTCCAAGGTAATAAGAATACCTTAGTTTACTGGTGTTCATGAATAATACACGTTGACCATGTCAATTTACTACATATTGAGGATTATCATATATATATATATATATATCTGAAAGAACTGAATTATGATTTTTAGCTCATCCAGAGGAAAAGCTCCAGAGAGGTTTGTAGTCAGGGAATATACTAAACGTATAAAATGGAAAATAGTACAAAACAAGCTGACAAAGGAGTAAAAGCAAAAGAAGCAGAATGTATTGCAAACTAAACAAGGCATATAAGGACATGATTACAGCAGCCGTCCAGAGCAGATCACTCGTAATATTGTTAAGCATCCCTTGTAGTGCTCTAGCAACTAATAACACTAACATGATTATTCCAGTAGTCATGGCAAAGGATGACTTGAATGGTGATGAGCTGCAATATCAGAAACAGCCTATAGATAAGAGTAGCACCCTTCCTACCCTAGGACCTTCTCTGTAAGATATATTGTGCAGCCCTTAGTGTAGAGGACTACTGGTTAGAACCTGTCAAATGTTTGGATGCTTATTAATTAAAGCTCCAGTATATACAACTGTATTAAGTGTGCTGTTTAATGAATTTAATTATTGTTGAATTTTTTTAAATAATACTATAAAAAAAGCTAAATCCACTAAAAAGTAATTGATCATTTATAGGAGTTACACAGCCACGAAATACATTCTACATGTTTCAAACCAGCCCCTGGATCTGAATACTTTTGTAATTGCATGTAATTTAAAATTTAGAATAGCCAGTGAGCTAGTCAATAAAATGTATCTGTATAGCGCCACCTGCTGTTTGTTCTTTTCCTTATTTCTTGTCCACGTCACTCAGGTGGCCGCATTTGCTCAGTTTAAATCTTCAGCTGTCACCATCTATATCTACTATTAGAAGCTGTGGCAGGTACAGAGAGAGAGCTCCAGCAGAAAGGATACGCCCCCTGTGCTGCCATGCTAAAGATAATCTAGCAGAGTAATTAAAGCTAAGAATAGGGAGATCTGTGGTTCCATGTGAGGTACAGGGCTGGTTCTAACTTTCTTAGAAAGAGACTGTGTACTATGAACTACTGTGTATATGATGTCTAATTTTCATTTTTACATCGATCATGGCACAACCCCTTTAATATTCACATTTATCCTATTCTGTCTCATATTGCAATCACAGCTGAGAAATTTATAAAGAATGAATCAATATGTATAGTCTATATACTGATAATCCTGTGTCTAGCAGTGAGACTATAGGCTACAGAAAGTGCACTTTCCTCTGTTCTCAACAGGAGACAAATTTTGTCAAGCCACACCCATTCAGAAAGCTCCACCCATCTGCTGTCAGCAGGCTGAATATGGAACAGACTAGCAGGAAGTAAACCCCTGTGTTCTCTACAGTTTCTACAAAACTGAATTCTTCTGAAACATGCAGAAAATACAGTAAACTGACAAAAAAGAAATGTATTATTTGCATTTTTTTTGTGTCCGTTTAAAGTTTCTCTTTGGTTTGTGTTACTGCGCTAAATTTATGTTTCGGTTTATTAAATTTTGCACAAGTGTAATACGGTTTCGCTACTGTCAGTAAAAGTATGCCAGGGAGTTCCCTGATGTGGAAATGCGTCTTTTTTGCGACTTTTGCAAAAATCACACATGTAGTAAATGCACCATTAAATAGATCTAATCACTAAACTTTGAAAAGTGGTGAAGTGTGGCGTAGGGGAATAAATGTTGCAGAATTTTGCACAAAGATGCGGCAGAACATGCAACAATTTCCCTCCAGACACATGAAGAATGATAAAGAATCTATCTAAAGAAGGTGCAAAAAGTGCTATAAAATAATTTATGCTGTGGTCACATAGAATAGATTGCTGTAGATCTTCCTTGTGGATTCGGAACTAAAAATCCATACAAGGGCTCATTTACACGACCGTGATTTGGTTCCGCATCCGAGGCGCATTTTTTTGCAGCTCGGGTGCGGACCTATTCACTTAAATTGGGCTGCAAAAGATGGGGGCAGCACTCCGTGGCCCCGCAAAAATTATAACTCATGTCCTATTTTTGTCCATTTTGCGGACAAGAATAGGCATTCCTATGAAGGGCTGTTGGTTCCATTCCACAAATTGCGGAAGGCACAAAGGCGGCATCCGTGTTTTGCGGATCCGCAATTTGCGGACCGCAAAACATGGCATGTTCGTGTGAACAAGTCCTAAGACTTGCGTTTTTATGGCTCTAAACCTGCCAATAGCTTGCAATAAATCAATTTTCTGGACAGTTATTTAAGCATTGGAGCAAGTGGGTATTTGGCTTAAAGGGGCCCTCTGCCATATAAAAGGACATGGGTATTATAAATGGCACATGGTAGCTAGGGGGACCTTTTACAGATTTACACGACTGTGTACAAATACTTATTCTACAAACAAATCTCCCAGTACTAAACAGTACATATAGCAGTTTTCCATTCTATGACAAAGTCAAAAAGTCATAACCACCCCCATAGGAGTTAAAAAAATCAAAAGCAATCAAACTAAAGCTTAGCCCTAGAGAGTGCATAGAACTGCATGGTAACTTCTTTACCAAAGGATTAATATGAGGCTATGATCTTTTGACGTGACTTGCACAACAAATACTTACTGGAATCTTATACAAGTATTACTAAAAAATGAAGTAGAAAGTATTAAAGGATATTTAACCACTTGCTTAACATTGTATTAATATACTGTATACCTTGTGGCTGTGAGCTCTTATCTGTAACCTCACCTATAGAGGCACCAGGTTACATTATGATCTGTCCGTGCCCGGTAGCGCTGTAGATCTCTGTGACTGCTCTGCCATTAGACAGCTGCGGTCAAAGAAAGTATCCCGGAGACCAGAGAAAGTGGTCTCCCTGCATTGTATCACTGTAACAGCGATCCATTGCAAAGCCAAATCCAGCAGTATCGCTCTTATCTAAGATCTTCTTGATATGAGAGCGCTCCTGCTGGCTGTACAGTTAAGTGTCAGCCTGCAGTCTGTAAAGTGATACATTCCTGCTGTGCTGTAAAAGAAGAACATAGTAAAATCATCAGAGACTCCAATCTAATGATTGCTATGGAAACTATAAAAAAAAGTATAACAACATTTTTTTTAAATTTCCCTAAAATGAGAAAAAATAAAGTAAAAATAAAATAAAAATACACATCATGGCTATTGGCGCATGTGAAAACGAAAAATATAAAAGTATTTACTTTATACGGAAAAAGGTGAAAATTGCCAACTCACTGTGTTTTGGTCACTTCTCCTCCCACTAAAATTATCAAAAAGTCATACACACCCCAGAATGATATCAATGAAAAGTTTAGATCGCACCGCAAAGAATAAGCCCCCATATAGCTTCACACACAGAACTACAAAACTGTACATATGTGGTATCACTGGATTTGTACTGACCTGGAGAATGCAGAGCACAAGTTAGTTTTACCGCATAAGGAATGCTGTAAAAAAAAAAAATGTAAAACTGTGGCAGAATTGTCTTTTGGAACTTTTTTTCCCACTTCCCACTACATCGTATGCAATATTAAATAGCGGCATTACAAAGTACAACTTGTCCCACAAAAACCAAGCCCTTATAAGGCTATGTGAATGGAAAAATAAAAAAAGGTATGGCTCTGGGAAGGCAGGGAGCACAAAATGAAAACGCAAAAATGAAAAAAACTCTGGGGTAGAAAGGGTTAAGTATTTCTATTAAATAAGTGAAATAGTATTTGATTTTTAAATCCCAAGAGTGGTCCCTTTGCTCCTGGAATATAGTCCCCAATTCACACATAAAAAAAACGTGTTAAATATTTACTTTACCTATGAGGATGGGAAAGTAGAGTATATTCTAAATATGGCCATTAGATAGCAGTTGGTTGATGGATGAAAATTAGTTAAACAAACTGCTGGTGAATATTAGTTTTACAGACGTGGCAATATACATTTTAGTTCTTATAGGCCGTTTTGGTTGAAAATGTCTGTTTTTATCAAGGCTTTTATCAGCCGTTTTGGTTGAAAATGTCTGTTTTCAACTTTACACCAAACTACTGTAGTACAAGTGATCACACATCCACAGTGCATTAACTAAAGCATAAAATTATGGCACTCTTTTACATCCCCTGGAGATATTGGCCTAGGATACTATGGGGGAGATTTATCAAACTGGTGTAAAGTAGAACTGGCTTAGTTGCTCATAGCAACCAATCAGATTCCACCTTTTATTTTCCAAAGGAGCTGTGAAAAATAGAAGGTGGAATCTGATTGGTTGCTATCGGCAACTATGTCAGTTTTACTTTACACTAGTTTGATAAATCTCTCCCCGCGGTTTTAGTTCTTAGGGACAAATGTGCTGCACATCCCTTTTCTTAGAAGAAATATACAGATACCTTAAAGGGCAGTTCAACAATATACACATTAACATAAGTAACTATTATTTACATGGGCACTCCTACAGAGAGAAAAATCTAATAGTGCAATATATAACATTCACAATAGGAACATGTAAGCATCAAGTGGACATTTGAAAACATGCAATTCCCAAACCTTACACCTTTTCAATACAATTATAAACTATTCTTTCTAAATTTATGGGACTTTTTTACGCATTAGGTGTCTCTGAGTAAAAATATTATGAACACAGCAGCCCCTCTGTCCAGAAGTCTACTTACTTGTTCATTAAAACATATCACTTTATTCTGACAATTTCACTTCTAACATTATTTACTGACACATTCTTCAGAATTTAGCCCCTTAAGGCCCCATTTAGACGTCCGTAGTGTATTGCAGATCCGCAAATTTCGGATCTGCAACACACCATGCCGGCACTTCCCATAGAGATGCCTATACTTGTCTGCAGGCTGCGGAGAAGAATAGGACATGCTCTATCTTTTGCGGAGCCGCGGCCGGATGTTTCGGGGCCAAAACGAAGGCTCCGCACATAGTGTGCTCTCTGCATCACGTCTGGCTCCATTCACAATGAATGGGTCCGCATCTATTCTGCAGAATTGCGAAATAGATGCGGACTAAAATGCGGACGTGTGAATGGGGCCTAAGAGTCCCTAAAACTTTTTTTTTAAGGTTTTCCAGTTTCTACAGTCGTGGCCAAAAGTTTAGAGAATTACATAAATATTGGAAATTGGAAAAGTTTCTGCTTAAGTTTTTATAATAGCAATTTGCATATACTCCAGAATGTTATGAAGACTGATCAGATGACTTGCATAGTCCTTCTTTGCCATGAAATTTAACTTAATCCCCCAAAAAACCTTTCCACTGCATTTCATTGCTGTCATTAAAGGACCTGCTGAGATCATTTCAGTAATCGTCTTGTTAACTCAGGTGAGAATGTTGACGAGCACAAGGCTGGAGATCATTATGTCAGGCTGATTGGGTTAAAATGCAGACTTGACATGTTAAAAGGAGGGTCATGCTTGAAATCATTGTTCTTCAATTGTTAACCATGGTGACCTGCAAAGAAACGCATGCAGCCATCATTGCGTTGCATAAAAATGGCTTCACAGGCAAGGATATTGTGGCTACTAAGATTGCACCTCAATCAACAATTTATAGGATCATCAAGAACTTCAAGGAAACAGGTTCAATTCTTCTTAAGAAGGCTTCAGGGCGTCCTCCTAAAGAGGATTCAGCTGCGGGATCGGAGTGCCACCAGTGCAGAGCTTGCTCAGGAATGGCAGCAGGCAGGTGTGAGCGCATCTGCATGCAAAGTGAGGTGAAGACTTTTGGAAGATGGCCTGGTGTCAAGAAGGGCAGCAAAGAAGCCACTTCTCTCAAAAAAAAAACATCAGGGACAGATTGATCTTCTGCAGAAAGTAGGCTGAATGGACTGCTGAGGACTGGGGCAAAGTCATATTCTCCGATGAAGCCCCTTTCCCATTGTTTGGGGCATCTGGAGAGAAGAAAAGGTGAGTGCTACCATCAGTCCTGTGTCATGCCAACAGTAAAGCATCCTGAGACCATTCATGTGGTGGGTTGCTTCTCATCCAAGTGAGTGGGCTCACTCACAATTTTGCCCAAAAACACAGCCATGAATAAAGAATGGTACCAAAACACCCTCCAACAGCAACTTCTTCCAACAATCCAACAACAGTTTGGTGAAGAACAATGCATTTTCCAGCACGATGGAGCACTGTGCCATAAGGCAAAAGTGATAACTAAGTGGCTCGGGGACCAAAATGTTGACATTTTGGGTCCATGGCCTGGAAACTCCCCAGATCTTAATCCCATTGAGAACTTGTGGTCAATCCTCAAGAGGCGGGTGGACAAACAAAAACCCAGTAATTCTGACAAACTCCAAGAAGTGATTATGAAAGAATGGGTTGCTATCAGTCAGGAATTGGCCCAGAAGTTGATTGAGAGCATGCCCAGTCGAATTGGAGAGGTTCTGAAAAAGAGTGGCCAACACTGCAAATACTGACTCTTTGCATAAATGTCATGTAATTGTCGATAAAAGCCTTTGAAACGTATAAAGTGCATGTAATTATATTTCACTACATCACAGAAACAACTGAAACAAAGATCTAAAAGCAGTTTAGCAGCAAACTATGTGAAAACTAATATTTGTGTCATTCTCAAAACTTTTGGCCACACTAGCGTTACTATTTTCCAGTATTGAAATCCGTCATAGGGTCTCAATACCAGAAAAAAACGTGTCCGTTTTGTCCCCATACCGGAAAAAACGCGTCTGTTTTGTCCCCATTCATTGTCAATGGAAACAAAACGTACAGTAACTGAACAGAACGGAGTGCTCCAAAATGCATTCCATTCTGTTCTCATACCGGAGAACAAACCGAAGCATGCTGTAATTTTCTTTCCATCCTGGGATGTGGAGCAAGACACTAACACTGACACAATCTGACACAATAGAAAACTGATCGGTCCACCATTGACTTTCAATGGAGTTCACGACGGATCCGTCTTGGGTATGTTAAAGATAATAGAACCGGATCCGTTCTTAACGGATGCAGATGGTTGTATTATCAGTAACGGAAGCATTTTTGATGAACCCTTCTGGATACAGCAAAAACGCTAGTGTGAAAGAAGCCTAACACCAGGGACCCCCGCCGATCAGCTCCTAGAAATAACACAGTAGAGGAACCCAGAATCAGAAGCTCTTAATGGGGGCTGAGCTGCAGTAATCTGGCATGGTTGTTAAAAAGTGGACAGAGGTATCTGCCACTTTCTGCCACTGTGCTGTGCCCGATGCAGGCAGCTGCCAAGAACAGCTGATTAGTCGGGGTGCCGCATCTCTGACCCCCCACCGATCTAATATTGATGACCCGTCCTGAGCATGTGTTAACTAACTTTGCGTGTTGTTTGCATCGTCCATGTGGAGTTGCAGCTGCCTCCATTTTGGTCATCTACCCTGGGAATTCATCTTTTCCAAGCCTGTTTTTAACTTACAGGTCCTTCTCAAAAAATTAGCATATTGTGATAAAGTTCATTATTTTCTGTAATGTACTGATAAACATTAGACTTTCATATATTTTAGATTCATTACACACAACTGAAGTAGTTCAAGCCTTTTATTGTTTTAATATTGATGATTTTGGCATACAGCTCATGAAAACCCAAAATTCCTATCTCAAAAAATTAGCATATCATGAAAAGGTTCTCTAAACGAGCTATTAACCTAATCATCTGAATCAAGTAATTAACTCTAAACACCTGCAAAAGATTCCTGAGGCTTTTAAAAACTCCCAGCCTGGTTCATTACTCAAAACCGCAATCATGGGTAAGACTGCCGACCTGACTGCTGTCCAGAAGGCCATCATTGACACCCTCAAGCAAGAGGGTAAGACACAGAAAGAAATTTCTGAACGAATAGGCTGTTCCCAGAGTGCTGTATCAAGGCACCTCAGTGGGAAGTCTGTGGGAAGGAAAAAGTGTGGCAGAAAACGCTGCACAACGAGAAGAGGTGACCGGACCCTGAGGAAGATTGTGGAGAAGGACCGATTCCAGACCTTGGGGACCTGCGGAAGCAGTGGACTGAGTCTGGAGTAGAAACATCCAGAGCCACCGTGTACAGGCGTGTGCAGGAAATGGGCTACAGGTGCCGCATTCCCCAGGTCAAGCCACTTTTGAACCAGAAACAGCGGCAGAAGCGCCTGACCTGGGCTACAGAGAAGCAGCACTGGACTGTTGCTCAGTGGTCCAAAGTACTTTTTTCGGATGAAAGCAAATTTTGCATGTCATTCGGAAATCAAGGTGCCAGAGTCTGGAGGAAGACTGGGGAGATGGAAATGCCAAAATGCCTGAAGTCCAGTGTCAAGTACCCACAGTCAGTGATGGTCTGGGGTGCCATGTCAGCTGCTGGTGTTGGTCTACTGTGTTTTATCAAGGGCAGGGTCAATGCAGCTAGCTATCAGGAGATTTTGGAACACTTCATGCTTCCATCTGCTGAAAAGCTTTATGGAGATGAAGATTTCATTTTTCAGCACGACCTGGCACCTGCTCACAGTGCCAAAACCACTGGTAAATGGTTTACTGACCATGGTATTACTGTCCTCAATTGGCCTGCCAACTCTCCGGACCTGAACCCCATAGAGAATCTGTGGGATATTGGGAAGAGAAAGTTGAGAGACACAAGACCCAACACACTGGATGAGCTTAAGGCCGCTATCGAAGCATCCTGGGCCTCCATAACACCTCAGCAGTGCCACAGGCTGATTGCCTCCATGCAACGCCGCATTGAAGCAGTCATTTCTGCAAAAGGATTCCCGACCAAGTATTGAGTGCATAACTGAACATAATTATTTGAAGGTTGACTTTTTTTGTATTAAAAACACTTTTCTTTTATTGGTCAGATGAAATATGCTAATTTTTTTAGATAGGAATTTTGGGTTTTCATGAGCTGTATGCCAAAATCATCAATATTAAAACAATAAAAGGCTTGAACTACTTCAGTTGTGTGTAATGAATCTAAAATATATGAAAGTCTAATGTTTATCAGTACATTACAGAAAATAATCAACTTTATCACAATATGCAAATTTTTTGAGAAGGACCTGTATTTGTGGTTGGGACAAGAAGAGGAGTCATTATAGAGTAGGGTCCCATCTAAAAGAGGACACCTTGTCATGTTGATAGGCACATATGATTTTGATCAAAATATATTTGCTAGGATATTTATTCATATAGTAGATATAGCATTAGTAAAATTTATAATTCATATATTCAGTGTTTGCAGAGTGCTGCGCTTGCTTATGGATTTTCAGCCTCGGCAATGTGCACCTGCAGTTATTTCAATTTACAGGATGCGCTGACTAACTTGTTTTTTTGTCTTTTCACTATCCCGAGTATAGGTCACCAATATCTAGAAACTAAAAACTCCTTTAAGATTTCTGGTCTATAATTACCAGGGGGAAGACCTAGAGCCCTTTTATAAAAATGGGTACCACAATTATCTTGCACCAGTCCCTAGATGCTTCGTCACAAGAACAACCCCGACTGTTACTTTAGCACCTGTTGTGAGACAATGTATGTGTACATGTGCATGTGTATAGGTGCAGTATTTGGGCATGTGAGGAATTTTCTATTGTTACTTGTATATAGACAGTATGTATGTATTGTAAGTGTGCACATGCATGTGATACTGTAGTAAATATGTGTGTATATGCTTGTACATAGTGAGTGTTTGTACTTACATCAATGGCTAGCTGTCATTTGTCAGCCATTATTCCCAGTCCATACTGACTATTAGAGATGTGTCAATAGACAAACTTCTTGTCTGTTCCCAGTAATTACCAGCAGAATTGTCAATTCAGCTCAGGACTTTACACACATGACTGTTTGGAAATTATATCACATGAATAGCTAGCTCAGCCTAAATATATCCATGTCTCTGTAAAGGCGTTATTACACTGACCGAGGATCGGGCCAATATTCGGGAACAAACATTTGTACTTTCCCTATAATTGGTCCATGTAAAGCTGTTGCCGATCAACTGACAAACTAACACAATAATTTTTCAGGTCTTTAGGTCATCACATCTTTCATGCGGTCCATGTAAAGAGCACTTTAAAGGGGCTTTACAGTCAGTACCTATCCTTAGGATAGGTCATCAGTATCTGATTGTGGGGGTCCGACTCCCGGCACGCCCATCGATCAGCTGTTTGAAAAGGAGGAGGCGCTTGCATGAGCACTGCTTCCTCTTCAAGATTACACTGCACATTGTCTTGCTTACAGCAATTGCGCAATGTAATTACAAGTGCGTGTTCCATTCAAGTGCATGGAACTGTCCCACTGAGATGTTCCGAGACGACCTACAGGGTAATCTTAAAGAGAAAGTAGTGCTTATACGAGTGCCGCCTCCTCTCAAACAGCTGGTCAGTGGGGGTGCCGAGAGTTGGACCTCCACCGATCAGATACTGATGGCCTATCCTGAGGATAGGTCATCAATAAGTACTGGCTGCACAACCCCTTTAAGCTTGTATATTTTTGTTTGTTGCTTGTCATTGGCCCATGTAAGAAGACGCTAAAGACCCATTTACATTGCCTGTTACTCAGGACAATGGTCGAGAATGAACCTTTCATTCCTGATCCTTGCCAGCTTGCTCAACTTCATTTACTGTACATGCAGCCATCATCCTCTCTGTATAGGGATGACTACAGTCAATCACCCGATCCAGACTCACTGCTTGTTGGCAGCACATCCCTGTTAACACAGAGCAATGTACTGCCCACAGATTATGATCTTAGGTGCCACATGAAAGATGTCATTAACTGACAAATGATTGTGTGCACTTTTGCAGGGTGACTGGCAGCGCCTTCACACGAGACAATTATAGAAGGATCATTTGTACTAACATTCATTCCTGATAATTGTCTCTATCCTCGGTCCATGTAAAAGGGCCCTAACTTCAATTGTGTTTCCTTTCATAATTACCATAGATGATGCAGAACCTTATTGAAAAACCTTGCAAAGCTCTTATCATTTTGCAGTAGATGAAGGAAACTTTTCAACTGTTCAAACATCTACATCATGACGAGGCTCCAGTAGATAAGTGAAGCTTGTGACCATCTCTTTATGCACAGTAGAGGGTGTATGAGCTTGTCGTTTCAGCAGGAAACACAATAGAACTCTGTCATTACTTCCCACCACCCTCCAGACTGAGAGCAATGGGGATATTCATTGGAACTTGCTTATTGTGTTCAGTCTGCGTGGATTCTGAATATTTCTATAGTTGACCATCCAGCTATTTCCAGCAAGTAGCCCTTAGTTTGAAAATAACAACATAATCACATCATGATAGACAGGATAATGAAACATTGTAACCAGAAACCAATGAAGAGACTCAATCTCCTCCATATAACATAAACCCAGTATCAGACCAGGGTTCTTAGGTCCTACCAGAGGAAGTGACTCTGAGGATCTGCCCTCGATCTATACAAGACATGTCCACATCCATTCTTCAATGTGCCATATACTTTGTGGTTATTGTTGTATACACAAGACATAATCACATAGTGAAAAAGCTCTAATAGGTTGTTTGTAAATCAACCCAGAAAAACTAGAGCCATGGACCAAGTGGTGGTCACCAATTGGGACCCAATATGGTCTTCTGATACTCCAGTGGAACCTTGTATACTGTATAAGTGTCAGAAGGGCCATACGGCTGGATGTTCCTGTTATGATATAGCTGTGACTGGCTGTTATTTTGGTTGCCACTTTTAGGAAGGCACAGTGGTGGACACTGCTGTTTTCAGTTTTATAGACGTGGTTGTGTGGACACTAGAATCGGAGAAATTGGCCTATGTGCTCCAGCTGCATATGCATGTTTTTATGTATGTGTCTCTATACAGTATATGCGGTTAAATAAATGGCTGCATTTGTGATTCATATCCCTACAGTATGTTTTCTCAAATACAGATCTTATCAGCAAGAAAGTATGGAAGATTTATTTTCTCTGCTAATTGGGACAAGTAACTTAACTTCTTGCCGACCGCCTCACGCAGGATTGCGTCCTGCGGGCGGTCGGTCTGTTCCTCCTTGACGCGCCCGCGCGTCATCTCGCGAGAGGCGAGATTTCCTGTGAACGCGCGCGCGCGTGCGCGCGTTCACAGGATCACGTCGGGGACAAGGTAAACTACAGCCTGCCAGCGCTGATCGTGCGCTGGCAGGCTGTAGAAGTTAAAAAAATGGCATATCAGACGCTGTTTTGTTAACAGCGTCTGATATGCTTGCTTGATTTTGCTTGGGACCACCAAAGAAACTTTTATAAGTGCACCAAATCACCACACAGACCCCCCACCCCACCCATCCACCCCCCCCACCCCCGTCACTGATTAACCCCTGATTAACCCCTGATTAACCCCCGATCACCCCATGTCACCCCCCTGTCACCCCCCTGACACTAATTACCCCCTGTAAGGCTCATTCAGACGCCCGTATGTGTTTTGCGGATCCATGGATCCACGGATCCGCAAAACACGGACACCAGCAATGTGCTTTCCGCATTTTGCGGATCCGCACATTGCCAGAACTATATAGAAAATGCCTTTTCTTGTCCGCAATTGCGGACAAGAATAGGACATGCTCTATCTTTTGCGGAGCTGCGGCCGGATGTTTGGGGGCCGAAACCGGAAGTTTGCGGCCGCAGCTCATAGAATGCTGATGCGGCGAGCGCATAGTGTGCTCTCCGCATCACCGCCAGCCCCATTCACACTGAATGGGTCCGCATCTATTCCGCAAAATTGCGGAATAGATGCTGACATTTTTGCGGACGTGTGAATGGGGCCTTACTACTTTTTTTGCACATTTTTGGCAGAGATTTATTCATCCACATTGATCGATGCGAATGAGGAAATCTGTGCCGTTTTGTTTTTTGCACATTTTTGGGCAGAGATTTTTTCATCCACATTGATTGATGCGAATGAAAAAATCTGTGCCGTTCATTTTTCTTCTTTTCAGCCCAGAGACTGAACGGAAAAAAAAAATCTCATTACCCGTATGCTCAATATAAGGAGAATCGCAGAAACTCCTAATGCTGGCCATACGTGTAATGATTGCGGAGACCCTCAAATGCCAGGGCAAAAATCTCATTACCCGTATGCTCAATATAAGGAGAATCGCAGAAACTCCTAATGCTGGCCATACGTGTAATGATTGCGGAGACCCTCAAATGCCAGGGCAGTACAAAAACCTCACATGTGACCCCATTTTAGAAAGAAGACACCCCAAGGTATTCCGTGAGGGGTATGGTGAGTTCATGTAAAATATTATTTTTTGTCACAAGTTAGTGGAATATGAGACTGTAAAAAAAAAAAAAAAAAAATAATCAATTTCCGCTAACTTGTGCCAAAATTATTATTTTTTTTTAACTCGCCATACCCCTCACGGATTACCTTGGGGTGTCTTCTTTCCACCCCTCATTGGTTTTAGGGCCCCTTTGCGCATCTTGGCTGCAAAAAAGTGTCACTCATGTGGTATCGCCGTACTCAGGAGAAGTAGGGCAATGTGTTTTGGGGTGTATTTTTACATATACCCATACTTTGTGTGAGAAATATCTCTGTAAATTGACAACTTTGAATAAAAAAATGTAAAAAGTTGTCGTTTACAGCAATATTTCTCACACGCAGCATGGGTATATGTAAATACACCCCAAAACACATTGCCCTACTTCTGAGTTCGGCGATACCACATGAGTGCACTTTTGCAGCCAAAGTGTCTAAACTCAATGAGTACCTTTAGGATTTCACAGGCCATTTTACGCATTTGGATTCTCACGCTTTAGGGGCCCCTAAAATGCCAGGTCAGTATAAATACCCCACATGTGACCCCATTTTGGAAAGAAGACACCCCAAGGTATTCCGTGAGGGGTATGGCGAGTTCACAGAATTTTTATTTTTGGCACAAGTTAGCGGAAATTGATATATTTTTTTTTTTATTTTGTTTTTTACAAAGTCTCATATTCCACTAACTTGTGACAAAAAAGAAAATTTTACATGAACTCACCATACCCCTCACGGAATACCTTGGGGTGTCTTCTTTCCAAAATGGGGTCACATGTGGGGTATTTATACTGTCCTGGCATTTTAGGGGCCCCTAAAGCGTGAGAAGAAGTCTGGAATCCAAATGCGTAAAAATGCCCTGTGAAATCCTAAAGGTACTCATTGGTTTTAGGGCCCCTTTGCGCACCCAGGCTGCAAAAAAGTGTCACACATGTGGTATTGCCGTACTCAGGAGAAGTAGGGCAATGTGTTTTGGGGTGTATTTTTATATATACCTATACTGTGTGTGAAAAATATCTCTGTAAACGACAACTTTTAAAAAATGTTATACAAAGTTGTCAGTTTACAGAGATATTTCTCTCACCCGACATGGGTGTGAGGTATGAGGGATATGGATTATGGTTTTCCATGGCAGCCATGTTTCCTGAATTTACCTCATGTCAACCCCAGGCCTATAAGGTCTCTCCCTACATTCAAAACCAGACCACAGCCATAAACTCCTTAGTTCCTGGCCTCTGACCTAGAGGTGACAACGGTCTGTGGCCTCCAGGACACTTTATATAAACAGACTCAGGTAGTGAACCACTTGAAAGAGGTTTATTACTTTATGATAGGAGCAAGCTAAGTGCATCCCGGAGGGAGGGGGCGAGCAGCTCTCCCTGTCACCAGAAGAATCCAAAAATCATATTCTGGTCATAACTCGAATATACTGCTCAATAGAGGTTGTTGACCTACGCCATTGTAACAGTCAAGGAATGTCGGTTAGGCTCATATCAAGAACCACCCACTTGTGATAACCCTGGCTCAGGAAATCGGTTCTCCTGATTGGGGCCACGTGGACACCCCGTGTTTGGTACCTCTGTGACCCCAACCCTGAGAGCTGAAAAATGAGCCCACAATCATCGGGCGGGCGTTCTCCTGTGCCGGGTTATGGGCAGAAATCAATTTCACACCAGATTTCAGTGGGACTGACAGGTCATAAACCTCACAGCCCACCCATGTGTCCCGCCTTACAGGTCGGCTTACAGACTGCCTGGACCAGTCCTCATAAATTGGACAGAGCAGATTGTACTGTGTTCCCCATTTTGAGGCCAATCTGATTGAATGAGGATCCGTGTTTCCGTCTTGCCTCAGGACCTGATAGCTGCAGTCTCTGTGGGAGTAACGTAGCGTCAGTCTTCATTTATCCCTTTTATTTTAAAACTGTTCTCTGTATATATCTGTATGCTTCTGTTTTTAGTAATATCTTTATGTTTATTAAAACCTTTTCTTAACCCAGCACGGGCAATATTTTTGAGGCAATTAGAGTTCCTAATTTTCAGCTACCTGTTTGCTTTAAATGCCAATCTTTCTCTGAAGGTGACTGTGGATGTCTGATTGTAAGTCTGTGACCATAGCTTCTGTGTGAAGTGTGGATAGTGGGGTATCCTCTGTGTACATGCTGAGACTCTGTGTGCGGTCTCAGTACCAGGTATATCATAGACCGAGGTGTGTGGGGTAATTGATCCCACGGACAAGGTGAGGACAGCAGCCTCTTAGAGGAGAGGTCTGCGTCTGGGTTGTAGGTTTCCCTTGAAGGCCCTGTGTGTGTGGCAGGAGGGATTCTGTGTCCGCCAAGTCCCACCAAGTCTGGTCTGGCAGATCGGGTTGGTTAGATCAGATTGGTGGGGGTTTGCTGTGTGAATGAGTGTGTGGGCTGGTAGGTGGGAGAGGAGTTCTTCCAAGCCTAGGCCCCTGTAAAGTTCCTTCATTTCTAAAAGGAACCGGTCACAATTTGATCTCCTGTGCAATCTGGTGGATTGTAAGAAGCAGGGTGATCAAATTGGACAGTGTGTAGTGTCAGAACTTGTCCCGATTGATTGCTGGCATCTGATCCTGGTCTGATCAGGTACTGCGGTCTGGGAGCTCGGGGCGGGTTCGTGACAGATTGGTGGCAGCGTGTGGGATTTCATTTAAAGCATTAGTGCCAGGTTTAAGCAATTAAACCTTCCACTAACAGCTGGCAGTGCGGTGCCAGTGTACAGGTGAGCTGACCGTGCTGCAGAACATACACATACAGAACAGTTCCCCCCTCTTGTTTTTCTTTTCTATCTTTTATTTGGTGAAGTGCAGCATCATGTCCGCCTCATACCAGAAGATGACGAAGGAAGCGCTAGTCAGTCTCTGTCAGCTCAGAGGGATTGATGGTTCAGACCGGACAAAGGACTTCCTCGTACGTGCGCTGCAGGCGGATGATGAAGGGAGGACAGGCATGACAACCGGGTCAGATGGCAGTCCTCCCCAGCTGCTCCGTGAGGTAAACCCAAGGCCTGCCTCTCCTGCTGGTGAGATCTCTGAGCAGAGTACCACCTCAGAAGGACTGCCCTCATCCCTACAGGCTGCGCTGGCCTGCCTAGGGGACTCTGATGCCAACATTCGTTTTCAACTCATCCTGGAGTACCAGAGGGCCGCTGAGCGCCAAGCTGAGCGCCAAGCTGAGCGCCAAGCTGAGAGGGAAGCCGCAGAGCGCCAAGCTGAGAGGGAAGCCGCCGAGCGCCAAGCTGAGAGGGAAGCCGCAGAGCGCCAGCTGACGCTGGAATTGGCACGGCTCGACCGGGGTCTTGCATCACCTGTCCCCACAGACACCAGAGAGGTACGTCAACCTATGCCGTCTTTTGACAAGTTCCCTGTGATGGACGAGAGGTCAGGGGTTGATGGATTCTTCAGGAGCTTTGAAAAGATGTGTCGCCAGTATCAGCTCCCCGAAACCCAGTGGGCAAAATATCTCACTCCAGGCCTGAGAGGGAAGGCACTGGATGTTTTTGCTGACCTGCCTATGGACTGTGATGGGGACTATGCTAAAATCAAGGCGGCCATCATCAAAAGCTACAACCTCACCCCTGACATGTACCGAAAACGGTTCAGGACTCTGCAGCGTGGCCCCACTGACAGCTATACCGATGTCCTGGGTAGCCTGAGATATGCCTTTAACCAGTGGATCAAGGGTCTGGACATTAATACCTTCGAGGGTCTTGCTGACCTCACCATCCAGGACCAGCTACTTCACATATGCCCCCTGAAGTCAAGCAATTTGTCCTAACGCGACTGCCCAAAACAGCAGAAGAAACTGCAGAGCTTGCTGACCTATATGTGACCAGCAGGGTGCCCGACCACCGCAAACCGAGTCCTAGCTGGAAGAGCCCCAAGCCCAGCATTCCTCCCCCTTTTGTTGCCAACCGAATGCCCGCTGGGGCAAACACCCACCACTCTGGAGGAAACCCGCAACCGCAGATGTCCGGCGCTGCTATGTGTGCAACAAGACCGGCCATATCAGCCTTACCTGCCCAGACAAGAAGAAATCCGGGCCGCCGGGAAAACCCTCTGGTGTGTACTGCGTGGCCACACAGCCAAGTTCCAATGCTGATAACCTGCAACCTGTTAAAATCGGAGAAAAGGTTACCGTTGGTCTGCGGGATACCGGCGCACAGCTGACCCTCGTGCGTCCCGAGCTGGTGGACCCCCAAGACATCCTTCCCGGAAAGACCATAACTGTGAAAGGGATTGGGGAGTTAGCCCTACTGTCCCCATGGCTCGTGTGTACCTAGACTGGGGTGCAGGGTGCGGCCTGAGAGAAGTGGGGTTGTCAGACTCCATTCCGACTAACGTGCTGCTGGGCACTGACTTGGGCCGCATGACTTCCCAGTATGAACCTGCTTCTACCCCCTCCGACCCTGTCTCGCCCCCTGCCTGTGAACCAGGGACCCTTAGAAGAGGACTTTGGGCAAGGACTGGGAGTAAAACATTGTGTCTTGCCTAATCATGTTTTTTCCACAGAGGGAACGCCGGGCAGACACCTGTCTGTCCCCCACCGGCTTCCCATATGAATAATGAGTGTGATGTATTTGCATTAAGAGGTTCCCGTGACGAGGGCACCCCGTACCCTCCATAGCAGTTGTGACTCGACAGCAGAGTGCCCAGAATGCTGCTGAGGAGGATGCGGGGGACTTGATTGCACAGGGGAGCATCTGGGTGACACAGCTTTCCCACATCCTCTCCCTGAAATTACCTGGGCGGTGCAGCAGGCACCTGCCGCGAACCTGGAGTTCGAGGAGGCCCTGTCTACAGATGCCACTTTGGAAGATCTAAGGGCCTCTGCAGCCAGGCCCCCTGGAGAGTCTGACAAAGTAAAGGTTTACTGGGAACAGGGGAAGTTATATAGAGAGACAGTTTCCCCTGACCCCAGCCAATCACAGGTTACTGAGAGGGTGTTGATTGTACCCCAAAAGTACCGGGCTCAGCTACTCAGAGTAGCTCATGAAGTCCCCTGGTCTGGGCATTTGGGAGTACAGAAAACCAAGGCCAGGCTGGCCTACCGGTTCTATTGGCCTAACATGGGAACGGACATTGCCAACTACTGTCGTTCCTGTGTTACTTGCCAGCGAGTCGGAAAATGTGGGGATGTAAGTAAGGCTCCGCTGATCCCTCTGCCCATCATCGATGAGCCCTTCCAGAGGGTGGCAGTGGATATCATCGGACCCTTGGCCATTCCCAGCTCTTCTGGCAAACGGTTTATACTCACTGTGGTAGATTATGCCACCCGATACCCAGAGGCTGTTGCTTTGTCTTCCATTCGTGCAGACAAAGTGGCAGATGCTCTGTTAGGTATATTTTCTCGTGTAGGTTTCCCACAGGAGATGCTCACTGATCATGGTGGACAATTCATGTCCAACTTGATGCAGTGCTTGTGCAAGAAAATGCAGGTGGAGCATATCGTTGCCAGCCCCTACCATCCGCAAACAAATGGCCTCTGTGAACGCTTTAACGGCACCCTAAAGCAGATGCTTAAGATGTTTGTGGAGACCCAAGGCCGGGACTGGGAACGCTATCTCCCTTACCTGTTGTTCGCATACCGGGAGGTACCCCAGGCATCCACAGGCTTCTCCCCTTTGAGCTTCTGTATGGGAGACGGGTCCGTGGACCCCTGGATCTCATTCGTGAGGCCTGGGAGGGAGAGACTGGGGGCCGGGACCTCCGTGGTGGATTATGTGTTAAACCTCCGTGAGAAAATGGAGACTCTGGTTGGTCAGGTCCGGGAGAATCTTACCAAGGCCCAGGCCAACCAGAAAAGATGGTATGACCGGCATGCCCGACAGAGAGCTTATGAAATTGGGCAGAAGGTGTGGGCCCTGGTACCCATGCTCCAGAATAAACTCCAGGCAGCCTGGGAAGGGCCATATACCGTTACAAAAGGGTTAATGAAGTGACCTATGTAGTAGCCTTGGATGATGGGGGAAGAGAGAGAGGACCTTTCATGTCAATATGCTTAAAGCCCACCAGGACAGGGCTACATGGGCCCTGCCAGTGTGTAGCCTACCTGAGAATGGAGAAGAGGACCTCCTGGTTGATCTGCTGGCAGTCAGCAAGGACTGTAGATCTATGCAAGCGTTACAAATTAACCCGCAGCTCACGGGGGAGCAACAAAGTAAACTTGCAGCAGTCCTTTCTGGGCAGCAGGATCTTTTTACCGGGAAACCAGGTAGGACCCACTTGGCAGAGCACCAGGTAGATACCGGCAGTCACCGTCCGATCCGGCAGTCGGCCTACCGGGTTACCCTGGAGGTTCTAGAGAATATGAAGCGAGAGGTGGGGGAGATGCTAGACTTAAAGATAATCCAAAAATCCCACAGTGCCTGGGCTGCTCCTGTCGTCCTTGTCCCAAAAAAGGACCGGACAACCCGGTTCTGTGTGGATTATCAGAAGCTAAATGCTGTGACGGTCTTTGATGCCTATCCCATGCCCAGGATCGATGAACTGTTAGACAAACTGGCAGCAGCCCAGTTCATAACAGTCATGGATCTGAGTAGAGGATACTGGCAGATACCCCTGACCCCGGAAGCTCGTGAAAGGTCGGCCTTCATCACTCCCTTTGGGCTTTTTGAGTTTTTAGTGATGCCCTTTGGCATGAAAAATGCCCCAGCCACCTTTCAGCGAGTGGTGAATGACTTGCTGGGAGGGTTGGAACATTGCGCGGTGGCTTATCTCGATGACATCGCTATCTTCAGCAACACGTGGGAGGAGCATCTCACCCACCTGTCACAGGTCCTCGAGAAAATCCGCTTCGCAGGGCTGACTATCAAACCTGAAAAGTGCCAGGTGGGCATGACTGAAGTCCACTACCTGGGACACCTGGTCGGTGGAGGCACCATTAAACCTGAGACTGGCAAGGTGGAAGCTATTACTACCTGGCCCACCCCGCAGACCAAGAAGCAAATAATGTCTTTTCTGGGTACTTGCGGGTATTACGGAAATTTGTGCCGAATTACAGTGCCTTGGCAAAACCCCTGACAGACCTCACTAAGAAAAAACTCCCCAAAATGGTCACCTGGACCCCTGACTGTGAGACGTCTTTCAAGGCCTTGAAACACGCTCTCTCCCACTCTCCTGTTCTTCAGGCCCCTGACTTCACCCGCAGGTTTGTGGTACAAACGGATGCCTCTACCTATGGCCTAGGAGCTGTCCTCAGCCAGGTGGACCTGGCTGGGGAGGAGCACCCGGTTCTGTACCTTAGCCGAAAGTTGCTGCCCGGGAGGTGGCATATGCCACCATCGAGAAGGAGTGTCTTGCCATAGTTTGGGCTCTCAAGAAACTAGAGCCATACCTCTATGGGCGCAACTTTACGGTGATCACGGACCATAACCCCTTGAGCTGGCTGAACCGTGTAGCCGGTGACAACGGAAAACTGCTGCGATGGAGTCTGGCTCTGCAGCAGTACGATTTCACCATCCAGCACAAGAAGGGGAGTGACCATGGGAATGCGGATGGACTGTCCCGGGCTGCTGAACCCACAGTGACAGGTGCCATGGAGAATGACCTGTGAGTCATCCTCCCCAGGCACCTTCTAAAAGGGGAGGTGTGAGGTATGAGGGATATGGATTATGGTTTTCCATGGCAGCCATGTTTCCTGAATTTACCTCATGTCAACCCCAGGCCTATAAGGTCTCTCCCTACATTCAAAACCAGACCACAGCCATAAACTCCTTAGTTCCTGGCCTCTGACCTAGAGGTGACAACGGTCTGTGGCCTCCAGGACACTTTATATAAACAGACTCAGGTAGTGAACCACTTGAAAGAGGTTTATTACTTTATGATAGGAGCAAGCTAAGTGCATCCCGGAGGGAGGGGGCGAGCAGCTCTCCCTGTCACCAGAAGAATCCAAAAATCATATTCTGGTCATAACTCGAATATACTGCTCAATAGAGGTTGTTGACCTACGCCATTGTAACAGTCAAGGAATGTCGGTTAGGCTCATATCAAGAACCACCCACTTGTGATAACCCTGGCTCAGGAAATCGGTTCTCCTGATTGGGGCCACGTGGACACCCCGTGTTTGGTACCTCTGTGACCCCAACCCTGAGAGCTGAAAAATGAGCCCACAATCATCGGGCGGGCGTTCTCCTGTGCCGGGTTATGGGCAGAAATCAATTTCACACCAGATTTCAGTGGGACTGACAGGTCATAAACCTCACAGCCCACCCATGTGTCCCGCCTTACAGGTCGGCTTACAGACTGCCTGGACCAGTCCTCATAAATTGGACAGAGCAGATTGTACTGTGTTCCCCATTTTGAGGCCAATCTGATTGAATGAGGATCCGTGTTTCCGTCTTGCCTCAGGACCTGATAGCTGCAGTCTCTGTGGGAGTAACGTAAGCGTCAGTCTTCATTTATCCCTTTTATTTTAAAACTGTTCTCTGTATATATCTGTATGCTTCTGTTTTTAGTAATATCTTTATGTTTATTAAAACCTTTTCTTAACCCAGCACGGGCAATATTTTTGAGGCAATTAGAGTTCCTAATTTTCAGCTACCTGTTTGCTTTAAATGCCAATCTTTCTCTGAAGGTGACTGTGGATGTCTGATTGTAAGTCTGTGACCATAGCTTCTGTGTGAAGTGTGGATAGTGGGGTATCCTCTGTGTACATGCTGAGACTCTGTGTGCGGTCTCAGTACCAGGTATATCATAGACCGAGGTGTGTGGGGTAATTGATCCCACGGACAAGGTGAGGACAGCAGCCTCTTAGAGGAGAGGTCTGCGTCTGGGTTGTAGGTTTCCCTTGAAGGCCCTGTGTGTGTGGCAGGAGGGATTCTGTGTCCGCCAAGTCCCACCAAGTCTGGTCTGGCAGATCGGGTTGGTTAGATCAGATTGGTGGGGGTTTGCTGTGTGAATGAGTGTGTGGGCTGGTAGGTGGGAGAGGAGTTCTTCCAAGCCTAGGCCCCTGTAAAGTTCCTTCATTTCTAAAAAGGAACCGGTCACAATTTGATCTCCTGTGCAATCTGGTGGATTGTAAGAAGCAGGGTGATCAAATTGGACAGTGTGTAGTGTCAGAACTTGTCCCGATTAATTGCTGGCATCTGATCCTGGTCTGATCAGGTACTGCGGTCTGGGAGCTCGGGGCGGGTTCGTGACAATGGGTATATGTAAAAATACACCCCAAAACACATTGCCCTACTTCTCCTGAGTACGGCGATACCACATAAGTGACACTTTTTTGCAGCCTGGGTGCGCAAAGGGGCCCAAATTCCAACGAGTACCTTTAGGTTTTACATGGCGGCTCACAATTTAGCCCCGCCCAAAATGCCAGAACAGTAAACACACCCCACAAATGACCCCTTTTAGGAAAGTAGATACCCCGAGGTATTCACTGAGGGGCATAGTGAGTCCGTCTGAGATTTCTTTTTTTTTTGCCAGAAGTTAGTTAGTTTTTTTTATTTTCTCTCAGAAAGTGTCATTTTCCGCTAACTTGTGAAAAAAAATGAAATGATACATGAACTCACCATGCCCCTCCGCGAATACTTTGGGGTGTCTTCTTTCTAAAATGGTGTGATTTGGGGGGTATTTATACTATCCTGGCATTCTAGCACCTGAAGAAACATGACAGGTGCTCAGAAAGTCAGAGCTTCTTCAAAATGCCGAAATTCACTTTTTTGCACCATAGTTTGTAAACGCTATAACTTTTACCCAAACCATTAAATATACACTTATTGGACTTTTTTTTATCAAAGACATGTAGAACAATAAATTTAGAGAAAAATTTATATAGAAATGTAGTTTTTTTTGAAAAATTTTACAACAGAAAGTGAAAAATGTCATTTTTTTGTAAAAATTTCGGTCATTTTTGATTAATAGCAAAAAAAGTAAAAATGTCAGCAGCAATGAAATACCACCAAATGAAAGCTCTATTAGTGAGAAGAAAAGGAGGTAAAATTCATTTGGGTGGTAAGTTGCATGACGGAGCAATAAACTGTGAAAGTAGTGTAGTGCGGAATTGTAAAAAGTGGCCTGGTCATTAAGGGTGTTTAAGCTAGGGGGGCTTAAGTGGTTAAAGGGCATCTGTCAGTAGATTTGTGCCTATGAAACTGGCTGACCTGTTACATGTGCACTTGGCAGCTGAAGGCATCTGTGTTGGTCCCATGTTCATATGTGCCCGCATTACTGAGAAAAGGGATGTTTTATTCTATGCAAATGAGCCTCTAGGAGCAACGGGGGCGTTACTGTTATACCAAGAGGCTCTTCCCTCTCTGCAACTGCCACGCCCTCTCCACTTTCATTGACAGGATTTTCATTGACTTCCCTGTACTGCGCCTGCACCAAAAACTGAAGCACATGGCCGAGCCAGCTGTGATCATATTTACACTGCCTGGCTCTGTCAATCAAAGTTTAGATGGCATAGCAGTTGCAGAGAGAGCAGAGCCTCTAAAAATAACAGCAACGCCCCCATTGCTCCTAGAGGCGCATTTGCATATAATAAAACACCACTTTTCTCAGTAATGCGGGCACTTATGGCCATGGGACCAACACAGATGTCTTCGGCTGCCAAGCACACATGTAACAGGTCAGCCAGTTTCATAGGTACAAATCTGCTGACAGATGCTCTTTAAAAATAAATACCTGGGGGTACACGATAAAAGGTAAGTCCCTCTGTGATAAAGAAGGCACACAGACCTAGGGGCACTCCATGTACTAACATGTAAGGTCTGTACTCAGCCATCAGAGTCAATTTTATGATATGTAGGCTTGAGATTGGTTTTGGTATAGACTGTTGAATACAGATGAGAGGGCACTGCAGGTATAGAGCAGGTAAAGATTTTTAGGTGTATGGCGGTATAAGCCTGATGCAACAGGAAAGACCTAAACTCTACTGCTGTTTTTTTTCCTGGATGTGAATGCATACTATACAAATTTTATACTATGTTTTTAAGAGCATGGCGTACTTGTTAACTAGGTCTTTTGTGTTGATTTCACTGTTAGGACATCCATAATTTATTATAATTTTTTATTTTTATTTTTTTTGGCCTATCTTTTCTCATTTCCCACAATTGCCAGGCAGAGACTTTTCACATTATTAAAAAGGGGCCCTATCTACTTTCTACATGCATTCCTAATTATCTTTGTTACATTACCCAGCGCAATTCACATTTTTGATCTTATCGTTGACTATCGCCTTTCACAAACCATTTAAGTAAATTAAAAATACTTTGTTGCTGTCAAGTTTATCAAGCCCAGCCTCAAGAGCTGAAATAGAAATGTACTCTTTACGTTAACAGATGAACAAATTACTTAAAGGGATTCTGTCACCAGTTTTCACCCTTTGAGCTAAACATATGCTCATGGTCAGGGTCTCTTCATAATTCCTAATGTGGGCTTATTAATGCGATCTGTAGCTTAGTTTTGCCAAAAAAACAGGTTTTACTAACCTGTCAGTCATAAAAATAAGGTGCCCAAGAGGATGTCCAGGGATGCAGGGTGCCCGGCTGCAGCCATCGCCGTTAGTGGCCAGCGCCGCCTTCCCAGAGTTCTGCGCTGCCTCCTACTCTGTGCCGCCTCTCCCTCCCTCCCCCTCCTCCCGCTGTGAAATGCCGCACGTGCGCACAGGCTCAGCCTGATTTGCCCGTACGGACTGCTTGGATGCTTCTTCTCTAGCGAAGTGCCGGCACATGCGCACTACGCTAGAAGAAGCCGATGCCAGCAGTTTGTGCACATCAGGATCGGCTCAGCCTGATGCGCACGAACTGCTGGCATCGGCTTCTTATATGTGTTTTATTATAGTAAAGGGCTTTTTTTTACTTGAAATTAAAAAAAATTTATTATGAAAAACACTCTTTTTTTAACTTTTTGTTTTTGTCCCACTCTGGGACTTTAACTTCTTGGGGTCTTATCTGTATTGAGACAGCCTAAGGGGCTGGATCTTACAGGCTCCCGTAGAAGGCAAGCCCACAATCGGGTTGCCTTCTATGCCATTGGGTCCTCATCACTGCAGCCCGAGGACCGGATGTGGACGAGGAAGGAATCTGTACCCTCCATAAACCCCCTGCATACCGTGGTCATCTTTGACCGTGGCATACAAGGGGTTAATACTCTGGCATCTGTGTTTTCATCAATGTCAGCATATGCAAAAGGAGCCCGGCTGTCAGTGACTGTCGGGTCCGTGCCACTGATCGGGAGGACGCAGCTCCTGCACCTGCCCGATTAGCAAGCCTTAAGTCACGGCTCCCAGCGCTGTACATATACTACAATAAAAAAAGTGATATTTTTTAGAGGGTTTTTACAATTTTAATGTAACTGTTTACGTAACTCGCTAGTGTCTACATAACTCACTAGGTAGTAAGAGCTATAAACTAGCTGGGCATTTTTAAGGGCGGTGCTGACAAACCATAAATAAAAATGATATACAAAAGGAAGATATTAAGGCTCACCCAGCCTAAATCATGCAGTGGTGCTACAAAAATCGATTGACCTGCCTGGTGAACAAGAAATAAAAATAATCAGAAGGGTATATAGTTTGAGCACTCGAATAAGGGCGTAAGGAACGAATGTCATAGATATAGATAAAACATTTAATAAATGCCAAAATAATACAATGCAATATAAAAGCTCTTACAGGATTAATAAATAGCAACAAAAAATAAAACTCCAGTTGGGAGGGGAACTAAATCATAAAAGTATGCTCAATATATGTAAAAAGCTGGCGCTTGTAGGTAAATCCCTAGGTAAATGATAAAATGTCCTGGAAACGGTGGATGAAGGCCAATGGAACTCTAAACAAGCCAATACATATACAACACCATGGATGTACACATTGTTCTAAAGCAGCCTACCAGCCCAAGGGACCCACAGCAGTAATTAAATCCAAAAAGAGTTCGGCAGGTGTGGTGCGGCAATGTAACCTACACCCCGAGGCGTCCCACGGCTATGTGAGACCGACACCACTTGTTACCTGTCCTGTGGTCTTCAGGTGAAAGTCCCATCCTCACAGTAGATGGAATGTCCTACTGTTACGGGCCCAAACGAAAACTACACCAAACGAAGGCAGGAAATGCTGGCTGGTCACGTGATATGTCACATAATCGGAGTGATCTTAGTATCCAGGACCAAAATGGGTTTGATATAGAGGAAATAGGTCCAATAGAGCAAACATCCAGTGGTGTATAAAAAATAGCACAAGATATAAGTCCTGGTTGGTGCAGGGAATCTCAAACTGACATGTCAGGATGGGTCTCTCAAAACCAAATGCGTTTAGGGGTATACAACTGCCCCCTTCCTCAGTGGTGACCCAAATGAGGATCTTTCCCTCTTTATAAACCCAATATTAGTTAAACATAAAACATGGACACAACCAGGAGTGGAATATACTGGAATAGCGTGCTATTAAATGAAATAAAATAAAATACAGTAAGGACTAAAAGGAGATGCATGCATATTACAAGATACAACAATTATGATATGACAGTCAAAAAAAACATTTTTTTTTAAAATATATATATGTGGTTCTGATGATGATGCATTTTTTAGTCTACACTGCTGTTTTGATGAGATAAACAGACTCTATGGGATATTTTAGCCTGGCGATCAATGTAACTGAAGATAACTAAAGATAAGAGGTAGAACAGTGCGTAGATACATATAAAATATGTGGAACATGTAAATATTGCAGATGAGAAACTTCAACAGAATGGGCTCAACAGGGAATGGAGATGAGTGGAGGCCCCCTGACAAGGGGGGACCAGAGCAGTTAGAAACAAACAGCCTCTGGTCGATCATCAATCGGGTTGCGCCCAAACTAAAGAAAACCAAAGAGTTACCACTCCGCATTGAGTCCTCCCGGTGTCAAAGAGCCAAAATCGAAAATGAATCTGGATTCCAAGCGCGACATCCGCTTGATGAAGTCGCCCCCTCTCCAATGTGGGCCCACACTTTCCAAAGCCACATACGAGAGACCTTTTGGGTCTTGATTGTGGTATTGTTTAAAATACTTTGAAACCGTATGGTTTTCATAGCCTTTCCTTATATTTGTTAGATGTTCCAAAATTATTTTCTTTAAAGTCCGCTTAGTGCGGCCAATGTACTGTTTGTTGCATGGACATTTGAGCAAATAGATAACATTTTTAATGTTGCACGTTAAAAGGTGTCTTATTTCATATGTAAAAGAATTGACTGTTGAAGATACCTCAGTTACTTTTCTAGGGAAGTGAGTCACTTTACAATTACATCTATAAAACCCCTTTAAATGCAACCAATGGCCCATATAGGTATCCATCGGCTTTACAGGGGCCTTAGCTGTTGGTGCAATTTTGAGCCCTGGATTTGCTTCCCTTGTATATACTATTTTCGGTTTGAATGTAACCATAGGGCCAATGACCTTGTCCTCTCGGATGAAGTGGCAGTGCTTCTGGATAATGCTCTCAACCTACCTGTACTGGGCATTAAATGGTAAAATGATCTTAATAGAGTCGGATTCGGACTATGGGTTGTCCGTTTTCTCTTGCATATCCTCAAGAAAAGTTTTCCTGTCCAAAGACCTAACCTTATTCAGTGAATTCTCCAAATGATCCAATGAATATTCCTTCTCCAAAAATAGTTTTTTCAAGGATTCAGCTTCATTTTCAAACGTCTCATTACTGGTGCAATTCCGCTTTAAACGCCTAAATTGCCCAGTAGGTACATTCAGGAGCCACCTAGGGAGGTTGCAGCTTGAATGCAAAATAAAACAGTTTCTAGCAGTAGGCTTTTTATAAGTGCAACAATTGAGTCTACCTGATTCTACAATAATTGATAAATCCAGAAATAAAAATGGCATGCTTTTAGGACATATTTATATGGTGAAATTTTCATGTGGATTTTGGTTTATATTCCGCAGTACCACTGATTTAAATGGGATATTTGGGTAGTAGTTCTGACAGAGATCTGAAGTCCACATCACAGAAAAAATAGAATTTACACTTCAGTTCTTGCTGTTGATTTCTCATCAGGTGGCCACACAACAACTAGCCTCATTCAATGGCTTCCACAGCATAAATCCAAAGGTCTGTTCTGTTTTTGTTATATGTAACATAAGAGGGCAGTAGTACTATGTGATATTCTTTCAATAGATTTCTGAATGGACTGAATTAAAGAAAGCTAATGTATAATATTCAAAAATTCTTTAAAAATAATTTAAAAAGTATCTCAGAAACAGCTTTTGACTGTCATCTTTCCAAGTTTTATTCAAAAAACACACATACAAGTATATGTAAAGTATATATAAATTAACCACTTTCCAAAAAAAAAAAAATAAACAACACATTATGTGCTGTTCGGCATTTTATAATTGTACTGCTGTGGAGACCAGCTACAGGAGGAGGGACACAGCAACAGGCTGAGCCAATGATGAGACAGGAGGTGTGCCTCAGACTACCTAAACAGTCATAAACAGTCATCATAGATTATAGACCGTAATGGGGCTGACCTATAGGACAATACAGTAAATCACAGGTATCACCTTTAGGTGCTGCTGGCAGGTAAAAAAAAAAGACAAAAAAAAGAAAAGAAAACAGACATATTAGGTATTGCCACATCTGTAATGACCAGCTCTATAAATATATCACATGATCCACCATCCCCGATGCAAAAAAAAAACCTGTTAAAACAACAATTTTTTGGGATTTAATAAAGGCACAGATCTGGAGAAGGGTGCAAAGAAAATGTGCTGTACTGAAAGCTCCCAAGGCCGCAGTAGCCTCCATAATTCTTGAATAAAAGAAGTTTAGAGCAACCAGGACTCTTTCTAGAGCTGACCTCACCACCAAACAAAGTTTTTAGGGGAAAAAGTCTTTGGTAAGAAAGTTGACCAAGAACCCAATGTTCACTCTGGCTGAGCTCCAAAGAGCCAGTGTGTAGATGGCAGAGACTTCCAGAAGGTCAACTATCACTGCAGCACTCTGCTATTATGCGCTTTATAGCAGAGTGGCCAGAAGGAAGTGTCTCCTCAGTAAGAGACACATGAAAGCTCGGCTGGAGTTTGCTAAAAGGCACTTTAAGGACTCTCAGACCACGAGAAACATGATTCTTTGGTATGATGAAACCAAGATTGAACCTTTAGGTCTCAATTTTAAGCATCATGTCTGGAAAAAAAACTAGACATTGCTCATCACCTGCCCAATACGATCACTATAGTGAAGCATGGTGGTGGCAGCATCATGCTGTGGGGCTGTTTTTTAGGGGCTGGGATAGAGAGACTGGTGAGGGTTAAAAAGATGAATGGAGCAAAGTACAGAGATATTCTGAATAAAGACCTGAACCAGAGTGTTCGGGGCCGAAGGTTCACCTTCCAACAAGACAATGACTGTAAGCACACAGCCAAGACATCACAGGAGTGGCTTAGGGACAACTCTGTTAATGTCCTTGAGTGAACCAGCCAGAGCCCTCACTTGAACCCAATTAAACATCTCTGGAGAGACCTTAAAATGCCTGTTCACTGATGGAGCCCATCCAACCTGACAGTGCTCTAGAGGATCTGCAAAGAAGAATGGCAGAAAATCCCCAAGTCCAGGTGCAAACCTTGAGGCATCATACCAAAGAATACTAGAGACTATAGTAACTGCACAAAGGATCCTCAACTAAGTACTGAGTAAATTGTCAGACTACTTATGTCAATGCAAGATTTTATTTTTTCCTTTTCAATAGATTAGCAAAAATTTTGAACATTCTGTTTTCACTTTCCTATGATGAGGTATAGGGAGCAGATTGTTTTATTTTATTTTAGCACAAGACTGCAATATAAAACTAAAAAAAGAAAAAATAATTAAAATAGGAGTCATTGGAGTGAAGACTGGGAACCATCTACCACTACCTATACACTGCTATTTCGTAAATCCTCTCTTAGTTCATTAACGTACTGGACATGCAATATAATACTCAAATCACCAGTGGCACTGTACTGTGTCATGTAGTACACTAGAAGCATATGCCCTTATGATTGTCATGGATTAGACATAACATCTTTTCATTAAGTAGAACATTTAGTGTAGTCAAAGACAACTGTGCAAAAAGATATGACACACACTTAGCACAATCCTTCTAGAATTGTATTTCTTAATAAAAATTCTCTGCATCCCTTATATTATAAATTATAATGATATCTTGTTATTTGAATGAATGCACCATGTGCGCTTATAGAGACTTGAGAATTTTCCTGTTCGCTGAGGTTCCTTTTCAAGCACTAATGACATGTTTCATCTACCACATGTTTTTAGAGGTCAAGATCCCAGCAGCAGCTTTTCAGAAGTGGCATGCTGCTGCTTCTGGGTTGGCACTGAAATGCCAGGCTCATTCAACTTAACTGACAGCGATGTCTGTAATTCTTAAAAGTTAGCTTACACATGCTTTTATTTTTATGCCTGCAATTTCCTGGCTTCTCATTCATTAACTGCAGGCTACGGAATTTTTTTTCCTGTTATAAGCGGGCATGCTTTGTGGGACAGTCCTAGGGTTGCGTGAGGACAGCTAAACCATGACCCCTGGAGTTGTACAGTATTTCTGTTATCCTCTTTTTTTGCCATCAAGTGAGAAGTTTAGAACAATCAAAATAGGGTTAAGCTGTCCAATGCGTGAGTGTACTAATGAGGTCTAGATATATTGCCAAGCCAAATGTTTCTGGCTAAATGTTCACATAATCAGCAGGAAATAATAAGAAGTAGAATCAAACTTCAGCACTCTGCATTCAAAATTAATCAGTGCTAATTTTTATTTGGATTTTTTCAAGGCATATGTGTGACGTTTTGGTCAGATGAACCTTTTCAAACACTATTGAAAATATATTCGATATTAGAAACGTTGCAAAATAGTATTTCAAGATGGCAGAAATAAAATAGTAATAGGGACCAACTATTTAATATAATTATTCAGATATATCTATACTACAATGAAATAACAGTAATATCTCATTACAAAAGACTGGAGAGGGGCTGATATAAATCCATATGATAATATACGTACATAATTACAATATTAGAATGAAAGGATAAGTTTATTGGGGAAATCTGACATTAAAAGGAGGCTCTAGTAACCTGGTGGACCACCTCTAGCCTAGATAACAAGATGAGATACAGTTGGGCATGGAGGCATACAGGTTTCATATGGCATCTTGTGGTACATTTGCCCACAGATGCTACAGCTGGACTGGTAGATCCTGCACACTCATAGGTTGCTGAAGATGGCAACCCAGCTGGTTCCCTAAATGTTCCATTGGCGATAGATCTGGCAAAGGGTAGGCCAAGGAAGACATTCCTTGGAAACCCTTGCTGTGTGTGCACTAGCATTATCCTGCTGAAAAATGGCAGTTGGATGCCTTGCTATAAGAGGCAACACATGGCCACAGCATGTCCTGTACATATCTCTGAGCTGTTAGTGTGCGATGTATCACTAATAGGGGTGACAGAATGTCAGATGCGATGGCTCCCCAGTTGGGAAAGTGTGTCACTCCATGGCAAACGCAGGATTAAAGCACTCACCACGAGGCCTCCATAACAATGCAATTATTTTGGGCATTAAGAGCGAAGCAATTTTTTGGTTCTCTTTTATCACTCTTAACATTTTAATTTTTTTCATCAAGCTATCCAATGGACATTGTTGTTCTTGGTAAGCTGTAAGTAGGCTGCGGCACTCACCAGAATTCTGGTGAGTGCTTCAACTTCCTCAAACAGCTGATTGGCAGAGGTGCCAGGAGTTGGACCCCCACCGATCTTATATTGATGACTTATCCTGAGGATAGGCCATTAATATGAAAATAGGCCCTTCAATAACATCTTTTTGTGGTAAATAAAATTGATGTACTAAAAAATGTATTACTATTTTGGGGGTTGACCTAAAAAAACAGCAATTCCACCATTGTTTTTTTTTTGTTTTTTTGTTTTTTTTGTGCTTATCGTTTGCTATTCAGTAGGTCAAATAGCAAGAGTATAATTTTGGACTTAAAAGTTTCTTCAAATTAATATTAAGAATACATATAATAAAGTAAGAACACACACAATCGACTATGACATATTTTTGTTCTGTATTTCGGTCAATGACTTATTACTTCAACAGAGCACACATTTGCCTTTGTATTTTAGGACAACTAAATGGCTTTTGTTGTTTGCTAATTTATTTCACCAAAATTATTGAGATCTAACTGACTACATGGAAGCTAACTATATGACTGACCTAATTTTTTCTGACAAATTCATTTATATTTATAATGTTGCTAATAATGGCTACTCTGCATGTATGCTATGCACTAATAAAATGGTTGCTGAATAATTGTTTCTTCCTGGTATTTTTGACATTTGATATTGACTTCTGTATAGAGCCATAGAGTAATTATTTGATTGTTTGTGTGCCATTCTCCCCGGGTTGGTGGCCTATTTAAACTATGATACGCTTGCATACTGCTCAGAATTTTGGCCAACTGGGGGATTCTCCTGTTCCCCTGTGGGCTATTCCGAGCATTCCTAGCCTGCACCCATTTGCTCAAATAGCACAATTGTCCCTGCCAAATAGTTCCCTCTGTCTTAGGCCTTTGCAAAATTGAGATATTCAACTTAAGTCTGGAAGTGCCCCAGACAAACAAGATAAGTGTAGATTTTATTTACATGCAGTATGTTCCAATTAATAATGCCTTTTAGGCAAAGGAATGATTTTGATAAAATGTATGTATCCAGGCGCCGGTGGAGGAATCGTACTCCATATTTTGCTTTTGGATGTAGCAAAATCTATATCTATAGGAGATAGATATTTTTCTCATGTGATAAATTTGGGTTACTGAAAACATGAATACCTAAATTCTTAAATTTACTTATGATATGGAGATTATACATTTCGGGCAACTGGGATTCCCAAAAACACATAACAGCAGATTTAGTACTGTTGATGTGCAGACCCGAAAGTGGACCAAACCTCCTCCAGAAAAAGAATTGCTCTGCGCCCAAAGGAACTGATGAAGCGAAACGTGTGTCGGGGCTCCTGGGCTTCTTGTCTGGCTAGTATACCTCTGCTATCATTTCAATGTATGCCACATGTATTTTTACTTACTGCTTTACTGTTACTTTATGCCTGAGGATGTGGTTAGATTCATGTCACGTGTGCTGTATGGTGTTGTCCAGTATTATATGTTGCTAACTTTTTTAGTATAGAGGGTGGTCCCACCTTACTAGACCCCAGTGCCTCTGCTTTCATCTATTTTTGTATTATATGTTTTATTCAGTTTGACTATACAATAAAGATGTGATTTGATGCTATGATTATTTTGTGCATCGTGTTGGTATTTTTGCTTAGGTGATATTACGAATTGCCCTAGGTAATGTTTTGTTAGGAGATGACAGAAAAGGAAACAAATCATCAGTATGCAATCCAAATGTAATAAATTGCCTGTCCAGGCTCCAGTGGCGCAATCCTCAGCCTCGGCAAGGGTGTGGCGGGAGAGACGCGCTGCTGAGGGACACCCACTGGTGAATCGACCGTATCCTTAGTAACAGGATACAATGCTCTTTTTCTCCCTGCAGCAGGCATGTGCTGGGGGAGATTAGCGGTGGGTTGATTAGCTTGTCTACTCTATTATTGTGTACTGGTGTTTCTGTCTAATGGAACGCCAAGTCATAGTCCTGTCAGGTTCTGATCCTGGGACTCCGTGCTCTATTTATTTCTCTTCCTAGCCATACACTATTGCCAGTCTTGTTTGGCTCACAAGCTGGGTTTCTTGTTGCCTGTTTCTTACTGATTCCTCTGTGTTTCTGACCTCAGCTTATCTTCTGACCACCCTCTGTCTCTCGTTTGGTACTGCACAGCCCATCTGATTCTGACCCATTTCCGTACAACTCTGCTTTGGTATTTGTCTGTTTGTGTTTGTCCATCTCTGCACTGATTTAGAGTAGGGACCATCGTCCAGTTGTGATTCAGCCAACTAGGGCTTATACTGCAAGTAGGTAAGGAGAGCAGGCTGGGTTCTAGGTTAGGGCCTACAGTCCTTGTCTGTCCCTACCTAAAGGCATTACAACTCTATCTTCACAATTACCCTTGAAATATCACATTTGCTGAATAAAGCAAGCAGTTTTATTGTCATGGCAAACAATAGAGGTGATGGGGACAACCCTGTTGCATTCCTCTCCCTAATTTAAAGTAAAAGGAACATTGTCTATTAACTACGATATTTGCCCTAGACATTTTTTTTTTTTACAAAATACACAGCCACTGAATATAATTTGATCCAACACTGAATCTCAGCAAGACCTTCAATAAGAATAGCCCCGAAAAAGGAATCAAAAACCTTACCCACGTCACAGGAGTCCAAGGCCTATTGCTTTTTGTCCCCCACCCTCACTTGTGAGATTATCTGCACATGTCTGATATTACCTCTCGTACTCTTCCTTGTCAATTAGGTCAAAATTAAGAATGACCTTATTGACATGGTTAGTATTTTAGTTAACATTTTGTAGTCAGTGTTCAGAAATAGAAAGGGTCAATGCCAGCCACATTCCAACAGATTTTTATCAGTACAAGTACAATTCTGGTGGCCTCATATACGGATTCAGGTAGAGACCCATGCTTGAAGACGGCTGTAAAACTTTTGGAACAGGGGAGGGGACACATAACATCACTGGAAATAGAGTAGACATACAACGGAAGTCAGTCAGGACCTGGTGCCTTACCATTTGCTAAGCGCAGTTAGCAGATGATATTTGGGGAAAAGAGATGAAGTGTAGGTAGTGTACAAGGGCAGCATAATTGTGGCCTAATTGGGAATGCAGTGACCCACAGGGGGAGAGCTGTAAGGAGTCTGAGAGAGGTAGTAGTGGCACACATAGGAGTAGCAGTGGTTTATGGTGGCTGTCCATACTATAATGCTTTCTGGACCTTGTAGTGAATGGAAGGCACAGCGTTTCTTCCCTCAGAGCACATCTTGGACTTGGGGCTTCTGCCTTTTTTTAGGTGGGGTGCCCTTGATGGTAAATGGTTTGCAGAGGCAGGAAGGTAAAGGCAGGAAGGTAAATGTAGAGCCAGTGGATAATGAAGGCTATGAACATGCCCAGATTAGTGATAACAAAGAACAGTCTTTTTACTACAAATGATGGGTGATGCTGTTAAAGCACATATCAAGCACACATCTGAGTTATTCCACAGAGCTTGCTTTTCCTAATGGTTTTATATAGACAGTGGCAAAAATAGCAGTAGTAGTCCTTGAGTCTCTCTCTGTAGGTGCTAGCAATCATCCAAAGGCATGAAAATGATCACAATAAGTACTGCAGTTCCCACAGCGGGATACAGGTCTTCAACGGGTACCTAATCAACTGTAGAAGTGTGGTGGGTTGACAGAGGCAATATACCCTTTCAACAAGCAGTAAAGTCCATAGCCATAAACCAGCATTATCTTTGCTATCACACACAGCCCCTTTTTGATCCAAATACAGTCTGCAGATGTCCTCTTTTCCTTCTTTTTCTTTGCGATTAGTCTCTGCTAGGCTCACAAACTTTAGCTTCACCCACAGCTAGAGCCAAACTGCCACTACAAAACCAGCCACTACAAACCAGAGGGGCCAGACCAGCTAGTCTCCATGGCAACCACACTAAAGAGCTGCCAGATGTTTACTATTTGCTGCCCATAGACAACCATTTGGCATTACACAGTGCATAACACAATACAGTGGATTAGGGATCACCATAGCAGCCATAGCAATGGTTATGGGGCCCTACGCCACTCTGGGCCCAGGCCATCGGCTAAGGAGCACACTCACTGCACTTGCCTCTGAAATTGAAGAGAAGCGCCATAATCTTGCACAAGCGCACTGGCAGAGGTATCGACGTGCGCATGCGTCGTCTTCCTGGCCTCTGCCAGTGCGCCTGTGCGAGATTACAGCGCTTCTCTTCAATTTCAGAGGCAAGTGTAGTGAATAAATTAGCTAGGAGGCGACTCTGGGCGGGGAGGAGATCAACAGACGACACTGAGGGGGGATCTTTGGATGACACTGAGGGGGGTATCTGTGGATGACACTGAGGGGGGAATCTTTGGATGATGCTGAGGGGGGAATCTGTGGATGACACTTAGGGGGGATCTGTGGATGACACTGAGGGGGCAATCTGTAGATGACACTGATGGGGAGATCTGTGGATGACACTGAGGGGGGAATCTGTGGGGGACACTAAGGGGGGGGGTCTGTGGATGACACTGAGGGGGGATCTGTGGAGGACACTGAGGGGGGGGAATCTGTGGGTGACACTAAGAGGGGATATGTAGGTGACACTGAGGGGGGGGGGGATCTGTGGATGAAACTGAAAGGGGGGGGGGTCCCCCGCTGCTGTGTCCTGGCTGCCTACAGCTTCAGAACTAGTGTTGAGCGCGAATATTCGAATAGCGAATTGTAATTGCGAATAACGCAATCGCAACTTCGAGAATTTGCGAATATTTCTAATATAGTTATATATATTCAGAAAAACGAATATTCATTTTTTTTACCTGCCTGCTTCTTGCTTGTGGGCCAATGTGAGAAGGCTGCCTGCAATATCGTAGTCTGTAGTCAATTCGAATATTCTTTATTATTTAATTTATTTTAGCTTATGCGAAAAATCGGCAATGCAATATGCGTGTTAATCGAGTAAGGGCGGGTTAAAGGCAACTTTCCTATTAGGTTTGAGAAGAGAAGAGAGCCAGGACCGGAAGAGTGGCGGCAGGAGAGGTAAGTTACTTTATTATTTAATAGTCTGATCTGGAGGTCTGACTATGGGTCTGAAGAAGTCTAATCGGGGGACTGGAGAGGTCTAATGGGGGGTCTGGAGGTCTGACTGGAGGTCTAGAGTGGTCTGACTGGGGGTCTGGAGAAGTCTAATGGGGGTCTTGAGTGGTCTTACTGGGGGTCTGGAGTGGTCTGATTGGGGCTCTGGAGGTCTAATGGGGGGTCTGGAGTGGTCTAATAGGGGTCTGGAGTGTTCCGACTGGGGGGTCTGGAGTGGTCTGACTGGGGAATCTGGAGGTCTGACTGGGGGTCTGGAGGTCTGATTGGGGGGTCTGGGGGTCTGATTGGGGGGTCTGGAGGTCTGACTGGGGGGTCTGGATAGGTCTGATTGGGGGTCTAGAGGTCAAATGGGGCTCTGGAGGTCTAATGGGGTTAAAATATGGGGGTCTGGAGGTCTAATGGAGTCAGATATGGGGGTCTGGAGGTCTAGTGGGAGTCTGGAGGTCTAATGGGGGTCTGGTCTGAGGTGTAATGGGGCTCTGGAGGTCTAGTCTGAGGTCTGATATGGGAGTCTGGAGGTCTGGTCTGAGGTCTGATATGGGGATCTGGAGGTCTGATATGGGGTCTGGAGGTCTAATGGGGTCTTATATGAGGTCTGATATTGGGTTGGGGTCTGACATAGCGGTCTAAAGGGGGTCTGGTCTGAGATGGGGGTCTCATTAAGGGATTTATATGGGGGTCTGATCTGAAAGAAAAGGGGTATTTTTTTTTATAGTGGCACACTATCTGTGGGGGTGGCAGGATTGGGTGTCAAGAAGGTGGGAGGATGATGGAAAAGTGAGAAAGTAAGATGTCTGTTTGTTAAACTCTGCAGAGCTGAGGCATGGCTGAAAGAAGTCGCCATAGCGGTCTGGTCTGACAGGAGAAGAAGAGGAAAGAAAGTATCTACATCAAAAAGGAGACGCCACTGGAAGTAAGAGGTATATATGTGGGGCGGATCAGGAGAATGGCAAAATAAACTGTGATGTCAACAAGGTCAAACATGGACACTAGTGTCCCCAAATCAAACTGGTGAGGGTGGCAACAGCATGAGGAGTCAACATAGTGGCCCAGTCACAGAGTGATGAGAATAGCAACAGCATAACAGCATGAGGAGTCAACATAGTGGACCAGTCACAGAGTGGGGAGGTGGGGGCAACAGCAGTGGCAGTAACAACACAGGAGAAGATGGCAGCAGAGACTGCAGGTGTGTGGCATCAGGCAGGTGGCAACATCAGAATAGTGGCTGATGCACGTGGCCAGAAGTAATGGGCCATCAACATGTTCTGGTGGGGCAGAAGACTGCAGTCAGAACATTACCACCAGAATGACCTAGTCTGATGCATCAGACACCAGTGTGTGGAAGTCCTGGCTGATCCACACCTGATTCATCTTTATAAAGGTTAATCTCTAAACATTTTGTGTTTAAAAGTGAGTTCTCTTTGGGGTAACTATAACCCCCGCCACTCCCGCCGCACTAAACACCCCTCTCTGATGCCACACTACTGGCCGGGCTGGAAAGCTTGTCCATGGCAAACTCGGTCAGTTGTGGCCACAATTCAAGTTTGGCTGCACAAACTTGAATCTGGGGTGACAGAGTGCAGTCCAAGTATGCCATTAGCTGCTGGTTCAGGTTCTGCTTCATGTTCTGCTGCTGGCTGGTTACTTCAGTAGGTGGGTAAAGAAACGTGCTTATCAGTAACTGAAGACTCAAGTTACTGCTGATGGAGCTGGTGCTGCTCCTGCCTCCTCTCCAGCAGTCATGGCAGTGGAGAGTGAGCGCAGAGGGTCCGCCCAGTCAAACCTTTGAGGATGAGCGATGCCTCACTTAGGCAGTGACCAACTGACTACATAGGATGTCCTTATAGTAGTTGAGTTTATCATCCGTCTCAGCAGGTGTAAAAAAGGCCCCCATTTTGGCCCGGTAGTGAGGCTCTAACATCGTAGAGAGCCAGTAGTCATCCCTGTGCTGAATGGTGATAATGTGGCTATCACTACACAAGCAACTCAGCATGCATCTGGTCATTTGTGCAAGGGACTTGGAAGGATTCCCTGCCTCTATCTCCACTGCACATTGCCACGCTCTGCCGGGGTTATCTGCTTGGTCCTCATCACCCTCCAGCTCCTCCTGCCGTTTGTGCAGATAAACCACCTATTTCTGCATAAGTTCACTCTCCTGCATAACGGAAACTGGACAGATCCTTTCTGCTGGCCATAGACTTCTATTATGACAGAATGCATAATGGAATGCCTCTAAAGGCATTCTGTTTTGAATTTCATTATCGAATTGCGTTATGGTGCGTTGTAACGGAATTCATAATGCAATTCAGCATATACCTGAATTTGAAGTTCGCTCATCCCTAGTAATGATAGCTTGGGACTCTCCACATTGGCTTGGCATAAGCCATCAGTTCTCTGAAATAGGCAGAGTCAACCACATGGAAAGGAGCATGATCAGCCAGGAGCATGATCAGCTTCTGCGCCGTTGGATGAGTACACGCATACTGTCTTTTTGCAATTTGAAAATCAAGACCTAATGGGATTGCTTATCTATTTAACAAGGTGGGAACACCAATAACAGTTAAATTACACAGCTTATTCAGCCCAATTTGAGAATCATGGCACAATTGAATTAAGTATCTATAAAACAAGGTTGAAACCACAATAACAGTTAAATTACACTAATTATTCACCCCAATTTAAGAATCAAGGACTAATGGAATGACTTATCTATAAAACAAGATGGGCACCCCAATAACAGTTAAATTACACTAATTATTCACCCCAATTTAAGAATCAAGGACTAATGGAATGACTTATCTATAAAACAAGGGGGAAACCCCAATGATAGTTAAATTACACTACTTATTCTCCCCAATTTGAGAACCAAAGCATAATAGATCTGCTTATCTATTTAACAAAGGAGAATGCCCCTTTACATTAAATTACACTATTCACCACAATTTGAGAATCAAGGCGTAATAGAATTGTTTATCTATTAAACAAGGTGGGCACCCCAATACCAGTTAAATTACACTACTTATTCACCCCAATTTGAGAATCAAGGCCTAATGGAATTACTGATCCATAAAACAAGATGGAAATCACAATAACAGTAAAATTACACTACTTATTCTCCCCAATTTGAGAATAAAGGCATAATAGATCTGCTTATCTATTTAACAAAGGGGAACCTCCCTTAACATTAAATTACACTATTCACTCCAATTTGAGAATAAAGAATAATAGAATTGTTTGTCTATTAAACAAGATGGGCACCCCAATACCAGTTAAATTACACTACTTATTCACCCCAATTTGAGATTCAAGGTGTAATAGAATTGCTTATCTATTTAAAAATGTGGACACCCGAATAACAGTTAATTCATCCTAATTTGAGAAGCAAGGAGTAATGGATTAGTTAACAATTAAAGATGACCTGTCACCAAAAGATTCAATGCAATCAGACAGCACCATGTTGGAGTGCAGGAGAAGCCGATCAGATTGCTATATATTTTTGTGAGAAAAGATTCCGTAAAACCTGTAATTTAGCCATTTATAGTTCTGCTTTTTCTAGCTCCTGTGAAGAGCTATCGGCGTATATTGCCTCATTCACTTGTCAGTGTTTTGGTCAGTGATTTCCATCAGTGATTCTGAGCCAAAACCAGGTCCGCCTCTAAACATAGAACAGGTACAGATCTTGCCCTTATACCTTATGTCTGTGGAGGCTCCACTCCTGGTTTTGGCTCACAATCACTGATCAAAACACTGACGTGTGAATGAGGCTTAAAGGGGTTATCCCATGACTCGTGTAAAAATGAATATGATATAAAAAGACATGATATAGTACATGACAACCTCTTTCTAACAAAACTAGAACCAGCCCTGTACCTCACATGGAGCCAGAGATCTCCCCATTCATTGCTCTGCTAGACTTATATCAAGATGGCAGCTCAAGGGGAGTGTCTTTTCTGCTGCAGTTCAGGGGGCATGTCCATGCTCTATCTACCACAACTCAGGAGACAGTTCAAGGAGGAAACTGAGCATGCGCGGCCATCTCAGTAAGCAGGACAATGAAATAAAATGAAAAAAAAAAAAAAATCAGCAGGTGGTGCTATACGGATACATTTTATTGAATAACTCAGTGGCTATGCTAAATGTTTAATTACATGCAATTGCAAAAGTATTCAGATCCAGGTGTTGGTTTGAAAACTGTAGAATATTTTTCAAGGGACAAACCTTTTAAGTGTGTATACAGTCACTAATAACATTTTCTCTATGTACCGATAGCACTTCCCAAGGCTGCAGAAGTAAATGTAAAAATTGCAACTTTTACTGAATCTTTTCCCACAAAAATATGTATCAATCCGCTCAGCTTCTCCTGCTCTATAACATGGAACTTTCAGATTGCACCACATTTTCTGGTGACATTTCCTTTCTAAACAAGGTGGACACTGTTTAATTATATAGCTCTGTGCAGGGATTGATGCAAACCTAGCTGTCTACTATGAATCCCTTCAGCTTTAAATTACACAGCCTGCACTGTGCCCCCTTCACTTCCTCTTCAGTGTGTAAAAACTCTCTTTATGATCTCCCTACACTGTCCCTGCAGTCTCCCTATCCAACATTATATAAGGTAAGCTTTGTTAAACAGTGTTCATAGCACTCTGCACATCTGTCCCTATTCTCAGTTCACTGTAAAATGGTGGAGACCAGGTGGGATTAGGAATTTTTTAGGACTTTTACATCACAGGGGATGGCCATGTGCTGATTGGCTGACTGCACTGCATTATGGGTGATCTCTTGTTCCCAGGCTTCATTTTTTCACTTTGTAAAATTGATTCGTTACCACGCGCCAGGAAATTCGGATTTGTTGCAAATCGAATGTTTCCTAAACTTCCGATCAGATTCCACTTCGGATGCTTCGATTCACTCAACAGTAGTTAGCATCAAGCAATCCAATGTTTACTGGACAACCATGTTTTTAGACGCTCCCTCTGAGAGCAAACCGGTGTAATAGTTTCCTGTTGCCGAAAAGAAGGTCAAATTGCTGTTTTACCAGGATACACTGTGTACGCAGCTTATAGCAGCTTTTGGCAAGCAGATGCCTGTCGTCTGCTTTTCTAACCAAGAGTCTGCTCTCCACCCAACACCCAGTCACCCAACTCCCTCCATCTCTGCTACCACTATCACCACTAGCATTTTTTTCAGTTGCTTCTCGAGCTTGATGTAAAACAGCAAATGGAGACACACCGAAATGAGAGAAGTTTTGAAAATCCTATTCGGCAGCTTCACCAAACTTCATCAAGAAATTCTATTCACTATAAATTACTTCATCATGAATCGCTTTTCCTTGTATGGAGCGGGCGCAATGATGGGGAATGGCGATCGCACCACCCCACATTATTTCACCCCTCAGATGCTGCATTCAACGATGATTGCTGCATCTGAGATTAACTTTCAGGTGTTCAGGGGGTTAAGCCACTTGATTGCGGAGAGGCCGTCCGCTCCCGTCTTGATTGAAGAAGCCCCGCCAAAGGACCTGCTGTGAGCGTGATGACGTCACCATGTGATCACACTGGCCACACGCGGTGATGTCATAACTGACGACACACGTGCCCAGCAATGTAATCTGCAGTTTTATATGGAGGAGGTGTTATCAGTGATTGATAGCATTCTCTGTGTAAGTATGTACATATAGATAACTGTCAGTCACTGATAGCTGTTCATAGAACAGGTATTATCAGTGATTGTTAGCATTCTCTGTGTAAGTGTGTATACATAGATAGCTGTCAGTCACTGATAGTTGTACACAGGGAAGGTGTTATCAGTGATTGATGGCATTCTCTGTATAAGTGTGTATACATAGATAACTGTCAGTCACTGATAGTTGTACACAGGGGAGGTATTATCAGTGATTGATAGTATTCTCTGTGTAAGTGTGTATACACAGATAGCTGTCAGTCACTGATAGCTGTACACAGAGGAGGTGTTATCAGTGATTGATAGCATTCTCTGTGTAAGTGTGTATAAATAGATAGCAGTCAGTCACTAATGAGTTGTATACAGGGAGGTGTTATCAGTGATTGATAGCATTCTCTGTGTAAGTGTGTATACATAGATAGCTGTCAGTCACTGAAAGCTGTACACAGGGGAGGTATTATCAGTGATTGATAGCATTCTCTGTGTAAGTGTGTATACATAGATAGCTGTCAGTCACTGATAGCTGTACATGGGGGAGGTGTTCTCAGTGATTGACAGTATTCTCTGTGTAAGTGTGTACACAGAGATAGCTGTCATTTACTGATAGTTGTACATGGGAGAGGTGTTATCTCTGATTGATAGCATTCTCTGTATAAGTGTGTATACATAGATAGCTGTCAGTCAATGATAGTTGTACACAGGGAGTTGTTATCAGTGATTGATAGCATTCTCTGTGTAAGTGTGTACATAGCTGTCAGTCACTGATAGTTGTACATGGGCGAGGTGGGATCGGTGATTAATAGCATTCTCTGTGTAAATATGTACACATAGCTTCCAGGCACTAATAGTTGTAAACAGTGGTAGTCAAGTTCAGAAAAAGCAGAGATTTAAATGCATATCTTACAAGTTTTGCAGAATCTATTCCCACGAAACTATATATCAGTCTGTTCTGCACCTTCCGTTCTATTAAATGCTGCCTTGCATTGCATTTTGTGGTGACAGGTTCTCTTTAAAAATTCATAGATGCTTATCTAATAGCAAATTACATTGATGGTTATAATTAACCTAACAATTAATATAATTAACCTGAGAAAGACGGACCTGTGTCTTTTTTCCACCTAAGTAACTACGTAATATTGAGCCATTATGTTCCTGTAATTACTATTGGATATCTACACCAAGCAACAGTTATATACTGTACAGAACTTAAAGTCAGCAAGTTATTAAGCTTCTTTGTTTGGACTGAATTAAATCAGATAAAGCGTCCAAAAGCATTCACTTATATAGCTAAGTATCACAATTAATTATTTTTCTTCTCAGTAATTTGAAAAGAATTTAGGAGATGATTTGTTTAATAGTGGCCAATATTAGATATATAGAAGGCTTTTGTCTGTGTAGAGTGTTTTAAGCAGAACTAATTTCAGTTTATGAACAGTGGAAGGGGGAACTTGGACATTGACCCATTTATCCATGGAAAGATAGCCGTGTGTCTGGGTTCAATAACTGCCAAATTTAGCAAACCTAGTTGGCAGTAAAAACTTTTGTTCTATGAAATAGCAGGAAAAAGATGTGATCACATTGTTCGTGATATTTCTTAGAGATTGTCACATCGTACTTGATATCAAGGGTTAATTTCAGTCAATATGTTTTACCTTTCTTTTAAAAAATTGTCTATTTTCTAAATTCACATTTCTCTGCTTTTAAGACAGATAGTGATAACTTAAAAAATAGTTATTAACATTTCCCATATGTCTACTTTGTGTTTGCATAATTTTGTAAATGTCATTTTATTTTCTTAGGATGTTAGAAGGCTTTGAATTTTAGAAGCAATTTGGAAAAATTTGAAGAAAATTTCTAAAACCCAGTTCAGTTAGGAAATCACCCATAAATAGCCCCAGTTTATTGTTCAAATACTTTTATTAAAAAGGACAGAGAACAGCACAATATATAACAATGAAGTGTATCAAGTTACTATCATGGTACAGCATTGTAGATATACTAACTTTTCAGAATATAATAGATTATGCATATCATACATGAAGTATAATAATAATCATCATACAGGAGAGGATTATGAAACGGAAGTTAGGTCAATATAAAGTTGATGACAGGTTCCCTTTAAGTATCTCAGATTTGTGGAGGTTTACTTTAAAGTTGCTGAGGTCTCCAAAGGTAGAGAATGCCTTCAAAATATTGGTAAAACCAATAACCAGGTTAGAACAAAATGAGGAGATCGTCTGCATAAATAGCTATCTTGGACTCCAGTTCCTTCAGTTTGACTTGGTCAGGAACTCCATGACCATGATGTATAAGATTGGAAACTCCTGCCTGGTACCATTATGTATTAGAAATGGGGAGGACAATAAGCCATTGACTCGAACCTGGATTTTAGGGTTGTTGTATACAGCCAGAATACGGGTTACCATGCAGGGTCCCAAGCCAAAAGGATCTCAGAGCTTCTCCCAAGAAGGCCCAATCCACACGGTCAAAGGCTTTTTCAGCATCGATAGAGAGAAGACAAAGGGGGGAAGCAGTCTTATGTGCTCACGCAATAAGGGCTAGAGAGCGTATTGTATTGTCCCTCATTTCCCATCTGGGGACAAAGCCCACCTGGTCGTTATGTATTAAAGGGGTTGTCCGGGTTCAGAGCTGAACCCGGACATGCCCACAATATTACCCAGGCAGCCCCACCCTGACATGAGCATCAGAGCAGTTCATGCTCCGATACTCTCCCTTGCCCTGCGCAGGATTGTGCAGGACAAGGGCTCTTTTATTTACTAATAAATACAGTATGATACTCAATAATGCAATCACCAGGGATTACAGAATCAAATAAAATCAATGGTAAATCTTACTTAAACATAACTTTTATTACACGGTTAAAAAAGTTCCTAAAAAAAAAGCTATAAAAGTGCCCAATGGCACACATAAACTATGGTACTGCCGTGCACCATAGTTCATGCGTGCCATTGAGCACTTTTATTGCTATATTTTGAGGGTCTTTTTTAACCGTGTAATAAAGGTTATGTTTTAGTAAGGTTCACCATTGATTTTGTTTATGATTCTCTTTTATTTACTATAAACACACTTTGCCAGGTGGAGGCTTCTGCCCAGCAGTGTGTTTGGTGATGTCAGAGGCTCTGATAGGCGGGCTTTAGTGCTGCCCTAGCTTTTTTACAGGCTAGGGCAGCGCTAAAGCCCACCCATCAGTGCCGATGACATCACCGGGCTCACTGTTGGGCGGAAGCCTCTGCCTGGCAGCCTGGAGGAGAGCCTGGTTCATCACCGGAACTCCACAAAATGCCTTTGCCCAGCGCGATTCAGCGCAGGGCAAAGGAGAACATCGGAGCATGAACTGCTCAGATGCTCTTGTCAGGGGGTTTGCCTTGGTATAATTCTGGGTATGTCCAGCTTCAGCTCTGAACCCGGACAACCCCTTTAAAGAAGGCATATAGATCTTCAGTCTATCAGCCAGAATTTTAGCATAGATCTTTACGTCTATGTTGATCAATTATATCGGTTGGTAGTTTCTACAGACCAGGGGATCTTTGTCCGGTTTAGGAATTACACATATATGTGCAGTCAATGCATGAGGTGGGAAGGGAGAACCTTCAGTAAGAGAATTGCACATTCTAGTAATAGGGTTAGAGACATCATCCAGGAACATCTTGTAGAAGTGGGGTGTGAATCCATCAGGGCCTGGACATTTACCTCCCTCCCTCCCGACATTTACCGAGTATCCCTATCAGACATAGAGAGCTTGGGGCCTAGTAGGTTTGAGATATAATCCCTGATTTTCTGAGTCTTAAGATCTGTGGAGAGATCTGCAAATTTCCCTTTCAGTTTATAGAGACCCCCTCGTAGTAGGATTGGAATTCCCGCAGAATGTCTTTAGTGGCGTGAATGCGGCCTTCCTCCCTATGGTTAAGGGTGGGGATGAAAGAGGTAGCTTGTCTGGGCCTTAACATCCTCGCCAATAACTTACCGCTCTCGTTCCCATGTTCATAAAAAAAGTCTCTTAAGCTTGTCTCTAGCTCCAAGATATTTTTGGTCTATCAGTTTCCTAAGGGCAGTCCTTGTGTCACATAGCTCCTGGTAGGCCTTAGAGGAGTGAGAGCCTTTATGTCTCCTCTCCAGTATGGATAACTTTTGAAGAAGTGTTTGAATCTCTGCAGACAGCATTTTCCTAAGTCTATAAGCTTGCAATATGAGTCTACCCCAAACCACACATTTCAGGGCTTCCCATTGAATCGTGGGACCAGAGGTATCTACTGCTTGCATCTCCACAAATTCGGAGATAGTGGATCTAACATTTGCCATGCAGACAGGGTCTCTGAGAATGTTGTCATTGAGCTTCCATGAGCTCCTGTGACGTGTAGGGTCCCCCAACCCCAGGGACATCCAGGTAAGGGAGTGGTTAGAGAAAATAATTGGTTCAATGCCTGCCGCAGTGGATAAGTCAAGGAGTGAATGCGAAATAAAAAGGTGTCAATCCGTAATATGAGTTGTGAGTGGTAGAGAAAAGGGTGAAATCTTTTGTGGTGGGAGAAAGAATACTCCATATGTCCACCAATCTTAAGGACTGTAGGTGTCTTCTGAATCTACAGACCGCCCCAACAGACACACAGGACCTACCTGTTGAGGTGTCTAATACAGCATTGAAAGGGAAGTTGAGGTCGCCACCTAGGATAATCATGAGGCCATCTGCAAAGTCGTCCAAATCAGCAAACACCGAGGAGGTGAACGAGATCTGCCCTGTATTAGGGAAGTAGACATTGGCTATCACAAGTGTCCCAGAAGAAAGGGACAGTTTAAGAAAGAGGTTCCGGCATGAATCGTCCAATTTGGTGTCCAGTATTGTGCAAGGGACTGATCTATGAATGGCTATGGAGACCCCTCTAGCCTTGGTATCAGCAAATGTGCTATGAGACCACACCGAGAAAACCTATTCCTGCAAGAGGGAACGTGTCCTGATTTATAGTGCGTTTCCTGCAGGAGGGCTGCAGCAATCCTCTGATTATGAAGGTTATGCAGGATTTGGTTCCTCTTGGTGGGTTCATTCAAGCCATTCACATTGTATGAGCATATTTTGATAAAAGCCATATTTCTGTAGGTAAAGGCATGTGCACCAGCACCATATACCAGGAAGTAGGAAGGGGTGGGAAAAACAGACAGGAGGAAGGAACAAACAAAAGGGAACAAACGAACAGCTCATTGTAGCACATGTAAACCAATGGAGTGAGATACAAGTACCAGGCAAATCAGTAGCAAGAAGGGAAACACCCTTCTGCTACGACTATCAAAGCAAAGGGGAAGTGAAAGCCTCGACAAAGTGAAAGTACATCCCTCCACTTCAGCCCCAGGAGGCCATCTTGCGGCCCTGGAGAGAAAATCGAAAGAATAAAAAAAACTATTGAATCTACCCAGCTGTTAACAAACAGATAAAGTACACACCTATAATAATCTGCAAAACGGGGGTTCCCCGGGGTGACCGAAAAACTGTGCGAGAGGCTCACCTCCCTCCGCGCCGCCCGACAGAATGGTAAGGAAGGGGGGAGCCCCACAGAGCGGTAGGAAAGGGGGGGAGCCCCATCCCAGAGGAAGTACCCAGACTGGCCCCCTCCCAGAGATGAAGTAAAACAAACCTCTAACTGAGAGATAAAGGCAGCAGGTCAAATAAAACAATGTAAAGAGTAGAACACATATCATGAGTAAAGTTGAGCGGTTCAATGGGTTCAGCCGAACTTCGGAAAAAGTTTGAGTTCGGGACCCGAACTTGACCCCAAACCCGAAGCCCATTGGAGTCAATGGGGACCCGAACTTTTGAGCACTAAAATGGCTGTAAAAATGTAATGAAAAGGGCTAGAGGGCTGCAAATGCCAGAAAAATGATGTTATGAGCATGGCAAGTGCTCTCCAAACAAATGTGGATAGGGAAATGACTTTAAATAACATAAAATAGGTAAAAATAAAAAATAATAATCTTGATCTAGGAGGACGAGGTCCATATGGAGTAGGAGGTTGAGGAGGCGGTGGATGTGGCGGTGGAAGAGGAGGAGGTAGCCTACACTGATTTTTTGTTTTATTTTTAAAATTCGGATACACCCCAAAACATTGGGAAATTTAACCTGTGATAACCATCTCCAGTCATGCTAAACACATGTTCAGACAATACACTGGCTGCAGGGCAGACCAGCACCTCCAAGGGGTAAAGGGCAAGCTCAGGCCATGTGCCCAATTTGGAGACCCAGAAGTTGCATGTTCCCAAGTAATTAATGTATTTTTAATAGAGTGATTAATAAAGATTACATTTTACCTATTACTAGTCAGAGAGGTTACAAAGGTTACACTAGGTCCAAGTGACCACCTAACCCCTCTTCCAGAAGTTGCAGGGGCTGACCCCTGTCAGTCAGTTTGTGTAGGCGTGTGCACACTTACCGCCCCACCATGCCGCATGTCCCTGTGATGTTCACAATCCAATATGATATCTGCTCTATCAACTTTCGATGTTCTTTTATGCGCCTACCATGGCTGTGGACAGGCGGCTGCGCTTGTCTGTGATGATGCCCCCTGCCGTGCTAAACACACGTTCAGATAGTACACTGGCTGCAGGGCAGGCCAGCACCTCCAAGGTGTAAAGGGCAAGCTCAGGCCATGTGCCCAATTTGGAGACCCAGAAGTTGAAGGGGGCAGACCCGTCATTCAGTACGTGTAGGCGTGTGCACACATACTGCTCCACCATGTTGGTGAAATACTGCCTCCTGCTAAGACGTTCCATATCAGCTGCTGGTGCTGGTTGTTGTGGCGTGCTGACAAAGCTTTTCCACATGTCGGCTATGCTAACCCTGACTTCTAAGGTGCTGGCAGTGCCCCAGCTGCATTGGCGACCTCTTCCTCTGCCTTCGCCTTGTGCTTCCACTGTGCCCCCGTTGTCAGGTGGGAATGCCACCTGCAGCGCGTCTACCAGCGTGCGCTTGTACTCGCGCATCTTACGATCACGCTCCAGTGATGGAATTAAGGACGGTCCTTGTAACGGGCATCCAGCAGCGTGGCCACCCAGTAATCAGCACAAGTTAGAATGTGGGCAACTCTGCTGTCGTTGCGGAGACACTGCAGCATGTAATCGCTCATGTGTGCAAGGCTGCCCAGAGGCAACGAAAAGCTGTCCTCTGTGGGAGGTGTATTGTCTGTGTCCTCTGTATCCCCCCATCCACGCACCAGTGATGGCCATGAGCTGGTCTGGGTGCCACCCTGCTGTGAACATGGTTCCTTCTCCGCCTCCATCTCCTCCTCCTCATCCTCCAACTTGTCATCCTCCAGAACTGTGCCCTGGCTGGACAATTGTGTACCTTGGGTTTGTGTGTGCAGGAACCCACCCTCGGAGCCACTTGGGAATGACTTGTCGGAAACCCTACGAAATGATACCCCTTCCTCCTCCTCCTCCTGTGCCACATCATCATCATCGCCATGAGCGTTTTTTCAAGGAGGCATAGAAATGAGATAGTAACGCTGAGAACGGCGTTATCGGCACTGGCTATGTTGGTGGAGTACTGGAGGCCCTGTCATTGGTGGTGAAGTGGTGCTGTTCCGCCGAGCGACTCACCTGTGCGTGCTGCAGCTGAAACTCCACTATCGCCTGCTGCTGCTCGCACAGTCTGGCCAGCATGTGCAAGGTGGAGTTCCACCTTGTGGGCACGTCGCATATGAGGCGGTGAGCGGGAAGGCCGAAGTTATGTTGCAGCGCTGACAGGGGAGCAGCAGCAGGCTGAGAACGCCAAAAGCGCGCACAGAAGGCCCACACTTTATGCAGCAGCTCTGACATGTTGGGGTAATTTTTAAGGAATTTCTGCACCACCAAATTCAGCACATGCGCCAGGCAATGGATGTGCGTCAAACCGGCTAGTCCCAGAGCTACTACGATATTTCGCCCATTATTGCACACCACCAGCCCAGGCTTGAGGCTGACGGGCACAAACCACTCAGCGCTCCTGCGCGGTGTGGGGTTTGTCCCCCAAACAGTTTTAAAACTGCCTGCTGTCGTTTACCTCTGGCTGTGCTGAAGTTGGTGTTGAAGGTGTTACGCTGACCGGATGAGGAGCTGGTAGAGGATAAGGAAGCAGAGTAGGAGGAGGAAGCAACAGGAGGCAAACTGAAGCGCCCTGTAATCTTCGGTGGTGGAAGGACATGCGCCAAACGGCTATCCGCCTCAGGCCCAGTGTGCTGTTATGGAGATATAACGGCCCTGACCGTGCATACTGGTCCACGTATCTGTAGTCAGGTGCACCTTGCCACAGATGGTGTTGCGCAGTGCACACCTGATTTTGTCCCCTACTTGGTTGTGAAGGGAAGGGATGGCTCACCTTGAAAAGTAGTGGTGGCTGGGCACGATGTACTGTTGGACAGCAACCGCCATAAGGCCTTTAAAACTATCCGTGTCCACCTGACGGAATGACAGCATTTCAAAGGCCAGTAAATTAGAAATGCTGGCATTCAGGGCTAGAGATCGCGGGTGGGTAGGGGGGTACTTCCTCTTCCTCTCCAGCGTTTGGGATATGGAGAGCTGAACGTTTCCGTGGGACATTGTGGAGATGCTTGGTGACCTAGGTGTTGGTGTTGCTGGCAGATCCTCTGTTTGTGGGGTGCCAGGTGGCACTGTCACTCCAGAGGTGGATGAAGAGGCTGCGACTGCAGCAGAAGAGGAAGCAGGAGGAGCCAGAGACCTTTCTTGGGTTTTGAGGTGTCTACTCCACTGCAGCTCATGCTTTGCACTTAAATGCCTGGTCATGCAGGTTGTGCTCAGGTTGAGAACGTTTATGCCTCGCTTCAGGCTCTGATTGCACAGTGTGCAAACCACTCATGTCTTGTCGTCAGCACATTGTCTGAAGAACTGCCACGCAAGGGAGCTCCTTGGAGCTGGCTTTGGTGTGCTCGGTCCCTTGCTGCGGTGGGCAGTAGGAGGCGTACTGTCTAGAGGACGGCCGCTCTGCTTTTGCACCCTGCTCCCTCTTCTGCTGTGCTGGTGGCTCTGTGCGACCACCGCCTCTTCCTCCGAACTACATCGATCACTCGCATGACCTTGATTCCATGTGGGGTCAAGGACCTCATCGTCTTCCACATCATCTTCCACCCAGTCTTCACCCCTGACTTCCTTGTCGGTCTGCACACTTTCGAAAGCCCCAGCAGTTGGCATCGCTGTTTCGTCATCATCCGAGACATCCTGCGATGGTCCTCACATGTACTCATCTTGAAAAATAAGTGGTTGGGCATCGGTGCACTCAATCACTTCCACTTCTGGGGCAGGGCTAGGTGGATGGCCCTGGGAAACCCTGCTAACAGAGTCATCAAAAAGCAGAATAGACTACTGCATGACTTGGAAGGGGGTGAGGTGAAAGACTGATGGACATCGGCTGCAGGTGCCAACTGTGGTCTTTCAGCAGGAGACTGGGAGGGAGACAATGTGAAGGAACTGGATCCACTGTCAGCAACCCAATCTACTATCGCCTGTACTTGTTCAGGCCTCCCCATTCGTAGAGCAGCATTAGGCCCGACCAAATAGGACCACTTCTTCTCCCTGCAACAGGAGCTCCACCAGCAGCACCACGACCTGAGCAACGTCCCTAATTTGACGCTCTCCTCATATTTTTTGAATACAGGATCTTACCCTAAATGGGTGTTTAATTAATAGTAGAAAAGAATGACAGTATGTAAAGGGTGTATCTCACACGGCCTGGACCAGACTAGGCCTCAATTAAAGATTTCTTTGCTCAAAATGGCTTAATTTCAAATGACTATATTTCAAATGGCGTTATTTCAAATGCCTAATTCAAACCCCTGTATGTATGGGGGGATCACACACGGCCTGAATCAGTGTGGGCCTGAAGTAAATATATCTTTGCACAAAAAGGCTGTATTTCAAATGGCTGTATTTAAAATGCCTAATTGAAACCCCTGTATGTATAGGGGGGAATCACACACACACTGAATCAGTGTAGGCCTGAAGTAAATATATCTTTGCACAAAAAGGCTGTATTTCAAATGGATGTATTTCAAATGACTAATTCAAACCCCTGTGTGTATAGAGGGGATCACACACGCCCTGAATCAGTGTAGGCCTGAAGTAAATATATCTTTGTACGGGGGCGTGGCCTAGCGCGGCATGTGAGAGGACGCTGAATCGCACTCTCCCGGACAAGTCTCCTGTAATTCTCCTGCATCCATCATCTGCGCTGCTGTTAAAACCTCACAGTAAGGGGTCTATACTCACCGGAGGTTGAGCGGATCTGCTCCACTCACCGGCAACGACGTAAATGGAGGCCAAGGCACCGGAGAGGGGTCTGTCCCTACTGCCCAGGCCCAGGCTGTGGGTGGCTCGAGTGCAGTGAATGCCGGGCGATCCATACATATGGCGGCTGTGGTTGGTGAAATACACATACAAACGTAAAAACAAAGGTGCTAGTGGGCTCAGCATGCATGTTGGTATTTGCATCCCTTGATCTGATGAACGTTGTATGGCACCAGACGGGGTTACAAGCAGAGTGTATCTGGCATGCATGCTGCACCTGCACTCCCTGGATTTTGTGTGGCTGATATGGCCCATAAAAGGTAAGAATTAATGTTAGGGACCACTCATAGAGGCAACCGTGAAGTGGTGGGTGGCTTACATAATTTGGCCAAAATATAAACGAATGCCTCTTCTAACATCCAGCATAGTGGCAGGACGGAGCTCTAGCTGCAGTGTGCCATTGCACCTTTGTTTTTACGTTTGTATGTGTATTTCACCATAGCAACGTGCACCTGCGTATTGGGTTGTGCTGACTGCAATCCCCATTTTATTCCTTTGTAGCATATATGGGAGGCGTGGTGACCTCCATGCAGTCATGCACACCTGACTAGTGAATCCGCCCTGTAGGCTGGTTTTAAAGTCAGTATAAAACTGAGTCTGCTTTATAGAACTTACCAGAAGCCATTTGGTTTCAGGAGAAGTACTAGTGGGCTCAGCATGCATGTTGGTATTTGCATCCCTTGATCTGATGAACGCTGTATGGCACCAGACGGGGTTACAAGCAGAGTGTATCTGGCATGCATGCTGCACCTGCACTCCCTGGATTTTGTGTGGCTGATATGGCCCATAAAAGGTAAGAATTAATGTTAGGGACCACTCATAGAGGCAACCGTGAAGTGGTGGGTGGCTTACATAATTTGGCCAAAATATAAACTAATGCCTCTTCTAACATCCAGCATAGTGGCAGGACGGAGCTCCAGCTGCAGTGTGCCATTGCACCTTTGTTTTTACGTTTGTATGTGTATTTCACCATAGCAACGTGCACCTGCGTATTGGGTTGTGCTGACTGCAATCCCCATTTTATTCCTTTGTAGCATATATGGGAGACGTGGTGACCTCCATGCAGTCATGCACACCTGACTAGTGGATCCGCCCTGTAGGCTGGTTTTAAAGTCAGTATAAAACTGAGTCTGTTGGCACCAGACGGGGTTACAAGCAGAGGGACCACTCATAGAGGCAACCGTGACGTGGTGGATGGCTTACATAATTTGGCCAAAATATAAACTAATGCCTCTTCTAACATCCAGCATAGTGGCAGGACGGAGCTCTAGCTGCAGTGTGCCATTGCACCTTTGTTTTTACGTTTGTAAAAAATATATTGATCTCAATTTAATAACCCTCTTAGACAAACTGAAGCCTAAAGTCGAAGCATGGTGTAAACTCCCGATTTCCTTGATAGGAAGGGCGAACTTGATAAAGATGATAGTGATGCCTCTGCTGTTGTGCATCCTGCAGAACTCTCCAATATGGATCCCCCGACACTTCTTTAAAAGAATAGAGGGGGTGTTCAGAGATCTGCTGTGAAAGAAGGGAGTGGCTAGGATCAAATTAAGCAAATTTCAGCTGGCCAAAGACGAGGGTGGAGTGGCCCTGCAGCATCCCTGGTCATACTTTCTGCCCGCACAGCTTCAGCCTTATGCAGGGATGGGGGCGAGATGGCATACAGGACTCTAGGAGAGGCATGATCGGGGTTCTGGCGGGCCACCACACTCCCGTAGGGGCGTTGGAGGAGCATGCATTTAAATTACGCTTACCTGTTATGCCTACGCTGCAGCTCATGCACAAAGTGTGGTGGCTGTTAGAGACTTGTTAGAAATGAAGGGATGTACCAAATATACCCCTTTGTGGCACAACTCCCAACTGAGGGAGATATCTATGCTGGAGAGCTCTGAGGACTGGACGAGGAAAGGAATTCAGTATGTCTCTCAGTTATTTGATTAGGGGGTCCTTAAATCCTTCCAGCAACTTCAGCAGGAATTTGGCCTGCACAGGCCTACTTACAGCTGAGGCACGCGGCACAAAGCCAAGGGAAGATATTTCCCATGACTTTTGCTAAAACAGCTCTATTTGACCACGTGATGCGGGCCTCGACATCTTATAAGCTCATTTCTTTTGTATACAGCTTTATTAAGGAAAATTGCCTGGGGGACCCGATAAACGGTCTTAAAGAAAAATGGGAAAAAGACGTAATAGTTCTCAATGATACCAAGTGGCAGGATATCCTTGGGAACACACCAAGACTTTCCATTAGTGAAGCTTAACGGCGTCCGCAGCTTTTCTTATTGCACAAGGTATATAGAACACCCTCAGTATTATGTAAGATGGGCGTTCGTCCGGACTCGAAATGCCCTAGATGCCTAGAGGAGGATTCAGATCTTATTCACATGATGTGGCTCTGTAGGGAGCTAAGTGTATTTTGGACGGATGTCTTTGATGCCATAGATAACGCATATAGTATTATCACGCCAAGGGAACTGGTGATCAGTATATTAGGATATGTTCAGGAGCTAGGAATAGCTGAGGGGTGCGAGCTAGCAATTGCTAAGACACTTTACTACGCAAGACGTTTGATTGCAAAACATTGGATCCAGCCCATTGGCCCGAATAAACAAGAACGGGTAGGGGCCGTCAACGCTTTGGTTGGGTTGGAAAGAGGTATATATAAAAAGAGAGGGGCTATCAAGAAATTTAGGAAACGATAGGAGTGCTGGGTTACACAATCTGGTCTGGCTTCACAAGATTTGATGAGGCTCTGGGTACGAGACAGTATATCAACGTTGGGCCTGATTTAGGGCTACATAGGTGGATTGATGTCAACTATAGTTATACTGACCTACACAGAGGACACTGCACAGAGGGAGTGGGGGGGGGGGGGAGTTCCTTTGTTTGATCCTATGCCAAGTTGGTGCGCATACACAGCAGTACCTAACTATCTTGCAAGATTAATTGGTACAATGTTGGGGTATATGATACTTTTTAATTGCTCACTATTACGCTTTTTGTAAGACAATGTGACAAAAATTCCTATTTTGGCATGGTTTTATTTTAATTTTTGTACGGTGTTCATCTGAAAGGGTAGTGGCGGTCATTACGGATGTGGAGATGCCTAATATGTCTATTTTTAATTTGTTACATTTTTATTTATTGTATATGACTTGATAGTTTACTTAGCTTTTTTTTTTTTTTTCTCCCACTGTGGGACATCAACTATTTCAGGGTCTGATCCCTGTTTCAATGGAGTATAATGCATGCTGACAGACTGGGTCTCATAAGCTTCCGTAGGAGGCAAGCCCTGATGCTAGTGTAAGACATTGGGCTGCCATAGCAGCCACTGGGCCCCTGTCACCGCAGCGTGGAGACCCAATGGTGTGACAGAGGGAAGCCCCTCTCTCTGCAAACACCATAGATGTTGCGATTGGGTTTGACTGTGGCATCTAATGGGTTAATCTGCCGACATTACCGTTTTCTATAATGCTGGCAGGTATAACAGGGGCACGGCTGTCAGTAAATTTTGAATCATTTTCTTTTTGCAGCTATGAGTTTAACTAGTAGCAGGATCTGAATTTTCACTCTGACAGGCAGTATAACTGACGGGCTCCTTAATTCTGCTCTCTGAGCTTATAAACACTCATTGGAGCTCAATTCTTATCTTATTGATAAGAATGTGGCTTAAAAAAGTGTTTATGACCTTTTAGTAATTTATAGATAAGGGGGATCATTTACTAACAGATAAATGCCACTTGCGACTTTTCCCTGCCAGGTCTAAAAAAGGGTGTGTGGCATGGGCAGGCCGAGAGGCCCATCTCATTTATAATTTTCTACACCTGTTTTAGGCATAGAAAATTGACTAAATCTACGCCAGCAATAGAGCTGGCTTAGATTTAGACAGGTAGTGGATACGCCGAAGTTATGTAGAGGCCAGCGCATCTACATAAATTCGGCGCATCCACCGCCAGCTAAAGGGGCATTAAGACTGGCATCAAAGTGAAAGTGAAAAGTACCATTCACACAGCTAGACCAAAAATGAGTAAAATGCAATCATAAAAAAAAGTTGTCTATGGATTCTAAGTACTTATTCACCAGAATGAAGCAATGGATCATTACATTAAGCTGAACTAGATCTACAAGGCATTGTGCCTGCTTTAAGGCCTCTTGCAGACGACCGGATGCCCTCTGAGACATATGGTCCGTGAGCGGGCCATATGTCCCGGAGCGGCATTGATCGTGTGCGAGGGAGCGCACAGCATCATAGATTACAATAATGCTGTGCACATTGGGCCGCCCGTGGGGCTATTGTCCATAGATCATATGAGTGCGGGACAATAGTCCCAAGGGCGGCCCGACGTGCACAGCATCATTCTAATCTATGATGCTGTGCGCTCCCGTGCGCACGATCAATGCTGCCCTGGGACATATGGCCCGCTCATGGACCGTATGTCTCAGAGGGCATATGGTCGTGGGCAAGAGGCCTAACTTTAAATTTCCTGGTCACATTCTTCATTTAATAATATCTTGCAATGTCTAGACTAGACAAAACTCTCTTTTGCTGGTTTGCTTCTTTAACATTAGTATTTTGTTAACTGGGTATGCATATTGCTTTATACACATCTAAATATTCTGAAAATTTAATTCTTCTCCATTGTACAGTACATTGTTGCAGAATTTCAAGCAGCAACCAAAACATTTCTATATACAGTATGTATGAACCCATCCTTACAGTGCTCATGTGTGATTTAACAAATATGGGATATTAATCTATATAATTATATTCATTGTATGTAACAGACACTCATCAATTATTAGGATCAACCACAAAAGGGATCATGCCATGTAATAGGAGCAATTGTTTCCAAGGGCTGAGATTATTAGAAAGTAGTCACTCATTAAACTACTGGGAAACAAGCCATCACAATATATCCAGATCTTAATGATGAGTCTGTGGCATTGTCAAGCAGAACAGATTACTGGAATGAAGAGCTATGTTAACTGCTACAATGGCATTGACCTGTTGAGCGCATAAGCTTTAGCTTAAAAAATGTTACTTCTGCATGGATCTACAGTATTTCCTTTTTTCCCCAGTAATAATAAATTCCCAAAAGATTGCACAATACATTGTCTATCCAGCCCCTGTGGCCTCTTTCTCTACATACATAAGTTGAGTGTTACTTTGAAACTATTGCAAGACTGTACAAGCATCATAAAGATTTTTTTTCTGTATTGGATTGCTGTCTAGGTGTTTGATGCTGCAGTAGATTGTGTTCCTAAGCACTGATCCACCTACTTACTACTGTTATTACTATAATATCTAGTAACAGTACGGTTCACTTTGTGACTAGGTCCTTGAACCCCTTAAGGACATGGACAAGTTTAATTTTTGTTTTTTTCCTCCCTACCTTCCAAGAACCATAACCTTTTGAAATTTTCCATTCACATTACAATATGAGGGCTTATTTTTTGCAAGATAAGTTGTATTATTTATTGCCACCATTTAATTTGCCATAGTTTGTATGAGAAAAAGGGGGTAAAATATTTGTGGGATGGAAAAGAAAAGGGTACTTTAACACCAGCGGCAAGGAACTCTGGCAGGCTGTTCCGGCTGGTGAACACCCTGTAGGATCCATGCTGCCGCGTTTCCCCCAGATTACCGCTCCAGCCACATTGACTATAATGGGGGTGGACCGGAATAAAAGTATGACATGTGTAGCATAGTATTCAGAAGAGAGTGCATGTAGTGAGAGCTTTCTGTAATGAGATCTATATCCTGCTTATAACGCCATGGTTCTTACTGTAGATCTCTGCACTAACGTTATCAGCAGAAATATCTATTGTGTCCACAAATAATGGACTTTCTACAGAATGGAAAGTGAGAAATAGATCTGCTGATTACATGCTGTAGCATACTGTAAGACTCACCATGTTGTGGATCGGAATGAATGTGGATTCCAGCAGCCTATATGTAAGTGGCTGATGGCTGTGCTATGTAACGATGTTGGGACAGGGCAGCAGAGCTTGTGCTGGTGCATGTGAAATCCACAGGAACGCCCACAGATTCTCACAGGAGATGACAGCACTGAGCAAAGCTCATAGAAGAACATTTCTGAGAGCATGTGAAGCAAAGCTGATACCAGTAAACAAACAAGTGCAATTTTATTATGTGTTGCATTACAGTAAGATATTGAGTTATTGATTTTTAGTGCACAAAGGTGTCCATAGCCTTTAACCCCTTAAGGACCCACGCTGTACATGTATGGCGCTGGTGGATGTGACTTAAGGACCTGCGCTGTAAATGTATGGCGGACTGATCAGGCTGGTGCAGGAGCTGCGCCCGCCCGATCAGCGGCACGGACCTGGCAGTCGCTGACAGCCGGGCCCCAGCTTTATACGCTGGCTTCGGTGAAAACACAGATGCCAGCGTGTTAACCCCTTGTATGCCGCGGTCAAAGCTGAAAGTGGCATGCAGAGGGTTAGCGGAGGGTACGGATGCCCTCCGCTTCCCCATTGGGTTGCCTCATTACACGCCCGCCAAGTGTCGATTGACAGGGCCAGGCAGCGTTCGCATCCTCCTGCCGGCCATGTTCGCTGGGGAAATCTCGCGCCGTTTATAAGCTCAGTAAGGGAAGGGCGCTCATCGGCTGCCAGCTTCCTCACTACGCCTGCGCCGAATGCTGAAGGACATGAGATTTCCCCAGCGCACAGGGCTGGCAGAAGGATGTGAACCCTGCTTGGCCCTGTCAATCAAGACTTGGAGGGCCTGTAATGAGGTGGGAGAACGGAGCCTGTAGGAGCAGGGTCTACGTCCCCCTGCACCTAGAGGCTAATTTGCATATTATAAAAGTAAGAAATCTGCAGTAACGGGGGGATGAATATTCACAAGAATAGCATAGTTAGGTGCAGCTGACATTAGCTTATCGCTAATGTCAGCCAGTTTAATAGTGAAAATTCTAGTGACAGAAACCCTTCAAGGTGAAAAATGGCAGGGTCCTGAAGGGGTTAAAGTCTCCAAAAGTGTTGTGCCTGTAGCACAACCTCAATAGGTGAGCATTATTTGGCACTTTTTCCTTTCTTCCTCACTTACAGTCATACCCATTCTGCCCTTCTTATTTTTTTTTTTTGTGTCACGAAAATTCTGTTGCAAGACTACTTCTTCTGGACTTGCTCTTGCAGATATGCCAGATATCATCTTCTTAGCGATCTGTACTACCACTAGTCTTTTAGTTGCTAAGAACTGCCACGTTTTATACACTGGTCAAAGAGTCATAATGACAGAGACTTTACTACTCCTGATGCAGGTGCCAGAATGGAGCAGAAATAAAATGTACTGTATTTTCTGGCATATAAGACTACTTTTTAACACATGAAAATCTTCTCAAAAGTCAGGGGTCGTCTTATACGCCGGTATACTGCGTGCTGAAACTTATGAGGACCTTTCATTGGTCCAACGATTGTTAGATAATGATATGTATGTGTAGAGCGGCGCCCAGGGAACTCCCTGCATTTACTATTATCCTGGGCGCCGCTCTACACATATGGTATATATCATTATCTAACAATTGTTGGACCAGTGAAAGGTCCTCTTTACTTCCATGCCGGACTGGAGAAGATGTCCTCCTCCAGCTTCAGGGACAGGCGCCCTCTAGCTGAGCCACCGTGCGCTGCATCCCGGCCAGTCGCTCTTGAAGCAGCCCCCTCTCCCTGCTCTCAGTGGTTTTCTCATGCTCGGATCGTCTGTTTAATTTTTATTTGGTGTGCGTTGGAAGAGGGGTAGTCTTATACGGCGAGTATAGCCCAAAGCCCATATTTTAACAGGAAAAGTAGGGGTCGTCTTATATGCCGGAAAATACAGGTAATTTTTTTCTCTTTTTTTGTGAAAACTGAAAATCAATTCTTTACAGGATCAAGTTTTCAGTCTAAACTATTTACCTATAAACTAAACTGAAAAGAAATGTTGCTTCCTATAATCACCACAAGATGGCAATAATTTGCTTTACAGCCTTTATTTACATCAGCACTGTTGGGTTCATCAGTTGGTTCATGTATTACAGAGATATTCTGGTTCAAGTGCTTCCAGCTGGTGGGCTATAATTTGTGTCAGTTTCTGATGTAAATTATAGTAATTGTTCCATGAAAAACTTCTACATTTTTTTAAAGTGGCACCTGGATCTGAATACTTTTGTATTTGCATGTAATTAAAGATTGAGTATAGCCACTAACTTATTCAATAAAATGTATTTGTATAGTGCCACCTCCTGTTTATTCTTTTGCATATTTCTTTGTCCACTGACTGAGGTGGTCACACATGCTCAGTTCCATTCTTTAACTGCTACCAGCCATATCTATTGTTAGAAGCTGTGACAGTTACAGCGATAAAGCTGCAGCAGAAAGGACATGCCCCCAGAGAAAGGACACATCCCCTGATCTGCCAGCTTGAAAAAAAACTAGGAGAGCAATTGGAGCAATGAGTAGGGAGAGCTCTGGTTCCATGTGAGGTGCATGACTGGTTCTAGTTTTGTTAAAAAGAGATTGCCATTGCTGTATGATTTTCATATTGTACATTAATCATGGGATATAACCCCTTTACTGTATCTGTTACTGACCATTTCTGCATAGTCAGCATGAGGAACTAGCCTGTAACTAGTATCGGTGTGATATCCTCATGCTTCCCCTAAACCCTCAACCATCTTTAATTTGCTGTTGGGAAACCTGTTCTAGTGATAAGGAGGTAATAAAAGTCAGTTTCACTGCATGCTGTAAAACAAGATCATTTTTTTTTTCCTTCAGTTTGGAGGGTAAGGGCAGTTTTACACGGCTACTGGCATGACCATAACAAGTGCCAATTGACCATAAGTTGATTGGCAATCTCTTTAAAGGGAACCTGTCCCACTGAACACAATGTCTGAGCTGCAGGCAGCTTGTTATAGAGCAGGAGAAGGATTGATATATAGTTTTATGTTGAAACATTCCGTATCATTTTATACTCCTGCCCTTTTATATTGTAGTCAATGAGGTGGAGCTATCAGTGATTGACAGCTATCTCTGTATACACAATCATAGAGGGATGTCTGTCAGTCACTGATAAGACCTCCTCCTCCATACAGCTATCTCTGTATACACAGTCATAGAGGGAAGGCTGTCAGTCACTGATAGGATCGTCTCCTTGTCCTCAGTCAGTGACTGACAGCTATCTCTGTATACACAATCATAGAGGGATGTCTGTCAGTCACTGATAGGACCGTCTCCTTGTCCTCAGTCAGTGACTGACAGCTATCTCTGTATACACAGTCATAGAGGGAAGGCTGTCAGTCACTGATAGGACTGTCTCCTTGTCTTCAGTCAGTGACTGACAGCTATCTCTGTATACACAGTCATAGAGGGAAGGCTGTCAGTCACTGATAGGACCGTCTCCTTGTCTTCAGTCAGTGACTGACAGCTATCTCTGTATACACAGTCATAGAGGGAAGGCTGTCAGTCACTGATAGGACCGTCTCCTTGTATTCAGTCAGTGACTGACAGCTATCTCTGTATACACAGTCAAAAAGGGAAGGCTGTCAGTCACTGATAGGACCGTCTCCTTGTCCTCAGTCAGTGACTGACAGCTATCTTTGTATACACAGTCATAGAGAGAAGGCTGTCAGTCACTGATAGGACCGTCTCCTTGTCCTCAGTCAGTGACTGACAGCTATCTTTGTATACACAGTCATAGAGAGAAGGCTGTCAGTCACTGATAGGACCGCCTCCTTGTCTTCAGTCAGTGACTGACAGCTATCTCTGTATACACAGTCATAGAGGGAAGGCTGTCAGTCACTGATAGGACCGTCTCCTTGTCTTCAGTCAGTGACTGACAGCTATCTCTGTATACACAGTCATAGAGGGAAGGCTGTCAGTCACTGATAGGACCGTCTCCTTGTCTTCAGTCAGTGACTGACAGCTATCTCTGTATACACAGTCATAGAGGGAAGGCTGTCAGTCACTGATAGGACCGTCTCCTTGTCTTCAGTCAGTGACTGACAGCTATCTCTGTATACACAGTCATAGAGGGAAGGCTGGACCGTCTTCTTGTATTCAGTCAGTGACTGACAGCTATCTGTGTATGCACAGTCATAGAGAGAAGGCTGTCAGTCACTGATAGGACCGTCTCCTTGTCTTCAGTCAGTGATTGACAGCTATCTCTATATACAGTCATAGAGGGAAGGCTGTCAGTAACTGATAGGACCATCTCCTTGTCTTCAGTCAGTGACAGCTATCTTTGTATAAACAGTCATGGAAGGCTGTCAGTCACTGATAGGAACGTCTCCTTTTCCTCAGTCAGTGACTGACAGCTATCTCTGTATACACAGTCATAGAGGGAAGGCTGTCAATCACTGATAGGACTGCCTCCTTTTCTTCAGTCAGTGAGTGACAGCAATCTCTGTATAAACAGTCATAAAGGGAAGGCTGTCAGTCACTGATAGGACCGTCTCCTTGTCTTCAGTCAGTGATTGACAGCTATCTCTGTATATACAGCCATAGAGGGAAGGCTGTCAATCACTGATAGGACTGCCTCCTTTTCTTCAGTCAGTGATTGGCAGCTATCTCTGTATACACAGTCATAGAGGGAAGGCTGTCAGTCACTGATAGGACCGTCTCCTTGTCTTCAGTCAGTGATTCACAGCTATCTCTGTATACACAGTCATAGAGGGAAGGCTGTCAGTCACTGATAGGACCGTCTCCTTGTCTTCAGTCAGTGACTGACCGCTATCTCTGTATACACAGTCATAGAGGGAAGGCTGTCAGTCACTGATAGGATCGTCTCCTTGTCTTCAGTCAGTGATTGACAGCTATCTCTGTATACACAGTCATAGAGGGAAGGATGTCAGTCACTGATAGGACCGTCTCCTTGTCTTCAGTCAGTGACTGACAGCTATCTCTGTATACAGTCATAGAGGGAAGGCTGTCAGTCACTGATAAGACCGTCTCATTGTCTTCAGTCAGTGACTGACAGCTATCTCTGTATACACAGTCATAGAGGGAAGGCTGTCAGTCACTGATAGGACCGTCTCCTTGTCTTCAGTCAGTGACTGACAGCTATCTCTGTATACACAGTCATAGAGGGAAGGCTGTCAGTCACTGATAGGACCGTCTCCTTGTCTTCAGTCAGTGACTGACAGCTATCTCTGTATACACAGTCATAGAGGGAAGGCTGTCAGTCACTGATAGGACCGTCTCCTTGTCTTCAGTCAGTGACTGACAGCTATCTCTGTATACACAGTCATAGAGGGAAGGCTGTCAGTCACTGATAGGACCGTCTCCTTGTCTTCAGTCAGTGACTGACAGCTATCTCTGTATACACAGTCATAGAGGAAGGCTGTCAGTCACTGATAGGACCGTCTTCTTGTATTCAGTCAGTGACTGACAGCTATCTGTGTATGCACAGTCATAGAGAGAAGGCTGTCAGTCACTGATAGGACCGTCTCCTTGTCTTCAGTCAGTGATTGACAGCTATCTCTATATACAGTCATAGAGGGAAGGCTGTCAGTAACTGATAGGACCATCTCCTTGTCCTCAGTCAGTGACTGACAGCTATCTCTGTATACACAGTCATAGAGGGAAGGCTGTCAGTCACTGATAGGACTGTCTCATTGTCCTCAGTCAGTGACTGACAGCTATCTCTGTATACACAGTCATAGAGGGAAGACTGTCAGTCACTGATAGGACCTCCTCCTTGTCTTCAGTCAGTGACTGACAGCTATCTGTATACACAGTCATAGAGGGAAGGCTGTCATCACTGATAGGACCGTCTCCTTGTCTTCAGTCAGTGACTGACAGCTATCTGTATACACAGTCATAGAGGGAAGGCTGTCAATCACTGATAGGTTCGTCTCCTTGTCTTCAGTCAGTGACTTACAGCTATCTCTGTATACACAGTCATAGAAGATAGGATGTCAATCACTGATAGGACCGTCTCCTTGTCTTCAGTCACTGATAGGACCTCCTCCTTGTCTTCAGTCAGTGACTGACAGCTATCTCTGTATACACAGTCTTAGAGGGAAGGCTGTCAGTCACTGATAGGACCTCCTCCTTGTCCTCAGTCAGTGACTGACAGCAATCTCTGTATACACAGTCATAGAGGGATGGCTGTCAATCACTGATAGGACCATTCTCCTTGTCTTCAGTCAGTGACTGACAGCTATCTCTGTATAAACAGTCATAGAGGGAAGGCTGTCAGTCACTGATAGGACCGTCGCCTTGTCTTCAGTCAGTGACTGACAGCTATCTCTGTATACACAGTCATAGAGGGAAGGCTGTCAGTCACTGATAGGACCTCCTCCATGTCTTCAGTCAGTGATTGACAGCTATCTCTGTATACACAGCCATAGAGGAAAGGCTGTAAGTCACTGATAGGACCATCTCCTTGTCTTCAGTCAGTGACAGCTATCTTTGTATACACAGTCATGGAAGGCTGTCAGTCACTGATAGGACCGTCTCCTTGTCCTCAGTCAGTGACTGACAGCTATCTCTGTATACACAGTCATAGAGGGAAGGCTGTCAATCACTGATAGGACTGCCTCCTTTTCTTCAGTCAGTGAGTGACAGCAATCTCTGTATAAACAGTCATAAAGGGAAGGCTGTCAGTCACTGATAGGACCGTCTCCTTGTCTTCAGTCAGTGATTGACAGCTATCTCTGTATACACAGTCATAGAGGGAAGGCTGTCAGTCACTGATAGGACCGTCTCCTTGTCTTCAGTCAGTGACTGACAGCTATCTCTGTATATACAGCCATAGAGGGAAGGCTGTCAATCACTGATAGGACTGCCTCCTTTTCTTCAGTCAGTGATTGACAGCTATCTCTGTATACACAGTCATAGAGGAAGGCTGTCAGTCACTGATAGGACCGTCTCCTTGTCTTCAGTCAGTGATTCACAGCTATCTCTGTATACACAGTCATAGAGGGAAGGCTGTCAGTCACTGATAGGACCGTCTCCTTGTCTTCAGTCAGTGACTGACCGCTATCTCTGTATACACAGTCATAGAGGGAAGGCTGTCAGTCACTGATAGGATCGTCTCCTTGTCTTCAGTCAGTGATTGACAGCTATCTCTGTATACACAGTCATAGAGGGAAGGATGTCAGTCACTGATAGGACCGTCTCCTTGTCTTCAGTCAGTGACTGACAGCTATCTCTGTATACAGTCATAGAGGGAAGGCTGTCAGTCACTGATAAGACCGTCTCATTGTCTTCAGTCAGTGACTGACAGCTCTCTGTATACACAGTCATAGAGGGAAGGCTGTCAGTCACTGATAGGACCGTCTCCTTGTCTTCAGTCAGTGACTGACAGCTATCTCTGTATACACAGTCATAGAGGGAAGGCTGTCAGTCACTGATAGGACCGTCTCCTTGTCTTCAGTCAGTGACTGACAGCTATCTCTGTATACACAGTCATAGAGGGAAGGCTGTCAGTCACTGATAGGACCGTCTCCTTGTCTTCAATCAGTGACTGACAGCTATCTCTGTATACACAGTCATAGAGGGAAGGCTGTCAGTCACTGATAGGACCGTCTCCTTGTCCTCAGTCAGTGACTGACAGCTATATCTGTATACACAGTCATAGAGGGAAGGCTGTCAATCACTGATAGGACTGTCTCCTTGTCTTCAGTCAGTGACTGACAGCTATCTCTGTATACACAGTCATAGAGGGAAGGCTGTCACTCACTGATAGGAACGTCTCCTTGTCTTCAGTCAGTGACTGACAGCTATCTCTGTATACACAGTCATAGAGGGAAGGCTGTCAGTCACTGATAGGACCGTCTCCTTGTCTTCAGTCAGTGACTGACAGCTATCTCTGTATACACAGTCATAGAGGGAAGGCTGTCAGTAACTGATAGGACTGCCTCCTTGACTTCAAAGCCAAGAATGAGAAGGAATTAAAATGGATAAATTGCAAGTTATACTGAATCTTGTCACATAAAACGATATATCAATCTGCTCATGCTCAGCTTCTCCTGCTCTCTAACAAGCTGCCTGCAGATTAATTTGCATTTTCATGGTGACACTTCCCTTTAAGAGCCGTCTCATTGGTTGATGGAAACTGCTTGGAGTACGAATGTTTTGTTCCAATTTATTAGTGTAGATCGAGCACCAAAGTGCTGGGGTGCTCTGGTCGAACACATCAGGATGCTCGGGTGCAGGCTTGGACTGGCCCACAGGGGTACAGGTAAATCCCCCAATGGGCCCCTGAGCAAGGTGGGCCCCTAGTCTCCCACTCCCTGCACAAGTGGCACATAACACAGTGCACTCCATACATATATTCAATGGACAGCACCTCTACCAGAAAAAAAACTTGATAGAGTATTAAAGAAACCACCAGTTTATTATTACAGACATGATCAGAGCTGAGATGACTTCTAGGTATAGAGGAAAGCTACCAGTGTCCTCCTCTCCCCAGGTCCTACCTTCTCAAAGTTGCTGCAGGGATACATTAAAATATTACCTCTGGTAGCATCTTGCTGCTGTGTGAGCAGGTAATATTTGAATGTATCCATACGGTGGGCCCCCAAAATAAATTTTATTGGTGGGCCCTAGGCACCCCAGTCCAACACTGCTTGGGTGCTCCACAGAGCACCCGAGCACAATGGAAGTCAATGGGAGAACCAGAGGATTAAACCAGGCACCCCCTGCTCTAAAAAGGGGAGGGTGTCTGGTTCACTATTGGACTCCCAGGTTGTATACAAGGAGATATGTAACTTATACCAGCTATACATGTATAATTACATACAGGAGATACCCAGGTTATACCAGCATGATCCACATCACTATATACAAGAAGATGTCTAACTTATACCAGCCATAAATAAATAATTATATACAGGAGATACCCAGGTTATACCAGCATGGTCCATATCACTATATACAAGAAGATGTCTAACTTATACCAGCCATAAATATATAAATATATACAGGAGATAGCCAGGTTATACCAGCATGGTCCATATCACTATATGCAAGAAGATGTCTAACTTATACCAGCCGTAAATATATAATTATATACAGGAGATAGCCAGGTTATAGCAGCATGGTCCATATCACTATATACAAGAAGATGTATAACTTATACCAGCCGTAAATATATAATTATATACAGGAGATAGCCAGGTTATAGCAGCATGGTCCATATCACTATATACAAGGAGATATATAACTTATACCAGCTGTACATATATAATTATATACAGGAGATAGCCAGGTTATAGCAGCATGGTCCATATCACTATATACAAGAAGATGTATAACTTATACCAGCTGTACATATATAATTATATACAGGAGATAGCCAGGTTATACCAGCATGGTCCATATCATTATATACAAGAAGATGTATAACGTATACCAGCTGTAAATATATAATTATATACAGGAGATACCCAGGTTATACCAGCATGGTCCATATCACTATATACAAGAAGATGTTTAACTTATCCCAGCTGTCCATGTATAATTATATGCAGGAGATACCCAGGTTATACCAGCATGGTCCATATCATTATATACAAGAAGATGTATAACTTATACCAGCTGTACATATGTAATTACATACAGGAGATAGCCAGGTTATACCAGCATGGTCCATATCATTATATACAAGAAGATGTATAACTTATACCAGCTGTACATATGTAATTATATACAGGAGATAGCCAGGTTATACCAGCATGGTCCATATCATTATATACAAGAAGATGTCTAACTTATAACAGCCGTAAATATATAATTATATACAGGAGATAGCCAGGTTATACCAGCATGGTCCATATCATTATATACAAGAAGATGTATAACTTATACCAGCTGTACATATGTAATTACATACAGGAGATAGCCAGGTTATACCAGCATGGTCCATATCATTATATACAAGAAGATGTATAACTTATACCAGCTGTACATATGTAATTATATACAGGAGATAGCCAGGTTATACCAGCATGGTCCATATCATTATATACAAGAAGATGTCTAACTTATACCAGCCATAAATATATAATTCTATACAGGATATAGCCAGGTTATACCAGAATGGTCCATATCACTGTATACAAGAAGATGTCTAACTTATACCAGCCGTAAATATATAATTACATACAGGAGATACCCAGGTTATACCACCATGGTCCATATCATTATATACAAGAAGATGTATAACTTATACCAGCCATAAATATATAATTCTATACAGGATATAGCCAGGTTATACCAGCATGCTCCATATCACTATGTACAAGAAGATGTCTAACTTATACCAGCCGTAAATATATAATTATATACAGGAGATACCCAGGTTATACCAGCATGGTCCATATCACTATATACAAGAAGATGTCTAACTTATACCAGCCGTAAATATATAATTATATACAGGAGATAGCCAGGTTATACCAGCATGGTCCATATCACTATATACAAGAAGATGTATAACTTATACCAGCCGTAAATATATAATTATATACAGGAGATAGCCAGATTATACCAGCATGGTCCATATCACTATATACAAGAAGATGTCTAACTTATACCAGCCGTAAATATATAATTATATACAGGAGATACCCAGGTTATACCAGCATGGTCCATATCACTATATACAAGAAGATGTATAACTTATACCAGCCATAAATATATAATTCTATACAGGATATAGCCAGGTTATACCAGCATGCTCCATATCACTATGTACAAGAAGATGTCTAACTTATACCAGCCGTAAATATATAATTACATACAGGAGATAGTCAGGTTATACCAGCATAGTCCATATCACTAAATACAAGAAGATGTCTAACTTATACCAGCCGTAAATATATAATTATATACAGGAGATAGCCAGATTATACCAGCATGGTCCATATCATTATATACAAGAAGATGTCTAATTTATACCAGCCGTAAATATATAATTATATACAGGAGATAGCCAGATTATACCAGCATGGTCCATATCACTATATACAAGAAGATGTCTAACTTATACCAGCCGTAAATATATAATTACATACAGGAGATACCCAGGTTATACCACCATGGTCCATATCATTATATACAAGAAGATGTATAACTTATACCAGCCATAAATATATAATTATATACAGGAGATAGCCAGGTTATACGCGCATGGTCCGTATCACTATATACAAGAAGATGTCTAACTTATACCAGCCGTAAATATATAATTATATACAGGGGATTCCCAGGTTATACAAGCATGGCCCATATCATTATATACAAGATGTCTAACTTATACCAGCTGTACATATATAATTATATACAGGAGATACCCAGGTTATACCAGCATGGTCCATATCACTGTATACAAGAAGATGTATAACTTATACCAGCTGTACATATATAATTATATACAGGAGATAGCCAGGTTATACCAGCATGGTCCATAAAAATAGATATTATGTAAAAAGGCTGAGATGTGCCTTTTCTTCAGAATGTTATTCAGATACAAAGAATGCGTTTCACCTCATGCTTTGCTGCTTGGATGGACAGTTGACTACCTGAGATATCTAGTAGGGAAGCATACTCGAGCATCAGGAAATGAGCACACGGGGTGTTCAGCCGAACACTGCCGAGTGCTGAGCATTGCGATGCTCGAGCCAAACAGTTGTTTGGCCGATCATGCTCGCTCAACACTACAATTTACAATATGTTGGCAGAACATCTCCTTTTTACACTGGTAGATGAGCTGGCGATCAGTGCTCATTAATTGCCATTTCCATGCCGCAATCATTGTGAGTATGAAGAGTCCTTTCACAATAAGTGACCCTCTGCTAGAACTAAGAGAAATTACAGTAACCTGTGAGAAGGTAAGTACTGAATTTCAATGTAGCGCCACCACAGAGAAGATCCCCTCTATTGATGCATAATTCTCTAATATGAAGCTGGATTTTCTAAACTAGACAAACCCTTTTGCTGCTTTCACACTTTCACACTCGCTTTTTAGTGGCGTTTTTTGCACCTGCATTATTTGGTGAATTTTTGCGGTGAAAACCACAGCTCAAAAAGTTCACTGGAAGTCTATAAGAAATAGTAAACTTAGTACACATAAGCATTTTTTTACTACTGTCCTTTGTTAATTACGTAAGTGGCGTTTTCAAGATTCATGAAGTTTTTTGAAAAACTTAGCATGCTGAAGCATTTGGCTTTTTAATTCTGGCAGTTTGACATTTCTCTTTAAGAAAAATACAGCTAGAAAAAAATGGTTCACATGATTATTTAGAAAAAAATGCTGCTCAAAATTATATAAAAAACGCATGGAGCATGGGAAAAAAATGCAAGCAATTTATTTTTGTGGCTTTTTTTAGTGATTATTAAAATGGCAGACAAAATTCATGTGTAGGGGATGTAAACCTAAACTAATGGTTACCTGAAAAAAATAAAATAAAACATAAACTAATGGATCCCGGATAACACAGTAACTAAACATCAGAATTGAGAGCCAATTCTATTATTTCATTTAAGACGTTTTTTGAAGGTTTGCAAAGAATAAGCAATGAAACTAACAGTTTTTGTCCCTTCTTTCTGCGTAGCCCCGTTTTAGTAAAAAATAAACTTCTATTTTATGCAAATGAGCATCTAGGAGCAATGAAGTTGTTGCGCCTATTCCTAGAGGCTCCGTTTTCTCTCCTCTGGCCATGCCCTGATCATGTTGATTGACAGTGCAGGCAGGATGATGTGACCACTACCTGGCCCTGTCAATCGCAATGTTGAGGGCGTGGTCAGAGAAGGCTGAACAGAGCCTCTAGGAGTAGGGGAAATACCCCCATTGCTCCTACAGGCTAATTTGCAAAAATAAAAGTTCATTTTTCACAAAAACTGAGGCACATAGAAAAAAGGGGAAAAGACTGTTGGCTTCAGTTGACATTAGCACACAGGCTCGGACTGGCCCACAGGGGAGGCGGGGGATTCCTACTGCACCCAGAGATAAGATGGAGGCGTAATTATTTCTCCTTTCTCAGGAGAGATAATTATTGTAGCCACTAGGTGGCCCCACAGTATCTTCTAAACCTCCCGGGCTTCTGGCAGTGAAGGAGGAGAGAACATGTCTGGCCATACTTCTGCCCTCCCTGCTGTCAGAAAACTGTGGCTGCTGGAGAGAAGGACTCCTCTGCGGTGCTGGGCTGATTTCTCAGGTGTGTGACAGTAGTGTGCTGTAGGAGACTGTAAGGGGGAAATAGGGGATTTGTTTAGAGCAGACTCAGATCTGTGTATGTGTGCTGCCTTCTGCAGAGTTCAGAGTGGCATTGGGGGGACTCTGCCCTAGGTTTCCCCCCCCCATGCCTCTGCTTTAGGTGCACCCCCATAAATGCCCCAGCTCCAGATGTCCCCTAATGACCCCAATCTAAATGCACCCCTAATATTGCCTATTCTCCAGCTGCCCCCCTAATACCCCTGCTACAGGATCCCCACTTTTGCCCTGCCTCAGGTGACCCTAATGCCTCTGTTTTAGGTACACCCTCATAAGTGTCCCAGTGATGATATTCTGTATTTAAAGGCATCACTGCTGCCATGTAAAGAGATACTGGTGGTGGAGTGGTGGAGGATTTAGGGGTTGTGCAGGTTTTCAAGTTATCCTCTCCACACCATAGGGCATAACTATATGAATAGTGGGGTCCGATTCTGCAACCCCCACTGATCCCAGGAATGGGTCCTGACTCCTGTTCCCCCTTTTTAAGGTGTGACAGGCTACACATACGCCCTGCTGCTCCATTTAGTCTCTTTAGGACCACTGGAAATAGCCACTGTATATATCTATACAGTTGAAACCAGAAGTTTACATACACTATATAAAAAGACATATACGCATGTTTTTCTCAATTTCTGACATAAAATCAGAATAAACATTTCCTGTTTTTGGCTAATTAGGATTACCATAATTATTATTATTTGCCAAATGCCAGAATAATGTGAGAGAGAAAGTTTAAGGCATTTTAATTACTTTCTGCAAAGTCAAAAGTTTACATACATTTCATTAATATTTGGTACCATTGCCCTTAAACTGTAAGACTTGGGTCAAACGTTTTAGATAGCCTTCCACGAGCTTCTCACAATAGTTGGTCAGAATTTGGGCCCATTCCTCCTGACAAAACTGGTGTAACTGAGCCATGTCTGTTGGTCGCCTTGCTCGCACCTGCCTTTCCAACTTTGCCCATACATTTTCAATAGGATTGAGATCAGGGCTTTGTGATGGCCACTCCTAAACATTGACTTTATTATCCTTAAAGGGATTCTGTCACTAGGATTAACGCTATAGCGATATTTATATGTATAAAATGAACCCACTGTTACTGTTCTCTGTGTCTTAGATTTTTATAAAAATCAATGTTTTTGATATGTAAATTACCTTGGTATGGTGCCCAAGGGGTTGTCCCGCGATCTGCTGGAGCCCAGCCGCGCCCACCGATCCGGAGCCCAGCACCGCCTATCACTTAATTTATTCGCTTGACTTGCCCTGACGTCAATTCTTCTCAGTGCCATAATCTTGTGCAGGTGCAGTGGATACTGTAGTCTGCGCCCGTGCGGACTACTGGCACAGGCTTCTATGAGTCAACTGCGCATGCGCCGGATCTCACGTTCTGCTGCCCGTGAGAGCTGGCGCATGCGCAGTTGACTTGTCGAAGCCAGTGCCAGTAGTCCGCACGGGCGCAGACTACAGTGTCCACTGTGATTGCGTGAGATTACGGCACTGAGAAGAATTGACATTGCAGAAAGTAATCAAAGTGCTTTAAAACATTCTCGCTCTCATTATTTTGGCATTTGGCAAATAATAATAATTATGGTAGGCCTAATTGTTTAAAAACAGGAAAGGTTTATTCTGGTTTCATGTCAGATATTGAGAAAAACATGCAAACTTCTGGTTTCAACTGTATATCTGTATAAGTCCATTCCACAGGCTAGTCCCAATCTTGTTTTAAAAAAAAAAAAAATGATTCATATCAGCCTCCCACTGACACATATAACTTAATTTACTAAGACACTACACTAGTTGAAGTTCCTAAAATATAAGGTATATTCTGCCTTTACTATAAGTCAACCTGGTAACATAATTAACAATTCTCAATGGTACATTACTGGACTTCTCTATTTCAGGAATTATATCATGCAGTTCGATAACTGTTTTATCCTTTGAAAAGTCAAAAATCTCCTTTGCAAAATTCTACTGAATCTTGTCTAATCAGAGCCATGCCTATGACTTATATACATCATCTAATGATATTCGCTCTAACTTTGGCCAGCCTTATATTGCACCAGCCCCCCCTCCTAGAACTTAGAACCCTAAGAAAATCCAGTTTAAAAAAGCAGGCTGTTTCTGCAGTTTCTCCCCCAACCTTCGCAGGTATCACCAGGCTTTAATAGTTTCCCCCACTGATAAAAAAAAAATTCTGGAGTAGAGGCAAATCTAAGATGGTAACTATAAGTAGTTGACACAGCGCCTACCCTTTTGGAAGTGCAGCTTCCTCTATCAAATACCATGATTTATCCTTCTCTTCAGTCCACTATGTCCTGGACTCCGCTATTTTAGCTGCAATATTATATAACTTTATGTTTGGGAGACCCATCCCTCCCTTCTGAAGTGGCAAACTGAGAATTTGTCCTGAGGTTCAAGCTATTCCTCTGCTCCTGACCCGATACAAAGCGAGTTATTAAAGCTATAAAAACGGGCTTATAAAACATAAAGAGAATTACAATGGGATGCACTGGAAGGTGTATATTATGTTTGAATATATGCACATCTTTATAGCGGTAATTTTCGACATCCACGATAGATTTAATCTAGAAAATTTTGCAATATCTTCCCTAAGTATAACAGCAATTAATATACCCAAATAATGCATACCTTTGCAGAGCCAATGAAAACACAAGTGAGCTTGAATTGATCCTCAGAGGGATTGGGATATTAATAGGGAGAGTTTGACATTTGGCCTCGTTTATCTTATAAAGGAAAGCTTGTGAATATTTTGCTATAGTTTCTCTGACTGCCTGCAATGAGGAGATTAAATTAATACAGAAGATTATAAATTCGTATGTGTAAAGAGTTGTTAACTGCATAGTGTTCCCCACTTGGAATCCCTTAATCTCCCTAGAAGCTTTTAATGCTTCTACCAAAGCCTCAATCATCAGATTGAAACAATAGCCAACAAAGGGCACTCCTGTCTGGTACCATTAGTGATTCCAAGTGGGGCTGATAAGAAACCTTTATAGCTGACCACTGCTGTTGTAGAATAATATAGACTTAAAATTGCATTCAAAATTAGCCCAGAAAATCCATATTTCCTGAGAACAGGCTGGGGAAAGGAAGCCTCAGTGGACCCTATCAAAAGCTTTTTGTATTTCTTTATCTTTTTTCTTTGCATCACCTTATGTGACTGTCATAATTTTTATTAAATACAAATACATTTATATTTTAATAGTTTGGGCATTTTGTGTAGTGCATATGATCTTTATTTTTTAGTGTTTGTTTATTTTTATTATAGGGAAAAGGGGGTGATTAGAATTTTCATATATTTTACATGTTCTTAAATATTTTTTATAAATTTTTTTAGCTTCCCTAGATGACCTGAACATACAATCAGTGTATGGGAAAATCAGTATATTCCAAAGCAGTACTGCTACCTGCAGGCCAAGATTGGAATATATCTGTGATAGGTCTGGTAGCATTGTACAAGCTCTGGTCTATCACCACCAAGGAACGGCTTTCCTGATCTCAGCATAGGCCCCTGGAGCACAGCTCTCCCGGAGAAAGCTGCTCAATTGTGACCACGGATCTGAAGGGTTAAATGTCTGTGATCAACTTTATGGCCAATCGCAGGCATTAGCCCTGAGTGTCTGGTCTAGAGCATACACCATCTTCAAAGAGACAACATCCTCCATACATGTACAGCCCCTGCTATCTTGGGGTTAAACATATCTCATATCCACAAAAAAAGGGGATAAGTGCTTGGTGGTGTTTCAACTGGTGGTAACCCGAATAATCATGAGAGCGAGGACTCTTTGTCCCCTGTACGAATGGAGCTGTGGTTGAGCATGCATGCTGCTTCTCAATTCCTCTTAATAGGACTACTAAAGCCTTGTGCAGCACTTTGCTAACTCCAACAGTCTCACATAGGTGAATAGAGTAGTAGCGTGGGTACAGGACCGCTGCTGCATTGTTATGATCGGTGGTGTCCCAGAGGTCAGATTGAATCAATCTTGGCAGAGCCCTTTTAAAGTTCGGAAGCACAACGCAGGATGTATATTGAACCAATTACTACACCAATCATGAGTCATTTACCAAACTGGTCTACTTACACCAGGACCTTATGGACCCCTCAGGCTCCAGAATATGGGTGTGCCTGTAACCTCCCCACTCCCATATTTAAAACTGTGGCACACATAGTATTACAAATAATAGTTGGCAGAGGCATTTCTTTACATAATTACACCAACCAATTATTGTTTGGGCAGTCTAGTGGGAGGCAGAGACTAGCGGAGAACCACGAAAAATTGTAACAGGAGCTTTGGGGGATTAGTAAGTTATGACATATTTTATGTTTACACCATAAAAAGCAGTTTGTAAAAAAAAAAAAAGAAAGAAAGAGAAGGTCGGACAACCTTTTAATTCTTGCTTAAGCTTATTGTATTATATATATTCTGTGAAGATAAGAAGACCCACTGGACCCGTCAATAATGAATATGATTCTGCCAACATAATATGACATACATCTTGTTCCATGATGTTTTCATTGTACAAAATGATACAAGAAAAAAATCGTCACACCCAGTAGTTTAAATTCAGTGCATTTGATGTAGATTATTTACCCCATATGTTTTGAGAGCTCCTGTAGCTACTTGCTTGTCAGAGCCTGCTTAACCCACACATACAGTAGTCATAATAATAATTATTGAAACTGTAGGGTTGTGATTTCTACATGCATGTGGATATGTGACGCTAAGAGAAATACAGTGACTTTATATTATTAGAGTTAATGCTATAATGCATACAATACATTTTGCAATTAAAAACACAAAAACACACGCATCTTATGTCTGCTGAAAGTCTTTACATCTTAGACTCTATGGCTAGATATTTTATGTGCAAACCTAACATGAATTCTTTATATACCACCTCCAGGGATATAACATAAACTGGCCATATGCTGGGCATACTATGGGAACCACACAACTCCTTAATGGCAGATGTAGAGGAAAAGCAAGATTGGGCGTAAATATCTTATGTGTATGGCCATCTTAAGATCCTAGAAAACAATAAAGCTGAAATGTGGCATGTATCGGACTCAAAGAAACAGCATGTGACTTGGGTACATCATGCTTAATCCCGTCTTATTTACAGTAGTACTCCAATAGAAGACAACACTCTGTAAATTAAATATGCTTATGTGATAGGCTATCCACAAAAAATAAAGAGAGTATAGAGACAGCACATCCTTTCTGTGAGGTTTATTCCAGATGCGACATTTCGGCTAACAAGCCCTTTTCAAGCATAGTGGTAGCTTGTTAGCCGAAACGTCTCATCTGGAATAAATCTCACAGAAAGCATGTGCTGTCTCCATACTCTCTTTATTTTTTGTGGATATCCAACTTGCTAGGGGAATCTAACCACTTCCCTGGAGACGTGCACCCACCATTAGATCTACCTGGCCGTGCTGGCCACCATCTTTGGTATACAATAGGCTGTCTGCACACATATCCCTCATTTCTGTCACGGGTAAGAAAAGGCGATTTATTAGAGATGCAAGTTTGTGAACTGCTTGCTTGCTGCTGTGGTGAAAGTGTATCGTGAGTGAACAAATGGCACCATTGTGAATAAGCAATGAATGTGGTAACTGAAGGGCGCCATGTTCCATTGGTATGAAAGGTCAACATTGGCTACAATGGTACGCAAGAGTGGAGCAGCATACCTTCAAAAAGAATCACAGAGCTACCAGACATTTGTCAGCTAAGTGAACCCTACTGCGTATAGTCCTCCAAAACAGATGGATGAACACTGCTCTCCGTTAACAAAGTTGCACCAGCAGAAGCTTTAATTTTCGCTGCAGTATCGGAATTGGAACTCCACTGACCTTTCAATGAGTCACGTTTTCTACTTCATAGAATGGATGGCCATTGGCGTGCCAGGTGAGAAACTATTTAATCGTTGTTGGAAAAACACAAGCCTGTGGAGGTAGCGATATGGTCTGGGGAATGCTTTTATGGCATCCTCTGGGCCCACTCATTCATGTGGAAGGTGCTCTCAACAGATTTGGATATGAATCAATCCTTGCAGATCAGATATACCCATACATTCTGATATTCCCTAGGGCAGATCGGAAGTTGCAGCAAGACAATGCAACCTGTCACACAGCTAGAAATGTCTGACATTGGTTAGGAGAGCATGACCAACACTTCCAAGTACTACCAAGGCACCCAAATTTCCCAGACTTGAACCCTAATGAGCATCTGTGGGACACCTTGATTGTTGTGTTCGCTCATATGGATCCTCCACCATGCACCCTCCATCAGCTCCAGATATCTGTGACAATCTACCAGGACCTTATTTAGTGGCTCCCAGCCCATCTAGCTTCTGTTTGTGCTGCACACAGCGGTTATTCTGGCTATTAGCTGGTGGTCATAATTAGTGTTGAACAAATCGAAGACAAATTAATTGACTTCGATCCAAATTTCTGGAAAAATGTGATTTACCATGAAGTCGAATTTCCTCGCGTTCATGGTAACTAATCAATTTTCCCTGAAATGGCGGTAAAAACAATAAAAGTACCATACATACTCAGCTCACCCATTTATGCACAATGAGGCCAGTGGTGACCATCTTGAATAATTATTGAAGACATTTCACGTGGGATGATGTGACGAGGTCATCACGTCACTGGACGAGATTCCGCACAGTGTCTTCAATCAGTATGAACGCAATGGCCTCTACAAGGGGAAATGGATAAGGTGAGTATTTGTTTTATTTTATTTTCACCCTGATTAACCCCTGAAAGGCCTAAATGGGAGCCTCAGATGCAACGATCATCTATGAACATGGCATGTGAGGGGTTCAATGATGGAGGGTGGCACGATCGCGCTTCATGATGCAGTAATTCGTCACGAATCAAATTTCTTTCTGAAATTCGTGAAACAGTCGCATCAAATCTTTCATAACTTGGCTCATCTAGTCATAAGCTTATTTATGTCTTCTATTGGAGTACTACTGAAATGGAACATAGCAACCTGAAGCCTTCTATGTAAACACAACATACGGTACAACTTGATAGAGAAGGTTTGGCAGTCAAGAAATTACATAAAATTGTATTATAGAAAAACCTCTAGCTCTCTCTTTTATTGTGTAATTTCCTGATCCAGAAGTACATTGTAGATCCATATTGGAGACATGAAAACGATGAAGAAATGCTGATGGAATTAAACTGAAAACAAAAAAAGAGTTAAACATACCTGAATATGTTTAATATCTTAGTTTCTTACAGTAGCCTTTTTGCTTTGATAAGAGCTTTGCACACTATTGGCATTCTCTCATTTAGCTTCATGAGGTAGTTGCTTGGAATGGTTTTCCAACAGTCTTGAAGGAGTTTCCAGAGGTGCTGAGCGCTTGTTAGCTGCTTTTCCTCAACTGAAATCATCTCAATTGAATTAAGGTCGGTTAATTGTGGAAGCCATATCATCTGGTGCAGGACTCCCATCATTGTCCTCCTTATCTCTCACGTAGCCTGGAGGTGTGTTTGGGGTCAATGTCCTGTTGAATAATGGTGAAAATTGATGGTCCCACTAAGTTAAAACCAGATGGTGTTACGCTGGCAGTCTGTGCCGACCGCGGTCTTGCTGTCCCGGGCAGGCTCAGACGTCACTCTGCTCTCCCTGTGAATTGGGATTAGAGCTCTGTGAACTTTCCTTTAACGCTGAGAGAGTTAATGCCTTACCCCGGCCCTCAGATCTGCCCGCCATATCAGATTTTCAGATCTGATCCCTATATCTGATCCATAGATCAGATCCCCATATCAGATACTCAGATCAGATCTCCATATCAGATACTCAGATCAGACTCCCATATCATAATCTCAGATCAGACCCTATATCAGAATCTCAGATCAGACCCCATATCAGAATCTCAGATCAGACCCCCTTATCAGAACTCAGATCAGACTCCCATATCAGACCTCAGATCATACCCCTATTAGAGTTAAAATAAGAAAAATGAAATTACCTATTCTGCTCTGCCGCTACTCTGCAGGTCCAGCAGTCTCTACTGCATTCACGCTCCCTGGTCTTCTCTGGGCCTGCGCCGCACTGTAACCTGACGTTGCACATTCTCAGGTCACAGTGAGCACACTATGCTCCCCACTCAGACCTCAGAAAAGACCCCTATTAGAGTTAAAATAAGAAAAATTAACTTGCCTATTCTGCTCTCCTGCTACTCTGCAGGTCCAGCAGTCTCTCCTGCATTCACGCTCCCTGGTCTTCTCTGGGCCCGCGCCGCACTTTGACCTGACGTTGCACATTGTCAGGTCATAGTGCACACATTATGCAGTATGCAGTCAGGGCAGTGCAACACGGCACCACTCATGCTCCCCACTAAGACCTCAGATCAGACCTGCACGTAGATCTGGGCATACTTTTGGTTGTGCTCCGGGTGCCCCGTGTGGCGATCGGAGGAGCCGGAGTGTGTATGCAGCAGCCCCTGTCTTTATGAATGACACTAGGCTGCTGCACAGTATTTCCTGTGAAGCCTTTGCATGTAATAGGGCTCCATAGGAAACTAGTAAAGATGACTGCATGTTATTCCCTTTGGGAACTATAAAAAAAAAAAGCTGAAAAGAATAAAAACATAAAAATTCTAATCACCCCCTTTACCAAAATAAAAATAAAAGAACTAAAAATATAAAAAATACACATAATAAGTGTCGCAATGTGTGAAAATGCCCATAGAAAAATATAAAAATATAAAAATATATTCCCCATACAGCAAACAGCAAAACGGCAACTTCATTCTCTACTAAAATTGTAATACAAAGTGATCAAAAAGTCATACACACCCCAGAATGGTATCAAATAAAAGTTCAGATCACCCCGCAAAAAACAAGCCACCAAACAGCTCTGTACTTATAATTACAAAAAAGTTATAGGGGTCAAAATATGGCAACAAAAAAAATAACTGATTTTTTTTCCCCATTTTAAATTTTTTTTATCACTATCAAAACGCAAAAAAAAATATACATATAAGGTATCATCAGATTCAGACCTGTAGAATAAAAGTAACCAGTCAGTGTTATCGTACATCGAACATCTCAATTAAAAAAACTGTGGTGGAATCACTTTTTTTTTGCACTTTCACCTCTTTTGGAATTTTTTTCCCGCTTCCCACTACATCATATGCCATATTAAATGGTGGTGTTGGAAAGTACAACTTGTCCTGCAAAAAACAAGCCCTCATATGGCTATGTGAACAGACAAATAAAAAAGTTATGGCTCTGGGAAGGCAGGAAGCGCAAAACGAAAATGCAAAAAAAAAAAAAGAAAACTCTGGGCCTTAAAGTGTTAAAAGTTATTGACTCCTTTATAGAGCATCTATCAGCATGCTCAACCCTATTACACCATGCATATTGCCTGGTAGGGTTGCTTATGCTGAGTAAAATGATAACTTTCTTTTTTCGGTAGGTTACACTGCAACAGAGATATCTTTGTTTTTATATTTATGCAAATCAGCAATTTTGAGCACCAAAGGGCTGGCCTGAGCCCTTGGTGCACCTCTAACAAAACGACCCTGTGCTTTGTGCATGCCCCCTCGTCTTTAACAGGCATCCAGGTACAGCAGTAGTGCCATTTGGTAATGTGAAGCCACACTAGGGACCACATAACCACCTGTATATTTACATATGGCTGCACTGTTTCCAAACCAGAAAACAGGTATACAGGTGGTTAGGCGATGTCTAGCATGACTTCACATGAAGGAGGTGTGCACAGAGCACTCGGGAAATTATGTTAGTGGTGCACCAAGTGCTCAGGACAGTCCCTTGGTGCTCAAAAATGCTAATTTGCATAAATATAAAAACAAAGATATCTCTGCTGCAGTGCATCCTATAGAAAGAAGGAAAAGTATTATTTTATTATTCAGCATGATCATTGTGTCTGGTTTAATAGGTTTGACTATGGGTGACAGATGCTCTTTAAATCAATAAAATAATTTCCTTACATAATATCCTTCTGTTTCCCGTTGATTCAATGACTAGGTAATACACATGATGAATTATCCATATGCATTAGATCTTGGCTAGTCTAATAAAAGAACATTTTAGTACATGTAGAAAATAAGATAAAGCAAAGTGGGAACTAGTGACCTGTATCAGTAGTTGTTATGGAGGGAGCACTCCACCTCCTGGATTGCTCTGCATGGGTTCTTGCAAGAATGTTTTCTAAAGATCCCATGGGACTGCTGACTCCTAGATGGATCTGCCTGTTGAATGCACTGACCCATGATTACAATGGTTGCGTGCACAAACAGGGCCACACCAAGCTGCCTGAGCTCTGTTCATTCTTCTTTCTTAGTGAAACATGTTTGCTGGGATATGCAAGTTTATGTAACAGTTATTAATGTGAGAACAGGGTTTACTGTGTATATGACCATAGAAATATTTATGTAGGACTGTATAGAGAGTATATTTAAACATATTTAACCTTGGTCTAATGTCCCAGACTTGCACAAATATACCATTGCCTTAGTGTTTTTCTGTTTTGTTGTATTACAACCTGGAATTAAAATGTTCTGCAATTTATTTAATGGACCTGAGAAAATAGTCCAAATTATTATAGTAGAATGCAAAAAGCCCTTGTTTAAAATAGAAAATGAAAAGTTGTAAGTCCATATGTATTCCTCCCCTTTGCTATGAAACCCCAAAATAAGGTTTGGTCCAGCCAATTGAATTCCAATGTTATATATAGAGATGAGCGAATTTCTTAAAAATACGATTTGGCTGATTCGCCGAATTTCACAAAAAAATTCTCTTTGTGGCGACAATCACAGGTGCAATGACAGGGAGCTGTAATAGCGCTGCTCCCCATCATTGTACCCCTCAGATGCCGCGTTCATACATGATTGCGTGTGAAATTAACATTAAAAAATGACATCAAATTTACCGGGTCCATTTGCTCACGATCGGCCGGCTGGCGCCATCTTGCTTGAAGATCTCGGCTGTAATCCCGTGCGGTGCGAGATTACGTCACCACGCCGGCCAGCGTGATGATGTAATCTCGCGCCGCACGGGATTTCGGCTGAGATCTTCAAGCAAGATGCACGGGCACAATTCCGTGGCCATTCTGCATCACGGATGCAGACCCATTCATTTCAATGGGTCCGCAAATCCTGAGATGTGGAATGGTGGGGAACGGAATGACGGAACATTACAGAAAGCCCTACGGAGTGCTTCCATGGTGTTCTGTTCCGTGCTTCCGTCCTGCAAAAATATAGAACATGTCCTATCTTTTTGCAGAACGGGCAGATCGCAGACCCATTCAAGTGAATGGGTCCGCAATCCACTGCGGCTGCCCCACGGTCGGTGCCCGTGCATTGCGGGCCGCAATTTGCGGCCCGCAGCACGGGCACGGGGCGCACACGTTCGTGTGCAAGAGGCCTAAGAATACTATTCCCTCAGTGGAGCTTGGTGGTGGCAGCTTCATGCTCTAGGGATGCTTTCAAGACCTGGAAAATTGGTCAGGATTGAAGAAAAGATAGATGGCAGTAAACCTGTTTCAGTCTGGCAGAAATTTGAGGCTAGGATGGAGGTTTACCTTCCAGAAGGACAATGACCCTAAATGTACTGCTAAAGCTGCACTGGAGTGGAAATGTGTCACAAACATTTTTACCTGCTGGTTAAAACCAGATAGTAGCACATATCTTTTCTGTAATCTGTTTTTGTTTTCTGATTACAGATGTATTTATTTTATTTCCTGAACATAATTATGTGGGATGCCATCTTGCCTGAGCTGTTAATGAAAGCATTAAGAGCATTGCTTGACTACAGTCCCATCGTCCATAGAAACAATGGTCTGGAGGAGACCTCATTAACTTCTATGGGAGAGTTTTCTAGGCATGCTCTGTCAAACATAAAAACATGATTTCATCAATTTGTCGTTTTCAGTTGATACATTCCCTTTAAGGGTAAGATTTTAATGTCTTGGAATGGAATAGTTAAAACCCAGACCTCAAACCAATTGAGAACCTGTGTCGTGACTTGAAGACTGCTGTACTCCAGTGCAACTCGATTAACTTGAAGAAGCATTAATCCATTCAGAACCTTGCGAATTTTCCATTTTTGGGGTTCATTTTTTAAAGGGCAGTTGTCAGCAGATTTGTACCTATGGCACTTGGCAGCTGAAGGCATCGTCGAAGCACTGTTGATTCTAAATGTAAAACAGCTCCCTTGCCTTCTTACATTTAGGCCATTTTCTACATCTAAACCAGGAGTAGAAAATGATGAATAAGATGGGTCTGCCAGCCCATCCCCTTCCCCGCCATACCCCTTTTTTTTAGATCTGGTGTGAGAGGGGAAGAAGTCGCAATTTCTGCCGCAACATAACGTGTGACAGAATCTGTGCCAGATATACGCCACAAAAGTGGCGGATATCTATTTGTAAAAGACCCCCTATCTGTTTATTACTCTCATACATTTTTAGTTTTTCTTTAGAGGACAAGATTTTTTGACCAAAGTTCAAATATATGGCATATGTTGAACAAAAACTAACCCTTTACCACATAATACTTTACATATATGGCATTATGAGACCGCAGATGTATGGGCTGTGGTAAGCCCGCTCCATACGTGTAGGGAGTCGGCTGTATCATACAGAAGGCACCTGGCCGCAATGATGGGGAAAGGCGAGCCTGAAGAACCCTGTCACTTAAACCTTTGCGGCATCTGTGGAGTTAGGCAGAGGGATGCGGCTCTCTCTGCCTTCCGATCACAGTGAAATCGCAGGGCTCTGATTGGTTACAATGGCAGTCTGGACACTGCTGAAGCCTTCCAGGCATGCCACGCGGAACTGTGCATGAGGCATAGCTCAGCAGGAACAGTGTCAGAATCATATTCACCCTAATAGATCTCTATTAGGGTGAATAGGACAATGGATCAAAAGATCCCAGGTTCTAGCCCCTGAGGATGCTAATAGTTACTGAATAAAAAGTAAAAAAATAACAACCAGCCAAAATATTAAAAGATGAAATCACTCCCCTTTCCCAATTTTACATATAACAATATATAAACTAGTGTTGAATGAATCAAAGTATCCGAAGTGGACTTAGATCTGAATTTCAGGGAAAATTGGATTTGCCATGAAACCAAATCTTCTTGCTTGGTGAAAGTAGGTCCTTTGGACAGGAGCAGACGGACTTTCCATGATCAAGTGAATAAGGATAAAAAAACAAATTGTTAACCCCTGATTAACCCCTGAGAAGCTGAATGTGAGTTACAGATGCCGCGATCAGTATTGAACGTGGCTTCTGAGGGGTTAAATAACGGGGGCACCACAATCGCCGTTCCCTGTCATTGCACCCACTCTATACAATGGAAAGCGATCCATGACAAAGTAATTAGTAACTAATTGAATATCTTGTGAAAATTCAGCTAATTTGGCGAATTTTTCAAAAACCTTGGCAGAATTGTGTTTTTTTTTTTTTTTTTCAATTTTACCCTACAAATAATTTTTTACTCATTTTCCAATGTCAGACATGGTAAATTAAATGGTGACATTAAAAAATGCATCTTGAAAAATAAAAAATGGAAGGCGGAGCATGCTCCAGAAGGACGTGAGTGACTGGCCAGCCTGCCTGCAAATACGGGCGTTCAATAGTAAGTAGGATACGTGGATAGCGATTCCATTCCTTGCCTCCAGTTTACTCATACCGGTACTTGTGTGTGCGGAGCCCGGTGTATTAGAGTACAGTGACTGCATCAGGCCCCGAAGCGAGTTCACATCCACAGATGCCCCCATAACAGTGTCATCCACAGATCCCCCCCATAACAGTGTCATCCACAGATCCCCGAATCGCCCTTAATAGTGTCATCTACAGATCTCCCCATAATAGTGTCATCCACAGATCCCCCATAATAGTGTCATCCACAGATCCCCCATAACAGTGTCATCCACAGATTCCCCATAACAATGTCATCCACTGGCCACCATTAGTTCAAAACTCACCAAAAGCACATCTTTTGGTTACAAATATTTTTTTCTTATTTTCCTCCTCAAAATCCTAGGTGCGTCTTATGGACAGGTGTGTCTTATAGGGTGAAAAATACAGTAATTACCGGAGGCCTTCTGACTAGTGCCCGTGATGGCGTCTGCTTATTCTTCAATAAAAGTTTTGCACAATAACTCTTTTGATGCTTTTCTAACTTGAATTAAACTAAACCTTTAATGTTACGAAATTTAAATTTCATTTATATTACTTTACACAAACGCCCCATCCATCTACTCTTGATCCGGCCCCCGGGTCCAATATATGAACCCATTGTGGCCCACGAGTCAAAAAGTTTGCCCACCTCTGCCCTAAGATCTCCAAGCTCAATCTGCCTCAGATCAGACCCTGCAACCTTCATCAGCCTCAGATCCCCATCAGGCTCAGATCAGACCCCCATCAGGCTCAGATCAGACCCCCATTAGACTCAGATCAGACCTCCATCAGCCTTAGATCAGACCCCATAAGACCTCAGATCAGACGTTAAAATAAATAAACTGTACAAATAACTACAGTAAGTTCAGGATATTGACCTCCTGGCACCCCCACTTTGGGGTTACAGGATCTGTTCAAGGAGCATATTACTCAGCAGGGTCTCCAAAAACAATTGCTACAGTACATGAACAAAATCTCTACATGTCTGGAAACTGTAGTTCTCTGTTCCAGCTCAGGCTCCTCAAGGTGCAGCTCCTGCACTTCACACACAGCCTGTTTCTCATTCTCGTAGTATTAGATTGCACCTGCCACTGCCTTATAAAGGAAACTCCAAGACTTGCTGCGGCTTCCTGAACCAGTGCTCCATGCATTTCAAACTGCCAACTAGCTCACTACAGGTAATGCCAAAGTGGCCTTCATAATGTCCCTTCTACCTGGTGAAACATTGGCTTAGGCCAAACTTCTCTGGGAACATGGAGACTCCCTGACTACTAACTTGCAAGAATTCCTGACTTCCATTTGTAGGATCTTTGAAGAGCCTGGTCAGCTAGCTTCATCTGAATGATCCTTGCTACGTCTTTGCAAGGCGAAACTTGATTGTTGGCTAGTATGCAATCCAGTTCAACCCTCTGTGCTCACAGTTTTCATGGAATTATAAGGCTCTGGCCAGGGGCGTACATAGAAATCATGGGGCCCCATAGCAAAACTAAGAATTGGGCCCCTCCCTCCCCACACAAATATAAAGTACAATTTAGAAATATGTATATGTGTATATATATATATAGGTACACTGTTCTCTCTATGATATGTATCTCTCTATGACATGCATCAGCAGTCACCAGAATTTATGCCCATGAACGCTGCTTGCTGCTGATGCTTATGTAGGGAACAGTGTCGAACCCCCCACCCAAATAAACTCTGGTGGCTGCTGCTGTGGAAGGCAGAATTGCTGTCCCCCCTCACTCACAATTTGCAGGTGACGTAGTATGGTGGCTGACTTAGCAGGCAGAGAGCATGTTCCGCCCACTCACTTCTTTCTCCTGCTACTGCAATGCACTAGCCAATCAGTAGCAGGAGCCTAGCACTGCTAAAAGTTGATTGGCCAGTGCAGCGCCCAGCAGGCAGAGGGAAGCGAGTGGCATGCTCACCTGTGCAGTATGCCAGACCAACAGGTCGAAAAGTCTCTGTGAGGTCACAGTGTGAGTGTAAATACAGTTTTTGGTTTACTCACAGTTTAGTCATCCCTGGGCAGGGCTGCATAGAGTGAAGAGGAGAACAGTACAGGAATACTCTGGGGCACACTCTGATGTAAGGGACACAGGCCAGATGGTGCCCTTGGTGCTAACTTGGCTTTACGTGCTTATGGCTAGGTTCCTTTAGTTCTGACTCGTGATGCCAGTACCGTAGTAGTAGTAATTGAGGAGCAGAACACAAGTTGAATCCAACTCACAACTTTTAATGAATAATGGCTCCTTGGTAACAGTTACATCCAGAAGTAATACAGTCTATCATATCAATGGAGGCAGAATATAGTAAATCCAAAGTTCACAGGCTTTTTATGTGTGCAGCTGCGTATCAGGCATATAGTAAATAAGTCAGTATTTCGGGGCTGCGGCACTTGCCTGCCACTAATCCCAATCCAGGTGATTTGCAGATTCCTTAACTTCTACTTCAGTGCTTTCTAGCACATGGCCTTTCTGCTCTCAGAATTTAAACTGGCGGTGAGGCTGCCGGAATGTCCTACACCGAATACAAAGGTGCCTGGAAAGCCCTATAAAATGACTGATATACTCCTTTGTCTTTCTTGTATAAAATAATCCTTCCTCTTGTTACTTGTAAAACATTTACTCTGGAGGAGTAAACTGTAGAAGTGGGTCTCACCTTTCCTTTCTTTTGCCTGTTTCTTTGGCTTTTATGATTTGGATGCCTTCTTGGTTTCTATGGACCATGAGACCCAAGAAAGCTAAGAGAGAGGGACTCTCTCCTGCTCCCTCTTCTCTTCCCAGCTACAACATGGCTCCAACTTCTTGACTATAGGCTAAAGGCTCAAAAACTCCCCTGACTCAAAGACCTGACCTGAGCTGGTCTATATCCTGTATAGACTATGGCACTATTCCCCCATCTAGTGGTGAAACTAAATTAATTAAATTAATATGACCAGATGATATCCCACAAAAACCAAAAGTAACAGTGCACCAGTATGTACCATGGCTAATGGGGTCATAAGCTGTATCAAAAAAGCTCCAAAACTACATATATCAAAAACAAGTACAAAGAACTGAAAAACGTCCATAAAAAATAGTCTTTATTAAATCGAATGTATCAAAGATAGTAGATATATGTAAATGCCGTTTAAAATGAGAGGGAAGTGAAGCAAAGCACCATCCTGGTGTACAGCAACATCGTATACATACATCAGTGAAGGACCATAAATCTATGTGGAAAGGAATCCACCAAGTAACAATAAAAGCGATCAGGTAACCAATCAAAAAAGTGACATATGGTCCAAAAAGTAATATCAGAGATTATACTGCCATACTCACACAGTGTTCAAAGCGTACACCAAGATGGCGCTACCCCTTGGTGTACGCTTTGAACACTGTGTGAGTATGGCACAGTAGTTTTTCTGAGAGCTCTTTTGTGTGAGGCATCATTTACATCAGGCAATGCTTCTTGGGAAAAACAAACCCCGAACTGGTGTGTGTTTTTTTATAGGGCAGGGCAGCTGTAATCAACACCTCCAATCTCATCTCATTGATTGGACTCCAGTTGGCTGACACCTCACTCCAATTAGCTCTTGGAGATGTCATTAGTCTAGGGGTTCACATACTTTTTCCACCTGCACTGTGAATGTTTACATGGTGTGTTCAATAAAAACATGGTAACATTTAATTATTTGTGTGTTATTAGTTTAAGCAGACTGTGATTGTCTATTGTTGTGACTTAGATGAAGATTTGAAGACCAATTTGTGCAGAAATCCATATAATTCCAAAGAGTTCACATACTTTTTCTTGTAACTGTATCTAAGAGAAGAGGGGAGGGAGGCTTGAACAGAGTAGAAGCAGGGCCCAGCAGAGCCCCGTATAGAAGACAAGCCATACTGCAGACATTGTAGGGGGTGGGGCTTTCCATCCATTCTGGGCCCCCTCCTGCAACGAGCCCCATAAAACAGTTGCGTGATCTGCCGCTATTGGCGATACACCACTGGCTCTGTCAACAACTTTTTGGGATGGTCTGGCTGGTTAAATCAAAGAGCTTGCACTTTTTACTTGAATAAACTGGCAATAACCTTGTGTCATCCAAACAATACTTGAACTTTCTCTTGGCTCCAGCAGGCTAAGGCCACTGGAGCATTCACAGTCTCAGCTACGTTACACTGTGTTCTGTTGAAGGCTGTTCCTGCCTGCTTCCGGCTGTTCACTCCCTTATGGTGCTCACACGCTCTCCTTGGCTCTTCAAGGGCCACCGTGCAAACAGGCTAATCTGTCTATAGCCAATGGCAGCATTCCTTGGGGTACAAAGCACGCCTTCTCTTATTGGAAGGTGTCTGAGCTAGAGGGTCCCAGGTTGTCTATTCCAACAAAGATGCGCCATAGTATCACTTAAAATAGTGGCTGAGGGTCTGTTTTGTACTGTTTGGCTCTCCATTACTGTAAAGGAATTCACTAATGATCTCCAACCATGCCAGTCTTGCAAGCACAGCCAAAATAAGCTCCCTCTACAATTTAAAGATATGCTGCAATTGCTATAATTACATTATTCTACTTACATAATAAGGGCAATTAAAGTTGAATAGTGGACAATGTGGTCTGTTAATAGAAGCAATTTGCTGATGTCATAAATAGTAATTACACTTTGGTTCTGTAACCTGCAGATTGAAGCAGAAGCTTCTGAAGGACCCATGGTTGCATTACAAGTCTAATAAAGGTCCTCTGGTCACAGAAAGGGAGTTGTCCCTGTTTAGGTACTGCTATTTTCTTGAGAGAGACACATGTATGCAGAGCTGAAGGAGAGAGATACAGAGTTTGTGTAGTGTGGTGTTGTGAATTGAAAAGAGTCTTCCTGGGCTCAGAATAGTGTGGCGCAGGAGTAGACAACCACAGTAAAGAGCAGTCCTGCATACTATGAGTCAGCTTTAGACCAGAGTTCTTTGGAGAGACAAGAATCTGTGTGAGTGTGGCACCTGGTATGGAAAGGATACCTGTTGTATCAAATTACTAATGTAAGTACAGAGAGTGCAGAACTTTATTGAGTGCCAGCTCTGAGTGAGTGGCTGCCATAGTTACTAGGACTGATTGTTACCCTGTGTTTTCCTATTTGCAACTTCTCCAATAGAAAATAAACAATTATTGCAATTTCTGATGCATCTAACTGCATTTCTTGTGCTAAGAACAGACATAAAAATGCCAGTTCCTATCACTTGATATGAGTATTTTTGCATTGTAACTAGGGCTGAGCGAACCCGAACTGTATAGTTCGTGTTCGTACCGAATTTTGTGGTGTTCGTGACACCTACTATCGGCATGGCTGCGATTGGCCAAGTGCAGCATGTGACCCAGCCTCTATTTAAGCTGGAGTCACGTCGCGCTGCACGTCACTCTGCTCTGATTAGTGTAGGGATAGGATGCAGCTGCTGTTAGGGCGAGATTAGGCAGGGATTAACTCAGCAAAAACACTTAATGAAGTGATCGATCTACAGCTCTGAATCATTCAACTTCTGCTATTTTAAGTCATTTCCCTATCCACATTTGTTTGCAGGGGATATACCTACATTTTGCTGCCTTTTGCAGCCCTCTAGCCCTTTTCTTGGCTATTTTACAGCCTTTTTAGTGCCCAAAAGTTCGGGTCCCCATTAACTTCAATGGGGTTCGGGGTGAAGTTCGGGTCGAGGTCGAATCCCGAACCCGAACATTTTCAGGAAGTTCGGCCGAACTTCTCGAACTTGAACATCCAGGTGTTTGCTCAACTCTAATTGTAACATAAAATGTCACCTGTAAATAGTTGAATCAGTAGATAGCTATGCAAATACTTTCAATTCAGAGAATGGGCAGATTAAGTTTTTACACCTCTAAGAATGCTTGTGGGGGTAAAGTTTATATAGTAGGATTTAAAAAAATATTTGTATAACTACTGGATGAAAAGAATGAAAAGAATGTTAAAGGAAGCTTAACCGTTTTAAGAACCAGCTAATAACACCAACCGTATAATGTAAACCCTCTATTAGGAAATCCACTGCAGCAAAACCAAAATATGCCAACAGGGATTTTAATCCACAGTATTCTTGCGAAATTTATTCTAACTGTGGAACTGAGGAAGGATAAAGCTGCTCTTGGGTAGCTTTGTCACTCACCTTTTTCTGAAATCTATTGACACTCTTTGGAAGTTCAATCCATGTCCTTCTGTGAGATCTGTTGACACTCTTGTGTTTTCCTTACTTCTGGTGGATCTGTTCCTACATATAGGAAGTGTTATCCTTCTGCCCACTTTTGGACTCATTCCCTCTTTTTTCTTGGATACATTCCCACTCTTTGAAAGCTTTATCCTTCTCCCTCTCTTCTCCCAGCTCATAGCCTGGGAGAAGAAAACCTCCCAGGCAATGAGTTGAGCGCTGCGGTTGGTCAGCGCTACAGCCTGGGAGAAGGAGACACCCAGGAGAACAAGGGCAGGCTCCTCCCAGTTGAGACGCAGAGCTGAAGTCACTGGAGGACATACCGGGAGAACGGAGCGGCGCCCAGGGATAATAGTAAGTGCAGGGAGATCCCTGGGCGCCGCTCTCCATGTATGTATACTTAGTTTAGATTTGTTAGGGTGATGAAAGGTCCTCTTTAAGGCCTTTTCAGGCCTGGTCATTAAAGGGTTAACCAATAAGTGGTTTCCCGGCTTGTCATGACTCATACACACGACCGTACCTCTTCTTTTGGTCTGCAGGACACCAGCCATGTGTATTCTGCATTTTGAAGAACGGAGTAACGGAGGCGGACAGCACATGGAGTGCTGTCCGCATCTTTTGCGACCCCATTGAAGTGAGCAAAAGACCAAAAAAGGTTGTGCACTCCTGTTTTACACCCTCGTCAGCTGATTCCACATAGATGTCTACAATACCTGTTCTATTAAACGCTTATACCGGCATGCGTGTTATGTTGTGGGAGGTGTTTTTGATCGCGGTGCCTGACTGGCCATCGGGCCTGTTGCTCATCACCTCCCCGCGTTGGTTGGTGGCATCCCCCGCAGGAGGTGTGTTTACACACAGGTCATTTTTTGCATCTGATTTGTATCAGGTTAGCTGGGGATTTTAAAGGTAGGCAGCACATTCTCAGGGAGAGCCGCGCCCCCAGAAGAAGGTAGATGCCGAAACATGTGTTGGGGTGTACAACTCTTCTGAGGAACTCTCTCTCCCTCTATTATATGGGTATGTTTGTGACCTTTTTATTGCCAATAATCTGAAGGTACTGTTTATTGCTATTGCACTTTATTTGTATAAGGAGATATGGGGATATGTACATATGTAGCGATTCACTGTGCCTGCTAGTTATTGTCCATTGTTGGTTTTTGATGTTGGCACTTTTTTGCTATATATTACTTTTTAACTTTGCCCTTTTTGGGATCTATCCAACGGGACATTTTTTTGTGTTACCTTTATAACAAAATAACAGAAAATAGTGCACTATAAAATTAGATGCAAGCATAACATATGGACTAGGCCCTCACTCTTGATAAAAACTGAGATACTTCGTCAATACATTTTGATCAAAATACATCTAAGCCCACCTACCGGCGACAAGGTGGTCTCAGTTCAGGCGGTTTCTTATGCTAACCTATTCATGCTGTGGCGCTTTTTTCAGGAGCACAGTCCCTGCACATATGGTGTGCTGCCCCTTGTAACCTCCATGTGCATCAGCAACCGGTGGGAGGAGAGACACACACACATATATGTACCACCTTAACCACTTCAGCCCCCCTAGCTTAAACACCCTTAAAGACCAGGCCACTTTTTACAATTCCGCACTACACTACTTTACCCGTTTATTGCTCCGTCATGCAACTTACCACCCAAATGAATTTTACCTCCTTTTCTTCTCACTAATAGAGCTTTCATTTGGTGGTATTTCATTGCTGCTGACATTTTTACTTTTTTTGCTATTAATCAAAAATTACCGAAATTTTTACAAAAAAATGACATTTTTCACTTTCTGTTGTAAAATTTTTAAAAAAACTACATTTCTATATAAATGTTTCTCTAAATTTATTGTTCTACATGTCTTTGATAAAAAAAAGTCCAATAAGTGTATATTTATTGGTTTGGGTAAAAGTTATAGCGTTTACAAACTATGGTGCAAAAAGTGAATTTCCGCATTTTGAAGCAGCTCTGACTTTCTGAGCACCTGTCATGTTTCTTCAGGTGCTAGAATGTCAGGATAGTATGAATACCCCCAAATCACACCATTTTAGAAAGAAGACACCCCAAAGTATTCGCGGGGGGCATGGTGAGTTCATGTATCATTTCATTTTTTTCACAAGTTAGCGGAAAATGACACTTTCTGAGAAAAAAATAAATAAAAAGTTTCAATTTCTGCTAACTTCTGGCAAAAAAAAAAGAAATCTCAGACGGACTCACTATGCCCCTCAGTTAATACCTCGGGGTGTCTACTTTCCGAAAGGGGTCATTTGTGGGGTGTGTTTACTGTTCTGGCATTTTGGGCGGGGCTAAATTGTGAGCCGCCATGTAAAATCTAAAGGTACTCGTTGGAATTTGGGCCCCTTTGCGCACCCAGGCTGCAAAAAGTGTCACACATGTGGTATCGCCGTACTCAGGAGAAGTAGGGCAATGTGTTTTGGGGTGTATTTCTACATATACCCATGTTGGGTGAGAGAAATATCTCTGTAAACTGACAACTTTGTATAAAATTTTTAAAAGTTGTCGTTTACAGAGATATTTTTCACACACAGTATAGGTATATATAAAAATACACCCCAAAACACATTGCCCTACTTCTCCTGAGTACGGCGATACCACATGTGTGCCACTTTTGCAGCCTGGATAGCAAAGGCCCTAAAACCAATGAGTACCTTTAGGATTTCACAGGCCATTTTTACGCATTTGGATTCCAGACTTCTTCTCACGCTTTAGGGGCCCCTAAAATGCCAGGACAGTATAAATACCCCACATGTGACCCCATTTTGGAAAGAAGACACCCCAAGGTATTCTGTGAGGGGTATGGTGAGTTCATGTAAAATTTTATTTTTGTCACAAGTTAGTGGAATATGAGACTTTGTAAAAACTAAAAAAAAAAAAAAAAAAACTATTTCCGCTGACTTGTGGCAAAAATAAAAATTCTGTGGACTCACCATGCCCCTCACGGAATACCTTGGGGTGTCTTCTTTCCAAAATGGGGTCACATGTGGGGTATTTATACTCACCTGGCATTTTAGGGGCCCCTAAAGTGTGAGAATCCAAATGCATAAAAATGCCCTGTGAAATCCTAAAGGTACTCATTGGTTTTAGGGCCCCTTTGCGCATCTTGGCTGCAAAAAGTGTCACTCATGTGGTATCGCCGTACTCAGGAGAAGTAGGGCAATGTGTTTTAGGGTGTATTTTTACATATACCCATGCTGCATGTGAGAAATATCGCTGTAAACGACAACTTTTACATTTTTTATTCAAAGTTGTCAGTTTACAGAGATATTTCTCTCACCCAGTATGGGTATATATAAAAATACACCCCAAAACACATTGCCCTACTTCTCCTGAGTACGGCGATACCACATGTGTGACACTTTTGCAGCCAAGATGCGCAAAGGCCCAAATTCCAATGAGTACCTTTAGGAGGGCATTTTACGCATTTTCTTCTCACGCTTTAGGGCCCCTAAAATGCCAGGGCAGTATAAATACCCCACGTGTGACCCCATTTTGGAAAGAAGACACCTCAAGGTATTCCATGAGGGCATGGCGAGTTCATAGAATATTTTTTTTTGGCACAAGTTAGTGGAAATTGATTTTTATTGTTTTTCTCACAAAGTCTCCCTTTCCGCTAACTTTTGACAAAAAGTTTAATTTTCATGAACTCATTATGCCCCTCAGCGAATACCTTGGGGTGTCTTCTTCCAAAATGGGGTCACATGTGAGGTATTTATACTGCCCTGGCATTTTAGGGGCCCTAAAACGTGAGAAGAAAAATGCGTAAAAATACCCTCCTAAAAGGTACTCGTTGGAATTTGGGCCCCTTTGCGCATCTTGGCTGCAAAAAGTGTCACTCATGTGGTATCGCCGTACTCAGGAGAAGTAGGGCAATGTGTTTTGGGGTGTATTTGTACATATACCCATGCTGGGTGAGAGAAATATCTCTGTATATTGACAACTTTGAATAAAAAAATGTAAAAAGTTGTCGTTTACAGCGATATTTCTCACACCCAGCATGGGTATATGTAAAAATACACCCCAAAACACATTGCCCTACTTCTCTTGAGTACGGCGATACCACATGAGTGACACTTTTTTGCAGCCAAGATGCGCAAAGGGGCCCTAAAACCAATGAGTACCTTTAGGATTTTACAGGCCATTTTTACGCATTTGGATTCTCACGCTTTAGCACCCCTAAAATGCCAGGTGAGTATAAATACCCCACAAGTGACCCCATTGTGGAAAGAAGACACCCCAAGGTATTCCGTGAGGGGCATGGCGAGTTCACAGAAAAAAAATTTGGCACAAGTTAGCGGAAATTGTTTTTTTTTTTTTTTTTTACAGTCTCATATTCCACTAACTTGTGACAAAAAATAAAATTTTGCATGAACTCACCATACCCCTCACGGAATACCTTGGGGTGTCTTCTTTGTAAAATGAGGTCACATGTGAGGTGTTTGTACTGCCCTGGCCTTTGAGGGTCTCCGCAATCATTACACGTATGGCCAGCATTAGGAGTTTCTGCGATTCTCCGTATATTGAGCATACGGGTAATGAGATTTTTTTTTTCCGTTCAGCCTCTGCGCTGAAAAAAAAAAAAAAATGAACGGCACAGATTTCTTCATTCGCATCGGTCAATGTGGATGAATAAATCTCTGCCAAAATCAGTGACTGCGGTGCGGTGGGATGAGCGCTAGCTACCTAACAAGTAGCTAACTAACTGCCGGTGATAGGGGACCCTTATGCCCCATTCACACGTCCGCAATTCTGTTTGCGGAACGGAATTGCGGACCCATTCATTTCTATGGGGACAGACTTTGTCCCGCTCGGATTCGGAATTACGGATCCGCGCTTCCGAGTCTGCACTTCCGTTCCGCAAAAATATAGAACATGTCCTATTCTTGTCCGCAATTGCGGACAAGAAAAAGCATTTTCTATATAGTTCTGGCAATGTGCGGATCTGCAAAATGCGGAAAGCACATTGCCGGTGTCCGTGTTTTGAGGATCTGCGGATCGGATCCGCAGATCGGATCCGCGGATCGGATCCGCGGATCCGTGAATCCACGGATCCGCAAAACACATATGGACGTCTGAATGGAGCCTTACAAGGGTGTGATCAATGACAGGGGGTGATCAGGGGTCTAGATGGGGTGATCAAGGGGTTAATAGGTGAGGGGGGTGGGGGGTTAGTGTAGTGTTTGGTGCAACTTTACTGTGTTACCTGGTCCTCTGGTGGTCGATCCCAGAAAATGGGACCACCAGAGGACCAGGTAGCAGCTATATCAGACGCTGTTCATAAAACAGCGTCTGATATAACTGTTTGATGCGATTTATATCGCATCTACAGCCTGCCAGCGATTGATCATCGCTGGCAGGCTGTAGTACAACTCTTCAGACGCCAGACGCTGTGAACGCGCGCGCGCCAGCGCGCGCGTTCACAGGAAGTCTCGCGTCTCGCGAGATGACGCCCCGGCGCGTCCGATCAGAAGAACAGGACCGCCCGCAGGACGCAATCCTGCGTACGGCGGTCCTGAAGCGGTTAATCAAGGTCACCTATTAGATAGGTGGGGCAAAAGTGCACTTAAATATCACTCCCAGTGTAGGAGCGTATTTGCACATGAAGGTGCCACTCCTTCAAGACAAATCAAACAAGTCACAGAATAAACTATATATAAACCATCCTGCACCATATGGTATTAAATGTGCAGATGTATATGGCTGCATTTACAAAATAACAGAAAATAATGCACTATAAAATTAGATGTAAGCATAACATATGGACTAGACCCTTACTCTTGATAAAAACTGAGACACTTGGTCAATACATTTTGATCAAAATACAACTAAGCATGGGGTAGCTATAGGGGGTGCAGAGGTAGCAGTCGCTACCGGGCCCAGGAGCCTGAGGGGGCCCAAAGACACTTGTGCCGCATAAGAAGACACACAAAGCACAGAGGGAAGGGGAACCAAGCTTAACTCTTGCACCAGGGCCCATGAGCCGTTAGCTACGCCCCTGCATCTAAGCCCACCTACCGGCGACAAGGTGGTCTCAGTTCAGGCGGGTATACAGGCGGGTATACATCCGCACATTTAATACCATCTCGTGTCTCTCCTCCACCGGTTGCTGATGCACATAGAGGTTACAAGGGGCAGCACACCATATGTGCGGGGATTGTGCTCCTGAAAAATGCGCCACAGAATGAATAGGTTAGCACCCGCCTAAACTGAGACCACCTTGTCGCGGGTAGGTGGGCTTAGATTTATTTTGATCAAAATGTATTGACCAAGTGTCTCAGTTTTTATCAAGAGTGAGGGCCTAGTCCATATGTTATGCTTGCATCTAATTTTATAGTGCATTATTTTCTGTGATTTTGTATTATGTAGCCATATACATCCGCACATTTAATACCATCTCGTGCAGGATGGTTTATATATAGTTTTTTCTGTGATTTACCTCTATAGCAGCCACAGTTGAACACTTACTTTTCTCCCCCTTTACCTCCAGGGACTCTTTAGCATTGTATTGGAAGCCTTCATTTGTATGCACTTGCGTTGCATTATTCCTCAGGAGTGATTCGTACCATATTTGGTGTATTTTTGTCTCTTGTTTTATTTATGTACTTAATAAAATTATTTGTTATTTTTAGCCTATTTGGTCTCAGTTTTCTCTCTTGTTTAGGACTAAATGCTTAGAGCCCCCTTCTGAGTCAAGAGGGTGTCAGCAGTAAGTTTGTGTTGATGTCACTGATTAATTTGCTCTTCCTCTGATCTGTCAGAAATATAAAAAACAAAAAACGGATCCTGTCTGTGGAGCATACGCCTTCACTCGGTCAGCTCAATAAGCTATCAGTATTGCTAATGCCAAAAAAACAGGAGTGGAGCTAAAAAAGAGATGAGATGTGAATGGAATATTTGCATGTCTTCTGTGTTTTGTACCCACTCCTGCTTTTGGCTACCAAATCATAAGCCAATTCTGATAGGACCATGCAGGCCTTACAGCTGCTACACAGACAAGATCCGTTGTGCGTCTCATTTTTCCTTGCTTCTGACAGATCAGAAGAAAGGTCAAATAAATGATGTTGTCAGCCAGGCCAAAAGCTACCACCTCTTATCCAATCCAGTACTGAGCCACGCCCCCTGCACTAATCACATGACGGTGACGTCACCCCAGGTCCTTCGTGTTGTCCAAGGTTCGGGTTCATTGAAGAATCCCCTTATAGATTCCAAATGCCGTTATGGTCCGTGGTAGCGGAATCCATAACGGGATGCTTCGATAACCCGAACCCGAACTTTGGATGCCGAACTTAAAATACAAGTTCGCTCAACACTACTGATGAGGAGAAGGAGGAGCAGGAGCATCTGGACCAGCAGAAGATGGGAATGACAGACAGCTCCCTTCGGCTGATGTGGTGGAGCCTTGACTGCCTGAAACCTGGTGCGTGCCATATGCCATATGGCGACGCTGCATATGTTGATGCAGGGCCTTAGTACCAACAGTTGGCACCCTGGCCATGCTTCACTTTTTGTCCACAGATTCAACATATGGCCATGTTCACCTCCTCTGGCGCTTTGAAAAAAAAGCTGCCACAGCGCCGAGTATGTGATTTTCCCCCCAACAGTCCGCATTAACGGACTACTAACTCCACTGCCTCCGTGAACCCCCGCACCACTACTTCCCGGGCAGGTAGGCTGCTGTGAAGCAGGTGGTCTACCCCGGGCACATTTGGCTCCTGACCTCCCACTGCTGCCACTCTGCTGACTCCCAGCCATGCTACCAGCTTGCTGGCTCCACCGCTGCCTCACGGACAAGCTGCCAACCTCTTCTCCTGATGATGATGAAGCCCTTTCTGCACCCGACTCCCAAGTACGATCAACTTTATCATCATCGAGTAGTGTCTGCACGTCACTGATGTCCTCCTCAATGGCCTATGACACACACCACCACCCTGTGACATCACAGGGCTGGCTACTGATTGGCTGCATGCATGCATGTCAATCTTGGTCAATATTGGTGATGGAAGTGTATTTGACACAGAATCTGAACCAAAAATGAACATGTCACTTTTATTTTCCACTCCACGGTTTTTAAAACTGCAAGCAGAAAAAAACTGTGCAGTGTCAATTAACAAGCAGTTTTCTCTTTGAAATCAATGGAAATTATTTCCAAATTTGTGTGAACATACCCTAATCCTTCTCCCCCTCTGAGAACCATTCTCCGTTTTGGAAAGCATTATTCTTCTCCCGCTCTAGGACCCATCTCTACGATTAGGAAGCTTTATTCTTCTCCACTTTCTTGAATCTATTCCCACATTGGTAAGCTTTACACTGGGTTCAGACCTGAGCGTTTTGAAGCCTAGCGTTTTCTGAGCGTTCAAGACGGGCGTTAACGCGCGTTTTTTTCAAGCGTTTTGGTAAATAGTGTAGGTGCGTTTGACGCGCGTTTATGTGATTGACTGCATAGTTGGCCAATGACCAAACAGCCCTCGCTATATATAGTTTGGCCAATCTGAGTGCTTTAGAGGTGTGAAATTCTATGGTGGCTGATCCAGCATGTTGGAAACTTTGAAAAACGCGCGTCCATAGGCGCGTTTAACGCTGCACAAACGCCCGAACAACACGCGTATTGCGTTTCCCATTGAAGTATATTGGCACCAATTGCTCGAAAAACGCCCGAATTAACGCGAACATACTTGCTTATGCGTCGGATGTTTTTAGGCGCATTCGAACACGCATAAAAACGCGCAAGTGTGAACCACCCCCATTGGAATGCATGGTTCCTGTACTGTTGTGCGTTTTTTTGCGCGTTCGAACGCGGCGTTTTACGCGAAAGTGTGAACTGAGTGTTAGGCTGGGGCGTGACAATAAGTCGTGCTACATGAAGGGTACAACTACATCGCGGCATGTGTTGAAGAAAAGATGCGCAACATTTTTTATAATGATAGTCAATAGTGTCACACTGCGACATCCTCATTATAAAAAATGTTGTGCAACTTTTCTGCGTCAAGAAGTCATTAGGCACATATAGCCCTAGCCTTATCTTTTTGCTCCTACTTTTTTCTGAAATAATGGCAAAAAAACACAGCTAAAATGAAACCTGTGATGTCTTTATTACATGAAACATTGTAATTTGCGAGTTCATAATACTCTGCTTGACTAATTAAGCATGACTTAGATCCTATAACATACACCTTTAGCATTGTATTATTTTTGTGGTCCATGTTTACTAACTTACTGTATGCTTTATCCTTGCATCACTCTAAGGCTATATGCACACAACCTTATCTGATTTCTAGTCCGAAAACCACGGATCCACAAAATACAGATACCTTCCATGTGGAAGCCACATTATAGAAATGGCTATTCTTGTCCACAAAACAGACAAGAATAGAACATGTTCTATAACTTGCGGAATGGCTACACAGATGCGGACATCACACAGATGACATCCGTGTGCTATCAGCATTTTCTTCGGAGCCATAGAAAGGAATGGGTCCACATAAGACCCGACCGCTATATACGGTTACGTGCATGAGGCTTTAGTCTGGGGCTACACAGCAACATGTGTCACGGGAAATAAAGATTCCGATGTCGCAGTGCTATATCTTGTCTCATGATTATCAATGGGGTTGCAATGTGACGGGTGAAATGCTGTGACACGACAGTTGGACAACTACAACATTATTGGATTTTTAGTTGCAAATTACACGTGACTTCTGTCGTCAAAGACCAAAGTGCATTTTCCATGTGACCTTGTTTGCAATTTTTCTGCAATTTGTGTTTATAGCCAAATCGCAGCTCTAAAATAGTTGTGTGACAGCAGGTTGCAAACCAGCTGCACACGTATCTTTATTTTATCTAATTTACACAACGACACCCAAATTGTCTTAATTTTATAGAATGTATACAATATACTATATATGGGGAAAACAGTGGGTCTGATTTACTAACATGTCTACTTCTGGAATTTGTCTAAAAAGTGCTGCAAAATAGCACAATTTTGGTGCTGTTTGGTGCAACAAGAGTTTCTCCATTAATCTGCTCATAAGGGGCTAGGCTTAGCGGGAAGTAGTCATGGGAAACCAATAGTTGGCATAGAGTTAGAGTTAAAAATGTATATCCCTGCACCAGATTTATCACCCAGCCTGATAAATCTTGTGGAGGTCTAGACAGCCTGTATAAGTTTACACCACCTTATAGGTACTCTGCTATATAAATCTTGAACTTTACCCCTTAAAGTTAGAAATACTGGCAACTGTGTAAAGATTGCAAAGAGTAATGTCAACTTTCTCTGTTTTACGAGATTCATAAGTTTCCATTTCCTGAAAACATTGCAACATCAGTGGAAATGTCTTAACCCTTCTACTTCTGCAGGTGGAAGAGGGTGGGAAAGTCGATATGTTGAAGTCCTATCTTCAAGTGGGAGATGAAGTGGTGATGATCAATGGTGTAGAGCTGTCTAGTTCAAGAAGAGAAGCCATCTCTCTTGTTAAAGGATCCTACAAAAGTCTCCAACTGGTTGTAAGGAGGTAAAATTACACAAATATTCAATGAAAGGATGATATTATTCTCAGTTTTATTTTGATTGTTTTATGTGTTTTTTTGTTTTGTTTTTAGCAAAAAGTATTTATTCAAGGCCTATGGTCATTTCACCTCAATTCTAATGAAGAGATCTAAAATACAGACTGATGTTAAATTTCACATTTGCAAAATAATCGAATATGGTATATGTGTCTAAATTTATAAATACTATCATGTGGCAACTACTACTGCTACAGGGACCATGTAAATGCACTAGTAGTACTGTATGAACAGATCTATGCTGTTAGAACAACTGCATGTTGGCACTACTGTTTGGGTGCCATTTTGTGGCTGATGTTATCGTTTTGCACAACAAGACTGGTACTGTTGCAGAAGCACCAAGTAAGGCAACAGGCCAGCATTATGGGAATGTGACCTACGTATAACTATTATTTATACATTGCATAACATTGTTACCAGATTATTTATGTATGGAGCTGCTATTTAGTTATCTTTATTAGAACACTATATGGTAGTATTGGAATTGTGTAGTACTATGTGTAGTATATTGTGTAGTAATATGTAGGTACTGCAGAGTATATTATTTTTGAAATGGCACCAACAGCATTGTATAGAATTTCTATTTAGGCGACAGCATGGATATGCTATTTTACCAAACTTATGGCACTATTATTTGAGCACTACACAAATGGCTCCAACAGAGGGTACCCACAGTGCACACTACTAATTGGAAATAATTGTTTGTTTTGTTTGTGTTTTGAGTGTATAGCCATGTGTGAGATTTTTTTGCATGTGTAGCCTTAATTTTGGTAGGATGCCTGTATCAAATATCAAAAGTCCTAATTTATAGAGAACATAGAAATAGTAAAGGAAAAGACAACAGTAAGGCATACGTGCACTATATGGACAACAGTATTGGGACACCTATACATTATACCTATAAGAGCCATTGTTACAGTCAGCGGGTATGGACCAACTGCCAACAAACCCGTTTGTCTTTAGACTAAACGTAATGGTGTTATCCTAGCGGTTCCATGGTATTCACCCTTTAACCCCCCATACAGGAATCTGGACTTTGCCACAAGGAACCAACCAGGGCACTACCTCCTGGAGTAGTCCTGCTGCAGTTGGCTGCTGACCCATGGGGGTCTGAGACACCGGTGCGAAGCACCAAGGACTCAGGCAAAAAGCGTAGTGTGAACACAGTCCAATAGTCAGGGCAGGCGGAGTACTTGCGTATTTGAAATAGTGATTCCAAAATCAGGACAGGCTGAGCACGAGCATAATCTCCATTCTAGTTTATCTTAAATCTATTCAATGGGTTTGAGGTCTGTCAAGTTCCATACCAAACTCACCCAACCATGCCTTTAAGAAACTTGCTTTGTGCACTGGGGCACAATCATGCTGGAACAGAAATAGGTCTTCCTCAAACTGTTCCCACAAAGTTGGAAGCATCCAATAGTCCAAAATTTCTTGGTATGCTGAAGCATTAAAGGGGTTATCTGCTTTTTAATTATTAATGACCTATCCTCAGGATAGATCATCAATATCAGATTGACTGAGGTCTGAATCCCAGCACCACTGCCGATCAGCTTTTAAAGAGAAAACAGCACTACCTTCTCTGCTATGTTTACCTGCTCGCTGCAGCTATTGCAGTGGTGATCAGGTGTAATTACAAGTATGGTTTCCCCATTCACTACAGTGGGACAGCACTGTCTGTTCAAGTGCATAGGAAGGCACAATGCAGTAAGGCAGGTAATGTTCTCCTGGAATTTGCCAAACTCAGACTCATCCATCAGACAGAAAAGTGTGATACGTCACCACACAAAACACTTTTCCACTGCTCTAGAATTGATTGGTTGTGTGCTTTACAACACCCCATTCCAAGATTGATAATGCGCTTGGTGATGTAAGGCTCACATGTAGCTGCTCAGGCATGGAAACCCATATATTTTTGTCCATGCATGTTTAGGAGTTGGTTACTATTAGAAATTAGCAAAGTTATGAAAAATTCATTTTGCTGCTTCACCGAATTTCACAAAAAAATTCCATTACTTTGTCACTAAGCGCATTCCTTTGTATGTAGCGGGCGCAATGATGGGGAATGGCAATTGCGCCGTCCACCCATCATTGAACCCCTCAGATTCCACATTCATCTACCATTTCAAGAAAAATAGATTCATTACCACGAAGCACAAGAAAATTCAGATCGACGTCCACTTCAGATACTTTGATTCACTTAACACTAGTTACTATGGATTTTTAGCATTATTTATAATTATTACTTTTTTTTTTTACTTTCTACATTGGTTATCTCACTCATTTTCCATACATTATTTATCATGGGCTGATGCCCAGGCAATTATTGAGCTGAAAGCAGATGTTCTCGATAATTGCCTGCTTTTGAGCTGAGGTGATTTACATGCAGCAATCATCTGCTCTGTATAGGGACATTCCCATACAGATTAATCGTTTGCAGGCAAATGATGATTTTATGTGCATCGGGTTAACAATGGCTCATTTTTCTTGTGGCAATTATTAGGAATGAGCCCATGTAAAATGGCCTTTAGTCTGGTTCAGTGGTGGTGAAACTTTTAGAGACTGAGTGCCCAAACTACAACCCAGAACCCACTTATTAATTGCAAAGTGCCAACAAGGCAATTTACCCTGAATACTACAGTCCAATATAGTATACCTTCCATGTACTTTATCATGTAGCTATAATAGCCTGCCTACATTTAATGCGCTGCCTGCGCTGTTCATAGTGCGCCCTGTGCTGATGAATGGAAGGATAATACTAAGTTATATTGGTACACCATAGACTTTTTCCAGGGTGCGGGTGCCCATAGAGAGGGCGCTGAGTGCCACCTCTGGCACCCGTGCCATAGGTTTGCCACCACTGGTCTAGTCTCTTTTTTCCAACCAACTAAACTACTAAAGTTATGGATTTTTATTGCAATATAATCACTTACTTTCACATGCCCATGATACAGTGTACTTATGAAAGCTTCATTCATATAATACAAACTTACAGCCGGTGCTTTAGGGATCAGTGCTTTGTGTTTATTGAACACTTGATATATCTTCCTGACATACCTGATGTATTAACAGTTTTACAGGTGCGCACTTGAGCAACTTGGTTCAAGAATGTGGCTTGCCTAAGTGTAGGTTTTCACTAGCTCTGTTTGTTTGAAACCCGTGACAAAGGTTGGTTTGAATATAAAAGATAAATCACTCAGAGGGCCGGTAGGATATTAATTACATTGCTCTGTACCACTTAATGCAGGTTGTACAACAGGGCAAAAAGGAGTGCACTAAAACAAAAAGTAAAATTCCCTGAAACTGAGCTGATGACATGTGATATAGCAATGGGGATACTTTAGTTTTTTCTGGGCTTTGGTACTGTTAATGGACTTTTACTTATTTAGTTTACAGGAATATTTTTTGGGGAATTGTTAGTATACAAGCACTTGCAACGACCAGAGTAGTTTGTGGATCTAGGAAACAAATTCCAGTACTAGAGCCCTGCTGATATTGCGACTATAGAATATAGGATATGATTTTTTTTAGTGACTAGAGCATTAATGCACTTTATGGTCAATATTTTAAATTTTTACAGAGTGATGTCTCATGTTGTGGTTGCGTTTGCATTTTAGCCCTGGTATATGTGCACCTGTGCATTTATGTCACTTTATAACAAGGGGCGATCAACATTTTTTTTTTTTTTTTGTGTTAAGCTTAAGCTGGCCATTCATATTAGATGAATGACAATTTTGGTAGGATCAAGCAACCATCTACTGTTTATGGGGGCCTCCCAACACTCCCCTGTTGCCCAATCATTTTGTTCCCAGGGAGATAAGTCTTTATAAGAGGTGTCTGGAAGTGACTTCTTCTCCTCCCCCATTTAGAATACCTGCATGCTTACACGACCTGAATGTTCATGTCTACAAGTGATTTAAGAATTTAGCAGTACAATATAGTGTCAGCCTATGTGCCTAAAGACGTAATTTTGCAGACAATAAAATGCATTTATAGAATACACTAGTGTTTATATAATACAGAAAGAAATACAAATAGTCAGTATTATGGAAGATTAAGAGCTGATTGATTACTAAATCCAATGAATACTGCAACTTTAGTGAGTTTCTATAAACCCCATAAAGGTACCTGCAGGACGTGAATTTTATCATTTTCCTTTGTTGGCAAGAAGGGTATCAGGGCATTTAAAACTCTGAATTAGAAAAACTAAGCTTCTCACAGTGGTGACCTATATCTGCCAATGATTAGCTAAGCAGGCATTTCCTGTGTATCAAGAAAAGACCAGGAAGTACAAAAATGTTGTGAAAAATAAAAAAATGAAAAAATGAAGACAGCACGTCCAAACAGTGGGATTTATTCCAGATGCAACGTTTTGGCTAGTGAGCCTTTGTCAAGCATGCTTGATAAAGGCTCACTAGCCGAAACATTGCATCTGGAATAAATCCCACTGTTTTGACGTGCTGTCTTCATTTTTTTATTTTTCACAACATTTTTGGACTATCTGTTTATAGGGGGATTTTTACCACCCCCTGGAGACGAGCACCCACCACCTACAGCTCAAGGAGTGCTGTTCATCCCAGCATCTATACAAGACCAGGAAGTAGAGATTAGCAGATACTCGATAAATTTAGTAATGGAAGAGATAGGTGACTGGTGTGGTGAATATGTCGCTCAGTCTTTTCCTAAAATTTTCCCTATAAATCCATATAATCTGCTATAGCCATTCTAGAAACAGATCTGAACAGATTAGAAAATGTAAAAATACCATATTTCATATATATACTGTAGGAACATAGGAGTTCATTTATGATCATATTATTGTTGCAGATAGCAGTGCAAAGGTTATATGGACTGTAATCTGCAACTTTTTCCCACTCACGCCAGGTCTAAAAAATTGGGCATGGCATGGGCGGGGAAGAGGACAGGCCAGGAGGCCTGTCTCATTTATCATTTTCTACGCCTGTTTTAGGCATAGAAAATGGTCTTAATGTAAGCCAGCAAGAAAGCTGGCTTACATTTAGACTGGTGCTGGGTACGTCAAACTTATGTAAAGGCCGGCGCCTGTAAATAACTTTAGTGGATCCACCGCCAGTGCAGAGGCTTAATAAGACCAGCATCTAAAACACCGGTCTTAATAAATGACCCCCATAGTTTATATTATGCTGAGAAATATTATCAACTTATCCTGCAAAGTTGATTCAGGGCAACACAAAAAAAACCTCATGAGGTGGAAGCCAAACTTAGGGGAAAAAATTCCTTTCCAACTCCAAATTTGGCAATCGAAAAAACTGTCTAGATCAATGACCCTTCTCCGGAATTCTAATAACTACAACTTGTAATATTATAACACTCCAGAAATACATCCACACCCCTCTTAAACTCTTCTAGTGAGTTCACCGTCAGAGTTCCATAGCCTCACTGCTCTTCCAGTAAAGAACTGCCTTCTATGTTGGTGTAGAAACCTTCTTTACTCTGAGGATGTCAACTTGTTATACATGCTTTAATCAGATTCTGAAAATACATTTTAGGTCCACCAGTATCACATAGATATCAGTCAGTTATTTAACAAAAGACTCATGAAACAGTTTTCATCATTGACAGTGATGGGGCTGGCATAAGGGCAAAAGTCATCTTAGGCAAAGTGTTGCTGTGGCAATGTTAAACATGGCAGTTATACAGGTATGCTATCCATATCATCCCTCTCTCCTTCCCTCACCCATGTACAGCTCGGATGCATTATTCATCTTCTTGAATCAGCTAAACCCATCTTGTCCCAGCATGCAACATAAAAAGTACTCTAACAAATGACTGAACCACTTGCTATTTCCCTCTATTCTTTTGCTGTTAACTTCAGGGGATATCTTTTCTAAACCTGGTCCACCTGAGTTTGCTAATTTTAACTCCTTCCCTATCTCACATAGAAATCCTTTGAACCTCATTAACATTCATTGTGTGTCTTCTCTTCCCTCGTTTAACTGTGCACTCTGGAATCCATGGTCATCCATGGTCAGTGTACAACAAACTCCACTGTATTCATGACTACTTTCTTTCAAGTTTTATTAACCTGCTGGCCTCACAGAAACTTGGATTATGGAATCTCACACTGATTCCCTTGCTGCTCTATCTTATGGTGTCTTACATTTTTCTCATTCCCCCAGACCTGAGAACATACATATGAGTTGGCATACTTCTTTCCTCACAGTGCAGCTTCCCCCAGTACCATCACTCACATTCCCATCTTTTGTGGTCCATACCCTTAGTCTTCAACCCACTTTCCCTGAGATCATGACGGCTCACCTGTCAAAACTATGCTGTAATAACACAATGCTATTTTAAGCATCAAAGTACCTCCTGTGTCAGGTTGCTGCCTTTGTCCATATATCCTCACAGACAGGTGCCCATCTCACAGAAGAAGTCAATAGGAAAGGAATAGTGGTGTAGACAGAACAATCAGCCAAAAGTTGGGTGCAAAAACCCACCAGGAAATCCAAAACTTATTTCAATGGTAAAGTCTCATCAAAACAATTCTGAACTTGACAAAGGAGTACCACTAATCCTAAAATTCTGCTACTAGACCTTTTGGTGGTCTTCTGTGCTCTAGGATTGTCTATCCTTGGAGTTGGACTGTTCATCCTGTCTTTCATTTTTCTTTCCAGGAAGTAAAAGTGGCCCTGTTTCTGAAGTAGACCTGTTTAGCTCTTTCCACTGCCTGATGTTTGGGCAGATTTTGGAACATTCGTATAAACACTCATTAATGATAATTTCTCTGTGTAAAGGTGCCTGTTACCTGATCAACAACTGAAACTCTTGTTCATTAATTAAAAGATTGTTGGCCAGCAGAGGATTGTGCTATCTAAACAGTACTCTGCTACCGGGATAAAATGATTCTGTAAGGTAACGAGCGATGGCATTAGCTATCTCTCCTCCCCACACTATGGAGAAGATCACTGCATGTAAATGTGACAGTCTTTTTAACTGACAAGCAAGCGATTGTCAGAAAGTAGTGCTTCCTTCATTACAATGGTTGCTATATCAGGCAATGTAGAGGGGCCATTATGCAACTCTTTTAAATTTTCTTCAATAGTGACTTCAAGGTTGAGCTTCATTTTCAACATCTCCTGACTTGCCTTATTATACATGAAAAGAAATGGCTTTTGTATTGTACACATCCTCTATAAACCAGGCATACATTGTTTTCTTTGGGTTGATAATACTGTTTCTTTGTACCCTAGTCAAATGTGTATTATTTCATATTCTATACATATATATTCTTTAACCGAATCTGACTATCCTATCCACTATTTCTTAGCCCAACAGTAAAATGAGGATTGGAAAACAAGTACAATGGTTTTTGGTAGTAGTAATCTCCTTATTTCACACCTTGTTTGTTTGATTTTAGGCTTGTTGGAAAGAATTTCAAACAGTGCTATGTATTTAATAACTGGTTTGCTCACTTATAATGGGACTGTATATTTACCAGACATCACACTTTCTGGACCTGTGCGCTATCTGAAAAGTGAGACTCTGTAAGGTTACGTTGCAGCCGCAGCAGCTGAATGTTTATTGTTAGATCAAGACAAAAAGGCTTCTCGTGTTGTTTTGTTCTGGGACAATTACCCGACATTCCTGTAGAATTACCTGGGGCAAAACCAGCAACATTGCCCTTGTTCTGTCTGGTTTCTTTTGGAAATACTATGTACTAAGGCAAGTGTATTGACATGACAGGCAAGAAGAAGAAAACTTCTGCCAACCTCATAAAAATGCAATATATAAAGCATAGCAAGACATTTATGGGGTCATTTATTAAGACCTGTGTTAGATGCCGGTCTTAATAACCCTGAACTTGATGAGCCTAAATTATGTAGAGGCGTTCGACTTGCTTGCGGACATTATTGAAATTTGTGGGCGGTTCTCGGAACTGACGTTACTCGAGAAACAATAGAGCTGTGATGGCTAACCTCCGGCACTCCAGCTGTGGTAAAACTGCAACTCCCAAGATGCACACTTGCTTGGCTATTCTCAGAACTCCACAGAAATGAATGGAGCATGCTGGGAGTCATAGTTTCAGCAGAGCTGGAGTGCCGGAGGTTAGCCATCACTGCACTAGAGGAATGGAGGCCCCTGAAAAAGCGAGAGCGAAACCTAAATCGGCAAGAGACGAGGGACCACGTTTTTTAATCTTTGATATGCTGTTGATATTGTGAATTTTGTAAGCATAATAAATGCTGGAGTTTCGGTTTTAACTGCAGTACTTTATTATTGGTGCTCCTTCTTTCTGGCCGTATATAGGACGTTCAAATTGAAAGGAGAGTGAAATCTGTGGTTTGATATTGCGTTTTAGTTCGACTTGCTTAAATCTAGGAGGGAGGTAGGAAGCTGGCGTAGATTTAAGTAATTTTCTAAGCCAAAAACAGGTGCAGAAAATGATAAATGAGACGGACCGGCCGGTCTGCCCCTTTCCACGCCACTCCCCCTTTTTATCCTCCACCTCGGAAAAGTTTTGTGAGCAGGGAAAACTAGCGTACTTCTCATCATAAATGATCCCCTTAGTTCATTAGCCTGGTGGGGCAAAGAAATACGATCACTAAGATACTGTAGTATAATACATTACATGGTCTTACATCACTGTGACACAATGATATCATTGAAAAATTCACAGAAGAAAAAGGTCCTCCAATTAAAATATAACTTTTACTAGATAATACTTATAAAATAAACTTCTTAAATTTTATACATTAGTAAAAAATAGGCCAGATTAAGGGTAGGTAAAGACTTACTGATAGCATCTAGGCAATGGGTCAACCGTTGATAGTTAGGTAAGAGATGTGTCACTTACAGTTTTGTAGATAAGTTGTATCAAAAATATAGATGAGCTTCAGATGGGGCGGGAGAGGTTAATTCCCTGATGATACCCTTAGGTGTCTACCCCTGCCTACAGGCAGAGCACCCGCCCCGAAAGGGGCGACCCCACCTCTCGGTGACTAAACCCTTATCTTACCCTACCGTGACCCTATGATGCGTGTCTTTTACTCCCAAGCGATAGTTAGGACAATTAAATGTCCCAGATGAAGATGTGTCCCGATGATATAATTGATCACAAAATCCAATGAGAATCATAGAAAGAAAAAGCTTTTTTAATCATAAGGTTAAAGGGGGTGTATTATTTATCGATGCATTTCCTAGTTTTCTGAAATTGTGTATTGGAGAAAATGACAATCACACTAAAATACTGCCTAATTTGTCAACCACCTACACATGTACGCCGAAGACATTTTTCCAAGAAAAGTGCTGGGAAGTGTTAAAATGTCCATTTATTCTGTCTTATTTATTAACCTCCTCAAAGGAGATTCCAGACTGGAGATATTGATGATCTATCCTCAAAAGGACAGTGGGCATGCCATTGTACTGCAACTCATCTTCCATTAAATTAATTTTCCATTAAATTAATTACTGCAGTACGCTGGCACAGCCATTACATGGAATACAGAACCTGCTACTTCCAACTCCATCCATTGTTTAGTTTCTGGCATTGGTGGCTGTCAAAAACAGCTGATCAGTGCGAATGCTGGGTGTCTGACCCCTACCAATCTGAAATTAATAATTTATCCTGAGGAAGGTCATAAATATCTTATCTTCAGACTAGAAAGAATTTAAATTGAACTATATTCAAAGGGTGTAAACCCATCCTAAATGTGAATTAGTACCACCAAAACAGTCAGCAATGTTAAATTAAAATTTTGACTAAAATTTTAAAGCGTTGCACCATACTTAATTTGAGCATTTAGCTTTTCAACATATATATGGAGCTCCAAATTGGCCTCTTCTGGTGATCTCCTGCTATTGCAGCGACCTGGAGGAGAGGCAAGGATGGAAGGAGTCGTAGTGGCTATGATGGTGGTAGTAATACCCACCCTGGCCTCCTTGGGCTGTGCAGTGAATGGAGGGCGCACCCATTCTTCCCTTAGTCTCTTTGGGAGCACCTGCCTGGTGTTAGGTGGGGTACCCTTGATGGTGGATGCTTTGCAGGGAATGACTAAGCCCAGTTTAGTGATAACAAAGAATAGTTTATTTCGGGCGGGTGATGGGAGTTGCAGCACAGATGGCAGCAACAGGCACAGTTCTGAGGTATAGCACAGAGCTTGCTTTTCCCAGTTACTGTGCATAGGCAGCGGCAATGATGATGGTAGCAGCCCTTAAGTCACTCCCTAAATACTTTTCAGTCTTTCCAAGATAACCACAGGCATGCTATTCTGTACATGTTAACTCCTTCTGCAATTCCTGGGCTGAGGGGTGCAGATCTTAGATCTGGATGACCAGGCCATCTCAAAGCATGGGGGTTGCTGCACGCAATTATACCTATCTACAGCAGTAAAGTCTTTAATGACATAAATGAGTTGTATCTTACTGTCTGAATGCAGTGCACAGCCTTGGTGGTTCTAGACCTTCTATGGTTGTCTGTTTCCTCAGGGATATTCTCTCAGTTAAATAGCTTTCTAACATCTGTTTAGTCTCAGAAGTAGTGTCTCCTTCATGAGGCTTCTCTCTGAGCCTACTTTGCAGGAGCTCTCACACACGTGTCTTGCCTGTAGCTTCTCTCAGCTAACACTCATTAACAAGGGGGTGGGCTAAGGCCATTACCCTGGTAACCTAAGCAATTCTGCCAGTGTTAACTATATATTGCTCACACATTGCCATTAGGTATACATAGCGCACAAAGAAATAAGTGCTTTAACAGTAAATCACAACATTTAACTCAGTAACCTTAAATTAACCCTTTGCAGTGTTCCTTAGGGGCACTATATTCCCCCTATCGCAGGGATGCACAACCTGCGGCCCTCCAGCTGTTGTAAAACTACAACTCCCACCATGCCCTGCTGTAAGCTGATAGCTGAAGGCTGTCTGGGCATGCTGGGAGTTGTAGGTTTGCAACAGCTGGAGTGCCGCAGGTTGGGCATCCCTGCCCTATCGTAACAAAGTCATCCCTGGCATCTTGCACATGGTACATTCTAGCTCTATCTTCTTGGCTTCATCGTGCAAAAATAAGGTTAAGGCATATGCAAAATACAGTGCAAACATATTATGCCTAGGCCCTCGGTAACTGCAGGTGGGATTTCGGTCGATGGCAACTACCAATAGGCTGACATGGGGCAGTGCTTTCTTACAATAAGGATATAGTCCTTGTGGGATACAATCCTTATCAAACCATGGCAAAAAATGTAAAAATAGTCAATGGTGAAAAGTAAAAAAATACAAAAAGGCACAGGGGGTTTAAGTGCTTTAAAGTCAATTCCCAGAGTATAATACTGGAACATAGTTTGAAACATCTTCGAGTGGCTTAGATATGTTAAAGTTTCTTCTCTGAGAGCACTGGTTCATTAGAGTCTTTTCTCTGAACACATATACTTGAACATTGCATAACACTATTGTCAGTCATGATAAGCTGGTAACATGGGAAAATCAAAAACCAGAAGGGAATAGTTAGAAGGGTAAATGCACAAAATAAAGTTATAAAGTATATTATTTTTATTAAATTACAGAAAATGCTATTTGAGGTAATATCAACTACAAAATTAGGAAACATGGTTCAAGAATCACTGATACAGTATGCTGTTACATTTATTCTAAGTGGCATTTGAGAGCACTTTAGCTTTTCTCATCTCCCTGCTGACTTAATCAATGAGGTGTTACTGAGAGAATGTTAAGCTTCCAAATGGTCCCATGTATTAAGTTTTAAGGGTGACAGAAGAAGAGCATGAAACAGGAGAAACAGGCTCTGAAGGATGGTGCTAAACCAATAAAATGCATTGACCCATAAGCAAGCCAACAGGTCAGAATATCCGGCTGACCGTGAACCTGTCATACTAGAAGAGACAACAGGAGGGAAATCTACGTTTCCCTAATTAAAACTGAAAACCAGATGGATGCCTTCAATCTATTTTATCTTCACACAGCAGGGGACATACTAGATGCTCGAAGTTTGAAAATACGTAAAATCGTGAAAAGAAACGGTTCATTCACACATTGCAGCTGCAAAGTATTTCTATGAAATGCGAAGAATAAATCACAGCAGCAGCTCCAAATAGTTCTCCGTTTTTCAAACTTTAGAAAACCTGACTTCTCTAGACTTAGGAATTGGTGTAGCGAAGAAATACTCAGAATATAATCTAGAGATTATGAACAACTTTTAAACGTAGGAGGTGGCTAAGGGTCCTTTTACATGGGTAGATTTTCTGTCAATGTCAAGTGCCGATAAACGATATGCAGGTCGATTGGTGCTTGTTATCATGTTCATTTTCACTTTACAATGAATGGAGGAGGCTGAATGACACTGAACCTTTTGCTGGCAGCACATTACCTGTTTATTCATGTAGATGTGCTTCCGACAAGCGTTTATTTCTTTGACTGCATAAAACATGCGATCAGTCATCAAAGAAGCATTTTCTCATTTGGTGGCTGTTTGCTCTCATGTTTACACTGTATAATGATCAGGAACAAGAGTTCAAATGAGTGCTTCTTTGACTGGTCATTGGCCTGTGCCAAAGGGCCTTAAAGAACATCTGTCAGCAGATTTGTACCTATGAAACTGGCTGACCTGTTCCATGTGCACTTGGCAGCTGAAGGCATCTGTGTTGGTCCCATGTTCATATGTGCAAATGAGAATTTAGGAGCAATGGGGGCGTCTGTCAGCAGATTTGTACCTATGAATCTGGCTGACCTGTTACATGTGCGCTTGTCAGCTGAAGACATCTGTGTTGGTCCCATGTTCATATCTGCCCGAATTGATGAGAAAAATGATGTTTTAATATATGCAAATGAGCTTCTAGGAGCAACGGGGGAGATGCCGTTACACCTAGAGGCTCTGCTCTCTTTGCAAATGCCACGCGTTCTCCACTTTGATTGACAGGACCAGGCAGTGAAAATGGTATAGTCAAAGTGCAGAGAGTGCAGTTGCAGAGAGAGGAGCCTCTAGATGTAATGGCAACGCCCCTGTTGCTCCTAGAGGCTCATTTGCATATATTAAAACTTCATATTTCTCAGCAATGTGGGCAAATATGAACATGGGACCAACACAGATGCCTTCAGCTGCCAAGTGCACATGCCACAGGTCAGCCAGTTTCATAGGTACAAATCTGCTGACAGATGCTCTTTAAGTACTAAGTAATTAGCAGAATTAGGTTTCATACACACAGCCATATCACCAAGGCAGCAAGCAGTTTGTAGGGTTCCTATTCAAGTGTATAGGGCCATATCTGCGCTACATCTCCCGTATAATGTGTGCGCATCCTAAAAATATCTGTGACATCCAGTGTACTTTTTCCGTAGTTGCTGCAGACAGCGACATTACCTGCGCTATATCTCCTGTTTAACATGTGTGCATACTAAAAATATCTGTGACATCCAGTGTACTATTTCCGTAGACGCTGCGGACAGCGACATTATCTGCGCTACATCTCCTGTTTAACGTGTGCGCATCCTAAAAATATCTGTGACATCCAGTGTACTTTTTCCGTAGACACTGCGGACAGTGACATTACCTGCACTACATCTCCCGTATAATGTGTGCGCATCCTAAAAATATCTGTGACATCCAGTGTACTTTTTCCACAGACACTGCGGACAGCGACATTATCTGCGCTATATCTCCTGTTTAACATGTGCGCATACTAAAAATATCTGTGACATCCAGTGTACTTTTTCCGTAGACACTGCGGACAGCGACATTATCTGCGCTACATCTCCTGTTTAACATGTGCGCATACTAAAAATATCTGTAACATCCAGTGTACGTTTTCCGTAGATGCTGCAGACAGTAACATTACTTGTGCTACATCTTCCGTACAACGTTTCCGCATCCCAAATATCTGTGACATTGACTGCAATTTTTTCTTAGCCACTGTTGACAGCAGCGCTATTACCTGTGGTACCTCTCCTGTATAACGTTTCCACATCCCAAATATCCGTGACATTATTAGTAATTTATTTGCGCATACACTTAAAAACTGCGCTACTGTGCGTGTGACATACTTGCAAGCATATATACCATTTAATATGATGAAGGTGAGCAGTAAGGGATGGGGAAGTGGCCGTGCTGATGGAGAACGCAGAGGCCGTGGCCCTGGGCGCGGTGAAACTGTGCCTGCTGGCAGAGCACAAAAAACACACTCATCCACGATACCTAGCTTCAAGTCCCAGTTTGCAGGGCGGAGCAGGACACCACTCTCGAAGTCAGACCAGTGCGAACTGGTAGTCGGCTGGATTGCAGCAGATTATGCTTCCAGTCGGTTAAGCACCACCATGTCTTCCACAAAGTCCAGTCTCAGTAGCCAAGAGTCTGGTCAACAGAATCCTCACCCTGATCCTCCTTCCTCCCACCATGGAGAGTTGTTGCATACAAGTGATCCCACACTCAGATATTCCAGGGAGCTCTTTTCATCGCCATTCCTTAATTTGGGCCTCTCGCCAAGCACGCTTGAAGAGGGACAGGAGGAAATATTGTGCCCTGATTCCCAAACTCTTGAGCATCCACAGTCAGAAAAAGATGACGGTGGGGAACGGCAATTAGTGTTTCACCAGGTGGATGATGATGATGAGACACAGTTGCCAATAAGTCAACGGCAATTAGTGTCTCAAGAGGTTTATGATGAGGATGAGACACGGTTGTCAATAAGTGAGGTTGTTGTTAGGTCAACAAGTCAGGAGGATGACCAGAGTGAGGAAGTGAAAGAGGAGGTGTTGAACCATAAAATCACGGACCCAACCTAGGAAGGTATCAAGCCTAGGCAGCACAGCAGTACAGAGAGGGAGGGATCCGCAGCACTGCAATAGGCTGGAAGAGGCAGTGGGGTGCCAAAAGGGAGAAGTCGGGCCACACCAAACAGGCCCGCAACTGTTCCCCGGAGCACCCCCTTGCGGAAATCTCCCTTGCCAACGGGTAGGTGTTCCGCAGTCTGGCGCTTTTTTGATCAAATTGCAGACGATAAAAGAATTGTCATTTGCAACCTGTGCCATACCAAAATGAGCAGGGACGGAAAGACTAGCAACCACACCACCACCAGCATGATCCGCCACATGGCATCATGGTACTCTAGTAGGTGGGCCAAATGCCTGGGTACACAATCAGTGTCTGCGGATCACACCACTACCTCCTCTTCCCCTGTGTTACGTGCTGGCCAATCCCCTGTCCAAGACGCAGGCCCGGATGCCTCCCGCCCTGCACTTGGACTTTCGCACCTTCAACTAGCACATCCACTTCTGTGTCTCAACGCAACATACAGATGTCCATACCCCAGGCCTTAGAACGAAAGCACAAATACTCAGCCACCCACCCACAGGCCATAGCACTAAATGCTCACCTTTCCAAATTGCTGGCCCTGGAAATTTTGCCATTTAGGCTTGTAGACACTGAGGCTTTCCGCAGCCTGATGGTGGCAGCCATCCCTCGCTACTCAGTCCCCAGCCGCCACTATTTTGCCCAGTGTTCCTGCCTTACAGCAGCATGTGTCCCGTAACATCACCCGTGCTCTGACCAATGCAGTTATTGGGAAGGTCCACTTAACGACTGACACATGGACAAGTGCTTGTGGCCAGGGACGCTACATTTCTCAGACGGCACACTCTGTGAACGTTGTGGAGGCCAGGAGCGATTCGTACCCTAGGATGGCACAGGTGCTACCGACGCCAAGGACTGCGGGCCCTACTTCCATCAGGATTTCCGCCACCACCTACATTAGTGGCTACAACCCCCCCCCCTTCTCCTCCTCCACCTCCTCCTCCACTTCCACCTTCTCATCTTGCTGCAGCAGTCAACCATCAGTCAGTAGCTGGAAACAGTGTAGCACTGCAATGGGGAAGCAGCAACAGGCCATGCCGAATTATTTGCTTAGGTGACAAACAGCACACCACCGCAGAGTTGTGGCAGGGTATAAGGGACCAGACTGAGCTGTGGCTCTCGCCACTCAACCTACAACCAGGCATGGCTGTGTCTGATAATGGCTGCAACTTGGTGGCGGCTTTGGAGCTTGGCAAGGTCACACACATACCATGCCTAGCCCACGTGTTAAACTTAGTGGTTCAGCGGTTTCTCAAAACATACCCCACATGACCTACTGGTGAAGGTGTGCCGCATGTGTGCCTATTTCGGAAAATCATCTACAGCTGCCGCCGGTCTGGCAACGTTGCAGCAGCGCTTGCAATTGCCAGCTCACCGACTGTTGTGCGACCTGAGCACGTGCTGGAACTCCACTTTCCACATGTTGGCAAGGCTTTGTGAGCAGCAGAGGGCAGTAGTGGAATACCAGCTGCAACATGGTCGTCGCCTTTCCAGTCAGCTTCCGCTCTTCACAAGCGATGAGTGGGCATGGATGTCTTACCTCTGTGAGGTTTTACACAACTTTGAGGAATCAACACAGATGGTGAGCAGCGATGACACTATTATCAGCGTAACCATCTCACTGTCTACTGAAATGTTCGCTGCTCGCAAAGAAGGCAGACACTTTGCATGCGGAAGAGGTGGAAATGGGGGAAGACAGTACACAGGGTGATAGCCAGACCACCCTCATTTCATCTTCTCAGCGCGAATTTGATGATGATGAGGAGGAGGAGCAGGAGACAATTGCCTACAGAGGTTAGTACCCATAGCAGGTTTATTCCATCTGTTCAGCGTGGATGGGCAGAAGAGGAGGAAGAGGATGAGGAGATTGAGAGTCATTCTCCTGATGAGGACAGCGAAGTCTTGTCTGTTGGGATTCTGGCACACATGGCTGACTTTATGTTATGCTGCCTTTCCCATGACCCACGCGTTATACGCATTTTGGCCAACACCGATTACTGGTTGTTCACCCTTCTCGACCCCGCTACAAAGAGAACTTCTCATCACTCATTCCTGTGGTGGAGAGGACTATCAAAATGGAGCAATACCAGAAGGTCCTTGTGGAAAAATTGCTCCAAAAATTTCCAGCTGACAACACTAGCAGCAGTGTACGTAGTTCCTTGGGCAACCGAGGAGGGGAGATGAGGGGAACACACAGCAGTTCCAAGAATGGCAGGGCAACACTCTCCAAGTCTTGGGACAGTTTCATGGCACCCCGCCAGCACCCTCACCCTGATGTGTGGCTTATTGTCACAAGGAGGGAAAAATTTGGGAAGATGGTGAAAGAGTATGTAGGAGACAGTGTCTGCATCCTCAATGATCCCTCTGTGCCTTACAACTATTGGGTGTCCAAGCTGGACACGTGGCACTTACTGGCGCTCTACACCTTGGAGATGCTGGCCTGCCCTGCTTCCAGCGTTTTGTCAGAGCGGGTATTTAGTGCTGCTGGGGGCATAATAACTGATAACTGCATCCGCCTGTCAACTGAAAACGCTGACCAGTTGAACAAGGCCTGGATTGCCTCTGACTTCTCTTGCCCACCAGAGGAAAGCGGCCAGGCTCGGACTGGCCTACCAGGAAGCCGGGGAAGTCCCCGGTGGGCCCCTTGCCTGCACGCTAATATTTATAATCAAGCAGCCTGGGTAGTAGCGAGGGGGTGCAGACAGAGATGTGTCCTGAGGGGGCGCCAGGGCGGGTGACAGTCCTCCCTCTACATGGACTCCAGATTCGCAAGGCAGATCAGGGCACAGACGGTGATCATTTGCTTTGAACTACTGGACAGCTCAGTGCTTGCTGGATAGCCTGGGTGCAGCACTGCCGTCAGCCCTGCAGTCCCGCACACGGCAGCCTAGAAGAAAGCTCCTCCTCCCAGCCTGTTCCCGGTCAGAGGAGCCGACACTGCTGGAAGAATTTCTACTGGTTAGAGCCTCCCTTCCCCCTCCCTTCTCTTATTCCTTGCCTAGCTGTGGTGCCTGTTAACCCTTACCCTCTTATCCAGCAGCTGGTGTTTATACAGCCAGACATTCCCAGGGCTGGTGTAAATGATGCAGCTGTGTAGTCAGGGCCAAGGTCGGAGGGGGAGGGTTGTCAGGCCATGCAGTGCTTACAGCTACAGTACAGGATGCTCAGTCCTGCCTTGTGCCCACCCCTCTAGCTGCAGGACTCCCCTTCCACTGCATAATGGAGCCCCAGAAATCCTGCATCAAAGTATGTGCATATGTGTAGTATATTCACAAGCCCCACTGCCTGTCACTGTAATAAGCCTTGCAGCGCTCACTACAGGGCCAGCAATGGGCATCAATGTGCAGAAAGTGGAGAGATGGTTTCTGAGATCATCTCCCCACTTGTCATCTTGTATGGCTGGGGCAGCACTGTGGGGCCCATCTTCTTCAACTGTGGGCCCCGCCTCCTGACCTGTAAGTGTGTCACACTAATGACGCTGCGCACACACAGAGCAGGAGCAGCACTGCCTCCTGCCCATATTTTTAGTGATTGCAGAGCACAGTGGCACAGTGATCATGATGACCAGGCAGACACAGGAAGAGCCAAAGAAGAGAAGCAAGCTGAGAAGTATTCCCAGACCAGTCTCCTTCCAGCCTAAGGCCTCTTGCACACGACCATGTTCTTCTCGGGGCCGTATTGCAGACCCCATTCACTTCAATAGGTCGGCAATCACGGTGATGCGAAACGGAAGCACGGAATGGAACCCTACGGAGTGCTTCTGTGGGGTTCCGGTCCGCAAAAAGATAGAACATGTACTATCTTTTTGCAGAACGGACGGATGCGGACCCATTCAAGTTGAATGGGTCTGGATCCGTCCCGGCCGCTGCACGAACATTCTCTGTGCATTAGGGACCACAAATTGCGGTCCCCAATGCATGGAACGGAACACATACGTTCCTGTACAAGAGGCCTAATAGGTATTTAATGCTATAAAAAAAAAAGTCAGCATTTTTACTTACCTCCTCTCTGGAAACTACAATTCCCAGCACACTCTGTCAGTTGCAGACATTTTCTTACTACAAAATGCTGTACTCTTAGCGCCCGTACCCTGTACACATGACATATTTTGATGCTCTCAAAATCTGCAATGTACTGTATACCGCAACAGAGAATGACGCGGTTTCAGTTCACTTTAGATGCTTTTCGGTTTCAGTTCACTTCAGCTCCTTTCAATACAGCCAAGCGGCAAGTGGACACCATGCAGACCTCCACGCTGCAAACTGCACCGCTGCATCCCATTGAAAACAATGGGAAGTAGACACCACATTGCCACTGGACAGGGTTGCTAATCGTCCACAATTTTCTGGACAGTCAGTAAAGTTAGATTATTTTTTTCCTCTGTCCATGAAAAAAAATAGATGTGTCTGTGATTTTTTTTTTTTTAGGCTTGTGGTACTTGACTACATTATTTTGGTGGTAATTATCATAACCTTACTGCTCACAGTGAATGCTGGTGATGATGTTTATCAGTATATTACGCTATAGACATGTATGACAACTAAAAGTCTATACAGTATACAAAGAACTTAAAAGGGTTGTCCAGGCATCCTGAGAAATACACGCGTTCCGAGGACCTGTGGAAGAAATTTGGTTTCATTACTACTTACCTGTCCTTTGCTCTGTCAATACTCCTATGATATAAAATGTATCAAAATGTATACAATGTATAAATATTAAAGGTGAAAAACAGTACGGGGATCAGTTGCAATAGTCTATAACAAATTTTGATATATTTTATATCATACTCTATGTGTATTTTGTTTGGGTAAGGCCCCTTTCACATCAACGTTTTTGCTTTCCGTCCTAGAGTTCCGTCCTCGGGGCTCTAGGACAGAAAGATACTGATCAGGATTTATCCTAATGCATTCTGAATGGAGAGAAATCCGTTCAGGATGCATCAGGATGTCTTCTGTTCAGTATGTGAGCGTGCTGCGGATTTATCTCCGTCCAAAAATCCGGAGGACTTGCCGTAACGCCGGATCCGGAATTAATGCCCATTGAAGTGCATTAATCCGGATCCGGAATTAAGCTAAACGTCGTTTCAGCGGATCCAACGATTAGCTCTTCGCATGCGCAGCAGCAGTTCCGATCGGGGCCGCAGTGTAAGCTGGGGCTCCGATCGGTTACTATGGCAGCCAGGACGCTATTGAAGTCCTGGCTGCCATGGTAAGTACTCCGCAACAGTGTACTTACCTACGCTGTGGCTTCCGGGCGCTCCTTCATGACATCACAGGTCCGGGCGGCGCATTAATATATGCGCCGCGGGGACCTGTGACGTCATGAAGGAGCGCCTGGCGGCTGCAGCGCAGGTAAGTACACTGCTGCGGAGTACCATGGCAGCCAGGACTTCAGTAGCGTCCTGGCTGCCATGGTTACCTGAAAGCATATTGAAGACTGATCAGGATCCTGATCAGTCTTCAAATGCTTTCAGGCGACTTGCGTTCTGACGGATCCGGCGGGCCGGAAGTGCCTGCCGGATCCTCAGATCGCAAGTGTGAAAGAGGCCTTATTAGTTTCGATCGAGTGTAGGAGTGTGTCAGTGTTGCTACTAGGCCCTTATTGTATTGTATATAATTTTCTGAGCTACAGTACTGTTTGGATTTATACTTTGCTTTGTCGATGCCGCTGTCCCAACTGCAGTTTCACCAGCCACGAGCTCTTGTCCTGACCGGATGTCTGTGCTTCTCTTCCTGTTCACTTGCATTTATTACTATATGCAACATATTAATAAATGCAAATGAACAGGAAAAGCGCACACATCCGTTTGGATGCAACTGCAGGTGGGACTTGTAAGTAGTACTGAAACCAATTTTCTTCCACAGGTCCACGGAACGCATGTATTTCTCAGGATACCTGGAGAACCCTTTTAAGAATTTGCCTAAAATCGCACAGCCATTAACAGTTAGTAAGTAGTAAAGAGGGTAATTTATGATCAGAAATACTCATATTGGGCGTGTTTGTGACGCAATCTGCGACTTTTCTCTGCTCACGCCAGGTCTAAAAGAGTGGGTGTGGTGTGGGCAGGGAAGGTGGCGGGGCGGCAGGCCTGTCTTATTCATCATTTTCTACACCTGTTTCAGGCATAGGAAATGGTCTAAATTAGGGATGAGCTAATCGCATTCGCATAAAACTTTGTTCTAATATAAGCAGAGCTCCGTACAGTATTAGAATGTATTGGCTCCGATGAGCCAAAGTTATTGCTTTGCAAAGTGTCGCAAGACTTTGCGAAGCAATAACTTCATAAATTATTTGTACTGTAAAAAAAAAAATCCTGAACTCGGGTTTGGTTCCAAGGTACCACTCATCGGAGCCAATACATTCTAATACTGTACGGAGCTCCTGCTCCGTACAGTATTAGAACAAAGTTTTATGCGAATCGACTTAGGATGTTTCATCCAAAGTCGATTCGCTCATCCTTAGTCTCAATGTAAGATAGCAAGGAAGGTGGCGTAGATTTACACCAGTGCCAGTTACGCCGAAGTTATGAAGAGGCCGGCCCCGCTACATAACTTTGACTGATTATTGAGAGATAGTATAGCATTTACAGTCTATGGGCGGAACAGGCACAAGTAAAACACAAAGGCCTCTTTCAGACGGGCGTTGCGGGTGCACTCCGTCAAACAGTGCGGGTGCGTTGCGGGAATCGCCGCGATTTTTCCCTGCGAGTGCAAAGCGCTGTCATGCGTTTTGCACGCGCGGGAGAAAAATCGGCACTTTTGGTACCCAGACCCGAACCTGCACTTCTTCACAGAAGTGCATGTTTGGGTCAGAAATTGTCCCGCTGGTATTATTTCACATTATAACATAGTTATAATGTAAAATAATACCCTTGGCCATCTCCCTAATGTTAAACCCGGTGCAGAATGGGTTAAAAATAATAAACTAATAATTACTTACCTGTTCCATTTGATTGCGAAGCCCGGCCTCCTCTCCGTTAGCTTGAAAGATGTAAAGGACCTGTGATGATGTCACAGCATCACATGGCCCAATCACCTGCTCCATCACTATGGTGATGGAGCATGTGATGGTCCATGTGACCACGTGACATCATCCAAGGTCCTAAGCACTATCCACAGCCTGAGAATAGTGATTAGGACCTTGGATGATGTCACATGGTCACATGGACCAATCACATGCTCCATCACCATAGAGATGGAGCAGTGATTGAGCCATGTGATGTGACGTCATCACAGGTCCTTAGATCATCGATGCTGCAGGGAAAGAGAGGACAGATCGCGACTACGCGATCAAGTGGCTAAGGTAAGTTAACTTTATTATTTTTAACCCCTTCCTCATCATTTAATAATGCATTCTTTATTAAGAATGCTATTATTTCCCTTATAACCATGTTATAAGGGAAATAATAGAGATTGGGTCCCGTTGCTAAGCAACAATGCGGGAAAATCGCAACGCATCCGCACTTGGTTGCGGATGCTTGCGATTTTCCCGCATCCCCATTCACTTCTATGGGGCCTGCGTTGCGTGAAAAACGCAGAATATAGAACATGCTGCGATTTTCACGCAACGCAGAAGTGATGCGTGAAAATCACCGCTCATGTGCACAGCCCCATAGAAATGAATGGGTCCGGATTCAGTGCGGGTGCAATGCGTCCTCCTCACGCATTGCACCCGCGCGGAAAACTTGCCCGTGTGAAAGGGGCCAAAGATCCAAAAAAAATTCCATTCCATCCAAAAAATAAAAAAGTAATAAAAATCTAACTGTATTTTATATATATCATGGTAACATGGTGCTAATGAGAGCGACACACTGTACATTACACTGGACAGTGCATGGCATAAAAAAGAGCAAAGAAAAGCAATAGATTTACTTTCTTCCCCATTCATAGTTACATAGTATATAAGGCTGAAAAAGACATTTGTCCATCCAGTTCGGCCTGTCATCCTGCAAGTTGATCCTTTTTGGAAAAAAAAATTAATGAAGTTCAGTTCACACAATAATGGAAAACGAACGCCACACAGCCATTTTCAGTACCATTGCAGACTATGGGGCCATTCACTTGGCTGTTTTTTTAGCGGCCATCAAAAAATAGGACATGTCCTATTTTTTGTACATTTAGATATTTTGATAGCCAGACGGACCCCTTAGAAATCAATAGGCCAATTTTTAACTGCCGTTTAGACAGAAGTGCGCAGGTCCAAGAGTGAGTGGCACGGAAGGCAGGGAGTTAAAAAAATAAGGGCATATTTATTAAGACCGGTGTTTTAGACACCGCTCTTAATAAATACAGTTCTGTTTTGCACGCTGTGTTGTGTGCTAAAGTGCACATGTTCATGCACGTGAGGCCGAAAAATATACATGTTTATGGTAGTGTTAGGGTGGGCCCCCAAAATTAATTCCACTGGTGGGCCCTACGCACCCCAGTCCAACACTGAAAGCGGCTAAACATAAAGGCACTTTAAATGTGGCTTTTATGGTGTATTGAATGCGCTGTATTCCCATGCACCCCTTCTACCACAAAAAAGGGTATATCGTTCAATCTTCCTTTTCTCATCCCCCTCCATCATATCAAGATGCTTTTTAGGCTGCCCTCGCTCCTAATGTTTTAGAGAGTCAGCTCACCAGCAGACCCTCAACTATAATTTTTTCAATGGTCAGCTCAGCAGCTGCCCTCGCCCATAATTTTTTCCATTGTCAGATCAGCGGCAGGCCCTCGCCCCTAATGTTTTAGAGTCAGCTCACCAGCAGACCCTCAACTATGATTTTTTCGATGGTCAGCTCAGCAGCAGGCCCTCAACTATAATTTTTTTCCTTGGTCAGATCAGCAGCAGGCCCTCTCACCCCTAATGTTTTAGAGAGTCAGCTCACCAGCAGAACCTTAACTATAATTTTTTCGATGGTCAGCTCAGCAGCATGCCCTCGCCCATAAATTTTTCCACGGTCAGTACAGTAGCAGGCTTTTGCCACTAATGTTTCAGAGAGTCAGCTTACCAGCAGACCCTCAACAATAATTTTTTCGATGGTCAGCTCAGCAGCAGGCCCTCAACCATAATTTTTTGAATGGTCAGCTCAGCAGGCACTCGCCCCTAATGATTTAGAGAGTCAGCTCAGCAGCAGACCCTCACCCCTAATGTTTTAGATGGTCAGATCAGCAGCAGGCCCTCGCCCCTTATGTTTTACAGGGTCACCAGCAGGCCCTTGCTCCTAATGTTTTTGGGGGTCACCAGCAGGCCATCAATAATAATTTTTCAAGGGTGTGTATGATGCCAGTGGTGTAAACATAATCCATGGGGCCCTGGTGCAAAACTGATCCATGGGGCCCCCTCCCCGTCCCAACCTGCCCCCACTACCTCCCCTACCATTCACCCAACACGCCTCCCAACAGTACCGCTTTGCACACTTTGTCGTCTTAAATATTGATTGGACCCTGGGCAAGAATTTACTTGGGCCCCCTGAATTGTGATTTATAATGCTCTTTGCCTCTCTGTGACCTTTTTACTACAAAATCACAGTGAGATAAAGTTGTCATTGTGATTTTGTAGCAAATCACTAATGCTCACATTGTGGCCCCTCACAGTAATTAAGCCCACCTTCTAGTCCCTTCAAAATAGTTATGTCCTCCTTGTGGCCCCCTCACAGTAGTTATGGCCAGATATATGCCCCCCTCACAGTAGTTATGGCCAGATATGTGTTCCCCTCACAGTAGTTATGGCCAGATATGTGTCCCCCTAACAGTAGTTATGTCCAGATATGTGTCCCCCTCACAGTAGTAGTTATGTCCAGATATATGTCCCCCTTACAGTAGTTATGGCCAGATATGTGCCCCCTCACTGTAGTTATGGCCAAATATGTGCCCCCTCACAGTAGTTATGGCCAGATATGTGTTCCCCTCACAGTAGTTATGCCCAGATATATGCCCCTTCACAGTAGTTATGTCCAGATATGTGGCCCCTCACTGTAGTTATGGCCAGATTTGTATCCCCTCACATTAGTTATGGTCAGATATGTTTCCCCCTCACAGTAGTTATGGCCAGATATGTGTCCCCCTCACAGTTAAAGGGGGCAAAATGGAATATATATATATACAGCGGGGGCAAAAAATTGAATATATAGACAAGGGACAAACGGATTATATACAGAGGGGGCAAAATTGATATATATACAGGGGCTCTGTTTATATATATATATATATATATATATACATACATTTTGTCCCCTCTGTATATATTCCATTTGTCCCCTCTGTATATATTAAATTAGTTTTTTGCGTTTTGCCAAATATTTTATGAAAAATGCCTCTGGGGTCGGGCCCCTATGAAGGATTTGCTGTGATGCCAGTGCAGTGGTGCCACTGTGCCGCACTGCCAGATGCTCCCTGTGTTATGAAGTCGGCAGATACAAAAAAAAAAACATAAAAAAACTTACCTACTCTAAACCTGCTATGCTCCCACCATCTCGTTCATAATCCCATCTTCTGGAGTGCGTCTGCAGTGTCGCGGGCCCGCATCATCCCGTCAACCAGTGTTATCCCGCGAGACCCAGCACAAGGTCACGGCTCTGGTCTGGAGCAAGGCACTGGCAGCAGCCCTGGATGCGTGGAGCCGGAGGAGGGGCCGCCACGTAAGTTACTAACTGCGAGTGCACAGTGCTGCACCGCCGGCCAGGCACAGAGGCCAGGGCCAGACCGGCCATATACTATTAAGAAAAATTTTAATAATTTGCGGTGGGGCTGCGGGCCCCAGTTGCATTGGGTACGGCACTACTGCAGGGGCCAGGGGTCCACAGGTGGCTGGGCCCCCTGGAGTGCCGGGCCCAGTTGCAACTGCGACCGATGCGACCCCTGTATGTATGCGCCTGTATGATGCCCTGCTTTATGTGTAACAAAGGGTGTATCGGGGTGTCAGTTCCTTGTAATTTTTGGCAGTCCTTTCACTTAGTGCATAGGCTTTATGAGTGTAGGAGTCCCACTACCTGAACAATTGTACCACAATGTGAATGAGGCCCTCCATTATGTGATATACAGGTTGTATCGGAGTGCCTCTTCCTTGTAATTTTTGGCAGCACTTGCACTTTATATACAAGTAAATATACAGGAAAGAATGTTTCCTAACAATTTTTCCTCTAAAATAGATTTTATCTTCGGTTTTGTGCGTATTATTGTCAGTCTGCAAAGTTGGCGTACTACTCGGGTAACATCATTCCCAGCAGCGACCTGGGAGTCCAAGAAGCATCCAGACATCCTCCCCATGCTGTTCCCGAACCATTTCAGTGGTGTTTCCATCAATTTCGGACCTTTTCATGTGAACCAGGCACCCTCCCCTCTTCAGAGCAGGGTGTGCCTGATTTAATGCTGGGGTTCTCCTTTTGACTTCCATTATATTTGGGTGCTCTGTAGAGCACCCGAGCAGGGCCGGGCCGACACGGAGGCTGGGGAGGCTCCAGCCTCAGGGCGCAGGCCAGCTCCCCAGCCTCTGGGCGGCAGCCGGCAGGCCACTGACCACGTCGCTTGTGTGACTGTAGTGAGTGGGAATGACCAGCCCCGGGCGCTATACTCTCTGTACTTCTTTTGTTGGTTGTGGAGGACTAGAGGGGAAGAACAGAGCGCCTCTCACTGGTCGCTGGGGGATAGAGCGCCTGTGGAAGGGGTGGTCCTCTGTAAGCACCCTCACTGCTGCTGGGAGGACTGACGTGACAAGTGGAGGAGCAGCTGCGGGTGGAGGAGGAAAGGGAAATGGCGGAGGGGGCGGCGGTGTCTCAGCATCGCTTCTTCTGCCATCACTGCAAGGGGGAGGTCAGCCCCAAGCTGCCGGTAAGTACCGATCACCGCGGGGAAGGCAGGGGGATGACGGGGGAGCCTGACAGGGCGGGGGATGGGGGAGTCAGGTACCGGGAGAGGCAGGCATGTAACGGGGCAGGTGTGGATGTCCTCACAGTGTGGCCCCTGGGCTGCTGGGGTGTGTGCGGCCCCTCAGATGTCATCCTCCATCATAGGCGCCGGGGCCCCATCGGATGTCCTTCGCCATCGTAGGTGCTGGGGTCCCATCGGATGTCCTCCGCCATCATAGGTGCTGGGTCCCCTGACTGGATTGGGGCCCCCCTGTGATTGTTGTGCTGCACTGTATTCCGCTCAGTCTGTTAAGGGGTATAAATATGGCGGCAGCACTGCTGATCTTAACTACAACTCCCAGCATGGTGGGCACGTTGGGAACTGTAGTTTTGCTTTAGTTAGAGAGCCGTGATTACTGCTCTGGACTTGTACGTTGTAACAGAACCTCAGCTGTAGAAGTATTTGACCCCGTTCACACATCAAGCAGATATCTTAGTGAGAAGCTCAGGTCTATCAGAATGCTGGATGTTGTAGTGACGGGTCTACCCATGGGGCAGGAGCCTGGACGAGCTGAGTGACAACCAATATGGCCGCCTGGGGACTGTCTGGGGACTTCAGTTGTAAAGTCATTTTGTGAGGCTTACATAATAGAAACCACCCATATATGACCCTATTTTAGAAACCACTCCGCTCAAGTTATTCAAATATGATTTTACTTTGTTAACCCTTTAAGTGTTCAACAAGGAAAATAGAGGAAAAATGTTCAAATTTTAATTTTTTTTGCAGATTTTCCATTTTAATCCATTTTTCCTCCGGAAGCAAGGGTTTACAGCAAAATAAAACTCAAGATTTATTACCCTCATTCTGCAATTTACAGAAATACCCCATATGTGGTTGTAAACTGCTGTATGGGCACAAAGCAGGGCGCAGAAGGGATGGAGCAACATATGGAGTTTGGAGGGCAGATTTTGATGGAATAATTTTAAGTTGCCATGTCACATTTGAAGACCCACTGATGAACCCCTACAGTAGACCCCATTTTGGAAACTACGGGATAAGGTGACAGTTTTATTGGTACTATTTTGGGATACATAGGATTTTTGATCGCTCGATATTAAACATTTTGTGAGGCAAGGTAACCAAATAATGGCTGTTCTGGCACCAGTTTTTTTTTTTTGTTTTATGGCGTTTGCCTGATAGTACAAATCATGAGTCATTTTTAACCCCCGGGGAACACGTGACGTACTGGTACGCCATGGTGTCCTGGTACTTAAGGACACATGACGTACGGTACATCATGTGTACTACGGATCACTGCTGCTCATCCGGCGGTGATCGGAACAAGGTACCTGCCGAAATTATTCAGCAGGTACCTTGTTACAATGCCTAGGGGGTCCCTGTGACCCCCGTATTGGCGATCGCTGCAAACCGCAGGTCAATTCAGACCTGCGGTTTACAGCGCTTTTGGAAGTCTCTGATCTCCGCTGATTGTCAATTGGCAATCATATTGTGGCGGCGGGGGTTCAGGAGGGGGGGGGGGATTGCGGGCGGTGCAGGCAGGCAGGATCCCCGCCTGCCTCCTCTCTAATGTTTCCCTGGTGGCCGAGTGGGTATAGCAGAGTGTCATCACATTGCTGATAATCTGCTATAAACTGCTGACATCTGTGCTGGTGCAGATGTCAGCAGTTTAACCCTTTCCATGCCGCAGTCCGTACGGACCGCTGTATGGAAGGGGTTAACTGGGAGGGAGCTCCCTCCCTCTCCCATCGTAGGCTGCTGTGCCCTTGCAGCCCCTGATTCTTCATGGGAGCACAGAGGGATGGGGCCCCCCTCCATCTCTATCACCCGCTGCTCTGTTCTGGCAGCGGGTGCTGATCACCATGGCAACAGGACGCCTTCAGAGGCGTTCTGCTTGCCATGGTGATGGTAAGTCTGATCTAACTTCTGTTAAAGGCAGAAGTCCGATTAGACTAAGTGTAAAGTAAAAAATACAGTACAGTACACTATATAGTGTACTGTATTATACAGATATCAGACCCACTAGATCTTAAGGAACCAAGTGGATCTGAGTAAAAAAAAAATGTAAAAAAAATGAAAAAAGTAACAAATAAAAAAAACATATCACTGAATAAAAATGCTCTATAAAAATATCACATGACCTAACCCCTCAAGTAAATACCGTAAAAAAAAAATGGTGTAAAAAAAGCAATTTTTTGTCACTTTACATCACAAAAAGTGTAATACCAAGTGATCAAAAAGGCGTATGCCTCCCAAAATAGTACCAATCAAACCACCATCTCATCCTGCAAAACATGAGCCCCTACATAGGACAATCACCCGAAAAATTAAAAAAATATGGCTCTCAGACTGTGGAGACACTAAAACATTTTTTTTTCTAAAATGCTGTTATTGTGTTAAAGTAAAATAAATTAAAAAAAGTATACATATTTGGTATTGCCGCAACTGTAAAAACCTGCTCTATACAAATATCACATGATCTAACCCCTCAGGTAAATACCATAAAAAAATAAAATAAAAACAATGTAAAAAAAAACATTTGTCACCTCACATCACAAAAACTGTAATAGCAAGCGATCAAAAAGTTATATGCACCCAAAATAGTGCGAATCAAACCGTCATCTCATCCAGGAAAAAATGATACCTTACATAGGACAATCGCCAAAAAAAAAAAAAATAAATATGGCTCCCAGACTATAGAGACGTTAAAACATGATTATTTTTGTTTCAAAAATGATATTATTGTGTAAAACTTAAATAAAATAAATAAAAAGTATACATATTAGGTATCACCGTGTCTGTAACAACCTGCTCTATAAAAATAACACATGACCTTACCCCTCAGATGAACACAGCAAACAAAAATATATCAATACCGTGTCAAAAGCCATTTTTTGTCACCTTAAATCACAAAAAGTGTAATAGCAAGCGAACAAAATGTCATATGCACCCCAAGATAGTGCCAATCAAACCGTCATCTCATCCCACAAAAAATGAGCCCCTACATAAGACAGTCGCCCAAAAAATAAAATAAAAAAATATGGCTTTCAGAATGTGGAGACACAAAAAAAGAATTTTTTCAAAAATGCTTTGTTATGAAAAACCGAAATAAAAGCCCCCAAAAAGTAGTGATATTTGGTATTGTCGTGTCCGCAACAACCTACTCTATAGAAATAGGACACAATCTAACCTGTCAGATCAACTATGTAAATAAAAAATAAAAAAAAACGGTCCCAAAGCATCTATTTTTTTTTGCAAATTTTCCATTTTAATCCATTTTTCCAGTAACAAAGCAAGGGTTAACAGCCAAGCAAAACTCAATATTTATTGCCCTGAGTCTGTCGTTTAAACTGCTGTATGGCCAAACGGCAGGGCATAGAAGGAAGGGAACGCCATATGGATTTTGGAAGGCAGATTTTGCTGGACTGTTTTTTTGACACTATTTCCCATTTGAAGCCCCCCCCCCCCAATGTACCCCTAGAGTAGACACTCCAAAAAAGTTACTCCATCTAAGAAACTATACCCCTCAAGGTATTCAAAATTGATTTTAAAAAAGCTATTAACCCTTTAGGTGTTCCACAAGAGTTATTGGCAAATGAAGATGAAATTTCTGAATTTCTGAAATAGGGGTGCATCAGGGTGGCTTCAAATGGGACATGGTGTCTAAAAGTCAGTCCGGCAAAATCTGCCTTCCAAAAACCACATGGCTCTTGTTTCCCTCTACCCCCTACCGTGTGCCTGTACAGTAGTTTACGACCACACATGGAGTGTTTCTATAAACTGCAGAATCAGGGCAATAAATATTGAGTTTTGGTTGGCTGCTAACCCTTTCCTGGTTACTTGAAAAAATTTATTAAAATGGGAAATTTTCCCAAAAAATCTAAATTCTGAAATTTTATCTCCGTTTGCCATTAACTCTTGAGGAACACTAAAAGGGTTAAAGACATTTGTAAAAATCATTTTTGAATACCTTGAGGGGTGTAGTTTCTAGAATGGGGTCATTTTTGGGTGGTTTCTATTATGTAATCCTCACAAAGTGACCTCAGTCCTGAACTGGTTCCTAAAAAGTGGGTTTTTGAAAATGTCTGAAAATTTTCAAGATTTGCTTCTAAACTTCTAAGCCTTGTAACGCCCCCAAAAAATAAAATGGCATTCCCAAAATGATCGATACATGAAGTAGACATATGGGCAATGTAAATTAATAAATGTTTTTGGTGGTATTACTATGTATTTTAGAAGTAGAGAAATTAAAACTTGAAAATTTGCAAATTTTCCAACATTTTTGGTAAATTTGGTATTATTTTATAAATAAAAATGATTTTATTTTACTCCATTTTACCAGTGTCATGAAGTACAATATGTGACGAAAAAACTATCTCAGAATGGCCTGGATAAGTAAAAATGTTTTAAAGTTATTCACACATAAAGTGATACTGGTCAGATTTGCAAAAATTGGCCTGGTCCTTAGGGTGAAAATTAGCCCGGTCCCTAAAGGGTTAAAGAGTAAGTTGTTACCAAATATGTCTATTTTTATTTTTTTTATTTCAGTTTTACATAATAAAGCGTTTTTGAAAAATATCATATTTTTGTGTCTCCATTTTTTGAAAGCCATATTTTCCAAAATGTTCTGCTCATTGTCTTGTGTAGGGGCTTGTTTTTTGCAGGAAGAGTTGAAGTTTTTATTCGTACCATTTTTGGGTACATTGTTCAATATTACACTTTTTTGTGGCAAGGTGACCAAAAAAATGTCTGTTTTGTCAGTTTTTATTTTAATTTTTTTACGGCGTTCATCTGAGGAGGTAGGCTCATTACAGATGCAGTGATATCTGATATGTCTATTTTTATTATGGAGTTTTTTTTCTTTCTTTTTATATAAAACCCCCCTTTTTTTTTGTCCCAGGGACTTCAACATTTCAGGGTCTGATCCCTATTTCAATGTAGTACAATACATGCTGTACTGTACTACATTGAACTTACAGTGTGCCTGTGAGACCCAGCCTGGGTGTTGGGTCTTATAGGCTTCCGTATGTAAGAGGGTTAGACATGTCTGTAGTATATACTGCATCCTGTCCGATTATTTGTATACCCTGTGTTCCACCGTTTTACTATGTTTAATATGTAACAGAGGTTGGTTTTAAATTATGCATCTATCTGTGTAGAATGAATATTTTATATATGTGACTGAGTGCACTGAGCATGCTCAGACATTGTAGAAAGGGCTAGAAAGGAGGGGGTGGAGCTTGGTGCTGACAGGATGTAAGGCTATGAGGAACTGTTATAGAAAGGGATGAGAGGAGAGTCTGAAAAGATTGTCGTCAAGGATAGCGGCATCTAGAGAGACATGAGACAATCTAGGCCAGGGTTAAAGACAACACAGCTACAGGAGAGTGGCTGGGACTCTTATCATTGATAGGTGGCAGTTGGAGGCTGAGGGGAGGCCAGTGTCAGTGGTCTGTGGAGATCTACACTGACTGATATTGTGTCAGTGTACATCCCAGACTTAAATACAGTATTTCATTACTGAAGTAAAGTCGTGTAAAATCTGCCACCTGCCTGGTTCCTGTCTTCATATACTAAACTGGTTGTGCCACCCTTATAAGTGCAGTATAGTTAGCAGTGAACTTTCTCAACACTACTACCAATATTCCTCAAATATATTTATGGTATACTTGGCGCCACTGCTGTATCCTCTCCGGGCTTCTCCTTCCAGGAACAGTATGGCCAGATCCACTTCATTAGTCTGTGGGACCCCATATAAGCGAGCTGCACATTTTAGTATTTCTGCCCATTCTATCAGTGGCATGTTTGAGCCATTTTATATGGGTACTCTTCCTGTACTTGTCATCATAGAAAAAAACATTGTAGACATATATGGACTCGCCACCATATTTGCATGTAATTGCTTATATCCTGTTTGTGATGCCAAAATGTAAGAGTGGCCCAAGCAGTGTAGTATACAAGCACAGGAACCAGGCAGGTGGTAGATTTTACATCGCTTCAGTAATGAAACATATAAGTCTGGGATGTACAGTGACACACTATCAGACTGTGCAGATCTCCTCAAACACTGGTCTCCCCTCAGCCTCCAACTGCCACCTCTCAATGATAAGAGTCCCAGCCACTCTCCTGTAGCTGTGTTGTCTTTAATCCTGGCCTAAGTTGTCTCATGTCTGTCTAGATGCTGCTGTCCTTGATAACTCTCCTCCCAGGAGTCTCTACAATCTTTTCAGACCCTCCTCTCATCACTCTCCATAACAGTTCCTCACAGCCTTAGAGCCGGTCAGCACCAAGCTCCGCCCCCTCCTTTCTAGCCCTTTCTACCACATCTGACTCAGGCTGTCTGAGCATGCTCAGTGCACTCAGTCACATATAATAAAATATTCATTCTGCACAGATAGATGCATAACTTAAAACCAACCTCTATTACATAGCAAATGGTGGAACACAGGGTATACAAATAATAGGACAGGCTGTGGTATATACTACAGAGATGTCTAACTCTCTTACATATACATGGCAGACCCTGGTCCCTGAGGTCTTTGTGAGGCCTGGGATTGCTATGGCAACCACCGGCCCCCTGTCACTGCAGCTTGGGGGGAGCCCCCTCTCTGTGATCCTCTTATGTGCCGCAGTCAGCGCTGATGGTGACATATAAAGGTTTAATCCGCCGTTTAGTCACAGTTGGGCCCCTGCATTGATCGGGCATACACAGTTCCTGCCTGATCATCATGGCGTACTAGTACGTCAAAGATCGGCAAGACACCTGGTGCCCCGAAATATGCTAGTGCATCAAGGGTCGTAAATAATAAGCAGCTACAAAATCTCCACCTAGCAGTTTTGCGTTACAAAACTAGCCATCTGCAAGAAAAGAATGTTCTTTTTTCTCAATTGAACAGACAGCAGTTTCTAGTACAGTGATCCCTCAAGATACAATAGCCTCAGGATACAATATTTTCAACATACTATGGTCTGTTCTGACCCATCGTAACGGTTAAAACCAGACTCAACATACAATGTCTCAGACTCAAATCCAACCAATCAATGCCACTTCTCTGGTAGCTGTATAGTTGCTAGTTAGCAGCTATTGCTGACGGTTATATGTACGGACTTGTTTTATCTGTCTTAGTTTTCAGGTTTTTTTTCTTAAATCTTCATTTTCTTTTATATTGGATGACATTTTGGGGCTTTGGAGCCAATTACCAATAGTTGTCCTGGAGCTAATTAGTATTGTAACTTAAGGGACCACTGTACATATTATTATTAGTAGTATTATTACCAATAGCATCCTGCTGCTGAGCAATTGCACATTTTTTTTTATTGAGTCTTTTTTATTAACATTTTACAAATTTTTACAATAACCCCTTCCCTCCTCCCACAAAATGTCCTGAAGATGCTCTCCATCCGCTGCAGTCCCAGCCCTTGACACCACTGCCACTTCAGTATGATATACACATTCTCCACCCATCCATAACTCCCACCATGTTATTAAACACATTGCATTATAGCACAGCCATTTTCCAGTAATAACGCCATTGTTATACAAGTGAACATAGATGCAAATTACACAATGGTGCTGTGGGCAGAAGATTAATCACTCAACGAGTTTTCGGCTGCTGCAGAACCTTCTAAGCAGATTTGCGATTTTACGAAACCAGCCACGTGCAAGAAAAAAATATTATTTTTTTCTAATTTGAACAGCTGATTTTTGGTTCAAAAGTTCAAAACCTAAAGTTTTCTACATACTTTTATTGCAAGCACAGTGCCCCAATAGCATTTTGCTGTGCTGAGCAATTACACATTTTTCAGTGCATTTCATCTGTCTGGTGTTATACTGTACATTATAGTACAAGCATTTTACAGCAATAACCACTACTGTTGCAGCCACATCCTGCTATTACCTTAGCTCTATTTCTGCTGCAGTCAATTAAAAGTGAGAATTTTTCTAAGCTTGTTCAGAACTAGGTACTTTTTCTTCTAACAATCATCATGTGTGCATACATTCTGCCCAAGTTACATAGTAACATAGGAACATAGTATATAAGACCGAAAAAAGACATTTGTCTATCCAGTTCGGCCTGTTTCCTACAAGTTGATCCAGAGGAAGGCAAAAAACCCCTGTGAGGCAGAAGCCAATTTTCCCCACTTAAGGGAAAAAAATTCCTTGCCGACTCCATTCAGGCAATTAGAATAACTCCCTGGATCATCATTTATGAATGGTTGGTCCCCAAACCACTTTTTCTTTCCCATAACCCGATGGGTGTTTAACCCCTTCTACCCCGGGCCAGTTTTCACCCTCCTGCCCAGGCCATATTTTGCAAATCTGACATGTCATTTTATGTGGTAATAACTTTGGAACACTTTTACTCATCCAAGCCATTCTGAGAATGTTTTCTCGTGACACATTGTACTTCATGATAGTCATAAATTTGAGTCAATATATTTTACCTTTATTTATGAAAAAATCCCAAATTTACCAAAAATTTGGAAAAATTCACTATTTTCAAAATGAAAATTTCTCTGCTTTGAAATCAGAAAGTGATACCTCATAAAATATTGACTACTTTACATTTGCCATATGTCTACTTTATGTTGGACTCATTTTTTAAATCTCATTTTATTTTTTAGGAAGTTAGAAGGCTTAGAATTTTAGAAGCAATTCTTAAAATTTTTAAGAAAATTTCCAAAACCCACTTTTTAGGGCCAGTTCAGGTCTGAAGTCACTTTGTGGAAACCCCCCATAAATGATCCTATTGTAAAAAAAAATTTAGAATTTTTTTTTAAATTAAAAACACTTTTTTATTTTAATTTTTTTTTAAGTCTATTTCTGTCCCAGTCCGTGACTTCAACTTTTGAGGGTCTGATCCCCTCTGAAATGCATTACAATACATCTGTATTGTAATGCATTGCCTGTTAGTGTATTACACTGAGTAATACACTAACAGGTTGCCTAAGAGACCCAGCCTGCGGCTGGATCTCCTCGGCTCCCGTAGATGGCAGGTCCCGATGCCGTGCAAGGCATTGGGCAGCCTGTGCATGGCATCGGGCTGCCTTGTAACCTATTGAGTCCCCGCCACAGCAGCGCGGGTACCCGATGGGCTCCCTCACCCACCACCTGCACCTCCTATGCCGCGGTCAGCGCTGACCGCTTAATGGATGAGGTTAATCCGCCAGGATCGGCTTTTACAGCAATGCCAGCGGATACAGCAGGGGCCCGGCTATCAGGGACTGCCAGGCCCCTGCAGTGATTGGGCGCACACCTCTCCGGTGCCCGCCCGATCACCGTAATGTAATAGTATGTCAAAATGCGGCAAGTCACTTTCCACCATGACATACTATTACATCATATGTCGGGAAGGGGTTAAACACCATCTGCCCCAAGATATGGACAATTTTTGGAAGCTTTGGAATATGAAAAATCATCAAACGTGATGGCGTGGTGTGTTTTTAGACACTCTGGTGGACATTTATCAAATCAGATATGTCAGTTTTGTGATTTAAAAAATTTGAAAGTCATGGCAACTGCAACATTTTCTGCCAAACTGCATTTGGTTAAATTTGCTTTTCGTGATCCTCGCCACTTTTCACAGTCGTCTATGTTTAAGCCAAAAGTAAGATTAGTCCTGGATTGTGGCTAACTTACTATGTGTTACTTTTGCAAAAGTCCAAAAAAAGTTGCAATCTACGCCCGGCAAACCCCTGGTGTACTTTTACACCCAAAGGTGTAAACAAAATTGCACTTACCCCAGATATATTATTATGGTGCACCATTTCAAACTTGGTTCAGGCACACAAAGCAAAGACTAATAGAGGGTGTTATATACCAATTTGTAGCACAGTTGGAGCAACTTTGTAGAATCGATTTAGGTCCAAACAGAACTTTTTGAAATATTTTGGTAAACCTGAGAAAAACAGAATCTCAAAATATTCACTCATCTCTAATTTAGGACTTATTTCAGAAATGGCAATTAATGAAATCATCCATTACAGAGGTTTCTCCATCAGGTTTATTCCATATAGAGTTTGTCAAATTTTTCTACTCTGCAGAATGTTTTTTCTCCAGTCCTCTTATCTAAATATAAAAGGAATAAATCACCTAGGTGTCCTAAATGCAAAGCGGATGCTAGGAGGTTTATACAGTACTTTGGGATTGTACAATGTACCTAGGTTTAGAAAATTTGTGAAAGAGATTTCAGACTAACGGACAAGGGATTATGCCACACCTGTACTGGTCTAGGTTAGAAGAATGGTTAATACTTAGTTCCCTAGTGGTCAAAAGAAATTCCACCTTCTTTAGTGTGTAGAAGAGTACACACATTTATGCCTGGGGACAACAGCATAGATCCTTTGAATGGTACTCATCTTCACAACCTTTCCCGCAACCAGGTAAGAATCCATTTTACCAGTTAAAACAGCACTTCTAACTCAAACTCAACTCAATGCCTATGTGAAATTATTCCAGCCATATGTTCACCATGACCAGTGATGTCGCGAACATAAAATTTTCCGTTCGCGAACCACGAACGCGAACTTCCGCAAATGTTCGCGAACCGGGCGAACCGCCACAGGCGAATTTTAAAACCCACAGGGACTCTTTCTGGCCACAATAGTGATGGGAAAGTTGTTTCAAGGGGTCTAACACCTGGACTGTGGCATGCCGGAGGGGGATCTATGGCAAAACTCCCATGGAAAATTACGTAGTGGACGCAGAGTCAGGTTTTAATCCATAAAGGGCATAAATCAACTAACATTCCTAAATTGTTTGGAATAACATGCTTTAAAACATCCAGTGTGTGTATACGATCAGGTATGATGTTGTATCGATCAGGTAGTGTAAGGGTTACGCCCACTTTACAGACATTGACAGACCAAACTCCCCTTTTAATGCACCGCAAACAACCGCAAACAGTTCATTTGCACAACCGCAAACTCCCCATTTGCACAAGGTTGGATACCAAGCTAGCCACGTCCCGGTGATGTCATTGAAGGTTTCTTCCTCCACCCAGCCACGTACCACACCAAGGGTCCCCGAAAGGTGAATTGAATAGATTTTTCGAACGGGGAGATGGTTAAAAAAACGCTGGCTCCCTCCCCTTTGTTTTTATCCACGGTCACTGCATCTGCGCCGTGCAATTTACTGTCACACCCGATATGAGTGGTATTTTCTGTAGTACTATTGTCATCAGTTTAATCCCTCTAACGTCCCCAATCTGGGGGCCATTTATTGAATAGATTTTTCGAACGGGGAGATGGTTAAAAAAACGCTGGCTCCCTCCACTCTGTTTTAAACCATGGTGACTGCGTCTGCGCCGTGCAATTTACTGTCACACCCGATATGAGTGGTATTTTCTGTAGTACTATTCTCATCAGTTTAATCCCTGTTACATCCCATATCAGGGATTGCCTTTTGTGAAAAAAAATGTAGGCCGGGTACCTTCGACTGCCTTCACAGTGACAGACCAAACTCTCATACACCAAACTGAATTGATTTCAGGAACCGGGAGATGGAAAAAGCAGCTTGGTCGGTCCTCACACTCCCAAATTGGGGCAATGCGCGTGCACAGAGCAATGTCCTGTGACACCCTATATGAGTGATGTCTTAACTAGTACTATGCCTATCAGTTTAATCCCTGTTATGTACGAATTGATTAACCATTGTCGAATTAGCGAACCATTACGACATCATGAAATAATTTAGTTCTGAGCTCTGTACTTGCTTTGTATTGGAATTGATGGGGATTTTTTTAATTGTCTGCATCATTTCTAATAAACTATTAAGAGACTTTATTATGATTTTTTATTTTATGTATTAAAAACCCATACAACATATAAAAAAAAAAGGTAAATTAATGTTTTTTCTATGAAATATTATCCAGCCGTCCGATCGCTTTTGGTCTGACCATAAAGAAGCAACGGCCTTATCATCTGGGGTGTGGTAACATTGCCAACACACTCATAGAGGTGATGATTGCTTCATTGTGATACGCAAGCCCCTTCACCACAACAAGGTAACGATCACGAAGGGGAATTGACACTTGTATGTGCCTTTTTTTTTTGTTTGTTTTTGCAGCCACAGTGCTGCACCATAGGACATAAAAATTAGGCATGTACACATACCTGAAAAATAATGGCATTGTTGCAGCCGCTATTGTAGCAGCGGCCAGAAAAATTGATGTTTTCCAGGCAGAAAAGTGACTAAAACATTGCGGCTTGAACCCTAGTTGGTGGTGGAGAATTCACAAAAGTCACCCGGTATGCAGACATTAAATACAGCAGCGTGGGGACCATTTTAAGGCCAAGGCATGTAATCAGGCCTTTTGTTAGTCAAACGTATCCCCCACTGTCAGTCCCTTCGGGATCCATGCCTCATTCATCTTTATGAAGGTGAGGTAATCAACACTTTTTTGACCGAGGCGACTTTTCTTGTCAGTGACAATGCCTCCTGCTGCACTGAAGGTCCTTTCTGACAGGACACTTGAAGCAGGGCAGGCCAGAAGTTCTATCCCGAACTGGGATAGCTCAGGCCACAGGTCAAGCCTGCACACCCAGTAATGAAGGGGTTCATTGCTCCTCAGAGTGTCGATATCTGCTGTTAAGGCGAGGTAGTCTGCTACCTGTCGGTCGAGTCGTTCTCAAAGGCTGGATCCCGAAGGGCTGTGGCGATGAATAGGACTGAAAAAGCTCCGCATGTTCTCCATCAACAACACATCTGTAAATCGTCCAGTCCTTGCCGCCGTGGTAGGAGGAGGATTACACTCACCTCTTCCCCTGTTAGATTCCCGTTGTGCTGTGACATATAAGCTGTGTAAAGCATATTTTTTAGTTTGGTTTTGAACTGCTGCATCCTTTCCGACTTTCGGTAATATAGTAACATTTCTGCCACTTTCTGCTTATACCGGGGGTCTAGTAGCGTGGCCACCCAGTACAGGTCGTTCTCCTTCATCCTTTTTATACGTGGGTCCCTCAACAGACATGACATCATGAAAGACCCCATTTGAACAAGGTTGGATGCAGAGCTACTCATTTCCCGTTCCTCGTCCTCACTGATGTCATTGATGGTCTGTTCTTCCCCCCAGCCACGTACAACCCCATGGGTCCCAGATAGGTGACAACAACGAGCACCCTGGGGTGTCTGCTGTGGTTGGTCTTCCTCCTCCTCAAAGCCGCCACATTCCTCCTCTGACTCCTCTTCCTCATACTCCTCTTCCAGCGTTGCCGCAGGTCCGGCAAGCGATGACAAGGCTGTTTCTGGTGGTGATGGTGACCACAACTCTTCCTCTTCCTCTTCACGCTCATCTACAGCCTGATCCAGCACTCTTCGCAGGACATGCTCCAGGAAGAAAACAAATGGGATGAGGTCGCTGATGGTGCCTTCGGTGCGACTGACTAGGTTTGTCACCTCCTCAAAAGGACGCATGAGCCTACAGGCATTGCGCATGAGTGTCCAGTAACGTGGCAAAACAATTCCCAGCTCCGCAGAGGCTGTCCTAGCACCCCGGTCATACAAATACTCGTTGACTGCTTTTTCTTGTTGGAGCAGGCGGTCGAACATTAGGAGTGTTGAATTCCAACGTGTCGGGCTGTCGCATATCAAGCGCCTCACTGGAATGTTGTTTCGCCGCTGAATATCGGAAAAGTGCGCCATGGCCGTGTAGGAACACCTGAAATGGCCACACACCTTCCTGGCCTGCTTGAGGACGTCCTGTAAGCCTGGGTACTTAGACACAAAACGTTGTACGATGAGATTCAACACATGTGCCATGCACGGCACATGTGACAACTTGCCCAAATTCAATCCTGACAACAAATTTGTTCCATTGTCACACACCACTTTGCCGATCTCCAGTTGGTGCGGGGTCAGCCACTGATCCACCTGTGTGTTCAGGGCGGAAAGGAGTGCTGGTCCTGTGTGGCTCTCTGCTTTCAGGCAAGTCAACCCCAAGACAGCGTGACACTGTCATATCCGGGATGTGGAATAACCCCTGGGGAGCTGAGGGGATTCAGTTGATGTGCAGCCAGACGCCGCAGCAGAAGAGGCCTCAGCCGAGGAGGATATCGAAGAGGATGGAGTAGGAGTAGAGGAGGTGGCAGTAGGTCTGCCTGCAAGTCGTGGTGGTGTCACCAACTCCGCTGCGGAGCCACGCATTCCATGCTTGTCAGCCGTCAGCAGGTTGACCCAATGCGCAGTGTACGTGATATACCTGCCCTGACCGTGCTTTGCAGACCAGGTATCAGTGGTCAGATGGACCCTTGCCCCAACACTGTATGCCAGAGATGCCATGACTTCCTTTTTAATGACATGGTAGAGGTTTGGGATTGCCTTTTTTGAAAAAAAAAATTGTCCGGGTACCTTCCACTGTGGTGTCCCAATAGCGACAAATTTTTTGAAGGCCTCAGACTCCACCAGCTGGTATGGTAAAAGCTGGCGGGCTAAGAGTTCCGTCAAGCCAGCTGTCAGTCGCCGGGCAAGGGGTGATTCTGTGACATTGGCTTTTACGCTCAAACATGTCCTTGACAGACACCTGACTGTGGGCAGATGAGCAGGAACTGCTGAAGGTGAGAGGAGGAGTGGCGGTTGGTTGAGAGGGGGCAGGGAGGACAGCAGTGGTTGACGTGGCTGAAGATGCTGGACCAGGAGGAGCATGGTGGCTTTGAGTTTGTGTGCTGCTTGTACTCATGTGTTGATCCCATAGGCGTTTGTGATGTGAGATCATGTGCCTTCGCAAAGCAGTTGTACCAAGGTGGGTGTTGGACTTCCCACGACTCAGATTCTTTTGGCACAGGTTGCAAATGGCATTGCTGTTATCAGAGGCAGACACACAAAAAAAATGCCACACTGCTGAGCTGAGCTTTGCAATGGCGGCATTCTGGTGGTGGCAACAGCAGGCGTTGACTGGCATGCTGTCTGGCTGACCCCAGGTGCCGATACATGCTGTCTGACTGTGCCACTAACTCCTTGCTACGAACTCCCCCTGCTTCCAACTCGTCTCCTCATTCTCTCTGTCTCCCCTTCTGAACTTTCCCCCTCTTCTTCTCTTCAAGCAGGCACCCACGTGGCATCCGTGGACACATCATCATCATCAACCGCTTCACTTGTATCTGACACCTCAGCAAAGGAAGCAGCAGTGGGTACAACATCATCATCATCATCATCATCACACTGTACGTCCATGTGTGTAATCCTGCCTGACTGAGACATATCCCTGTAATGTACATCATCTGGCAATAATGGTTGCGCATCACTAATTGCATCCAACTGATGTGTAAATAACTCCTCTGATGGATCAAGTGAAGCGGCTGTGGTGGCTGTGGTGGTAGTGGTGGTGGTGGCGGCGGGCGGGTGCGTGGTAACTTGTGAGCAGGTGACCGAAGCTGAGCTGGAGAAGGATGGTGTGTCAAGGTTCTTAGCGGAAGCTGTTGAAAATTGGGTGTCCTGTCTAAGCCAGTCAACTATGTCCTCAGAATTTTTCGAGTTCAGGGTACGTGGCCTCTGAACACTAGGCATTATTCCAGGGACAGTGGAAATCACAGCACCACGACCACGACGGCCCATGCGGGGTGGCCTGCCTCTGCCTGTCATTTTTTTTTGGATAAGAGGTACTACGCGTGCTAGGTACTGTGCCACCCGGTATCAGTGGTGGGCACTGGCAGTGGGCACACTACCGTCTGTGGAAGTGGGCCTGACACACACTGGCAGCAGGCAAGCAACTGAAATTAGACTAATGTGTAAAAATTAAATGCCTTATTTATCGGCAAGCTACTGTGCCACCCGGTATCAGTGGTGGGCACTGGCAGTGGGCACACTACAGTCTGTGAAAGTGGGCCTGACACACACTGGCAGCAGGCAAGCAACTGAAATTAGACTAATGTGTAAAAATGAAATGCCTTATTTATCGGCAAGCTACTGTGCCACCCGGTATCAGTGGTTGGCACTGGCAGTGGGCACACTACAGTCAGTGGAAGTCAGCCTGACACACACTAGCAGCAGGCAAGCAACTGAAATTACACTAAAGTGTAAAAATGAAATGCTTTTTTGATGCAAAGTCCTGTGCCACACGGGATGACAGGGGTGGGCACTGGCAGTGGGCACACTACAGTCAGTGGAAGTCGGCCTGACACACACTGGCAGCAGGCAAGCAACTGAAATTACACTAAAGTGTAAAAATGAAATGCCTTTTTGATGCAAAGTCCTGTGCCAGCCGGTATGAGTGGTGGGCACTGGCAGTGGGCACACTACAGTCAGTGGAAGTCAGCCTGACACACACTGGCAGGCAACTAACCTTAGATTAAAGTGTAAAAATTAAATGCCTTTTTTTGATGCAAAGTCCTGTGCCACATGGGATGACAGGGGTGGGCACTGGCAGTGGGCACACTACAGTCTGTGGGCCTGCAGCTCCTCACACACAGGCAGGCCAGGCAACTGCAATATGTATATGGAGAAAAAAAAAACCAGACTAATGTAGCAGCCCTAAAAAGGGCTTTTTGGGGTGCTGTCAGGACGCTGTCCTTACAGCAGAGATCAGATGAGTCTTTCAGGACTGGAGTGGACACTGAATTCACTGGCCTAGCTATCGATTTCCCTATTAAATCAGCAGCAACTACACTCTCCCTCCTCTCACTAAGACTGCAAATTCCGAATGAATCTTAAATGGATGCTGTTCAGGAGATGGGAGGGTCTGGGAGGGAGGGTATGCTGCTGATTGGCTGGAATGTGTCTGCTGACTGTGAGGTACAGGGTCAAAGTTTGCTCAATGATGATGTATAGGGGGCGGACCGAACATCGCATGTGGTCGCCCGCTGCGGCGAACGCGAACAAGCTGGCCGGCGGATAGTTCGGGCCATCTCTAACCATGACCAAAGCCCCATTCACATATTCAGGATTTGATGAGGAGTTCAGTGTAAATTCTGTACCAAGATCCTCATTGAAGCCACATTCAATGCATGTCAATAGGGTTTTTGTAACACATGCACATTTGCCGAAAAAAAATACTGTATGTGTACAATTATCTCAGCACTGCAGAAAAAAAAAAATCAATGATAATGAGTAGCAGCCTACTTATTCTTTAAGATTCATGGAAGAGTGGATTAGTCCCACTAAATGGGCTAATCTTCATGTTCATCTGTGACATGTTTAAGTATACCTAGAAGGCATTGTTGTCTTAGAAATGTATTTGTAGTTACCTTGTTTTTTTCACGTCAATTTAGCACACACAAACAAAGCAATTCTCCTATAACAGAAGAAAGGGCATGCTTAAAAGTTTTTTTTTAGGGATTACTGTTAGAGATGAGCAAATCGAAGCCGACGAAGTGGAATTCGATTTGAATTTCAGGAAAAATTTGATTTGGACGAAGCCGAATTTCCTGATTCTTCATGGTAACGAATCACATTTTTTCCTACAATGGCTGCTGCAGGTGTTAGGACATGGAGCAAAGAACTCTAGGAACGAGGGATCATCCATAATGCCATGCATGCTGCCAATCAGCAGCCAGCCAGCCCCTGTGATGTCACAGCCCTATAAATAGCCTCAGCCATCTTGGATTCAGCCATTTTCCAGTGTACTTAGTGCAGGGAGAGACACAAGGGGGGTTCAGTCAGCACGCCCCTGTATGCAGGTGCACGTAGCCATGGCAAAATATACATAGTAACACAGAAATGCAACAGCACTCTGCAACCAGCACTCTGCTCTGCCTCTATGCTAGAAGCTATCAGAGGTCGTTAGTGTACATTTTGATTAAAAAGTAATAAGCTACTCGCCACGCCAAGGCCGCCTCTATGAGTGGTCCCAACGCTAAATCTTACCTGTTATGGGCCATGACAGCCACATAAAACCAGGGAGTGTGGGCCCAGCATGCATGCTAGGATCAACCATGCTTATTAACCCTGGTGCTATAACAGCCTCCATTAGATCCAAGGACGCAGGTACCAACATGCATGCTGAGCCCACTGTGTACACTTCCTGGAGCCAGATGGCTATCAGTAGTTACTATGAATGCAAGTTCAGTTTTATACTTACTCTGATTAAAACCAGCCTCTAGGGCAGACAAACTAGTCAGGTGTGCATGACTGAAAGGAGGCCGCCACACCTCCAGCATATACTACACAAAAACACAAGGGAGTCAGTCAGCACGCCCCTGTATGCAGGTGCACGTAGCCATGGCAAAATATACATAGTAACACAGAAATGCAACAGCACTCTGCAACCAGCACTCTGCTCTGCCTCTATGCTAGAAGCTATCAGAGGTCGTTAGTGTACATTTTGATTAAAAAGTAATAAGCTACTCGCCACGCCAAGGCCGCCTCTATGAGTGGTCCCAACGCTAAATCTTACCTGTTATGGGCCATGACAGCCACATAAAACCAGGGAGTGTGGGCCCAGCATGCATGCTAGGATCAACCATGCTTATTAACCCTGGTGCTATAACAGCCTCCATTAGATCCAAGGACGCAGGTACCAACATGCATGCTGAGCCCACTGTGTACACTTCCTGGAGCCAGATGGCTATCAGTAGTTACTATGAATGCAAGTTCAGTTTTATACTTACTCTGATTAAAACCAGCCTCTAGGGCAGACAAACTAGTCAGGTGTGCATGACTGAAAGGAGGCCGCCACACCTCCAGCATATACTACACAAAAACACAAGGGGGAGTCAGTCAGCACGCCCCTGTATGCAGGTGCACGTAGCCATGGCAAAATATACATACAAATACAGAAATGCAACAGCACTCTGCCCTGCCTCTGATAGCTTCTAGCATAGAGGCAGGGCAGAGTGCTGGTTGCAGAGTGCTGTTGCATTTCTGTGTTTGTAGTGCAGGGAGAGCTAGGGACAGTACTAGGAAAGACTTAATTGTGCTGAAAAATCGATTTAGAAGTTCAGGGAAAGATTATTCAAGGTGTAGGGAAAGGATAGGGAGGCATCATTTACATTATAAAAGGAGAACAGGGTGCAATAAGAGTGTACAGCCTGGGTAATAGGAGCGATTCTATTACACCTTGCTGCACTAATTGGGTATCCAAATTGCAGTTATACTGCTGCTTTTAGGTTGTTTGCACTATATGATACATCAGTAATTCCAGCAAACCTTGCTTGTTATTGGGGTGCAAGTTCTGTGTGATACAGCCATTTATGGGTGTATTAATAGGAAATATACAGTTGTATTCAAAATTATTCAACCCCCAGTGAAATTGAGTGTTTTGGCCAGTTTGACATTGATTTTGATCATTTCAGTCATCTTGTTTACAATTAAATCAAAGAGGCCCTTGTAAGTCAGACAAATATAACATAACATTTCTAATAAAATAACCACAAATGTCTTTTCTGTGCTCACATCATTATCAGTTTTATTCAACCCCCAAGTGACATTTAATCTTAGTACTTAGTACAACATCCTTTTCCAGTTATAACAGCTTTTAAACGTGAAGCATAGCTTGACACAAGTGTCTTGCAGCGATCTACGGGTATCTTCGCCCATTCTTCATGGGCAAAAGCCTCCAGTTCAGTCACATTCTTAGGGTTGCGCGCTGCAACTGCTTTCTTTAAGTCCCACCAGAGGTTCTCAATCGGATTTAAGTCTGGTGACTGCGATGGCCACTTCAAAATGTTCCAGCCTTTAATCTGCAACCATGCTCTAGTGGACTTGGAGGTATGCTTTGGACCTGTTGAAAGGTCCAACGTCTCCCAAGCCTCAGGTTTGTGACGGACTGCATCACATTTTCATCCAATATCTCCTGGTACTGAAGAGAATTCATGGTACCTTGCACATGCTGAAGCTTCCCTGTACCTGTAGAAGCAAAACAGCCCCAAAGCATGATTGACCCCCCGCCATGCTTCACAGTAGGCAAGGTGTTCTTTTCTTCATAGGCCTTGTTCTTCCTCCTCCAAACATAGCTTTGATCCATGGGCCCAAACAGTTCTAATTTTTTTTCATCAGTCCACAGAACACTATCCCAAAACTTTTGTGGTTTGTCCACATGACTTTTGGCATACTGCAGTCGACTCTTCTTATTCTTTGGAGACAGCAAGGGGGTGCGCCTGGGAGTTCTGGCATGGAGGCCTTCATTACGCAGTGTGCGCCTTATTGTCTGAGCTGAAACTTCAGTACCAGCATCTGACAAATCTTTTTTCAGTTCCTCAGCAGTCACACGGGGACTTTTCTCCACTTTGCGCTTCAGGTAGCGCACAGCAGTCGAAGTCAGCATCTTCTTTCTGCCAGGACCAGGTAGCGTTTCAACAGTGCCCTTTGCCTTAAATTTGCGAATGATGCTTCCTATGGTGTCTCTTGGTATGTTTAACATCTTTGAAATCTTCTTATAGCCATTGCCCTTCCTGTGAAGAGAAATCACCTCTTCTCTTGTCTTCCTGGACCATTCTCTTGACTTCACCATGTATGTAAACACACCAGTAAATGTCTAGAAGGATCGGAGTATCACAGTCATTTTACATCTGCCTAATTGGTGCTTATTATGCTTGATTGCTGCTCCTTGACATCCACAGGTGTTTTCAATACCTGATCGAAAACACTTGAATGAACCTCTGTTCTTAAGAGTGGTCGTCTCAATGAAGAAATCACAAAAAAAACATTTAATACTGTATTACAAAAACAATTGATGTCATTTTAGTTGCATTTGGTTCTTTAAAAAGTCCTTGTAAGATTTCATTCTGAACACAATTACAAATGTACACTAAATTCCCTAAAACCCTTTACAGCATTGGGGGGTTGAATAATTTTGAACACAACTGTACATACGTCCTATTAGCCGTTCTGCGTTGATTTTACATTGTTTTACTTTTTTTGGGGGATGTATTAATAGAAAAAAAAAAATGTCATAATTGCCGTTCAGCGGTGAAGTTACATTGTACTACAGCTATTTACTGGGTGCATTGAAAGGAAATATATGTACGTCCTCTTAGCCGTTCTGCGGTTTATTGTGATTGTTATATTTCTTTTTTTGGGATGTATTAATAGTAAAAAGAATATGTCTTAATTGCCGTTCTGCGGTAAAGTTACACTGTACTACAGCCATTTACGGGGTGTATTAATAGTAAAGATACGGGGTGCATTGAAAGGAAATATATGTACGTCCTCTTAGCCGTTCTGCGGTGAATTGTGATTGTTATATTTCTTTTCTTGGGGTGTATTAATAGGAAAAAAAATAGGTCTTAATTGCTGCTCTGCTGTGAAGTTACATTGTACTACAGGCTTTTTTGGGGGGTAATATTTTATACAGTATGTCAGACAGACAGATGACAGGCCCTTCAAAGGAAACAGACAGTGGCCAAAACGTTTCTGTTGCAGGCAGAAGAAGCAGCAGAAGAAGGGGGATGGCAGCAGGAGTCACAGCCAGAGGCCTAAGCTCTCAGTGTCATCTAGTGGTTGTGTCTTGACCAACAACCCAACGTTGCTTGAATGCTTGACTCGGTCTTCGACTTCGTCGCATGTGACATCAGACACCCCCAGCCAAGAGTTGGTGGTTTCGTCTGACACAACGTTTAGTTAGGGAGTAGGCCTTGTTCCCTCAGCGCGAGAAGTATTATATGCCGTAGGCTCAGCTCCACTTTTCAGCAAGGACGAGCTACTAGAGGACAGTCGGCAGTTACTGCCCAGCCAAGATCTGGAGGAGGCATCCGCTGTTTCCTCCGGTAGGCGGGCAAGTAGGGATGATAAGAGTTGCATGGGAGCAGGTGTTGTGAGTGGTCAGGCTCCTGGTCATGAGACCATTGGAAGCCAAACGTGCCCGGGGTAGACCACCGCCTGCCTGCCCGGAAAGTAGCTGTGCAGGGGATCACGGAGGCAGCAGTAGCAGGCAGTCAGCGCGGAGTGTTGGGGGGAAAATGCCATACTTGGTGGTGTGGCAATTTTTTTTTAGGCCGCCGGAGGAGGTGAACATGGCCATTTGCCGAATTTGTGGGCAGAAGGTGAAGCGTGGCCAGGGTGCCAATGTTGGCACTATGGCCCTCCTTTAACACATGCAGCTTCACCATAAAGTGGCCTGGGGGAAACGTGGCTCCAATGTGGTGGTCCAGCCTGCTGTAGCAACTGCTGCATCACCCAGTGGCACGCACTCAATTTCATGCAGTCAAGGCTCCACCACCTCAGCCGAACGGAGCTGTCTGTCCTTCCCATCAACTGCTGGTCCTGATGCTCCTGCTCCTCCTCCTCCTACTCCTCATCAGTCATTCTGTCAGCAATCGATCACTGAAGCGATTGCCAAGAGACAACAGTATGCGTGCACTCATCCAATGAAGCAGAAGCTGAACGTGTTCCTGGCCAAGTTGCTGGTGCTGCAGTAACCTCCCTTTCCAAGTGGTGGACTCTGCACCTTTTAGAGAACTGATGGCTTGTGCCGAGCCAAGGTGGAGAGTCCCAAGCTGTAATTTCTTTGTGAAAAAGGCAGTGCCAGCCCTGCACATATATGTAGAACAGAAGATGGGCCAATCCTTGAGTCTTTCGGTGTCTGCCAAAGTGCATGGCAGCGCTGACGTGTGGTGCTGTAACTACGGTAAAGGAAAATATATGTACTTTACGGCCCACTGGGTAAATGTGGTTCCTGCCCAGTAAGACCAGCAACTTGGCCAGGTGACGCCGCTTCCGCCTCCACGTTCTCACACTGTTTTTCCTGAGACAATATCCGCCTCTGCCTCCTCAGCCTCCACTGCAGGGACAATTCAAGGTGCTCCTCCAGCATACCACATGTGCAGGGCATGGCAGTGTCATGCTGTTCTGCACTTAGTTTGCCTGGGCGAACAGAGTCACACACGAGGGAGGGACTGCTCAGCATCCTTCATCAATAAATTGAATCCTGGCTTTCTCCTCAACCACTCAAAATCTGAACCATGGTGACCGACAACGGAAAGATGAGGCAGATGACCCAGACACACCATGGCAGTATGCAGTGGAGATGGAGGTAGGGAATCCTTCCGAGTCACTTGCACAACTGGTCCAAAGCATGCTCAGTTGCTTGCATAGTGACAGCCGAATTGTCACCATTCGGCAGAGGGATGACTACTGGCTCTCCACCATGTTAGACCCTCGCTACCAATCCAAAATGGGGGCCTTTTTTACACCCGCTGAGAGGGAGGATAAACTGAACTACTAGCGAAACATCCTATGTGGTCAGTTGGCCGCTACCTTTGTGACCGGGGGGAGGGGGGGGGGGCCCTCTGCACTTACGTTCCACTGCCGTGGCTTCTGGGGGGTGGGGGGAGCAGGAGCAGTGCCAGCTCTATCAGCAGCAACTTAAGTCTAGAGTCGCTGGTGAGCATTTTTTTTCACCCGCCTACTGAAGAAACTACTCACCAGCAGCAGCAGCTAGACATAGAGCAGAACCTGAACCAGCAGGTTGTAGCATACTTAGAGTACACCCTGCCACCCCACATCGAAAATACCCTGGACTACTGGGCAGCCAAACTCAATTTGTGGTTGCAACTGGCCAAGTTTGCCCTGGACAAGCTTTCCTGCCCGGCCAGCAGTGTGGCATCAGAGCGGGTGTTTAGTGCAGCAGGGGTCATAGTTACCCCAAGGAGAACTCGCCTGTCCACCCAAAATGTGGAGAAACTGACCTTTCGGAAGATGAATCAGGTGTGGATCAGCCAGGATTTTCAAACACCAGTGCCTGATGCATCAGACTAGATCATCCATTTTGCCACACCTACACTTTGTTAAAAGAAACCTGTTTCTTCTGGTTACAGCTACTATTCTGATGCTGCCACCTGCCTGATGCCACACCTGCTTTCAGGTGCTCCTACTGCCACCCACCATCTTCAGCTGGTACTGGTATGGCCCCCCACCTCACCACTCTGTCACTGGGCCACTCTGTGGTCTCCTCATGCTGCTGCCACATCACCACTCTGTGGTCTCCTCATGCTGCTGCCACATCACCACTCTGTGGTCCTAATGCTGCTGCTACCTCACCACTATGTCACTGGGCAACTCTGTGGTCTCCTCATGCTGCTGCCACCTCACCACTATGTCACTGGGCCACCCTGTGGTCTCCTCATGCTACTGCCACATCACCACTATGTCACTGAGCCACTCTGTGGTCTCCTCATGCTGCTGCTACCTCAACACTATGTCACTGAGCCACTCTGTGGTCTCCTCATGCTGCTGCCACCTCACCACTATGTCACTGGGCCACTCTGTGGTCTCCTCATGCTACTGCCACATCACCACTATGTCACTGAGCCACTCTGTGGTCTCCTCATGCTGCTGCCACCTCAACACTATGTCATTGGGCCACTCTCTGGTCTCCTCATGCTGCTGCCACATCACTACTCTGTGGTCTTCTCATGCTGATGCTAAGTCAACACTCTGTCACTGGGCCACTCTGTGATTTCCTCATGCTGATGCCACATCACCACTCTGTGGTCTCCTCATGCTGCTGCCACCTTACCACTATGTCACTGGGCCACGCTGTGGTCTCCTCATGCTGCTGCCACATTACCTCTCTGTGGTCTCCTCATGCTGCTGCCCCATAACCACTCTGCAGTCTCCTCATGCTGCTGCCACCTCACCACTATGTCACTGGGCCCCTATGTGGTCTTCTCATGCTGCTACCACATCACCACTCTGTTTTCTCCTCCTGCTGCTGCCACATCACCACTCTGTGGCTTCCTCATACTGATGCTACATCAAAACTCTGTCCCTGGGCCTCTCTGTGGTCTCCTCATGCTGCTGCCACATCACCACTCTGTGGTCTCCTCATGCTGCTGCCACCTCACCACTATGTCACTGGGTCATGCTGTGGTCTCCTCATGCCGCTGCCACCTCACCACTCTGTGGTCTCCTCATGCTGCTGCCTCATCACCACTCTGTGGATGCCTCATGCTGCTGCCACCTCACCACTATGTCAGTTGGCCACTCTGTGGTCTCCTCATGCTGCTGCCACATCACCATTCTGTGGTCTCCTCATGCTGCTGCCACCTCACCACTCTGTGGTTTCCTCATGCTGTTGCCACATCACCACTCTGTGGTCTCTTCATGCTGATGCTACGTCAACACTATGTCACTGAGCCACTCTGTGGTCTCCTTATGCTGATGCCACCTCAACACTCTGTCATTGGGCCACTCTGTGTACTTCTCATGCTGTTCTCAACCTTCCCCCAATGACTGGGCCACTATTTTGCCTTTTTGGTCTGGTTGATATCATCATTTATTTGACCCTTCTTCTGATCTGTCAGAAGGAAGGAAAAATGAGATGCACAACGGATCCTGTCTATGTAGCAGCTGTAAGGCCTGTATGACATGCTCCCTATTTTAAATCAGAATTGGCTTATGATTTGGTAGCCAAAAGCAGGAGTGGGTACAAAATACAGAAGACATGCAAAGATTCCATTAACATGTTATCTCTGTTTTGGATCCACTCCTGTTTTTTTTTTGGGCATTAGCAATACTGATGGATTACTGACCAAATGCTGACCGAGTGAAGGTGGATGCTCAACAGGCAGGATCCGTTTTTTGGGGGTTATTATTCTGACGGATCAGAGTAAGGGCAAAATAAACAGTGACGTCAACACAAACTTACTGTTGACACACTCTCCACTCTGTCAGGGGGGCTCTACTTGTACAAGCGTTTAATAGAACAGGTTCTGTAGACATCTATGTGGAATCAGCTGACGACGGAGTAGAAGGAGTGTGCTCTTTCACGCTATAGTTGGGTCTTGGGCCTCTACACAGTTCTTTATACCTGGTGCTAACATTGACCTTTAAAGCTGAGTTCACACTTAAGTTATTTGGTCAGTTTTGGCCCCATAACTGCCCAAATAAGTGAAGTGTGCAGTGATTTTAAGAGTGACGCCTCTCATCTGCGTGTCATACTGACTCACAGTATTGTTTCACTGGCACAGCAGACTCACTATGCATGTTACTGCAAGTGCACTGTTCTACACCACTATACAGGCTCTCTGCAGCCAGGAAATAGCTGTTTTTTAATGTGATAAATTCAGAATCGAATGTTTTGGAAAATTTGGTGAACCAATCTAATCGAATTTTTTAGAAATTCGCTCATCTGTAATTACTATGATATACGGTGTGATTAAACAAAAACAGAAAAAGGCAGCACTCAGTGAAATGTTCAAATGAAATGGATGCCTATGTCAGTGATCGCGATCAAATATCCAGATAGTATAAGAAAAAAATTTGCAGCACTCCTAAAGAAATTCAATGTGCTAAAAAGGGGGGTTTATTAGCCCATGTAGAACATGAACTAATAAAACCCTCTTTTTTCACATTGAATTTCTTTATGGTTTTAACAGATATGCTCATGTGGTTGCTTACCTCATGTACATCTTCCCCATGTTTTTTCAATATGGACTCTCCTGACCTATTTTCACCATGTAAAAAATCACTCTGGATTGTTTACATCCTGTATGTAGCACTCCTGTCACTGTATCTAACCAAACCCCTGATACACTTCTTCTTTCTCCAGCACAGCCCAACACAACACTCAGCTAGTTTATATCTCTTTCCACCCAGCTAGTTACATAGATACTACCCTGTCACTACCCCTGATGCTGCTTTCACATGGACATAACTTCACAGGAAAAACGAATTTGCATGGACATGGTCACATGTCAGTCCAAAACAGAAGATAGGAATTATAAAGGTAAAAGAAATACATTACAAAATTAGACCCACCTTCATGAAAGATTATTTCCAAGGATGTTGATGCAAACCAAAAGTCCCCTTAAATCTCAGTTTGCTGTAGCTTTCCCGGTTGAGGGTAGGTGAAAGAATTTATTTAAACTGGTTTTGAAATATCATTTTATAGAACGCCAAGATAAAAAAGAGGGATATCCCATTTATGATTCTAATCTCATCAGGAAGACTGGACACCAACAAATATCAGGAACGAACTATTTGTTCTCCTTCATTGCCTGATCAGTTGGGCAGAGCTTATTTGTTGCATGATCGGGAGCATATGTAGACAGGCAATTTTCGGCAGCAAGCATTCGTACAAGCTCTAATCTCCAATAAATATCCCAATCCTTATAAAAGAACACTTACTCTGGAAGACCCTTCAAATCCATGCATTTTACAAACAGCCAACTGATTTTACCTGTGTACTGCCCTATTTTCCCTGTAGTGGTGCTGCACAGGATTGTCTAAAGATGACAACACATTTAACGCAAGTCAAACATAAATTTTCATGCTCCATTGGAATTGCTATTAAAGGAATTGTCTTATTTCAAACAATGCGGGCATATCGCTAGGATGGCTCGGCTATTTCTGTCAGTTCCATAGAAGTGAGTGGGAGCGGTGGCCGGTCATACGCGTTGCGCTCCCATTCACTTCTATGGGGAGAGCACTTGGTGAGGGCCAGACCGGAGTCCTCCAGCCACCACTTTGCGGTGCTCCGTTCTCAATATAGGTGTTGGTCCCAGTGGAGGAACCCGCATCTATAAGACAATGGGGGCATATCCTAGCGATATGCCCCCCATTGTCTGAGATGAGACAACCCCTTTAAGCATTATCTACTACAGGCATGTCCAAACTCCGGCCCTCCAGATGTTGCAAAACTACAACTCCCATCATTCCTGGACAACCTACAGCTATCAACCTACAGAAGGGCATGATGGGAGTTGTAGTTCTGCAACACCTGGAGGGCCAGAGTTTGGACATGCCTGATCTACTACCTTGCTGCAACTTTTTTTTTTCTTTCTGCCCTACTAAAATTTTAATGGAGAAGCTGTCCTTTGCTACCCATATTAAAGGGGTTGGCTGACATTTTGATATTGAGGGCCTATCCTTAGATCATCAATATCTGATTGGGGGGGGGGGGGGGTCTTACTACCAGGACCCCTTCAATCAGCTGTTTGAAGAAGCCACGGTGTTCCCGTGACTCATTCACTGAGCTGCACCTGGGCTATGTGACCAATGAACATGAGATCACTGACCTAGGAAGAGACATCAGTGTCCACCGGAGCGATGTGAACTCTTCAAACAGCTGGTCATCAGGGATGCCCGAAGTCAGACCCCCATAAATCAGACATTGATGACTAATCAGAGGATAGGCCATCAATTTTAAAATCTCAGACAACCCCTTTAAATCATTTACCTAACACATATTTCTCTAGATAATTTTTAGATTTTATTTTCAATAAAACATTTAAGCTTCATTATGCAACATCCAAAAGTTTCCCAATAAGTCCAGGGAATGGTTGGGTTACACTATGACCAGTCAACAAATGAAATGCTATGTGAAGGAATGAGGAAGTTTATAGTGACAGTTAATTAGCTGCATATAGGACAAGCTCTCTGCTCCAAAAGTGCATATTATATTACGCATTATATTATGTCTTTTGAACTGAGATAATTATTTGCTGTTACTATAATGATAGAATTATATAATGACACACAGGTTTAAAAAAAAAAAGCCACAGAAGTTCAGGAATGAAGAAATAGAAAAAATAGGTTGCAATAAAAACAATTAGATGTATTTTCTTTTGTATGCTATTATGTCATCAATATTGATACACTATAATTAAAGGGGTTTTCCAGGTGTTTAATATTATCCTGCCACCCCTACTAATTAGCTGTTGAAAGAGAATGTGGCGCTACAGTTAGCGCCGCAAACTCTTCCTAGTCCAGTGACATTAGGTTCATCGTCACGTGGCCTAAATGCAGCTCAGTCTCATTCAAGTCAATGGGCCTGAACTGCAATACCAAGCACAGCGGTTATCCTATGCATGGTGATTCGTTTGGTAAGCTTTCAGGAAGCCACAGTGCTCACAGGAGCATCGTGGCCTCCTCAAACAGCTGATTGGTGGGGGTTTTGAGACTTGGCCCACCACTGAGGATAGATAATCAATATTAAACACCCAGACAACCCCTTTATGAAAATCTGTCACCAGTTTTGTTTTCTGTCTTAAAGGGGTATTCCAATTGTGTAAGGTTATCCCCTATCCACAGGATCGAGATCAGGGATCATGAGAATGGGGACCCTGTACCCCATGTAGATCAACTTTAGGTCCAGATTCCATATTATTTAAGGTAGCTTGCAGACTGGTCTGCAAGCTACCATAAATAATATGGAATCTGGACCTAAAGTTGATCTCCTTGTCAAAAAAGATGACGTTAAACCCAAGAAGGATGATGGTCCTGTACCCCATGTAGCCCTTACAAAATGAGTGGAGTGGCCAGTAGGACTTCCATCAATCTAACAGTTATCCCCTATTCAGTGGACAGGGGATAACTTTACATTACTGGAATACCTCTTTAACTATAGGCAAATGCCCTTAGCTAGATGTTGGGTCACATTCTTGAATTGACCCAGCCATTTTGCTAAAATACACAGCACAAGTCAATGAGTCCTGAGAGAGGCTCCATAGGAACTTAGTGTAATTCTAATAGACTCCAATGCTAATGCATTGGAGTCTGTTATAGAAGCAATATACTAATTTACTACTATAGTTCCCTAGGGGAACTATTAAAAAGTGTAGAAAAATGTTTTTAAAAATATGAAAAAATATGAAAATTCATTCCCCAAAATTAAAATAAAAAAATGAAATCAAAATTGTGAAAATGCACGTACTATTAAAATATAAAAATATTTATCCCATATGGCATTTGGCTGTTTTTTGGTCGCTTCAACTTCCACAAAAAATTGAATAAAAAGTAATCAAACAGTCATATGCACCCCAGAATGGTATCAATGAAAAGTACAGATGTACAGATCGTCCCACAAAAAATTAGCCATCACACAGCTCCGTACACATAAAAATAAAAAGGCTATGGGGGTCAGAATATGGCAATGTAAAGGAAAAATGAATTTTTTCCAAAGTTTTTTTTATTTTTTTTCAGTGTTAAAATGCAGGAAAAGCTATATATGTGGAGTATCATTGTAATCATAATAAAAAGTAAAAGGTCAGTTTTACCACATAGGAACCGCTGTAAAAAACAAAAAAAAACAACGTAAAACTGTGGCTGAATGGTGTTTTTTTTTAAATAATTCCACACCATTATGAATTTTTTCCTGTCTCCCACCAAATTGTAGACAACTGTAAATTGTGCCTTTAGAAATAGTGCTCCATAAAATGCTGTCTTTCTCCATCAAGAATATCAATTGCTATCAACAGCAAGTACGGTAATTTCAGGAAATGCACTCTCGGGTTCTTTTCCTCTTCCATAAGACTGCATTTGTAACAGCATTTGGGAAATTTGTTCTCCTATACATACAAACTTGCTTGGAAGTGTTCTTCCCTTTAGTGTTTTTATTATAAATACAATGGATATCCAAATGTAAAAAAATGTGTATTCATGATCTGCATTGTTATCATAGAGACCTGTAGAAAAACTTTGCATGGAGCTCAATCTAACATTAAAGAGGACCTTTCATCACTTCTAAAGATATTAACTAACGATGCTCACATGTAGAGCGGCGCCCAGGGATCTCCCTGCACTTACTATTATCCCTGGCGCCGCTCCGTTCGCCCGGTATAGGCTCTGCTATCTTCTGGGACCTGGTTATACTAGGCGGAGCCTAGTACACTTGGTTATAGTAGGCGTATCCCAGGCTGTAGCGGTGGCCATTGGAATCGCAGAGCTCATAGCCTGGAAAAAAAAAAAAGAAGGAGATGAAGGGCAGGCTCCGCCTACTATAACTTTGTGAGCACAGAGACCGGAGCCTATACCGGGAGAACGGAGCGGCGCCCAGGAATAATAGTAAGTGCAGGGAGATCCCTGGGCGCCGCTCTACATGTGAGCATCGTTAGTTAATATCTTTAGAAGTGATGAAAGGTCCTCTTTAACACTTTTTGTAGCTAATTCAGAAAATGGAAAGTGTATGATTATTTTGGCACCCACAATGGACATGGTAATGCAATAATTGAAGTCACAGCATAAAAATAATACACATAGTAATGTCATAGTACAGGGATAATCAGCGAGCTTACAGCATGGGAGGGATGCACAATAGTGGATTAATGTTTATAGTGAAGTGTCAGGCTTAAAACAATCTGCACAGTGAAATTTTAACAGTGATGTCACAGTAGTGGTATGATTTACACAGTGATGTCACAGTATAAGGATCATTTTCTCTATAGTAGATACAGTAAAGGAATTTCACCAACAGGACTGTTGGAATCCTGAAATAATGCACAATGCACACAGTTATGTCACTTTCTGGCACTGGTTAACATCACTCAACTCCTAACCACCTGGGACAGAAGAACAGTACGATCTTCTTGTGGCACCACCCCTCCCAGCTCGAAAAAATGTTTCTATGCACACAGTAGCATTGAAGAATAGAACCAAAATATTAAAAGGGGTTCTTCACTTTTTTTCTTATTGATGACCCATCCATCTGATCGGCAGGGGTCTGACACCCGGGACCCCCGCCGATCAGCTGTTTGAAAAGATAACAGCGCTCCCAGTAGCACCGCGGCCTTCTTGCTGCTTCCTGCAGGCCAGTGAGATTACGATTATGTCACATGACCTGGGTGCAGCTCAGCCCCAGCCATTTAAATGGAACTGAGCTGCGCCTAAGCCACGTGACCTATAGTCGTGACGTCACTGGCCTCCAGAAAGTGGCGAGGTGCCGTTGCCTTCTCAAACAGCTGATTGGTGGGGGTCCCAGGTGTCGGCTCCCCAATGATCAGATGCTGATGACCTATCCAAAGGATACATCATTAGTAAGAAAAAGGTAGAGAACCGCTTTAATAATGTTTTCATGCAGGTATAATACAAACAATGATGTGATAATGATGCAGTAATGCCAAAATTACTACTGCTTCCTTATCTGTTGAGCCCCATAACAGCTGCTACTGCTGCTTGCTACCCTGGTGCCTTTCAGGTCTGTCCGTAAACTGTATCATTAACTTTATTGCGATTTAGCAGTACATTTTACCTGTTAACTTTGGAATAGCTGAAAGAATAGATACTATTTCATTCTAGACTGGACTTTCCTAAAATGTATGTGTTGCAATGGAAAATGGTCACTTATTTTATCAGCTTGGGCATCAAGCACTGGGGGCCAACAATGTTTAACACTGCTTCACTGCACTACAGTTATGGCTAAAAATAAACCTATTTGCACACACCATTAAACCAGAATAGTCGTCAAAGTATTAAATGGTTTACAAAAGTCTTACATCCAGTGCTTTCATAACAAAAGCAATTAGAGCAACTGAGTCACACAGGAAGATCACCCGAAACTAGAACACCATCCTTAAAGGGAGTCTGTTACTAGGAAATCCACAGTTAATCCAGGCACAATGCCGTGTAGGGCTAGCTCAACTCACTGTAATGATACCTTTCATTTAGCAATCTGTTGCTTCATTCTGGACAAAAAAGGACTTTTAAAGGGGTTTTACAGTAAAAATGATTTTTTTTTAGCAAGTTCCTGCAGCATGGCCCATAAAACAGAAGATTCCACACTGCCTTCGCTCTCTCCATCTTCTGGTCCTGGAACTGTTTACATCTGGCTGGCTGTGGACTTGGTCACATAAACCTCCCCAACCAAAGACTGGCTTCTGCAAAGCAGCACATCACCGCTAAAGCCAGTGATATCCAAAAGAGAAGTTAAGTGCACAGAGGGCAGGCCCAAGCTACTTTGTGCTCCTCCTTCATTCCCTGCTAGCCCCTCCTTCTTAAATCACAGGGCCAGGGGAGATGATTAAGCAGGAACCTGGCTCTGCCAATCAAGAAGGAGAGGTAGGGGCTAAAGAAAAAAAGGAGAAGCAAAGATCCACAGAGTGGCTTAGGCTCGCCCTGGTGCACTTAGCTGCTCATTTGCATATTTATTTTTATACAGTCTGAAGCAATCCCTAAGTAAGATATCATTACATTCAGCTGAACTAACCCATAGTGCGCGTAAGCACGCATGTTGACCTGACGCCATGTGATATCAGGACAACAGTGCAGTGCGCAGAGAAGAACAGGCTCAAGAGCTGTGGAGTGTCGGCAGCGCCCCTACAGGAAAGGTAAGTATAAGGCCTCATGCACACGAACGTATTTTCTTTCCCTGTCCGTTCTATTTTTTTGCGGACCGTATACGGAATCATATATTTCAATGGGTCTGCAAAAAAAAACGAAGTTACTCCGTATACATTCCGTGTCCGTATGTCTGTATTTCCATTCCGCAAAAGAATAGAACCTGTCCTATTATTGTCCCCGTTACGGCCAGCTGTTCCGTTCCGCAAAATATGGAATGCACATGGACGTCATCTGTATTTTTTGCGGATCCGTTTTTTTCGGACCTCAAAATACATACGGTCGTGTGCATCAGCCCTTAAACTGGCTCTGGGGACTGATGGCTAGAAGCGGAGGACATAGAGGACTGATAGCATGGGGCGGCTGATATCATGGGGAGGTGATGGCACAGTGAACTGATGGCATGGGGGGGGTGATGGCACAAAGGACCGATGGAATGGGGGACTGATGGCACAGAGGACTCATGGCATGGGGGGTGATGACACAGTACTGATGGCATGGGTAGTGATGATACAGAGGTCTGATGGCATGGAGGGTTGATGGCACAGAGGACTGATGGATTGCGGGACTGATGGCAAAGAGTTCTGATGGCATGGGGGGTGATAGCACAGAGTACTGATGACGGGGGGTCTGATGATGGCAATGGGGGATAATGAGTTTTTATGAAGGAAAAAGTTATTTTAATTAGTTTTTTTCTTATTAAACTATAGAATACTTGATTACTAAAATAAATGATGGCTGCATCCCTAACAACAAGGCATTGTGCCTGGTTTAATAGTGAATGTCCTGGAGACAGATTCCATTTAACCACTTCAGCCCCCCTAGCTTAAACACCCTTAATGACCAGGCCACTTTTTACAATTCTGCACTACACTACTTTCACCGTTTATTGCTCCGTCATACAACTTACCACCCAAATTAATTTTACCTCCTTTTCTTCTCACCAACAGAGCTTTCATTTGGTGGTATTTCATTGCTGCTGACATTTTTACTTTTTTTGCTATTAATCAAAAATGACCAAAATTTTTGCAAAAAAATGACATTTTTCACTTTCTGTTGTAATTTTTTTTAAAAAAAACTACATTTCTATATACATTTTTTGCAAAATTTATTGTTCTACATGTCTTTGATAAAAAAAAAATCCAATAAGTGTATATTTATTGGTTTGGGTAAAAGTTATAGCGTTTACAAACTATGGTGCAAAAAAGTGAATTTCGGCATTTTGAAGCAGCTCTGACTTTCTGAGCACCTGTCATGTTTCTTCAGGTGCTAGAATGTCAGGATAGTATAAATACCCCCCAAATGACACCATTTTAGAAAGAAGACACCCCAAAGTATTCGCGGAGGGGCATGGTGAGTTCATGTATCATTTCATTTTTTTTCACAAGTTAGCAGAAAATGACACTTTCTGAGGAAAAAAATAAAAATAATAAAGTTTCCAATTCTACTAACTTCTGGCAAAAAAATAAAATCTCCCACGGACTCACTATGCCCCTCAGTGAATACCTTGGGGTGTCTACTTTCGGAAATGGGGTCATGTGTGGGGTGTGTTTACTGTTCTGGCATTTTGGGCGGGGCTAAATTGTGAGCAGCCATGTAAAAGCTAAAGGTACTTGTTGTAATTTGGGCCCCTTTGCGCACCCAGGCTGCAAAAAAGTGTCACTCATGTGGTATCGCCGTACTCAGGAGAAGTAGGGCAATGAGTTTTGGGGTGTATTTTTACATATAACCATGTTGGGTGAGAGAAATATCTCTGTAAACTGACAACTTTGTATAAAAAAATTTAAAAAGTTGTCGTTTCTCACACTCAGCATGGTTATATGTAAAAATACACCCCAAAACTCATTGCCCTACTTCTCCTGAGTACGGTGATACCACATGTGTGACACTTTTTTGCAGCCAAGATGCGCAAAGGGGCCCAAATTCCAATGAGTACCTTTAGGATTTCACAGGGCATATTTATGCATTTGGATTCCAGACTTCTTCTCACGCTTTAGGGGCCCCTAAAATGCCAGGGCAGTATAAATAACCCACAAGTGACCCCATTTTAGAAAGAAGACACCCCAAGGTATTCCGTGAGTTCATGTAAAATTTTATTTTTTGTCACAAGTTAGTGAAATATGAGACTTTGTAAAAAAAAAAAAAATATATCAATTTCCGCTAACTTGTGCCAAAAAAAAATATAATTCTGTGAACTAGCCATGCCCCTCACGGAATACCTTGGGGTGTCTTCTTTCCAAAATGGGGTCACATGTGGGGTATTTATACTGCCCTGGCATTTTAGGGGCCCTAAAGCGTGAGAATCCAAAATGCGTAAAAATGTCCTGTGAAATCCTAAAGGTACTCATTGGTTTTAGGGCCTCTTTGCGCATCTTGGCTGCAAAAAAGTGTCACTCATGTGGTATCGCCGTACTCAGGAGAAGTAGGGCAATGTGTTTTGGGGTGTATTTTTACATATACCCCTGCTGGGTGTGAGAAATATCTCTGTAAATGACAACTTTTTAAAAAAATTTATGACCCCATTGTGGAAAGAAGACAACCCAAGGTATTCCGTGAGGGGCATGGCAAGTTCACAGAATCTTTTTTTTTTTGGCACAAGTTAGCAGAAATTGATATTTATTTATTTTATTTTTTTACAAAGTCTCAAATTTCCACTAACTAGTGACAAAAAATAAAATTTTACATGAACTCACCATACTTCTCACGGAATACCTTGGGGTGTCTTCTTTCTAAAATGGGGTCACATGTGAGGTGTTTGTACTGCCCTGGCATTTGAGGGTCTCCGCAATCATTACACGTATGGCCAGCATTAGGAGTTTCTGTGATTCTCCTTATATTGAGCATACGGGTAATGAGATTTTTTTTCCCGTTCAGCCTCTTCGCATCAATGTGGATGAAAAAATCTCTGCCAAAAAATGTGCAAAAAAAAAATGAACGGCATAGATTTCCTCATTCGCATCAATCAATGTGGATAAAAAAATCTCTGCAAAAAAATGTGCAAAAAAAAAGTAGTCAGGCCCCATTCACACGTCCTCAAAAATGTCCGCATTTATTCCGCAATTCTGCGGAATAGATGCGGACCCATTCAGTGTGAATGGGGCCGGCGGTGATGCGGAGAGCACACTATGTGCTCGCCGCATCAGCATTTGCTGAGCTGCGGCCGCAAACTTCCGGGTTTCGGCCCCCAAACATTCGTCCGCAGCTCTGCAAAAGATAGAGCATGTCCTATTCTTGTCCGCAATTGCGGACAAGAAAAGGCATTTTCTATATAGTTCTGGCAATGTGCGGATCCGCAAAATGCGGAAATCACATTGCCGGTGTCCGTGTTTTCCATGGATCCGCAAAACACATACAGACGTCTGAATGAGCCTTACAGGGGGGTGATTAGTGACAGGGGGTGATCAGGGGGGTGACATGGGGTGATCAGGGGTTAATCGGGCGTTAATTAGGGGTTAATCAGTGATGGGGGGGATGGATGGGGGGGTCTGTGTGGTGATTGGTGCACTTACAAAAGATTCCTTTGGTGGTCCCAAGCAAAAGGGACCACCAGAGGAACGAGCAGGAAGCATATCAGACGCTGTTAACAAAACAGCGCCTGATATGCATTTTTTTTTAACTTCTACAGCCTGCCAGCGCATGACTAATGCAGGCACTGAGAAAAGTAAGAATAGGCTAGTTAGGTTTAGCTGGCATTAGCGCATCGCTAATGTCAGCTAACTTCATAGGGTTAAATCTGGTGACAGAAACCCTTTAAATGAAAGCTACCAAAGGCACTCATGCATCATCAATAGCTGTCAGCTGAATGATCATTTGGCTGCCCTTCCAACTCATACACACAAGCCTTTTTACACATGCAGAGGTTCAAATAGTATCAAGCACTGATCGATGATCAAGCAAGTAGATCAGTGCTAGTTAACCATTTACATGGCAGTACCCTAGACCTAGTGGTTTGGTTTAATATGTAATGTTTGTAATACCAATGTAATATACTGCACACTCAGTTTTTCCAGCATGAGCCAGGCATGGCCAGAGTTAACAGTCCTGGCCTTGCCCTCTCTGGAGCTTGGGGTGTAGGGTGGCTCCACCCCCTAGTTCCAGACTATTCTAGTTAGTGTAGCTGTAAAAAGGGAGGAACTAAGAAAGAACTAATGGAGGAGGATTTGCTTGGCTACACGGTAAGGTAACCCAGCTTAAAGTGTTCCAGACTGTGCTGCTGCAAAGGGGAAACAAGTTCAGACACTGTATGCACCTCAGACTAGTGGACACTACAGCCACTGACTGTTGCCAGATTTTAGTTGCTAGCCAGAGATCACAATAACAGGAACTTTAGCAAGAGAAGTAGTAATCTGAGGGCCAATGCCTTACTCATCTGCTTATCTCAGGCTTGGTCATCTGGGAGGATGAGAATGGATGAAGTGCAGCTAAACATTAGTACTGTATGTCATTTTTATGACTCATATTAAGGTATGCTTCACACACAAAATACTAATTATGTACAGGCCTACAGCATAGAAAAAGCTCTATGGCATGACAAGTATGTTTCATATACTATTCAAATCAGTAAATATATAATTAATCACTTTTATGATTGAGGCTCTCTGAAAATCTTGTGCCTAAGTGGCAGGCTTCATGTTCAGAACACATTTTCACCAATCTCCTCCTCAAATGGGTCTATTTCGCAGAACTGAAAAGTGTCCAAGGACCTGGTGTTTTTCCACAAAATGCTTTTCTACCCTCAGCACGCTGGATTTTTTTGCCCTCTTGGCAATATGCTCAGCTATCCTAGTTTTGAGTTTTCTTATTATTCACTCGATCTAACTCTTTTGGCAGACCATACCATTTATTTTATAATTAATCTAGGATTTTAATCCAAGCAGTGTAAATAGAAGCCTTCTTTAATAATAATAATTTTTATTTATACAGAGCCACCATATTTTGCAGCACTTTACAATTCAGAGGATTCATGTACGAAACATTTTTTCAGAGCCCTGTAGGAACTGAAAGCTGAGCTCTGATTGGTTGCTATGGACAACTAAAACAGATTTACTATTAGGCAGTTTGATTTGGAGATATTAAAGGGGGCTACTTTTTCATGGACCACCCTGTACAGTTGAAACACTAGGAGTGAGGGCCCTGCTCAAAAGAGCTTACAATCTATGAGGAATTGAGGGTGACAGAAAAGTTAAAATTGATTGTTTTATTAAGTGGTCCAACCATCTTTGTACTAGATAAAACAGTGCAGACAGAGCTGCATGAGATAGTACATTCAGTGTAGGGATTACTGTCGGAAGATGGCTATAGATAAGTGAAGTTCCCAAAAATTAGATTTGGCTGCTTTGCCAAATTTCACAAAGAAATTTGCTTTGTGGTGAATTACGTCATAATAAAGGGCATTTCTTTGTGAGTATTGGGCGCAAAATTGTGAAACAGCTATGGTACTGTCCCTGTCATTGAATCCCTCAGATGCCGCATTCACTGCAGAAAAAAATTAAAAAAATGTATTAGTTTGCTTGCAAAGAGTCCACCATGGCCACCTTGATTGAAAATCACTCAACACTAAAGATGGCGCCCAGGTATGAAGAATGAATGGGGGAGTAAACTGGGAAGAGTCAGTTTAGGGAGCCTGATAAGCCTGTCTTTAAAGATGTGCTTTTAAGGCTTGTTTGACCATAAGGAAGTTAGGTTTAACCTGATTGTCCAGTACAGTGTGAGAAAAGTAATAAAGACGAAATTGAGAGGTTTGAATTATGGAGGATGTCAATCTTAGGTCGCTTGCAGAACAGAAAGTGTGAGAGTATACAGAAATGAGGGAGGAGATTTACAGAGGTGCAGCACTGTGGGGAGCTTTGTGGGTGAAGGTAAGAAGCTTAAACAGTATTTTGTGGTACATGGGCAACCAGTTAAATGACTGACACAGGCTAAAGGCATCGGTCTAGTATTATAGATAAGCCTAGCTGCTACATTTAGGACAGAATGAAGGGGGACAGTGTAGTGTGAGAGAAACTGATGGTATGAGTTACAGTAGTCAAGATGAGAATGAATCAAAGCAACAACAAGAGGTTTTCCATTTCCACCATAAGAAAAGTGCAGATTCTGAAGATATTCTTGAGGTGCAGAGGACAAGAGCATGCAAGTGATCGATTATGGGAAATAAAGGAGTCAAACATAACTCCAAAACAGCTGGTGTGCTGCACAAGGGTTATGATACCACATACTTAAATTGAAAGGGTTAGTTATGTTAGTAAATGGGGGAAAGACATAAAGTTCAGTTTTTGAGATATTTTGTTTCAGATAAAGAGAGCTGCCAGACAATCACTGGTATTTTCTAGGTTTGTCCGACCAGAGCTGTGCAGAAAGGAAAGCGTAAAGGACCTAGAACTGAACCCTGAGGAACCCCAACATCAAGAGGATGAAGAGAAGAAGTAGACCTGGTGAATGATACCCCGAAGGAGTGGCCAGAGAGATAGGAGGAAAACCAAACCAGAGCAGTGTCATTGAGGACGTTAGAGAGGAGCATGGTGAGGAGTCTGTGGTCTACCGTTTCAAATGCTGAAGAGAGATCCAGAAGTATCAGTAGAAAGTAGTAGGCATTTTTTTTTGCTGTCAGGAGATCATTATATAATTTGGTAAGGGCAGTTTCTGTGGAGTCTAGAGGGCAAAAGCCAGATTGCAAGGGGTCAAAAAGAGTTGGTGGACAGGAAGCTCATAAGCTGAGAGTAGAGCAGACATTCCAGAAATTTGGAGATGAATGGGAGGTTAAAAACAGGTCAGTAGTTAGCAGCACAGGTTGGGTCAATAGATTTTTTTTTTTAGTAGTGGGGTTATAACAGAATTCTTAAAAGAGGACGGAAAGATGCTAGAACAGAAACAGAGGTTCAATATTGTAGTTATGTTACTAATGACAGTTGCAAAGAGTGACTGGAGGAGGTGTAAAGTGAATAGGATCACAACTGTAGGCCGTGGTTTGAGGAGAAGAAGATGGGAACATGGAGACTTCTTCTTCTGTTATAGGGTCAAATGAGGAGAAAGAACAAGAGGAAGTGTGGGAGGGAGGGGGGTGGAAACAGGTTGGAGACTGGGAGATTATTTCATTGCTGGGCAATGGCCTGATGTGTGCTGGATGGATATTGTTTGTTCAGATCATTATGCATTTGTATTTGTTCAGATGAATATATGTTTGTATTTTCCAGTTTTGTCTGTCATAAAAATATAACAGACAGTGGAAAGCTGATTAAAAAGGTTGTCCACCCCTGGGGACCTTTCGGGAGCCTTGTCCCCCCCCCCCCCCAAACATAGCCGGACTCTCAGAGGGAAACATACTTACCTGCTCCCCACCACTGGATTCTAGTTCCTTTGCTCCTCCACCACTGCTGCACTTCTCTGATCTTCCTGTGTCAATATCCCTTTTGACATGGGTCACGTGGCCGCTATAGGTTTAAAATTTTTATAATATTGTTTTCAAAGCAATGAAAAATATAGTGAGTAAGAAATCAAACACAAATAGTAAACACAAGATATGAATATAACCTTTGAAAGTAAGCAAAAACCTGACTCAATCTGTTACTATGCAACATCCCCAGCATGAGGGATCTGATTACCCTTTAAAATGGTATTTCCATCTCAGACATTGATGCTATATTGCTAGGATATGCCATTCATCTCCGATATGTGCGAGTCCCACCTCTGGGACCCACTCCTATTCTCCTATTTCTAGAATGGACCCTCCTCCCCTGATGTGTGGGAGAGTGAACTGTGCAAGCATGGCCACCACTTGGCTATTTTTGGAACTAATTGGAGAGCACACCACGTACTGTGAGTCTGTGAGCTCTCCTACATGTTTGGTGGCTCCGTTACGGAAATAGGAGCGAGTACCAGTGGTGGGATCGGCATCTGACACTGATGTTATATTCCAGCGATATGCCATCAATGTATAAGATGTACAAACCCTTTTAACTCTCAGTCACTTGCTCAATACATAATTGAAAAGCAAACTAATTTACTACTTCAACAAGTTCAATTCATCTTGCACAAACATAGTAATAAAATCCACTTTTTAAAAGAAGCATTAACAGTCTACAAATGTAAACAGGTTTACTGAGTTATAGAATAGTTCTATTTGTGTAAAGCATTAAATTATCTTATGTTACATTCCAGCTTTATTATACTCATCTGTTAAATAATCACAAACATCATTACATAGAAAACAACAGGGTTTCCTAAGCTTATTAATGGGGTTGTCCAAGATTAGAAAAAAGGATTAGATTTTTATCCAGAAACAGCGCCACATCTGCCCCTGGGCTTTGCCTGGTATTGCAGCTAAACTTTACTGCTCCATCTATACATACTTTATTGTGTCTGTCAGCTAATGTTGTTACGGCAAATATTTCCTAGAAACTGGGGTTTTATGGAATTTCCCGCCCTTTTTGATATATATATATATATACATTGACCCATCGGGTGGCACAAGTGTGACGTTTCGGCTCACATGAGCCTTCCTAAAGCATGGACAAACGTGAAATGACAAAGTATATATAGTGATCTTTGAAAACACACATCCAATCACACCATGTGATCAATTAAGTGATACAAATCATGTGATACTACAAATAAAAATCATGTGACAAATGCCGGTAAGCAATACTGTGATTAAGGTAATAAATAACAAATAAAGTGACTTGTGCAGACAATAGCATTTCAATAAAAATACCTATAAGTGAGACATAATAGTCATATGTTAAACTGAAACGAGGAATAAAGTGTATCGCTGCTCCCTTCTCAATGGCGCCCACACATACCATCACGCACAGAAGAGCGTTCCATGGGTAATACTGCGCATGCCCAGACTGGCCCCGGCATTTCCCCCGGACCAACCTGCACATGCGCTTCAATGGAAACTGACTGCAAACGCCATCTTGATTTAGGGCAAAAAAAGCCCAAAGGCTGGACATACCAAAATCCATATAGATATTGTAATCACTGTCTTCTCAAGCCGTATATAATGGTCACCGCGAGGAATCTCACATACACTGACAGAAAGGAGTGAGTTTCAAACTTTCCGGAATGAAACACGCCCCCTTAGATGACCGCCTACCTGCGAAGACACATCAATGCCTTTGACAGGCAGCGATACAACTATCTGTCAAAATCGGTGGCCAGGAGGGGTACTCCTCCCTAAAAACAGCATAGGACAGTATATTAAAGCAATTTGTGGCGACATGTATTCAGAACAGCAACATCATAAAGTACAATTGGTGTGGGTGTCATTTGGAGCGTTAGGGCGCGGTCCTCGAACATTCTCTCGATTCAATAAAGAATATCTAAAAAGCAAGAGAAAATGAAAGAGAAATTACTAAAACAATATTCACAAATCCATGGCATTAAAATACACGCAGGGTAGAGGTAACGAACTCCAAATAGAGGAAACAGAAGGTAACGCCACCCCCCTTTTTTTTCTCCTACTACCTAAATTCCACATTTAAGCCATTTGGCTGTAAGCAATTCAAATCATATATCCATTTCAACTCTTTTTTCTTTAGGATAGTTACACGATCGCCACCCCTTATTGGCATAGCGACATGGTCAACCACCCAACATCTCAAATCCCTCTCTGTGTGTTTACAGGATGCAAAATGTCTTAAGACAGGTAGGTCCGTGCGTTTTTTCTAAAAGTATTACGATGGTTATTTAATCTCAATTTTAGTTCTGTAGAAGTTTCCCCTACATATAAAAGATCACAGGGGCAGGACAAAATATAAATCACAAACGAAGACTCAAATGTGAGATGGAACCTAATCGGGTAAGACACTCCCATGCCTGGATGTACAAAAGATTTAGCTTTGCAGATAAATCGACAATTGACGCAGCCAAGGCAAGAAAAACAACCCAAGCCTGGCTGCGTCAATGTCCTCTGGACACTAACTTTCCTAGTTTCTACATTTGCTCTAACAAGTTGATCTTTAATATTCTTGTTTTTGCGGTAGGACAAAAGAAGGGGAGACCGGAATTCAGGGATGTCACCCAAACAACTACCCAGGATTTCCCAATGTTGTTTCAATATTTTGCCTATAGCTGGGCTCAATTCTGAATGAGTGGAAATAAAAGGCAACCTTTCAGGTCTAACTGTTTTATTCCGTCCATGTAAGGCATTATATCTATCAGTATCAAGGACACGTTGTTTTTGTTGTTGTAAAAGTTTGAGGGTAGCCGCGTCGCTTAAATTTGGAGACCATTGTTTCCAGAGTTTCATTCAATGTATACTCATCAGAAACGATGCGTCTAGCTCTCAGAAACTGAGAATATGGTAAGTGTCTAACCATGTTGCGAGGATGACAGCTTTCAAATCGCAGCATGGTGTTTCTGTCAGTTGGTTTAGTGAATAACCGCGTGTGGATCATTCCATCAATATACAGAACAGAGGTATCTAAGAATTGCAATTCATTTTTTGATGCAACAATAGTATACTGTAAATCAATATCTATGCCGTTCAAATATTGATGGAATTCTCCCAATTGCACCTCAGTCCCGGTCCATATGAGGAAGACGTCATCTATGTATCTCCACCACTTCAAAACATGTTGGAAGTGGTGGGACACATATATAAAGTCCTCCTCCATATGCCGAATGTATATATTTGCATACGTAGGGGCCACATTGGACCCCATCGCTACACCCCGTTTCTGGGTGAAATAAATGTTCTGGAATAGAAAATAACTATTTTCAAGGATCAGCCGTAACAAAGCAATCACAAATGATTGCGCTTCAATAGTGAAGGGGGAACCGTCCAACATCTTTTGGACAGAATCAATGCCTCTATCATGGTTAATGGAGATGTACAATGACACTATGTCAAAAGAGACAAGAGTTATGGAATCATATCCACTAATGTCAACAGCCTCCAATTTTGTAAAAAAATCACCTGTATCTCTTATATATGATTGCGCTCCAATGGAAAACTCCCACAGTATTTTATCCAGAAAAATAGCTATGTGACTGAAAACTGAGTTTGTGCCTGAGACGATGGGGCGGCCAGGTGGATCCACAAGAGACTTGTGGATCTTAGGTAAAACATAAATAACCGGAGTGACTGGAAAAGGGACTAATAAATAGTCACTTAAATCACCATCAATAATGGCCGCCACCATCGCCTCAGACAAACACTGCTTTATAATGTTAATGATATGGAATTTCGGATCATATTGTAAATTGCCATATACATTGGTGTCATTCAATTGTCTTAATATCTCAGATAGATAATTAGAAGTATTCATCACCACTACAGCGCCACCTTTATCCACGGGTTTAATTGTTAAACTCGCGTCTATTTTAAGTTGTACTAATGCCTCAATCTCCGCAGAGGTCAGATTGCCCCATCGTCTCAGGCACGAACTCAGTTTTCAGTCACAGAGCTATTTTTCTGGATAAAATACTGCGGGAGTTTTCCATTGGAGCGCAATCATAAATAAGAAAATTGGAGGCTGTTGACATTAGTGGATATGATTCCATAACTCTTGTCTCATTTGACATAGTGTCATTGTACACATCCATTAACCATGATAGAGACATTGATTCTGTCGAAAAGATGTTGGACGGTTCCCCGTTCACTATTGAAGTGCAATCATTTGTGATTGCTTTGTTAGGGCTGATCCTTGAAAATAGTTATTTTCTATTCCAAGACATTTATTACACCCAGAAACGGGGTGTAGCGATGGGGTCCAATGTGGCCTCTATGTATGCAAATATATACATGCGGCATATGGAGGAGGACTTTATCTATGTGTCCCACCACCTCCAACATGTTTTGTCCAACTGACAGAAACACCATGCTGCGATTTGAAAGCTGTCATCCTCGCAACATGGTTAGACACTTACCATATTCTCAGTTTCTGAGAGCTAGACGCATCGTTTCTGATGAGAGTACATTGAATGAAACAATGGTCTCCAAATTTAAGCGACGCGGCTACCCTCAAACTTTTACAACAACAAAAACATATTGCCCTTGATACGGATAGATATAATGCCTTACATGGACGGAATAAAACAGTTAGACCTCAAAGGTTGCCTTTTATTTCCACTCATTCGGAATTGAGCCCAGCTAAAGACAAAATATTGAAATAACATTGGGGAATCCTGGGTAGTTGTTTGGGTGACATCCCTGAATTCCGGTCTCCCCTTCTTTTGTCCTACCGCAAAAACAAGAATATTAAAGATCAACTTGTTAGAGCAGATGTAGGAACTTGGAAAGTTAGTGTCCAGAGGACATTGACGCAGCCAGGCTTGGGTTGTTTTCCTTACCTTGGCTGCGTCAATAGTTGATTTATCTGCAAAGCTAAATCTTTTCTACATCCAGGCACGGGAGTGTCTTACCCGATTAGGTTCCATCTCACATGTGAGTCTTCATTTGTGATTTATATTTTGTCCTGCCCCTGTGATCTTTTATATGTAGGGGGAAACCTCTACAGATTTAAAATTTAGATTAAATAACCATCGTAATACTTTTAGAAAAAACGCATGGACCTACCTGTCTCAAGACATTTTGCATCCTGTAAACACAGAGGGATTTGAGATGGGATTTGAGAGAGGGATTTGAGATGTTGGGTGGTTGACCATGTCGCTATGCCAAGAAGGTCATATCGTGTAGCTATCCTAAAGAAAAAAGAGTTGAAATGGATTTATGATTTGAATTGCTTACAGCCAAAAGGCTTAAATGTGGAATTTAGGTAGTAGGAGAAAAAAAAGAGGGTGGCGTTACCTTCTGTCTCCTGTATTTGGAGTTCGTTACCTCTTCCCTGCGTGTATTTTAATGCCATGGATTTGTGAATATTGTTTTAGTAATTTCTCTTTCATTTTCTCTTGCTTTTTAGATATTCTTTATTGAATTGAGAGAATGTTCGAGGATCGCGCCCTAACGCTCCAAATGACACCCACACCAATTGTACTTTATGATGTTGCTGTTCTGAATACATGTCGCCACAAATTGCTTTAATATACTGTCCTATGCTGTTTTTAGGGAGGAGTACCCCTCCTGGCCACCGATTTTGACAGATAGTTGTATCGCTGCCTGTCAAAGGCATTGACGTGTCTTCGCAGGTAGGCGGTCATCTAAGGGGGCGTGTTTCATTCCGGAAAGTTTGAAACTCACTCCTTTCTGTCAGTGTATGTGAGATTCCTCACGGTGACCATTATATATGGCTTGAGAAGACAGTGATTACAATATCTATATGGATTTTGGTATGTCCAGCCTTTGGGCTTTTTGCCCTTAATCAAGATGGCGTTTGCAGTCAGTTTCCATTGAAGCGCATGCGCAGGTTGGTCCGGAGGAAATGCCGGGGCCAGTCTGGGCATGCGCAGTATTACCCATGGGACGCTCTTCTGTGCGTGATGGTATGTGTGGGCGCCATTGAGAAGGGAGCAGCGATACACTTTATTCCTCGTTTCAGTTTAACATATGACTATTATGTCTCAGTTATAGGTATTTTTATTGAAATGCTATTGTCTGCACAAGTCACTTTATTAGTTATTTATTACCTTAATCACAGTATTGCTTACCGGCATTTGTCACATGATTTTTATTTGTAGTATCACATGATTTGTATCACTTAATTGATCACATGATGTGATTGGATGTGTGTTTTCAAAGATCACTGTATATACTTTGTCATTTCACGTTTGTCCATGCTTGAGGAAGGCTCATGTGAGCCAAAACGTCGCACTTGTGCCACCCGATGGGTCAATAAAATTTTTACACTTTTGGATTACGAATTGGAGTGCAGTCCGATCTTTTTCTTTTTATATTTTGGGACAATACCTGGAGCCCGGAGTTGGACATTGCACCCGCTGTGCTAACCTTGGATGGTGGTGCCTATGGTTCCTTCTAAACTAATATATATATATATATATATATATATATATATATATCATTCATCATGAGAAGATACATTGTTGAAAGATGAGGTATGCTGCGTCTGCTAAAGATTAGGATGTCTACTCTTTTAGATATAGCGTTGTAAACACCGGTTAGAAAATGGAGAAAGTGATCTCACTGGTTACTCTGAGGCTCAAAGTAGCAGAGAGCTGAGAGAGTACATTAGTGGGAAGTGCTGTCATTAAGACATAACACTAGTAGCTCTACTCAAAAGTGAACATAGAATTGCCAAGAGGAACGGTAACATTTTATCATAGCTCTAGTTGTGGTAGTAATATTTTTGTGTCTTTTAGGTTAGTTTCACAGTAGCACTAAACTGTTTCGGCAGGCTGTTCTGATAGAGGAACAGCCCGCCGGAGTCTATTATATCTGTCAATAGCCGGAGCCGGTTGACTATAATAGGACCCAGCGGGGATCCGGCCAAATCTCAGTACTAATGCCGAAAACCGGCCAGATCACTGCCGGGTCCCATTATAATCACTGGGGCTTGGTGGTGCCCCAGCATTATCTGGCTATGCTAGATGCAATGGACTTCACCAGGCTGCTCCTCTATCAGAACAGCCTGCCAGAAGAGTTTAGCACTAGTGTGAAACTAGCTTAACCATGCATTTCAAAGTTACTGATTTGGCCATGTTCTCATGATTATTAGTGTTGAGCGAGCATGCTCGGCCGAACACCCCTTGTGCTCAAGCCTGATGCTCGAGTCTGCTCCCCTACTAGATATCTCAGGTAGTCAACTGTCCATCCAAGCAGCAAAACATGAGGTGAAACACATTCTTTGTATCTGAATAACATTCTGAAGAAAAGGTACATATGTATATAGTGATATTTACCATGCTGGTATAACCTGGCTATCTCCTGTATATAATTATATATTTATGGCTGTTGTAAGTTAGACATCTTCTTGTATATAGTGATATGGACCATGCTGGTATAACCTGACTATCTCCTGTATATAATTATATATTTACGGCTGGTATAAGTTAGACATCTTCTTGTATATAGTGATATGGACCATGCTGGTATAACCTGGCTTTCTCCTGTATATAACTATATATTTACGGCTGGTATAAGTTAGACATCTTCTTGTATATAGTGATATTTACCATGCTGGTATAACCTGGCTATCTCCTGTATATAATTATATATGTACAGCTGGTATAAGTTATACATCTTCTTGTATATAATGATATGGACCATGCTGGTATAACCTGGCTATCTCCTGTATATAATTATATATTTACGGCTGGTATAAGTTAGACATCTTCTTGTATATAGTGATATTTACCACGCTGGTATAACCTGGCTATTTCCTGTATATAATTATATATTTACGGCTGGTATAAGTTAGACATCTTCTTGTATATAGTGATATAGACCATGCTGGTATAACCTGGGTATCTTCTGTACAAAATATATATTTACGGCTGGTATAAGTTAGACATCTTCTTGTATATAGTGATATGGACCATGCTGGTATAACCTGGGTATCTCCTGTATATAATTATATATTTATGGCTGGTATAAGTTAGACATCTTCTTGTATATAGTGATATGGACCATGCTGGTATAACCTGGGTATCTTCTGTACATAATATATATTTAAGGCTGGTATAAGTTAGACATCTTCTTGTATATAGTGATATGGACCATGGTGGTATAACCTGGCTATCTCCTGTATATAATTATATATTTATGCCTGGTATAAGTTAGACATCTTCTTGCATATAGTGATATGGACCATGCTGGTATAACCTGGGTATCTCCTGTATATAATTATATATTTATGGCTGATATAAGTTAGACATCTTTTTGTATATAGTGATATGGACCATGCTGGTATAACTTGGGCATCTCCTGTATATAATTGTATATGTACAGCTGGTATGTTATATATCGCCTTGTATATAGTGATATAAAGCATGCTGGTATAATCTGGGTATCTCCTGTAAATAATTATACATGTAGAGCTGGTATAAGTTATATATCTCCTTATATACAACCTGGGAGTCCAAGATGCATCCAGACATCGTCCCCATGCTGTTCCCGATCCATTTCAGTGGTGTTTCCATAATTTTCTGTCCTTTTCCTGGGAACCAGACACCCTCCCTCTTCAGAGCAGGGGGTGCCTGGTTTATTGCTCTTGTTCTCCTATTGACTTCAATTGTGCTCAGGTGATCTGCAGAGCACCTGAGCCTCCCGATGTGTTCGGTCCAAGCACCCGAGCACTTTGGTGCTCGATTAACACTAATGATTGTCCAAGGAAATATGTTTAAAACTGATAAAATGTACATCTACCGAGTGAAAATAATAATTTGCATAGAACCTTATTTTGTAAATATTAAAGAGACATAAAAAAATACTGAGATACCATAAAATTTATAGAGGGCTTAGTAATAAAGAAAGGTATTTTCGTAATAATTGTGGGAGTGATATGATAATGACAGGTAATTCCTCATTAAAATTTGCTGTGTCCTCCTATTTCTTGTCCATGGGAAACAGGCAAAATGTTAGCTAGAGTAGGGGAACTAAGTATATGATACACTGGCGATTCTTCAAGTTTTCCCACCTACAAAGAATGGAGAGGTCTGTAATTCTTATCCTAGGTACACTTCAATCTAAAAAAAAAATCCAGAAAATGACATTGTATGATATTTAAATAATTAATTTGCATTTTATTGCATGAAATAAGTATTTGATCACCTACCAACCAGCAATAAATTCTGGATTTTTCTAGATTCTGTCTCTCACAGTTGAAGAGTACCTACAATAAAAATTACAGACCTCTCCATTCTTTGTAGGTGGAAAAACAGGTAACAAGTTCAAACAGAATTAATACATGTAATGAGTACAGAGTACAAGGGCTTCTTAAAAAAAAACAGATCTGTGAGAGCCAGAATTATTGCTGTTTGGTAGGTGATGAAATAAATACCTATTTCATGCAGGGGTGTAGATATAGGCTCATGGGCCCTGGTGCAAGAGTTCAGTTTGGGAACCCCCCTACCCTTAATACTGTTTCCTAACACCACCAGACCCCTGCACGCCCACCATGCCTAATGGCAGAACTAAAATCTCACAGAGAAAATACATTTTAATTCAATAAGTGCATGCGCAGCTGCCTTCCATTCATTTTCTTTAGGGCCGGTGAAAATAGCCGAGCGCTGGCTCGTCTATTTCCGTCGAACCCATAGAAGTAAATGGGAGCGGTGGCTGGTCATGCACGGTACGCTCCTAGCGATATGCCCCCATTGTCTATGATGAGACAACCCCTTTAAAAGGATAATTGACTTAAAATTAGGCTGCTACGTTCACATGGCTATGGCGCTGCCGTGCCTGTGGCACCACAGCCATGTGACTGTAGTTGACACTTTAAGTCAATTCTAAAACAGGGATACATCAGAAGGCAAGGTAGTGGCAGTGTACCCCCCAAACTGAGGTGACATGCTGTACAGCCACATTACAGCAGTGTCACCCACACAGTGACTATTACCCAGTCCCATCAGAACCCAGCCCCATCCCAGGCCAGCACAATCTGGGGAAACCAGTAGAAACTAGCCACTTTATACACAGACTACTAGCAACTAAGTCCTGGGCCCCTGGCCCAGCCTGCCTATCAGCCTGTAGCAGGGTGACCGGCCCTTCCACATAAAAGAACCCCAGTTTTAGGGATAAATTGACACATGCAGATCTGGGAAGCCGAAAGGAAACAATGAGACAAAGTACATTGAGAACAGTCAAGAAAGGCACATTTCTGTGCCTCCATTGTTTTCAGTGTTCTCACATTATCAAGGGCCCGGAATTCTATCATCCCCATAGGGGGCAGGCCTTTAAAATAGTTTTTTTATCTACCTGATAAAATGCCCCTGCGGTTTGCTGTATGTAGGGAAACAATGCATGCCGTTAGAGACAGAATTTGTAAGCATAAGTCCACTATAAGAACTAAAGAATTTTTGTTGCCATTAACCCACCACTAGAGTTGAGCGGACACCTGGATGTTCGGGTTCGATAAGTTTGGCCGAACTTCACGGAAATGTTCGGGTTCGTGATCCGAACTTGACCCGAACTTGACCCCGAACCCGAACCCCATTGAAGTAAATGGGGACCCGAACTTTTGGGCACTAAAATGGCTGTAAAATAGCCCTGGAAAGGGCTAGAGGGCTGCAAAAGGAAGCAAAATGTGGGTAAGTGCCCTGCAAACAAATGTGGAGAGGGAAATAACTTAAAATAAAATAAAATAACTAAAAATGAAACAATAGTAATTGGCAAATCGGAGGAGGAGTTGGAAGAGGAGGTTGGGGAGGCGTCAGGTTGGAATGCCATCAGCAGCGTGTCTACCAGCATGCGTTTTGTAGTCAGTAGTCACGCATCTTTTGATCAATAACATACGTTTTTACAAAATTTGGTTTCCTGCCAGCAATGCACAGCTGTGGCTTATCACTGGTAAAAATGGGTTAATGTCACCCACCAATGGAACAGGTGATATTTAGAAATGTTAGGCCCCTGGCACCCAGACAGAGGAGAGGGCAATGCACGGCAAAAGAGGTTAATGTCACCCACCAAAGCAACAGGCCGTTTTCAGTAATTTAGGCCCCTGGCACCCAGACAGAGGAGAGAGGTCACGTAACAGCAAAACAGGCATCATGTCACTCAGCAATGCAGTAGTCGATTATCGTAAATGTAGAACCCTGGCACCCAGACAGAGGAGAGGTCATTGGATGGCAAAAAGAGGTTAATGTCACCCACCAAAGCGACAGGCGATTATCTAAAATGTAGGCCCCTGGCACCCAGACAGAGGAGAGGGCAATGCACAGCAAAAGAGGCTTCATGTCACCCAGCAATGGAACAGGCCATTTTCAGTAATTTAAGCCCCTGGCAGCCAGACAGAGGAGAGAGGTCACGTAACAGCAAAACAGGCATCATGACACCCAGCAATGCAGCAGTTGATTATCATAAATGTAGGCCCCTGGCACCCAGACAGAGAAGATGTCAATGCACAGCAAAAAGAGGATTATGTCACCCACCAAATCAACAGGCAATTATCATAAATGTAGGCCGCAGCCACCCAGACAGAGGAGAGAGGTCAATGCACGGCAAAACAGGCTTCATGTCACCCAGCAATGGAACAGGCCACTTCCAGTAATTTAGGCTCTAGCACTTTGACAGAGGAGAGAGGTCCCGTAACAGCAAAACAGGCTTCATGTCACCCAGCAATGTAACGGGCAATTATCATTAATGTAGGCCGCAGCCACCCAGACAGAGGAGAGGGCAATGCACGGCAAAAGAGGCTTCATGTCACCCACCAATGCAGCAGGCCACTTTCAATAATTTAGACCCTAGCACCCTGACAGAGGAGAGAGGTCACGTAACAGCAAAACAGGCTTCATGTCACCCAGCAATGGAATAGGCGATTATCATTAATGTGGGCCACAGCCACCCAGACAGAGGAGAAAGGTCAATGCACGGCAAAAGAAGCTTCATGTCACCCACAAAAGCAACAGGCCATTTTCAGTAATTTAGGCTCTAGCACCCAGACAAAGGAGAGAGGACACATAAAAGCAAAACAGGCATCATGTCACCCAGCAATGGAATAGGCCATTTTCAGTAATTTAGGTCTCTGGCACCAAGACAGAGGAGAGAGGTCACGTAACAGCAAAACAGGCATCATGTCACCCAGCAATGCAGCAGTCGATTATCATAAATGTAGGCCCCTGGCACCCAGACAGAGTAGAGGTCAATGCATGGCAAAACAAGCTTCATATCACCCACCAAAGCAACAGGCCATTTTCAGTAATTTAGACTGCAGGCACCCAGACGGAGGAGAGGTTCTTTCAAATCGGGGTAGCTCCCGAGATAATGTTACAAATAAAAAAAGGATTAAATAAATAAGTGCACTGGAGTACAAGAATGTGTGGTTGAGGCGGTTATAAATGTCTATTCTGCACAAGATATGGACAAGTCCTGTGGGATCCATGCCTGGTTCATTTTAATGAAAGTGAGCTTGTCCACATTGGCTGTGGACAGGCAGCTGTGTTTGTCTGTAATGATGCCCCCTGCCATGCTAAATACACATTCAGACAATACACTGGCTGCAGGGCAGGCCAGCACCTCCAAGGAATAAAGGGCAAGCTAAGGCCATGTGGACAATTTGGAGACCCAGAAGTTGAATGGGGCAGACCCATCAGTCAGTACGTGGAGGCGTGTGCACACGTACTGTTGCACCATGTTGTTCAAATGCTGCCTCCTGCTAAGATGTTCCGTATCAGCTGGTGGTGCAGGTTGCTGTGGCACGGTGACAAAACTTTTCCACATGTCAGCCATGCTAACCCTGCCTTCTGAGGAGCTAACTGTGACACAGCTGCGTTGGCGACCTCTTGCTCCTCCTCCTCCTCTGCCTTCGCCTTGTGCTTTCATTGTCCCTCCGTGTCAGTTGGGAATGTCCTCAGGAGCGCATCTACCAGCGTGTGCTTGTACTTGTGCATCTTCCTATTACGCTGCAGTGCGGGAATTAAGGTGGGCACGTTGTCTTTGTACCGGGGATCCAGCAGGGTGGCGACCCAGTAGTCAGCACAAGTTACAATGTGGGCAACTCTGCTGTCGTTGCGCAGGCACTGCAGCATGTAGTCGCTCATGTGTGCCAGGCTGCCCAGAGGTAGGGATAAGCTGTCCTCTGTAGGTGGTGTATCGTCTGTGTCCTCCGTATCCCCCCAGCCACGCTCCAGTGATGGCCCTGAGCTGCGTTGCGTGCCACCCTGCAATTAACCCGGTTCCTCCTCTTCCTCTACCTCATCCTCCTCCTCGTCCACCAGAACTGTGCCCTGGCTGGCCACATGTGTACCTGGCCTCTGCCGGTGCAGGAACCCACTCTCTGAGCAACTTCGAAATGACCGGCCTGAAACCCTGTGAAATGCCCCCTCTTCCTCCTCCTCCACCACATCCTCTTCCATCATCGACGTAATTGATTTTTCAAGGAGACATAGAAGTGGTATTGTAATTCTAACAATGGCGTCATCAGCACTGGCCACGTTGGTTGAGTACTCAAAAGACCACGAGACACACAGGTCTCGCATGCAGGCCCAGTCACTGGTGGTGAAGTGGTGCTGATCCGCAGAGCGACTGACCCGTGCGTGCTGCAGCTGAAACTCCACTATCGCCTGCTGCTGCTCGCACACTCTCTCCAGCATATGCAAGGTGGAGTTCCACCTGGTGGGCAAGTCGCATATGAGGCGGTGAGCTGGAAGGCCGAAGTTACGCTGCAGCGCAGACAGGCAAGCAGCAGCAGGGTGGGAAAGCCGAAAGCGAGCACAAATGGACAGCACTTTCAGCAGCAGCTCTGACCTGTCTGGGTAGTTTTTAAGAAACTTCTGCACCACCAGATTCAGCACATACGCCAGGCAAGGCACAATGAGATTTCGCCCATTATCGCACACCACCAGGCCGGGCTTGAGGTTCACTGGCAGCAACCACTCATCGGTCTTTTGTTCTATACCCCTCCAAAGCTCCTGTGCGGTGTGGGGTTTGTTACCAAACACATGAGTTTTAAAATTGCCTGCTGATGTTTACCCCTGGCTGTGCTGATGTTGGGGGTGAGGTTCTTTCAATGACTGGATGTGGGGGTGGTAGAAGTGGAGCAGGAGGATGCAGAGTAGGAGGAGGAGGCGACAGGAGGCAAAGAATAATGACCTGCGATCCTTGGTGGGGGAAGGACATGCACCAAACCGCCTCGGGCCCAGCCGCCACTACGTTTACCCAGTGTGCAGTTAGGGAGATAAAGCGGCCCTGGCCGTGCTTACTGGTCCATGTATCTGTGGTTATGTGGACCTTGCCACAGATGCCGTTGTGCAGCGTACACTTGATTTTATCCTCCACTTGGTTGTGCAGGGAAGGGACGGCTCGCCTGGAAAAGTAGTGGCGGCTGGGAACAACGTACTGTGGGACAGCCACCGCCATCAGCTGTTTGAAGCAGTTGGTATCCACCAGACAGAATGAAAGCATTTCAAAAGCCAGCAATTTTGAAATGCTGGCATTCAGGACCAGGGATCAAGGGTGGGTAGGTGGGTATTTTCTCTTTCTCTCGAGTGTGTGGGAGATGGAAAGCTGAACACTTGCCTGTGACATGGTGGAGATGCTTGATGATGGTGACGGAGGTGTTGGTGGTATTGGTGGGACATCCTCTGTTTGCTGGTTGCCAGGTGCCACGTTGACGCCATAGGTGGAGGAAGAGGCCGAGACAGCAGCGGAAGAGGAAGCAGGAGGAGCCTGAGCCTTATATGGTTTTTAAGGTGTTTACTCCACTAAAGTTTGTGCTTTGCATGCAGATTGTGCTCAGGTTAACGTTTATCCCTCGCTTTAGGCTCTGATGGCACAACGTGCAAACCACTCGTGTCTTGTCGTCAGGACATTGTGTGAAGAACTGCCACGCCAATGAACTCCTTGGAGCAGGCCTTGGTGTGCTCGGTGCCTGGGTGCGGTGGGCAGTAGCAGGCTACTGTCTTTGGAACATCCGCTCCGCTCTTGCACCCTGCTCCGTCTTTTGCTGTGCTGTTGCCTCTGTATGACCACTGCCTCTTCCTCAGAACTGCACACGTCACTAGCACAACCTTCAGTCCAGTCTGGGTCTAGGACCTCATCATCCTCCACATCATCTTCCACCCATTCATGACCCCTGCCCTCCTCGTCGGTCTGCACATTGCAGAAAGCCACAGTAGTTGGCACCTGTGTTTCGTCATCATCAGAGACGTGCTGCGGAGGTCTTCCCATGTCCTCATCCTGCAACATAAGTGGTTGGGCCTCAGTGCATTCAAGGTCTTCCACTTCTGGGGCAGGGCTAGGTGGATGGGCCGGGGAAACCCTGCCGACAGAGTCATCAAAAAGCATAAGAGTTAGCTGCATGACTTGGAGCTCTGACTGCTTGGCTGATTTGCAAGGGGGTGAGGTGAAAGACTGATGAGCATGGGCTGCAGGTGCCAACTCTGAGCTTTCTGCAGAGGACTGGGTGGGAGACACTGTGAAGGAACTGGAGGAACTGTCAGCCAACCAATCTACTATCGCCTGTACTTGTTCTGGCCTCACCATCCGTAGAGCAGCATTCAGGCCTACCAAATAACGCTGCCGGTTTTGTCGCCTACTCGCACCAGCGGAAGGTGTTTCACTTAGACCGGTAGTTGGCGCTGAACGGCCATGTCCTCTCCCAGCAACAGGAGCTCCACCACCACCAACTCCTCATTATTTGAGTTCACCCACCAAGCTGAAAGATGGTTTCTCTCCGGTGTCAATTTAACTGCCAGTTGTCAACAATTAAGTTCACTAAGGCAGTGCCCGTGTCATAAAAATGCTCTTTGGACCAAGAATAAAGTTTTTTTTGGCCTAAAACAAACTGATTCTCAATTTCACTGCAGAAATGGAAAATATGTATTTGTACGCTGTACAACTGTTGGTGAACCCAGAACTTTTTTTTTTATTCAGTAAAACACAGTAAAGCACTATTTTCGTGCTGCAATTTAAAATCGGTATTTGTACTCTGTATGCACAAGTGGTTTGTGGACCAAGAACAAGGATTTTTGTAATAAAACACAGAAAAGCTGTATTTCACTACTACTAATAAAATGTATCTATTTCTACGGTTTATTCAAAAGTGGTTTGTGGACCCAGAACACAGATTTTTTCAATAAAACACAGAAAATCAGTATTTCACTGCTATTAACCCCTTATGGACGAAGGGCGTACATGTACGCCCTTGCGTCCTGGTACTTAAGGACCAAGGGCGTAGATGTACACCCTGTGAATTTCCGATCACCGCTGCGCACGTGGCGGTGATCGGAACAAAATGCCTGCTGAAATCAATCAGCAGGCACCTTGGCACAATGCCCAGAGGGGTCCTGTGACCCCCCATGGCAGCAATCGCAGCAAACCGCAGGTCAATTCAGACCTGCGGTTTGCTGCGCTATCTGTAGTCTCTGATCCCCGCGGTCAGATCAGAGACTAAAATATGCCCCAAACGTGTAAATATTAACCCCCCTCCCTGCACCTCGCCATTTTGTGTCCCCCCGGGCGGTGCAGGGGGGAGGATTGCAGGCGGTGCTGCGGGTGGGCGGCGCGGCAGGCGGGATCGCAATTGCGATCCCCCGCCCGCCTCCTTTCAAACGCTTTCCCTAGTGTCTAGTGGGTATAGCAGGGGGTCAGCACATTGCTGACCCCCTGCTATAAACTGCTGACATCTGTGCTGCAGATGTCAGCAGTTTAACCCCTTCTATACCGCGGTCCGTACGGACCGCGGTATAGAAGGTGTTAACATGGAGGGAGCTCCCTCCCTCTCCCATCGGGGGCTGCTGTACCTTTGCAGCCCCCGACGAGATAGGATAGTAGAGGGAGGGAGCTCCCCTCTCTTCCCATCACCCGCTGCTCTCTTATGGCAGCGGGTGATGGTTACCATGGCAGCAGGACGCTTTCAGAAGCGTCCTGCTTGCCATGGTACTGAAACTCTGAATGGGCTTTTTCTAAAGGCAAAAGCCTATTCAGACTTTGTAAAGTAAAAAAATACAGTAAGTACACTATATAGTGTACTTACTGTATTATATTGACACCAGATCCACTGGATCTACAAGAACCAAGTGGGTCTGGGTCAAAAAAAATGTAAAAAAAGTATAAGAAAAATACATATCACTGAATAAAAATAAAAAAACAAACAACTACACATATTAGGTATCGCCGCGTCCGTAAAAATCTCCTCTATAAAAATATCACGTGACCTAACCCCTCACGCAAATACCGTAAAAAAAAAACACAAAAAAATGGTGTAAAAAAGCCATTTTTTGTCACCTTGCTTCACAAAAAGTGTAATACCAAGTGATCAGTACCAATAAAACCGCCATCTCATCCCGCACAAAATGAGTCCTTATATAGGACAATCGCCCAAAAAAATAAAAAAATATGGCTCTCAGACTATGGAGACACTAAAACATAATTTTTTTTTTCTAAAATGCTATTATTGTGTTAAAGTAAAATAAATAAATAAAAAGTATACATATTATGTATCGCCGCGTCCGTAAAAACCTGCTCTATAAAAATATCACATTACCTAATCCCTCAGGTAAATACTGTTAAAAAAAAATAAAATAAAAACAATGTAAAAAAAAACATTTTTGTCACCTCACATCTCAAAAACTGTAATAGCAAGCGATCAAAAAGTTATATGCACCCAAAAATAGTGCCAATCATACCGTCATCTCATCCCGCAAAAAATGATACCCCCACATAGGACAATCACCCCCCAAAAAAAATAGGGCTCTCAGACTATGGAGACACTAAAACATGATTTGTTTTGTTTTAAAAAATGATAACATTGTGTAAAACTTAAATAAATAAATAAAAAGTATACATATTTGGTATCGGCGCGTCCGTCGCAACCTGCTTTATAAAAAAAACACATGACCAAACCCCTCAGGTGAACACAAAAGAAAAAAAATAAATAAATACGGTGTCAAAAGCCATTTTTGTCACCTTACATCACAAAAAGTGTAATAGCAAGCGACCAAAATGTCATATGCACCCCAAGATAGTTCCAATCAAACCAACATCTCATCCTGCAAAAAATGAGCCCCTACATAAGACAGTCGCCCAAAAAATAAAAAAAATATATGGCTTTCAGAATGTGAAGACACTAAAAAATTATTTTTTTTAAATATGCTGTATTATGTAAAACTGAAACAAAACCCCCCAAAAAGTAGCCATATTTGGTATTGCCGCGTCCGTAGCAACCTGCTCTATAGAAATAGCACACAATCTAACCTGTCAGTTCAACGATGTAAATAACAAAAAATAAAAACGGTCCGAAAATAGCTATATTTTTGCAAATTTTCCATTTTAATCAATTTTTCCAGTAACAAAGCAAGGGTTAACAGCCAAACAAAACTCAATATATATTGCCCCGATTCTCCAGTTTGCAGAAACACCCCATATATGGTCGTAAACTGCTGTATGGCCAAACGGCAGGGCGTAGAAGGAAGGGAACTCCATATGGTTTTTGGAAGGCAGATTTTGCTGGACTGGTTATTTGACACTATGTCCCATTTGAAGCCCCCCTGATGCACCCCTACAGTAGAAACTCCAAAAAAGTGACCCCATTTTGGAAACTACGGGATAAGGTGTCAGTTTTGTTTTATTATTTTAAGTTAAATATGATTTTTGGTTGCTCTATATTACACTTTTTTTGAGGCAAGGTAACAAAAATAGAAATTCCGAAATTTCATCTCCATTTGCCAATAACTCTTGTGGAACACCTAAAGGGTTAACAAAGTTTGTAAAATCAGTTTTGAATACCTTCAGGGGTGTAGTTTCTTAGATGGAGTCACTTTTTTGGAGATTCTACTCTAGGGGTGCATCGGGGGCTTCGAATGGGACATGGTGTCAAAAATCCAGTCCAGCAAAATCCGCCTTCCAAAAACCATATGGCGTTCCATACCTTCTGTGCCCTGCCGTTTGGCCATACAGCAGTTTACGCCCACATATGGGGTGTTTCTGAAAACCACAGAATCGGGGGGCAATAAAAATTGAGTTTTGTTTGGCTGTTATCCCTTGCTTTGTTGCTGGAAAAAATGGATTCAAACGGAAAATTTTCCAAAAAATCGAAATTCTGAAATTTCATCTCCATTTGCCATTAACTCTTGTGGAAAACCTAAAGGGTTAATGATGTTTGTAAAATCAGTTTTGAATACCTTGAGGGGTGTAGTTTCTAGAATGGGGTCATTTTTGGATGGTTTCTATTATGTAAGCCACACAAAGTGACTTCAGACCTGAACTGGTCCCTAAAAAGTGGGTTTTTGAAAATTTCGGAAAAATTTCAAAATTTCCCAAAATGATCGATACATAAAGTAGACATATGGGGAATGTAAATCAATAACTTTTTTGGGCGGTATTACTATGTATTATAGAAGTAGAGAAATTGAAACTTGGAAAATTGCAAATTTTTCCAAATTTTTGGTAAATTTGATATTTTTTTATAAATAAAAATGAAATTTTTCGACTTAATTTTACCAGTGTCATGAAGTACAATATGTGACAAAAAAACAATCTCAGAATGGCCTGGATAAGAAAAAGCGTTTTAAAGTTATCACCACATAAAGTGACACTGGTCAGATTTGCAAAAAATGGCCTGGTCCTAAGGTGAAAATGAGCCCGGTCCTTAAGGGGATTATAAAACGTAGCTATTTTTACGGTTTATGCAAAAGTGGTTTGTGGACCTAGAACAAGGATTTTTTTTATAAACCACAGAAAAGCAGTATTTCACTGCTATTAATAAAACCTAGCTATTTCTACAGTTTATGAAAAAGTGGTTTGTGGACCCAGAACAAGGATTTTTTTTATAAAACACAGAAAAGCAGTATTTTACTGCTATTAATGAAACATAGCTATTTTTACGGTTTATGCAAAAGTGGTTTTGTGGACCAAGAACATGGATTTTTTCAATAAAACACAGAAAATCAGTATTTCACTGCTATTAATAAAACTTAGCTAATTCTACGGTTTATGCAAGAGTTGTTTGTGGACCCAGAACAAGGATTTTTTTAATAAAACACAGAAAAGCAGTATTTCACTGCTATTAATAAAACGTAGATATTTTTACGGTTTATGCAAAAGTGGTTTGTGGACCCAGAACAAGGATTTTTTTAATAAAACACAGAAAAGCAGTATTTCACTGCTATTAATAAAACGTAGCTATTTCTACGGTTTATGAAAAAGTGGTTTGTGGACCCAGAACACGGATTTTGTTAAAACACAGAAAAAGCAGTATTTCACTGCTATTAATAAAACGTTGGTATTTCTACTCTGTATGCGCAAGTGGTTTGTGGACCCAGAACAAGGATTTTTTTTTATAAAACACAGAAAAACGTTGGTATTGCTATGCTTTATGCACAACTGCTTTGTGAAGCAAGAATATAGCTTTTTTCCCACAAAAAAATTTTTAATTCACTATTTCACAGCAGAAATGTCAAATGTGTATTTAGGTGGTGTATTTGGAACTGCTTTGTGGACCAGGAATACTTCTATTTTTCCCCAAAATACACCAAGGCTCTATTTCACTGCAGAAATGTCAAATGTGTGTTTGGGCGGGGTATTTCAAACTGTTTTGTGGACCAGGAATAACGCTTTTTCCCCAGGAAACACACTGATGCACTACTGCCCTGCAGAAATATTAAATATGTATTTGTATGCTGTCTGCACAACTGTTTTGAACACCAGGAATAAAAAATTTTTGCCAAAAATACATCGATTCTCTATTTCACTGAAGAAATGTAAAATATGTATTTGGGCGGTGTTTTTAACATTGCTTGGTGGACCAGGAATACTTCCATTTTTCCCAAAAATACACAGAGGCTCTATTTCACGGCAGAAATGTCAAATGTGTATTTGAGCGGTGTATTTCAAACTGTTTTGTGGACCAAGAATACTTTTTTTTTTTCCTGAAACACACTGATGCACTATTTCCCTGCAGAAATATTAAATATGTATTTGTACGCTGTATGCAGAACTGCTTTGTGAAGCAAGAATATTGCTTATTTCCCACAAAAAAAAAAAAGATTGACTATTTCACTGCAGAAATTTTAAATGTGTATTTGGGCGGTGTATTTCAAACTGCTTTGGGGACCAGGATCACAGCTTTTTATCACAAAAATACTGCAGAAATTGAATATACGGTTTAGTGCATTGTATACACAAGTGCTCTGTTGCACCACAGGTCCCAGACTAGACAAATGGACTATGTCACCCCTTAATTATACCAAAGGTAATGTAGGGGACTTGAGCAGCCAGAAAAAAAGCATTTTCTCCTTCACTGAGCTACCAAAAAGGATTAAGCTGATGTCCCTGCCAGGCTGGCAGACATGCAGTACACTGCAGTGGCTAAAATGGCCACCGACCCCCATCTCTGTAACAGATGGATTTTTTAAAAAAATCCTTGACAGTGGCTGGGTACAGAAATGTAGGATTGCTGAAGCTCCCTCCCTCTTTTTTCTGTATCATGTGGATTAATGTACAACAGGTTCTGCAGATATCTTCCCTAATCTGTCCCTCACAGAAGCGGCAGCATCCTATCCCTACACTGAGAAGAGCAGAGTGACGTGTGGCGCTACATGACTCTAGCTTAAATAGAGGCTGGGTCACATGCTTGACTCAGCCAATCACAGCCATGCCATTAGTAGGCATGGCTTTGATGGCTTCTTAGGGCAAAGAAGTAAAACGCTAGCTGATTGGCTGCTGTGCAGCCCTGCAGAAAGCGGGAAGAATTGCCGAACAACGGACCCAAACCCGAACTTTTATGAAAATGTTCGGGTTCTGGTGGGGTCCCGAACACCCCATAATTCGTTACGAACCCGAACTATACAGTTTGGGTTCGCTCAACCTTACCAACCACTTTGATAAGAATAAACATTTAGTGTCGCAACTGAGATTTCAAGTTTTGGAACAAATAAAAAGACCAAGAAGAGGAGGTGACATAAATTTTTTTTTTATTACATAGAGATGCATACTGGATCCACACATTGAATACGATACATCCTAGGGGTTTAAATCGTGATTATGGGTGAGATTGCACGTCTGTAGAATATATTTGTGTTGATGCTTTTCTATTTATTTATATTGTTTCCACATAGACGTCATTGTCTCGTTGATCCTCTCTAATGATAGTTCGGGATCCTCTGTTCATGTTTACTGCATAAAGTGAAACCTGGATGCTGATTCGTATTGAGTTGATTACTGCCTACTGCTGGGCGTATTATGTCACTTGTGTTCAGATTGATGATTTTATATCTAGGGGATTTGTTTATAACAATGATGTATTCTGACTGAGAAAGGCTGTGTGCCGAAATCATATTATATACTTTATGACAATGAAATTAAAGCATATACTTGGAAGCAAGACACGATTGATGGGATTTCTTCATATATTCAACGTGGAGGCTGCTCTTTCCCGCTGCAACGTGAACGCCAAGTCGAGTGCCGGCTGGATTTTGGATTAGCTCTATGTACTATATGATGTCTGATTTTCATTTCTAACAGTAGTCATGGGATAATCCTTTTAACTGCTGTGTAGGGGCACTAAGGCACAAAGGTGGTATAACAAATGAGTTTGTGGGGGGGTTCTATGACAAGCTTTCAAGGTCTTGACTAGATGTGGAAAGGATGTTAAGGAGAAGTTGCTTGGGGGGGGGGGGGGGCGGGAGGGGGTTATTTAAAATTTGCAATGGGGCCCAGCATCATCTTAGATGCCTCTTCTCAAGTCTAAATACATTTCTTTTAATCTTTCCTCATAAGTTAGACCCTCCATGTCTGTTATCAGTTTAGTTTCTCTCCTTTGTACTTTTTCCAGCTCCAGGGCATCCTTTCTATGAACTGGTGCCCAGAACTAAATAGCATATTCCATATGAGGGAGCACCAAAGCTTTGTAAAGTGGTAATATTACATCTCTGTCCCACAAGGCCATGAACCATTTAATACATAATAATATTCTGCTAGCCGTAAAAGCAGATGATGACATTGCATGCTGTTATTTAGTCTATTATCTACAAGAACACCTAAATCCTTCTCTAGAAGGGATTCTCCCAGTGTTACATCACCTAGGACTTTACATTTATCCACATTGCATTTAATTTGCCAAGTGGAAGCCCAAACACTAGGAGTATCAAAGTCAGTTTATAGTTTACAATCATTGCTATTAATCCTGGAGCGCAAGTAGCAGCTGCACCAAGGCTGTCAGCACCAGTAATGTGACTACAATTAACAAGCCACATTGCCTATCGTCTTCGGAAGGCAATGGGTTTTGAGAGAGGAAGGGTATGATATTGTGCACTGGATGACCAAGGCTAGTATTACACCAGCAGATGAGGAAGACGATTGTCCGGAAGGAAGCATTTCTTACCGACAATCGCCTATTCGTCAGTAAATTACAGTGCTATTACATGCAGCCATCTCCTCCACAGTATGGGGACTGAGGAGCAATCACTAACACCATTGCTTGTCCCCATACAAAATTGCTATTTGCCAGTAGCAGACCGTGATTAGACAGCATGCTCTGCCACTGGTAAACAATGATTTTTTCAACCTGCTTAAAAATTACGATTGCCTGATGAACGAGCGTTTCCTCGTTCATTGAGTAATCATCTACACTATTACACAGGCAAATTGTAAAAACGTACCTGTCCAGGCTTCCGCAGCGTGATCCTCGGCTCCGGCACCCACGCACCGAGAGAGACGTGCTGTTATGCCCCCCAGTGACGTGGCTACATCCTTAGTTTCAAAGCACAATGCTCTGCTTTCTTCCCACAGCAGCCGTTCGCTGGGGGAGATGAGCAGTGGGCTGAATGACAGCCCATCTGCTTAATTACACGCTCTGCTGTTATAGGCTGACCTATAGGAGAGTCAGGTCACCAGACCAATCATATTCTGCTCCGGGGACCTGGCTCGTACAGGGAGAATTGCAAGCTTTATTTTGGTTTGAGACCTCACTCCTCAGGTATCAAAGAGTCGGTATCTTTATGTCTCTGTTGCAAGGCGACCCCCAGGAGTGGGTGTTTTCGCTTCAACCCAATTACCGTGAGTTGTATTCTGTAGACCAGCGGTCCCCAACCGCCGGACCGCGGCCCAGGACCGGGCCCTGGAAGATAGTTTGCCTGGCCACAGAGGAGAGAGGAGCGGAGACGCCAGGCTCATGTGCGCCCGACGCTCACATCAGACAGAGTGGCCAGAGTCAATGGAGAAGGACAGAAAGAAGGAGGGAATCCCTCCCATGACGCGGCCGCCATAGAGCCCAATAAAATGAGCGGGCTCTGACGCGCTGCACCACTGCCACCAATGAATATGTGGCTAAAATAAAGTAGGAGAAGGGACAGGGGAAGGTTTACCGCTGCACCGTCTCAGCTTGTGCATGGCGAACAACAGCAGCGGCAGTCTCCTCCTCCTTGTGTTCTCCAGTCCCCAGTCATTAGTTTCTCTGAAAAGCAGCAGGCGCAGGTACCCAGCCCACACCCCGTCCCACACACTGCAAGATTATTACCCTGCCTCAAAATAAAGGCATGCAAAAAACATGTATCAGGCAGCCAGCAAGATTAGGGGTTAATGTGACTCATTAACAGCAATGTTGCCAGTAGCCATAATTTGAGAAGATGGGGTCATCTATTATTAATCTGAGGTACATGGTGCTACTACATTAGTATCCCCCATGTACCTCACATTAAAAGGAAGGGGCCCCAAGCACCTCATCAAATAATGGGCAACATTGGGTTAACCATTAATGTGAGGTACACATGATGAGTTTACTTACTATTAATGTGAGGCACATGCAGGTCCAAATTGATAAGAAGCCCCGCTCACCCCCTAAGCCTCGACCTAGACCCCCCCCACACACACACACACACACGGTCCCTGGGAAAATTGTCTTGCATGAAAATGGCCCTTGGTGCAAAAAAGGTTGCTGTAGACTGTTTCTTTTTCACTAGCGGTCTTTTGTATGATGAGCCAGACAGAGCAGCTTCTGCAGAGACTCAGCTCCTCCCCTTGCATCAAGTCAGACGACTGGTAGATGAGTATTGCTCCAAGTTCCGCAAGTAGTGTACTGCATCTGGCTCAAATGATCTGGCTTTTAGATCTCAGTTTAGACTGGGCCTTTCAGACACTCTGAAGGACCTTCTAGTTAGTCACCCAACCGAAGGGTCTCTAGATAAAGCTATGTCTTTAGCTATCTGACTCAACAGATGCCTTAGGGAATGTAAGCGGAAACGATCTGTCCTTGTCCATCCTTTTTTACTTTTTCTCTATTCCTCAAGCCTCTGTGTCCAAGGTGCTGATGGAATTCGCGTAACCCATACAAGTAGAGGTCATGTCTCCACAACAAAGAAAAGAACATTGCAAGAAACATGCCCTCTGCTTCTACTGTGGCAGTCCAGAACATCAGTTACAGTTTTGTCCTGCTAGGTTGAAGTTGGAAAGCTTCAGTGTCTCAGTAATGATTGGGAAGGTCACTCAGACACACAGGTACAGTTGTGTTCAAATTTATTCAACCCCCTGAAATTGAGTGTTTTGGCCAGTTTGACATTGATTTTGATCATTTCAGTCATCTTGTTAACAATTAAATCAAAGAGGCACTTGTAAGTCAGACAAATAGAACATAACATTTATAATGAAATAACCACAAATGTCTTTTCTGTGCTCACATCATTATCAGTTTTATTCAACGCCCAAGTGACATTCAATCTTAGTACTTAGTACAACATCCTTTTCCAGTTATAACAGCTTTTAAACGTGAAGCATAGCTTGACACAAATGTCTTCCAGCGATCTACAGGTATCTTCGCCCATTCTTCATGGGCAAAAGCCTCCAGTTCAGTCACATTCTTAGGCTTGCCCGCTACAACTGCTTTCTTTAACCACTTCAGCCCCCCTAGCTTAAACACCCTTAATGACCAGGCCACTTTTTACAATTCTGCACTACACTACTTTCACCGTTTATTGCTCCGTCATACTACTTACCACCCAAATAAATTTTACCTCCTTTTCTTCTCACTAATAGAGCTTTCATTTGGTGCTATTTCATTCTTGCTGACATTTTTACTTTTTTTGATATTTTGCTTTTTTTGACGAAATTTTTGCAAAAAAATGACATTTTTCAATTTCTGTTTGAAAATTTGTCAAATAAAACTACATTTCTCTACCAATTTTTCTCTAAATTTATTGTTCTACATGTCTTTGATAAAGAAAAAATGCAATAAGTGTATATTTATTGGTTTGGGTAAAAGTTATAGCTTTTACAAACTATGGTGCAAAAAACTGAATTTCCGCACTTTGACTTTCTGAGCACCTGTCCTGTTTACTGACATACTACAATGCCCAGACAGTAGAAACACCCCATAAATGACCCCATTTCGAAAAGTAGACACCCTAAGGTATTCACTGAGGGGCATAGTAAGTTCATGGAAGTTTTTATTTTTTGTCACAAGTTAGCGTGGAGTGTATTTTTACATATACCCATACTGGGTGTGAAAAATATCTCTGTAAATGACAACTTTTTCCATTTTTTTATACAAAGTTGTCAATTTACAGAGATATTTCTCTCACCCAGCATGGGTATATGTAAAAATACACCCCAAAACACATTGCCCTACTTCTACCGAGTACGGCGATACCACATGTGTTTCACTTTTTTGCAGCCAAGATGCACAAAGGGGTCCCAATTCCAATGAGTTTATTTTAGGATAGCATTTTTACGCATTTTTCTTCTCACGCTTTAGGGCCCCTAAAATGCCAGGACAGTAAAAATACCCCAAATGTGACCCCATTTTAGAAAGAAGACACCCCAAGGTGTTCTGTGAGGGGCATGGTGAGTTCATACAAGATTTTTTTTTTTGGCACAAGTTAGCGGAATTTGATTTTTTTAGTTTTTTCTCACAAAGTCTCCCTTTCCGCTAACTTGTGACAAAAAATTCAATCTTTCATGGACTCAATATGCCCCTCAGCGAATACCTTGGGGTGTCTTCTTTCCAAAATGGGGTCACATGTGATGTGTTTGTACTGCCATGGCATTTGAGGGTCTCCGCAATCATTACATGTATGGCCAGCATTAGGAGTTTCTGCTATTCTCCTTATATTGAGCATACGGGTAATGAGATTTTTTTTTCCATTCAGCCTCTGGGCTGAAAGAAAAAATGAACGGCACAGATTTCCTCATTCGCATCGATCGATGTGGATAAAAAAAATCTCTGCCAAAAAATATGCAATAAAAAAAAGAGGGGCCTAGCGATTGCCAGGACATAGGGGCTCCGCCCAAACATCCATACCCACTCAGCTCCTATGTCCTGGCAAACGTGATTTCTCCATTCACATCGATCAATCGATCGTTGTGGAGGAAGACATCTTTGCCAGATTTTTTGATAGAAAGTGTTTGCCAAAGCATATGAACTCCAACACCTCTCCTCAGCTCATATGCCTGGGCAAACGTACCTGTCCTGCAGAGGAGAAATCTCGTCTTGCAGCGCCGCATACACCGACTTCACGTGTCAGCAGCGCAATGCTTCTCTCAGAATTCACATCAGTGCTGCGGCGTTTTCATCGGTTGGTCCGTTGATCTACCTGGAAAATAAAGGGTGGTTAGGGGGGGGGGGGGAGAAGAAAAAACAGGCAGCAGGCACATAACTAACTCAAGATTTTTTTTATTTTTTTAACCATATCACTCTTTATTTTCCTAGCAGAAACCTCTCCTTTCCCATGGGACAATGTGTAAAGTGTAAATCACACAGAGATGGTGAGAAGTACACTATACACGTTATCCCAAGTGAAAGGAGAGGTTTCTACTGTTTCACACTTCTGCAGTAGCACAGCAGCACCGTCCCCTATGTGTTAGGGTCTCTCAAAACCTAGTATCCTGAGAGACCCTTGAGCCTGATTGTAAAAACTACCTGTGTTGTGCTGTCCCTATGTCCCTAAGTGTACCTGAGTGTGGTACTTCCGGAAACACTCCCCTAGGCATAGGGCAGGGTGGTCAGGACAGTCAGGACAGAAATAACGGGTGTCACGTCTTATTCCACTCCTGCTACAGACACGACATCTTTTTCGGGGTGGCGGTTGGGTTGAGGTACCGGTAATGACACTGGGGAAGTGTCGCTCGTGTAGACGGCTCACTACACTGGTGGATGGGGCCACAGAATCTCCTGGGTACAGGAGTTCCGAAATGATCTCTTCCTGAAATTTGAGGAAGGATCCTGTTCTCCCAGCCTTACTGTAGAGAACGTAACTATTATAGGCAGCCAATTGAATTAAATATACAGACACCTTTTTATACCAGCATCTGGTGCGTCGGGAAATCAAATACGGGGCCAACATCTGGTCATTGAAGTCCACCCCTCCCATGTGGAGGTTATAGTCGTGGACTGAGAGGGGCTTTTCAACGACACTGGTTGCCCGTTCAATTTGTATTGTCGTGTCTGCGTAAATGGAGGAGAGCATGTAAACGTCACGCTTGTCTCTCCATTTCACTGCGATCAGTTCTTCGTTACACAATGCAGCCCTCTGCCCCCTTGCAAGTCGGGTGGTAAGGAACCGTTGGGGGAAGCCCCGGTGACTAGGTCGCACGGTGCCACAGCAGCCAATCAGTTCTAGGAACGAATGCTTGAAGCGGGCCACACTTGTGTAAAAGTTGTCCACATAAAGATGGTACCCCTTGCCGAATAAGGGTGACACCAAGTCCCAGACTATCTTCCCACTGCTCCCCAGTTAGTCAGGGCAATCGACCGGCTCCAGGGTCTGATCTTTTCCCTCATAGATCTGAAATTTGTGCGTATAGCCTGTGGCCCTTTCACAGAGCTTATACAATTTGACCCCATACCGGGCGCGCTTGCTTGGGATGTACTGTTTGAAGCCAAAGCGCCTGGTAAAATGTATTAGGGACTCGTCTACGCAGATGTTTTGTGCGGGGGTATACAAATCTGCAAATTTCTGGTTGAAATGGTCTATGAGGGGCCGAATTTTGTGGAGCCGGTCAAAAGCTGGGTGGCCTCTGGGACGGGAGGTAATGTTGTCGCTAAAGTGCAGGAAACGCAGGATGGTCTCAAAACGTGTCCTGGACAGGGCAGCAGAGTACATGGGCATGTGATGAATTGGGTTCGTGGACCAATATGACCGCAATTCATGCTTTTTTGTAATGCCCATGTTGAGGAGAAGGCCCAGAAAAGTTCTACATTCGGAAACTTGGACTTGTTTCCACCGGAAAGGCTGGGCATAGAAGCTTCCCGGGTTGGCGTTTATAAATTGAGTGGCATACCGATTTGTTTCTGCCACGACTAAGTCATAGAGCTCCGCAGTGAAGAACAGCTCAAAAAACCCCAGCGCCGATCCGATCTGAGCTGTCTCCACCCGAACTCCTGACTGGGCGGTGGAAGGGGGAACTACTGGTGCGGCTGAAGATGGGGACAGCCAATCAGGATTTGCCAGCACCTCAGGGACTCTAGGGGCTCTACGGGCCTGTCTGCGCAGTGGCTGCGACCGGGGAATTACTGCACCTGTCACTGCACCAGCATTAACTGTCCTTCTGGTGCTCGCCACTTCACCATGTTGTACGGCAATGCTGGTAGAAGGTCCAGGATGGGCTGCGCTGCTGGTGTATGCCTCACCACGTAATCCGGCAGCGCCAGCCCCACTCTGCTGCCCTTGAAACTGATCCTGCACTACCTGCAGTCTAGCGACACGGGGCCGGGTACGCCTGGTGGTATCAGGGACCTCAACCTCCTCGTCCGAACTTTGGGTCAGACTGCCATTGCTCTCTACAGGTTCGTATTCTGACCCGCTAGATTTGTCAGATGAGGGTTCCCATTCCTCATCCGACTGGGTCAGAATCCTGTAGGCCTCTTCAGAGGAATACCCCTTATTTGACATTTGGGCGACTAAATTTAGGGGGTATTCCCTGAGACTACCCAAGAAAAAAAGCAAGCCTGTCTTACAAATGGGAGTGTAGCGAAGTACAGAAGCCGCTGCAATTGATAAAAAAGATCAAAACTGATTTTTTTATCGCTGCATCGCTTGTGAAGTGATTGTGCAGTGATACAAAAAAAAAATTTTTTTTGTCACTGCGGCGGGGCGGGCGTGGGTGAACGCAGATGTGGGCGACCGATCAGGCCTGATCGGGCAAACACTGCGTTTGGGGTGGAGGGCGAACTAAAGTGACAGTAATACTATTATAGATCTGACCGTGATCAGTTCTGATCACTTACAGCCTTTAATCTGCAACTATGCTCTAGTGGACTTGAAGGTATGCTTGGGATCATTGTCCTGTTGAAAGGTCCAACGTCTCCCAAGCCTCAGGTTTGTGACGGACTGCATCACATTTTCATCCAATATCTCCTGGTACTGAACAGAATTCATGGTACCTTGCACACGCTGAAGCTTCCCTGTACCTGTAGAAGCAAAACAGCCCCAAAGCATGATTGACCCCCCGCCATGCTTCACAGTAGGCAAGGTGTTCTTTTCTTCATAGGCCTTGTTCTTTCTCCTCCAAACATAGCGTTGATCCATGGGCCCAAACAGTTCTAATTTTGTTTCATCAGTCCACAGAACACTATCCCAAAACTTTTGTGGTTTGTCCACATGACTTTTGGCATACTGCAGTCGACTCTTCTTATTCTTTGGAGACAGCAAGGGGGTGCGCCTGGGAGTTCTGGCATGGAGGCCTTCATTACGCAGTGTGCGCCGCCTTATTGTCTGAGCTGAAACTTCAGTACCCGCATCTGACAAATCTTTTTTCAGTTCCTCAGCAGTCACACGGGGACTTTTCTCCACTTTGCTCTTCAGGGAGCGCACAGCAGTCGAAGTCAGCATCTTCTTTCTGCCACGACCAGGTAGTGTCTCAACAGTGCCCTTTGCCTTGAATTTGCGAATGATGCTTCCTATGGTGTCTCTTGGTATGTTTAACATCTTTGCAATCTTCTTATAGCCATTGCCCTTCCTGTGAAGAGAAATCACCTCTTCTCTTGTCTTCCTGGACCATTCTCTTGACTTCACCATGTTTGTAAACACACCAGTAAATGTCTAGAAGGAGCTGAGTATCACAGTCATTTTACATCTGCCTAATTGGTGCTTATTATGCTTGATTGCTGCTCCTTGACATCCACAGGTGTTTTCAATACCTGATCGAAAACACTTGAATGAACCTCTGTTCTTAAGAGTGGTAGTCTTTAAGGGGTTAAATAATTGTGTCAATGAAGAAATCACAAAAAAACATTTAATACTGTATTACAAAAACAATTGATGTCATTTTAGTTGCATTTGGTTCTTTAAGAAGTCCTTGTAAGATTTCATTCTGAACACAATTACAAATGTACACTAAATTCCCTAAAACCCTTTACAGCATTGGGGGTTGAATAATTTTGAACACAACTGTATTTCCCAAAAGAGGTTTACTGCCTGTTAATCTGTCTTCTCAAGGAAGGTCTGTTTCTGGTTTGGATTTTGTGGATTCTGGGGCTGCAGCTAGTTTTGTTTAAATAAAATATATAGATTACCTGAACCCATTCCAGTCTCCGGGGTAGATACTACTACCTTGGCGGGTGGGTTTATTAAGTACAAGACTCCTGTTTTGATAATGACGAGTGTTGAGCACAATGAAGCATCCAAAGTGGAATTCAATCCGAAGTTTATGAAAAATTATTTTTGCAACAAATTTGAATTTCCTCGCTCTTTGTGGTAACAAAATGTTTTTTTCCTACAATGGTGGCTACATGTGTTACAAAGTGAAAGTAAGAAGCCTGGGAATGGAAGATAACCCATAATGCCAATTAGCAGCTAGCCAGCCTCTGTGAAGTTACAGCCTTATGTGACACAGTCCTCTTCCTGTGCGGTGTCAGACGTTTCACTGTGAGCTGAGCATAGGGAGACACATGATAAGCACAGTGTTCAAGAAGCCTTTAATTGTGGAATATAGGATAGGTAGACTGCAGGGACAATGAGGGGACAGAGTAGGGAGATTGTATGGAGAGTTTTTACATACTGTAGAGTGAGCATAGGGAGACTTTAGGGACAGTGCAGGCTCTGTAATCTGAAGCTAAAGGGATCCATAGGAGACAGCCCACTTTGCATCAATCCCTGTATAGTGCACAGAGCTATCTAATTTAAAAGTGTACACCTTGTTTAATAGATAAGCAATTCTATTAGGTCTTCATTCTCAAACTGGGGCGAAAAAGCTTTATCATTTAACTGTTATTGGGTGTTCAGCTTTTTAAATAGATAATCAATTCTATTACGCCTTGATTCCCAAAATGGGGTGAATAAGTTGTCTAATACTACTGTTATTGCGGTGCCCACCTTGTTTAAAAGATAAGCAATTCTATTATGCCTTAATTCTCAAATTGGGGTGAATAAGCTGTCTAATACCACTGTAAATGGAGTGCCCACATTGTTTAATAGATAAGCAATACTATTACACCTTGATTCTGAAATTGGGGTGAATAAGCTTTTGGGGTGCTCATCTTCTTTAATAGATAAGCTATTTAATTAGGCCTTGATTCTCAAATTGTGGTGAATAACCTGTCTTGTTCTACTGCTAGAGGGGTGTCCACTTTGTTTAATAGATAAGCAATTCCATTAGACCTTGCATCTCAAATTGGGGTGAATAAGCTGTGTAATTAAACTGCTATTGGGGTGTCCACCTTGTTAAATAGATAAGCATTTCTATTATGCCTTGATTCTTAAATTGGAGTGAATAAGCTGTCTACTTCTACTGTTATTGAGGTGTCCACCTTGTTTAATAGATAAGCAATTCTATTATGCCTTGAGTCTCAAATTGGGTAAACAAGCTGTCTAGTTCTACTATTAATACTGTTTACACACTGTAGAGTGAGCATAGGGAGACTGTAGGGACAGTGCAGGCTTTGTAATCTGAAATTGAAGGGATCCATAGAAGAAAGCCCACTTTGTATCAATCCCTGTATAGGGCACAGAGGTATCTAATTTGAAAGTGCGACCTTGTTTAATAGATAAGCAATTCCATTAGGTCTTCATTGTTAAACTGGGGTGAAAAAGCTTTCTGATTTAACAGTTATTGGGGTGTTCAGCTTGTTAAATAGATAGGCGATTCTATTACGCCTTGATTCCCAAATTGGGGTGAATAAGTTGTCTAATACTACTTTTATTGCGGTGCCTATCTTGTTTAATAGATAAGCAATGCTATTAGGCCCTGATTCTCAAACTGGGGTGAATAAGCTGTCTAATTTTACTGTTATTGGGATGTCTACCTTGTTTAATAGATAAGCAATTCTATTAGGCATTGAATCTCAAATTGGGGTGATACACCTGTCTCATTCTTGTTTATGGCATGTCCACATTGATATTTAACCATTTCTGTTAGCCAAAAACTTACTGTAATTTAGTGTTACTGAGCGATCTTATTTAGCATCGTATGGGCAGTGCAAATAAATTGATTCTTCGCACAGCAGAATTGCCTTTGATTGTTGTTTTTTGTTTGGAAAAATTATTTTATCTGAAATGTTAGGCTACTTTCACGCTAGAGTTTTTTTACAATAATACAACTGCATGCATCCGTCATGAACGGATCCAATTGTATTATGTCTTATATAGCCATGACGGATCTATCATGAACACCATTGAAAGTTAATGGGGGATGGATCCGTTTTCTATTGTGTCAGAGTAAACATGTGGGGGGGAGCAAGACGGATCCGTCCACATTGACTTACATTGTGTGCCAGGACAGATCCGTCTTGCTCCCCACCACATCACGGACAGAAAAACGCTGCTTGCAGAGTTATTCTGTCCGCGATGGGAGCACAACCAAACGGAACGGAATGCATTCTGGTGCATTCCATTTTGCTCCGTTCAGTTTTGTCCCCATTGACAATGAATGGGGACAAAACTGAAGCGTTTTCATCCGCAGATCAAAATTGAAAACACAAGTGTGAAAGTAACCTTATTTTTTTGCAAAAACATTAGTCTTGTAGCGAAAAAAATATTTTTTTTTTTAGCGAATAAAGTCTTTTATTAAATAAATTTGTCTTTTACCAAATAAATTAGTCTGCTAAAGTATTACAATCCCCGATCCCCATGCTGAATACATTGAGCGGGTAATCCCTACTTGTCAGCAAAGGGGAGACACACGGCGATCCCTTCAGTGTAGCGAGTGTGCAGCCCCGGACTTGTAAGGGCATCACAGAACAGTTAGTGCTGAACACAACTTGGCCCTTGAGGAAGTTGGATGTGGAATGCCTGGGGTCAAATAACTCCTTGTATTCGGGTTAAAACCAAATGGACCGAACTTGCTGGATGAATCAAACATGTCATCTGGATTATTGCTATACAGGAGGTTTGCAATACTTTATGGTCAGAACTATGAAAGTATTACTAGACAAATCGCTCCACCAAGTGGACCCAAATTCATCATTTCTAGCTACCATGTTCGGCGTCACTTTTTCAGCAACGACAAATTTTTAACAAATTCTAAGTCACTGTGCAGTTGAAAAATATTTTAGCCCAAGTGGATCCCTTCATAAGATCCAGGATCCCTCCATACTATGAACTTAATGGTGTTTTGGTTTTAACATGTATTAGGATTAAAACCAGATAGGCCGAACTTGCTGGATGGTTTAAACATGGCAGCTGGATTATTGCCATATGGGAAGAGTATCGTTGATTATTGAAATGAACCACACAAATCACTCCACCAACTCAATCCAAATTTATTGTAGCTAATACATTCTTTTAGTCAGAATTTGACCAGTGTTTTGCATCAGTGTTTGAACAGAATTTGTAAGCCAAAAGCATGAGTGGGTCCAACACACAGATAAGATGCAAGTAATTCCATTAAATTGTATCTCTGTTTCGGACCCACTCCTGTTTTTGGCTTATAATTGCTTATCATATACTCATGCAAAACACTGACAAAATGCTGACCGCCTGAAAGAGGCTTTATAGATGCTGAAAATTCAGGAGTTTTTTTTGTTTTTTGATTTATATACTTATTATGGATCAGAAGAACTGAAACATAAACAGTGATGTTAACACAGTCTAACTGCTGCTGCTGCCATCCTCCCCACTTTGTCATGGGGACATTACTGCTGCTTCTTCTGCTGCCACCCTCCCCACTCTGTCAGGGGGCTATTACTGTCGCTGCTGCTGCTGTCACCATCCCCACTCTGTCATGGGGCCACTAATTGAATCTTGGGGCACTGCACGGTTAAGCCCACAGCAATAAATTAGACTTGACGCTTTTTTTGATCTGTAATACTGGTGGACAGTAATTCCACAGCAAGCATGTAACGTAATGCAAGCAATACCCTCTCCCTACACTGTCCCTGCAGTTTAAGTTCCAAGCCTTCACAATGAGATTGGGCCACCAAGTGGGATGTATATGATTAGGCAGTGGACTGGGTATACCAGATTTATCGCAATTCGTGAAAAATTAATTCGGAACAAATCAAATTTCTTGATTGTGCTATTGAACTTGTTCTTTGGGCTGTGTAATGCCCCAGCTGTTTTCCAAAACCTCATTATTGATGGGTCTGTTTGTGGTTGTCTATCTTGACGATATTTACATTTTTTCTTCCGACTGGGCTTCTCATATTATTCATGTAAGAAAGATTCTTCAGAAAATGAGAGAAAACCAACTGTTTGCAAAATTAAGTAAATGTGTTTTTGGTGTAAGATAAGTCTCTTTCCTGGGTTACATAATATCACCTCAAAAATTCTATAGTTGATTATGCTAGACCCACTTCCCTAAAAGCCCTTCAGAGAGTCCTGGGCTTTGAAAATTAGTATAGAAAATGTATTTGGAATTTCTCAGTCAATACTAAACCGCTTACTTACTTAACCAGGAAAAGAGCAGATCTTTTTGGTCTCCTGGTGCACTGAGGCCCTGAAAGAGTGTTTCTCTAGTGCACCGATTCAACCTGATGTTACCAAACTGTTTATTATTGAGGTGGATGCTTCAGAGTTAGGAATGGATGCTGTATTGTCTCAGGGGTCATCATCCTTAACTAATTTGCAACCATATGCTTTCTCTTTAAGGAAGTTTTCCTCTGCTGAGAGGAGTGTTGATGTTGGTAACTGGGAATTACTAGCTATTAAACATCTGGTTTCTAGGTCCTATTGGTGGCCTACTTGGTCATGAGATGTGACTGCCTTTGTCTCTGCCTGTGAGGTCTGTGCGAGGGCCATGGTACTTAGCAGACATCCTGTGAGCTTACTTTGCCCCTTGCCCATTCCATGGACCGTGGACTCATATCTCTATGGGTTTTAAAACAGATCTTCCCTCCTCCCAGGGAAAGACTGTCATTTGGGTAGTCTTTAATAGATTTTCCAAAATATGTCATTGGATTAAAGAAGCTCCTTGACGCTAAGAATTTAGCAATTTTTTTGGTGGAAATATTCTTAAGCCTCATGGGATTCTTGAGTCCATTGTCTCTTATACGGGGTATAGTTTGTCTCTAAATTCTGGAGAGAATTTAGCAAAAGGTTGGGAATCAAACTGTTCTTCTCTTCGGCGTTCCATCCTGAGAGAAATGGTCAAACTGAAGGGGTCAACCAGGTTTTGGAACAGTTCTTGAGATGCTTTGTATCTGATTGTCAAAATAAATGGAAAAGGTTTCTGTCTCTAGTGGAGTTTGCTACCAACAACTATGTCAGCTCCTCTGACCTTTCTATAGTAATTATAGGTTTAATCTTCTTTTCTATGTTGAGTTCTGTAAGTCCTGCTGTGGATGCCATCATAAATTATCTGTGCACAGTTTGGGCTCAGGCTTGCAAAGGCCTGGAAAAAGTTCAAAGCATCCAGTATAAACAAGCCAATAAGAAGCATTACTTGGGTCCAAATTTTGTTTTAGGAGAACTTGTATGACATTCCACTAAGAATTTATGTCTTAGGGTCCCATCTGGTAAACTTGCTCCTAAGTTTATTGGTCCATATAAGATTACCTCTATAATAAACCTGTGGTCCATCCTCAATTACATCTTCATTCAGGATATATAATGCTTTCCATAAATTATTGCTTAAGAAATACAATCCCTCTGTGATTCCTCAAGCTAAACCTCCTGATCCTGTAATCCAAGGCGAATTAGAGTATGAGGTGGACAAAATTGTTGACTCTCATATTGTCCAGGGCTTCTTTCAGTACCTTATCCTTTGGAAGGGAAATGGTGCTGAGGAAAGAACATGGGTCGCTGCTCAGGATGTTCATGCTCCTCGTTTAATAAGGAAGTTTCATCTCAAGTTCCCATCGAAGCATGCGCCCTATGTTGAGGGTCCAGTGGCCCCTCTTAAGAGGGGGAGCAATGTAAGAAATGTACCTGTCCGGTTTTCAGTGGTACGATCCTCAGCTCCGGCACCCACACGCTGGGAGAGACGCGCTGAGCCACACCTCAAGTGGTGCAACCACTTCCTTAGTTTCAGAGCAAAATGCTCTTCTTTCTCTGCACAGCAAGCATTTGCTGGGGGAGATAAGCAGTGGCTGAATGACAGCCCATCTGCTCAATTACATGCTCTGCTCTTAGGCTGACCTATGGGAGAGTCAGTTCACCAGCCATTAAGGTTCTGGTCCAGGGACCTGGCTCTGTATGTAACCCCCTTTGACAGAATGGTCAGCCTTTGCACCACATGATTTGCAAGGATCCAACTTGCTGTTATTCCGTCTTGAATCTAGTGAATCGCCTGTATGAGCTTCAAAAAGGGGTGAATGATTACATCATGCACAAGACCACCACAGCAGGGAGCATGTGTTATCTTGAGCCCACGCAGTGGCAACTCATCAGGAATGCATTTCACAAACTCAGGCCCTTCCAAGAGGTCCCCATATTTGAGAGTAGTGACAACAGCAGCATCAACAATGCCATCCACCTGATTCAGGTGCAGTATCTTTGAAAGGAGGAAGCTGATTGATGTCTCTGGTCATATGACTCTCCATCAGCAGCCATCTTATGGACAGTACCTCTAGGCAGACATGGGTTATGGTTATGAAATATGGCAAACGGCACATAATATCAACAAAGGCTATATTAGTAGGTGCCATATAGTCATCTTACATACACATTGGTCAACAGTAGTCAGAAAGTTGCCAACCCATTTAATGATAATAAGATATGTGTGGACAACAAGAGGTTAACACCCTCCCACCACTTGAGATGGTTAGATGCTTTGGTTACAAGATGAAGATAAGTGCATCTACATAAACTGATTCATGTGGAAACAGGTTATGCAGAAGTTATGTCTGTCCAAAGTTTTTATGGTTTCTTCCCTTTGAAACAGCAGTTGATTTCAGAAATAGAAAATCATTACTGAACCTGAATTCCTTTTCATTTCTGCTGGAGCACTTCCCCTTACGTCATGGTTTCTTCTCAGCAAGGCCTGCCTCGTTGAGGATTGGCTGGCCGCTGAGCAGTAATTTGAACTGCCTTTTGTACTGTGCTGCTACTGATTTCATGCTGAAGGTGTTCTGCTGTTAGACACCTGTACCTGGCGTGCGCTTTGTTGTGCCTCGTCACAGGTAGCTGTTTGATTTCTGGTCCAGTGTTTGGTTTCTCATGCTTGCGTGCAGGTTGCCAGTCTACTGTGGCGCTGCAAGTTCATTTTACTGAGGATGGAAGCTCAAAAAGAGCTGGCGACGAGATTCTCTTCTTGAGGTAAAAGCTCTTTAAGTATGATACCTGTAAGACTTTATGAAAAATGCTGTGATGCTAATCTGAGTCTATTCTGCCTCACGACGAAGAGTTTTAGATGTTTATCTTCTGTTTTATCTAAATAGAACAATGGATTATCGCTAGTCTACAGATATATGAGATGATAGATATTAGTTAGACAGATAGACTGATAGAGAGACAGACAAAAATAGATAAATATCATAGATGTAATATGTTATTGATGAGCTGACGCCGCTGTATATTTTCCTGTGTCTACACTAAAAAGGATCAGTCACAGGTGGCACAATATCCCCCGTGACTTGGGAGCTGCTGCCATGGATAATGGCCACCTCTGGTAAATAAGACCTCCACACCTTTCTGATGGCACCTTACTGGGCCGACATACAGTTACTGGTTTTTGCATACCGAAAAGCTCCAGAGCTTTAATTTCTCAGGACCACTCTCCATCATAATAGATGTCATAGTCATACAATGAATAACTAGCTGGGTCGCCCGGATGGCTATACAGCCATCTTTGTTTAATGTGTCAGCTCTGTGATGAATGTTGTGAGGTGTTGTCTTATGATATTGAATATTAAACACGGCTCCTACTAGTTAAACATAACTATCAAAGGCATGTTTGTTTTATTAAAGACTGATTCGGGTGCTCTGGTTTCCAACACATATTTTGTATTTGGCTAGGTGCCGTAGCATTACTATGTATTGCCTACTTTTTCCTTATCCAAGGAGTGCCTCTTTCACTAATCACTGTTAACCCTGTAATTGCCGTGGATTTGGACCCTCCCTTGTAACTTTTTGATGAGCTTGATCGTATTCTGTTTATGATCGTGTGTTTCCATCTTCACGTGTTATACAGGCTCGGACTGGCCCACAGGGGTACAGGGGAATCCCTCGGTGGGCCCCTGAACAAGGTGGGCCTCTAGTCTCCCATTCCCTGCACAAGTGGCACATGACACATTAGAATTACTGCACTACATACATATATTTAATGTACAGCACCTCAACCAACCTATGTTCATTAAAAAAACTTGTTAAATTATTTATTATATTAGAATGTATCCATACAGTGGGCTCCCAAAAAATTTTTTACTGGTGGGCCCTAGGTACCCCAGTCCGACACTGGTGTTAAACATCACTTTTTAGATATATTGTTCCTCTTTGCGATTTTCAAAGGTTGGGGAGTATGAGTGTATTCTCTGCATAAACTGCTGTACGAATGGCTTGGTATTTTGAACAGAGTAATGGAGAACTAGTGCTATCTGCCAGCATATAATTAGAGTTATCTCAAGCAGCAAGCCCGGTGCAAGTATTTCCTGCAATTGCAGTAATTAATTTAATGAGCAACCTAGTAAATATTAAAAATAGTTAACACGGTATGAATAGATATGGATTTATACAGTATATATATATATATATATATATATATATATATATATACCGTATTTTTCGCTTTATAAGACGCACAAAATGGCAGTGCATCTTATAAAACAAATACTGGTACCTCACCGGCCGCTATGCTGCGCAGCACGGCCTGCGAAGTATCAGTGTGGAGGGAGGAGGCGGGGACACTCGTGGCGGGGCCCGGTGCAGTGACTCTCCTCTAATACACCAGGCCCCCGCAGCTGTGTAGTGAATTAATGTAGACTTATTGTATCTTCTCCTTTTGAATCACAAAGCCCTGCTGTACTTACTATCTATCCCCGTACGGCGGCATGCAGACTCGTCAGCAGGCGGCAGCTTAACATCACTCCCTAAGTCTTGCACTGCTTGCCCCGCCTCCCACTTTATGAATGAAGCAGGGAGGCGGGGCAGGCGGTGCATCACAGAGGGAGTGATGTTAAGCTGCCGCCTGCCCACGAGCCTGCATGCCGCCGTACGGGGATAGATAGTAAGTACAGCAGGGCTTTGGGCTCCAAAAGGATAAGATACAATAAGTCTACATTAATTCACTACATAGCTGCGGGGCCCGATGTATTAAAGGAGAGTCACTGCACCGGGCCCCGCCACGAGTGTCCCCGCCTCCTCCCTCCACACTGATACTTCGCAGGCCAGCGATGTATCAGTGTAACAGTGTTGGGGGGTATCTGTGGATGAAATTATGGGGGAACTCTGTGGCTGACAAGATGCTATATATGTGTCATCCACAGATATACCCCATGTGTCATTCACAGAGATCCCCCATAATAGTGTCATCCACAGAGATCCCCCATAATAGTGTCATCCACAGAGATCCCCCATAATAGTGTCATCCACAGAGATCCCTCATAATAGTGTCATCCACAGAGATCCCCCATAATAGTGTCATCCACAGAGATCCCCCATAATAGTGTCATCCACAGAGATCCCCCATAATAGTGTCATCCACAGAGATCCCCCATAATAGTGTCATCCACAGATCCACCATTAGTTCAAAACCCACCAAAAGCAAACCTTTTGGTTTAAAAAAAAAAAATCTTATTTTCCTCCTTAAAAACCTAGGCGCATCTTATCATCAGGTGCGTCTTATAAAGCGAAACATACGGTATATATTTATATATAATTATTGATTATCATAATAAGAACCATCTCTACTTTCATGACACAAAAAAGGAAGATCTGCAGCTCTACAATGTGATTAGTGTCTAACAAAAACGCCTTTATACAACCATGATACTGCCACAAAGTTTCAGTCCTATCTCAGGATCTTTTATAAGCAAACTAATACTGACAACTCCATACGTATATACATATAGGAGTGTAGTGAAGATTATCAAGTGCTCTTTAACCACCTCAGCCCCCCTAGCTTAAACACCCTTAATGACCAGGCCACTTTTTACAATTCTGCACTACACTACTTTCACCGTTTATTGCTCCGTCATACAACTTACCACCCAAATGAATTTTACCTCCTTTTCTTCTCACTAATAGAGCTTTCATTTGGTGGTTTTTCATTGTTGCTGACATTTTTACTTTTTTTGCTATTAATCAAAAATGACCGAAATTTTTGCAAAAAAATGACATTTTTCACTTTCTGTTGTAAATTTTTTTTTTTTAAAAACTACATTTCAATATAAATTTTTCGCAAAATTTATTGTTCTACATGTCTTTGATAAAAAAAAAAATCCAATAAGTGTATATTTATTGGTTTGGGTAAAATTTATAGCGTTTACAAACTATGGTGCAAAAATGTGTTTTGGGGTGTATTTTTACATATACCCATGTTGGGTGAGAGAAATATCTCTGTAAACTGACAACTTTGTATAAAATTTTTTAAAAAGTTGTCATTTACAGAGATATTTCTCACACCCAGCATGGGTATATATAAAAATACACCCCAAAACACATTGCCCTACTTCTCCTGAGTACGGCGATACCACATGAGTGACACGTTTTGCAGCCTGGGTGCGCAAAGGGGCCCAAATTCCAATGAGTACCTTTAGGATTTCACAGGGCATTTTTACGCATTTAGATTCCAGACTTCTTCTCACGCTTTAGGGGCCCCTAAAATGCCAGGACAGTATAAATACCCCACATGTGACCCCATTTTGGAAAGAAGACACCCCAAGGTATTCTGTGAGGGGTATGGTGAGTTCATGTAAAATTTTATTTTCTGCGGAATAGATGCGGACCCATTCAGTGTGAATGGGGCCGGCGGTGATGCGGAGAGCACACTATGTGCTCGCCGCATCAGCATTTGCGGAGCTGCGGCCGCGAACTTCCAGGTCCGCAAAAGATAGAGCAATTGCGGACAAGAAAAGGCATTTTCTATATAGTTCTGGCAATGTGCGGATCCGCAAAATGCGAAAAGCACATTGCCAGTGTCCGTGTTTTGCGGATCCGCGGATCCATGGATCCGCAAAACACATACGGACGTCTGAATGAGCCTTACAGGGGGTGATTAGTGACAGGGGGGGTGACAGGGGGTGATCAAGGGGGTGACATGGGGTGATCAGGGGTTAATTGGGTGTTAATCAGGGGTTAATCAGTGACTGGGGGGGTTGGATGGGGGGGTCTGTGTGGTGATTGGTGCACTTACATAAGTTTCCTTTGGTGGTCCCAAGCAAAAGGGACCACCAGAGGAACGAGCAGGAAGCATATCAGACGCTGTTAACAAAACAGCGTCTGATATGCGATTTTTGTTAACTTCTACAGCCTGCCAGCGCAGGATCAGCGCTGGCAGGCTGTAGTTAAAGTTCTCCCCGACGCGATCTTGTGAGCGAACGCGCGCCTGTGCGCGCGTTCACGGGAAATCTCGCGTCTCGCAAGATGACGCGCGGATGCGTCCAGGAGGAGTAAACCAGCCACCGCCTGGACGCATCCGTGCGTACAGCCGTCGAGAGGCGGTTAACTTATACATACCATAAATATATAAAATACATGCATACATTGATTATATTAAAAATGCTACAGTATATTCACTATATCGTACCCTTATCACAATTAATATAGTGCCCATATTCATAATATAGCATATGTTTGATCTCATCTTCATAATTGACAATTATGTGAATATCCAAAGGGCGGAGATATGACGTTATTCATATAATAAACTAATAGACTAGTAGAAACCATAATGAATAAGTCACATGTATTCCGGATTCACAAAAAATATGGATGATGTCCGTGTGATGTCTGTGTTTGTGTTTTTTTGCAGACCCATTGTAACAATGCCTATGTTTTGCAGACAAGAATAGAACATGTTCTATGTTTTTTTGCAGGGCTGCAGAACACAGGACAAGGTGTGCTGTCCACATCTTTTGTGGAATGAATGGGTCTGCATCCAATACACAAAAAAAGTGGATCAGATGAGGACCAAAAATACCATTGTGTGAATATGGTCTAATACACATAGCACCATCTTAAAGTGAAAGACTCAATTAGATAATAACTAGATAACTACATACTCATGTATGACTGTATCACAGGATGTCAAATAAGGGATTACTCCAATCCTATCCAAGTACAATATATGGGAGTGTTAGGAATTAGTAATTTATACATCCATAGAAGTAAATTGATAGAATAATATTGATGGACATGATCCTGGTCAGGGTCCCCGATTCAAACATAGGACCACAGCTCTGTAAGGCACCAGTGCTAACCAATAAGCCACCATGAATTGCTAATTTTCATAAACACGTCTCTCCTTCCATGATAGATAAGGATGGTCATAGATAAAAAAAAAATTAGCCATAGCCACTTTTCACCTATTGTCTATAGCTGATTCCAGCAATTGTTATGACTATTAGGTGTCGTTCAGATTTCCATGCTCATGATGACATCTGTGACAAGATGGTCAGTGGTTCCTCAATGAAGATGTCCATGAAGAATCCTTGTTTGGTCTGCCTGTTATCTGTATTCCACATATACTCAACTAAAAATTAATTTCCAAAGCCTCTCCTACCAATGGTCTGTGAAACACTGACAGAACAAATATGTCATCTGTGTTGTCAGGGGCAGACTGGCAACTTAAAGTGGCCCTGGAACAAAGACTAAAAGTGGCCCATCCAAATTGACAGAAGGTAGGAGCAACACAAGTAGGCGGGCTCCGCCATACCATATGCAGTGCAGGCCACAGGCCTCTTCCAGCCTGGATCCTGAGATGACTAGGTTCCTGTGCCGTTTATACACTGCTTCATAGGCTTGAAGTCTAGTGGCCTGCTTCCTATGAGGTTGAACGACGGGAAAGGAAACCATAGGCTCCTTTGCCGCCATAGTGTTAAACTGTATCGCCATCCTGTCAGTGGTGATACAGTTGAATGCAGTAGGGCATCTTTGGTATTCCAATGGGTACATAAGTACCTGATTCTCCTATTTGTAAATTAATGTTAAGGCCATTAGATCGTTACATACCTGACGGCCTGATGAGGGCTGAGTCACTGTAGAGTCTATGGCCAGTCTGCCCCTACATATTGTGTCAGTGTTTTTTCATGGACCAATAGACTTCAATGGGCATATTTTGTCCACATCACAGACTAAAGTAGCGCACGTTTCCATGTTTTTTCCACTAACCCACTGTTCGTGGAAAATCACTGATGTGTGAACAAGCACATTCAAATTAATGGGAAAGTGTGCTGCCCGTGGAAAATGCACATAAAGCACCTAGGCATACATTTATTAAGTCTTAGGTGAAGATTTTTTGAGATGCTACGCCAACTGGTGTAGAAAAGTCACTAATTTTGTCTTAAGTGCTGCTTTGTGAACAAATTTGAAACTTTTTAGCTTTTTCTTTCTGAAAAGTGGTTGGGACATAGGCGGGAAGAGGTGTGCCGTGGACCTCTTGTTGCACATTATGTTAGATACTGTATCTACTTCAGCTCCTGGCCAGGGTAGATTTCATTTCTGATGCACGGACAGTGGAATATGCAGCAATTTTATTAAGATGCTTGCACCTCTTAATAAATGTGTTTTCATCTTCTGCTAGCACAGGTCAAATTAAGACTGACGTATACAATGTCAGTTTTATTAAATCCCCCTATATCTTAATCTCTGTCCCACTATCAGGGCCATGTTTATGATAATTGAAGCCACATCCCTTCATATTAATAAACTGTGCTCCTCATAATTGGACCAGCCATTGACAACTCCAAAATGTGCAATATTTTGCTTTATGCCTCTGTGTTAACAAGATCCTGGGGTCAGCTACAGTGAACTTGGAAAATTATTTAAAAGGTTGCAACAAATATTATTTTAGATCTAAACTATTCTAAAGGAGAATCTTTCCCCAATGCTAATAGTAGCAAGCTAATCTGTGCAATAGCAAAGAATGTGTTGTATGTAAAACATGATTTCTTTTGATGGCTTGGCTAAAAGGAATAACCTAACCTTGCCCAACCTGCTTATAAAAGTATCAACCAGTTAACTAGACCAGTGATCTCTCTCTCTCTCTCTCTGCCAGAAAGCGAGGTTGTTGAGCTCAGTGTTGCCAAGCTGAACTTTAATTTTTTTCTGAATAAATTATCAGAATCACGGACAGCCAGCAGTTTTTATCTGTAATTTGGAAAACCATAATAAATTATAAAGATTACAAGTAATACATTTCTGTAGCGAGTATACTGATAAGAACATATTGTCCATAATGCAGACAATAATAGGACATGTTCTATCTTTTTGAGGGTGCACACGGAGTAACTTCCGTTTTTTGTGGACCTTTTGAAATGAATGGTTCCGCATACAGTCCACAAAAAAAACTGAATGGAAACAGAAAGAAAATACGTTTGTGTGCATGAGCCCTAACTGTTCTGATGCCATAGACAATTTTGACTGCAGTATCTGAGGGGTTAAATGACCGGTATCAGAGTTATCTTTGATATCGGTCATTGCGGCCAGGTGCCAGCTGTAATACACAGCCAGCACCCGTTGTGTATGGAGCTGGACCAGCTAATGACCCCACCCTATACAGCTCTCCCGCCTTGCTGACGTACTAAGACATCAGGAGATATTAAAGGTTAAACAATAGGTCATTTTCTGATGACACATTTCCTTGAAATAAACGTCCAAGAGTCTATTTGTTTCACAGGTGTACCCACAGAGTTGAAATTGTTAGGTCATCTCAGAAGCTAAGAAATGCCCTTCCTCCTATGTTTGCTGGCAGATACCTTTTAATATTTGAATTTCCTGCTGTAAAATGTCCTGCTGTAAAATATCAACACATCATTAGTACAATGATATATAGGTATCTTCAGTCCCTAAATCAATAGCGCTGCACCCCACTTAATTCTCTCTCAGCTGCAGTGTCCAATGGGGTTGCAACTCCCCCTCTGAATGCCAAAAGGTTACACAATATGTACTATGACACCGCGCTATTCACGTCCCTAACTCAAATGGTTAATGATATTAACCCTTATGCTAACACATGCTATATTCTTGCACCGCAAATCTAAGCGTTAATAGGCACCCTCTATTAGCAATTTTCTCAGTGCCACTTATGCTATTGTGGTACCTGTAGTCCTCCGTTCACGTGGGAGCTCTGTCGCTGAGTAGATGCTTTGCACCGGCTGCAAGGCAATACTTTTCAGCGTCTTCACGAGACGCGCTCCGGCCGGAAGCGCGCCTCTTGTTCGTGGTTATCTCGCTCACTTCGGAGCGAAGGTGACGTCACCGCCGCGTTCTACGGGTAGTCGCGGTTACCACTTTTTTCTTCAACGCGTTTCGGGTATAGCGTTACCCTTCGACTACAGGTACCACAATAGCATAAGTGACACTGAGAAAATTGCTAATAGAGGGTGCCTATTAACGCTTAGATTTGCGGTGCAAGAATATAGTATGTGTTAGCATAAGGGTTAATATCATTAACCATTTGAGTTAGGGACGTGAATAGCGCGGTGTCATAGTACATATTGTGATATATAGGTATGTAGGGGGAGATTTAGCAAACTGGTGTAAAGGAAAACTGGCTCAGTTGCCATAGCAACCAATCAGATTCCACCTTTCATTTTTCAGAGATTCTTTTGAACATCAAAGGTGAAATCTGATTGGTAGCTATGGGCAACTAAGACCGTTTTCCTTTACACCAGTTTTGATAAATATCCCTCGTAATCTGTATCAATGGCATACAGTCAACAGCGCTCTTATGGCAGTCATCGCTGAAATTGGGATGCAAAGATAGAATTTGTACCTGGGTTTTAAGCTTTAGGGGTCTCAAAGACTCCTTTGCGCAGCAGTATTATAAATGGCACATAGTAAGTGGAGGGCCCATGCTCAAGGGCTAGGCCTGTGCCTGTAAAGAAGGGTTTAGATAAAATAAAATAATAATACATTAGACTTTCAAGTTTTCCATTATTTCTACTGGACCAGAGGTAGATACTTAAAAAGCACAGTATGGGATGTAATATTCAAGTCTGTAATTACCCCACAATAGAAATTTCTACCTCAGAAGATGTGTTTTATTGAGGAGGATCTTTTATTGCCTAGGACAGTTTTAAAATACCATTATTGAGCAATAAAAGCACAACTTTGACCACAGTGCGATATTATAGCCAGCTATCATCTTGGGTTTCACTTCATTAAAAGTCCAACCATGTCAAAATAAACCTGTCTGTGCAATGTGCGGGATCACAGAAAGGTTAATCGGGTAGTCCAACAATTCAGTTACCGTCAATTACAGTAAATGCAATTTAACAGCATCAATAACATCTACACATATCCCTTAGGCTGCAACCTCAAGTTAATACAGTATTTGGTTACTTAATCTAAAGAGACTGAAAAATTGTACTTTCTCGAAACCATATTTTAATACTTGAAGTGTTTAAGGGGTTGTCTGGGATTTGAATATTGATGAACCTTTTAAGGTATGCAAGTTAGGCAGCTATACCCAATAAGCTTCGACTGAACATTTAACCAACAGCTATCATGCCCAGTTAGAGATGAGAAAATCAATTTTAAAGGAATCAAATTCATCTTGAATTTTCAAAAAATTTATATTCTAGCCTTATCCAAATCTTTTGCGATTTAATTCGGACAAATCTCTCAAAAAAAGCTGTGCATAGAAAATCTGGTGACAGAGTAGTACTGTACCTTGTAGATGGTGGGATACCGCTTGCTCGGAAGTTTTGAGGTTAAAGTGGAGTAATAAAAGTACTGGTAGTTTCTTGGCACCAAATAGAGAGTTAGGCTTATGCCTATGCTACTGAGAGGAGGTTTCCCGATAGATACTTGATCAGGCTCTAACAAGTCTCTGAGTACCAAGATAGTTTAGCAGCATGAAAACTGCCTAAGGCTACTTTCACACTAGCGTTTTTTGAGAATCCGCGTTTTGGTGTCCGCCTCCAGAGCGGAATAGTGACTGAACGGAGGCAAGCTGATGCATTCTGAGCAGATCCTTTTCCATTCAGAATGCATTAGGGCAAAACTGATCCGTTTGGGACCACTTCTGAGAGCCCTGAACGGATCTCACAAACGGAAAGCCAAAACACTAGTGTGAAAGTAGCCTAAGTCTGGGTATGGTGAGTCTACCAAGAGAATCTCTACACAGAATCTAGTGAGGGGACACAGCACTGAATACTATTTGTTGCATGAGTGGGCTACATTGTTTTTTTATATCATGTGTTTTTTTCCGCTTGCCGTTTTAAAAACTGCAGTGAGAAAAGAAATGACATTCATTCTTGTTGTGAATTCTACACAATCCCCGCCCAAAGTCCCATTTGCAATGGGTAGGATGAAAAAAGCCTCAAATGTGAAGTCACCCTAAAGGAATTTAGAGGACAAGCTTGTTGGGTTTACAACTTCCAAAAGTGTGTTGTAGTTGGAAAAGAAATTAAGAAAATATTTATGTGTTACAAAAGCCATTGGATTACTTCAATAATAATATTTTGCTGTTGGAGATTTTGTAAGCTTCTTTCATCCTATAAGACAGCAATTTGTAATATATAACAATTATTTATACTTATTGTTATTACTATTTAACCTTTATAATCTATCTATCTATCTATCTATCGATCTATCTATCTAATATCTATCTATCTATCTATCTATCTATCTAATATCTATCTATCTATCTATCTCATATCTATCTATCTATCTATCTATCTATCTAATATCTATCGATCCCATATCTATCTGTATCTATCTATCTATCTATCTATCTATCTATCTCATATCTATATCAAATCTATCTATCTATCTATCTATCTCATATCTATCTATCTACCTATCTATCTATCTATCTATCTATCTCATATCTATTTATCTATCCCATATCTATCTGTATCTATCTATCTATCTATCTATCTATCTCATATCTATCTATCTATCTCATATCTATCTATCTACCTATCTATCTATCTATCTATCTATCTATCTATCTATCTCATATCTATTTATCTATCCCATATCTATCTGTATCTATCTATCTATCTATCTATCTATCTATCTATCGATCCCATATCTATCTGTATCTATGTATCTATCTATCTATCTATCTATCTAGCGATCCCATATCTATCTGTATATATCTGTATCTATCTATCTATATCTGTTGCTCATTTTTCAGTATTGTTTTTTATTTTCATTATGTTATTTCTTGTTGTACAAGAGATTTATGAGATATATGAACATTTAACGTTCATGTTACTCGTTACTATGAACATCAGCTGTCACTTTTTAATATGAAAATCTGCTATATGCTGAGCTAGACTATCCTATATTTTTATGTCACTTTTTATGACTTGCTTAGTTAAGTAAAGAGACCAGACATTGACATTTGCAAAGATCCTGTAATATGCAGGATGTAATGGACTTTAAGCAGCCATGCACTTTGGTCTCCACCCAGCTTATCCACAATCCTTCAAATGCCTACACTTTCTTGAGTGAACACAAATCATGCTTGAAGGTTTTATAAGTCAGTGTTCCAGTCCCTGACATTTTAAGTCTAGATGCTATTTACCAGTACGTCTACCTTCAGTGCGTGAACCTTGTGTCCTGTACACGCTGCAGACAGATCACACAGACCAAACATTAGGTGTTCTTATCTTTGTGCTGTATGACTTTTGACGGGCCACACCTAGTGATAATCATAACTGTATAATATTTTAAGCCTCAGGCAGCATTTTATTTTCTGTTTAGTAGGCTAGAACTACACTTAGACCTTTATCTCTACCTGGGAAAAATTGATGCATGCAGAAATGGATTGAGTGTCTAGAAAATATATTCCAAATTAATGTAGTCGGGTGAGTTCAAATTTCATGGACATAAGTATTCAAACCCTTTGCTATGACACTTGAAATTTAGCTCTGGGGCCACCTGTGGTAAATTCAGTTCACTGGACATGATTTGGAAAGACACACTACTGTCCATATAAGACCTCATAGCTGATAATGCATATCAGAGCAACTACCCTGCCATGAGGACCAAAGAACTGCCTGTAGAGCTCAGAGACAGGATTGTGTGGAGACACAGATCTGGAGAAGAGTATCAAAAATTTCTGCTGCACTAAAACTTCCCAAGAGCACAGTGGCCTCCTTAATTCTTAAATGGAGGAAGCCTGGAACAACCAGGACTCTTCCTAGTGATGGCTGCCTCACCAATCACGGGATAAAGAACTTGGTAAGAAAGAACCGAATGGTCATTCTGGCTGAGCTCCAAAGATCCTGTCCACAGATGGTAGAAACTTCCAGATCAAACATCAGTCTACCAATCTGGGCTTCATGGCAGAGTGGCCAAAAATAACCCTCTCCTCAGGAAAAGACACAAGAAAGACTACCTGGAGTTTCCAATAAAAGTACCTAAAGGACTCCCAGACTTTGAGAAACAAGATTCTCTGGTCGGTTGAAACCAATATTGAAATTTTTGGCTTCAATTCTAAGCGTCATGTCTGTAGGAAACCAGACACTGCTCATTACCTGCCCAGTACCATCCCTAAAATGAAGCATTATGACGGAACCATCGTGCTGTGGGGGTGTTTTTCAGTAGCTTGGGCAGGGAGATTGGTTAGGGTTAAGGGGAAGCTGAATGGAGAAAAGTACAAAGATATTTATAATGAAAACCTGATCCAGAGTGCTCTGGAGCTCAGACTGGGCAGAAGATTCACCTTTCAACCAGGCATTGACCCTAAGCACACAGCCAAGACAATACAGGAGAGGATTATGGACAATTCTGCAAATATCTTTGAGTTGCCCAGCCAGTGCCCTGACTTGACCCCAAACGAACATCTCTAGAGAGACCTGAAAATGGCTGTCAACTGACAGTCCCCATCCTACGTGACAGAACTTGAGAGGATCTGAATAGAAGAATGACAGAAAATCCCCAAATCCAGGTATGCAAACCTTGTGGCATTATACCCAAGAAGACTGGAGTCTGTAATCGTTGATAAAGGTGCTTCAAGTAAGACCTTAGTAAAGAGTTTGAATACTCATGATAATGCAATATTTTATTTTCTGCTTTTTAATTATTAGCAAAGATTCTTACATTCTGTATTCGCTTTCTCATATTTGGTATTTTATTAGAAATACTTTTTTATTTTTCAATTTGCATCATAACATACAATTTATGAAAAAAAAAACATAATTACAAATGCATCCCACCCCCCCCCCCGACCAATCCCTCCCCCTGCCTTGCGGAGAAAAAAAAAAAAAAAAAAATTACACCATTTCATTAATCGTCCCATTCCTTCCATATACTATGCCACTTTTCATAGGATCCTCGCTGTCTATACAGAATCTTCTCGTAACTTCTCATATTTGGTATTGAGTGCAAAATGATGGGGTAAAAAAATTTATTTTTTAATTTTAGCACAAGGTTGCAACAAAACAAAATGTGAAAAAAGTAAGAGGGTCTGAAGATGTTCTAAATGCATTGTATATAATAACAGAGAAGGCTTGGTGCTGACAATGTGACACTTTTTATATACATTTTCCCACAGTCAAATTAAGTACTTTGATGAATATCTGAAAATGCAATGTGTAGTGTTTTCGAGTCAGGTAAATGGTAACATTCATACTGGTAAACACTAATAAAATGATGATAAGAATATGACTTTGAGTGTTGACACCTATTTTTATTGACTTTCTTGGTAATGCAAGTGTCATCTTGGAGGACACATCAGCCATTAACTTTTAAGCAAGTGTGTTCAGCCCTTTGGAGCCTTGATAGGCCTGATCGAGTCATAGCATGATATAAATGTCTATGTATCACCCAGAATGCCCTATTTGTCTTAATTGTCTGGTCCTATTGGTATGAATGTATATATGTCATCGACTAAAGTTGATGTGGCTTAGAATAACTTTCCAATTAAAACAAGGTGTTCATTATACAGTATATACCAGTAAAAAGCCTCTAACTCTGTGTAAAATATTGAAAAACAAGAGCCCACAATAACACACATAATTCCAAGTACACATGTCATTAGAAAATTACCGATTAATTAAATCAAGTTTTTATGTTAAAAAATTTTTTCAAAATTTATGGTTATATTTTAAATTTTTTATGTCACTACTAGTTATTTCTCTCTGTCCCTGTTCTGGAGAATTTACTTTTCAGTAGTCATCTTATCATCAACACAGGAAGGTTTACAATGAAAGATAACCCCCTTACAGACAGATAACACAGGATCCCACCATTTACAATAAGCAATGTCACAGCTTTATTTACTGCGCCTCCCTGCACAATAACCTCCGCCCAGGTATGGCTAGAAAACTCTTCTGTAGATGTCAATGAACATCTCCTGGCTATTGTGTCAATAGACCACATGGTTGCTGTAAAACATACCTCTAAATGCTGTTAATAGCAGTTCAGGCAAGATGGAAGCTCCCATAATAATATCCGGAAAATGCAATCGCCATATACAAACAGATTTATAAAAGGAATATGTATTAGTATTGAGATCTGAATAGGTAAAAAAAATAGATAATATATTACTTTTAAACATCTAAAATATTTTTAATGCACAGACAATTCTAGCATATTTTTTTAGAACTTTATAAACTTTTGTTTTAGTTTTTATTTTTTATTTTTTTTGCCATACAATTTTGTACCTGTAGCCAGTTTAAAATTATTGATGTGTAAAATAGCATTTGGGGCAGTTTAGACCACCTTTTAGACCACCAACAACTCGTGCTTGAAATTGGAGGCATTTACCCTGTGTATCTGATGAAACAATAGTGCCCTGTTATATTGGAAGGCACCTGGATGACAGAATCAGAAGGAGAACATGTTCACAAAATTGTCTTAGAAACTGGGTAGTCCATGGCATTTGAAGAATGTTAATGGTATGCTTGAGTGGAGAGCTTCAGAGCCAAGCAGGGTCAGCCGTCCTTGCTGACATCTTTTCTGAACTATACAATCTCGTGGCAGCAGCCTCTCAAGATCAATTTTTCTTTTATTAATGAAAAATGTAGACTGAATCGTATGGTCACAGTGATAAGCGTTGTGTTCATATTCTTCTACATCATACTACAGTATGCTGGGTAAGGGAAAGCTTTGAAGTTGCAAATCACAAAAAGTATTTTTAATGGATTCTGACACTGTTGGCTAATTCAATAAATTAACGCAGGACAGTCATGTCTTGGACCAATCAGTCATTATCAGAGCACTGGTAAGTATCTCTTCATTGAGATTTTGGGAAAATTGCTTGCCTATTGCTTTCCCAGCCAATATCTACTTTTTGCCTGTTAAACAGGAGATTTCCCAGTGGACCAATGCCTAGGGGGCCACCTAAGCCCTTCTGTCTGCCGCTGGCCGGGTAAATATTGAGCTCTCATCGGTAATTAACGTTGGGAGAATCAGGTACTCATGTACCCGGTCAGCTAGAGCACATGCCCTCCTAAATTCAGCTGCTATGGCCCACATCTCCCCTCCTAAGCCCTCTGCTCCATATCCTAGTCAGAGACAACTAGAGGAGGACAGCAAATGGAAGCTATTGATGGCCTCAACAGAAAGTCACCTTTTGGGGAAATATATTGTGCTGCACTGTGGTATATGGTTCTGATGGGACGGTATTTTGCACAATGCCAATCCCATTTACTTGTGTTGCCCCCACCTACTTTTTTTTTTTTCTTTTCTTACGGGGGCCTCTTTAAGTTCCCAGTCCGTCCTTGCTGTCAATCCCTTACAAGCTATGATCATAGCATTAACGACCCAGATTCATTTCAAACACAATTAATTTTCCAACCAGCCAAGCATGAAACAAAGTTTTCTAGCACTGTCTGTAACTTACTGTACAAAAATTGAGTATTATTACTGTATGTATAACTTTGTGTAATTTTGTGGAGAGGATCTCCTGTACTTTACAGAAATATTGTTTGGAAGGTAAGGAAATGTCAAAACTATATCCCCCCCTCCCTTAATAGTTTTGTATATGTCAGTGGTCTCTCAGAAGCAGGGGCGTAGCTAACGGCTAAAGTTTCCATGGTCTTGGTCACCACATGCGCTGCTGCCTTTCCCAAGCATGACCACTGCTGCTGCATTGCAGGGTGGTCGTAACCATGGACCCCCTATAGCTACACCCATGCTCAGAAGGAGAGAAGTAACTACTTGTACTCGCATGTACTAACTGCAAAAAACAGCCAATTATTTATAAGGATTGCTAATGGATGGCGTTCTTTTCCCCCCGCATCCATTCACTTGAATGGGTGAGTTTTACGCCAAGATCCATGCCTTAAGTTTCTCTTCACAGACCAGCAGTTACCACTACACTAATTGAAGGGCCACTGGCATTGTGTTTGGTATGCTGTGAAGAGGTCGCAGTGCTCACCAGAGTGGCGCATTCTCTTCAAATAGCTGATCAGTTGGGGCGTTGGGAGTTGGAGAGATATAGCAGTCCTATTATTCTATCTGTACAAGCCCTTTTTAAATACTTTATTATTATACTGCTCTGGTAGACTTGGGGGGCCATAACAACCAATCAGAATCCACCTTTCATTTTCCAAAGGAGCTGTCAAAAATGAAAGGTGGAATCTGATTGGTTGCTATGGGCAACTAAGACAGTTCTATTTTACACCAGTTTGATAAATGACCCCATTGGTGCATACATGAATTACAAAGTCTCCCTTTCATTTAAATGGACTCTATGTAATAGTAGCCACATGCAGATTTACCTGGTGATTCTAATTGATCACCAGGAAGTTAGAAAAGTCATACCCTTAACTGATCACAGGGTGGTTTAAGATGGGTTATGCAACTGATACAAGGTAATTTAATAATAATAATGACTCTATACAGGTACATGAAACAGTAAATGTTCAGCATACAGTAACAATACTCTTGTACTAGTATTACTAAACAAGCATAGTACTCTTCCATGCTGACATGGGCAATGGATCAGTAATTGGCATAATATACAGTATAATTATGAATCTCCAATCTACATACAAGTTGTTGATTCACTCACTGTACTTAATCAACTTGTCGTTATATCAATAAAACTATCATATAGCTATTACTGTTGCTATTGGGCCTATTTTTATAATGAAGATAATTATTTCTAGTATTAAACATTCTTTCTAAACACAGCACATTCCATTTAAAGAGGACCTGACACCAATCCTGATATGTCTGTTAAAGGGGTTGCCTCACTCACTCAGTAAATGGCATCTATGATGTAGAGAATGTTATCACAAGACACTTACTAATGTGTTGCGATTGTCCATATTGCCTCCTTTGCTTGATTCATTTTTCCATCATATTATACACTGCTCATTTCCATGGTTACGACCACCCTGCAATCCAACAGTGGTCGTGCAGGCGCACTATAGGAAAAAGCATCGGCCTATGCTAGTTTCCATGGTCTTGGTCACCACATGCGCTGCTGCCTTTCCTAAGTATGACCACTGCTGCTGGATTGCAGGGTGGTCGTAACTATGGAAACGATAAGGGGAGAAAGAGATAGAAAAATGAATCAAGCCAGCAACTAATATATTAGTAAGTGCCTTGTATTGAAGGGGAGCTGAACCCGGACATATCCCCATTTTCACCCAGGCAGCCTCCGTGACTTGAGCATCGGAGCAGTTCATGCATTTTCTGGAGTTCTGGTGACGAATCGGGCTCCCCTTAGGGCTGCCAGGCGGAGGCTTCTGCCCAGCAGTGAGCCTGGTGTCGTCACTGGCATTGATGGATGGTCTTTAGCGCTGCCCTAGCCTATAAAATGGCTAGGGCAGTTCTAAAGCTGGCCCATCAGAGCGGGTGACATCACCGAACATACTGCCAGGCGGAAGCCTCCGCATGGCAGTGTGCTATGATAAATAAAAGAGCCCTTGCCCTGTGCGATCCTGCTCAGGGCAAGGGAGAGCAACGGAGCATTAAATGCTCCAATGCTAACATCAGGGGGGCTGCCCTGTGAAATTATGGGTAAGTCCGGGTTCAGGAATAACAGAGTAACAGCACAGCGTAGGGCTCTTTCACACAAGCGGATACCGTGCGTTGAATCCGCTGCATGAAAGAGTGCCAAGCCGCGCTCTGGATAGCAGAGACACAGAGCATTAACATGATTAATAATGCTCCTCGTGCCTCTCTGTGACCTTTTTACTACAAAATCACAGTGAGATAAGGTTGTCACCGTGATTTTGTAGTAAAAAAGATCACAGAGAGTCACGGAGCATTATGAATCATGTTAATGCTCCGTGTTTCTGCTGTCAAGAGCGCGGTTTGGCACTTTTTCATGCAGCGCATTACCCGCACAGCATCCGCTCGTGTGAAAGAGCCCTACGTTGTGCTGTTAGTCTGTTATTCCTATTAGACGTTTATGAATAAATAGACAAATGAGTGCTACCAATTGGGAGTGTGTCCGTGCACAGTCTGGTACTGTCCTATGACCGTGGTGGCACTATCAGATTGTTCAAGGACACACCACTTTGACAAGGGGAATGGTAATACCCAGTTGGCAATGTATTTATACTAATACAGACATGTCAGGAGAGGTCATAGGTCCTCTTTAATACTCTTAGTAGTCCTACAAGAAAAGTAAACTAATGCTCTTTGGCCTGTAACGGGATCTGTAACAGGCCTCCCACTTACCATTTTTAATACTGGTGGTCTTTTATGTTAAAGAGGGCCCTTGGGGCCAGATTACTGGTATGTATGATACCTCTGCAACAACTATAGCTAGGCCCTGTGCCTGTGAATTAAGGCAATCTGCTTAAACAAACCTAAACAATTCAAATCGATTATAGAACTCAGTAGCAATAAAGTACAAAGGTGTGTAATGTATGAGCACAGGTCTTACTGATAAGCGTTTCTGAGTTGCTTGTCCGATTTCTAAATGTAACTTTTTTCCATAGCTCAAAAGCCAAGGCTCCAGAGCAATTTCTACTGCGCAACGTTCATGGTAAAATCACACAGTACAATGTTTATGTGACCTAATCAGGGAAAGGGTTGCAGAATCACAAGAACAGACAGTAGAGAGGTGGCACCTGCCGATTAACTGTTTGCGGATGCTGTGTGCCAGTTCCAGTCCTCACAGCCCAGTTATATATCCATAAGTACCTATCACCAGAATAGGGACATGGTCAGAAGTTTTGGAATTACAAACACCTGCATCTAAGTTCCTCACTGAGAAATATTGTAGTTGCCTTACCCTTGAAAGCAATATTGCTTGATGGTTCCATGCACATGGGATGTATATTGTTTGAGTTATGGTTATTTCATAACTGCTTGAAACCGAATCTTGTACACGGTGCAGTGGCTATTACTTTAAATATAGGATATTCCGATATGAAAGAGGTACTCCAAACTGAGTAGGTAGCCTGGGTCTCAAAACTCAATCTCATCTGTAAATGGTGAGAAAATTCCACAAGGATCACAATGGTGGAAGAAAAGCATTTGGAATTATAAGAATGTTTGTCTAAAATAGAAACCCATTTGACTGAGCCTAGTGATCCTACTACTGTCTAGTTCCCACACAATAATGAAGTCGTTGTTATCGTCACTAGCTATCCCTAGATATCACATTTACCAAGTAATTTAGACCACTATCAGCTTCCTGAGAACCTCATGCTTCTGTCAAATTATTTGCCTCCAGCTAAAGAAATAAATTGCCGGAACCTTTAAGCACTAGAGATATTATTTGACAAGGACAAGGAACTAGTGAAAATAAAAGGACATTGTTTAAGTAGGTGATAAGGAATTGTAAACTACCTATCTACCTAAAGACGTGGGCTATATATCCTAGCCAGGTGAGAGAATGGAACAAAAAATAAGCAAAATGACTATTTAATTGTATTCACAGAACATGCTAAAAATCACAACTGCTTACAAAAAAAATTGATAGTATTTATGTATGCACAAACATATTCGCTCTCTTACCATTACTGTAAAGTGTGGTGTGCATAAATACTTTTCAGTGGCACATGCCTCTATGGCTCCCTGCTGTATGATGCCTCCATATTTTCCTTCAGTAGCAATGCTTATGCAATTGCATCTCTGGTAATCTATGTGTCAGAAACTCAAAGCTACCCCAGTCCCTGGTTTTCAGCTATAACTTATGTCAGTAGTAAATCCGGCAGGCCGATGTATGTCTGCCCCCTTTGCTAAGCCCCACCCTTTCCTTGCCGCTCAAAAAGTCACAACGTATGATGCAAATATGGCATGTACCATAATTTTCTAATTTTTAGCACCGAAATAGTGGGGCAAATAGCTTGTTAAATGCTTCAGTAAGTGTGCCTCATGAAGTATGTACCTCTGATAGGTCACAGAATTCTGCATCTGGATGGAAAGAAGGTTTCTACACAAACATAGAAGAGGATTCTTTACAGTAAGAGCAGTGAAACTATGGAACTCTCTGCCTGAGGAGGTGGCGATGGGGAAATCACTAAAAGAGTTCAAGAGGGTCCTGGATGTATTTCTGGAGTGTAATAATATTACAGGCCATCATTACTAGAGAGGGGTTGTTGATTCAGGGAGTTATTCTGATTGCCTGATTGGAGCCTGGAAAGTGAGGAAAATTGGCTTCTACCTCACAGAGTATTTTTTTGCCTTCCTCTAGATCAGCTTGCAGTATAACAGGCTGAACTGAATGGACAGATGTCTTTTTTCAGCTTTATAAACTATGTTACTATGTTACATACTACACACATCTGTAATACAACATGTGAATGAGGCCCAATTTAGGCATTAAGGGGTTACTACCATTTTGCAAAAAGTCTGGCTGCTAGTGGTGCTTGTGAGATCTTTACCCTTTGGGTGTTGACTGGCCTTTTTGGCTTTTTGAGCTGATCAATATAATGACTGACAGGAAGTTTATGGTCCATACACTGCTAACCCCAAGAAGAATCAAAGAAGCACGTTACTAAATGTGCTCATACACATTGGAGGAAAGTTGTCCAAACATGAAAACTTAGACAGAATCAGCAGAACATTTAATTTCTATGGAGACTTTCTGATTGTCTGGTAGATGTTGTTTTTTTGAACTTTGTTACCCTAGGACATAAGTCACTGCTAGACAGACATGTAAGGCAGCAGCTTATTCCCATTGGAAATAGTCAGCTTTCATGTCAATAGGGGAGTCAGGAAAAATGGCTGTTTGCCGAATGTTATGAAGGTGGAAACCTTTAGATGGGTGTTTCAGCTGACAGCCTAATGTATATGGGGAGCTCCCAACTCTCCCCCAATATCTCTTGGGTGAAGTGAATATTTCACTGGATCCTTCTGTTCTTCTAGGAGTAAGCCACTGCCACCAGTAGTGTCTGGCAGCCTCCAACTTCTCTCTCCCCATTGACAACACACACACGCTCGGCCGAATTAGACATGTATGGGGGAGCCATTCAGAAGAAATAGCTGGCCAAGCAATTTTTCAATTGTTCGTCACAATCAAGTTATCCCTGTGAAAACTTTTGCTGAAAAACCCCAAAAGTCAGAAAGCTTGTGAGGTCCCGCTTTCACGGCCTGTATTCATACTGAAAATCAAGACCAAGCGAGCTGTTGCCTTTCTGCTCCATGGGAGGGTTCTGTCCTCCCTGAGCTCACCTTAGGACACCTGCGTTATAACTTGATACCTTGCAAGCAGAAAGATGTGTTACCCTATAAGGAAGATATACAGTGAAGATAAAGGCACATTTTAAGGATATGTCACATCTGAAAAAACAAAGACATTAACATTGCAAATTTGTCTATCATCTCCCTGCAACAACATGAGTAATAGAAACCATTAACCAAGTTTACTATTGTAGGGTAGTGCAAGTGTATTTATTTCAATCACTTGTGTAGAATTATACGTATAAACCAGGTGACAATGTGTATTGAGACATTTTGAATTTAATATATTAGTATAAAGTACATAGCAACATTTTGCCACCGTTTAGAAGGTTGTGACTCCTGCATCACACTTATCTGGCCTTTTCTCCTAGTTGGCCTGCCATTGACCCCAGTCTACAGTGTGTGGGGTCACCACCTTTTTTCTAGTGTGAGATGTAGTTCAGGGCATGCACTTGTATGTCTTTGTGCTGCAGTAACCACTAATTGTACCAAATGACTATGTGTTGTTTCACTCTTTTCTAGTACAGACTGAAATGTGACCACCTAAACCATTCTGCTTGATGTGACCCAGGGATGAACTGTGTCCCAGGGGTAAGGCAGGGTGATATTCATTAATGTTACCTTTGATACTCGGTGTGGTCAACCAGTAGGTTGGAAGCAGAAGACAGGCATGCTACTTCTATAGGTTTATCTGACAAAGAATTTCCATTAAAAATGGTGCCTATACTCTTTAACCAAGTAATTGCAAATGACTTTGTGAATGAATTTAGTAGTTTTATGGTTTTGACCCTCTTTGGTCCATGAAATTCATTCATGCAAGATTTGTGATTATTGGTGTATCGTAATATTGGTATAGTATGATTGTAGGGTCTACATTTGTCAGTTGCATAAAAATAGGTTATAAAGTATGGTTGAAAGAACATCATTCTGCATAAAGATAGGTTCACATGTACATACCTAATAGGAAGAGCACCAATCATGCTTTTTAAGAAGAATATTTACTTTGTGATGCATATCTACTCTTACTGGTTATTTTTAGTTTGGTAGCTGCTATTGCTTTGAACTCAAGTGTTTGTAATAGAACTCTTGATATATACTTCATTTTAGATGATAAAAACATCAAAAGCAAAGGCTGTGCAGACTACATTGGACCTATTTTACCTATCAAGTACACTCTATTAATACTAGCAAAATTCCTCACCCTACAGAGATATAACTTGAAGATCTAGAGCCCATTGCAAAATTGGTAATTTGTATCCCATTTATTGGCACAGGTTGGTTTGGTACCAGTTCTAGAGTACCTCTGCACTGTAGCTACCAAACTGGACCTCAATCTGACGAGTTCTAACATTTTTATTTTACCATATAACATTACATAACCCAATAGACTTAATTTTATATCAAACATGCAGGCTCCTTGAACTTTCTTGCCTCCGGTTCCTTCTAACATTGTTAATAGTGGTCATGGTTGGATTGCTTTATGTTTTGTAATATTTATTTACAGAAAATATATATGAAAATATAATTTTTATTGCTTTTACATTATATTTTTAATGTAGTTTTAAGTCTCAATAGGTAATTTGGCCCTATTAGGACACATAGATGTCACAAGGACCTCCATTTAGGATGTCCTTAAGAGCCTGGTGGAGACAGATGTAAAGAGCTCTTCTGCAGCTCCCTCTGACAATATTAGCAGATCATCAGAAATTTCAGCTGTAAATCCACATCTGTATTCGTCTCTGACATTTGATGTAGACTTCAGACATAGAAGAGAAGATGAAACCAGCTCCAGACACTGACATTAGACATGAGCACAGTGTCCTTATTTGCTAGGGTATAACCATCCACTCCACACTGTAGCATTGGTAAGAAGGTAGTCTCTTTGACTAAGGGCTCATGCACATGACCGTATTTTGTTTCCGCATCCGATTAGCATTCTTTGCAGATCAGATGGGGACCCATTAATGGACCACAAAAGATGCGGACAGCACACCGCATCTATATGTCTGTTACGCGTCCCTGCAAAAAAGATAGAACATGTCCTAATCTTGTCTGCTTTGTGGACAAGAATAGAACCCTTGTAAAGGAGTTTGTAAAAAAGGTTGCATACACATATCCAGGATCTGTGTTTTGCAAATCGAAAAATGGATACGGTTGTGTGCATGGGCCCTTATAGGGTGAGTATAATTTTTTTTCTATTATTTATTTTACTTACATAGTGCCAACATATTCCACGGCTCTTTACAGACAATATTATCACTCACTGTCCCCGAGTGGAGCTCACAATAAAAATTCCCTATCATTTTGTCATTGGAATGTAGGAGGAAACCCACAGGTAGAACATACAAACACGTTTGTAGATGTTGTCCTTGGTTAGATTTGAACTTAGAACCATGGCACTACAAGGCACCAGTGATAACCACTGAGCCACCACAGAACCATGGTTCACATTGAGTGACTTTATTGTAGTGCCATATACATAAAAGACCTGCTACGCCAAAATGACAGTAGTGTTAGGACGGCCATTTTTGAGCAAATGCTTCAAATTGGCACATTGAAGGAGGTGGGACAGAAAATGAAAATGACAGGTCAAAGAATAAGTCTAAGATATTGGATCCAAATTGGTAGCTTAAGAAATGGTCATATACACATAACTGACAACTGAATATTTGTCTTCCAAGAAAAAAATATTTAATGCCTTTATAATGTTTCTGTTTAGCAAAGTCCCTGCTAATTAGAGTAGGTGAAGTGTAGGAGGACAGAAGTAAATCTTCAATTAACAGCTTAGTGTACTGTCCTACAGATATTACAAGAATGGTGAAAGTGAATGGTGAGAGTTTAAAACCAGACTAGGGACAAAGCTATAAAGGATGCCAAGTTAGCAGTCAAATTCATCACGAATCGAGATAAATCAGGTATACCCTGGCCATTCTGCCTAATCATATGCATCCCACCTGGTGGCCCAATCTCAGTGTAAAGGCTTAGAACTTAAATTGTTGGGGAAAGTGTATTGCGTGTGCATTACATTCTAATGCACCCACATTCATAGATAATCTGTTCTGTAGGTACTGTGCCTTCAGAATTAGAGGCAGGTGTAATTTGTTGCTGTCTACATCACTGTGCAGTGCACCAAGATTCATAGTTAATCCCTTTTGTTAAACAAAAAGAAAAGCATACAGCACCCTTCAGTAAAGTCAAAAACCCATGTGTACCCCTGCAATGCAATGGCTCCTTAGTGGAACAAAATAAAGAAATGGAAGCAGGGTCAATAAAGTAGTGGAGAAAAAAAAAGTTATTTGAATGCATGTTGTGGCAGTCCAAACAACATGATTTTTAATCCCTTCTGTTAGCTGTAGATTTACTGTACGTGACCCCATGACAGAGTGGGGAGGTTGGCAGGGGTGGCAGTAACAGTGACAATATTGTCCCTATGACAGAGTGGGGAGGGGGGCAGCAACAGTAGCAGTAAGGCTGTGTTCACATCACTGTTTATTTTTTTATTCTTCTCATCCGTCAGAACAACAAAAAACTAAAAAAATGAAGCCTATATTTTGAGCATTCATAAAGCCTCTTTCAGACGGTCAGTATTTGATCAGTAATTGTAAGCCAAAGCCAGCAGTGGGTCCAAAACAGAGATAAAATGTATTCGATATATTTGTATCTCTTCTGTGTTTTGGACCCACTCCTGCTTTTGGCTTACAAATACTGACCGTGTGAAAGTGGACTTATGCTCAGTTTACATCTGTTTTGGCCATTTACATCGGAAATCAGTTTTTTTAACAAGGAAAAAAGTCCTGCATGCTTGACTTTAATTGCCTCTTTCGCACTGTCAGTATTTGTTCAGTATTTTGCATAAGTATATTTAAGCAAAAAACAGGAGTGGGTCCAAAACAGAGATAAAATGTAATGGAAATTTTTGTATCCCTTCTGTTTTTTGGACCCACTTCCACTTTGTATTCAGCATTTGTATGGCACTTTGCGCTTTACTTATTCGTATTGGTAGGTAGGGACTGATCACCATATATACTTTTCTTTATAATTTACTGCCTGCTATATACTTGTATGTTTACACTGTGTAATGTTGATATATATGTAATCCAGACATTAGGTTCTGTTTGTTCCTGTGTGATTTATCCGCTGTTTTTTATGTAATTAATTAAATTGATTAATAAAGTTTAATATTTACTATTTGTTCTATGCTAGTATTATCGCTTTTGTGGCATATTCTCAAGCAGAGAGAACAGAAAAGGACAAAGGCAGGTTGAGGACAGGTGAGGGCACAGGGCCTGCTCCCAGGCCATACCAACTAAGTGTTGTGTCTAAAGAACCCACTGACTCTTGGCTGGGGGTGTCTGATGTCACTTGCGACAAAGTTGAAGACCGAGTCACAAGACATGACCGCTAGATGACACCGGTAGCTCAGGCCTCTTGCTGCGACTCCTGCTGCCACCCCCGCTTCTTCTGCTGCCTGCAACAGCAACATTTTGGCCACTGCCACCTGTCTGTCTGACATACTGTGTAATAAAAAAATTACATTAAAACGAAAATAATACCCCCCAAAAAAGGCTGTAGTATAATGTAACTTCACCGCTGAACGGCAATTAAGACATATATTTTTTCAGATTAATAAACTCCCCCCCCCCCCCCAAAAAAAAAAAAAAACAACAATCACAATTCACAGCATAACGGATACTAGAAAGTAGGTTTATTTCCTTTCAATACACCCCATAAATGGCTGTAGTACAATGTAACTTCACTAAAGCAATGTAAAATCAATGCAGAGCGGCTAATAGGATGTACGTATCTTTCCTATTAATATACCCCGTAAATGGCTGTAGTACAATGAAACTTCTCCGCTGAACGGCAATTATGACATATATTTTTTCCTTTTTTTTCCTATTAATACACCCCCCCAAAAAATAAAACAATGTAAAATCAACACGGAACAGCTAATAGGACGTACATATCTTTCCTATTAATACACCCCCATCAATGGCTGTAGTACAATGTAACTTCACTGCTGAACGGCAATTAACGGCAATTATTTTTTGCTAATTTTTTCTATTCATACACCTCCCCCCAAAAAAAAGGAAAAAAATGAAAAATCTATTCAGAGCGGCTAATAGGACGTATGTATCCTTCCTATTAATACACCCTGTAAATGGCTGTAGTACAACTTCACCGCTAAACGGCAACTATGACATATATTTTTCCCTTTTTTTTCCCCTATTACCACACCCCCCAAAATAAAGTAATACAATGTAAAATCAACGTAGAACAGCCATGAGGACATATCTTTCCTATTAATACACCCCGTAAATGGCTGTAGTGCAATCTAGCTTCACTGCTGCGCTGAATGGCAATTATGACATATATATATTTTTTTTAATTTTCCCTATTAATACACCCCAAAAAAAAGAAATATAACAATCACAATTCACCGCAGAACGGCTAATGGGACGTACGTATATTTCCTATTAATACACCCCATAAATGGCTGTAGTACAATGTTACTTCACCACTGAACGGCAATTATGACATCGAATTCCACTTCGTCAACTTCGATTTGCTCATCTCTAATCATAATAATTATTGAAGAACAGTATGTAACGCAATAATTGGGACAAGTATTCAGCTATGATAACACCGAAGTATGATTCACAATACTAGAAATTAGTAGCTCTTGCAATGCATACATCCTCAGCCAAATATAAAAGAATTATGGGTATGGAGTTACATATTTCCCATAGCTGTGACGTAACTTAACGGCAGGTGTCTTATTATCAAGTACTTTGTAATTAACCTTGCTGATCATATTGACCTTTGCGCCTGTTAGATAATAGTGAGAAATGTACTGCACATCTAACAAAGTCACAGTATGTTTACCTTGGGCTTGTGTACTGAAACTTTGCTAAGTCCATGTTTGTATATTAATATTAATCCTTTCAAGAGCCTTGCGTGCCAAGCTGACATGTGCAACGTGAAAAAACAATGAGACTCCTTCAGAAAGTATACATTCTTCTGTTCCCAAGGAACTTCAGCTTTGTGCCACATCATAGCACCTTAGATCTCACAGTTATGCTAGGGATTCCTGGTGACATTTGGCCGCACGTCCGTTATAAAATCATAGATTAAGATTACCACTACCTCAAAGATTTCTCAAAAGGTCTTCATGCTTCAGTTGCAGGTGTTCTGAACTTCTGACATGGATGAAATTATTTTGATTGTTACAAGTCAATTGCAATGTTTCCAAAATTTTTACCTCTACCAAAAGTCTCTGTGGAGCCATAGCCTTAATCTATATTCCAGTCTCTCGATATTGATAACCTATCCTCCCGGATAGGTCATTGATATCAGATCAGTGAGGGGGTCTGACCTCCACCGATCTGATATTGATAACATATCATAGGATAGGTCATCAATATTGAGGGACTAGAAAACCACTATAAAAGGACACATGAATTTTAGACAAATTTATCATGAGTCATGTAATATTTCAGTAAATATATCCTGGAACTTGCTCACATTTTACTTAGTTGAAATGTGAAAAACTTTTGTCCAAAAAAACATATGGGGAAATTTCATACATGAGTCTTAAATCAAGTACATTGAAGTAAGATGACCCAAATTAATTTAGTAGCGCATCTTTGGATTCAATATTTTCATATTCAGTAACAGCAAACATTTGGTGCTATATTTTTCCAAGTATAATGATAAAAAATTATATTTCTATAAATCCAGCCTTGCCTGGAGAGTCACCTCTAATACACCAATATCATGGATAACTGAAGCAATGTTCAGAAATCAAAACTACAGCTAGATTTACGCACTTTAATTTCCATATCTATGTATTCATGACCTCATCCACTTGTCCATGCTGTATGCTAGACATAAACTCTTTAAATATCTGTTTCAACTGTATTCAGTAGGAGAGTCTTGCTGTGCGAATTCTGTTGCACTCAGTCAGAGCAATGATCCTGTACTGGGTACTTGGAAGAAGAGCAAACAACACTGTAAAGACTGTAGCACCTTATCACTGTATTCAGCAAGGAAAATGTCCAAAAAATGGTCCAGAACCAGGAAATGATTGTCTCCTGGTTTCGGACCATTTGTTTGTGGATTGGCATTTTACTACACTAAGATGGAGCAGGGCCCAATCACCAGAGTGGATTGCTGGATCTACTGTAACTAGCTGGCTCTCCCACCTATGTTTCCATTCAACATGCACCTTCTGAAGGCTGTAGTGAAATAATTCTAATAGCTTAGACAATAATAGAAAACAAACTGCAGTATGTAGAGGCTGTATAGTAATATTGGTTCTATTGACCAGGAGAAACACTCAGTGGCAATGTAAGGTGGTACAGCACCCAGGGCAGAGATGTGGAACCACTTACTTGACTTTTGGTCTACAACAAACAAACATGACATGACTGCACGGTGTAGCTTTTGTATGCTGTGATGGTGTTAAATCTATTTAATAAACCATGAAAAAGCAAAGAATATCCTTTACTGGGGTTTACTGTAGTTAAAGGACCATTCACATTCAAGACATATTGAAAAATAATCCTATTTAGGGTTGGTCATTGCTCTTACCATGAAATGTCAGTATCCTGAAAAAATAACCCAGTACTGGGTGTGTTTTATCACATACTGATAACACAAGATTACAAGAATATTATTTGTAGCCCCTTCAGCTTGTATATCTTGCTTAGAGGGAGATGTACCTGCCACATCTTTAACACTTTTTTTTTTCTCCAGAATCGTTCCTGAAAATCGCTTACTGGAAAACATTTCTCATTTAGGAAAGGAAGACTTAAGGTACAGGAAAATATCTCCAAAAGAGTAAGTCACTTGATTTCTTTAGTACCTCTGTTAAAATATACCTCAGTTTAGTATTTCTCAATGTGACCTACATCAGTGGATGAATAGGTGCCTACATCAGTAAACTGATGCTTGGTAGCTGTCGCATAATGTTCAGTCTTTATCCTTTATGCAAAAATTCATTATAAAGGTTTAATAATGGGTGTGGTGTCCCAAAAGTGTCTCCCCATCTGCTGCTCACATGATGTCTTGGTTTCACAAGTTAATGCAGCACTCCCTTTCATAGCTCTGACCCAGTGCTCCATGCAGCTTTTCTGCGTAGCCTTCAGCAAACCACTGTAACTCCCCTCTTCACCTGAGTCTACCTCCATAGGGATTTGTTGTATGGAGGGTTCAGCATGGCACACTCCGAAATAATATAACCGTCACCCAGGCCACAACAACTGTAGTCTCCACATTCTTTTATCAGTTGACCATTGCTTCACTCAACCTGATGGTGCTGCATACCAGTGTCATCAGATACATTTAATTTAGTGCCAAGCTCTTCTTGGTACTACTTACTATTTGCACCTCCACCCTGATGGCCAACAGCTATGAAGACTGTCTCTTCTACTACTGATCCCTACAGCTTGTCTAAGCAATGCTGCATGGCATTGTGACTCCATGACCCACTGTGTGAACAACCTAAATAAAAGAAACAAACTCAACACATGCACAGTATATATATATATTATATATATATATATATATATTATAATGTTAATCCTATGCTTGCATAGTAAATTTGAGATTGTTAGGCTCCATTCACACGCTCGCAAGTGTTTTGCGGATCCACGGATCCGCAAAACACGGACAAAACACGGACATTGGCAATGTGCGTTCCACAATTTGCAGACTGCACATCGCCGGCACTGTATAGAAAATGCCTTTTCTTGTCCGCAATTGCGGACAAGAATAGGATATGTTCTATTTTTTTCGGGAACGTGATTGCGGACCCGGAAGTGCGGATCCGCAATTGCGGACCCAGGCGGGACATCATCTTTCCCCATCGAAATTAATGGGTCCACAATTCTGTTCTGCAAAATGCGGAACAGAATTGCAGACATGTGAATGGGGCCTTAGCAAATATATATATATATATATATATATATATATATATATATTCATTTATTTATTTATTTATTTACCCATATACCCAAACAATTTTCACAGCAGTCTCTCAATCAAGTAATAAGTCCATTTAAAGGAACAGTCAACCATTATGTTGATTGGTGGAGAACACACACGAGAATATATGGGTCGCTTAACTAAAAACCATGTTTGTATGTCACCATACAGGTACTTATATGTAGTAATTATATGATCACCAAGAGAATGCTTGTGAAATAGCCTAGCTCTATCCCTGCATAGGCCTGTTTGTGTTTTCAAAGAGTGTAAAAAATGCTAACAAAAATGCAAACAAAATTCACAGCAATGTCTCCCTTAATACTCTACTCTGCTCTCTGTTTAATGGGGGAAGGGGGTGGATAACATGCAGAGAAGCCCATGTTATCCTTCCCCTAAGGTCACATACAGTTGCCCAGGGGGAAAAAAAAACTATGGTGGACATTTATACAACTGGTGTAAAGGAAAACTGGCTTAATTGTCCATAGCAACAAGATTCTACCTTTCATTTTTCAGATCTCCTTTGGAAAATGAAAGGAAATATCTGATTGGTTCCTTTGGGCAAATAAGATAACTTTTCTTTACACCTGTTTTGTTATATCTACCCCTAATGTCTCTTCTCTGCAATCTGTCAGCATGTACCCCACTGGCCATCCTCCTCCTCCATGCTGGCTGAGACCACAGCTGGCTGAAGATGGATAGCATCTTTAACCTTTAAAGGGAATGTATAATCAGAAAATTAACTATTGTTTAAATCATGTTTTTGTTTTAAGCAAATTTGTTTGAATTTTGTGTGAGATTTTTAAAATTTTCCATGTCAAGATCTAAATTTAAAGGGGTTCGCCAGGATTTGAATATTGATGACCTATCCTCAGTCATTGTGTCTATGACCCATGTAGCTGCTCTGAAAAGACTGGAAGTCTTAGGCTTGGGTCACATCACATTTTTCCCATCCATTTAACATATACAAAAAACATATATATGTAAAACGGATGCCTCAGACTGATGCCATACAGTGGCATCGGTTCACCATAGAGTTCCATTGTAAAAAAAGGTATATGTTTTTTTTACCATTGTAAAAAAAAAATGTATACTTTTTTTACCGGACTGTGCAGGATACAAGAAAGTGTCATGTTGCGTTTTTTCTAACAAATACATCAAACGGAGACATAAAATGTGATGTGAACCCACCCTTAACATATGTTAGGCCTAGTCGCAAGTGTGAAAACTGCAGTATTTTATATATTTTTACTCTTTTTAAAAAAATCACCCATAGTTTTCAAAAAAGTGTGTTTACTATAAAACATGATTTAAACAATAGGTCATTTTCTGATCACACATTCCCTTTAATATCTCAGTTGAGTTAGATCTCACAAGCTAAGCTTTAAAATACAACTGACTCTCACTGACTCTCACCATAAACAATCATTTTTAAGGCAGTATGGAAACAAAGGCAAACTGGTCACCGGCTTACGGCTGTACAGTTCAGGAGCAGCACTGAGGGTGTAGGGGATGTATATTTCCTGGCTTTGTGGTTATTTGCTTCTCTGCAAGAGCTCATTGAATTATGCCTCTTCAGACGAGGCCTTTGCATCATTTTTGTCTGCATTTTATTTTAAAAATTCCTGGAAAGCAATAGTTTTATTTAAATAAAGACACAAAACTAAAAATATGATCAAACTACTAATGTCAAGTAACAACCAGTGGAAACCCCAGACCCACTTTTTACCTGTATAAACTTGGCATGTATTTATTGTTAAGAAAGGTGGCTCTACTTCTAACCTGTGTCTTGGCTATGATCTGCCTGGTCTGCATTCAATTCTATGGCTACTCTCTCATCAACAGATGCTCACTCCATCTGTTTACATATCACTTCTAACATATTTTACCATCACCTCTTTCTTTGCCAGTACCCATAACCGACTCACTCAACAAATTCTCAAACATTTTTAACTGCTTTTGTGAAAACTGTTCATTTACCATGTAGATTATGCTTCCATATAGCAGCTTTATTGTTGAAAGGACAAACATACACACCCATACTCATGGTCAGGTTTATTCTGGTGGATCCTGATTAGGAAAAAACTATTCAGATTATATTTTTACTATTAGGATAGCTTCTTAAAGGGATTTTCTGGGATTCATCATACATTGATGACATGTTCTCAGCATAGGTCATCAGTAACAGATCGGTGGGGGGTTGACTCCTGGCACCCCTGCCAATTAACTGTTTGAGGAGACCAATGAGAAGCTGGCGAATGCAGTGGCCTCTTCTTAGGCCAGTGACATCATATTCCTATATATGGCCTAGTAACTTTCAAGTGAAATACGACTGTCCTTTGTATACTATGAGAAGCTGTGCTTGGAAGCTCTTCAAACATCTGATCAACAGGGTGCCTATCTTAGGGATAGGTCATTAATATGGAAATCTCAGAAAATCACTTTAATGTTTCCACTGAAATGGTTAAATGTGGAAGAGCTACAGTACAAGGCATTGTGGCTTGAAAAGCATTAAAGGAGCATGGACCTCAATTTGGCATCACCGTCTTTTTGTTGTGTTGATCGTGGGACCTTCACTGACCTTACATTGATAGACCAATCATGTTTATTCTCAGAGTTATTTAATGATTCATCCAGGCAAATCATTACATAACATTCATATTCATTTCCTTATTTTGAAGTTAGATTTCAATGAATGCACATAAGGGAAAATGAGGTTGTTGTTTTTTATATCCTAACTGTGCAATAAAAAAAAAGTGGTAAAACAAGAAACTACAACTTTCTATGCAAATCCTCATGTCACAACATTAACCAACTTAAAGGGGTTGTCCTTCCATGAAAAAATATTTTGAAAACAGGTTGCAAAGTTATACAATAATAAAAGAAGCCACACACATTAGCCCCACTAGCTCTTTGGCTTCGACAATTCCCAGGTGCCCCCACGGTATATTCTTTCTGCTCTCTCTCAACGGATATGTGACCACCACTGCCAATTAATGAACATAGAACAAGGAATTTGTAAGGGGCGTCAAAGAGGAGTTTTAGTGTGATCCCACAGTTGGGGTGACTTGAATATTTTTTTCTGAATCACTCCATCACTAGTTGGTCTATTTAAAGACACAGATGAAATTGCATAATGAAGATGAGCTTTGTCTTTCTTTTAACTTCTTTACAATAAAGACGTACTATACATCCACTGGAAAAATTACAGATCTCACAGGAACCACTGGATATAGGAGCCATTGATTATACTATACCCTCTTTTGGTATTTATACATGTTTCTCACTACTCAGAGGTCTGCTCAGCCACTCAGTGACTTTTTCGCGCACTTGGATTGTCCATTTCTTTCCCTAGACAACGAATCCATCTCTCTTCTATACAGCTGTCCCTATATCACAGTTAACCTTTCTGTTCGATTGCAATCTTTTCAGCTGACTCTATCCTGTTGACTGTCACTTTCATTTCCCTGACCATTAGTCTCGTTTCCCACTCTATTTCCCCCTTTCTACATGTGGTTGCTTCCACACATCTTCAACCATGCTTTTGCACCCTTCATGGTTAGTCTAGGTTGACATAAAACTTTAGTCCAGGCTAAAGGCTATCTTCTCCTTAGCCTTTCCATACATACTGTACACACCCTCAACAGTATACATTCAGTCACAACCATACCAGTCAATATACCATATTACATTATAGACAATAACCTCCATTGACATAAATAAAATTCTACCCTCTTACTAATCATTTATTTTTTATTAATGATAATTTAATACATTTATAACGAATGACTAATATATTCACATAGGCTTGAATATATTGTACAGAGAAGTAAAAGGCACAACGCCTGTTACAGGCATGTTATTGATAAGAAGTTCAAATACATTTATGAGCCCTGCCATTAGAACCCGTCTAATGTTTCATTCTGTATCATCACTTACTTTTATTGTCTTGTTTATCAGTTTCTAAGCTCAGTCTTATGCTTATCTACTTTCACACTGAATAGAATGCAATGGCTGGTAAAAGAAATCAATCTTTATTTCATGGTTTAGTCAGACTGATTTACACGGGCAGATTATTTCATCATTCTGATAATTGCCCTATCTAAATGTGCTGCCACCTCTAAATTGTTGGGTGATGCAGTCTTTTAAAGGGGTTCCCCGGGAATTAAGAAAATGAAAATGCGTGAAAATTAGGGTACTTACACACTAGGGTTATTCTTTTCCGGTATTGAAATCCGGTAAAGGGCTTCAATACCGGAAAAAAAAATGCTTTGTTTTGTCCCAATGTATTCTGAATGGAAAGCAATCCGTTCAGTATGCATCAGGATGTCTTCCGTTCCGTCCCTTGTACAGTATATGACCGGACAAAATACCGCAGCTTGCTGGAGCATTTTTACCAACCAAATTTCAGAACACTACTGCACTTGCCGGACCCAGCAATTTCCATTGAAATGTATTAATGCTGGATCCGGTACCAAGTGTTCTGAAAATTGCTGCATGGCCGGATCCGCATGCGCAGTTCTTTCTAGCTTTGAAAAAATTAAATACCGGATCTGTTATTCCGGATGATACCAGAAAGACGGATCCGGTATTTCAATAAATAAGTCTAACGGATCTGTATCCAGCAAAAACAGCTTTCCGTTTGCATACGGTTTGCCGGATCCAGCAGGCAGTTCCCAAATACCTTTAATTGGTTACAATGGCTCATTTTGTCTAGGGAGCAATGATTAGGAGAAACAAAATGGCCGCTGTCCTATTAGTACACACAAAATCTGTCCTAATCATACAGGAGGACAAGTTACTTCACAACACTCAGCTAAAGAGCTGCCTCATCCTCCTCTCCTGCTCTACTTGTCAGGGATTATGATCACGAATACAGTTTAATATGATATTTAGCTGAATCTTTGTGGGAATGGAGTTCATGAGGAGACCTGAAGTACAGAAAGGACAGAAAGGACAGACTGTGGGGCTGTGGATAGTAAACAGACCGCTGACATGGGGGGGGGCTAAGCAGACAGTTCGCCGAGCGGGGGGATTGGGGGTGCAAGCAGACAGATCGCCGATGTGGGGCGGGGGATTGCTAACCAGGGCCGGTGCACGGATTTTTGCTGTCCCAGGCCCCCCCCATGTGACATCACAATGCCCCACCCATATAATCTGCCATATTAACTAACGCCAGTGCTGCAGTGCCGCCCTGTTTACATTAAAAAGCCTGCAGGGACAGGTTATAAAGACCAGAGCAACTACATTAAGCTGCAGTGGTTCTGGGGACAATAGTGTCCCTTTAATGTGAGGTAAATTAGAGACTAGTGCCATGAATAATAAACTACTGTAGATTGCCTACTTACACCCAGATGAGGATGATGATGGGCTCTGGCTGCAGTCTGGCTCCACTGGTCTTGTGTAGAACAGGCTCTCTGGAGGCTGTTTGTAACTGTGGTCACAAAAATCAATTTTCCTGGACAACGGGAAGCAGCTCCATTGTTTGGGGCCCTTTACACAGCTCAAGGTCTGGGCCCCAGGGCCTGATGGCGAGTATGCCCATAAGTCCACCTACATGTTCCACCCATGAATTGGTTCACAGTGGGTGGTGTGTAGGGGATGTGTTATGTGTTGCTGTACAGAATCTAATGTGTGTTCTTATGGAATGTAGTGTATAGGGATACTAGTTGGTGTAGGTGATGCAGTGTGTGTGTGTGTGTGTAGTGGATTGCAGTGTGTTTTCGAGTAAGGGATAGAAAGAAATTTGTGTTTGTGTATAAGGTATGTATTGTGTGTTTCTGAATGTGTGTATAGAATGCGTTGTATGAATCTCTGTTTGTATGTGTAAGGGCTGCAAGGTGTGTTTCTGTGTATGTAAGGGATGCAGTGTGTGTGTCTGTAAGGGTTGCATTGAGTGTGTGTAAGAGATGCATTGTGTGTTTCTGTGTGTGTGTGTAAGGGATGCATTGTGTGTTTCTGTGTATGTGTGCAAGGGGTGAATTGTCTTTGTGTGTAAGGGTTGCATTGCGTGTGTGTGTGATGGATATCAATCTCCCCCCCCCCCCACTGTCACTCTCTTCTCTCCCACCCTCCCTTGTCACTCTCCTTCCCCCTTCCCTCCCTTGTCACTCTCATTCCGCTCCCCCCATCTCTAGTGTAGCGTGGCCGAGCTCTGTCCGGTCCGCGGTATAGGTGCATTTGTTTCCTGTACCTGGCCAGACTGAAAGGAAGCGCACTCTAAGTGAGCACTTCCTGTCAGTCCGGCCGGGTACAGGAAACAAAAGCTCCTGTATCCGCGGACCCGGACAGAGCTCAGCCACGCTACACCAGAGGGACTGACAGGAGGGAGCACTGAGCGCTTCCCTCCTGCCAGTCCCTCTCTTCATGCTGCGCCCTCATGAACGCACCAGCCCGGGCAGTGCTGCAGCCGCCTGAGGCTCTCGTCACTCCATCAGACTGGTATCACCTGGTGCGGCCCGCACCCGCCGCACCCCCCTCGCAATGCCACTGGATGTTATCTGTATTCAGGATCATAATCCCTGTAAATCAGAGAGGAGGATCAGGCAGCTTTTTATCTCAGTGTTGTGAAGTAACTTGACCTGCTGTGTGATTAGGACAGGTTTTGTGTGTACTAATAGGACAGCGGCCATTTTGTTTCCCCCTGATGATCACTCCCCAGACAAACGAACCATTATAACTAATGAAAGGTATTTGGGAATATATTTATAATGAAGTAATATTTAAGTATTTTCATTTTCTTAATTCCCGGAGAACCCCTTTAAGGGTCATATAAAATTAGCCTTTGTCAGCAGCTCATTGCCCTGTGTAAACAGGGATGTCCTGCCAACAAAAAATAAAACTGTATGGTGATGAACAATCCTAAGTTCGCCACTGCACCTTTTGCTGTCATTACAATTCATCATTGTTCTCCTAACCACTGGGACACATAACCTTGAACAGTGCTGACATCTCGGCCTAGGCATGTAGTGATCTGCAGGAGTGAAAAAAGCACGATCTCTCAGTTCAAGGAATCTTTCCCTCTCATTTTGGGAAAAGTGGCGATAACTGGCACATCAACAAACAGGAAGCATCGCACGATCATTCCAAAAGGACTTGATACAATTTTTGAGGTTTCATGTGGCTAAAAACTTTGCTTTCATTCTGGCTTTTTTTCCCACATGCCACAGATTGGAGCTAGGTGCTTGAAAATGTGATCATCTGCAGATCCTCACGACACCTCCTGCTACTTCTTTGTTTTGCATAGCCTTACGGCTTGTCCTTCTTGCTGTTGCGATTTCAAAGTTGAGGAGTGTACTTAGCCTTTTATAATGATTTATTTGTCTACCGAAATTTAGTTTATTTATACTTTGAATGGACGGAACCGTTCAGATAACACAACCGTTTGCATCCGTTCAAAACGGATCCGTTTGTATTATCTTTAACATAGCCAAGACGGATCCGTCTTGAACACTATTGAAAGTCAATGGAGGACGGATTCGTTTTCTATTGTGCCAGATTGTGTCAGTGAAAACAGATCCCCATTGACTTACATTGTGTGCCAGGACGGATCCGTGTGGCTCAGTTTCATCAGACGGACATATGAGGTTCCTGTTGAGATATCCTCCCAAGCAAATCCTTGGGCAGACACGGCAGATGCAGAGTGGAAAGAGACATTTTGGTGTCCGTCTGATGAATCTGAGCCAAACGGATCCGTCATGGCACACAATGTAAGTCAATGGGGACATCTCCAAAGCGGAATGGAGACGGAACTGATGCATTCTGAGCGGATCCTTTTCTATTTAGAATGCATTAGAATGCAAACTGATCTGTTTTGGACCGTTTTTGAGAGCCCTGAATGTATCTCACAAATGGAAAGCCAAAGCGCGAGTGTGAAAATAGACTTACTTTAATAGTTTTTAGCTGAAATACGACACAGCCAATAGACAAGAACTGGGGTATATTTAGGGAAAGGGGACCCCTTTTTCTTATATGCGACAACCACCCTTTTGGCTTCTGGTTTACCAGTTCAAAGTAGAAATAATTATACAACACATTAATTACAGTAAGAGATCTCTTAATTATTAAAAAAAAGTCTCTTTCCACTCTGCATCTGCAGTGTCGGCCCAGGGATTTGCTTGGCAGGATATCTCAAAAGGAACCTCATAAACCTGCGTTTAGTGCACGCCACTGAGTGGAACCCATCATCCATTGCAGTCCAAAGTAACACCTTTTTTTACCTCTGTCGTTATAATGGCGGCATATGGACCCATTTAACTTATGTGTTTCAAGCTTTTCTGGTGCATGTTGTAAAAGTACAATGCAGCCACAGTGTAGAAGATACATCAAACACACTTACAATGTATACAGTAAGTGCATAGTGAATAGTTTAGGCCCTCTTTTTATCTTACAGCACTATCAACACTGCCCCTTCTTCTCATGATCTAAATCCCTTGAGTTCTTCAATTTCCCCCTCTCACATCCACTAACCAGACTTCTTGTGTACTGATTTTATCCTGAGCAGGAGAGGAAGTCTGGAGTAGAGGAGAGGCCTTTATGATTATAGAACAGTTGTAGAAACTGGCTTGCTGGGACAAGGAGTGGCAATTTAAGTACATAAGATAAAAACGTCTGTGCCTAGCTCCATGTCACAGTAAGAAAATTATTTTCCTTACATGATGATTGATGCCAAATAAAGTGAATTCCGTTTTTTCAGAAAAAAAATCATTAGCAAACTATATTCTATAGCTTTCCCTGCTGCTTAGGATACAGATAAATTAAATTTTTTGTCGTACGAGAATGAATGAATACACAGGTCTATAAATATTTAGACCAGTGTTCCCCAACTCCAGTCCTCAGAGCCCACCAACCGGTCATGTTTTTAGGCCTTATGAAAATGCTAAAAGAGGTTATAAGAGTACATTTTTTGTAAACATATTAAAATACTTAAAAAAATTATATTCCCCATCCCAAACCACCTCCGTGCTAGTGCCACCACCCCAATGCTCCCCAGTGCTGCAGCCGTGACATCACGTTTTGGCTGCAGCGTTGACATGCCTGTATAATGCACATATATTACCTTAGTACTATTTGGCATGAGACTGCAGAAGCCAATCATTGGCTGCAGCAGTGCTGTGTGATATACGGGCTGTTTTTATTATTTTAATAAGATAACTATATATATATATATATATATATATATATAAAAGTTCCAAATATATATAAGACAGCTCTCACCTTTGTTGCTTACACGGAAGCACAAGCCCAGTCCAGACTTGACTGTATTCAAACGTAATCCAAAGAAAAAACTTGTGGTCCAGCTTCCCATAAAAACTTGCAGCTTTATTAATAACAATAAAAAACTCTTATCCAAACATGAATCACATAAAAGATTCACAATGTCACATACGACATTGTGGATCTTGTATATGATTCGTGTTTAGATAACAGCATTTTATTGTTATTAATAAAGCTGCAAGTTTTTATGGGAAGCTGGACCACAAGTTTTTTCTTTGGATTACATATATGTATGTGTATATATATATATATATATATATATATATATATATGTATATGAAGCAAAAATCTGGCAGCACTACATCCAACTTGAACAAAAAACGGTGCATGCCCGAAGGGACTGACTATTGCCCAATAGACAAAGTAGCAAAAAGGCAGCGCTCCAAAATCATTAAAAAATGAAGAAAATGCTTCTATTCACCCAAGTGGATCCGCAACGTTTCATCTCAACACTAGAGCCTTTCTCAAGCAGTTATACATGTGAACAGATCATATATATATATATATATATATATATATATATATACAAAGTGCATGTGCAATGAATCAATATACATAATTAAACATAAAAAACTAAAGTAAAGTGCTAAAAGTGCCATAAAAAGTGCATGGTGCCATAGTACATCATAATGTATTCATACAATTGTGCACATAATCATCATATCCCTATACATAATACAGTGAGTACACCAAATTACATAATACCATGACTAATATGCATTACAAAGCATGATTACACCTGTATACTTCATATGCAAATGATTATTAAATGAGTAGATCAAAAGATTAGGGTAATCCGGCGGACAAACAACGTGTGTGCATGCCGATAACAGCGTTCACCTGGCGCCAATGCGCATGTTAAGGATAAATAGAGGAGGCAGAGGAAAGCCAAAAGTGTATTGAGCATGTCTGACATGCACGCGGCCACTGCCACTGACTGTGCAGTCTATGAGGGGGCTCGCTCCACACTTGTGGGGTTGTCTAACCATTTGCTTTCCCGACAGTTAGGGGTCTTCTCTCCAGTTTTTGAGTGATGACCCCTTTCTTCACTTCTCTAGTAATGCCACATTATTTACACACCGTTACCATTTTAATGAGGAAACCCCTCTGTTTCTGGTTGAACCTAAGTATCCAGTATTATTTTCTATATACTCATCTCTTTCCTATATTTAGTTTAATGTAATATATGCCAGCCCTCTGTAATTGCTCTACAAGTGTGTTTGCCCTTTTTCAATAGGGTGTTAGCGCCATAGTAATAGCTAGGGCGCTTGTCAGTGATTACTAACTATAGAGCATTTTGCCCTTTGGTTCTCCCTTTTCCAAGATGGCTGCCGTCCATTCCAGAGTGTCAGTGTGCATGTCAGACATGTTCAATACTAGAGAGCATTTTGCCCTCTTGCTTTCCTTTTTCTAAGATGGCTGCCGCACAGTCCAGAGTGGCAGTGTGCATGTCAGACATGCTCAATACAATAGAGCATTTTGCCCTCTTGTTTTCCCTTTTCTAAGATGGCTGCCGCACAGTCCAGAGTGGCAGAGTGCATGTCAGACATGCTCAGTACACTTTTGGCTTTCCTCTGCCTCATCTATTTTTCCTTGACATGCGCATTGGCGGCAGGTGAACGCTGTTATCGGCGTGCACACACGTTGTTTGTCCCCCGGATTACCCTAATCTTTTGATCTATTCATTTAATAATCATTTCCATATGAAGTATACAGGTGTAATCATGTTTTGTAAAGCATATTAATCATGGTATTATGTGACTTAATGTACTCACTGTATTATGTATAGGGATATGATAATTATGTGCACAATTGTATGAATACATTATAATGTACTATGGAACCATGCACTTTTTATGACACTTTTAGCAGTTTACTTTAGTTTTTTTATGTTTACTTATGTATATTGATTAATTGCACATGCACTTTGTATATATATATATATATATATATATATATATATATATTTACCTTATTAAAAGAATAAAAACATTATTTGGCGTTGACTAGCCCATATACCACACATCACTGCTGCAGCCAATCACTGGCCTTTGGGGTCTCATGCCAAATATTGCTAAGGTTATATACTGTATATATATATATATATATATATTTATATATATATATATATATGTGTGTGTGTGTATATACCGTGTATGTATGTATATATATATATATATATATATATGTATTTATATGTATATATATGTATGTCCCATATTGTACTATTTGGACACTATATAGTACACTATATGATATGCAACAAAAGAAGGTGATGTGGAGGGCACCAACCAAACTAAGGCCACTATCGTCAGAAGGACAACAGAAGAGACAACTGTTTTGAGGACATTAAAGGGATAAATGACATTTATCATTTAGCCAAAGTTAATACAAGGCACTTTCTAATGTAATGTGATTGTCCATATTGCTTCCTTTGCTGGCTTCATTCATATTTTCATCACATTATACACTGCTCGTTTCCAGGGGTTACAACCACCCTTCGATCCAGCAGTGGTGGTTGTGCTTGTACACAACAGGAAAAAAAGCTGGCCTATGCGCACTCCCATGGTCACCACTGCTGGACTGCAGGGTGGTCATAACCATGGAAACAAGCAGTTTAGAGATGAGCAAATCGAAGCTGCCAAAGTGGAATTCGATCCGAATTTCAGGAATTATTCGATTCGCACCGACTCCAAATTTCCTCACGATTCGTGGAACCAAAACGCATTTTTTCCTCAAATGGCTGCTGCACGTGTGAGGACATGGAGCAAGGAACTCTGGGAAGGCAGGATCACCCATAATGCCATGCATGCAGCCAATCAGCAGCCAGCCCTGTGATGTCACAGCCCTATAAATAGCCTGAGACATCTTGGATTCTGCCATTTTCCAGTGTATTCAATGCAGGGAGAGACATCAGCAGGCGCTGGGGACAGTGGTAGAAAAAACGTCATTCTGCTAAAAAAAAAATGATTTACATGTGCAGGGAAAGATTATTCAAGGTGTAGGGAAAGGATAAGGAGGAATCATTCCATAGCATTTATGTTCAGTAGGGGAGGTTACAGCCTGGGTAATAGGAACAATCCTATTAGGCCTTGCTGCACTGACTGGGGATCCAAATTGCCATTATACAGCTCTGTAATTCTAGCAAACCTGTCTTATTAGGGTGCAAGTGCTGTTTGAAACAGGCATTAACAGGCATTTATTACAAGGAAATATTTCTACGTCTTATTTTCCCTGGTGTGGTGCAGTTGTATGTTCTAAAGCAGTTTTGCCTTGTATTAGTGGGGAAAAAAGGGCTTATTAGCCGTTGTGTGGTAAAGTGCTAAAATTACAGTCCTTTTTGTCGTGTATTAGTGGCAAATGTAAAATATATTTGCCGTTCAGTGGTGCAGTTATATGTTCTAAAGCCTTTTGTGGCATGTATTTGTGAAAAAATATATATATATTTGCCGATCAGCGGTGCGGTTATATGTTCTATAGCCTTTTTGTCGTGTATTAGTGGAAAAAGAAAAAATATATTTGCCGATCAGCGGTGCAGTTAAATGTTCTAAAGCCTTTTGTGGCGTGTATTAGTGGAAAAAGAAAAAATATATTTGCCGATTAGCGGTGCAGTTACTGTATTTTTCGCTTTATTAGATGCACCTGATGATAAGACGCACCTAAGTTTTAGAGGAGGACAATAAGAAAAACACATTTTTTATTAGACCTCAGATCAGGCAAGGAATCAGACACCTAATGTTAATCAGACCTCATCTGACAGCCCCAATCAGACCCTTAATATTAATAAGACCCTTAATCAGACCTCAGATCAGACCCCCAATGTTAATAAGACCCCAGTAAGGCCTCAGACCAGCCCCCATGCCTTTTATGAGCCCCCCCATGCCATTTATCAGCCCTTATTATGAGCCCCCATGCCATCTATGAGCCCTAGTGCCATTTATGAGCCTCAATTATGAGCCCCCTTGCCATTTATGAGCCCCTATGCCATTTATTAGCCCCCATTATGAGCCCCCATGCCATCTATGAGCCCCAGTGCCATTTATGAGCCTCCATTATGAGCCCCTATGCCATTTATGAGCCCCCATGCCATCTATAAGCCCCAGTGCCATTTATAAGCCCCCATGCCACAGATCAAATAAAATAAAAAAAACAATTACCTCTCCTGCTCTGGACTCCACTGCTCCTCACCTCCAGCGCGCTCTTTTTTTTTCCTGCTGTAGCTGTGCTGTGACCTGACGCGCACAACGTGAGGTCACAGAGCGCCGACAGCCGAGGACCAGGAAGCGGTGAGTACAGAGCCTTCACCGCTTCCCGTTCCACCGGTACTAATGAGTGCTTCCATAATGCTTCCATCGCTTTATACGACGCAGGGCCATTTTCCCCCCACTTTTGGGGGGGGGATAGTGCGTCTTATAAAGCGGAAAATACGGTATATGTTCTAAAGCTGTTTGTGGCGTGTATTAGTGGAAAAAGAAAAAATATGTTTGCCATTCAGCGGTGCAGTTATATGTTCTAAAGCCCTTTTTGGCGTGTATTAGTGGCAAAAATATATATATATTTTGCCAATCAGCGGATATGTTCTAAAGCCCTTTTTGCCATGTATTAGTGGGAAAAAGAAAAAGGGCTTATTTTAGCCATTGTGTGTTGAAGTGAGAAAATGACAGCCCTTTTTGTTCTGTATTAGTATATCAGCAACTAACAGAGTTTGCCCTGGAAAAGCTGTCCTGCCCGGCCAATAGTGTGGCATCAGAGCAGGTGTTTAGTGCAGCAGGGGCCAAGAAGAACTCGCCTTTTCAACCAAAATGTGGAGAGAATGACCTTTGTCAAGATGAATCAGGCCTGGATCAGCCAGGATTTCCACCCACCAATGCCTGATGCATCATACTAGATTATCCATGGTCCCACACCAACACTTTGACAAAAGAGACTAGTTTCTGCTGGCTACTTGCCTCAGGTACTATTCTGATGCTGCCACCCGCCTGATGCCACACATCTGATGCCAAGTGCTCTTTCTTTCACCGACCATCTTCAGCTGGTACTCGTATTGCCACCCACCTCTCCACTGTCACCGGGTCACTCTGTAGTCTCCTCATGCTGCTGCCACCTCCACACCATGTCACCTTGCCACACTGTGGTCTCCTGATGATGCTGCCACCTCCCCACTCTTTTACCGGGTCACTCTGTGGTCTCCTGATGCTGCTGCCACCTCCACACTATGTCACCTTGTCACTTTGTGGTCTCCTGATGCTGCTGCCACCTCCACACTATGTCACCTTGCCACACTGTGGTCTCCTGATGATACTGCCACCTCCCTACTCTTTTACCGGGTCACTCTGTGGTCTCCTGATGCTGCTGCCACCTCCACACTATGTCACCTTGCCACTCTGTGGTCTCCTCATGCTGCTACTATCTCAACACTATGTCACTTTGTGGCCTCCTGATGCTGCTGCCACCTCTACACTGTCATTGTATCACCCTGTGGCCTCCTCCTGGTTCTGCTGCTGCCACCACTGCACTCTGTCAATGTGCCACTCTGTGGCCTCCTGATACTGCCGCTACCTCCACACTCTTTCATTGTGCCACTCTGTGGCCTCCTGATGCTGTCACCACCTCCACACTGTCATTGTGCCACTCTGTGGCCTCCTTCTGATGCTGCCGCCACCTCCAGACTCTGTCATTGAGCCACTCTGTGATCTTCTCATTCACGTGTCATCTCTGTTTTGGATCCACTCCTGTTTTTTGGCATTAGCAATACTGATGGATTACTGACCAAATGCTGACCGAGTGAAGGCGGATGCTCAACAGACAGGATCGTTTTTCTGGGGGTTATTGTTCTGACGGATCAGAGGAAGGGCAAAATAATCAGTGACGTCAACATAAACTTACTGCTAACACCCTCTACCCCGGGGGGCTCTTCTTGTAAAGGCATTTAATAGAACAGGTTCTGTAGACATCTATGTGGAATCAGCTGATGACGGTGTAAAAGGAGTGTGCTTCTTCTTGGCACTAACATCGACCTGTAAGGCTGAGTTCATACTTCAGTTTTGGCCCTGTGACTACCCAAATAAGTGAAGTGTACAGTGATTCTAAGAGCGACGCCTGTCATCTGCATGTCATACTGACTCACAGTATTATTTCACTACCACAGCAGACTCCCTATGCGTGTTATTGAAAGGCACAGTGTTCTACACCACTATAAAGTCTCTCTGCAGCTAGGAAATAGATGTTTTTTAACGAAATTCGTCACAAATAAATTCGTATTGAACTGAATTTTTTCCCCAAAATTTGGCGTGCCGGGCACTGCCGGCGAATGTATATTTTTTAATTCGCTCATCTCTACAAGCAGTATGTGATGAAAAATTAAAACAAGCCAGCAAAGGAGACAATATGGACAATCACAATACATTAGTAAGTGCCTTTTATTAACTTTCTCTACATGATAAATGCCATTTACTGAAGTGAGACAACCCCTTTAAGTAATTAACTTAATAAACTAACATGAACTTTTTTAATGATCCTACCACTAGAAACATTAACACATAATTCTATAGACAGAATTAAAGACTTGAAAAAGAATGATATATTTAATTTCTGGCTAGACTTGAAAATTAAATATTAATTTGACATTTTAAATTGGGGCATTAGATTTAATATTGCAATGTATTTTATTTCAGAAGTAGAATGTACATTTTACCAGGATGCCACTGCTAAAGGGTGGGTGTCAACTGCCTATTTCAATATTGACTCTGATAGGTGATGATGATACCGGACTCTTATCAGGTTTCAATAGGCATTCCTTCATTTACACTCCACTTTCTCTATAGTTCATGTTTACTCTTCTAAGCTACCATATTCAGTGATAACATCTATTTATTCAAGAAAAAGTTGTCATAAATGGATTTACTGATATAAAATATGCTGTCTGGGGAAACCTCCTAAACCTCAAGGAATAAAGGCTCTGTTCACATTAGATTAATGGTCATCAAGCTGTGATCGACCTGTTTTCAAAAAGATACAACCTGACAATGATGCACTCATCATATAATAGAGGTCATCAGATTAGCTTAGTAGAAACCTCTGAATGCAAGTGAGAACTTGGTTTAATATTGTCAACATGGGACATTAGGATTTCTTGTATGGATTTGTACATAAACAGATTTCATATTCATATTCTCCATTCACCTTCAATAGCTGTTGTTTCTATGCTTGTCTGTCCAATAGCTGTTCTTCCCCACTTCTCCATTTACATGTACAAATACATTTGTTTGACTTTACTGTTATGTGCTAGGACAACTTTAGGCTAGGGCTAAATGGCAATCTTGCGTACGACAGGTACCACGTGACAAAGGATCACAGTGCAGCACTATAGTCATAGAAATTAATGGGGTCGCAGCACAACCGAAACCCCAGAATCGCATAAAATCAAGCCCTGATCGATTTTTTAGATTCTGTGGTCACAATTGCGGAAAAAGGTAGAGTCGCATTGTGACCCCTTTTATTTCTATGGCTGCAATGCTACACTGTGATCCTTAGTCAAGTGACACCTGTTATGCCCAAGCTCACCATGTAGCCCTAGCATTAAACAGAACCTGCCACCAAAAAATGCAGTGCAGTCTGCAGGCAGCATGTTACAGAACAGGAGGAACTGAGCAGATTGATATATATTTTTGTGGGAAAAGATTCAGTAAAACTTTTTTACATTTATATCTTTGCATTTTGTAACAGCTATCAGTACAGGAGGGAGGGGTTACCAGTGTCTGACAGCTATCTCTTATGCACACTTATACACACTGCCATCAATCATTAATAACACCTCCTCCCTGTACCAATAGGTATTCACAGGAAGTGAAAAATGCAAAGATATAAATGTATAAATTACAGGTTTTACTGACGCTTTTCTTACAAAGCTGCTCAGCTTTTCCTGCTCTATGACATGATGCCGTCAGATTGCATTGTATTTTTGGGTGACAGGTCCTCTTTAAATAGGTTGTATGAGTTTGGCCTTTTTTCTTGCTGAGCTAAGCTGCAATACCAAACACAGACCATAAAAAGAGGGCGTTGTCTCTGTGGAACAAATCTCATCTCATTTCATGCAATGTTTTTAAAAAGTGATATCACCTTTTGTAGAGAAAGAGCACATAGGGGGCTGCTGGAGAGTATGTAGCCTTGAACTGAATCTAGTCTTGTAGCCACTTGAGATGGACAGCTGATCCTTTCTGGACTGGGGGTCTACTGAGGGTCCTATGAATATTATCAATAGAGATGAGCCAATTTCAAAAAAATTCAATTCAGCCGGTTCGCCGAATTTTCCCAAAAGATTTAATTCGATCCGAATTTATTTGCGGTTAGTCGCGTTAAAAAACAGCTATTTCCTGGCTGCAGAGAGCCTGTATAGTGGTGTAGAACACTGTGCCCTGCAGTAACACCCATAGGGAGTCTGCTGTGGTAGTAAAACAATACTGTCCGTAAGTATGACACGCACATGACAGTCGTCTATCTTAGAATCGCTGCACACTTCACTTATTTGGGCAGTTATGGGGCAAAAACTGACCAAATAACTCAAGTGTGAACTCAGCCTTACAGGTTGATGTTAGCGACAGGTATAAAGAACCGTGCAGAGGCCCAAGATCCTACTGTAGAGTGAAAGAGCGCACTTCTTTTACACCAATTCACTGATTCCACATAGATGTCTACAGAACCTGTTCTATTAAACGCTTATACAAGTAGACACCCCCCCCCCCCCGACAGAGTGGAGATGGTGTCAGCGGTAAGTTTGAGTTGACGTCTGTTATTTTACCCTTCCTCCGACCTGTAAGAACAATAACCCCCCAAAATACGGATCCTGTCTGTTGAGCATCCGCATTCACTTGGTCAGTATTTGGCAGTAATCCATCAGTATTGCTAAGCCAAAAAAAAAACAGGACTGGATCCAAAACAGAGATGACACGGGAATGGAATATTTGTATGTCTTCTATGTTTTGCACCCACTCCTGCTTTTGGCTACCAAATCATAGGCCAATTCTGATAGGACCATACAGGCCTTACAGCTGCTACACAGACAGGATCCGTTGTGCGTCTCATTTTTCCTTCCTTCTAACAGATCAGAAGAAGGCTCAAATAAATCATGGTGTCAACCAGGCCAAAAAGGCAAAATAGTGGCACAGTCATGGAGTGGGGAGGGTGGGAGAACAGCTTGAAAAGTCCACAGAGTGGCCAAATGACCTAATGTTGAGGTAGCAGCAGCATGAGGAGGCCACAGACTGGCAAGGTGACATAGTGTTGATTTAGCAGCAGTATGAGGAGACCACAGAGGGACAAGGTGACATACTGTGGAGGTGGCAGCAGCAGCATAAGAAGGCCACAGAATGGTTTAGTGACATAGTGTTGATTTAGCAGCAGCATGAGGAGACGACAGAGTGGCAAGGTGACATAGTGTGAAGGTGGCAGCAGCAGCATGAGGAGGTCAAAGAGGGGCCCAGTGATATAGTGTTTATTTAGCAGCAGCATGAGGAGGCCACAGAGTAGCAAGGTGACATAGTGTGGAGGTGGCAGCAGCATAAGGAGGCCACAGAGTGGCAAGATGACACAGTGTAGAGGTGGCAGCAGCAGCATGAGGAGGCCACAGAGTGGCAAGGTGACATAGTGTGGAAGTAGCAGCAGCAGCAGCATGAAGAGGCCACAAAGTGGCACAATAACAGAGTGTGAAGGAGGCCGCAGCAGCATGAGGAGCCCTGAGTGGTGAGGTGGCAGCAGCATCAGGAGACCACAGAGTGACCCGGTGACAGAGTGGGGAGGTGGGTGGCAATAACAGTACCCGCTGACCATGGTGGGTGTAAGAAGGAGCACTTGGCATAGGATGTGTGGCATCAGGCGGATGGCAGTATCAGAATAGGCAGGTAGCAAGAAGAAACAAGTCTCTTTTGTCACGGTTTGGGTGAGGCAGCATGGATGATCTAATTTGATGCATTAGGCATTGGTTAGTGGAAATCCTGGCTGATCCACGCCTTAATCATCTTGACAAAGGTCAGTCTCTCCACATTTTGGGTGGACAGGCGAGTTCTCCTTGGGGTAACTATGGCCCCCGCCGTAACTAAACACCCACTCTGATGCCACACTACTGGCCGGGCAGGACAGCTTTACCAGGGCAAACTCAGCCAGTTGTGTCCACAAATCCAGTTTGGCTGCACAGTAGGCCAGCGGATCTTCACTGTGGGGTGGCAGGGTGCTGTCCAAGTATGTCACCACCTGCTGGTTCAGGTTCTGCTCCAGGTCTAGCTGCTGCTGCTGGTAAATAGTTTCTTCACTAGGTGGGTTAAGAAAGCTGCTCATCATCGACCCTAGACTTAAGCTTCTGCTGATGGAGCTGGTACTGCGGGCCCCCGCTATTCAGACCTGCGAGAGGATGGACGATGGCACAGATAGGCAGTGGCCAACTGACTACATAGGATGTCTCTATAGTAGTTAAATTTGTCCTCCCTCTAAGCGGGTGTAAAAAAAGGCCCCCATTTTGGACCTGTAGTAAGGGTCAAACAAGGTGGAGAGCCAGAAGTTATCCCTCTGGCCTGGGTCATCTGCCTCATCTTCCTCATCTCCCTCTTGCTCCTCCGGCTGCTCCTGCAACTCCTCTCCTGTCACCTGTGTAGAAAAATCACCTATTTCGCTACACATTGCTAGTGCTCCAATGTCCTCCTCAAGTTCAGTCCCCAAAGGGCTCATATGGCCGTGATATGTAGGCGCCACGTCTCCAGTCCCCTTGACCAGCCAGATGTACCAGCATCTGTTCAAGGATATGAAGCAGTGGAATGACGTGGTTCATCCCGTAGTCCTGGCAACTTACAAATAGCGTGGCATCCTCAAAGGGCCTGAGCAAATGGCAGGTGTTGCGCATGAGCTGCCACTGGCTGACATTGAAGTTACACAGGTGAGTACTCCTATTCGCTTGGATCATCAAGAAATCGTTTATGGCTTTTCTCTGTTCGTATAGTTGGTCCAATATATGGAGGGTGGAATTGCAACGGGTGAAAAATTCCCATATCCGCATATATTGGGGGACCCCGTTCTGCCGCTGCAGCTCAAGGAGGGTGTGCTTGGCGGTGTACCGGTGGCTAAAGTTAATGCAAAGTTGCCTGTCTATTTTTAGGATATAGAAGAAAGAACCGCGCTGCTCCAATTCCGACACTCTATTCGAGTCAGGTTCTGCCGTCTATCCTCCGTTATTATTCCACTTCACAGGGATCCAATGGCACATGCATCCGTTCCCTCTGTGGGTTCAAAAGGAGTATGCGGACATAGTGAAGGACCCTTTTTGAGATGTTTCTCACACAAGGATTTATTGTACTCACAGACACAGGAGCAGTAAAAGCATATCTCAATATAAAATTCGATATAAAATTCGGACACGTCCAGTCTCTTGCCCAACCCGGGTTTCGCTCCAATGCTTCCTCAGGGGCGACTACAGCGCATGTCTTGACATGAGGTCATTTTATAGCGCCACAACCCTATATGTTCATGCCCTTTTTATAAAATTCAATTAGCACACAGTCTCTACAATCAATTATATAAGTTCATCAAACCTTATTCCCAAATATGTTAACAAAATATAAAAGTTTCTTCTTATCAAAGCGTACTTCGTACTATGAAATGTATCGAGTTCATTATATTCCAATATTTACCACAAATAATGACAGAGTGCTTACCATCCCTTTCATCTATAAACTCTTGATTGGTAACACTATAATTCTTTTTAAACAGAGACATATAACACAGATATCCGCCTCCTCTCCGCGTCACAGGCATTACTCCCCTCCCCAATACCACGTGAGCGGAGGAGGCCAGCCTCTCCATTCATAAAGGAGGTCACGTGAGAACGGCAACCAATCTTCTTTTACTATCAATGGGCGGGGATTCACAGGTCCTCAACATTCAATTGATTCAATTAAAAAGACGGCTTTAGCCGATTTCTTTTCAAACCAAACATGGTTTCAGGTCAAATTCAATATTGAGACCCCCAGGCTGCAGTGTACCAAGTTGGTATATCTATTGGATTTCTCTACCGTTTATTTGTTTGATGGAGTCGCCCCCCCCTCCAATGCGGTTTTACAACCTCCACATCAGCAAATTTCAAACCTTGGGGGTTCTTTCCATGTCTCAATTTGAAGTGAGCGGAAACGCTATGACTTATTAACCCTTTCTTGATATTGTTCACATGTTCCTGAATTCGGATTTTTAGAGCTCGTGTGGTCCTGCCCACATATTGAAGCCCGCACGGGCATTCTAGTATGTAAATCATGCCCTGGTTTTCACATGAGCAAGAACCTCTTATAGAGAATTCTCTTCCATTTTGATTCGACTTTACTTTTTCAATTGACCTCATTCTTTCTTTCTGGTTGCGGTTCTTACACCCTGTGCAGAAACCGCACCATGTGAATTTCCCCCCATTTTTCTTTTCTTTCGTTGGCTGCAAGGGAAATGTACAAGTTTACTCCCTATACTCGTAGCCTTTTTAAAGACAAAGGAGGGTTTCGCAGGGATGTCCTTCCCCAGAATGAGATTGTTCCTGAGTACTCCCCAATTCTTTCTTACTGCTTTCTTAATAGTGCCCGACATACAGTTATACCGGGTCAAAAATGTAAACCTAAAGTCTCTATTCCCTTCCTTTTTTTTTACGTCCTCTTTTCCTCTTATTTTCTCCTCCTCTACATTTATTATGCACCCATCCAGCTCTTTTTCTATATAGCCCCTTTCTAGAAATCTTTCCTTTAGTACACCGCTTTGTATCCTATAATCTTCCATAGTAGTGCAGTTACGGGCCATTCTTTTAAACTGTCCCTTCGGGATGTTTTGTAACCACGGTCTATAGTGACAGCTCTTCATGTCAATATACGAATTAACATCTGTCTCTTTGAAATAAGTACATGTTCTAAATTCCCCCCCCCCCCCTCAATCTTAATGCACAAATCTAGAAAGTTAATACAATATTTGCTTATTTCCCCTGTAAATCGCAAGTTCCAATCATTTACATTTAGAAGCTCAATGAATTCCTCCAAACCGGCTTGCTCTCCTTCCCACATCAATAAGCAGTCGTCAATGTATCTTCTCCAGAGGGTTAGTTTTCCTCTGGAGGTATTCACATCTAACTTGGGGAGAATGTTCTCCTCCTCCCATGCCCCCATAAAGATGTTGGCGAAACTGGGGGCGAATTTCACCGTGGCTAGCCATGTGTTTGACGTGGGGGGATTTAAGTTCTCTTTAAGTTGAATGACTGAACCAGTGTCTTTTAGGTGTGAGGGGTTCTGGGTCACATATCCCTGCAAATAGTAATCAATATATTCCGTGACTCTGGAAGTAAGGGAGTTGATTCCCGAAACTATCGGTCTCCCGATAGATTTTTAGGATGTCTTGCAGATGGGTGGAAGACTTCAGGAACCGCTTGACAACCAGATTAAACATGTGCGATATGCAGGGTGCATGACTCAGTCCTCCTTGACGCAGTGCCGACACCATGTTCTTACCGTTGTTGGTCACCATGGTTCCGATTTGGAGTTGTCACAGAGAAAAACAGGATTTGATTACTTGATGAACGACACGGAGCAGTTCCTCCCCTGTGTGACTCCGTTCACCCAGGCAAAAGAGGTGTAGAACAGCGTGACACCGCTGTGCCCTGCACATGTAGTATACTAGAGGAGAACTGTGAATTATCCCTGCAATGGAGGCTGAGGATAAGGAGGCAGAGGCAGACATTGTCGCAGGACCAACGGCGTGAGAACGTGGAGGCAGAAGCCGCGTCACCTGGCCAAGTTGCTTGTTTGGCTGGGCAGGAACCACATTTACCCGGTGGGCCGTAAAGGACATATATTTTCCTTGAACGTAGTTACAGCTTCACACATTGGCACTGCCATGCACTTTGGCAGACACCGCCAGGCTCAAGGACTGGCCCACCTTCTGTTCTACATATTTTTACAGGGCTGGTACTGCCTTTTTCACAAAGTAATGACGGCTTGGGACTCTCCACCTCGGTTCGGCACAACCCATCAGTTCTCTGAAAGGTGCAGAGTACACCACCTGGAAAGGGAGGGACTGCAGCACCAGCAACTTTGCCAGGAACACGTTCAGCTTCTTCATCGTTGGATGAGTGCTTGTATACTGTTGTCTCTTGGCAATCGCTTCGGTGATCGATTGCTGACGGAATGACTGACGAGGAGTAGGAGGGTGAGTTTCAGTAGCATCAGGACCAGTAGATGATGGGAAGGACAGACAACTCTCTTCAGCTGAGGTTGTGGAGCCATGACTGCCTGAAATCAGGTGCGTGCCACTGGGTGATGCAGCCGTTGCTGCGGCAGGCTGGACCACCACATTGGAGCCACAGTTCTCCCAGGCCACTTAATGGTGATGCTGCATATGTTGACGCAGGGCCGTGGTGCCAAGATTGGCACCCTGGCCACGCTTCACCTTCTGCCCACAGATTTGACAAATGGTCATGTTCACCTCCTATGGCGGCCTAACAAAAACCTGCCACATAGCCAAGCAGGTGATTTAACCCCCAACTCTCCGCACTGAGTGACTGCTACCGTCGCTGCCTCCGTGAACTCCTGCACCACTACTTTCTGTGCAGGTAGACTCCTGCGAAGCGGGTGGTCTACGTCGGGCATGTTTGGCTCCCAAACATCCACTGCTGCCACCCTGCTGACTCTCCGCTGCCTCACACGCAAGCTGCCACCCTCTTCTCCTGATGATGATGAAGCCCCTTCGTCACGAGGCTTCCAATTCTGATCGGCTACATCATCATCGAGTACTGTCTGCATGTCACTGATGTCCTCCTCAATAGTATCTGAGCCAGGAGCCTGACTGCTCACAACACCAGCTCCCACGTCATTCTCCTCATCACTACTTGCCCGCCTACCGGAGGAAGCAGCGGATGTCTCCTCCAGATCTTGGCTGGGCAGTAGCTGCTGACTGTCCTCTAGTAGCTTGTCCTCACTGCATAGTGGAGCTGAGCCCACAGCATATAATACTTCTCTAGCTGAGGGAACAGAAAAGGACAGAGGCAGGTTGAGGACAGGTGAGGACACAGGGCCTGCTCCCGGGCCATGCCAACTAAGGGTTGTGTCTGACAAACCCACCGACTCTTGGCTGGGGGTGTCTGATCTCACTTGGGACAAAGTGGATGACCAAGTCAACCATTTAATACTGCTGGGTTGCTGGTCAAGACACGACCGCTAGCTGACACTGGGAGCTCAGGCCTCTGGAAGTGACCCCTGCTGCCATGCCCCCTTACTCTGCTGTGATCTGTGCCTGCTCCAGAAACATTTAGGCCTCTGCCCCTCCCCTGTGCAGGGCCTGTAACTTCTCTGTCTGACATACTCTTAGATCAAATAAGTAAATAAAAAGGAAATTAATACCACCCATAAAAGGCCATCATTTTGTCACTTCACCACACAACGGCAAATAATACTTTTTTTTTGCCACTAATACAGACCAAAGAAGGCTTTACAACATATAACTGCACCTCTGAACGGCAAATAATATTTTTTTTTTGCCACTAATACATGCTAAAAAAGGCTTTAGAACATATAACTGCACCGCTGAATGGCCCAAAAACCTTTAGTACATATAACTGAACCGCTGAATTACAAATAATACTTTTTTTTGCCACTAATACACACCAAAAATGGTCTGTAATTACTTCGCCACACAACGGCTAATAATCCCTTTTTTCGCACTAATACATGCCAAAAAAGGCTTTAGAACATATAACTGCACCGCTGAACGGCAAATAATACTTTTTCTGCCACTAATGCACGCCAAAAAGGGCTGTAATTCTCTCACTTCACCACACAACGGCAAATAAGCCCTTTCTTTCCCGATAATAGACGCCAAAAAGGGCTTTAGAACATATAACTGCACCGCAAAAGGGCTAACAAAGACATTGAAATATTTTCTAGTAATACACCCTGTTAATGGCTGTACTACACAGCACTTACACCCAATAAAAAGAACGGTTTGCTGGAATTACAGAGGTATCATCTATTGCAAACCTGAAAGCAGCAGTGTAATGACAATTTGGATCCGCAGTTAGTGCAGAAAGGTGTAATAGGATAGTTCCTATTACCCAGGCTGTAAACTCCCCTATTGAACCCTGTTCTGCTTCATTACTGTGGAATAATTCTCTCTGTCCTTTCCCTACACTTCTAATGCTCTTACCCTGAAGTAAAGCAAAATAAAAAATGTCAAGTCTTTCCTAGCACTTTCCCTAGCACCTGCTGACGTATCCCCCTGCACTAAGTACACTGGAAAATGGCTGAATCCAAGATGGCTGAGGCTATTTATAGGGCTGTGACATCACAGGGCTGGCTGGCTGCATGCATAGCATTATGGGTGATCCCTCGTTCCCGGAGTTCTTTGTCCCATGTCTTAAAATGTGCAGCAGCCACTTTAGGAAAAAATGTGATTTGTTACCATGAAGCATGAGGAAATTTGGATTAGGTGCGAATCAACTTTTTTCTGAAATTCGGATCGAATTCCACTTCGTCAACTTCGATTTGCTCATATCTAACTATCAATTATAAAAAAATAAGTGAAAAAAAATGGTTGAAAAGGGGCTCACGCAAGAACCATATTCAATTTAATGATATGATACTTTGCCTGAGGAAGAAGACAGCAGGTCTTTCAAACACATGGCGGTTGTACCAATAAAATATTCAATTTCTTTTATCCTCTTCACAGCGTCCCTTTTCATCCTGGTTTTTTATCTTATTTTTATTTGTTCTTTTATCCTATTTTTATTTGATATCACCTTTTGTAACGTCAGTAACCATCTTTTTACAGCCTGTGGACTGCGGGAAAAAAAAGAGAAATGTTTCTCATTTTACAGGTTCACCTGTAAATATGCCTATCATTTCTAACCCTTGTCCTACCTCAACCTTTATGCTAAATAGACCCTTTCATCTAGGGTTTTACTTTCGTCAGCAGTAATTGGCAGGACTACAAACATAATTTTCAAAGCCTGTATGGAAATAACTCTTAAAATGAAATTGGACTTTGATTATCTAAAAAGCAAAAGAAGTTTTAAAGGAGAATGGTTAGAATAGATTTTAAAAAATTATACGTACCATGCATTCATTAAACTTTGCAAATGTCACAAATATTAATAATATATCGATATGTTTATTCTAGAAGTCTGATTTGGCCATTCTTATCTATATTACGTAGCTATGTATTCTATGGTCAACTTTCTACAATCTACTCAGGCAGCACGATTTACTTGCAGCTTTATTTGCAGTTCACTATATATTGTAAAAGCAAAAATGAAAAAAAAAATACTCATTTGTTGGCAGCACACGACCCTGTGTAAACAGGGATGCTCTACCAACACTAATCAAACTATACAGTGACAAACTATTGTGATAAGGGAAGAAGCTAGCCATATACTGTTATTGTTGATTGGTCCTCATTACCAGACACAATATCTGCCAATGTAAAAAGAACCCTATGTTTTTGGAGTTTTGTAGAAATTCGAGGACATGTGAAGAACATACAGTAAAACACGATTACAAATGTTGCCATTGGATAGATACCAAGCTAGGACCACTACTAACTATTGAACTAACATACTACATTAATATTCACTTCTATTGGTAGCACTTCATATTAAAAGCTTGATCTCACTAATACCATTGACGATAAACCAAGATAAAACTGATATTTTTGCTGTCCTATATACAATATATTATACATGAATCATGTACTTAAAATTTTCAGAAAGAAGGTGCAAAATCTTCTTTCAAAGTATGATGCAGCATTATTAAAGCACTGTAGACCTGAGCAGGATGGTAAACAAGCAGATGGCCTTCTCCAATGGTCCCTTTTCATGATCCTCTACATGACGTCATCCATTCTTTTTTCTAACAGAAATAGCTAATGGTAATGGTAACATGCTTTTAATTCTAAGGTCACCTCTCTCATTTATGTGGACTTTAAAGGGGTTATCCAAGACAAATACAGACCTCCCAGAGTGGCTGATCCCCTGTGGTAATGATACTTAAAGGGGTTGTCCGTGTTCAGAGCTGAACCCTGACATACCTCCATTTTCACCCAGGCAGCCCCCCTGACTTGAGCATCGGAGCAGTTCATGCTCCAATGCTCTCTTTTGCCCTGCGCTAAATTGCGCAGGGCAATGGCATTTTCTGGAGATCCGGTGATGTACCGGGCTCTCCATGGGGCTACCAGGAAGCCCAGTGATGTCACCGACACTGATGGACAGGCTTTATCGCTGCCCTAGCCTGTAAAATGGCTATAGCAGCGCTAAAGCATGTCCATCAGAGCCAGCGACGTCACCGAACACACTGCCGGGCGTAAGCTTGTGTTATTGTAAACAAAGGAGCCTTGCGCAGGGCAAGGGTGCGCATCGGAGCATGAGATGCTCTGATGCTAACATCAGGGGAGCTGCCTGGGTGAAGATATGGGTATGTCCGGGTTCAGTTCTGAACCCACACAACCCCGTTAACTGGTGCCTGCCCCAGGGTTCAGTCTCTGTCCCTCCTTGGCCAGCTCTTCCTAAAGCTCTGAAAACAACGTTCTGTTGATTTGGGAGGTGGGAGGAATATGACAGCTGCAGCCAATCACAGTGACCAGTTGTCGTAACGCAATAGGAGCAGGTCACCACTGAAGCTTGTGACTGGTTGCAGAGGTCATGTGTCGTAGACGAATGATGTTTTCAGCACTGCAGGGAGAGGAAGAGGTGGACTAGAGCTTGAGAGAAAAATTTCCGTGGCGGGGACCAGGTAAGTATGATCACCACTGCGCGTCTGCCACTCTGGGAGGTCTGTAATAATCTTGGATAACTCCTTTAATCACAGTGATGAAGACATTTGCTATATAAACTTCTAACTGATGCTGAACAAATGGAATGTGACTTCTGGTGGTGACTAACAAGGCCCATCAATCAGGAAAACCTTTGTAGACGTGGAGATCCACACACCTGACGACATGGAAAACATTAGCATTTTTATTCTGTCTCAGTTTAATTTGGTCTCTGTGGAGCATATGTCAAATATGTGTTAAGTATGCAGAAGTAACAGACAGAAATATAGTTTATACAGTATTTGCTGTGATGAATTACAATGAATAGCTGCCTTTGGCTGGCTGATTTCCAGGTATTTATAACATAAATGGTTGTGAAGTGACCTGGGCTCTAAAGTAGATTGCCGTCTGCAACAGATGGAATCTACAATGTAATTACCGGTTATAAACGCAGTCTGCACACATTTTCTGTATATCTGGGCTTGGCACAGCAGCTGGTTCCTAGCAACTGACACATTTATAGGTGCACAAAGAATATCCTTCATAGGATTTAATACCAACCTGTATTCTAGGTGCGCTAGTAATTGTTATACTAGTCTATAATTATACATATTGCAGTTCGTTTGTTTAAAGCATCATGATGAAAAAGAATTTAGAGTGCTACTTAAAGATCAGTGATTTGATTCTAAGCAAATGAAATTTATTATGGATTTCCCAAAAACTTCCAACAGTCCAAATAATACAAAGTTTTGTGGATTTGTCCCGAAAGAATCAATCAAATTGACATTCAACATTTTACACATCAGAATACAGGGAATATGAGAAGATAAAGAACGGGTATCACATGACCCTGTCCCAGCGGATTTGCCCATAATGTCTTGCCGTGTGCCTCAGCCAATCATTAGCTGTCATCTCATAGGACCCCAGCCGGGATCTGCTCTTGTACATTGGAGAACTAGCATGTCTGCTACTACTGTTAGATATATTAAAGAAATCTTAAAACACAGAGTACAGCTAGTTTAGGGCCAGAGAGGTTATTTCACAGTAAAGAGAAGGCAATAGCTAGTCAGATTTATAAATGATTGACATATTGAAGATGAGCGCTTCCATTGTCGTCAGGACAACAATACAGTGGAATGCTGCGGCAGGGCACAGAAGTGATGTCAACCTTCCCTATTCCCTCTGATAGGCTTCAGGCCTAGTGCCTGTAGCCTATCAGAAGCAGGTGCAGGTGGCACGAGGACATCATCATCTCTATCCGCCTAAGCCTGGCAGCGTACAGCACGGGACACAGGCCGGAAGAGGCCTGCAACGCATTGCTGAAAGCGCCATGGAGGTAAGCATTAGTGTTTATTTTTTATTTGGCACCATGTTGTTGGCCCAGTATAGGGAAAGGAGAGAGAGGAGCACTATGAGAACACTATACAAGAGCATTTTATACTGGCACTTTTAATGGGGGCACTATGGTAAAGAAGGGGAGAAGAGCACTATGGGGGCACTATATAGGGGTATTTTATACTAGCATACATTATGGGGACATTAGCTCTAAGAGGAGGTATTTTTTGTACTGACACACAAAAAGGGGCATTTTTTTGTACAGATACACATTATGTACGCACTATGGGGACATTGGCTTTTCTGGGGACTCTAAGAGGGGGTATTTTTTTTGTACTGGCACAGAGTACAGTTGGCTCTACTGGAGGCAGTAAGATGAGATATTTTTTATGTAGTAGAACACATTATGGGGGCATTTTTTGTACTGGCACACATCACATGGGGCATTTTTGGAACTGGCACACATAATAGGGTATTTTTTTGGCATGCATTATACGACAGCATTTTGTACTGGCACACATGGGGGGGGAGCATTTTGTGCTAGCATAAATTATTATGGGGAATTTTTTTGCACTAGCGCACATTATAAGTGGACATTTTTTGCACTGGCACACATTATAAGAGGGTATTTGTATACTGGCGCACACTATAAGGGGGTAATTTTTGTACTAGCACATATTATAAGGGGGCATTTATTGTACTGGCACACATTAGAGGAAGAATTATTACTACTTGAAGGCATTATGGTGAGTTTTATTACTACTGAGCGACTATGGGGAACACGATCACTAGTATGGGCACTATGGGAGCATTATTACTTCTGGGGCACAGTGAGGACATTATTACTGTAGGTGGCACTGTAGGAGGACTATTAGTACTAAGTGCACTTTGAAAAATAATTATTTCCATTGGTGGGACTTTAGGGAGCACTATTACTGTGGGGGGCACCCTGGCATAGTACCAGTTTAGCACAATTATTTTTGAGGACATTAGTTTACACTATTAGTGTCAGGGACAATATTTACTGGGGATAGTTATTTTTTAGGGCACTGTGTGCCAATAATTATTGAAGGGGGCACTATCTGTGTGGTACTAGCATTCTCAGGGGGACTGTTTGTGCAGTATAGTATTGGGGAGCACAGCAGGCTCAGTAATGAGAGTGGCAGGATCGGATGTTCAGAAGTAGCAAACTAAGATTGTCAAATTCCTCAGAGACAAAATATGGCTGAAAGAAATCATCATGGCTGTCTGGTCTGAAAGGAGAAGACGAGGAAAGAGAATATCTACATTAGAGGAGGTATCACTGGATTTAAGAGGTATGTTACACTGTATTACGCTGTATGTTCTGTAGTGCTGTATGTAATGTTAGGAGGGAAGGGGTTAGGTTGAGAATTTGGCATGGAGGCTCACCATTTTAATTTTCGCCTCAGGCAGCAGAAAGGCTAGGTGCACCCCTGCATATTGGTGTGTGTCACCGACCATATATTGTAGTAGACACTGTCACTACTACTACTACCCCTGCTGCCACTATAACTACCCCAACACAGCCTCACATCTCTGGCATTGTCCATCATGTTCCATACTGTTCTGCTGTTGCTTCTACTACCTCTCCATCACAGCTGCAGATCTCCTGCCTTGTTCATTATGTTCCATACTGTACTGCTGCTGTTGGAAACAATATGCTGCACAATGTAATAAGCCTGAAACCAAAAAGGCAATTTTTTATGGCTTTGGAAAAACTATTGCTTCTTCACTTTCCAAGCAATATATTTTCTTTACTATAACATTAAAACTGTTATAACTCCCAAAAAGGGATAATTTTTGGACTTTTTGCTAAATATAATTGTTTCTTATGATGCAACCATGTGTGTGTGTGCATATTCTCCCCAAAAGGGATAATTATTGGAATGTGTTTTTAACCCTTTCCTGATGCAGTGATTTTCCGATTTTTCTTTTTTACTCCTGGCCTTCCTGGAGCCATAACTTTTTAGTTTTCTGTTCACATTGTCCTATGAGAGCTTGTTTTTTGTGGGTCAAGTTGTATTTTCTAATGTCATCTTTTAATATTGCATACAATATAGTGGGAAGCTGGAAAAATTCTAAATGGGTGGAATTGGAAACAAAAACGCAATTCCGCCATAGTTTTATAGGTTCTGTTTTTACTGCATTCTCTCTACAATAAAACTAAGATATATTAACTTCATTCTCTGAGTCAGACTTAGTACGATTACCGTGGTTTTAATACTAAATAAAAATATAAGTTTAAAAAAAAAAAAAAAATCTTCACATCACCATGTCCTGAATCACGTAACTTTTTTATATTTATATCTACAAAGCTGTTATGACGGCTGTCTGTGGGGCGATCTTTACTTTTTATGTATACTATTTTGGAATGTATATGCCTTTTAATCAATTTTTATGATTTTTTTTGGGTGGAAGGTGAAGTGATTTTTTTTCCATTACGCCATTTAGCATATGGGATAGATTCTTTTATATTTTAATAGTATGGGCATTTTGAGACATGGCAATACTAATTATCTTTTTTTGATTGCTTATTTATTTTAAAAAAGGAGAAGAGGGAGTGACTTCGGGATCAAATCCAGTGCTGAGCCACGCCCCCTGCACTGATCACATGACAGTGACGTCACCCCAGGTCCTTCGGCTGTTCAACAGTTCGGGTTGGTGGCAGCCGCCCCTTATGGATTCCATATGCCGCCCCTTATGGAATCCATAACGGGATGCGCGACTTACCACAACCCGAACGCCGGACTTTTTTTTAAAGTTCGCTCGTCTCTACATACAACCACTTTAATCCATGACAGTTTAGTAAGGTAGAATTTAAGTCTGCATTAAACAAAAAAGCACACACACATTAAAGGAGTTGTGCCACCGTTAAATGTTACTTTAATATTACTCCATTTGAGAGAGATTCTCTTTACTTCATTAAAACTGTGCCCCCTGATTTTTAATCTGTGTAGTAATGTTCACATCCACCTACTGATCTGGTCACACATGCTCAGTTCCATCCTTCAACTGCCTCTGCTGCAAGCCCTGGAAGGGTGGAGAAGGGGAGTGGTAGTGGCTCTGACTAAAGTAAATATGGGCTCCGGCAATCCTCGCACCAATACTCTCTAAGGCCAGGGCAGTGATAGGAGGGCATACCCTTTCTTCCCTCGGGGCACACCCTGATGTTGGGACTCCTTCCTGATGGTACAGATGTAGCAGGGTTAACACACAAAATCTTAACTCAAATTTCTTAACTCATCGTGTTATCTTTAAACAAAAGCCATTGAAAAGCAATTGAAGATGTTTGCTTAACACATTTAGTTTGGATAACACGTCTCATAAAGCATGTGTTTTAACTCTATTACATCTGTAGTTGGGGTGCCCTTGGTGTTATGAGTGTTGTACGGGTGCAAGGCAGGGGGCATAGGTGCTGTGGTCAGCGTATGGTGCTAGAGTCTGTAAACAGACCAGTTGTAGAAAATAAACGTCACTCTTTACTAAACTGCAAAATGAGAGTTGTAGTACATCTAATGGTATAAAAACACAATTCCAAATAATTCACAGGGCAAATCTCCCCAGATACCAGATAGTATGAATATAAGCCAGGATGAAGAGTGTAGTACTCTTTCCTCTCTATATTCCCAAAGTCTATTTCTGCAGAATTTAAGACTGGCAATAATACTCTTACAATGGTGGCTGTAATTCCAAACTCAGGGGTACAGGCTTGAGATACGCAGGGACCCGGTGACATCATCGAGGAGCGCCCCGGCCGCCGCACGGAAGGTAAGTAGCTTCTCCCCCAGCTCCCCGCTGCTTTTACATGGCAGCCGGGATTTTAGTAGCATCCTGGCTGCCATGGTTACCATTCTTAAAAGCTAAACGTCGGATACGGCGATGCGCTGAAACGACGTTTAGCTTAAAGTCGGATCCGGATTAATGCTTTTCAATGGGCATTAATTCCGGATCCGTCCTTGCGGCATGTCTTCAGGATTTTTGGCCGGAGGAAAATCCACAGCATGCTGCAGATTTTTCTGCGGCCAAAAAACGTGTCAGTACTGAGCTGAAGATGTCCTGATGCATCCTGAACGGATTTCTCTCCATTCAGAATGCATTGGGATAATCATGAACAGTATCTTTCCGTCCTAGAGCCCCGAGGACGGCACTCTAGGACGGAAAGGAAAAACGCAGATGTGAAAGGGGCCTTAAACAGCAATACCTTACTGACTGATTCTGATGCTCGGCCATGCAGACTCTAGGCCTTCTCAGTTATTTATTTTCTGTCTCTTTCTGAAGTACTTTTGGATTGCAATTACTGTTTTGTTTACAGTTGATGATTCTCTGGAAACCAAAAAAAACAGAGAGTTTTCTGGGAAGTGAGCACACTTCCTTACCTAACACACTACTCACTAACTGAATGAGGGGCAGACCCAAGTCCCACATCTAACTAACTAAAGGGACAAAGTCAGGATTATTAACCCTGACTGATCCATACAGAGATATGATGGTGCATTACATGGCATTAACATGGTAAATAAAGTTACATAACATTACATAGCAAGAACAGTTTTCAAGTATTCTGGGTACCGCACCACCAGCCATATTTACTGTTAGAAGTTGTGACAGTTACAGGGAAAGAGCAGTTGCAGAAAGGACCCACTCCCTCAGAAAGGACATGCCCCCTGAGAAAGGACACGCACAAAGAAAATACACTCCCCCCGATCTACCAGCCTGAAGAGCAATAATAAAGAGATCTCTGGATACATGGGAGGTACAGGGCTGGTTCTAGCATTGATAGAAACAGATTGTCATGTACTATATGATGTCCGATTTTTATTTTTTACACCAGTCATAGCATAACTGCCTTAAGGGAGTTACATAAGGATTGTCACTCATTTTGTTGTGAATTTCAGCCTTTGCAATGTAAAAGGTTGAAAATACACCTCATATGAATATCTACCGCATATGAACAACATAATAGGCATATTGTAGGTTCGAAAATCGATCATGCCCAAAATGAATGTGGTTTTGACAACCTGTTTCACATGTATTGTACTGTATAGTATGTCAGATTTTCACACTGAAAATCGGGCCACTAATTCACTACATATGAAAATAGCCTAAAGTAATATTTGCAGTATAATCAGTGGAAAATTTTATTTTATTTATGAAGAGATTCAGCTGTAAATTGTCCCTGGATTAGTGACTGATTGAATGTTGTCTTAAATATACATTCATCAGCAATACAAGCTGTCTTAAAGAAACACTACACCATCTGTAGCGGTGTCATTAATGTAATTTTATCCCTAGAGGATGGCTTCAGTTTCCTGTAGCTTTTTAAGGAAATATATCAATGTCTCCATCCTCTTTTCTCATGGCAAATGGATGTAGTTATGGGAGTCAGGATATGCTGATTCATTCTAGCAGATTTTAAGGCAAGCATGACATCCCTGTACTCATATCCTTTGGTTTACGGAAGAAAAGAGAAGTCTGGATAAAACATATCTAGCTAGCTTTCATCTTGAGAAGATGACATAAAGATGGCAGCACCCGCCACTGCCAAGAAATTGTCTTGCTGGGGAACCTGCAGGGCTCAAGGAAATATCTTGACCAAAAGGTAGTACCATAAACTAATTTTCTCAAGTTATATGCCTCTTACATTACATTTTTGACTCGTAAAAGAACGTCCTTTGTTCTGTGTTTTACAAGTGCTCATTATCTCAGAGAACTCTGATGCATTATGATTTCTAGTGGCAGGCCTCGCCTGTATATTTGTACATGATGGTGTGAGTGAGCTCTCCTGCTGCTTCATTCTTCTGTTTAGAAGTCAAGTTTTTTGCCAAGAGATTGTTATCCTTTCTTCTGTGTGCTGTATACTTGAATCAGTCAGCTGCCCTTGGTCTTGTAACTTTGACACTCAGGCGTTGTTGTCTGCCTGAGACAGTACATTACTGCTCTCCCCAGCTTGCCCCAGTGCCAGATCCGCTCCCATAACTTCATTCTTGGAAGGTTTTTGAGTCTCTAGGGAGATAAAACACGGGCAACATTTGCTCTTGCCTGAGCAATTTTAGAAGGCATTCAGACTCGCTTTGTTAATGTTGTTACTAAAGGTGGGCAAAGGGGCATGAGAATTTTTCCCTGTGCCTATAAATGTAACATTACAATGTTATCTCTCTCTGTAGGCCTCTCAATTTATTTTGCTTTTGGCAAGGAATATAATATATATATATATATATATATATATATATATTAAGAACTTCTTAAAAAACGTAATGCAATTCAGCTGAGACTGGAAAAGTATAAACTACTAGTTGTACTTGGTCAATGATCACACAATTGGGATGTGAATCTTTATTTGGGCTGCAGCGACATATATTTTGAGGTAGGGTGACATTATTACTGAGTGGCAGCTCCCCTTGTTGCGATACAGGCTGCCACCCTGGCATGGTAACATTCATACAGATGCTGGATATCTTCCTGTGGTATGTCATTCCAAGTTCTTTCAACAATGTGGTTCTTGGCTGCTGCGCATGAGAGATCCGTTGCCCCATCCAGTCCAAGACATTCTCGATGGGGGTGAGATCGGAGATGGCCGATGGAGCTGCTAAATACCCTGAAGAGCATGTTGTGTAGCACAGGCAGTATGTGAGTGGGCTTTATCTTGTTAGAACACCAACTGATTTAAAAAAGACAGTAGGACTGTTCAGTAGCGTAGCTACAAATTCCTGGGCCCCCTAGCAAATTCTTGAATGGACCCCCAGCAATTTCTTCGCAACCTCCTATTCTTGTGCAACCATCAACTCCTGTGGCTAATCAAGATCCATTAGTTTCCTACAGTGTCTCTGTATATAATGTAATTTTATAATACTGTTGAAGGGGTTCTGACAATAAAATCTTTTAGTCCTCTTCCTGGGTGTGCCCCTTCTAAGTTTGGGCCCCAAAGCAGCCGCTTCCCCTAGCTATGCCCCTGGGGCTGTTTCCACAATTTTCTGTACATAGCCAAGACAGGTTAAATTTTCCCCCCACACAAATACCTGACAGGAACAAGCATGGTAGCTAATGGTGCCCCACGCCATGACATTTTGTGTATTTCCACACTGCATGATGGTAGCATGTGCTCCCCAGCCCTTCTGTGAACTCTGATGCGACCATCAATGGCAAACAATAGTGTTTAGTGAGGAAAGCAGGATCTGCTTTGGTAATAATTATGGCTGTATCAGAGTTTGCAGGAGGGCTGGAGAGTGCCTACTGTCATTATGCATAGTGCGGCATTAGCTACCATGGCCATTCCCTTTTGGAATTCATGGAGGGAACATTGACCAGCCTTCAGTGTGTTCAGGACAGCATGGAACCAGTCCTACTACCTTCTTGACTTAAAAGATGTGGTGTTCCAACTAGATAATGCCCATCCAAACACTGCCCATGCTTCACAACATGCTCTTCAGGGCTTCCAGAAGCTCTCCTGGTCAGCCCAATCACCAGATCTCTCCCGCCATCGAGAATATGTGGGACTGGATGGGCCAATGGATCTCCCATGCACAGCAGCCAACAGCCATCTTGCCTGAACTATGGGTCCAAGTTGAAAAAGTTTGGAATGGCATACCACAGGGTAATATCCAGCATCTGTACGATCACTGATCAAGCATCACAAGCAGTTTATATATATATATATATATATATATATATTGAAACAACACTGCAGAATGTCGCGCTCGTCCACAGGAAACCAGGAGCCCGGTCCTCGCCCTGAACCTTGGTGCACAACAAGTCCCAGAATGAAGAGAAAAACGGCCCAGCTTCACTGGAAAACTTGAGGCTCTATTGAACCCCGTGCAGATAAAAACCAACGTACAGCAATGCAAGAAATCGACCGGTTTCGGATCACTATAGGTGCGTATCCTTAGTCATGATGTGCCTCATCATGACTAAGGATCCGCACCTATAGTTATCCGAAACCGGTCGATTTCTTGCATTGCTGTACGTTGGTTTTTATCTGCACGGGATTCAATAAAGCCTCAAGTTTTCCAGTGAAGCTGGGCCGTTTTTCTCTTCATTCTGGGACTTGTATATATATATATATATATATATATATATAAGCACAATGATTCATGTAAATTGTTTTGTGGGAAAGGATACAGTGTAAATTGTACCTTATTCATTTAAATTTCAACTTTTTCTATACTTGGGAATCCAGTGGGCTGTCTTAATCAGTGATTGACAGCTGTCTCTGTCTGCATACAGAGAGAGCTGTCAATTACTAAATAGGACCACCTAATGCATTCCAGAGAATTAGCAGAAATACTGAAACTTGCACAATGCAAAACAGTAGAATTCCCAGCATGAGGATCAAGGCCATGAACAGGATGATGGGCGGTGTAGCCCAGAACCAGGGAATAGCGGTGGACAGGAACAAGATGTCAACACGGAGAGAGGCAGATAGAAGCAGCATGCCAGGTAGAGGTGGGAATGGGGAAGTCAAATGTGACAGTGTGTAAAAGGACACTAGACGCTGTGAAATGAGGCTTGAAAATTGTTCAATACATATAAGAAATTTGACAGACAGGGGCCAAGATTTACTAATGTTTCTACTCCAAAAAAAAAATCTTGCTACAAAAGTGGTGCAAATTGGTGCAATTTATTGCATCTCAGATTTCTAGGCATTCTCCTAACATGCTTGCCTAGAGAGAGGAGCTTAGAGGAAAAGTGGGTGGAGCTTCATGGGAAAGGGGGAAACACCTAAGATGCACCAAAATTTCTGAGTGTAAAAATCTGTTTTAAAGTAAGTCAACCGATAGTTGGTATAGAATTAGTGAAAAGTGACTACCCTTGCACCAGATTTATCATCCAGCCTGAGCTCCTGTGATAAATCTGATGCAGATCTAGACAGCCTGTCTAAGCTTACACCATCTTTACAATTAGTAAATCTGGGCCAGTATGTACGCCAGTTTTTTGTCATAATTTGAGACAAAATTCTGGCATGTTTCTGCATGTAAATCTCTCCTATAGAGTAAACATAAGCATAGTGTTTAACCTAACCATGTAATATTCTGAGAGACATCTCCATGTAGTGAACTAGATGTCATAGATTGAAAACCGTAATGGGAAATTGCCATGTGCTCTTACTTTCTGGTTAAACTGTTAAAAATATGATGCGTACCGCATCCCAGAATAGGGTTATTGTAAAAGAGTAATTGTTGTAATGTATTGCTAGGTAAAATGTTCTAATTTACTGTAGTTGTACAACTAACAATTTGTATGGAAAAGTCAGGGTTAACACCTTAGCAGAGGAAAAGAGAGGGCCTATATCTGATTACTCCTCCAAACTAGGCCTGAACTCAGACAATTATCACCTCTGAGGTTTCTACATCTAAAGAACAACTGCTGCATTAGAGTGCTCCGGAAAAAGAAGTTAGAAGGTCCAGAATTCAGGCCATGTACTGGAGTCAGTCCACATGGTATCCTATTAGTCTACAGAAAAGGAGTTAACAGAAAGACAGACCTTACTGCTGTGAAAGGGAACATTACTAACACACCCTTCCACACTTTGAGATGGTTTGGCCAGCCGTACCTTAATTCTGCGCTCCTCAACCCGGGAATTACAGAAGCATCTGCTAAGAACCTCATTGACAGCCTTAGATTCTGCAGAGAGAGAGACTTTGGGGAGACAAAGAGTGGGAGTGCCACAACCCCCATCATTGCTGCTATACATACAGTGCTGTTAGGGAAGATTTGCACTGTGAACTGCTCAGAACTGTGCCTTGATATTGTTGGATGTACTACTACCCCTATCCTGCACTTTAGTAAAGAGAGACTAATTTATTTGCTAACGCTGGTCTGGTTATTGTCTCCTCCATCATTCCCCAGTCACTTCATCCCTACTCTTGCCTCACACCCTGCCAACACACCTAACAACAAGGCTACCACAATCACCACCAGGCGAGAGCCCCAACATCAGGGTGTGCCCCAAGGGATTAAAGTCTGTGTCCTTCTGTCACTGTACAAGTGTGAGTATTGTCACTGTGACCCATGTGTACAACTATCATTGCTGAAATAACTACCACTTCCACTCTCCTCACGACACTCCACCGTGGGCTGCTTCAGATGCAACTATAGCATATAATAAAAAATGATAATAAACTGAAAGTGAGAAATAACAGTGAAATCAGAAATATACTGAAAACCATCTATATTTATTTTCCTTTGTCATATGACCCTTTCTAAATGAAGCATACTTTTTCCAGCAGGAAGGAGTATTGTATTTGTCTATGCCCTCAGAGGCACAGAAGAACAAGGGAGACATGCTAGGTATCAATGTGCCGTCCGGTTGTAAATAACTTTTGTGTACGTCACTGCCCATATGGGAGTTCTTTGCAGTCCTATCAGAAACTAAATGCCTGAAGAAGACAAAGGTTTGGTAGAAACTCTTCTATAATTAGTAAATAGAAATATAATACTTGAAAACCGTTCTGCGTTATGAAGAGTGACTCTTCAGGACAATAAGGATTACCAATCATCTTACAAGAATAACATATTGCATTACACTTCCTACAAATACTCTGCTGGCAACTTTGGAAAATGTCTTGAGGGGATAGTTTTCAAAAAGCCATATTTGATATTATGTTATTTTTGCAGGCTGCTTATACAAATATCCTAGAATATAAGCTAAAACAATAATAAAATATCCATGGCAGCCTTAAAGGTTTGTCTCAGCATGATTTAAAATAATCATTTATGAAGGTAGCTGTGATTTTGTAATGCATTTCTTTTATTTTTATTGCTCCTTTCTTCTGCTCTGGGCTGTGGTCACATGACCATGTCCATGCAGCTCTTACGTCCTGTTATTTGTCCATGACCATGTCAAAGTAGCAGCAGGGGCAGTGATAGAGGAATGACTATATAACTAGCTGGGTGGCAGGAGCTATAAACCAGGAGAAAGGAGAAGTGCATCATGGGTTTGGTTGGATGCAGCAACAGGAAGTGCTACATACAAGATGTAAACAAACCAGAGTGACTAGCCTACCATGGAGCAGGTGAATCCTCCATTGGCCCTCTGAGCCAGATAGTTTCTCCATCTCTGCACAACCGGTAAATGGCACAGTACACTGCACTACATACAGATATTCAGTGTCCAACATCTCAACCACTCTATGTAATCATAATAAGAAACTGCCTAGATTACTTAGATAACTACCCAGTTTATTATTATAGATGCATCGGGTGGCTGTGATGACTTTTAAGCACAGAGACAGTCTCCAGAAGAGTCTGCTACTAGTGAAGAGCATGCTACTGGTGAAAATAAATGTGGTTTGGTGCAGTTTTAGGGATTTGTGAATGGGAGTCTGGTGATGTTTGCATGTAGCTGTACAGTGGGCCCCAGCATTAATTTTACTGATGGTCCCTAGGCACCACAGACCGACACTGCTTGTTAACATGCTGAAAACAGGTCATGAGAGTCCCAGTTTAAAAAAAAAGCATGGGGAAGATGTACAAACCGACTATGGAATTTGTATGGCAGCCTCCCAACCCTTCCCCAATGTCAGATATTGGAGGATATAAGGATCAGGCAAGTTGGACTTTAACTGCCTGATTCTTTTGTTCACAGGGAGATATGCTCACTGGGAAGGCCGCACATGCTCAGGTTCATCCTTCATCTGCCTCCTGAGCTGTGATATGGAGAGAACTCCAACAGAAAAGGCACACCCCCTGAGCTATAAGAGAGAGAACTACAGAAGAAAGACACACCCCCTGAGCTGTGATAGAGAGAGAACTACAGAAGAAAGACACACCCCCTGAGCTGTGATAGAGAGAACTACAGAAGAAAGACACACCCCCTGAGCTGTGATAGAGAGAGAACTACAGAAGAAAGACACACCCCCTGAGCTGTGATAGAGAGAGAACTACATAAGAAAGACACACCCCCTGAGCTGTGATAGAGAGAGAACTACAGAAGAAAGACACACCCCCTGAGCTGTGATAGAGAGAGAACTACAGAAGAAAGACACACCCCTGAGCTGTGATAGAGAGAACTACAGAAGAAAGACACACCCCCTGAGCTGTGATAGAGAGAGACTACAGAAGAAAGACACACCCCTGAGCTGTGATAGAGAGAGAACTACAGAAGAAAGACACACCCCCTGAGCTGTGATAGAGAGAGAACTACAGAAGAAAGACACACCCCTGAGCTGTGATAGAGAGAACTACAGAAGAAAGACACACCTTCTGAGCTGTGATAGAGAGAACTACAGAAGAAAGACACACTCCCTGAGCTGTGATAGAGAGAGAACTACAGAAGAAAGACACACCCCCTGAGCTGTGATAGAGAGAGAACTACAGAAGAAAGACACACCCCCTGAGCTGTGATAGAGAGAAAACTACAGAAGAAAGATACACCCCCTGAGCTGTGATAGAGAGAGAACTACAGAAGAAAGACACACCTTCTGAGCTGTGATAGAGAGAACTACAGAAGAATGACACACCCCCTGAGCTGTGATAGAGAGAGAACTACAGAAGAAAGACACACCCCCTGAGCTGTGATAGAGAGAGAGCTACAGAAGAAAGACACACCCCCTGAGCTGTGATAGAGAGAGAACCACAGAAGAAAGACACACCCCCTGAGATAGGACACTTCTTTTGAGCTGCCAGCTTGATATAAATCTAACAGAGCAATTGGAGCAATGAATGGGGAGATCTCTGGTTCCATGTGAGGTACAGGGGTGGTTTTAGCTTTGTTAAAAAGAGCCTGTCATTTACTATATGATGTCTGATTTTCATTTTTTACATTATTCACGGGATAAACCTTTTAAGTTGTTCCATACTAATCTACATGAAATAGAGATACAATTCTTAAATGTTGCAAACAATATTAAGCCTGGCTTAAAGGGCTGATTCCAAGAGCTCCCTGAGGCACTTTCAAATATAACAATACTTAACAACCCAATTTAGCCAAGGGTTGCAATACTTACAAAACTTGTGTACAATGACCACTGTGGGGTGCAGACCTCAAGACAGACGACAGAAACAACAATCTTTCCCATGGGTATGACTGGAAGCCTGAAGCCATTTAAACCCAGCCAATGGCTATGGAGTCCTGGAGCATTAAACAAGTGTTTCCTCTACAGTATGCTTCCACGCACAAGTCCCCAAGTCCCCTTCTTTTGGCTTAAAGGGGTTCTCCGGGAAGTAAGAAAATAAAATACTTAAATATTACTTTAGTATAAATATATTCCCAAATACATTTCATTATTTATAATGGTTCATTTTTCTGCGGAGCAATCATTAGGAGAAATAAAATGCCGCCATTCTATTAGCACACACAAAACCTGTCTTAGTCACACAAGAGGACAAGTTAATTCACAACACTGAGGTAAAGAGCTGCCTCATTCTCCTCTCTGCTCTGCTTGTCAGGGATTATGATCCTGAATACAGATGATAAGATCTTCAGCTGAATCTCTATAGGAATGGAGTTCATGAGGAGACATGAAGTACAGAGAAGACAGACAGGACAGGCTATGGTAATGTGAGGCTGTGGTAATGGAGACTGCATACAAGTGCTGCTGCTCATTATCTACACCCCCACTATCCTCTCTGTACTTCATGTCTTTTAATAAACTCCATTCCTACAGATATTCATCTAAAGATCATATTAAACTGTATTCAGGATCATAATAATCCCTGACAACTAAGAGAGGAAGATGGCGCAGCTCTTTAACTTGTCCTCCTGTGTAATTAGGACAGGTTTTGTGTAGACTAGTAGGATGGTGGCCATTTTATTTTTCCAAATGATTGAACCCCGGACAAAACGAGCCATTATAACTAATAAAAGGTATTTGGGAATATATGTATAATTAATTCCCGGAGAACCCCTATAACCTCTTAAGGACACAGGACGTACCCGTACGCCTGTGTCAGGTCTTTAAAGATGGCGCTCGCTCCTGCTTCATGCAGGCGCCTTAGCCGCGGGTGTCCGCATGGTTCTTGTAGCAGACGTCCGCGGCTAATGTCCGCGACCGGCAGCTATGCCGATCACGGACATTTAACCCCTCAGATGCTGTGGTCAATCCTGACCACGGCATCTGAGTGTGCACAAACCGAAAGTTTTACTTTCGGTTTGCGCTCCGGCTCTCCCGTGTGGCGATCGGAGGAGCCGGAGCGCTCCTGTAGTAGCCTGGGTTTCTATGAATGAAACCCAGGCAGCTTTGTAGTATTTCCTATGGAGCCTTGCCTGTAATAGGCTTCATAGGAAATGTGCGATTTTTTGATACATTCCAATGCTATTGCATTGGAATGTATGATAATCTCAATCAAATGATTGTAAGTTATAGTTCCCTATGGGAACTATATAAAAGTGTAAAAAAAATAAAAAAGTTTTAAAAAAATAAATAAAAAAAACATATAAGTTTAAATCACCCCCCTTTTGCTAAGATAAAAATAAAAAAAATTAAAAAAATCTTAAAATACACATCATGGGTGTCGCAATGTGCGAAAATGCCCATACTATAAAAATATAAAAAAATATTCCCCAAACGTCAAACAGCAAAACGGAAAAAAGTGCGAATTCGCCATTTTTGGTCTTCATTTTCCACAAAAAATTACATAAAAGGTGATCAAAAAGTCATACACACCCCAGGTATCAATAAAAAGATAAGATTATGACACAGAAAATGAGCCCCACTACATCATATGCAATATTAAATGGTGTCGTTGGAAAATACAACCTGTCCCGCAAAAAACAAGCCCTCATATGGCTATGTGCACTGAAAAATAAAAAAGATATGGCTCTGGGAAGGCAGGGAGCGCAAAACAAAAACGCAAGGAAAAAAACCTCCGGTCCTTAAAGGGTTAAGAACCCTGCAGTCTGGGAGATGTTGTCTGGTCTCTTTCCTCGGATCTCTGCGGACTGTCTGTAAAGCCTTATTCACACATCAGTGTTCCACCTACGTGTCCTGTACGTGTTCTCCAAGGACAGCACACATACCATTCATTTTAATGTGTGTATTAACACATCTGTTTTTTTGACCATAGTCCGTGGGTCCGTGATTTGAGCACTGAAGCATGCTCTATTTTGTCCTTGTTCAAGCATCCATCACGCCTATTATAGCCTATGGGTCTGTGAAAACCACAGATGCATCACGGATGCCATCCGTGTTTCACGGATCATTAAGAAGAGATGCTTTGGAAATAACTTTTCAGCTTTTCAGTGAAACACGGATGACACACGGAGAGCAAAAAACGGACACACGCAGAACACACAGATCTTTCACGGGCAGTTTCAACGATGCATCACTGACCCCCTTTTCATGGAATTAAGCATGGACGTGTGAATGAGGCATAGCAGCGACATACATGGCTGCAGATGCAATTTAGCTGCAGAACTACACTTAAATTCACACAGGAAAGAGCCAAGCCCAGAGGTTAGGGCCCGCCTCTTCCTGGTTACAGTAACCAAGGGTTTAGAATTAACCTTCAAATCAGCCTTCAGCTTTAAAAACTGTTTAAAATTAGATATATCTGTAAAACATCAGAAATCTATCATATCGCATCTCTGATATAAAGAGGCCTCTTTCACACAGTCAGTATTTGGTCAGTATTTTTGCATCAGAATTTGTAAGCCAAAACCAGGAGTGGGTCCTAAACCCAGAAGAGGCAGAAATATTTCTACAACACCTTTTCTCAGTAGGTTCCATTTTTTGTTTTGGCTTGCAAATACAATAGCTGCCAAGTGTTCTGAATTTCCTGGGACTGTCCCTGATTTTCAGAGACAGTCATACCAAATGTGCGCTGTCCCAGGCAGAAATGGGCGGGGTTAATGCACGCCACACCCATAAATGGTTGCTAGGTGCAGCTATGGGAATATCGGCAACGATCCCATACAGCTTAGCCCAGCGAGCCATTGAGCCCCATACTTCATCCACACCGAGTTTCTACACAGTGCGTCACGTCCAGGTGAGACATTGGCAATAATTTCAACTTTCCTGATGAAGGCGATTGCCGCCGAAACGTTGTTATACTTACCTACAACTGGAAAACCGCATTCTGTAATTTGAGCTGTGAAATAAAGATACAAGAAAGCAAAGCAGTGGAGTCCAGGAGCCTTCTTTTCCTCTTTATTTATGTGTTACATGGGATTTACATGTGTTTATGTATCAGGGACAAACAATTGACAATATCATGATTTGCCCCATTACAGGTTTCACATCCAGCAGCACATCCCATGTGAACATTAGTCAATGTGCTGCCAAAAACTGTGATTTAAAAAAAAAATTGAAAAAATGCGATCACCATAATTGCTGCAGTCACAGAATCTATGATGGATTTTACGTTTTTTTTCAAAACGAAAGCAGAAGTAGTTTGTTAGGGTGCTACCACACGCAGAAGATTTTGTAGCCAAATTTTCTGCGCTTGAAAATCAGTTCCATTCGTTTGAATGAGGCAGCAAGCAGGTTTATTTCTTCAACCCCATTTAGGTGAATAGAACAGATTTTTCAGACGCGGAAAATTCTGCAACAAAATTTGCAGCGCGTGAATGCACACTTAAGAAGTCAAGAGACCTGCAAGTTCTGAAAGCTTGAACTTCAGGAAAGATAAATTAATTTGACCATCGCTGAGGAGAGTATTCCAGGAGAGGGCTCTGGGCCTCACTGCTTTACTTTTCCTGTAGTCTAGATTTATGTAAAAAAGGCAGTCTTGCCGGGCGATCAAACTCCTGAAAGTTCTTATGATTTATTGACAGACCTTGTAAATATCTTTTGATGCACCCATATAAAAGCAGCGTGGGCGGTTTTCTGAAATGCTTTGACTATGTGAAAGAATTAACTGTTCTGCACAGTTTCATTCCTTTAGAAACAGGCTCAGCTGGTTTCTGTGCACTGTGTGGAAATAGTAAAGACTAGAAGGCTCCAATATATTGATGGTAATTAGACAAAAAGTCTATCAAGACCAGAAATCTATAAGAGATTGCAGGTAGTTAAGAAAACTCAAAAGACTTTACTGTATTTATCTTCTTAGTGACTGAAGGCTTTTTGTCTGAGAATTTAAAGGTAACCTGTCAGCTGCACTATCCTGCCATCACTGACCTTTAGCGGTCTGTTACTTCGCTGATTGCAGTAACTACTTCTAGAGCAGAGGTCCCCAACCGCCGGGCCGTGGCCCAGGACCGGGCCCTGGAAGATTGTTTGCCGGGCCGCAACAATCAAGGCCATCTTTAATGCGATACTAATGAAGCGCTTTCATTATGGAAGAGCTTCATTAGTACCAGAGGACCAGGAAGCGGTGAAGGATCTGTACCCACCACTTCCTGGTCCTCGGCTTGGCTGTTGGCTGTGCAGGACTGCTCACAGCGTTAGGGCGCACTGTGACCTCCCACTGTGTGCCACGCCCACGATACACAGCCGACAGCAGGATGAAGAGGATCGTGATGGGGAGGAGCGGTGGCATCCAGGAGCAGGAGAGGTAGTCAGCCGATGGCTGACATGGGGGCTGATGGCTGACATGGGGGCTGATGGCTGACATGGGGGACTGATGGCTGACATGGGGGGCTGATGGCTGACATGGGGGGCTGATGGCTGACATGGGGGGCTGATGGCTGACAGGGGGGGCTGATGGCTGACATGTGGGGCTGATGGCTGACATGTGGGGCTGATGACTGACATGGGGGGCTGATGACTGACATGGGGGGCTGATGACTGACATGGGGGGCTGATGGCTGGATGACATGGGGGGCTGATAGATGGCTGAAAGTTGGGGGGTTGATCTGAGGCATTGGCGGTCTGATCTGAGGTCTGATTGACATTGGGGTCTGATTAGGGCTGTCAGCAAAGGTCTGATTAACATTCGGGGTTTGATTGCTGGTCTGACCTGAGGTGTAATGGAAACTATTTTTTTCTTATTGTTCTCCTCTAAAACCTAGGTGTGTCTTACGGGCCGGTGCGTCTTATGGACGTTAATATGCATCTTGTGTTTTGAATGTGCGTGAATCAGTCAGTGCTAACCAGCACCCCATAAGCCCCACCCACCCCCTAAGCCCCGTCCCAGAACCCCCCACCCCACCCGTTCCTTGGGAAAATTGTCTTGCATGAAACTGTTCCTTGGTGCAAAAAAGGTTGTGGACCACTGTTCTAGAGTACTGATATGTAGAGTACTACATGTGCCAGTGCTGCGAGGGAGATGAGTCGGATGGTAATGGACGCTCCTGCCCTCCCCTGCCTCTGGACGATGATTGACAAGTTTCTTTCCTGTTGTACATAGGAAAGAAATTGGTCACTCATCATCCAAAGTGTGTGTGTGGGGGGGGAGCGGGGACAGCAGGCCTCATCGGGTGCATCTCCCTTGCAGCAATGACGCAAGCTGTGGGTTTTGGCATGTCAGCACTCTAAAAGTACTGACTGCCACCACAGAAATGACAGACCACTGAAATTAGAGGGTCTGTCACTACACTATGCTGACAGGTTCCCTTTAAAGGTATTGTCCTAATTCTCTGGGCACCAGAAAATTATGGAAAAGAAAAAAATCAACCCGCTCACCTTTTCCAATTCGAGTGCTGAGGCTTATGTCCCCACTGCCTCCAAAAGTGATGATGCCATGTTTGTGTCACGAGGACAGCTGCAGCCATTCACTAGCTTCAGTGGTGAAATGTACTCTAGCGGTACATGAGCACATAGGCTCGGAGGTCATGTGCTATTTGGGGACACTTCACTGCTGAGGCCAGTCGGAGGTCATGTGCTATTTGGGGACACTTCACTGCTGAGGCCAGTGAAAGGTTGCAACAATCACGTCACCACATACAGGATATGTCTGGCGGTAGCTTTTTTACTCCACCGTATTGAAAGCACATTCTCAGCCTAGTTCAGCGTGTATAAGTCCGAGGAGATATCTATCGGTTGGACAATCTTTCGGCCAACAGCTATTTAAGGTGTGTCAATAGGCTATTAAACTATGTAATTAGTAGGTATTTGGATCCTAAACATGCCTAACCTATTTTAATTATACGTATTTAATATTTAGCTTGTAGTGAACATATTCTTCCAACTGTTAGCCACCATAAAAAGACAAGGATGTGTGCCGCCAGTACCTTCAGGGGAACACAGTGGTGGGGAAAACGATGAAGCTTGAAGGACCTCAAACCAGACAGCCATCTGCCACAAAAGCCACAATGGGCCAGTAATAGACATTTGTTTGTGTTTTCAGGCAGCCATGCCTATTTCAAAAAGGGTAAAAAACAGCATGAAAATTTAAAACCAAATTAAAGATGGTGAGAAACTATCTATCACATAACAAGTTATTCTGCTTCATTACATTTTTGTTTTAATGCTGCCCTAACCTCAAAACCCCAGAGGAAACATAAATTATAGCAACTATTTCCACTGTTTGCTTTGATGAAAAAAAGCAGCCAAGAAGAATTGCTAGTACACTAAATTAAATTTATTAGTGACTGCGTTCCTTGTCAGGTTTACTAGCTGGCCGGCTGCTGTGTTCTGTATCCTGCAGATATGGGAGTTCTCTTGGATTCCTAAAGTGTCACAACTCAAAGCAGTTGTGAATAATCACTGCACCCGATTTTTGTTTCTTTTTGGTATCACGTCACCTCTATGCACAATGACTTGTAAATGAGCTACTGGGTGGTTATTTTTAACCCCCAGGGTAAAGTAATTCAGTGTGCTATAAGAATACTACAGACTGTAACATATGTACAGAATATTATAATGAAACATACTGTACTTTGTACGTAGCAGGAACAGTTTTGCCTGGAATACTGGACCTCAAGATATAGGTGAATAGAAGTGTCTATCATCAGTATATAAAAAATACACTCTATAACTGGATCCAAGATAGGCTGCATTCACACGGACGAGTTTTCCGCGCGGGTCCAATGCGTGATGTGAACGCATTGCACCCGCAATGAATCCTGACCCATTCATTTCAATGGGGCTGCGTACATGAGCGTTTTTTTTCACGCATCACTTGTGCGTTGCGTGAAAATCGCAGCATGTTCTATATTCTGCATTTTTCACGCAGCCCTAGCCCCATAGAAGTAAATGGGGCTGCTTTAAAAACGCATTGCATCCGCAAGCAAGTGCGGGTGCGTTGCGTTTTTCACTGATGGTTGCTAGGAGATGTTGTTTGTAAACCTTCAGTTTTTTATCACGCGCGTGAAAAACGCTTAAAAACGCATTGCACCTGCGCGGAAAAAACTGAACAACTGAACGCAATCGCAGGCAAAACTGAATGGCTTTGCCTGTGAAATCGCACAGTTTTCACTGAACGCATCCGCAACGCATCCGGACCTAATCCGGACACGCTCGTGTGAACCCAGCCATACAGTTGTGTTCAAAATTATTCAACCCCCAATGCTGTAAAGGGTTTTAGGGAATTTAGTGTACATTTGTAATTGAGTTCAGAATGAAATCTTACAAGGACTTTTTAAAGAACCAAATGCAACTAAAATGACATCAATTGTTTTTGTAATACAGTATTAAATGTTTTTTTTTGTGATTTCTTCATTGACACAATTATTCAACCCCTTAAAGACTACCACTCTTAAGAACAGAGGTTCATTCAAGTGTTTTCGATCAGGTATTGAAAACACCTGTGGATGTCAAGGAGCAGCAATCAAGCATAATAAGCACCAATTAGGCAGATGTAAAATGACTGTGATACTCAGCTCCTTCTAGACATTTACTGGTGTGTTTACAGACATGGTGAAGTCAAGAGAATGGTCCAGGAAGACAAGAGAAGAGGTGATTTCTCTTCACAGGAAGGGCAATGGCTATAAGAAGATTGCAAAGATGTTAAACATACCAAGAGACACCACAGGAAGCATCATTCGCAAATTCAAGGCAAAGGGCACTGTTGAAACGCTACCTGGTCATGGCAGAAAGAAGATGCTGACTTCGACTGCTGTGCGTTACCTGAAGCGCAAAGTGGAGAAAGTCCCCGTGTGACTGCTGAGGAACTGAAAAAAGATTTGTCAGATGCGGGTACTGAAGTTTCAGCTCAGACAATAAGGCGCACACTGCGTAATGAAGGCCTCCATGCCAGAACTCCTAGGCGCACCCCCTTGCTGTCTCCAAAGAATAAGAAGAGTCGACTGCAGTATGCCAAAAGTCATGTGGACAAACCACAAAAGTTTTGGGATAGTGTTCTGTGGACTGATGAAACAAAATTAGAACTGTTTGGGCCCATGGATGAACGCTATGTTTGGAGGAGGAAGAACAAGGCCTATGAAGAAAAGAACACCTTGCCTACTGTGAAGCATGGCGGGGGGTCAATCATGCTTTGGGGCTGTTTTGCTTCTACAGGTACAGGAAAGCTTCAGCGTGTGCAAGGTACCATGAATTCTCTTCAGTACCAGGAGATATTGGATGATATGTGATGCAGTCCGTCACAAACCTGAGGCTTAGGAGACGTTGGACCTTTCAACAGGACAATGATCCCAAGCATACCTCCAAGTCCACTAGAGCATGGTTGCAGATTAAAGGCTGGAACATTTTGAAGTGGCCATCGCAGTCACCAGACTTAAATCCGATTAAGAACCTCTGGTAGGACTTAAAGAAAGCAGTTGCAGCGCGCAAGCCTAAGAATGTGACTGAACTGGAGGCTTTTGCCCATGAAGAATGGGCGAAGATACCCGTAGATCGCTGCAAGACACTTGTGTCAAGCTATGCTTCACGTTTAAAAGCTGTTATAACTGGAAAAGGATGTTGTACTAAGTACTAAGATTGAATGTCACTTGGGGGTTGAATAAAACTGATAATGATGTGAGCACAGAAAAGACATTTGTGGTTATTTCATTATAAATGTTATGTTATATTTGTCTGACTTACAAGTGCCTCTTTGATTTAATTGTAATCAAGATGACTGAAATGATCAAAATCAATGTCAAACTGGCCAAAACACTCAATTTCAGTGGGGGTTGAATAATTTTGAACACAACTGTATACCCTATTCACAAGACAGTCATACATTATAGAAAAAAACATTTTAGTATACCCATGGTATGGAATCTTCTTCGTCATGGTCAAGTGATGCATCATCAACGTTTGTGATATGTCATGACATAGAGATTGTCAGCAGTGGCAGCACTAAATTGAAGGTGGTTAGTAGAGATGAGTGAAGTTTTGAAAAATTTGATTTGGCAGCTTCGGCAAAGTTCCACAAGAAATTTGATTTGTTACTAATGAATTTATCCCGAATCACTAGAAATCATGTATATCCAGGCCACTCTGCCTTAGGGCACAGCCACATGGAGCAGCTGCGCTGCTGGTGGGTTGCAGCTATGCTGCAGGGAAGAACCGTGTGGCCAATTAGCCCACAGCTGCCTTTCATTTAATAATGAAGACTGCACTGTATAGTCCTTCCTCATTGTTAATAGCCACACGTCACCTTTAATGCACCTTTAAACAGGGTCTGTTGCTGGTATGAGGTTTGGCTGGTTAGGTGGGGACACAATATGCTAGCATTCTCCAACCCCAGCGCTCTCCTGCTCTACAGGTGGGAGAGTTTCTTCTGCCATCTGCTTTTCCTCCTTTTCCATATCATCTAATATTGATGAGAAAATGTTATCAGGAACATCCAACCTCTCCGCTCTCTGCATCTTGCTGACTTTTCTAGGAAGTAAAGCCAGCAAAAGAGGAGGATGATCATCATTAAAACCCGCATAAGGGGTGCAGACTGGATGGTATTGGTTGGCACACTGGCAGTGGAATAATAAAGGCTTCCATCTCATTGGTATTGAATTCTTCTATTGATCATTTTCGGCAACACTGTCCCTAGTGGATGAGTGCTTGCCACATCTCTCCCTATGCTCAGCCCACAGGACAATAGTGGAGATCGCGTAGGATGAGGATTTTATAGGACTGTGACATCGCAGAAGATGGCTATCTGAAGACTCGCCGGCTGCACGGCTCTATGGGTGATCTCGCATTCCTGGGCTTTTCTTCTCTACACTTAGTTTCGCTTTGTTACACGTGCAGCTGCCATTTTAGGAAAACCTGATTTATTAAGACGAGGTGCGGGGAAATTTAGATTTGTTGCAAATTAAAGTTTTCCAAAACTTCGGACTAACTTCTGCTTCGAATGCTTCGCTTCACTCAATATTAGTGGTTAACAGTGGCAGCACTGGATTGAAGAAAAATCCATAGCAATCCAACTTCTGGTAAAAGACAGTAGGCTAGTCACTGTTTCACCATATTTTAAAGGACATTACAACAAAGTAACCCTAGTGACTTTTTACTAGATGCTGGATTGCTTCCATGAATATTTCTACATCTGCCTCATGTTCAGAGTGGGATCCATGCACATGGTAGAGGAACGGCTATTAGTTTGGTGAGTTTTTGCTTTTTCAGTTAGCACTGAAGAAAAATCCATTTGGAATATAACGAAAAGTTGTTTTTTTACTGTCCCATTTTTGAGCCATAGAAGCTAATATACCTTAAGTGTCCAACACCCCCGCCTTTTTAAGTAGGTGGATACATTCATAGATACATCTATACAAGCAATACTTTTTACATCAAGTACTAGTAAGGCTAGTTTCACACTATCTTTTTTTTTTTGTTTCCGGCAGGCTGTTCCAGCAGAGAAAAGCCTGCTGGAGCTCTCTGGATCTGGCTTAGCTGGATGTTACCGCATGCCTGCCAGCCCACATTGACTATAATTGGATCCGGCAGAGATATGGCCACTACCAGGCAAATATGATAGAATTCAGACGGACAAAAACCACTGCACAAAATGCTAGACCTAGGACGCTGGATGATAAATTGGTCCACCTATTGATTAGCCTACTTGGCATCAAAAAGTGTCTAAAGCACATAAAAAATCTGATGCAAAGCTGGAGCATTTAATGTAGTCTAGTAAATCGCTCACTATGTTGTTTTGCACACATGTTAGTGCTGCAGAGTGATAGAAGCACATTATCGGCCAAATACCAAACAGTGATGTCAACAGTTAATTTTCAATTTTATTCCAATAGTCGAACCAGAGTCTTATACAAAAATATATGATGAATTGAGGCCTTCCTCTGCATCCACACATCATGCTGGACTAACCAGGGTGTCTATTCCACCCATAATAACTATGCAGATATGTACCCATCGCTGATGGTGCATGTTAATGAATGCCAAAGACTATATCAAAGGTGGGTAAAAAGAGACACTATATAGAAATTGTGCATAGTTCTTTAGTAGTTTTAGAAGCATAGTATTAAGTAGTGATGAGCGAAGTGAGCTTCAGATCCTAGATCCGAAGTTACTTTGGTCAAAACCTCCTTTGAATACTGTTTGGAGATTAGTCTCTGTACAGTATTAAAATGTATGGCAGCTGTCTTCGGATCCACGTTTTAAAATGGTTTTCAAGTTAAAAAAACCGAATCCCGAAGTTATTCATCGAAGTCCCGCGAGACTTTGGTCTCACTGGAGGCCATACATTTTAATGCTGTACAGAGACACATCTCCATACAGCAATAAAACGAAGTTTTGAGCGAATCGACTTCGGATCTTGGTTCCTAAGCTCGCTTCGCTCATCCCTAGCATTGAGCATTAGCATCCAGATTTTAATAGACTTCACTGTAGATATTCAATATCAAGTTCAATAAGCTTTACCCTGAGGTACATATAGCTGCTGTGTATCATATATCATGCTTGGTCTGCGGCAATACTTGAAAACGATTTGACTTTTCAGGACAAGCTGAATAGAGATACCGTACATTTTTCGATTTGCTGAATGTTGAAATAAATTCAAGAATGCAACGCCATTATTGTATAAATTGCATTTGTTATTTCAGTTGTTTAGCCTCATTCCAATTTTTGAGATAGCACGAAAAGCATTAAATGCTGAAGAAGTGGGACACACAGGCCTTCGAGGGGCATGGTACCAGTGGCTATATGCTCAGGGGGTCTCATTTATCTAAACTGCCTAACAGACTAAAAAACTTTGTTGCCTCAAGCAACCAACATTTTCCAGAGCCCTTTAAAAAATGAAAGCTGAGGTCTGACTGGTTGCTCTGGGCAACAAGGCAAATTTTGATAAATGAGGCCCACTCTGTGTTTTCTAAAGACTCAGAGAGGATACAAGGTAGAGATGTAACTTTCCATACATTGGGGGAAATTGACCATAAAGCTAATATCCAAAGTCAGTTACTTCAGTCTACATTGGCGTCCTTTATCAAACCTCACATGTTGTTTGTTAAATTTGGCGCAAACCTTTGGTGCAAACTTTAAACCTAACACTTTTGTCTAGAAAAATTACTCCAATTTTTTTCTTTTACGCCACCCTATTACTGGAGTGAGAGGGTGACTTTTGTTGGTAAAGAGTGAATTTCATTAACATAGCTACACGCGGCCACTTTCCCTTTATCCTACTTTTCAAAACTGGAGTCAGTGGAGCAAAAATGCAATGAGTCCCCATTTTATGACTTTTTAAACCCAATATTCAAGTGGAAGGTTTGATAAATATCAGCTGTAATTGCAATGACCTCATTGATGCATTTCCGACTTATTTATCTAGTTACACAATGTGGTGTGACGTTAATAAACGAATATGTTAACGTGGACAGGAACGCTTCGTCCAAAATATTCATTATTGCTATAAATAGGTTAGTGTTCAGACTGGATCCAGCTGCAGTGCCAACTCCTGTGTAATAAATGGTCATAGGCTGGCAGCTCTACAGACAGGAGAGTCAATTATGTAAATTACTGGTGTACATTTTCTTTCGACCATCCCCGGAGAAGCCCAGAAGCTGAGTTCACTCTTTCTGCTGTTGTCTCTGGGGTTTTTTTGTTCAAAGTTGCTGAATTATCTCTGTGAATCATACAGACAACCTATTGGGGCATTTGCCAGCACCCATCTCTTCAGTGGCTGTGGCTGTGACAAATCTAAATGGGCATTAACGAGATATATGAGGAAGGGACAGTAATAGACATTGAAGCCGTTGTGTAGAGGTCTAAGAGTCCTAAGAGCTTCTCAGGGCCTGCCTAGAGCTCTTTTCTTAGCCTGAAGTACTTATCCTGATGTGACACTAAATCCTTTTACAGTGTTTGTGACTTGTCCTTTGAGACTACAATGTATGACTTCCTTAACGTAATGTCCTTATTGGCATTTGCTGGCATTAACACTGGAGGCCTAGTAGGGTAGGGCAAGAAATAGTAGACTATCTAAATACAACATTTTCATCAAAGGAGTATTCCAGCACAAGAAAAAGGCTGTCTTGGGGGAGGCATCTGCTATAAAAAATAACAGAAATTAAACTTGCCTCATCGATCCCACACAATTTGGTGCAATTTGAAGCATTTGGCAGAATTTGAAGTATTTTTGGTGCAATTTGGAATAACTAGTTTTAGAACAAAATACTGCACCTAGCAAGCAGTGGGGTGTGGCTCAGTGGGAAAAGGGGTTAGGCCTGAGATGCTACTTTTGCACTAAAAACTTGGCATAAAATTCTGTTACAAAGCAAGTCATCCAATGGGTGTTATAAAGTAAGACAAAAATGCACAATGCACCAAATTTATCGAGTCCCTGTGATCTATTTGGCACATGTCTAGACTGCCTAATTTTACCTTGCCTCTAGCATTAGTAAATTTGCCCCAGGCAAACACATATTTTGTGCAATATTACTGCAGCAATGAGCTGACAGCAGGGATTCTCATACTATGACAGCACAGCTCAGAGGTGCCCATGCTTTAGTAATTGTGTTTGTATTGCTTACATTTTTTTTCCACACAACCAGTATGATTAGTATTAGTATAATTCTGCAGACTATTTAAGCTACCAGGGTGATGGACTGCGTCCGTCCGCTTTCTAGTTGTGGAGTTTAGTCTGAGCAGAACTACAGAAAGGACATGTGTATGAGAGTTCCTGCAGACCAGGCCCAAATGCAAAGAACCACTGCCTGTGAGACCACATCTGCCAAAGTAGTAACTCCACTGCAAAAGTACCCCTGAATGAAAGACACATGACATCTTAGAAGGTCTAGAACCATCCAGGTCATGCAAGATTCTGACAGCAAGGTATCTGCTTCTTTATAGCATTGAGACTGCTGCTGTGGATTATTGCCCGTACACAGCTATTGGGAGGAGAATTTACTGTGATCTACTTTGGAACTTTGCCTTCTACTGCAGTATGCAGTATGTTCTAACATAAATGTCGAAGCTATCTTATTTGAAGAGACATTTATTAAATTAAATAAGTTTAGCAAGTATTACGGTCAATACCTCCCTTATTTAAATACAAGCAGTGTATTTTGGCTGGGTTTTGACATTTAGCTTGTTTGAAGAGATTTTGAAGCCAGAGCCAGGAGTGGATCATAAATGGAGGACATGTATAAAGGAAGGATTGAATCTCTTTTTGAATCTACTCCTGGCTTTGGCTTAAAAGACTGTATCAAAAACACTGAATATAGAAACCCAGCCAGATAATCAGTAATATCACAGCTCAGGTGTAGATGAGAATTGGTCTTCTGATGGTAGGATGGTAGGAGAATGTTTTTAAAGACCTGCTTAGAAAATCAGGCACTCCATTAAGGTTTTGGGCTCAGGCTGGTCGATCTGAATCTACCAAGTGTGGGACCATGTTCTCCAAAGCATTCTACTGTCTAACCATGGATGGACTAACGCTTCGGTAGGAAATACAACCCTCTTGGGTATGTCAGGTTTAGAAGCTGTTATCATCAGATTGAGAGTTCATGGAAGTAAACAGTTTAAAGGTAGTTTTCTAAGTGGTTGTGCTAAGCTGCCCCTTGATAATGTTTTGGTTTGAATGGACACAGTGGACAGATTTTATAGCCCTGCTATGACATGTCTATATGGTACTCTGTAGTGGTGTCCCCTGGATAGTTTATTTATTAATAAGCAACTAAGAGAAGGCCTTTTGTTTGCTGCTTTCCCCCACTCCTTTGCCATCCCTTACAGGAGAAAAGGGGTAACATTGCTGTCTTTCCAATTCTCCTAACTTCTGATTGTAGGTACGGAGATCCTTGTGCTAATTCACACAGCCTTTCAACTATATTTGGCATGCTTTGCTATTATATTTTATATTTCAGAATATGACTATATACAGTATTTGCTCATCAAATACCCTGGCATTTGACATGCTTTGTGCTAATAGTATACTATTAGCAAATTAGATGTCTGTATCTTATTGTGATGCAAATGCTCTATGTACAGAATTGTGCACTAGTTGCTTTTCCCGTGGTTCAGACAGAGGTAAATGCAAATTGATAGCCTGGTCTAATGGTAAACTGTCTACTGAGTGACAATTGAAATTGCAAAGAGACATTAACCCAAACTGGCCATTTACATCTATAGAGCTGTAGTGTCTATATGCAGGCTAGATGTTATCATGGCAGACGTCTATTGGCAAGCTTGGGAGGTGGTAGTTTTTGTGTGGATTATATTTATTATTTCTACCGATTGTCTATTTTGTGCCTGGAAACCAGTTTGTTATTATTGCCCTTATGTAATGGAGGTCATTAAACTAAATGCCCCCTCCATTGTTTTCTGAGAGTATAGTCCTTTTCCAGTTAATTCATGTGACATTTTGGGCAAACATTTCCCAGTGACAGACACATTTTACAGCCATGTAAACACAGATAAAAAAAGAAATGGGGGCTATTTGTTTTTTTTATGTTTTCACAATGGTTAATGTGCATCTAATCATCCTAAAAATCCAGCTGTCAGATGGACCAGGTTTTTCTAGGTACCAATCCAGCAGGTATCCTGGCTGTCCTGTAAAAAGGACAGTTAAAGGACTTTATGCAATAACCTCTCTATGCTAGAAAAATGTCATAGTTTCACTAAAGAATGTGCCATACGAGATATGTGCCATATTATTTAATGCGTTATTATGACATATTCAAAGATAGCTCAGGCAATGGTTACTTAGCTACAGTATTACAATTGCCAAAAAAAAGCCACACATGTATGATAGGCTGAGGCTAGAGGTCACATACAGACTTTTCATATTTGTAAAATGATATACAAAAAATATTCACAAATGTCACTATCCTTTCTGCTAATTACCCACCATTAAGGCCCTTTTATCTGGACCAGTGAAACGGTATTACTGTTTGCAGTGGCAGACTGGGAACATAAAGGGGCCCTGGCCCCATATTGTAGGTGGACCAACAAATGTAGGCAGGGACAAGTGCAGAACAAAACACGGCTCCAGCAGAACCAAATACCACAGTGCAGCACAAAATGCCACCCCAGCAGAACCAAATACCAGTGTGCAGAACAAAATACCACCACCCCAGCTCAGTATTCAACTGGGAGGATGTCAATATAGTTGAATTTAGGCGGGCACCTGGGACTGCCAGCTAGGTGCATAAGTACATGATGCTCTCAGCAGTAATTAATCCTGAGTGCATTTGATCATTGTGTACCTGGCTGGCGGACATAAGAAAGGCTGTAGTGCCCTGCTGGGCATTGGCCCATTGGGAAATTTTCCTATAGGGACTATGACCAGTCCACCCCTGACTGTTTGCACGTTCAGCTTCGTCCACTTACTGTATCATTTGGCCATCCAAATAATTATTGGGACATCTATCACAGCTAGCTCTTCACACATGGATAATTGTCATCTATGACAATGAAAAAGTCTATATTTTATTACCAGGATTAGCATATTAATGGTCTGTCCTCAGGTATATCAGATGGGCAGGGATCACTACCAGGGCCCCTGTCAATCAGCTGTATAAAGAGACTGTGGCGTTCCATGAGTGCTTAGGCTTCTTCCTAGGCCATGTGATGTCAAGTGAATGAGGCTGAGTTGCAATACTAAGCACAGCTGCTATCCAATCCACGGTGCTGTGCTTGGCAAGCTGTGAGGAGGCTGCGGGGCTCACCGGATATGTAAATCCTAGAGAACCCCTTTAAAGGAGATATTGGGAGCACTTTTCCTAATTTGAGACAATTGATATTCAAAATGAATACCGGAATGTGTTTAAATTCATAAATGGGCAGGACAGTGTTCAATAGTTGCACTGGGAACCTTGATCCAAATTGAAGGAGGGATAACATCTGCATAAAGTTTCTGTGTGGGATCTCTGATTTACTTAGCATACTGATAGGTTAGCTGGTTTTCAGTGAAACTGCCGCTAAAAGAGTTTTCCACTGTAATGGTCTTCAGTATCTGATTGGTGGGGGTATGACACCCGGGACCCCCGACGATCAGCTTTTTGAGAAAGCACCAGCGCCGTGGCCTTCTCACAGCTTACCAAGCATAGTGCCGTATATAGTATCGCAGCTCTGCTTGGTATCACACTCAACCTCATTCACTTGAATAGGGCTGAGCTGCGCCTAGGCCTGTAAGAAGGCAACTGTGGTACTGCAAAGATTGCTGCCTTCTCAAACAGCTGATAGTGAAGGTCCCGGGTGTCAGACCCCCACCGATCAGATACTGATGACCTATCCTGAGGATAGGTCATCAGTTATAATGTCTGGGAAAACCCTATAATTACATTGTGGGTGTCTATGAGTGAAATTAGATTGTGAGCCCAATTAGAAACAGGGATGATTGTGAATGGTACAATTTTTATACAGCACTGTGTAATATGTTGGGTCTCTCTATAAAAAGCAAGAAGAAATAAATGTAAAAAAAGCTGCAAGATTTGAAGGTACAGCTATCTGCATCTGGCAATTCTTTTACTCCTGAAACTTATGTGCCAGAAACGTACCCAGCCACGATCCAATGTACAGCGTTTCTAGGATGGTTGCCAAGCCGATCAACCAGTCCCTGGGCTACTCAACCTATCTGCGAGTCCAGATGTAGAGACAGTCAAGTTCCTAGTTTGCGTCCAATCCCAGAGCCGGGTGCAGAATTAAACTCAGTTTTTTTGTCTTTGTCTGTAGTTTTGATTCCTGGTCCTGTTTAGAGTTTTGTCAGGTTAGCATTCCAGTTAGACCTTTCTGTGTACTGACCTCAGCTTGTTACTGGATTTTTCCCTTGCCTACTGATTAGTCCTCTACTAATTCTCCTGGATTAGACTATGTGGTTCATTTCTAAATTATCCCCCTTGTCTTCTGATTTTACTCCTTCTGTCTTTCCTGGCTTTGAATACTTCTTTCCTACTACTCTTTGGCATCCGATAGGTCTTCCACCAATGAGCTTGCACCTGCTTTCTGTCACCATTCTCTGGAGACCTAACTAGCGGCCAATTCCATCTTGCTTTGTAGAAGGCTCGGGTGATAGCCTAGGGGTAGCCTTACATTTACTAACCAAAGTGGTGAAGGAAGATAGGTAGCAGATTTTGAGTTTGCTGGCATTGCTCTCAGACTGTGTCCTCTGTATTTTCCCCATATCTTTTATATAACAACAAGATTGAATATAGTCCTAAAGAGGGTATTCCCATCTCAAACTTTTAATGTTTATAAGTGTCCTATAGAGGGGACACAGACCTGTTTCTAGAATAAGCCACTGACTCCGTCTGACCTAGATGCTGTGGCCAGAGGTGGTCAGAGCTACAGTTTAACAGGATGGGATATAATATTTCCATATGGAGATGGAGATTTTCATTTCTTTTTAAAACTTGAAAATTGGATGGCTAAATTTGCTAATACTTGATAATCCAATATGGGGCAAATTGTATATAAATTATCTCCATGATACATGCACCATGTCTCATCAATCATATTTCCATATAGGGTACAGCCATACAATCACGTTTGCAGTTTTTCAAGTTAAAACCAGGAATCAATAAAAAAAAGGAGGAGTTGTGTATGTCCTTTATGCTTTTTCTCATATTATGACCTCATTTAGCTTTCAAAACTGCATCCAGAAACCTGACCACTTGGCCGTACCCATATAAATTTCCAGCAGAAAAGTGAGCAAAGTGTCACATCCCATTGTTCAGGGCTGTTTGTATACTTGGATAAAAAGGAATTCTAACCCAAGTGTGGCCTACAAGATAGATTAGCCCTCAGCTATCACATTGACTGACAACTGATAAACACAGGTCTGAAGGTAAGAATCCTACAATCTTATCAGAAAATTAGAGAGCCAAAGGTCAAGATGTGTACTTCCTGTTAGCTGTTCAGCTGGATATATAAAAATACAGATATTAATAATTATCGAAACATAGATGAAGGCTAATACTCAGATCATGTGTATAAAATGGTAGCATTATTTTATTTCCCCTCTTGCATATAGTTAGCACAAGTTTAAATATTAATATGGGGAATATATATCAATCTGATTGCATCATATTTCCAGTCACCTACATCAAGCCCACCTCTTCTTTTTCTGATGCTTTTGAAGTGTCTAGAAAAAGTTGCATTAAGGCCTCGTTCACACTTCAGTGTTTGGCCAGTGATTTCCATCAGTGATTGTGAGCCAAAACCAGAAGTGGAGCCTACACAGAGATAAGGTATAATGGAAACATTTGCACCTGTTCTGTGTTTAAAGCCGCACTTGTGTTTTGGCTCAAAATCACTGACCGAACACTGACTGTGTTAATGAGGCATTAATTAGCAAGTCATCAGTTGCACATTACAAGCACATTGACAAAAAAAAATGGATATGGGGGTCCCATACATTGCTATACATGACAGTGTGCATGGGGCAGATTCAGTGTACTTTGCAGTCTTTTGAGGCACAGGACACAATACAGAATTCTTAAACTGTGCCAGATTAGCACACTATTTGACTACCTAGAATATCCCATTAGATGTATTATTGCATAATGTATAGAAGGGCCCTATAGAAATCTATTGCTGCTCTATTAAGGTACCATACAACTTGGAGCTGTAAGGGTACTTTCACACCTGCGGCAGGACGATCCGGCAGGCTATTCAGCCTGCCGGATCCGTCCTGCCACAAGTGCCCGTGCACTGCCGTGCTGCCGCTCCGTCCCCATTGACTATAATGGGGTGGGGGCGGAGCTACGGCGCAGCACGGCAGTGCGCGGCCAGAGATCGCCGGACTAAAAGTCCTGCATGTCCGACTTTTCAGTCCGGCGATCTTTCATAGTCAATGGGGACGGAGCGGCAGCACGGCAGTGACGGCCACTTGCGGCAGGACGGATCCAGCAGGCTGAATAGCCTGCCGGATCCGTCCTGCCGCAAGTGTGAAAGTACACTAATACATCTATCATACCTCCCAACCGTCCAGATTTCAGTGGCTGTCCTGTGGTCCCGGTACAGGGAAGCTATGTCCGCTCTCTGGCAGCTGTCCCTGCTTCCATAGGCATCAGAGACAACTGCATGTAAAGATGAAACATTAGCCGTCCGTCGGCTCCCTGCTCCATCGTTCCTTCCCCCCTGTCTGCGCTCTACACTCCAGGTCTAGGCAGGGAGTGGGGCCGGCCGGGAGCTCCGTGTATCCTGCTGCTGCTGGGGAAAGAGGTGAGTATGTAGAGTTTATTTTTATTTTTTACTGCCTGTGAAGGGGGCACTTTACTGGATATATTACTGAGAGGGGGCACAGCAGGGCATATTACTTTAAAGGGGCACATATCTGGGCATAACTCCTGAGAGGGGGCAAATATCTGGACATAACTGCTGTGAGGGGCACATAGGTAGGCATAAATATTGTGAGGGGCACATATCTGGTCATATTACTGTGAAGGGAGCACAATTCTGGCAAAACTACTGTGTGGTGGCATAAAGGGGAATGATTATCATGTGAGGGGTACATGTGTGGGCATAACTACTGTGAAGGGCACATATCTGTCCATAACTACTGTGAGGGGCACATATCTGTCCATAACTACTGTGAGGGGCACATATCTGGACATAACTACTATGAGGGGCACATATGTGGGCATAAATATTGTGAGGGGTACATATCTGGTCATATTACTGTAAAGGAAGCACAATGCTGGCATAACTACTGTGTGGTGGCATAAAGGGGAATGATTACCATGTGGGGGCATTTAGGGGACTGGGTGGGATTAGGTGTTTAGTTATGTTTTGAGCGGAGTTAGAGGCCTGGCCTAGTGTCCCTCTTCCTTCTTTTCAAAAGTTGGGAGGTATGCATCTATGTTCAGGACCCTTGCTATCAGACTTGTAGAATGTGGCCTGTAATCTCCTGCTTGTAGTCCTTTAATCTTGATGACAATTTCTAGATATTATTTAGTCTATTGTAGGATTTTCTCTTGAGTCCATATGTATGGTTGTTTTGTGTAAGTTTACATCTTTTTGGCCATGGAAAACATGCTATGAAATGTGATCCATTCAATTTAGGGATACTCAGGAGTTAATTGTTATTTTTTTCCTTCACTCCTGAATATATTGCTTCCACATGAACTTTTTACCTCAGGCAGCTGCTTCCCAGCTACTTGTAGATAATGATTAGATATACGGTAGATATGCCCCTAGTCTCTATTTCTTCTGTTCTACTGGCCACCTTTCCTTCCATAACTATTGCTCAGGAAGGATGAAAATCATGCATGCAATAAGAAGCCGAAGGGGGAGGGAAGCTCCTGACTTTTGAGTGCCAGATTCCATTTTCCAACTTTACAAGGGCCTTCATCTCCATTGTAATGCAAATCCAGTTCTCTGAGACACCCAGCCAATCAGAGCCAGCCCCCTTGTGGGATTACCTGGTTTTGGTAGAGTGATGTGGAGGAGAGGGGGAGGAGGAGAAAATCATTCACTTGTGACAAAGTGCTGAGTTTTACTGCCTTGCAGTCACAATGTAGGAGAGGGGAAAGTCCTTGCCACAAGTTCTTGAGAGAAATGCATGTTCTGAGCTCTTGTAGGCTCCTATCTTCTTGTCCATGTTGGTGGATACATTGGAACGGAGGTTGTTGCTATGTGTTTTTCACATGCTATGTAGAGAAAGAGCTGCCTGTGGACTTTTACTATTGAATACGTCTTTTTCACTGCTGTGCAATAGCTTGGAAGTTGCCTCTCCTGCTTTGTGTAACACAGGCTTTTCTCGCAGTCTTTACCAGCCTAAGGCACCGTCAAACATTTACCCATGGGACACAATGTAAAAATGGTAAGGACTGTTTTTTGTTTTTTTAGAAATGGATAATGCATATATAATTAATAACGAAGGATCCTAATGAAAGTGTTGTTAAACTAAGCTACTACGTATGTCATGGAAGCAAAAGGAGATAGTACTAAGGGATACTACCCTCTGGGATATGCTGTAGAATACTGGTGAGATAGATGGTCTCATTATCAGTCTAGATGACGGATCACCCCATGCAAACCATTATGTTTATAAGGTTGTTCATGTTACTTTTATTATTCTTCTTGTTTTTCTTGTTACGGTTGGCTTATATGTTGTTGATATTTCATCTAGTGTCCAGGCAAAAAGAAATAGCGAATTATGGCGTTTCATATAAAGTCAGGCCAGTCAAACTGGCTAAATTAATTTACACCAAAACTGATTATTGCGGAACTGTTCGTGTTCGAGAGGTTGCCAGAGCTAGTACTTATAGTCTTTCCTTGTCACACCATCAAGAATGCTACATGTCAAAGGCTGGTGGCAGTGTAATTGCTCGAAATTGTAATTTTGACATTTATTTTTCATTGTTTTTTTAGTTTTTCCTCATTGCTGTTACGACTGTCAGTATGACGCTAGTTTGCTCTCCATTTGTTATCATAACTAAAATGACATTGCCCGTGTCTTTCTATGCTTGGCTATGAACAGGTGTATGTGGTGACATTAATGGATGGCGGTATCTGTGTCAATTTGGAAAACTTGCTAGTCAAGTGCTGCATTTCTGTGTTAAATGGGTTGTCTCTCTTCAGCAATTATCATGTAGAGAAAGATACTCCAAGACACTTACTAATGTATTGTGATTGTCCATATTGCTTCCTTTGCTGGCTGGATTCATTTTTCCATTACATTATACACTGCTTGTTTCCAGAGGTTATTATGCCCATCCTGCAATCCAGCAGTGGTGGCCGTGCTTGAACACTATAGTCTGTCTGGTAGCCGGGACCATGGGAATGCGTTTCAGAATGTATATGCAGCAGCTCCCATTCTGGCCACTTCGTATTTGTGCTGCAGCAGCGGTCATCATAAACCCCTGGATATGAGCAGTGTATAATGAGATGGAAAAATGAATCCAGCCAGCAAAGGAGGCAATATGGATAATCACAATACATTGGTAAGTGTCTTGTATTAACTTTCTCTACATGATAAATGCCATTTGCTGAAGTGACACAACCCCTTTAAGTCAAGTAATTGAAGTAAAAGGAATAGTATGTAGAGACATGTAAATCAAGTGTTGTATATGCAGTCAGCGCATGAGAAGTAAATGGAAGTGTATAGTATATATATTGGTATATTCTGATGTAGCAGAGATGAGTATATTGTTTATAGCTGTCATCCTAAATCTGCTTGCTAAACTGGCCATACGTCTTATATTATTTTCAGCCAATCCTGAAAGCCTGATTATTGAATGTGTATGGGAGTCTCCTGACTTTCCACCAATGGCAGATGTTGGGGGAAAGAAGTTTTGCTAAGGCATTGCCAGAGGTGACTGGCAGTGGCTTACTCCCCTCTCCACATGTGCACCCAGGCAAACTAACGGTACTTTAACACTTGCGTTAAACTTTTTCAGTATTGAGTTCTGTCCTAGGGGCTGAATACTGGAAAAAAACTGATCATTTTAATCCTAATGCATTCTGAATGGAGAGAAATCCGTTTAGTATGCATCAGGATGTCTCCAGTTCAGTCACTGTATGGTTTTTGGACGGAGAAAATACCACAGCATGCTGCAGTTTTGTCTCCGTCCAAAATTCCGGAACACTTGCCGGTATGCCGAATCCGGCATTAATTTCCATTAAAATGTATTAGTGCCGGATCCGGCATTAAAATTACCGCATTGACCGATCCAGTTTTCCGGTCTGCGCATGCGCAGACCTTTAAAAATGTGAAAAAAAATACCGGATCCGTTTTTCTGGATGACAACCGGAGAGATGGATCTGGTATTGCAATGCATTTGTGAGACGGATCCGCATCCGGATCCGTCTACAAATGCTGTCCGTTTGCATACAGATTGCCAGATCCGGCAGGCAGTTCCGTCGCTGGAATCTAGCAACGCAAGTGTGAATATACCCTGAGGCTGGGGACACACCTAGGCGTTTCTGAATCGCGCGTATGACGCGCGTTTTACGCGCGTTTTTGGATGCGCGTTTTTGTCACTAAGAAACACGCGTCATACGCGCGATTCAGTGATTCTCCCCTATGGCAACATTGTCCATAGGCGCGTTAAAACGCCCCAAAGAAGCTCATGTACTTGTTTGGGCGTTGGGCGTTTTACAGCGTGCTCAAACGCGCTTTAAAACGCCCAAATGTGAACCATGCCCATAGGGATGCATGGCTTTTCACATGTTGAGCGTTTTTCAGCGCGTATGAACGCGCTGAAAAACGCTCAGGTGTGTTCCCAGGGTAAGAGTGAAAGTATGAAACACCAAAAATACTTCCCCACATAATAATATTTAACCCATATACGTGACAACACACAAACAAGAATATATAGATTTACTGTGTAATAATTAACATGCTCAAACACAATTCATGATTCATATATAACATTTTATTAGTAATCAAAGTACAGACATGATTGACACAACACAATCGATTAAAAACACTTAAAATTCATAGGATTGGTGGTACAGAGGTAAGGGAGTCCAATAAAGTGCAATGATTGTACGTATAAAAAGTGTAAATCTAATATAATTAATGACATTGGTTATATATTTAGACTAAGAAAAAGTCAGAGCAATTGCAGAGGAATAAATTGACCAAGATACTACAAAACTATACAAACACCAAGTTATCAGTATAAAAGGTGCAGTAATAGATCTCTCCTCACCAAGAGACCACCAATCCACACCCTGACGTGCGTTTCACCACTCCTATGAATTTAAAGTGTTTTTAATCCATTGTGTTGTTCAATCATGTCTGTACATTGATTACTAAAAAAATGTTATATATGAATCATGAATTGAGTTTGATCATGTTAATTATTACACAGTAGATCCATATATTCTTGTTGGTTCTAAGAGTGCAAGTATATAGGCCACAAAAGGGATAGCTATCAGTTCAGCCTACCACTACCCAAAATGTAAGGACAATTTAAAGGGATTTTTTTGGTGGGATATTTATTAAACAGTGTAGAATGGGTTACATAATATATATATATATATAGATATAGATATATATATATATATATATATATATATATATATAAAGAAAAAAATTGACTGCACTCCACAGAAACTTCAGAAGTGTAAAAGTGTAGTTTTATTCACCCATAATGGTGGTGAGCGACGTTCGGCTCAGTGTGAGCCTTTCTCAAGCTTGAGAAAGGCTCACACTGAGCCGAAATGTCGCTACCGCCACTATGGGTGAATAAAACTACACTTTTACACTTCTGAAGTTTCTGTGGAGTGCAGTCCATTTTTTTCTTTATATATATGGGGTAAGTGCCTAAACCCTGCCTGTGGACATTGCACCCAATCTCTTTTGTATATCTTTGGATGGTGCTATCATCGTTTTTTAAGATATATATATATAAATATATATATATACATATATATATATATATATATATATACACATTACTCACCTTACTGATCCCCCAACAACGCAGTTCCAACCCTGCTCTCCACTTCTTGCGCCCGGCTCAACACACAGGAAATGGATGAAGATGCCCACTCAGACAAGACAATCACTGACCAATGTGGTGACCCACAACACCAAGTCATTGGCAGAGTTGGCAGTGAAAATTGTTGAAGGCTCAATTAAATGGTAGTGTCATTTCCATGGAGGTAGAGTACTAAGCAACTACCAGATACTTTATATGCAGTGATGCTTATCTTATGTACAGGAGGTAAAAATAAAACCTGTCCAACCTCAGTTTCCCATCAGGAGACCATGGAGCCATAGGGCTGATGATAGGTATAAGCTCCATCAACAATGAGTGTACTTGGACAACAGATAATCCATGTTTATACCCAGCTTGTTTTGTAGGAAAATATTATTTGTGCATCAAGTTTGCAAAATGGAGCAACAGGTTTACCCGCAGAACTATGCAAAGCCACAATAACACATTGTGCTAGCATGTGTTATCATGAGCGTGTGCCAACTTAAAAATGAAGCTCAACCACATCTGTAGTTCTACAGGTTCTTCACTAACAGACTGATAGACTTTATTATATGAATTATCTCATCTACAACCTCTGCCAGGGGTGCACCTAGCCTTTCTGCTGCCTGAGGCGAAAGTTGAAACAGCGCCCCCTAATCCCTGTACCAAATTCTCAACCTAACCCCTTTCCTCCTAACATAACATATATCACTACAAAACATACAGGGTAATACAGCACCCCATATGTACCTCTTACATCCAGTGATGTCTCCTCTGATGTAGACTTTCTCTCTCCTAATTTTCTTCATTCAGACCAGACCATGATGATTTTTGAGCCATCTCTCATCTCTGCAGTTTGAAAAAAAAAAAATCTTAGTTTCCTACTTTTCGATCATTCTCCCACCTTCTGGACAAATCATCCTACCACCTCCAATACTGTGCTGGTGTGCTCCCCAATATTATACTGCAGAAACAAATAAACCCCCTATAGATACTAGTACCATGAAGATCATAGCAAATAGTGTCCCTGACACTAATAGTGTAAACATAATGTCCCCCAAAAATAACTGGGCCAGGGTGCCCCCACAGTAATAGTGCTCCCAAAAGTCACACCAAATAGTACTACGCACTCGGTAGTAATAGTGCCCCTACAGTGCCCCCAGCATGTCTCCACTGTGCCCCAGAGGTAATAATGCTCCCATAGTGCCCATACTAGTAATCATGTTCCCCATAGTCCCCCAGTAGTAATAAAGACCACCATAATGCTCCCAGTAGTAATAATTATTCTTATAATGTGACAGTAGAAAAATGGCCTGGTAAAATAAACACCAGTACAAAAATGCCCCCTTATGTGCACCAGTACAAAAAATGCCCCCCTTATAATGTGTGCCAGTGCAAAAAATACCCCCTCTTAGTGCCCCCAGCTTAACTAATGTCCCCATAGTGCACCCATAATGTGTGCCAATATAAATTACTCTATATAATGCCAAGTCAATGCCCCCATAGTGCTCCTTTCCCCCCTTCCCCATAGTGCCACATAATGTGCCAGTATAAAATACCCCTTCTTAGTGCCCCCAGTAGATTCCTCTTATAGTGTTCCTCTCCCCTTTCCCCATAGTGCCCCCCATAATGTGCCAGTATAAAATACCCCTTCTTAGTGGCCCTAGTGGATGCCCCCATAGTGTTCCTCTCCCCCCTTCCCCATAGCGCCTCACATATAAATTACCCCTTCTTTGTGCCCTCAGTAGATGCCCCCATAGTGCTTCTGTCCTCTCTTTCCCATAGTGCCCCCCATAATGTGCCAGTAAAAATGCTCCTTCTTAGTGCCCCTAGATGCCCCCATGGTGTTCTTCCCCTCATTGTGCAAGATAAAAAAAAAAAACATTAATACTTATCATGCGGATGTCAGCGATGTGATGCAGGCCTCTTCCGCCTTGTCTCCCACGTTGTAAGCGTCCTGGCTCAGGCGGCGCGATAATAATGACGTCATCGTGCCGCCTAGTGCCTGTAGCCTGTCAGAGCGAACAGGGAAGGGAGACATCTCTCCCCTGCCCCGCCGCAGCATCCATCTATATCGCTCTCCTGAGGACAGTGATACAGATGAATGTAGAGAGATGATCGCTTTTACAATGGACGCACTCATTTTCCCCTGCCCTGCGCCACGCCGCCTCAAGGAATTGGCCTCGCCTCGCCTAATTGACGGTGCTGCCCTGACCTCTGCAGACTACATTACAATTAAATCTGATGTAAATTCATTATGACTACTGAAAAGAGAATCTGTGTGTTCGCTCATAACCTTGCTTCAGGACTAAGTGCAATCAATTGATGTGCAATCATACTGCTCTATGAGAAATGCCAGAACTGTGCTTTAGTATTAAATACTTTATAGCTTTAAATAATGCAAACTATGCTGTCAAACTACCTGGAGACAGTCATTCTAGAGAATACTGAACATACCAAGGTTGTCAAGTCATTTCAATATGTGCAATACATGATCTATTCAATAGCGGTGTCATTTGTTGTTTTTCTATTTAATAATGTTCCTTAAATAATGCCAACTAGGGGCATACACAGATCTCATAGGGCCTCATAATGCCCCTCACACACACAAACACACACAGTTTCTCAGCAGGCATGCATCAAATACTCCTAAAGAAAAATCTCAATGTTTCAGATATCTGACAAATTTACATTTTCTTTATTAGGGTACTTTCACACTTGCGGCATGGCTATCCAGCAGGCTGTTCCGGCGGGTGAACAGCCCATGTGCTGCCGTGCTGCCGCTCCGTCCCCATCGCCGGCCTAAAAAGTCGGACCTGCAGTACTTTTAGTCCGGCGATCTCCGGCCGTGCACTGCCGCATGGCGGATCCGGCGGGCTGTTTACCCGCTGGAAAAGCCTGCCGGGTAGCCATGCCACAAGTGTGAAAGTACCCTTAAGCATAAAAAATGTATCAAAAAAAAAATGTTAAAAGTTTCCCTCTACCTCACCCACTTTATCCAACTTCAATGTAGTTTGGAAATTTGGAACAGATGCTTCATAAATGTGGCTCTCATTCTGAACACCATATTTCTCAAATTTATGTCAGTCAACTGGAATATATAGACTGATAAATCTACCCATCCAGCTCAATATCTGTAGCTTCAATCACACAGTGTTTTATAAAACTTACTGTCTGAAGCCAACACTAAGGGAGTGCGCAGGAATTTATAAATCTACTATTGACTGCAATGGAAACCGTAAAATGTGCCCTGATCTCCCCCTAGTGGTAGCAGCTTGAAAATGCAGTTTTATATGTTGGTAACAAAAGAAGGTGTTCTCAGGCCCCCCTCCCTCCCTACCCCTGGGCCCCCATAACAAATGCATGGTCTTCCTCCATGGAAGGTACAGTACAATACTGATGCCAACATATTCTGCAGCACTGTATATAGAATGTATCACTCCATTGCCTTTTACCACCAGGGCTCACAATCTATTTTAGGTGTCTCACACCTACTATTGCATAGTAAGGAGATTAACCAATCAGTAAGTTTTCGGAGTGTGGGAGAAAAGTGGAGCCAACAGAGGAAACCCACATAAACTGGGAGGACAAACTTCATGATATCTCTTTTGACATTGGAAACAACAAGGTCAATGTTTTAACATATATACAGTATGTATATATATATATATAAATATATATTATTATTTATTTATTTATTTTTTTTAATTTGTGCTAATTTATTTTCAGTTTGAAAAAAGTGGGAGAGCTTTCAAACTAGTCAAGTTATAGATTTCATTAGGCAAGAAAAAAAAAATCTTGATCGATATAGCTTGCCATTGAAAGTATTTACTGTAGAGATTGGGTAGATCAGGAATGACCAGACTTGCAAAATCTGAACTGTGCCATCATTGTGTCTCCTGACAGCAGACAATAGGGAATTGTCTGCCGGCTCACATAGCTGTTATTTTGTCAGTAGTTCCCAATAACATCAGTGGAATTCACTAGCAGAAATCTAATCTCGATGGGTAACTTTGTTCAATTGTCAGACTGCAGCGGGGCCAATATTAGGCCAAAGGTGAAGATCCTCCAGATTAACATCTAGATTCTGGATACATTCCTTGAACTACTTTCTTTGATTCCCTCCAATCCTCTCTGTCACATAAAGAGGACATCCTTCCTCCCTGTCCCAGTTGCTCCTATTGCTTTCCACCAGTATCGTAGAGAATTCTTCTGGAACAGATATGTCTCATATGTGATCATTATCAGTAGGCACCGAAAGAAGGAACATTCTTTTAGTACCTGAATGTTTTACATTTTTCTTAAAGGGGTTGTCCGGGTTCAGAGCTGAACCCGGACATACCCATATTTTCACCCAGGCAGCCTCCCTGATGTTAGCATGAGAGCATGTCATGCCATGCTCACTGCTGGGTGGAAGCCTCCGCCTGGCAGCCCTGAGGAGAGCCTGGTACGTCACCGGATATCCTGAAAATGCCTTTGCCCTGCGCGATTCATGAAATGCCTTGATGCTCTTGTCAGGGGGCTGCCTGGGTGAAAATAAGGGTATGTCCGGGTTCAGCTCTGAACCCCTTTAATCTTTAGCTCGATATGCTAGCCTCACATATTTGTGCATATTACAATTCAATAACTATGAAATGAATAACTTCATATGATGTCATTGTTAAAATGACCCAAATTTGACATCAATATTCTTGCTTTTCACATAACATATACAATTTACACTGCCACAGTTTATAATGCTGTAATATTGGAGGGGCGTCTGACAGATTATCCAGACTTGCAATGAAAACTGCTGATGATGCGCACAAGATAGTCAACCAAAAGATCATTCAGCCAACAAAAATCTACCTCTGCTCCTCTATATGTGCGCTTGATTCGACTGAGTTCCCATTTGCTCCATGCAAATATATCGACAATCAACCGACAAAACGAGCAAACGCTCATTGCTTGTCAGCAGCATGTCTCACTGTGTGAAGATGGGTGTGCTGCCGACAATCAGTGAAACTGTATGAAGGACAATCATAGTAATGATTATTTAATCCTAAAGATTGTGGATGGTTGCTGCATCTAATACATCTAACCAGCGAGCAATGATCTGGAACGAATGTTCCTCATTCTCAATCTTTGACCGCTCTATCGGCCCTTGTAAAATGGCCCTTTCAGCATTTGCAGTAAATAGAGATAACCTTAAAAACTTATTCCAGGATTTCATTATTGATGGCCTATCATCAAGATAGGCCATCCATATCTGATCGTTGGGGATCCAACAGTTTTTCCTCAGTAGCTAAATGAGAGCAGCACTGCCACCAGCTCTCTCCACTACACAATGGGCGTAGTGCCGAACTTGCGGTGCTGGAGCTTCTCAAGAAGGGTATAGGGTGTTGAACACCACCAATCAGATATTGATGGCTTGTCCTCCGGAATACCCTTTTTATTAGGTTCATCATTATCTTTTAATAATGCCAATGTGATACTTTTTTTCTATATATTGGGACATTCTAGAGCTAGAAAAAGCCAGCTAATAACTAAATTATTTTCCATGCTGGTCTTTGGCGGCACACATAAAACTGCATTTACAAGCAGTCACATACCTAACTGTTGTATACGCAGCATATTGTGTATTTTTACAGCTTCCTCTGCTAATTCTTACTGTTAACTCGAGCTATATCCTGGCAACATGCTCTTGTCCATATAGTGAGATCCTAACTCATGCCATCATACAGAACAATGCAGAGGGATGTATAATGTACTTCAGCACCGACTTTGCACTATACTATATCCAGTTTAACTGTTGTTATATGGAAACCAGATAAGTCACAATATCACATTGCATGCGTTCAAAAAGAAAAAAAAATGGATGATTTTTTGCTTTAAACATGTAGGGTTAAATATATGTGAATATCCAGCTGTCTGCCCTGTAATACCATGAGCATTTTTCCCCAGGGAGGTCACATTATCAGTTTATTTCATAAGGTCTTTATGCAAAAGATTTTAAGCCTTTCAATGTAGAAAATCCCCTGCAATGCCAACAGGATCACACTGTACTTGCTCTAAAAAGGAATTTAATTCCCCCCTCAAAGAGATGAAACCAAAGGCAACCAGAAAGTGTCGCAGGTGGTATCTTTTTGTTCTAAACCCTTTGAACAGCTACCAAGAATTTGGTTTCTAAAGACATTAAGAGACACGCAATGAGTTCTGTGTGGATGACAAGCTGAATAATTTACATGGTACAGTTGTGAAAATGGATTCAAATAGAGGAACCATTACTGCAGATGTGTATCTGAGCAATGAATAAAAATATAGCATGATACTACTATAAGTGGTAAATATGTCCTGAAATATTCGAAGATGCTTTCTTGTGAACTCAAAAAACAAATGTGAAATACTGCACACCTTAATTGTTTCTGATTTTATTCTAGTGTCACATTTCAGTTTTTTTTTATATTAGAAAATATGATCTGCCTACTGAAAGTACATAAATTAACTAACTTCAAATGACTACAAATACTAGCCATAGGAGAGAGCTACTATTCAAGGAGTGTGGCTACACACATTAATGTCAGTGGAACCTGACAAGTTTTGGTCCTGACTCTCCCCTGTTGGCAGATGGTAGGGGTACGAAGGATCAAGCTGTTGGATTTCAACATGCTAATAATTTTTTTTATCAGTGAAATAAGTCTGGAAACTTAAAGTGGCCCTAGAAAAAAAAACTGTAGGTGGCTTCATGTTGTAGATAAGTCCAAACTGCCAGAAGGCAAGACCAACACAAGTGGGCATTACCAACAAAATTGGGTGGGGTCAACACACATAGGTGGCATCAGCAATACCATGGGGCAGCACCAAGTACTGCCACAGCAGAATGAAATACAGTACAGCACAAAATACCTCCCAAGAACCTGCCCCTCTGTGGTGGCCAGTACCTGGAGCCATGTTCTGTCCTCCTCCTCCTTTAGTTGACTCTAATTTAGATATCAAGGAGAGTGCTGAAGAGGTGAGACACAGGCCACAGCACTGAGCCAGCCCTGCCTTCAGCATACTGCTTGAGTTTTCAGCCCTACAAAACATACATTACATCCTATTAAATACAGTGACATCTCTTCTGATTGTAGATGTTTTTTTCCCTCATCTTCCCCATTTGGCCCAAACTGCCAGGACAATTTACAGCCATATCTCTTCTCTATTGAGTTTGTCACACAGGCATCTCAGATTCCTAACTTTTCCATTATCCTCCCAACCTTCTCAAAACAAACTCCCATCCTGGTGCCTCAACAGTATCATCCTGCTGTCACCCTCATTGCTTTGCCTGATATGCTTCCCAAATACTATACTTTACTAAAAATAATGCCTCCAGTAGTAAAAATGCCCCAATAGTGGCCACAGAAGTTAATGTCCCCTACATTGCTCCTAGTAATAATAATAATGCTCCCTATAATACACCTAGTATTAATAATGCCCCTATAGTGCATGGAGCTATAACAATTCCCCCTATTGTGTGCCAGTAATATTAATTCCCTCTATAGTGCTATCAGTAGTAATAATGCCCCGTATAGTGCATCCAGCAATAATAATGGCTCCCTATTGTGCACCCAGTAACAATAATGCCCTCTATAGTGGCCCTTGCATTAATGGGGTTGTCTCATCATGGACAATGGGGGCATATCGCTAGGATATGCCCCCATTGTCTTATAGGTGCGGGTCCCACTGCTGGGAACGGAGCCCCACAAGTGCCCCGCAAGTGAAGGAGGGCAAGCTGCTCATGCGCAGCCGCCCTCCATTCATTTTCTATGGGGCTGGCGAAAATACCCGAGCGCTGGCTCGGCTATTTCCGTGGGCCCCATAGAAATGAATGGAAGCGGGGTCCGCAAATGCGCTGTACGCTCCCATTCACTTCTATAGAGAGCCGTCTTGGTGGTGGCTGGACCGGAGTCCTCAAGCCACCATCTTGCGGGGCTCCATTCTCAATATAGGCGCGGGTCCTAGTGGTGGAACCCGCACCTCTAAGACAATGGGGGCATATCCTAGCGATATGCCCCCATTGCCCATGATGAGACAGCCCCTTTAATAATGCTCCCAATCGTGCCTTCAGCAATAATAATCCCATCCTATTGTGCCCCCAGTAATAATACCCTGATAGTGTCCCCAGTAATAACCCCATACTGGCCAGTATTAAAAATTGTCCCAGTAATGACCCCTATAGTGCCCCAGTAAAAACCCTTATAATGCCCTGCATGTACGTCAAATCCCCATGGAGAAAAAAAAAAAAACTGAACTGAGTCAATTGTCCGTTGTCTGTGGTTGGAGCCATGGACCTCTTACAACCTGCGGTCTGAGATGTCACATCACAGGTGGTTGTAGTGATTAGTGATGAGCGGCAGGTGCCATATTCGATTTCGACGAAATTCGCGAATATTCGAATGAATATTCGTTTCATATTCGTCGAAATCGAATATTCGTCATGTTTTCTAGTTATCGCGATTAACATGCGATTTAAATAATCGCATATTGCGATTTGTACTTAAGGCTACTTTCCTATTGGTTTCATATCTAGAATTAGCGAGGATGACGAATATGACGAATGTATTCGTCTATTCCTCAAAACGAAGATAACGAAGTATTCTACATCTTCGTTTTAGCTACCTATTCGTCAACCTCGCTAATTCTAGCAATCAAATAGGCAGGTTGACTATAGAGACAGCTGTGTTAAATTAGCTATGCGATTTTTTTTTTTTTAATAAATAGAATACTTATAATAATTTTATCAAGTAATATAATTATTGTATTAAAAAAAAATCGCATAGCGAATTTAACACAGCTGTCTGGTAAGTCAACCTTCCTATTTGATTGCTAGAATTAGCTGAATAGCGAAGTTGACGATGACGAGACGAATAGGTAGCTAAAACGAAGATGTAGAATACTTCGTTATCTTCGTTTTGAGGAATATGACGAATACATTCGTCATATTCGCTATTCGCTAATTCTACCAAGCCAACCATAACTTCTGTGCTCATGGAGCGTCCCCATCACCATGGGAACGTCTCCATATGCTAAAATGTACTGTCGGATTTGAGGAATTACGTTGAAATCGCAATGCGATTAATTCAAGTTATATTAATCGCATTGCGATTTCAACTTAGAGCTGGGTTTATAATGGGTCAGCTTGCTAGAATTAACGAAGTTAACGAATATGGAATATAGCAGCAGTGCTAAGTTGAAATCGCAATGCGATTAATTTAACTTAAAGTATTCGCATTGCGATTTCAACTTAGCACTGCTAGTGCATAGCTATATTCCAATCCATATTCGTTAATTCTAGCCTATGTAAGATAGCAGTGCTAAGTTGTAATCGCAATGCGATTAATATAACTTGAATTAATCGCATTGCGATTTCAACGTAATTCCTCAAATCCGACAGTACATTTTAGTATATGGAGATTCTCCCATGGATGGGGACGCTCCACATGAGCACGGAAGTCGGCAGAAGCGGCAACGGGCACTGACTAGAGCAGCCAGGAAGCCAGGAATCCTCAGGACAGGTAAGAACTACTTTTGGGAAGTAGGAAAGAAAAAAATATAACTAAAAAAAAAAAAAAAAAAAACGAATATTCGAAATAGCGAATTTATAGCGCTATATTCGAAATATTCGCGAATTAGCGAAGTGCCGATATTCGCTAAAAAAATTCGCTTTTCGAATATTCGCGCTCAACACTAGTAGTGATGTCATCATACCTCCTGCCCCTCGACACAGATGGTCACGATGACATAATTGCTTCGCAAGTGCCAGCACTGTTCCTACACTGCCTAGTTAAGAAGGAGCAAAGATTTAAATATATAAATTACATGCTTTACCGAATCTTTTCCCTTAAACTATATATCAATCTGTTCATCTCCTGCTCTATAACTGTATGTAGATTGTACTGTATTTCGTGGACACAGGTTCTTTTTAAAAGCACATCGCCCAGCGTAAACAGGCAATGTGCTGCTGGAAATCAAAACTGTATGGGGTCAAATAATGGCATAACAGGTCATTCCTTCCCATACTAAAGATAATTACTGCATGCAAAAACAACTGATCAATACGCTATTGGTGCACGGTACTGGGCAGAATATCTGATTGTGTAAAAGGATCCTAACTGTGCTTGCTTTTTTGGCAAATGGGCAAAATAGAGGATTATACCTGAAGAAGCCAAGAGCTCTTTCTCTTGTAAGACAGCCTCATCTGCTTGTATTAATATAATAGAATGAGAAGGCACCACACTGAGTTTTATAATCCCCATTTATTATGTGAATTAGAATAACGCTGACCCCATTAGTATGTGGTTCTGAATAAATGATTGTTTAACAGTTCTGAGAACCCGCTTGCCGAATTCTTGAAATACTTTAAAGATGGGTAGAAGACAAATAGACTTGATAATTTATAGTTCTGAGATTTCTTTGCCATCACATTGTCAGTGTCCTGTAAATCTAGCTATTGTGACCCGAATACTCTTGTAAGTTCCTCTTGAGGATGGCGTCACATGAACAATAGGCCATGCATTCATCCTCCCACCCCTACAGAAGCATTGCTTATGGAAAGGAAGTCACTTTGTCAAAGGGATTGAAAAATCAACCTTGACTATCTTGCACGGAAGTGTTTTCTTTTTATTCTAAACAAAGAACTACCTTTCCCTTCCATAGTCTCTTTATATACCTTCACAAATCACTGCTTATCCACAGAGCTAGTTGGAAGAATCTTTGCTCATATCAAAGTACAGTTCAGCCATTGATGGGCCGTTCACAATACATTGGTTAACGGGTTACTTCTTTGTGTGCTGTATGAATAATATGAAGCAAATGTAGATAGAGAATATTACAGCATCTATGCATAGACCTTCAACATTTTGGATATTGACATAGAGATTTTTGTTAGACAAGAGGGAGAGCTACCAGGGCATACGCCCTGTATGCTGGCTGCCAATCAGCCACTTTTCCTTTGTATCTGGTGAAGGAAAGCTATGGCTCTTGGTAGACTGGCCTACTCTACCGTCATAGAAAAATAAAAAATGGATCACACATTCACATGCTTTACATTGATTTCTGCTTGTATGCACAATTTATAAACATGGCACTTTGTATACAGTTAGATCATAATGCAACTCAACACATCAAGGTGGCCTCTTTCGAGTGGGTTCCTACACTAATTTGGCACTGCACAACATGGCAATCACCACCACTACAACTTATGTAGTACCTGCAGACAGCAAGATCCCACAAGGCAGCTCCCCTGGTGTCAGGATAAGCTACCTTGGCTACCTTGGCACTGGCCCACACCAATCCACAGACACAGCACCACAGAAAAAACAGAAATCACTGTATTTACCCTTAATATATTTATACATAGTAATTAGATCTCCCCTTAGATGTCTTATTTCTAAACCAAATAACTCTAGTTTTGATAATCTTTCTGGGTACTGTAGTCCACTTTTTTCATTTATTACTTTAGTTGCCCAACCTAGAAGCCACTCAAGATATGCTATTTCTTTTTTGTGCATAGGTGATCAGAAGTATACAAAATACTCCATGTAAAACCTGACTAGTACTCCCCATAAAAGGGTTCAGCCCCACAGCAATGGGGATACCTATCTGATCAGTGTGGGTCCAACTGCTGGGACCTCCACGAATCCCAAGAATAGAAGTCCAAGCAGGCAGAGCATGCATACTGCCGCTCCTTTTATTCTCTATGGGACTTCTGGAGATTGCCGAGCAATGTCTTGGGAAAGATGTACTTTAACACTTCCTGGAGACGCTCAAAACTTCGGAAAAATGCTTTACGGAGATCCGTCTCCATACAGCATTAAAATTTACAGCTTCCGATGAGAGGAAGTCTATTCGTGAAGTCTTACGAGACTTTGTTGAATAACTTTGGTAGTTGATTTTTAAAGTGGAAAACCACTTTAAAACTTGGATCCGAACGCGGCTTCGGTTTCGAGGTACCAGTCGAATAACTGACTTCACCTCATCAGAGGCCGTACATTTTAATGCTGTATAGAGATGGATCTCCGTACAGCATTAATCCGAAGTTTTGAGCGAAGCGACTTCTGATCTAGGATCCAAGGCTCGCTTCGCTCATCACTAATAATAATCTATGACATTGTCTGTCAATGAATTGCCATTCATTGGATAAAGCATAGTACAATAAATATAATTTATCAAGCAACCAATATGGCCATGCCCAGGAAAGTTTTTATACATAAAAACGTAGATACAACATTTTCAAAACAGAACAAACTCTCTCCTACAGACTAACATCAAATTGATGCTTGAGGCTGCCTGTACATAATCAGGTTTTGATCAGGTTTTTAGATGCTGTTTTCGAAGCCAAAACCAAGTGTGGATCATAAAAGGAGAATAAGTATAGCAGTCAGATTCTACGATCCTGGTTTCAGCTTCAGTGCTGACCGGAAATGCTGATCAATGCCATGACTTTCCTAATGCTGGAAGCCATGTACTGTATGAACAATTCCATTGACTTTTTGCTGCGTTCAGAGTAAGCAGTATATGTGCTTGTGCACGTGAATGTGTGTGGTCTGCACGGTATTTGTGTTTTTCAGTCAGTGCAGAATAGTCAAAAGACCGTCACATCATGTAATTTTAATGGGCTTTCAGCCCTGTTGTATATTATTATTATCCGATTGGATGCTAATAATCTGGAACGGTCACAGCGCAGTCTGTACAATGACAAGTCTGAATATGTGGGTGGAATACTAGCTGGAAGTATAACAAAGTGCTTTTTACTACTATAATGCATGGTTGGCTACTAGGCTATATTTATTGTTTATTTGGTTATTGTATTTTATCTTTTATTGTATTTAACAAGGCGACCGTATTATATATTGTGATTCATTCATCATCTCATTGCATTTCATATAAAACATAGAAACCTCTTTAATCCAAAATGCCTTTATATATTAGAAACATTTTAATTGCCAAGTTTTTCACTAAGTTTATGCTTTTACTTGCAAATGGGAAAAATTTACAGCATTTTTCAAATTCTGGGGTGAATTCAGTAGGGTTTATTGAGGGTAGTTTTCACTAAAATCCTATCTAGGATGGTGAGATCATTAGCAGCAATGTAATGATTAGATCCACCAAATCTCCTCATTATCAGAGCTGCACAATGAAAATGTTCCCAACTTGTTACCACTAACGTCATGAAAGCAGTGTGTAAAGAGTGATTAAAGGATAGACTTCATTAGGAAGACTAGGAGGGCTGTGGGGAGTTTTCCTGATCCCATTCTAGCAAGAGATCCATGCGAGTAAATGCAGGGCTCTGACGTCCCAACAATGAACTATCTGATCAAATGTCTTATTAAAGTGTTGAAGGAATTGTGCAGTAGCGTAGTATAGATGACCTGATTGACATCATCAGGATAGATCATCAATACCTCGGGAATCAGCTGCTTGAAGAGGTAGCAGCACTCATGCAAGCGCTGCTTCCTCTTCAATGTTTGCCTGCACACCGTCTTCTTTGTAGTGGCCGTGTAGTGTAATTACAACCATACCTCGCAACTGTCCCGGATCCAGCAGGATAGTCCCGGATTTCGGTCACTGCCCCGAGGTCCTGGAACGGCTGAGGTATGTCCCACTCCATAGTACACAGAGACAGCTGATTGTAATGGTGAATAGTAATTGTAAAAGCGCTCCACAGCAGCAACACGATGCCTTCACACTTCGCGCTTCTGGTCTGTGTAGCAGAAGCTGGGAATCAGCCTCTGTGCTCCTCCTTCACAGACCAGCAGCACGATGTGTAACAGTTGGGGAATGCCGACATCTGAGCTGTGAGTATCGGAGGAACTAGGTGAGTATTTACTGGTTTGGTTTTTTGTTACTTCCTCTGAAGGGTCACTTAACTGGAGTGACCACTGTGAGGGGGTACATACCTGGCAAAACCCCTGTGAGGGGGCACATATCTAGACATAACCACTGTGAAGGGGCACATATCTGCCCATAACTACTGTGAGGGGGCACATATCTGGTCCATAACTATCTTGAAGGGGCATATCTGGGTATAGCCACTGTGAAAGATGCACATCTGGACATAGCTACTGTGAAGGGGCACATCTGGGCAAAACTACTGTGAAGAGGGCACAATGTGGGCACGACTACTGGGTGGGGCACAATGTGAGCATTACTGCTGTGAAGGGGGCACATCTGGGAATAACTACTGTGTGCTGGCAAAAAGGGGGACTAATTACTATGTGGAGGCATTAAGGGGACTGAGTGTGTATAATTATGTTTTGGGCGGAGTTAGAGGTGTGGCCTCGTATGAAAAAAATTGTTGCACATATTGTCCCTCTTTCTGTTTTGGGAGATATGTTACAACTGCTTGTCCCATTCACTTGACTGGGATGGAATAGTTGTAATTACACTGAGCCACCATTACTAAGGAGATGACATGCAGGTAAATTTTAAACAGGATGCAGGTCTTGCATGAGCGCTGCAATGCCTCAAACAGCTGATTGGCGGGGGTGCGGGAAGTCAGACCCGCCGATCTGATATTGATGACCTATCCTGAAGATAAATCATCAATATTATGCCTCTGCAAACCCCCTTTAATTGGATTCATTTTATTCGGAGCCATAAGAAAACGGTACGTCACCCTTTGACTTACATTGTTTTTGGTGACGGATCCGGTTTGTTCCATTTTGATTTAACACCACCCGATCCTAACAGAATGGATGCATCCTGATGTGTTAAATCAAATGGAACCCTTTTGGTCGGGTTTTGAGATCCCCTGTCCGATCTCAAAACCTAGAAACCAAAGAGCAGATGTGAAAGTAGCCTAATGCTGTTTAGTGTCAATGTTCTTGTCATTTTTTCCAGCTACAGGTGTGTACTGTATCTCTGCATTGTGTATGCTGTTTTCCCCTTGATGAAAGATGACTGCAGAGTGTAGACATATACTGCAAAGGGTGTATTAGACACCTCAATGCTGCAGACAACTGTCAGGAAGGTAGCAATCACCAGATAGCTAGCGGAGGACACCACTGCTATTACATACAGCGATGTCCTCCATGGCATGGGGAGGAGTGATCACTATGCCATCGCTCCTCCCCATGCAGGGCAGCGGTGTGCCGGCGACAGATCGATATTACACAGTGTGATCTGCCACCGGCACCATTGTGGTTTTTAAGCAAGCTTAAAAATCAAAATTGAAGGCAGTATTAGAATGCCAGATGATCGCTAGCGAGAGTTCATAGGAACGCTTGTTGGCGATCATCTGCTGGATACACCCTTTTCATTCGCATTTAAAATGTTAGTTGTATGTGAACCCTTTAAGAGAATTACGTTTTCCTACTCATGTTCTGTATGTTTCTTGCTGATTAATTTGTCAGGACAGTTTCAAAGTTAGGTCTGTTGCTCTTCAGAAACGCCACGTCCTATCTGACAAGTTTCATTTAACAACTTGTCGTAGATCGCTAGAGTTAAGCTTAGGCAGAACAGGTGCCAAAAAGATTTGCTGAGAGGCAACTACTTTGTTACTAGAGGTGTGTGTGTCAGACTTAGAAGTGAAGATAACCTTACTGTTGACCCACTGGATTAATCTGGGACTTCATGCCAATATATGCTAATAGTTTTTTTGGCATTTCAAATGACAGTCAATCCTTCAGCACTATCGGAGAGAGCTAAGGTACGTTCACAGGGTCATTTCCTGACCCAGTTTTGGAAGTCAAAATCAGGAGTGGATCATAAATGATGAGAAAGTGTAATAGACAGATAGGACTTTTTCTTTTTATTCACTCCTGGTTTTGATTTCCAGAACTGCATCAGTAAAAACTGAACGTGTGGCAGTAAAACATGGCATGATGTTGAATAGATTTTACTATACTCTCTATGTCCTTCATTTACATGAGCGTTTTAACAAAACCCGTTGTGCGAAAGTTGCTTTGTCCATATGTCTGCTACATTATGAAAATAAAACCTCCTGTGAACTGCATTGCATTCCTATTTGTGATGGAGAGGATGAAATGTACAGCCATTTCTTTGGCAAAAAACGCATATAACGCATGGGAAAATCAACTGCAGACTTTCTGTGGTATTTTCCATCATTTGTGGAAATACCCTAATAATCAACAATTTATCCAAAAGGCTAAAAACCAAAATGTTTTATTTTCTCTTTCACTAATCTTGATTTAAAGCTTCACATTTATTGACTGTATAAAATACATGCTTTACTTGGAATGCCTTAGGGTACTTTCACATTAGCAGCAGGGGAGTCCGTCAGCCTGCCAGATCTGTCCTGCCGCTAGTTCACGTGTCCCCGGACTGCCACTCCGTCCCCACTATAATAGGGACGCAGGCAGAGTTCCGGCGGCATCTTCGCAACACACAGCGAGAGGCCGCCGGACTAAAAATACGGGGGCCCACGTGAACTAGCTGCAGGACGGATCCGACAGGCTTTTCACCCGCCGGAACAGCCTGACGGACTCCCCTGCCGCTAGTGTGAAACTAGCTATAGTAAACACTTTTAGAATTTTTCAGATGCTCCTTCCTAGCTAGCTAGTTGTAGAAAATAGACAAGTCATTCTTCACTTAGTTAAAGAATGGGAGTTGTATTACATTCAATGGTATCAAAACACAGGGGGTCATTTATTAAGTTCAAATATGCCTATATTAGGCGTATTTCAGGCACAAATTGCGGTGTAACAGCTATTTGCGCTGCAATCTGCGACTTCATGTCAGGTCAAAAAAATAGGTGGGGAAGAGGACGGGTCGGCAGTATGGACGGGCCAGCAGTATGGTTATGAGCAATGATATAGGTTGTAGTACTCTCTATCTGTCCAAAGTCTCTCTCTCTCTCTCTCTCTCTCTCTGCAGGATCTAAGACTGACAATCAGGTTCTTGCAAACTTGTCTGTAATTCCCAATTCTGATGGGTACAGAATTAAGATATGGCTGGCCAGGACAGTGTCAAAGCGTGGAAGGGTATATTAGCAATGTCCCTCTCGCTGCAGTAAAGTGTCTTAAACAGCGAATACCTTACAGACTGACTCCAATGATCAGCCATGCAGATTCTGGACCTTCTAGTTCTTTCATTGTCGCTTTGGAGTACTATGAGATGAGTAGAGATGGCTTTCTTGATGCACATATCTCAGATATAGTGATTCCCTGGGACTCAAGCCTAGTTTCTCCAAGGAGTGAGCACATGTAATTCCTCTCTCTTGCTCAGTTAATACTAGACTCACACAGTTAACTAGTGGTGGACCTCCATATCCTAGTCTTCTACAAAGACAGAGTTAGTATTGTTAAGCCTGACTTATCCATACAAAACCGTGCAGGTACAATACGATACATTAGAACATTATGTAGAACCAAATAACATTAATGACTATAAATATTTAGCAAGTTAACCCTATTCTGGGGGACTGGACTATATCAATAGTGACCTTTTTTATATTTATTTATGTCGACTGTATGACAGGTTGTTAATAGGTTAACTATGCTCCAAATGCTCAAACAGAAAATAAGTCCATGCACCAAAACTGAAATCTACGCCAGCCCTAGATTACTTCCATGTCAGCAAACTGGTATAGATAATAAATGTCCCTGCCCTCTCCACCCTTGACACTCCTTCTTTTTTGGTAATGTGGTGAGGCCGGCAGAGTAACAGCATTTGTACAAAAAGTTTTGCACAAGTTCTGTTGGAAAGGTCGGAAACACGCAATTTGTGCCTTTTTCACACCACAAAAGTGGATTATTTGTATGATACATGTGGTCCTATGTGTACTGTACAGGACCCTAAAGAAGCTCCAGTCCTCCTCATTGTAAGTGATCTGTAAGCTTCCAGCAGCTATCTCTATTATACTTATTTTATCTGTATTAGTTATCTACTCAATTTTATTTAATTTTCATTTACATTTTCAGGTTGACATTTTGAGGTCTTCTGAACCAACTAACAGTTATAGTCACTATATTAATTTATGGTCTTCTCGGGACCAATATATTGAATTAATGATATTACAAAATTGTCACAGCAGTCTGAACCCAATCACATACCAGTTTTTGCACACTTTTGTGTAGAAGTCATTATTTAACCAAGGTTCTAGAGGCCAGTTCTAAGAAAACAGTATATGGCTGCCAGTCTAGTTTGCACACTTTTCCTGACTCCTGTAGAGCTATTGATACTTGTTTCCATTGTATTAAAGGCAATGGACTATACACAATTCATTATAACGATCCCAGAAAACAAACACCAGTCAGAAGGAGGCACAGACTTTACAAATGGACAAGAGGCCCATCATTTATTTGGGGCATTAAGAAATTTCTTAGTTTCTGTTTACCAAGCTCTTCTATGGACTAGGTACATAACACCTCATGAATAATCAAGTAGACGCCTGGTCAGTACACTTGGACAAGTAGTTTTCCCATGGAAGACATAATGAATGACTCTTTTAAAGCAAAGTGTCATTAGCTAAGCTAGGAGGAAGAAGTAGAAATGTCTGAAAATTTGTAATGTCAACCCTAGTGCAACATGTTCATGTTTTCTCAAAATCTAGTATCCAGAATTTAGAGTGTGTATTCAAAAATTTGTTGTTGTAATAATAATAATAATAATAATAATAAAAAAGAAGAACAAATAAACATTTACCCAGAAAGCCAAGAGTTAAATCATCATTGCTTACTACATGACCCACAGCCATGCTGGTTAAATCTCAGTAACTAGGTAACCAGTACACCTAAGAATGCGCTCCTGGATTTATCTGACTCAATTCTAAATTATACATTAATTTGTCCATCCCTGACTACAGAGAATGGCTCACAGTTTCACTTTTATTCTGCAGTGAATGTTCAAAAGACAGCAAAAATTATGACAGCTACTCAAATGTATAGGGCTGATCTGCAATACCAGACAGAGTCATGGAAAATAGTGGTCCTGTTTCTGGAAAAAATTGTATATTTTTCTAATCTAATACATCCCTTTTAAAATACCTAGTGTTCCTGGCCAAAGACTAGTGATGTAAACAGTCCTCAGTGGTGACATCTTTTGAGTGTGATATATTAGCCAATCAAATTATGGAGCATCAAAAGTTGACTGGGTGGGAGACAGAGACAGACTACCGCTCCGGCCCCATTGACTATAATGGGGGCGGAGTTCCAGCAGCGCACGCCGAGAGGCCGCCGGAATAAAACTACGACATGTCATAGTTTTATTCCGGCGGCCTCTCAGCGTGCGCTGCCGTGCCTCCACCCAAACTCCACCCCGCCCCCATTATAGTCAATGGAGCTGGAACGGTAGTACGGGGGCACATGTTCACTATCGGCAGGACGGATCCAACAGCCTGCCAGAGGTGTGTGCCGCTAGTGTGAAACTAGCCTTAGTCCTGCACATCGACTCGGGAGGATTTTAGCCCATTTCCCAGTACAAAATACAATATATTCAACTCTGTTATGTTGGTGGGTTTCCTCTTGCTTCAGGTCCTTCCACAAAATTTCTATTGGATTTGACTATTCCTAAATCGTTCTTTAATAGAACAACATTTGTGCTTAGGGTCATTGACCCACGTTCTCTTGAGATTCAGCTCACGGACAGATGTCGTGACATTTATCTCTAAAATTTGCTAGTATAATGCAGAATTCATTGTTCCATCAATGATGGCAAGTCATCCTCGCCTATATTCAGCAAAATAGGCTCAAACCATGATAGTATCACAACTGTCTTCCACAGAAGTGGGTGGGATTAGGTTTACATGCAGGAATGCAGTGTTTTCCTTTTACCAACCATAAAGCTTCTCATTTAAGAAAGAAAGTTCTATGTTGGTGTCGTCCGTCCACAAAACATTGTACCAATAGCCATCTGGCTTGTCCAGGTGATCTTTAGCGAACTGCAGACTGGCAGCAGTGTTCTTTTTGAAGAGCAGCGGCTTTCTCCTTGCAATCTTGCCACCACCATGGTTGTTCAAAGTCCTACTGATGGTGGACTCATGAACTTTAACATTAGCCAATATGATAAAGACCTTAACTTTCTTAGAGGTTATTTTGGGCTCTTTTGTGACCTCACACACTATACACACCTTGTTCTTGGTTTGATCTTTGTTGGTCAACCACTCCTGGGGAGAGTAATAAGGGTTTTAAATTTCCTCCATTTGTATACAGTCTGTCTGACTATAGATTGGTGAAGTCCAAACTCTTTAGAAAGGGTGTTGTAACATATTCCAGCCATATGAACATCAACAACTCTTCTTCTGAGGTCTTCAGGAATCTCATTTGTTAGTGCCATCATACACATCTACAAACATATGTTGTGAAGATCAGACTTTGATATATTCCTCTTTAAATAAAACAGGTTACTTATCCACATCTGATTGACATTCCATTGATTGACACACCTAACTTTAATTTCAACTGCTAATCCTAAAGGTTCACATACTTTTGCACTTCACAGACATGTGATACTGGAATATTTTCCTCAATAAAAAAAATGATCAAGTCCTATATTTTGGCTGATATGCACTGTAATACCAATCTCTTCTGCTATGCAATGTACAGTGCTATGCTTTGTATACTATGAAGAGGCTGAAGCACCTCTGAAGGATACATCATCCGCTGTCCATGTTGCACATAGCGGTTAGTCTGATATTAGCTGGTGGTCATAATAATGTGTCTCAATGTATATACTGTATATAGTACAATCTAGCATAAATTCATGTCTTTTGAATAAAGGGGTTGTGTCATCTCAAGCATTGGTTGAATATCGTTAGGATATGTCACCAATGTCTTGTTGTGGATCCCACTTCTGGGATCCACACCTATCTTTACAACAAAGCCCCATTGAAGTGGGTGTGCTTCCCGTCCATTTCTATGGGACTTCCAAATATAGCCGAGCACTTCACTTTGCAGGCTCCATTCTAGAGAGAGGTGCGGGTCCCAGAGGTGGGACCCGCACCTATAAGACATTGGTGACATATAATAGCGATATGCCACCAATGCTTGAAATGACACAACCCCTTTAACTTTATCTGCTCCTTCGCACTTAATATATTTCGACCAACCTGCAGTCTGTTTCTCATCTGACATTAAAATAGTGACTAAGAAGACACAGAAAGGCGAGATTTATATTATGTCTACTTGATAGTACCCAGAAGATCTTCTTTTGTTAGAAATAAAATACTTTGTTTGACGGGTCTGTGTTAAACATATCAGCATGCTCAGAACATGTTGGATAAACTTCTTTTCTGATTTATAGCTGCGGAGAAAATGACCCTTGTGCTGCCAAGGAGCAGTAAAACTGGTTTCTCAACTGTGAAGAAGCCAATTACAGTTCAGTAAGCTGTCTTTGGTCCAGATAACCTACGAATCGCAGTGCTCCTAAAATAATATCTTGCTTTGTTTTAACTTTCTGAAATATTTAAGGTACAAATGCATTAAAGGAGTTGTCTGGTTTTGTTATATTCATGACCTATCTTCAGGATAAGTCATCAATATCAGATCGGTGTGGCCTGACTGCCAGCACCACCTCCAATAAGCTGTGTGAAGATAACACATTTCTCATACAAGCACTGTGTTCCCTCCTCTGTTTACCTGTTCGTCATTGACATTGCAGCAGTGAGCAGTATAATTACAACTTCACCATCCCCATTCACTTCAATGGGACAGCTCCTTCCTATTCACATGAATAGTACCGCCGACATCTCCGCCGATCTGATATTGACGACCTATTCTAAGGAAAGTACAACTTGTCCTGCAAAAAGCAAGCCCTCATAAGACTATGTCATAAGGCTATGTGAATCGAAAAATTAAAAAAATTATGGCTCTGGGAAGGTGGGAAATAAAAAACAAAAACGCAAAAAAAAATGGAAACTTGCAAGGTGCTCTAAGGGTTAATACATAAATATATAAATAATTTACTGCATTACTGCATAATGCCATTTTCACACTGTCAGTATTTGTAAGTCAAAACCAAGAGTGGAGCCTACAAAGAAAAAGTATAATGGAAATAGTTGAGCCTCTTCAGTGTTTTGGACCCACTTCTGGTTTTGACTTACAAATTCTGACCAAATACCTATGCAAAATACTAACCAAATACTGACAGTGTGAAAGTGGCTGTAAAGAAACACTCCAAGGAAAAAAAGTCTGATAGGAATATAAACAAAAAGTGATTTCCATTCCACCTAGTAGACATTCAGAAAGTCAAGTGTCTGTACGGTGGGCAACTGTCAGCATTGAAGCCACCTGTAATGCAATTAACTGCACAGCTATTTTTATCATATATATTAAAGTATTTCCTTTTAAAAGTCCATCTGAGTGCCACTTTCATTCAGTCAACAAATCTCAACAGATACTCTACAAACTATTCAAGCATAGTTTTCTAGGTATGTTTATCACATCGATGACCACAGTTGGAGACAGGGGCGTAGCTAACGGCTCATGGGCCCCGGTGCAAGAGTTCATCTTGGGCCCCACTTGCCTCAGTGCTTTGTGTGTCTTCTTATGTGGCACAAGGGTCTTTGGGCCCCCTCAGGCTCCTGGGCCCGGTAGCGACTGCTACCTCTGCACCCCTTATAGCTACGCCCATGGTAGGAGAATTTATTATGGTTGTATGTTTATATGCTAGTCTTAATAATAAATGCACTGGAGAAAGATGCATTAATTTATTCAATTTATTAAGAGACGTAGAACTTTTAATAAATTTGGTGCATCTTTCTGTCAATCTATGCACCAGAAAAGCAATGAGCTGGCATTGATTTGGGCTATAGTTTCTGACGTCAATTATGCATAAATTATGGTAAATTTGCCTGGCCATGGATGACCACACCCCTCCCGCTTTTTTACAAAAGTGGCAAAAACGCAAAAAGTTGCAGCATTAGATTAAATTTTTTTATACCACTTTTCTGGCACATATGGGTTGATAGTGCATAGTGCATGTAAATAAAGAGGTTGGCCAAATCAGTGCAACTGCTATATTACAATGCATGACCCCTTTTGAAAGCAGCACATTGTTCTTCCAACTGTGCCAGGTATACAGACTGGTAATGTAGCGCTAATAATAATGACTCCATAGGCGGATTGAGGAGACAAGGGACTGTCTTGGATAGCCAAGATAATCATAATAACTCCCTCAGGCCTCATGCACATGAACATATTTTATTTCCTTGTCCATTCCGTTGCTTTTTGCTGATAGGATGCGGACCCATTAATTTCAATGGGTTTGTAAAAAATGCGGACAGCACACCATTTGCTGTCTGCATCAGTATGTCATCAGTATGCCAAAAGTGATAAGTTCCGTAGCCCCCCACCCCAAAAACACATAGGGTCGTGTGCATGGCGCCTTAGGTTTTGGCCCAACGTCAACCTGGTTACTTGGCACAGTGGATCCACAACCATTGTCTACGCATGTCCATAATAAAAACCACCTGTCAGTAAGTGGCAAAAGAATGTGAACCTGTAGAATAAGCAGATAATTTGAAGGTCAAATTAAACTCATATATTTTCAAACAATTGGATGACTCAGGTGTGCATGGGCAGCCTGTTTCATTTAAAGAACATGAATCTATCTTGGTTTGATCTTTGTTGGTGAACCACTCCTGGGGAGAGTAATAATGGTCTTGAATTTTCTCCATTTGTATGTAGTCTGTTTGACTGTAGATTGGTGGAATCCAAACTCTTTAGAAAGGGTTTTGTAACCTTTTCCAGCCTTATGAGCATCAACAACTCTTCTTCTGAAGGACTCAGGAATGTCTTTTGTTAGTGCCATGATACACATCCACTAACATATGTTGTAAGGATCAGACTTTGATAGATCCCCATTCTTTAAATAAAACAGGTTATCCATTCACATCTGATTGTCATTCCATTCATTAACACACCTAACTCTATTTTAACTTCTAATTATCTGCTAATCCTAGAGGTTCACATACTTTTGCCATTCACAGACATGTGATATTGGATCATTTTCCTCAATAAAAAAAATGATCAAGTCTAATATTTTAAAACGTTAATGTTCATTAGTCCACCATCAGGATGACACTGAACAACAAAGGTGCGCATGGCAGGATTTCAAGGAGAAAGCCACTGCTCTCCAAAAAGAACAATGTGCAGTTTGGTAAAGATCAACAAGATAAGCCAGAAAGTTATTAAAACAATGCTTAGGGGACAGATGAGACCAACTGAAATAGAGCTTTTTATCTTAAATAGGAAGCATTATGTTTGAAGAAAGGAAAACACTGCATAAAAACATGATGGTAGTAGTAGATCATGCTTTGGGCTTCTTTTGCTGCATCTGGGCAACAACAGCTTGCCATCATTGATGGAACAATGAATTTTGAATTATACCAGCAAATTGTAAAGGAAAATGTCTTTTAGCTAAATCTCAAGAGAACATGCATGCAGCAAGACAACAATCCTTAGCACACAAGTCGTTCTACCAAAGAACAGTTAGGATACTTTCACACTAGCGTTCTTATTTTCCGGCATTGAGTTCCATCGTCGGGGCTCAATACCGGAAAAAAACGCTTCCGTTTTCTCCTGATGCATTCTGAATGTAGAGAAATCAGTTCAGGATGTCTTCAGTTCAGTCACTGTACGGCGTTCTGGACGGAGATAATACCACAGCATGCTATGGTTTTATCTCAGTCCAAAATGCTGGAACACTTGCCGTAATGCCGGATCCGGCATTAATTCCCATAAGAATGTATTAGTGCCGGATCGGCATTAAAAATACCGCATTGCTGCATCAGTTCTTCTGGTCTGTGCATGTGCAGACCTTTAAAAATGTGAAAAAAATATATAATGGATCTGTTACTTCGGATGACAAAAGGAGAGACGGATCCGTCTTTTCGTTTGTATGCAGATTGACGGATCTGGCAGCCAGTTCCAGCGACGGAACTGCTTGCCGGATTCCTCTGTCACAAGTGTGAAAGTAGCCCTAAAGTGTACTTAGTTATAAACAAATTTTTTGAAATAACTATTACAGATGAAAATAGGAAACTTTGTAATGTATCTTATTAATTAACTATGCCTCCTCCTGGGCTTCTCAGCATGTTTTCTTCCTTTTTCTCTTAACTTAGCCTATTACCTCTAGTATCTCCCATATCCAGCCTCACACACAAAAGTCTAGTAGAGAGGAGGAGGGTTGAGGAAGCTGCTGTCAGCTAGTAAGTGATTTATTACCTGAATTATCTGAACAGTGGTAGAGCCTTATCTTACTAGATATAGTAAAAAGTGCTAAGTGTAAGCTAAGAACCTGCATTTGGCATCTCTCTAATCCCGCCGCCTTCGCCCCTCACTTCTCTCTCCATAGACATCAGTATTAAAAGCAGGAAAGAGCAAAGCAGCCTGATTAAAGCAGATTGAAGCATTTTTCTTTAGTAAAGATATATTACAAATTCTCCTATATACACCTGTACTATTCATTGATGGAAAGTTGTTTTAAAACTCTAAGTTTAAAGAAAAATAAAGTTAAAGTTTACGATTGGTGAAGTCCTGACCTAAATTCAACAGAAATGTGGAAGTGAGCAATTCATGAGAGGAAAGCCCCAACATAACAGCATTAAAACTGTTTTGTATGGAGGAATGGGCTAAAGTTCCTCCAAGCCAATAAGCAGTAGTAACAATTACTTGGAATGTTTAGTTGCAGTTATTGCTGCAAAATGGGTCAGACCAGATACTAAGAGCAAAGGTTCACATACTTTTGCCACTTACAGACATGTGATACTGGATCATTTTTCTCAAATAATAAATGAGCAGGCCTAAGATCTTTGACTCTGATATAGTTTTGGTTAAATTTATGTGGAAAGATATACAATTCTGAAGGCTTTACAAGCTTTCAAGCACCATTGTATATGTGCATTTTAGGCTCTGTTCACACCAAACTTGAACATCTCCATACATTTACATATAACGTCTGCCAGAATTTCCTTTTGACATTGTCTGGGTAGTTTGCATTGATAAAGTGAATCAGGGGCTGATTGGCCAAAGACCCTACAGGGAAATCTCCTGGTGGGCCGATGCCCAGAGGGCCACCCAAGCCCTTATCACGGCTGTCAGCTGGATACATAATGACCTTATGCTCTCAGTAGTAAGTTATACTAGGAGCATCAGGTACTTATGCACCTGGCCAGTGGCCGCAGGTGCCCTCCTGGATTCAGCTGTATCGCTATCCTCAGGACGGTGATAAAGTTGAATACTGCAGCACGGACGGCAGTATTTTGTGCTGCACTCTGGTACTTGTTTCTGCTGGGGCGGTACTTTATGTCACACTTCAGTATTGCTGGTTCCATCTACTTGTGTTGCCCTGCCTTTTGTCAATTTGGACCCATCTACAGCATGGGGGCTCCTTTAGGTTTTCCAGGGCCACTTTAAGTCCCCAGTCCGCCCCTGAAGTGTGCTCACAAAAATCTTATATAGTGCAGTATAGTAGTTTGAATATGTCCAGGCTATTCTTTTGGGGTATACGTCAAGAAATGTTGCCTACATAGACAGCAGGTATGCTCCACAGGAGTGATGTGAGCACACTTTTATTTTACAATTTAAGTAATAAGCTAAAAAATACAACCTGTGATAATTGCATTCTAATTTTAAGCTGAAAAATGTTGTTTTTCTACACATTAAAAGTGAGTTTGTCTTTTAGACACCTGTATGAGATTGAAATGACTTATCGCTAACATGTATGGAATGCAAAGTATTTCAAATATTCAAGTTTAACCCCTAGCTTGCTTTCTAATATACTTCTAGCCCTACTATGGCAAGCAGAAGGGTGACTACTTAGCTACCGTATTTGGGAAGCCTGCATGCTTTAGTAAGTGGTCCAGCAGAGATTTTATTGAAGCAAAGGTCAAGACATAAAAATAGTATTTCCAGTATCTCACTTTTGTGTAACATCTTCCACGTTATTCTTATGACAATAGAGTACATTTCATTGATTTTTTTTATTAATTTTCGGAGCAATTGTGCACATGCGTGACCTCCAATCTATTCACTTCTATGGGACAGCATTAGATAGTCGAGCACTGTCCTCAGAAATCGCATGGTTGTAAATGCAATGGTGGTGACACGTGCATACTACTGCTCCATTCACACAGCGGACTCAGGGATCCTCATTCTTGTCATAGGTGATAAATTATGTTTATATGAAAATCAATGGAATGAATGATTGAATTTATAAATAAAAATTGCCTGGTCTCAATGATAATCCCCTTGTTTATTTTAGATTGACATAATGTCATTTTGTTCGTTTACAGAGTTGTATTCATTGAAAAAGCTGAATGCTCTGACACTTGCTTGGAAACCACAATAGACAAACCATCCATCAGCTTTGGAGTATGCCCAGGAGACGGACTTAAACTGAAGATCCGAAACAGGTGAGGGTAAATGTTCATTCAGGAGAGTCAATGAACTGTGGAGCCTAATTACTGATCCCAATCTGATGATCTGTTAATGAATCAGGGCTACAGATCATGAGACTCTTCACCAGCTACCTTTTACTTTAAGGAGTTGTATGAGATTAGAAAAACATGGCTTCTTTCCTCCTGAAACCAAGCTAAAGTGTTCCATTGGGGATGCCCTGTATGAGATCCATATTTGCCAACAGGGCATATTCACAGGGGTTATCCTGGTTAAACAGCCCCTTTAAACATGCATTGAGTTGGCTCGATGTACATATCTATGGCTTTTGGCTTCAAACTATTGTATTGCAGAGCTTTTCTGAGATGTTTAATTATCTTGGACAACCCTTTTTACAAAACAGGCTTGGTCTAATCAAGGTGACGTATTCATACCTTAAAGGGGTTGTCCAGGTTCAAAGCCGAACCCGGACATAACCCCTTCTTCACTCATTCAGCATGAATGAGTAGAGTGCTGCATGCTGGCTTCTGGTCCTTGACTTTTTTCTTCAGTCTGGTTATGAACTTGGTCTTGTGCACTGCTGCAAACAATAACTGGCTTCAGCGGTGACGTATCCCCAGGCGACACGTCATCGCTGAATCCAGTCATTGGTTGCAGAATAACATGAGACCGTGCCCATACCCGGCTGGAAGAAGTCAAGCTGGGGACTGACATGGAGGAATGGAAGTCAATGCGCAGGACCTTAGAAGCGGGGAGCAGGTAAGTATGATTCCTTCAGCAGGCAATGCAGGCTAAAAGCCTTCAGTTAATCGTTAATTATTTACTGGAAAACCTGGAAGAAAAGATGTCCATAAAGATGTCTATACACCTTCATAGGTTGTCGATTGACCATATGTTATCTGTCCTAACTCCCCCATACACATACACACTAGGTTCGGCTGAGCATGCACGTTTTTACAGTGGTGATAGAGGGGAACGCTGATTCCAGACACCTCAGGGGGTGGCTTACGTCACAGGACATTAAAATTCAAAGATCTTGAACCTTTTCCCCAACATATGATGAGTGAGGTGCTCCCGATGCATAGTTGACAGTCGGCAAGTCTTGCTGAAAACGAGTCAATAGCCTAATGTGTATGTGGATCTTAAAGGGACCCGTCATCAACTTTATGCTGACCTCACGGAGGGCAGCATAAATTACTGACAGAAATGCCGATTTCAGCGGTGTGTTTCTCATGAGCTAAAAGTAAGTAGTTTCTGAGAACTAGCATCATAATCATTACAGCACAGGCCTTGAAAAGAGTCATGGCTACCGGAGAAGAGTCATGGTTATTCATAATCTCCTGCTCTCCCGCCCGTCTACTGACGATTGGCAGTTCTCTCCTAGAGAGAAAGGGAGAAAACTCGGTAGAAGACTGTCAGACACCAGCAGATAGGCAGGAGATCAGGAATTCATGAATAACCAGGACTCTTCTCAGGTGGCCGAGACTCTTTTCCAGGCCCAGTCTGCAATCATTGTGATGTTGGTTCTCGGCAACCACTTATTTTTAACTTTTAAATGACAGACCGCTGAAATCAACTCGCCTGTCTCTACTTTATTCTGCCGTAAGTATGTGCAGCTTAAAGTTGATGACAGGTTTCCTTCAAGATGCCCTTAAGCTAAACGTTTTTTTTCCTCAATGAAATCACAAGGAATTTTAGGTGGTAGAGGAAGATATTGGTGAAGATAGTCTGCCATAGAATATGTTCTGTGGAGGAGTGGGCATGCTTCTGTACATGGAAGCGAGTTCTTCAGAAACAATGCCTGGTCTGTAGCACAGATCAACACTATTTAAATGTGTGCTTTAAGTTTTATAAACTAGTCACAGAAAAGCATTTCTGCAAACATAGACACCAGTTGAGCGGGACTTATTAATACATGGCTTTGGGGTGCTTATCCTGCCATCAGTAAAGCATACAAAGACCCTCTTACCAAGTGCTGATTTTCCCTACTGTTCTGGGAGATCTTAACTCTTCTTTTCAGCACTTAACATGCATAAGCTTAGATGTGAGCAGGGTACGGCTATTAGAACAAACCATGGCACTGCTGCCCAAAAATTCCTTCACATTGGAAGGAATGTCTTTGTGCGTTCTCAATGTATACACCACTTGGGTTGCGGTATTGTAATAGAAGCAGATTAGCCAAAACGCAAGTTGTATTAACCTCTAGTGTGCAGCTAAAACAACCTGGAAATGTGGGCCCTGGAAAGGTTTAGAGTCCTTAAACACATGAATTTGTCTCTGTCATTTTAACCAGTAAGAAAAAAAAAACACAAGAATAGACACTTGCGGTTTATGTGGCATTTTTCTCTGGCATTTTTGCATACAGTGGAGAAGAAAACTGACTTAGTTACCCACAGTAACCAATCAGATTCCACCTTTCATTTTTCTGAGCTCCTTTGGAAAATGATAGACTTGATCTCATTGGTTGTGATGAGCAACTAAGCCAGTTTTCCTTTGCACCAGTTTTGCTAAATCTGCCTTAGTGTGTCTTACCACTAGCGTTTTCTTCGAGGCATTTTCCCCTGTGGAGAAGGTGATGTTAAAATTCCTGAAAAAAAAACACCAAAATCATGTTGCACTTTTTAAAATTGAAGTCAAAGACCAAAAAACGCCAACTGATTAACAAAAACACTAATAGCAAAAAAAAAACGCTTGCGTTTACTTTGTTTCATATTTCCGTACAACTCAGCTAACATCTGGAGCTGGTGTTTTTAACAAAAAAACCAGTGCAAAAATGCAAAAAAAAATAAAAAAAAATGCAAAAGTGCAGTAAATGCAGAAAAAAAACCTATGTGCGAAAGCAGGCCTAAAGGTTGACCTAGAGTTTAAATCAAATTTTTTGTTAAACATGTTTATTTTAGAATTTTTGGTACTTTTTTTTATTTTCAATGCTCATGTATGTATTTAAAAAATAATCCTAAAATCATGCAATTTTTACATCAGTCCTATAATATGACAAGACTTCCTTCTCTTTTAGAGCAACCACATGGGCCTTAGACACAATGGACAGGCGGGTACTTTTTGATTTCTATGGGAGATTTTTGTAGGCATGCTCTGTGACCTGGGCAGAGTTCAGGAGTGAGATGATAAGCAGTGATATCACCTATTGTGAATGGTGGATCCTGTGTTATTTATACACAGAGGTGATATCTGTCATTGTAATCCTAACTGTGATGATAATACAGTACAGTGTCCAGTACGCATTCTTCACAACTAGAGAGGATGAAGTTTTGGAAAATCCAATTCAGCTGCTTCACCGAATTTTACAAAAAAAACACTTTGTGACGAATTACTTCATCATGAAGCGCTTTTTCTTGTAAGTAGTGAGTGTGCTGACAGAGAGCTGCGATTGTGCCGCTCCCCATCATTGTACCCCTCAGATGCCACGTTGATACATGATGAGAGTAAAAACTGTGTAAAATTAACAGGAAAAAAAATTAAATTCCATTTACCGCCTCTATTTGCTCACGACGGGCCGGCCGTTGCCATCTTGCTTGAAGATCTGGAGCGAAATCTCGCGCGGCCCTAGATGATGTCGTCACATCAGCCGGCGTAGTGAAGTAATACGGATTTTGGCCGAGATCATCAATCAAGATGCTAGCGGCCGGCCCATCGCAAGCAAATGGAGGAGGTAAGTATGATTTTTGTTTGTTTGATTTTTGCACTACAGTATTTCAGGTTAAATCGATTCACTACCACGAAGCACGAGGAAATTTGGCCTTGCGGCAAATCGATTTCCACTCCGTTGGATTCTATTCACAACAGAAAGCTTTTAGTAAAATACACTGCATTATGTTTAGTAAGGCCTGAGAGTGGTGATGTATGAAACAGATACCAAAGGGAATCCCTGCATCATGCATTAACCTCCTCCACTCCTGCATTAGGCATGAGTGTTAAAGGTTTGCCCAGAGTGTTTCTTTAAATGTGCTTCAGAGTATTTTCAGAACACTGCTGTAAAGTTGATATTTTACGGGTATGAACTCTGGTTGTGTTATATGAGCAGTGCATTCATAATATGTGCATCATTGCACTCTGTAAAGTGTTTTTTTTTTTTTTAATAGCCAGGTAGAGCAAGAGAGTATAAGCAAGAACCAGATTCTGATTACATGCAATGCCCACACCATCCTTGAGGTGCAATAATAGGTTAGGGTGCTGGATGCACCAACTCCCTACCTTGCATTATTACAGCACAATGTGGGAAGGGGTTAAACATATGTTTTGTTTTTTTTATCCCTTAAGGACCAGGCAATTTTCATTTTTGTGCTCTGATTTTTTTTCCTCCCCGCCTTCTAAATGTATGAAAACACATACATTTATCAAATTGGAATCGAGCAGTATTTTAATTTGCTTAATTTATTTTTTAATGTTTCCATAGACAAAGTGTATCTATTCCTCGTCCCCATTCCTGGCACTCATCCAAGTTACTGGAGAACCAACCGAATCCCAGCATGATGCAAATATCTCAGGGGACGATAGGATCTCCATGGCACCAGGCTTACCATTCAAGGTGAGACAATGTGATCCAGATAGTGTATGTCATTTTATATTTCATTGCACTAATATTATTTTAAAAATTGGAACTTTTGTTTATTAAATCAGTTGTTTTTTTGGATATATGATGTGGGACAGCATTGTAAATAACTTCACTTATAAACGTCCAGTCACTGCCATTGTTGTTGAGTTTTTTCCTTAAAAGGAGTCTGACACTTCCAAAATCAGTTTCAAACAATACTGCCATGTAGGGTAGGTCCCCTGAAACATAGCCATACTTTTCTTGTGAAATACTGTCTTCTTTTTATTATATGCGTTTCCAATGCACCTTGGGTGGGACACCTAAGTTTGATGCACCTTTGCTCTGCCATAACACTATCCAACTATGCATTTGTGACTTTTTAACTGCAACTTTAGAATAAAAATCCCACATTGCTCTGATTTTACATCGCCCTCGCCACTTTTCCTAAAGGCAGCGTGTTAAGGGCAGGAAGGGGGCATGACCACCTACCCAAACACATTTATCTTCATTTATGCCAGTTTTGTGGTGCAAATGAAGCCAGATTTATCTATATGCCATCTATGGATTAGATTTCTGTTTCATGCAGGAGGATGCGCCGAATTTATAACAATGCATGCGCCTCGTCATAGATTAGTCACATCCTCCGGCAGTGCAGGTAGAATTGCCACCTGGCTGGTATTTTAGCGGCCAGGCCGGTATTTTGCTTAGATTGCTGGTACCAGTATTTTATTTTTTTTATAGCAGAGATATCAGTTTATATTTTTTTAGCAATTGCAAAAGAATTTTATGGCACAAAATTAATTTACAATTACTAAGAAAAATATTAAATTATATTTCTGTTTATAAATATCTATTACTTATTAACACTGAACTGTATAGCTCAGTGGTTAAGGTTTTTGCCTTTAATGTAGATGGTGATGAGTTTGAAACGGCAGAAACACTTAAAAAATGGAGGCTAAATCAAACTTCAATACGCAGTTTGATATTTTTTTTTTTGTTTAAAAAAGGTGCAAAACCTAAAATATGATCAAATAACACCCTGTTAAGCCACTCCCCCAAGCCACACTCTCTTTTAACCACTACAGGACCGCCTAAAGCACGGATGCGTCCGGCGGGCGGTCCTGTAGTTCGGGGTTGACGCGTCGGCGCGCCATCTTGCAAGACTTCCTGTGAACGCGCGCGCGTTCACAGTGCCGCGCGTCTCACAACTTGTACTGCAGCCTGCCAGCGATGATCAATCGCTGGCAGGCTGTAGATGCGAAATAAATCGCATCAAACAAGTATATCAGACGCTGTTTTGTTAACAGCGTCTGATATACCTGCTACCTGGTCCTCTGGTGGTCCCATTTGCTGGGATCGACCACCAGAGGACCAGGTAGCTATGTAAAGTTGCACCAAACACTACACTACCCCCCTCACTTATTAACCCCTTGTTAACCCCTTGATCACCCCATCTAGATTCCCTGATCACCCCCCTGTCATTGATCACACCCCTCGTAAGGCTCCATTCAGACGTCCATATGTGTTTTGCGGATCCGTGGATCCACAGATCTGATCCACGGATCCGCGGATCTGCAGATCCTCAAAACATGGACACCGGCAATGTGCTTTCCGCATTTTGCAGATCCGCACATTGCAAGAACTATATAGAAAATGCTTTTTCTTGTCCGCAATTGCGGACAAGAATAGGACATGTTCTATATTTTTGCGGAACGGAAGTGCAGACCCGGAAGCGCGGATCCGTAATTCCGGATCCGAGCGGGACAAAGTCTGTCCCCATAAAAATGAATGGGTCCGCAATTCCGTTCCGCAAACAGAATTGCGGACGTGTGAATGGGGCATAAGGGTCCCTTATCACCGCCAGTTAGTTAGCTACTTGTTAGGTAGCTAGCGCCCAGCCCACTGCACCGCAGTCACTAATTTTGGCAGAGATTTTTTCATCCACATTGATGCGAATGAAAAAATCTGTGCCGTTCATTTTTTCTTTTTTCAGCCCAGAGGCTGAACGGAAAAAAAAAATCTCATTACCCGTATGCTCAATATAAGGAGAATCGCAGAAACTCCTAATGCTGGCCATACGTGTAATGATTGCGGAGACCCTCAAATGCCAGGGTAGTACAAACACCTCACATGTAACCCCATTTTAGAAAGAAGACACCCCAAGGTATTCCGTGAGGGGTATGGTGAGTTCATGTAAAATTTTATTTTTTGTCACAAGTTAGTGGAATATGAGACTTGTGCCAAAAATTTTTTTTCTGTGAACTCGCCATGCCCCTCACGGAATACCTTGGGGTGTCTTCTTTCCAAAATGGGGTCACTTGTGGGGTATTTATACTGCCCTGGCATTTTAGGGGTCCTAAAGCGTGAGAATCCAAATGCGTAAAAATGCCCTGTGAAATCCTAAAGGTACTCATTGGAATTAGAGCCCCTTTGAGCCTCTTGGCTGCAAAAAAGTGGCACACATGTGGTATCACCGTACTCAGGAGAAGTAGGGCAATGAGTTTTGGGGTGCATTTTTATATATACCCATACTTTGTGTGAGAAATATCGCTGTAAACGACAACTTTTTAAATTTTTTTATACAAAGTTGTCAATTTACAGAGATATTTTTCTCACCCAACATGGGTATATGTAAAAATACACCCCAAAACACATTGCCCTACTTCTCCTGAGTACGGCGATACCACATGAGTGCCACTTTTTTGCAGCCTGGGTGCGCAAAGAGGCCCTAATTCCAATGAATACTTTTAGGTTTTACACTGCTGCTCACAATTTAGTCCCACCCAAATTGCCAGAACAGTACAAACACCCCACAAATTACCCCAATTTGGAAAGAAGACACCCCAAGGTATTCGCTGAGGGGCATAGTGAGTCCATGAAAAATTGAACTTTTTGTCAAAATTTAGGGGAAACGGAGACTTTGTGAGAAAAAACAATAAAAAATCAATTTCCGCTAACTTGTGCCAAAAAAAAATCTTTTATGAACTCGCCATGCCCCTCACGGAATACCTTGGGGTGTCTTCTTTCCAAAATGGGGTCACATGTGGGGTATTTATACTGCCCTGGCATTTTAGGGGCCCTAAAGCGTGAGAAGAAAAATGCGTAAAAATGCCCTCCTAAAAGGTACTCATTGGAATTTAGGCCCCTTTGCGCATCTTGGCTGCAAAAAAGTGTTACTCATGTGGATTCGCCGTACTCAGGAGAAGTAGGGCAATGTGTTTTGGGGTGTATTTTTACATATACCCATGCTGGGTGAGAGAAATATCTATGTAAATTGACAAAATTTTTTAAAAAGTTGTCGTTTACAGCGATATTTCTCACACACAGTATGGGTATATGTAAAAATACACCCCAAAACACATTGCCCTACTAATCCTGAGTACGGCGATACCACATGTGTGCCACTTTTTTGCAGCCAAGATGCGCAAAGGGGCCCTAAAACCAATGAGTACCTTTAGGATTTCACAGGGCATTTTTACGCATTTGGATTCTCATGCTATAGGGCCCCTAAAATGCCAGGGCAGTATAAATACCCCACATGTGACCCCATTTTGTAAAAAAGACACCCCAAGGTATTCCGTGAGGGGCATGTTGAGTTCACAGAATTTTTTTTTTTTGGCACAAGTTAGCGGAAATTGATTTTTTTTTTTTTGTTTTTGTTTTTTACAAAGTCTCATATTCCACTAACTTGTGACAAAAAATAAAATTTTACATGAACTCACCATACCCCTCACGGAATACCTTGGGGTGTCTTCTTTCTAAAATGGGGTCACATGTGGGGTATTTATACTGTCCCGGCATTTTAGGGGCCCCTAAAGCGTGAGAAGAAGTCTGGAATCAAAATGCGTAAAAATGCCCTGTGAAATCCTAAAGGTACTCATTGGAATTAGGGCCCCTTTGCGCACCCAGTCTGCAAAAAAGTGTCACTCATGTGGTATCGCCGTACTCAGGAGCAGTAGGGCAATGTGTTTTGGGGTGTATTTTTACATATACCCATACTTTGAGAAATATCTCTGCAAACGACAACTTTTTAAAAATTTTTATACAAAGTTGACAATTTACAGAGATATTTCTCTCACCCAACAAGGGTTATATGTAAAAATACACCCCAAAACACATTGCCCTACTTCTCCTGAGTACCGTGATACCACATGAGTAACACTTTTTTGCAGCCTGGGTGCGCAAAGGGGCCCAAATTCCAACGAGTACCTTTAGGTTTTACATGGCTGCTCACAATTTAGCCCCGCCCAAAATGCCAGAACAGTAAACACACCCCACAAATGACCCCATTTCGGAAAGTAGACACCCCAAGGTATTCACTGAGGGGCATAATGAGCCCGTCTGAGATTTTTATTTTTTTTGGCAGAAGTTAGAAGAAATGGAAACATTATTATAATTTTTTTTTCCTCAGAAAGTGTCATTTCCGCTAACTTGTGAAAGAAAATGAAATAATACATGAACTCACCATGCCCCTCCGCGAATACTTTGGGGTGTCTTCTTTCTAAAATGGTGTCATTTGGGGGGTATTTATACTATCCTGGCATTCTAGCACCTGAAGAAACATGACAGCTGCTCAGAAAGTCAGAGCTGCTTCAAAATGCGGAAATTCACTTTTTTAGACCATAGTTTGTAAACGCTATAACTTTTACCCAAACCAATAAATATACACTTATTGGATTTTTTTTAATCAAAGACATGTAGAACAATACATTTTGCGGAAAATTATATAGAAATGTAGTTTTTAAAAAAAAAAATTACAACAGAAAGTGAAAAATGTCATTTTTTTGCAAAAATGTCGTTAAATTTTTATTAATAGCAAAAAAAGTAAAAATGTCAGCAATAATGAAATACCACCAAATGAAAGCTCTATTAGTGAGAAGAAAAGGAGGTAAAATTCATTAGGGTGGTAAGTTGTATGACGGAGCAATAAACAGTGAAATTAGTGTAGTGCGGAATTGTAAAAAGTGGCCTGGTCATTAAGGGTGTTTAAGCTAGGGGGGCGGAGGTGGTTAACCTGTGTAAACTTGGTCTGTATTTCTTGTTGGAAAAGGTGTCAAGGGGATATCAAGACCGGAGCAGAAGTATTGCAACTCTGCTTCATTTCAGTGCATAGGACTTCAAAAACATAGTTTTTTAGAGTGTAGCATCCGACAAAGTAAAATAAGTGATTTTTCTTGAGGAGTGCTTGGTCTGTGCACTTTAAAACAACCATTATTGCTTCTTGGAAAGAGAGCACTATAATCATTATAATTATATAATTAGCAATTAGGAGACTATAGTTGTGCTGTAGTTTTTCTTTACTGCATTGCAATGTGCAAATCATGTGTGACATACAGGACAAAAAGCTATAGCTAAAAAATACATAGTGTCTCTGCAGGATACATAGGTTGAACATGTTCACACTGAAACCCAAGTATTACTATTCATAGAAAATTAAATAATAATAAATCACAACTAAATAAAGGAGTAGTCTGGTATAGACTGTCCATATTAACTGTCATATTAGGGCATGCCCAGGTACTAGGGGAGGGTACCCTGGACATGACAGGATTGTGGTTTCCAAATAGTCGGATCCCTACCGGTCAAAACATGAGTATATATCTTAGTGACAATGGGAATATTCTGTTAAATGTTTCGATATTTTAAAATTTTTACTGCTTGTAGTTCATCTTAATTGTGAAATATATCAAGTTTCTCCTTTCTTCAGTTGGTTCTCAATGCTGTAGTGAACTACTAACTGTGGAATGCGTGCCACAGTGCAGTATATATGGTATGCCATCTGGTCAAAGTAGCACAAAACCCACAAAGGGCAATTCAAACAATGGAAGGCCTTACGTTTATTGTGTAAATACTGGATTCCAATAAATGTCATTACTTCATTTCCGATTTCATTGGCAAGCCAATCGTAAATACTTGAGATATGACCTAGTAAATAAAAAGTAATATGTTATATGGGACCAAATAAGGGCAGGGTTGGACCTCATTTAAAGGAGACCTAGCTATAAAAGCATGTGTTCATACATGAATTCGTTATAAGTTTAACCCACCAAGGAACAATAGCAGACGCTGGTACAATCAAAATAGAAATTATGCAAAAATGTCCGAATGAGTGTGAGTACGAATGAGTGAGCAAGTACTACCCAGACACAGTGCAATGAATGAACCATGCCAGAGATGTTACATCATTTTCAATCCTCGAAGGGTGAGGAGTTCAGCCTGGGATTTCCAAACGTCTGTTACTGCTCATAAATTCACAGCACATGCTGTTTTGGAGGCAGCGAAAGACCTGCTTGGGATTCTACTTGTAGTCAGAACCAAGGCATGTACAAAGGATATTGAAAAAAAAATCTCAAATGAAGACCTCTCAGAAGAACCATCATCCTAGATGATGGCTGGCCATTCCGTTACTCCTACTATATATAAATTGGCATTAGTGATTTTGTGATGCCTGGGCATCGTCTGATCTTCTTCAGCAGATAGTTTGCTCTATTGTGATCCCAACACAGCGTGCTGTGCTCTCTGGATGTGTACAGAACAGATGAGAACTGAAATGGACAGTTTATGGTTTGACTTTTCAGAAAAAAGAGTAAGTGTGACAATGATGAAATCATGTTTTATCGTAGAAGTCATGGGTGGGAAATCAAGCTTTGGAAAGCCTTTGTTTAATTAAAAGGGAGGTTATGATGCACCTCATTGAATGACTAGACCTGTGTCTCACATTGTCTCACACGATACAGTACTTCCAGATAGAACAAGTTATGTTCTGTCATATAGAAGTACATATAGAAATAGGTTTAATTGGTGCATGGTGCAGTATTTCAAGTGCCAGGCCAGAAGTATTTTTGTTTTTTGACCAAAAATGATTCCTATAGAGAGCAGCAACATAACGTAAAGATGTCTATTTCTCTTCTACTAAAAAACAGAACTGTATGATTCTAAAAAGAAAAAAATGTGCCCTGCAACAAAGGGAAACATCTGTATGTATCTTTCAATGCTTTATGCCAAAGAGGGGGCATAATTGCTATCTGAAGATTTTTTTTTTTTCTTCAGAAGTGTGCAAATGTATGAAATACATACATGTAGAAATAAATCAGTGCATTACAACATGTAACTTATCCATAATATTATCCTACTATAATAGCAGATACATTAATCATTGTGATGAATTAACAAAAAAAAATTATATCTGAAAGTTGGAACTTGGTCCGTTTCCAATATGGACACAAACTGTCATAAAACTAGGATATGGCTTACTTATATATTTTACTCCAATATCCCTGTCAAATATATGAAGACCTATGGGCAGTTGCAGTCATGTAATATGATAAATTAATTCTGTGGATGCCAATAGTAAAGCACTTGCTACCAAACTTTTAAGCCATTTTTGCATGAGACATGGTCATCTATCATGGCCTCACCTCTCTGCCTGTTCCTCTACATAAGTGTTTGATGGGTTTTCTCGTACTAAAACAGATAATGCTTTATTGAGGTATGTCAGGAAAACATTTATATGTCTTTGTGTTTGTATGTATGTGAGAGTAATTACTTAAAGTACCGGATATCCACCTTGGAACATCATTTTTAAAGGGCACCTGTCAAGTTGAACATGTTGTCTGAGCTGAAGGTACCATGTTATAGAGAAGTAGGAACTGAACAGTTTGATATATAGTTTTCTTTGAAAAATTCAGTATAACACGTATTTTATTCATGTACATTTTGGCTTGTTCTGGACTTAAGAAGAAGGTCCTATCAGGAACTGTGAAAAATGAAAGGTGGAATCTATCCGATTAGTTTCTATGGGCAACTAAGTCAGTTTTCTTTTACACTGGTTTTGATAAATGTCTCTCTATAGGATTACTAGAGACAGCCGAGTACAGCACCTGGCTCTGTTTGGCAGTCCCATAGGGTGGCATAAGGGATAAGTTATTGCACTCTCTTAAAGGGCATCTGTCAACAGATTTCTACCTATGACACTGGCTGACCTGTTACATGTGCATTTGGCAGCTAAATACATCTGTGTTGGTCCCATGTTCATATGTGCCCACATTGCTGAGAAAAATGATGTTTTGATATATGTAAATGAGCCTCTAGGAGCAACAGGGGCCTAACTCTTACACCTAGAGGCTCTGCTCTATCTCTGCAACTGCTGCACCCTCTCCACCTTAACAGGCTAGATGTGATGACATTTTAACTGTCTGGCCCTGTCAGTCAAAGTGAAAAGGCAGTTGCAAAGAGAACAGAGCCTCTAGGAGTAATGGCAACGTCCCTGTTTTCCTCAGTAATGCGGGCACATATGAACATGGGACCAACACAGATGTCTTCAGCTGCCAAGTGCACATACAACAGGGCAGCCAGTTTCAGATTCCCCACTGACAGATGCCCTTTAATTCTATGACCATGTGAAGGGAAGCAGTGGGACCAGTTCAGTGCCTTATTTCATCACAAGCTCCACTGCAGTGATGTACATTACTTACACTTAGATCCAGCAGCATAACTTCCATTCTCCCAGACAGGCTTTGTGATTGTCTGCCTTGATCACATATTACCCATTTGCTTGGTTTTCCTTCCCTGGAGGGATATCTGCCTTTCACTGTGTTGAAGACCTATAACTGGGGCTCCACTGTGTTGAAGACCTATAACTGGGGCTCCACTGTGTTGAGACTCTTAAATGAGGCTCCACTGTGTTTTTTGTAGTTGGTCTCCCTAAGATCAGCTATTGTTTTGTTTAATGATCACATATTATGGATGTGATGTCATCATTGCAGCCAGGTAAACAAAGCCCAACAGGCTGAACTGGAGGGGTGCTACTGGATCTAATAGATAAGTAATACTTATTTTGTTTTTTTTATTGCATTGCCCTCCCTTTCCTTATTTTATCTTGAAACTGGACAAGAGAGAGAAGCTTTTAATTTTGACGTTTTTGTGTTTTAATATTTCAGTTTAGGGTGCACAACATTTTATGATTAACTTTTAACTTTTTTTTCACTTTTATAGTTCAGCATTTATAAGAAAATTTAGTATAATTTAGAATGATGTTAAATGCTATGTACACCTCAAATGCTATGTGTTTGCATTTTACTCATTTTGGGCTTAAAATCATTTTTTCAATTGGTCTTTATTAAAAATATTGAGCTGTTCTGTCACAAAGGGTTAAATAAACAATCTACAATAACCTCATAAACTTATCCAAAATCCTGAAGAGTCCTATAAAAACAAACTGCATACACATCCAACAAAACCAATAGGTCTCAGCATTTATAAAAATATATATACCTTTATTAATATATTAAATAATTTACATAATAAATATTTAGAAAGAAAGAAAGTAGCATGATGGAAAAAAAAGATTCAGAAAAACAGCAAGGGGCAATGTTCCGTAGGAATCTTTTATTAATTATCATTGGCCATACTATAGGTATCTCCAAATATGTCACTACATATGTCACCAAAATCAAACGATATCTTTATAAGTGACAATATTACCAAGCCATTTATATAGGGGGCACGGGGAAGGTCTCCATAAGATGCTTATATGATCAATAATATACTCATTATATTCATAAAGGTATATAAAGTGAATCAAATAAATAAACATCAGAGGAATCATGTAAACATCCTATGCATGCATACCCTGTGACATGACTTGGTATAAATCCGGTACACAGCCCCAAGCACCAACACATCGATGTGCGTTTCACCCTGAAGTCTTTGTCAGGAGGACAAAGGGTTAAATGTTTGTCTAGCTGTGGTCATCCAATAACCCTTATCTCTAATTTACTAAGAGGTCATAAATACTTATTTAAGCCACATTCTTACCAGTAACATAAGGATTGAGCTATAATGAGTGTTTATTATGTCAGAGAGCAGAGATAAAGAGCCCGTCAGATAAGCTTGCTGACGGAGCAGAGAGAAAATTCAGATCTCTCTATTAGAGCATCTCAGCCCTGTACAGAAAAAGGGTTCCATATCTTTAATAAAGACACATTTAAAAAATGACTTTTAGCTCAAAATGAGTACACTGCAATAATAAAAAAAAAATGCCCCCAAAGGTGTACATAGCATTTAAAGTATTCATCTTGTGTGATATAGAGGCAGTTTTACTTTTTGATGTATTTTACATTGGGACATTAGGTCCAGATAAGTTGGAGCAAAAAGTTGACATCAAATATTTTTTAAAATTATATAACGTTTTGCCTGTCTAAAAAAATCTTTCAGCTCACCTGTAATTAAGGTTAGCCCTTTACTTTTTGAACTCTGCATGGCATTTTAACAGTCATCTCTAAACGCCTGAGTGTTTTTTTTCTTCTTGCCTTTTCGCTTGGTCTGTTTAGGTTTCTCATAGCAAACAAATGTCTCTAATGCTTCTAGTTTCCAGGAAGATTGCCAACGAGAACATCAATTCCATAAAAAGAGAAGAAGTAAAACACATACAGTGTATTCTTTACTTGAAGCCGTTCATGTTCGCACTGTCCTGTTCTAGTTCTATAAAGTTTGTGACAGCTTTGAGTTTCTATCAATAAACGGGTTGTATATGAAATGTGAAAGATTCAGACTATGCCTATGTGTATCTGTGTAATCCTGACAGCACTGCGTGATAAGAAGAATGAGCACAGCAGCCACAAGCAATTACTTATAATATGCAGGAATGACAGCTGGCAGTGAACAGAGCAAGGGCCAAATATGGTTTCTCTTCCGTTCCTCCCATAACCTAAACATTTCATCTGCAAGTTTATTTTTAAGCTCATTCGAATGTTTCTTGCAAACAGTAAGATTTTACCCTGTGTTCTTTTTTCCTTCAGTTCATCTGCAATTGATCTCTCCAGCTATGAACATGGATATTTAAGACAAAGCCCTGACCAGTACAGCTCAAGGGGTAGCATGGAAAGCCTGGAGCACACATCATCTGCATACCATCCTTGTCATCTCTCTCCAGCAAAGTCTACCAACTCCATAGATCAACTTAGTCATCTGCACAACAAAAGGGACTCTGCCTACAGCTCGTTTTCCACTAACTCCAGTATTCCTGAATACCAACCCATTACGTTCTGCAAGGAGAGATCCTACTCTATGGAAAGTATGCTTTCACGAGGAAACCTGCAGGATGGAATAAAGCATGCAGACATAAGATATATCAAGACAGTTTATGATTCTCAACGTGGAGTGTCAGAAGAGTATGAGGTCAACTCATCACTCGTCAAACATCGAGCTAGATTTTCAGGTGGATGCTCGAGGAACAGTGTCGGTCCTGTTGGTAGATTAGATCACAACAGATTTATGTCTGAGAGTGATATAGCTGAAAAGGGTCCTCCTATGCCACCTACTCGGAGTGACAGCTATGCAGTAACAAAGCATCATGAAAGACCAAGTTCTTGGTCCAGCATGGACCAACAGAAATCTTTTCGAACACATTCCAAAGGACCAGGATCGCCTATGGCATGCAGCACAAGTCTACAGCAGAAATCAATGTATGGAGAAGGGCAATTGCATACTGTGATGGAAAAGAGTCCAGAATGTAGCCCTCTAATGAAACCTAAGCAAATCTATTCACAGATTCCACAGCCAGGACAACCTATGCTTCCTGCCGGAATATATCCTGTCCCATCTCCAGAACCACATTTTGCACATGCTCCACAACCACTTAAGAATAATAATGCAAGACTTTACCCAGCACTGGCCAAAGAAGGGGGATCATCCGGAGGTAAATGTGTTTCTTATTTCCATTCTGAAAGCAATGTAAAAAGTAGTCAAAATGTCTCCCACAGTTCTAGTTTGTCATCAGACCAGTCCAATAGAACTGATAAAAAAGTAAAAGATGAGCATACAGATTTTGCTCAATACAAACTTCACTTTTCAGTTAATTCCGAGCATCAAACTGGTTCTTCACAAAGCAATGAACATAAAATGTCAGCTTCCAGATTAAATCAGTCATCCAGTAAAAATGATCACCACCTAAAAACTGATTGTAGAAAAAACGCAAAGGAACTTAGTAATATTGAAAAAAAGAGACATTCTGGGCCTGGATTTCAGTATGAGTGGAGCAACAGCCAAAATCAGGCACAGGTGTTCTCTGGTGCTACAAGTTGGGAACCATGCAGAACTAATAACAGCATTGATGCAAACAAAGATAATGACTGTGGGCACTTATACAGTACTGGATCTTCAATTAATAATACACCGGTTGAAAGACAGTCTCCACTTATGTCCAGCTATAAAAGCAAATTAGACAGCGCAAGCATTACACAGCATGTTGAAGGTATTGACAGCTCAATGATTTCTTATAACAGCTTCCTACAACCTGATGAGCCTTCACCAGATTCTCAAAAGAACTCTGTTGACTATACCAGAAGAAGATTACATTCAGGTAGCAATCAAAGTGGCAGTAACCCAGTACATGGAAAGACAGATGCTAAACAACGAACTTCAGTTCTAGAAAAAATCAGCAAAATTGAACAACGAGAACATGAAAGTCAAAAATTCCTAGCTTCAGCTGCACAATGTCCAAGAGGAACAAGCAACAGAGCATCTGTAAACAGCATTGATGACATAAGGAGCAAATTTAATTCACAGGATCATGTTCTAGGAGTAGAATTCCAAAGACCTTCAAGTTCTCAAACTAATGATAAGGTTACTGGAACACAGCTGTTAAAAAGAACAGGAAGTGTCTATAGTGTAAAATTAGGAGATGCTCAGAAAACAACCCAAGAGAGTAAAGCAGACAAAATGCAGGAGACTAATAATGAGCAGTGTGTTTTGCAAACTTTGCCAGACAGTGATAAAAGAACAGTTGATTCTCAAACAATGCCAAATAAAGAAGACCATTGGCAGAGTACTTCACAGGACACTCTTGGTTTTAACAGAGCTTACAGGAACAGTATCAAAGATGTACAGTCCAAAGTCCTAGAAGCAACATCTTACAGGAGGAAAGATTTAGAAATTAGTCCACCACAATACAAGAAGCAAGAGAGAAGTGTGCAGAGACCTAAATCAGCTATTGTATATAGTAGGTCTCCTGTATCTCCGCATGCACCAAAAGAAAGACACAGTATTACACCCTTTGACAACTTTGTGAAGAATCAAGAATCTCAAAGTCAAGAAGGTACAGGTGTATCACATCAAGTGACTCGAATTGGCGCAAGAAGGCGTTTGACAACTGAGCAGAAAAAACGTTCCTATTCAGAGCCAGAAAAGATGAATGAGGTTGGGGCATCCGACAATGACTTATCATCCACAAGCATTCAAAAGAGGGGGCAAAACATCAGTTTCTTGGAACAATCAGTGGCAGACAGACGTAGAATGTTTGAGAGGGATGGCAAAACCTGTTCCACTGTTAACCTGTCTAAACCAGAGCTTAAGCAACTTCAGCAAAATGCCCTTGCAGACTATATAGAGCGTAAAACTGGTCGGAGGCCTTCGTCCCAGGAACCTGGATTTTTAAAGGAAAGGTCCCAAAGTACCTACTTTACAGGGAGTTTAATCGATAATCAGAGCATCTCCTCTACATCTAGCATGAATTCCCTTCAGGACCATAACATATTTCGCAGTAGGGATTCAAGGGATAACCTTTTGCAAACAGGGCGCATATCCTCAACTCTGCCTACTGGTCTGACAGGATTGTTTGACTTAGTAAGCTTGGAGAAGAAGAGTGATTATCCAGAGACTAGAGGTCGTACCAATTCTTTTGTCCAGCAACGACTACGACTTGAAAGTAGATCCAAAAATGAGCTGAAAGGCATCCCAACAAACCTTCCTAGAGAAGTGACATCTTCAAAACCAACAGAATTTTTAACGGTTTTAAGACAGCAAACAACAGCTGAAGATCAAATAGAAAATTTGCCACAGCCTGCTCCTCTACATGTGAGATCAAGATCCTCTCCTGCTGGTGAAAAAAGAAGCCAGGTAAGTGAGGCTCATGCACTCTATATGATTTATAGGATGCTTTATTGAGTGAATTAAGTTTTAGTGCATATATATATATGTAAATTTGCATCTCTCACAATTAGCACCATATTACCATATTGTATTTTCTACTTTCTTATCTCCCTTTGAAATCAGTGCCATTCTGTATTTCTATGTCATGAATTAGGAACGTTATTTTTCCCATACCCCTACTTCTGTTCTGATTTATACATAGAGATGCTTCTCCTATCTTGTGAAGGCCCTTTGTCTGGATTTTTAGATTTCATTTACTATTTGCTATCTAAGGTAGAACAGGTATATTCAATACGTATATTCTTCTATACGAAGTGACAATAATGTATTATTAGTATAGTAGGTCAGTGGGTTGTTCAAAGTATATAAGGTTGTATCAGACAAAATGATTTCTGGATCTGTGTCTCGGTAACTTGCATGGTACAGTTCTGCCTATTGTAGCTTCACTCATTGTCGATGAAGGCTCTGGCTGACTCTTTGACCCAAGCAGCGAGACAAGCTCCCCTTCACTTTGTGCTGTTGTCTCTCTGGAGATTCCATATCTGAATAGATGGCATTCTGGAGGAAAGAATTCATCACGTAAAAGTCTCTTTTACTAGCGCTGCCCATCCTCAATATACAGGTCTCTCTTTATTCAATAAAGGCCTAGTACTCATTTATATTCCATGCACTTGGTTTCACATAGGAATGCTATCATTATAACATCATTGCAGTGCATTCACTATTCATAAATCAACCCACTTAACATTGAACATCCATATTTTTGCAGAGGAATGTTTTTGATAGTATTTGTAGTTGTCTTTTGACTTTTATATAAATGATAACTCATCTTGATGCTCATAGAAGACATCTAATACAATGTAAGGTCTTAACCCTGTTCCTCTGTATGTGTCCCTCAATACTGCATTCAAAAGAAGAACACTTGGTTGTTTGTACAGCCATCCTGCATTTTTGCATGTTAGGCTGTGTGTTCAGATCACATTAATTAATAGTGCCATACAGCGCCACTAGTCTGGCCTAGAAGTAAAGGTGACCAAAAGAGAGATGCTGGCCAAATGCTCATTCAGTCAACAACAATGTATGCCGCCCAACCCCCTTTCCCTCCCCAAACACACGCACACTGATCTCAGTCAAGTATGCATGTGTTCTCAATAGTCAGAGGGGGATAAGCCACTGCCAGACACCTTCTGATGGTGGCTCATCTCACATAACAATAAAGGATACAGGATGTTGAACTCCAACATGCCAGATCTTTCGTTCCACCTACATCTGACATCCAGGGAGAGTATGGACAGCCCTATACATGTAAGATGGCCTGCTGAAATCAGTAGTTTTATCTGACATTCATCGAAGGCCCGGTTCATATCACTGCTATGTTTTTTCTGTTTTGCTCCATTAGTACATAATTGACCCAAACGTATAATGCAGGACTTTTTTGTCTAATGTTTTTAACGGAATCTGCAATGGAGGCCCTGAATAGAGCCTCAAACGTAGATGTGAACTCACCCTAATGTGTATGGAAACCCTAAACCTGTTCTAAGGTTCATGCAACAGGCATGTATAAAGGTACAGCGTAGAGATGTAGAAATTGATTTGTCTTGTTAGCCAGACTTCACCCAGGAGGGCTGTCCCCACAGGTGGGGAAGCACCCACCTGTCATATGATTGACAGTGTCAGACATCTTGCCTAGCCCTATTAGTCACCTGCCCATGCTGCTGTCGAAGCTCAAATTCAGCTACCGGAGCAGCCACTGAGCACACGCCACTACGCCAGAAGTGTAGCTGCTTCCGAGCCAAATTTGAGCTTTCGCAATAGCACAGGCAGGGGATTGACAGGACTGGATGGGATGCTTGGCCCTGTCAATCATAGGTAGCTGCTTCTCCACCTGTGGGGACATGCCCCTATGGGTGAAGTCTGGCTAACGAGATGAATCAATTCATTAGAAGTAGAGTGTAGTGTGGTGTACAGCCTTTATGAATACATGACTCTTAAACTTAAGGATGCCCGATCAGGTTTTCTGATGCAGTTTTGACGCTAAAACCAAGTGTAGATTCCCAAAAGAAGAGAAGCAGAATCTGCCAATCATAGTTACTTTCTCAAATCCTGAAGTCTACTGACAGATTGAAGGGGATGTCTCATTGGAAAACCTCAATTTTATAATAAACCCAGGCCTGTGATCAGCTGCTTGATGTATATTTGCTGCAGCCAAACCAGCTGAGGAAAGCCATACGTTTTACTTTGTGGCCTTTACTGCAGGAAACATGTAGCATTACATACTCAACCAACCATGTAATACATGAACGGGATGGTTCTCAAGAGCTGTTCTTTGTTAGTGGCTCTTAAGCAGGTCTCAAGATGTGTTCACAACATTCCACTTGTTAGAACAGGCATTTGTGCCATTCCTACTGTACTTGCGAACAGAAACATCAACCATAGCCAATTTGAAGTCACCCTGAGAACTGTTCTTGGTGACCCAGCTTTTAGCCTGTATAAAATTATAGCTTATTACCTCCTGTCTTCTCTTTTCTGCCCCTATCTCAATATCCGTTTTTTCTACATTATTACTTCCATAGTCATGTGCCTTCGGTGTCTTCTTGAAAAGCTTTTCAAAAAGAAAGGTGATTGTACATTTAACCAGGAAATTCCACATGACAGCCCACATGCACTCTGTTTGTTAGGGATTTAAACTCACCCCATTAAGGTTTCCAAAAAGACCTATGTTAATATGGTAATATGATTAATAAAATATAATAAGTTAACCATACAAAAGAACAACTATAGAAATATATATATATATATATATATATATATTAGTTATGGGAGACTGAGCTTATATAGTAATCCAATCAGATTCCACCTACATTTTTCAAAGCTCTGTTGGAAAATGAGAGGTAGAATCTGATTGGTTGCTATGGATAACTAAGCCAGTATTCCTTTACATCAGTTTTGAGAAATCTTCCCATTTAACTATTTTACAAATTCTAAAATAGTATTATATATATATATATATATATATATATATATATAGATATATATATATATATATATATATATATATGGATATATATAGCAAAGCACACGTATACACACGTGCATGCTACCTATCAAACTTTTTAAAAGAAACATCTCTAACTGTATGACATGCTATTGGCATGTATCGTCCTGTGTGTATACTTTCAATGCTTTAACCACTGGCGAATACGCACATACTGTAAGCTGGAGCTTAGGAAGTATGTGGGAATGCAGCTAAACATGTGGGATTAGAATGTCCATGTCCTTAATTGCGTCTGCTCCACGGGTTATAGACAAAAATGTCTTTTAACTAGGTCAAAGCATAACTGAGATTCGGTTCCCAAGCCCACAGCCTTCCACTGAGGACTTGCTGACCTTTTTTGGTCTCCTTGTAGCTCACATAATAATTGTTTTCCTCCTCTTGAATTATATAATATATAACGCTTCATTTTAGGAAATATTTCAACTTTCTGCAGTTATTACTCTAGTCTGTACTGGGGTTAAGTTATTTTCTCCTGTTAAAAAAAGCATATTCTAATAACAAAATTATCCCAAATGTAGACTGTAATCTTATTCCAACATCAGAAGTATGCATTTGATAGTTTTAGTGTGTTGCTAGTAAATCACCAGGCAACACTGCATAGTTTGATGTTAGTAGATTGGTCAATCAGAAGTGGACCGGCCTTTAGAAGAGTGCCCAAGGGACCATGTCCAGTAGGGGCCCACAGGTTTTCAGCTAGTTATAGCACTGCTTATGCCAACAATTGCCCTTTATGGCGTATTCCTAGTACAGGAATTAGCTGCTGTGAAACTACAACTCCCAACATGTAACATGCTCGGCTGTTCTTCTAACTCACATAGAAGTGAATGGAACATTCTGGGAGTTGTAGTTTCAGAACAGCTAGAGTGCTGAGGTTGCTGATCCCTGCCCTAGTATATCAGATTTTCCAAAGTGTATCAAGCTTTAGTGGTTAGTAAGGGGTTCATGACCTTAAGGCTGCATTCACACAACCGTGGTGCCGCCGTACCTGTGTTGCGGACTGCAAACTGCGGGTTTGCAAAGCATGGGCACTGGCCATGTGAACTCCACATGACAGTATGGACCCATTGAGTTCAATGGGTCCACAATCTGCAAGACGTGTTGAAAGCTAGGACATGTTCTATCTTTTGTGGCAAAGAGGCACAGACCCAGAAGCCAATGTAAGCCCTTCCTGTGTCTCACTGCATCTTGTGGATCACGGACCCATTGAAGTCAATAGGACCGCATTGCGATGTGGAGTGCACACAGCCATTCCCGTGTTTTGCGGACCCGTGATTTGCGGTCCACAACACAGGCACAGCCATCACACGTTCCTGTGAATGTAGCCTAAAGGCATTGCTAGGCTTTGGGACTTTTTAGCAGACCCCTAAAGCATGTTGCACCTGTTGAGAAACTCATACTCACCTGCTACCCAACACTCTGTTCCAGCTCCCTGGCTCCCTTGAGCTATCTAGACGGAAGGGGTCATATGAGCCGGTGCAGACAGTGACTGGCCTCAGCAATAACATGTTACCAGGTGCGAAATGCCACTTAAGGACACATTACCACTGAGGCCAGTCACTGGCTGCAGTGGCGCACATGACTCCATCCATCCAGAACACACTGCAGGAGTCTGTTAAAAAAGCCCCAAAGCTGGATAAGAAAACCAAGCACCTCTTCTGAGCATGCAGGCATTCTCACCAGTGCCATAGAGTGGGGGGCCAAATAAAATGGGGGAACCAGAAAATGCTGTTAACACAGTGATAGTTTCTGGCAAAATAATGGGGGATCAGACCGCCATAGGCTTGCTGTCCCCCGCCATTCACTTGCGCATGCTCACATTGCTGGTCTTTTAAACCGGCCTGTAGCAACCAAAGGCCTAAGCCAGCCTTGTGTCTATCTATCTATCATAAGCATCAGAATTTCAGAAGACCCACAACATTGATATGACCTTTAGAGAGATCTTGTGGATCCGGTGTGAAGTAGGGTGATATTAGTACTTTTCCTCAGATCCCCAGTGGAACAGAATTACTGTCTACAGCACTTTTATGTTATTATAAAATTAGAAAGACTCATGTCATGTCCCACGTCTTCTATGTGCCTGTGGGGGGCACTCCCCCATCTTCCTCTCCTGAGACATTGCCATTGCTTGTCAGTTTGGAATAGATTATAATTAGGTTATTTACACAGAAGGAAACTTCCTCTTGGCCTTTTTGATGTTTCTTGGCTCAGTGAAAAAAAAACCTTAATCTCTTTCCAGAGTAATTGGTAGCAACTTAATTTCTCAGCAGATTGAAATCTTTCTGATTTCTGTTCGCTTTAATAAATGTATGCCGGCTGCTTTAATCAACTTTCATTTATCATCATAGATAGAGGTCAAATAAAACTTGTGTAGCCTCCGAATTAACTAGGACTATTGAATTTAGTTTGCTACTGTACATTAAATTTGTATGGTGTACCTAGCAAAAGAGGTATGATGCTCACATCTGCGTTTACATGGTTGCTATACCTTCCAACTTTACGAAATCACAAGGAGGGACAATATGTGCGATTATTTTTTCATACTTGGCCATGCCTCTCCACCAAAAGCACAACTATACACACCTAGTCCCCTTAATGCCCCCACATAGTAATTATTCCCCCTTTGTGCCAGCACACAGTAGTGATGCCCACACTGTTCCCCTTTGTGCCAGAACACAGTAGTAATGCCCACATTGTGCCCATCAGAGTAGTTATGCCCATATGTCCTTCTTCACAGTAGTAATGCCCACATTGTGCACCTTTCACAGTAGTCATGCGAACACTGTGTCCCCTTGACAGTAGTTATGGCCAGATATGTGCTCCCTTTACAGTAGTTATGCCCAGATATGCCCCTTCACAGCAGTTATGCCCAGATGTACCTGCTCCCAGTAGTTATGTGCAGATATGTGCCCCTCACACTAGTTATGCCCAGATATATGCCCCCTCACAGTAGTTATGCCAAAATATGTGCCCCCTTCACAGTAGTTATACCCAGCTATGTGCCCTTTTCACAGTAGTTATGCCCAGGTGTGCCCTCCACAGGAGTTATGCCCAGATATGTGGATATGTGCCCCCTTCACATGAAGTAAAAAAAAAAAAAAAACAGACAGTAAATACTCACCTAGTTCCTCTGATGATCACAGCTCCCCACAGCAGCAGCAGGATGCTGTTACACATCGCACTGCTGTGGTGGAGAAGCAGAAGCTGAATCTAGGCCTGCCCCGCTCCTCCTACACAGACTAGCAGCACAATGCGTGACAGTTCATTGTGCTGTTGCTGGGAAGCGCTGACAACTGAGCTGAATGGTGATATCAGAGCCATTCTGGTGGGTACTCAGATGAACACAGGGGTAGTTGGAGATAGAAATAGTTTGAGGGAGAGACAGCACCACTTACAAATTTACTTTTACTAGATCCAATCCATGGCGATGCCCGCAGTGTTGAACCCTAGCCCGTCGAGTTCCAAGAGATCATAAGATGGAGAGAAGACCACGGTACTCAATGTCTTCACAATATGCAGAGTTGTATTCACCAACCGTGCAACGTTTTGACTCCTAAGAGTCTTTCTTATGAGTTAAAACGTTGCACAGTTGGTAAATTGTATATTGTGAAGACATTGAGTGCCGCGGTCTTCTCTCCTTCTTATGAGCTGGAGATAGAGCCACCAGAGTGTTTGAAGTGGTTGTGCCAAATTTTTTACTTATCTGCTATCTGCTATCCACAGGATAGGGGATAACTACCTGATCGCTGGGGGTCTGAGGACTGGGACCCCCACTGATCACGAGAACAAGGGTCCCATTTGTGCATGCGCACTGCTGCTCTATTCATTCTCTATGGGAGCGCCGGAGATATTGTCTATATGAGCGCTGTACCAAGTGGTTTGTGACAGATTCCCTTTAGGTAAAAGAAGGAACACAGTGTACAGTCAAACCCATACTAAATTATTGGTTGATGCACTTTTCTCTGATGAGATCACTGCACTGCTGAGATTGCACAGAATGTTGCTGGGAATCCCCTAATATGGAGCATACTTGCTGAATGACACGATTAAAGAGTCAGGCAGAAGGGAGGCACATATACAAAAAGCTATAAATCTATGTAGATAAAAATTACACCTGCAAATATTCAGCTGTTGTAAACTGCTTTATGCAACATTTCTGCAAAACACCTTTTAAACTAACACTAAAGCTGGTAACACACATTAGGTTTAAGTTGGCCAAACTCACTGACTTCAACAAGATCAGGAGATCTAATGAGTGAAGGGGTAGCCTGACAATTTTATTGAAGGACAATTTTTTTAAGTGAATATGTAGAGTTGAGTGAAGTTCCTGAAATTCATTTTTTATTCTGATTCTATTAAAGTGTCCTAACTGCCCTGAAAAGTCATGTCATCTCAAGCTCTTTAACATGAAGGCAGCATCAGTAATGTCAGAGTGAAGGCAACATATATGGCTATGGGTAAATGGATGGTAGCCGGTGGTTACAGCACACTGCATTGCCAGATATATCCCTTTTTGGGCCACTTGCCTGTGCTTATGCGTACATCAGAAGAAGCAATGGCTTTTTAAGAAGCAGTCCAAAAGTGATTCCTTTTTGGGGGTAGATATTTATGGTGTTTATATACACAGTGTTACTGGAAGAAGCAATAGCTTGTTTCTAACAAGCAGTCTAAAAATTATAAATTTTTAACAAGTAGAAACAAGTTTGCTGTTATTATAAAGAAAATATATATTGTCCTGAAAAGTGAAGACACAATGGCTTTTACTAAAGCTGTCAAAAATTATTCCTTTTTTGGGAACAGTTTCAAGTTGTTATACTGTACAGAGTAGCGTTCACAGCACCAGAAGAGCAGTAAAGAACATAATGAACAAGGCAAGTTCATTAGTAGTGGTAAAAGAGTGTAATAGAATACACAGTTCATAACTATGATGCCCACCAATATATCAAGTCAGGGACACTAGTCAGAAGTGAGGACTATTTTAATAAACTTTAAAATATATATATTTTTTATGAAAAAAGATCAATTGGACAAAGTCCGCTACAATATATTGTCAGTAACTGCGACACACACCAATATGTCAGGCGAAACACTATCAGCAGCAGGATTAATATTGTGAAATATTTGCTTTGATTGTGAATTACGTGATGAAGATTGTGCTGATTCATACTGATAATAAATGATCTTGTATAACTTTAAATGCTGCTACTTTAAATAACACCAAGGTTGCAAAATTTCCTTAAGCAGCCTGACTGTCTGTGATTTTGAATAATATGATGAAGATTGGGCTGATTCACATAATGAATTGAGTAGTATACCTTTAAATACTGCACACTAGTACAAGCAGTATGACTAATGGCTGTTAAAACCAGCCTCCCTGAGGCAGCCTGAATAAGTTACACAATATGAAACACTGGCTCCTGTCTGTAAAACCTAGCTATCTGTGAAATAGTTACCGGTATAAATCTATCTAGCAATTGCCTTCTGTCCACTGTGAAAATTAGCTGTATTCTGTGTCTAAAGATCTGTTTGCTCTATGCAACAGACATAATATGCCTCCAATATACAAGCCCAGAAAAACCTGGCTGGGATCTATATTGTGCCTATGACACATCCACTGACATCATAGCTGTAGCCTCTCATGATTGACTGAGGCTGATTGCAAGGCATTATGGGCAAGCCTTCCAAGACAGGGTCAAGTCACCTTCTTTTTCATCTTCTCATCTTCCTTGTATTCCAATATGTATAATGGTGGATGCCATTTTGAGCGATTTGTGTGGGAATAACCCCAAAACCTTTGTATTTGCGCAGAATCAATTCGCTCATCTCTAGTCATCAGAAAACGACCTTTTGTTTAATCAATTTTTTGCTGTACATAGTGTTTGCACTTTTTGGTGATTTTGTTTAGAATTTTTCATGTCCCTATCTGTATTTAAAAAGTACATTTTGAAATCCTGCAGTATTCACACTGGCCACTAGGCCTAAAATATGTTAAGATTCCCTGTTCTTTGAGAGAAGCTAAGTGAGTTATAGATGTAGTAGACAGGAGGAGACTGGTTCACTTCTATGGGAGAATTTTCTAGACATGCTCTGTGACCTGTGCAGAGTTTAGAATGGAGTAGATAAGCTGTGACTATCATCTATTGTATACTGTGTTATCTACATGTAGGTGTTATCTGTCATTGTAATCTTGTCTGTGATGGCTGCTTGGATATAAGCTGCTTCCAGAGATGTCAGGAAGGGACAGAGGTGTCTGGCAGAAAAATATCCTCTGAGCCAAGTGTGCATGTTCATTGCATAGTTGGGAGAGCAAGAGCAAGGGGCAAAGGGGGCTGAGTAACATATGACTACAGGATCATATACATATGATCACATACATAAAGTCACATACGATATACTTCATTTGTTTATAATGTGAGATCATAGTTACACATAGGTCTGCATTGGTCAGGTTTGTAGTTGCTTTATTTTATTTCAATTTGAATTTTTATAAAAAATAGTTAATTTTTAATTTTTATAAAAAAAATCACAAAGGCTGAACTATAATTGTAGCTCCCTGTAATAGAAATAGGTTTGCCTGAGAAAAAATCATATTACACAGGCTGATGATGGGGGCAATTTTTGGGAACTAGCATTCCTAAGAACACTCATTCCCTATAATTGCCCTATGCAAGTGTGTCACCAATCACCTGATGAACGAGCAAAAACTCATTCATCAGGTGATTGCATCTTTCCTGTTGCATGTTAAATCATTGTTTGCTGGTAGCCAGCAAACAATGATTGTCTGTGGGGACGAATGATCACAGTGGGAGGGAAAGATTGCTGCATGTAAATGCAGATCTCATCTCTGCCCATCGTTCAGGGAATTATTGGGAACATGCAGTTCATTCCTGATAATTGCTGGATTATAAAATCCTGACTGATAAAATCCTATGCTGATTTTGCTGTTTTTATGCATCATACACTTCTCTGACCATTGTTGATTCCCTAGATTTCAAGGAATCACCTGTCCCTTTTAGATAACTCATACATCTACTGTACGTAACTCAATTCTGTTGTATTCAGGTACTCAGAACTGAGATCTATTGCATGTAGTGCCCACAAATTCATTAATGGAGTCAATGTTGCCTGCCATTTGGCAAACACGTCATCTTGAAGTGTTACTAGTGCCCAGAGTATGTTCATTCACGCACCTTCTTGTGTAATCAGGAATGTGTTGTTAATAATCAATAGAACTGAATGAGGGAGGAATGACCTCAGTCACAATCATTCCTCCCACATTCAGTTTGCATCGATCTATGTAATCAGGCCCGTGTAAATGAGCGCTGATGGATGTGTTATCGAACATCAGGCAGTATAATACAACTTAAGTCTAGAGTCCACACCTTGTATATTTGTGTATTTTTGTTATCTACACGCTAAGAATGAAAGGCGTGTGTCACTATTTTATCTATTTGAAATGTCCGCTACAAAGTGAATAAATTGAACAAATGATAAAAACTTTATTCAGAATTAATTACTACACAATTAACTAAATGTGCTGTTTCGTTTATTTTAGGATTTTGGTGTAAAGCATGAGGTGTTTGTCAAGAACACATCATATGCAACAACTGGTACAGGATTTCGGTGAGTTGCCATAATGGGACTGCATTGTAGTAAGGGTACTTTCACACTAGCGCTTTTCTTTTCCGGCATTGAGTTCCATCGTCGGGGCTCAATACCGGAAAAGAACTGATCAGTTTTATCCTAATGCATTCTGAATGGTGAGAAATGCGTTCAGAATGCATCAGGATGTCTTCAGTTCAGTCACTGAATGGTGTTTTGGACAGAGATAATACCGCAGCATGCTGCGGTATTATCTCCGTCCAAAGTGCCGGATCAGTTGCCTCATCCAGCATTAATTTACAGTAAAATGTATTAGTGCCGGATCCAGCATTAGAAATACCTGAAGGACAGATCCGTCCTTCCAGTTTGCACATGCGCAGACCTTTAAAACTGTAATAAAAATACAAGACTGATTCGTCTATCCGCATGACAAGCGGAGAGACGGATCCGTTCTTGCAATGCATTTATGAGACGGATCCGCATCCGGATCCGTCTACAAATGCATTCAGTTTACATCCAGATCGACGGTTCCGGCAATGAAACTGCTTGCCGGATCACTCTGCCGCAAGTGTGAAAGCACCCTAAACATGGTGAAATTTACAGACAATAGTATTCCAATGAATGACATGAATGTACTGTCAATAAACTCAAGCAGTCTTCTAAGAATATTTTGATAGATAATGCAAGTCACCTTTTTCATATGAACTTGGAACAACCTACTTGCTTAACTAAGTTCAACTTTCTTTTTTCACTTTCTAATTTCACTTTTGTGTTTCGTGGTTTTGAATACTTCAGTTTAAGCATTATCTCCTAAAAGTATAAATTGGATCATTGTACTCAATGGTTCATTCAAGAACATTTCTTTAAAGATGTTTTCCAATAAAATAAAAAAAAGCATAAAGTTCATGCAGTAATGGCCCCTGAAACAGAAAATTCCTATTTACCGGCTCCATGCCGCTCTGGTTGTCTGCACTGCCTCTGCATTCTCCATCTTGCGGTCCTGCTACTGTTTACATCAGGCTGGCCTATTGACATGGTCACATGCAGCTCTTCCAGCATTGACTGGTTTCAGTGTTGATGTACTGCTTGTAGACCACTGGAGTGGCTTGGAGCAGGAAAGTATAATTCTTCTGTTTCAGGTGCCATGCTGCAGGAATGTTAAAAACATTTTTACCAAAAATCCACTTAAAGCTGGTCATTAGAGATGAGGAAACCATAGCTGACGAAGTGGAATTCTATCTGAATTTCAGGAATTATTCGATTCGCACCGAATCCGAATTTCCACATGCTTCGTGGTAACGAATCACATTTTTTCCTAAAATGGTTGCTGCACGTTAGGACATCGAGCAAGGAACTCTGGGAACGAGGGATCGCCCACAATGCCATGCATGCAGCCAATCAGCAGCCAGCCAGCCCTGTGATGTCACAGCCCTATAAATAGCCTCAGCCATCTTGGATTTAGCCATTTTCCAGTGTACTTGGTGCAGGGAGAGACGTCAGCAGGTGCTAGGGACAGTGCTAGGAAAGACTTAAAATTTTTTATTTTGCTCAATAGAAGTTCAGAGAAAGAGCATTAGAAGTGTAAGGAAAGGATAGGGAGGAATTATTCCACAGTATTGAAGCAGAACAGGGTTCCATAGGGGAGTTTACAGCCTGGGTAATAGGCCGTTGTGTGTTGAAGTGAGAAAATTACAGCGCTTTTTGGAGTGTATTAGTGGCAAAAAAACTTATTTGCGTTCACGGCTGCAGTTATATGTTCTAAAGTCTTTTTTTGGCATGTATTAGTGGGGAAAAAGGACTTATTAGCCGTTGTATGGTGAAGTGAGAAAATTACAGCCCTTTTTTGGCATGTATTAGTGGCAAAATAAAGTATTATTTGCTGTTCACGGCCCCAGCTATATGTTCTAAAGCCTTTTTTGGTCGTGTATTAGTGGGGAAAAAGAAATTATTTGCTGTTAATGGCTGCAGTTATATGTTCTAAAGCCTTTTTTGGCGTGTATTAGTGGGGGGAAAAAAAAGGGGCTTATTAGCCGCAGTTATAAATTATATAATTATGTTCTAAAGCCTTTTTTTGGCATGTATTAGTGGGGGGGGGGGGTGAAGTGAGAAAATTACAGCTCTTTTTGGCATGTATTAATTTCCTTTTTATTTACTTATTTGATCTAACAGTATGTCAGACAGAGAAGTGACAGGCCCTGCACAGGGGATGGGCACAGGCCTGGCGCAAGCACAGGTCGCAGCAGAGTAAGGGGGAGTGGCAGCAGGTGTCACTTCCAGAGGCCAGAGCTCCCAGTGTCAAGAGTCGGTGGGTTTATCAGACGCAACCCTTAGTTGGCATGGCCCTGGAGCAGGCCCTGTGCCCTCACCTATCCTCAACCTGCCTCTGTCCTTTTCTGTTCCCTCAGCCAGAGAAGTATTATATGCTGTGGGCTCAGCTCCACTGTACAGCGAGGACGAGCTCCTAGAGTCAGCAGCTACTGCCCAGCCAAGATCCGGAGAAGACATTCGCCGCTTCCTCCGGTAGGCGAGCAAGTAGTGATGAGGAGAGTGATGTGGGAGCTGGTGTTGCAAGCAAACAGGCTCCTGGCACAGAGACTGTTGAGGAGAATATCAGTGACGTGTAGACAGTACTCGATAATGATGTAGCCGATCGCAAATGGGAGCTGGGTGACGAATGGGCTTCATCATCATCGGGAGAAGAGGGTGGCAGCTTGCACGTTAGGGAGCAGCGGAGCCAGCAAGTTTGTAGCATGGCCGGGAGTCAGCAGGGTGGCAGCAGTGGGAGGTCAGAAGCCAAATGTTCCCTGGGGTAGACCACCCGCTTCGCAGGAGCCTACCGGCCCGGAAAGTAGTGGTGCAGGGGTTCACAGAGGCAGTGGCGGTAGCAGTCAGTGAGTGTTGGGGGTAAAATCTCCTACTCGGCGGTGTGGCAGTTTTTTGTTAAGCTGCCGGGGAGGTGAACATGACCATTTGTCGAATCTGTGGGCAGAAGGTGAAGCGCGGCCAGGGTGCCAATGTTGGCACCACAGCCCTGCGTCAACATATGCAGCGTCACCATAAAGTGGCCTGTGAAAACCGTGGCTCCATTGTGGTGGTCCAGCCTTCCGCAGCAACCGCTGCATCACCTAGTGGCACGCACCTGATTTCAGGCAGTCAAAGCCCCACCACCTCAGCCGAAGGAAGCTGTCTGTCCTTCCCATCATCTGCTGGTCCTGATGCTCCTGCTTCTCCTCTTCCTAGTCAGTCATTCTGTCAGCAATCGATCACAGAAGCGATTGCCAAGAGACAACAGTATGGGTGCACTCATTCAACAGTGCAGAAGCTGTACGTGCTGCCAGCCAAGTTGCTGGTACTGCAGTTCCTCCCTTTCCAAGTGGTGGACTCTGCACCTTTCAGAGAACTGATGGCTTGTGCCGAGTTGAGGTGGAGAGTCCCAAGCCATCATTTCTTTGCCAAAAAGGCAGTACCAGCCCTGCACACATATCTAGAACAGAAGGTTGGCCAGTCCTTGAGCCTGTGTCTGCCAAAGTGCACGGCAGCGCCGGCGTGTGGAGCTATAACTATGGTGAAGGACAATATATGTCCTTTACGGCCCACTGGGTAAATGTGGTTCCTGCCCAGCCAAACCAGCAACTTGGCCAGGCGACACCGCTTCCGCCTCCACGTTCTCACGCCAGTGCTCCACCAGCATACCACATGTGCAGGGCACGGCGGTGTCTCGCTGTTTTGCACCTAGTTTGCCTTGGTGAACGGAGTCACACAGGGGAGGAACTGCTCCGCTTCCTTCATCAAGAAATCGAATCCTGGCTTTCTCCAACATGGTGTTGGTGCTGCGTCAAGGAGGGCTGAGCCATACGCCATGCATGGCACACGTGTTTAATCTGGTTGTAAAGCGTTTCCTGAAGTCTCCCACCCATCTGCAAGACATCCTAAAAATGGCCAGGAAACTTTGCATGCACTTCAGCCACTCATACACTGCCAAGCACACCCTCCTTGAGCTACAGCAGCAGAACGGCGTCCCCCAACATAGGCTGATATGCGACGTTTCCACCTGTTGGAATTCCACCCTCCATATGTTGGACCGACTGTACGAACAGAGAAAGGTAATAAACGATTTCTTGATGACACAGGCGGACAGAGGTACTCCCCTGTTTAACTTCAATGTTAGCCAGTAGCAGCTCATGCGTGACACCTGCCGTTTGCTTGTGCCCTTTGAGGAGGCCACTTTATTTGTCAGTCTCCAGGACTACGGGATGAACGTCATTCCACTGATTCACATCCTGGAAAAGATGCTGGTAAATATAGCTGGTCAGAGGACTGGAGACATGGCGATTACAACTCACGGCCACATGAGCCCTATGGGGGCTAAACTGGAGGAGAAGGAAGAGGAAAAAATTGGAACACAAGCAATGTGTAGCGAAATGGGTGGTTTTTCTACACAAGTGATAGGAGAGGAGGAGTAGGAGCAGCCGGAGGAGCAAGAGGGAGATCAGGAAGATGAGGCAGATGACCCAGACACACCATGGCAGTATGCAGTGAAGATGGAGGCAGGGAGTCCCTCCGAATCACTTGTGCAAATGTCCCGCTGCATGCTCACTTGCTTGGGTAGTGACAGCCGAAATGTCACCATTCGGCAGAGGGATGACTTCTATTTCTCCACCTTGTTAGACCCTCGCTACCAGTCCAAAATGGACTACTGAACTGAACTACTATATAGACATCCTATGTAGTCAGTTGGCCGCTGCCTATCTGTGCCATCGTCCATACTCTCGCGGGTCTGACCAGGGGGGCCCGCTGCGCTCACGTTCCACTGCCATGGCTGCTGGGGGAAAGGGTGTCAGGAGCAGTACCAGCTCCATCAGCAGCAGAGTCTCTGATGAGCAGCTTTCTTCACCCGCATAGTGAAGAAACTACTCATCAGCAGCTAGACATAGAGCAGAACCCAGGGGCGTAGCTAGAAATGACTGGGCCCCACAGCAAATTTTTGTATTGGGCCCCCCCTACCCGCGCGTTTCGCTCCCCCTCTATAATGTGCCAGCCATATAGCCCCCCTATAATGTGCCAGTAGTCAGCCATATAGCCCCCCCAGCCCCCCTATAATGTGCCAGTAGCCAGCCATATAACCCCCCTATAATGTGCCAGTAGTCAGCCATATAACCCTCCCTATAATGTGCCAGTAGTCAGCCATATAAACCCACCCTATAATGTGCCAGTAGCCAGCCATATAGCACCAGATGCCCCCATAGTGCTCCTCTCCCCATAGTGCCCCCTATAATGTGCCAATATCACGTGCCTCTGTCTTCCCCCATCCCAATATCATAGTGCCATCCTCTCCCCCTGCCCCCTAATGTGTGTGCCAATATTAAGTGCCTATCTCTCCCCCCCCCCATTTGCCAATATCATAGTGCCAATAGCCCCCTCCTCCCCTGTGGCAGTAAAGTAAAAGTCCAGTATTTAAAAAAAAAAATAAATAAATAAATAAAACACATATACTTACCTCCATGTTAGGCAAGCCTCATTTATCCTGTCTTTCAGAAAAGTTTGTGAGGGGAATCAAACCTGTGACCATTAGGATGAAAAGCAAGACACTTAACCATAAGGCTATATCAGCTGCATAGCCAGGTAGCTAAAAAAAAAAATATAAGACCTCTAGATAAGGAGAACTTTGATAGTGTATCTATACACATTACAGCTGCCCCAACACACCAAGCTCTGTTACATCCATATACAATGTGCTGGTGCAGCTGTAATGTGTATGGATACACTATCAAAGTTCTCCACATCTAGAGGTCATTTTTTTTTTTTTTTTTTTTTTTTTTTAATAGCTATCTAGCTATGCAGCTGATATAGCCTTGTGGTTAAGTGTCTTGCCTTTGAACCTAATGGTTGCAGGTTCGATCCCCAGGGCAAGCTTTTCTGAAAGAAAGAATAAATAAGTTTTAAATAGACAAGGGCGAGAGGACACTGCGATTCACTGTGTAATTAGCGATCGGGAGAGGAGTGAGGACACGTGCTGATTACCCAGGGGAGGAGAGGAGTGAGGACAACACATGCTTGCCGGGCCCCCTGTAAGCCCGGGCCCCGAAGCAGCTGCTTCCCCTGCTTCCCTGGTAGTTACGCCCCTGGCAGAACCTGAACCAGCAGCTGGTGACATACTTGGAGTGCATCCTGCCAGCCGTCATTGAAGATCCGCTGGACTACTGGACAGCCAAACTGGATTTGTGGCCGCAACTGGCCGAGTTTGCCTTGGAAAAGCTGTTGTGCCCGGCTAGTAGTGTGGCATCAGAGCAGGTGTTTAGTGTGGCGGGGGCCATAGTTACCCCAAGGAGAACTCGCCTGTCCACCCAAAATGTGGAAACACTGACCTTTGTCAAGATGAATCAGGTGTGGATCAACCAGGATTTCCACCCACCAATGCCTGCTGCCTCACCAAAACCTTGACAAAAGAGACCGGTTTCTTCTGGCTACCTGCCTCAGCTACTATTCTGATGCTGCCACCGGCCTGATGCCACACATCTGATTCTAAGTGATCCTTCTTACACCCACCATCATCAGCGGGTTCTGTTAGTGCCACCCACTCTGTCACCAGGCCACTCGGTGGTCTCCTGATGCTGCTGCCACCTCCACACTTTGTCACCCTGCCACTCTGTGGTCTCCTGATGCTGCTGCCACCTCCACACTATGTCACCTTGCCACTCTGTGGTCTCCTGATGCTTCTGCCACCTCCACACTATGTCATTGGACTTCTCATGCTGTTCCCACCCTCCCCACTTCATGACTGGGCCACTATTTTGCCTCGTTGGCCTGGTGGACATCATCATTTATTTGACCCTTCTTCTGATTTGTCAGAAGGAAGGAAAAATTAGACACACAACAGATCCTGTCTGCCTAGCAGCTGCAAGGCCTGTATGGTCCCATCATAATTGGCTTATGATTTGGTAGCCAAAAGCAGTAGTGGGTACAAAACACAGAAGACATGCAAATATTCTATTCACGTGTCATCACTGTTTTGGATCCACTCCTGTTTTTTTGGCATTAGCAATACTGATGGATTACTGACCAAATGCTGACCGAGTGAAGACGGATGCTGAACAGACAGGATCCGTTTTTTGGGGGGTTATTTTTCTGATAAATCAGAGGAAGGGCAAAATAATTAGTGACATCAACACAAACTTACTGCTGACACCCTCTCTGCTTTGTCAGGGGGGCTCTACTTGTATAAGCGTTTAATAGAACAGGTTCGGTTGACATCTATGTGGAATCAGCTGACGACAGTGTAAAAGAAGTGCTCTCTTTCACACTATAGTAGAATCTTAGGCCTCTGCACGGTTCTTTATACCTGAGGCTAACATCGACCTGTAAGGTTGAGTTCACACTTGAATTATTTGGTCAGTTTTGGCTCCATAACTGCCCAGCGAAGTGAAGTGTGCAGTGATTCTAAGAGCGACGCCTGTTATCTGCGTGTCATACTGACTCACAGTATTGTTTCACTGGCACAGCAGACTCACTATGCGTTTTGCTGCAAGGCACAGTGTTCTACACCACTATACATGCTATCTGCAGCCAGGAAATAGCTGTTTTTTAACGCGATTTGCCACAAATTAATTCAGATCGAATTAAATCTTTTCAGAAATTTTGGCGAACCGACCGAAACAAATTTTTTAAAAATTCGCTCATCTCTACTGGTCATACACTATCAATAGCTCTCAAGTGACTTGCTACATGCACGCCTAGGTCACCTAAATGCTTCTGGCAGAAGCTTATCTCCCTTGAAAACAAAACATTGGACATGTTGAAATCCAGCATGCCCCATCCTTTCTTCTCCCACCATATGCTGGACAACTCGGGCTGAGCACAATAGCTACTAGCAGAACCACATCCAAAAATGTCCCATTATTTATTATGTGTGGTGAACACAGTAATAAAAAAAATCCCCAATGCCAGAATTGCTGTTTTTGGTCACTTCAGCTCCCAAAATAAAGAATACTAACTGAATAAAATAAGTCACATGTGCACAAAATATCAATAAAGACAACTTGTCCCACAAATGGGTATGTTGATAGAAGAACAAAAAAGTTCTGCCTCTTTGAAGCAGGGAGAAAACTTGATTGTTGCTTAAGTGTTGTTTAAGTCTTTAAAGAGGTTTTCTGTGAATGCCTAAATTTTACCTGCTCCTCGCCCCTCTGTTCCTGTGGTGTGTCTATTTTCTGGTCCCTGGCTTGTTTACTTCCTCCTGGGAATGGGCATAGTCGTCTGTTCCACTGCAGCCAATGACTGGCTTCATAAGTGACGTCCACAGGAGACACATTACTGCTGTTGCCAATGATTGGCAGCAGTGAAGCAGTTGACCATGCCTATGTCAAGGAGGGAGTCAACAAGCCCGTGACTGGGAGATGGATACACAGGAGTGAGCAAAGTACCATTTTGTCAGGGTGCAGGTAAGCATGAATCTTTAAATAGCAGAAATAGGCTGTGTGCATCACTTAAAATGTAGTGATGAGCAGCAGGGGCAATATTCGAATTTGCGATATTTCGCGAATATTTGGTAGAATATTCGTCATATATTTGCGAATTCGCTATTATTTTCTAGATTGCGAAAATCAGCAATGTAATATTCGCGTATTGTGCGCGAAATACAGGCATGGGTCACTATAGCTACATTTTTCAAACTGCTCGAAGTTTGCTGAGACTAGAGAAAATGGTTGGCATGGCAGAACATTACAATAGCTTTATATGCAGATAGAGTGCTTCAATATATTCGCGATTGCGAATATATGTATGTAGCATGTATGTATGGACAGCAGAACCTATCAGCTATATTATATGACTATCTAACTTACACTGACTATCTCTTACTAACTATCTGTATTATATATATAAACTAACTATCTAATGTAATGTGACACAGCAAAGCACAGAGCACAGCAATAACACTGCTGTCTCTCTCAGAACTGTAATAAACTGTAGAAACTGGCTGTGGGGAGGTTCTTATATACTAAAGGGGTAGGCAACTCTCCTATTGGTTGCAAGAGATGTTGCTAAGCTCAGACAAAGACAATGCAGCCTTCTCATTTGACAACAATCAAAAAGGGAGGTTACTGTTGGAAAAAAATGTAGAATATTCGAAAATACGAATATATATCACTATATTCTAACGATTCACGAATTCTTGAAGTTACGATATTTACGATTACAATTCGCAATTTAAATATTCACGCCCAACACTATTAAAATGTATGTACTCCCAGAAGACCCCTTTAAGTATTGAACTGACCAATTGAATGTGACTATTTAGCTACAAATTTGTTAGTCCTCAATCATCTTTCTAACCAACTGAGAAACATGCAGTGGTCTTGTTATTTGGTTGTTACCCAAGACAATACCTACTAATATACTTTCATTCTGAATACTGCTCCAATGGTCCTCATTCCTCTAGCGTTAAACCTTTATATGCATATGTATAGGAAACCAGTGTAATACATATTGTAATAATTTTACTCTTTAGTTCCTCTAAAGGAAAAAGTGAAGATGCATCAGAAAAGGCAACATATGAGACAGCATTCAGTTCTTATTCCACTCATCATACTAGCCCTGGAGGAGATAAACAGACACAAACCCGTACTATACAAATGGGGATTCAAAGACACATCAGAGCCCAAAGTCTCACTCCAGCTTCTGGATTATACAATCATCTACAGAGTGGAAGGCTGGATACTGTAAACTCTTCCAGTAATCTAAATCCATGCAAAGTTGCACAAGTTTCTTCCAGTAATACTTCAAATGAATTTGCTAGCACTGAAGGTGATTTATGTCCTCCTGAAATTATGGATATGTCTCCAGACGATGATAAAAATAAAACTCTTATGGATATAAGTTCTCATTCCAGTAATTTTATGAATAACAAAAATGAGAAATTAAGAACAAAGTCTTCCCCACCACAGAGACCACCACTTCATAAAATTAAATGCATGGATTTAGAAAAAGAAGGGAACCTACCTCTCTCCAACAATTCATCTTCTGTAATTGAACATAGTCCTTCCGTTGGTTGGAAAAACAATACAATGTGGAGTACAAGTTCATCAGAGACAGAGACCCCTACAAACCATGGAAAAATATCACTTCGTATATCTGAGTCTTGTCTCCAATCATCCTCCCCTGTGGTTGTACACGAGGAAGATGATGATGAAGTGTTTGTTGAGGATCAAGAGTTTGAGACATTCACTGAAAACCAGTTTGTTCCTCCATCTCCACCTCCATTTCCCCCACCTTCACTGAAAGATGCTCTTCTCAAGAAAAGTCAAGAAAAAATACAGCATGTTTCTGTTGATTTCTTTAAGAAGAACAAAAATGAAAGGTAAGTGCTTGATGCGAAAGATTAATGCACAATAAGACATTGTTTAATTTTATAATTTTAAGCTTTTATTACTTCCTTTCTGTGGTCCAACTTGCTTAAGCATTTACTAAATATGTTATCGTATCAATTTTAGATATAGGTTGTCCAGTATTTTGTTTTTAAATTCCATCTCTCCACCTAGCAGGACCTGTGAAGGGAACTATACTTACATGCTGCTTGCCGCTCGCTTCCAGCTTCATGGGTCATGTCTTCATGGCACTTCCAGTCCCCACATGTTAACTTCCTTCATGAGCAGGGCCAAGTGCACCATTGCAGTCATTGACTGGCCAAGTGTTGACATGTCCCCAAGCAGCACGTGACCCTATCCATGCAGGAAGTTTACATGTGAAATGCTGTGAAGACCCACAGCCTCCCAAGACTAATGGAGATGAAACAGATCAATGAGTGGCAGTTAAATGTAGCTAATTTCACAAATGTATAAATCAGGAAAAAAGCAAAAGATAGTCCCTTATATGTGTTAGCGCCTCGATATGTGGTTAAAATAATAAGTTATATGCGCTTACCGGATCTTGTTGTGATAAAGTCACAACATCTGATTGTGCCTTGCTGGATTCTGCCCCACCAGCTCAGGGGATGCCTTGCTGCTGCCTGGTCTTGCCGCGCTCAGGTTTCACGGATGGCCGAAGTCATGTATCCACAGTAAAAAAGTTTCAAAGACCTTAAGATACGGCGCTGCAGGCGGACTGACGACTCTTTTGTCTTGATAAAACTTGTTCTTTTTATTAATAAATAATGTCTACGCGTTTTTGCAAGAAAAAGAGGCCTAACAAAATGATGTCATATGATAATTAATGCTACACATGTAGGTAATTAAACATCTAGGTTAAACGTGTTGAAAAAATTACATGACAAAGGTCATGACAAAAAATGCTGCGTGTAGTATTTTTTGTACAGCCGAAAGTGAATTCCAGCAGTCTGTTTCTCCGATGGAACACACTGCTGGAATTAGGGACAGATTCTTAATCCCTTCAATATCAAATAACCCATGTACCCCTACCAATATTTTTCATTTATCCTCCCCTTCTGGATCCCTGGTGAAAAAATTCCATTTTTTGTTTGTCTGTGAGAGTATATGACACGGTATTCGTCTGTGTATATGATTCTCGTTAGGGCTTTTCTAGGCCTATTACCCATGTAAAAATGAAAGGTATTTTTAATACAACACGTTTAACCTAGATGTTTAATTACCTACATGTGTAGCATTAATTATCATATGACATCGTTTTGTTAGGCCTCTTTTTCTTGCAAAAACGCGTAGACATTATTTATTAATAAAAAGAACAAGTTTTATCAAGACAAAAGAGTCGTCAGTCCGCCTGCAGCTCCGTATCTTAAGGTTTTTGAAACATTTTTACTGTGGATACATAATTTCACAAATGGTGGGAGGAATTAAAAAAACGTGGGCAACCCTGTATGGGTGTAGATGTATTAACTAATTATCAAACTGATAACATACTTTATTAAAATTCTAGGTGATTCTGCACTGTAATAAAAAAAATAAAAAAAAGCACTGGGTTAACAATTTATGTTGCATAATTACTTCAAGAAAGGTTGAACTTGATGGAAATGTGTACTTTTACAATTTATAAAACCATGTAACAAAGAAAGGTGTAAAGATACAGTCACTTGAATGTAGGGACTTTTGATTAGCCTGGGATTACACTTTCAATTCCAGCAGTGTGTTCCATCGGAGAAACAGACTGCTGGAATTCACTTTCGGCTGTACAAAAAATACTACACGCAGCATTTTTTGTCATGACCTTTGTCATGTAATTTTTTCACATAACCTGTGTTATTAGTCAATTATTGCTTTTAAATATGTGTCACTTACACATTAGCTATGAGTAAGAGGTCATGCTGCTCGAAACGTGCAAGCAGAAAGTGTTTACTTTTATTATTTTTTATTAACATGGATTACAATTAAAGTTTGAAGATTTTAATAGTGCTGGATTTTATATACTTACTATACTATATTTTTACATACTTACCTTGACGATTGAAAGGGTGTTCCAGTTTTAATTTTTTCAATTTGTTTTCAATTATCTAATATAAATGTATTTAAAATTCTGCACACGTACCTTTCTTCCATGAGGCGGTTGACCCCTATATGCAGTAGAATAGTATAGGCCATGTACCAGTCCTGTGTAATGTATCCATGGCCTAACTGAAATGTGGCACCAGTCATATGACAGTCTTAAAATCATATAATCTTTGACATTCAGTAAGCAGCAGTGATACATGACATACCTGTGCTGGGTCAGCACACAGGACACATGCACATGGTAAGTAAATAAGACCAGTGGTGGTTATTACGGTAACTACATTACTGTGCATAGTTACATGGCTGCCTGTCTTTAGGTAATTTGCAAAATAGCTGCCTGTCTCTAGGTGATGTTGTGAAATGGCTGTCTCTAGGTGATATAAAATGCTTGCCTGTTCTTAGGTGATGTTGTAAAATGGCTACCTTTCTCTAGGCGATGTTGTCATGTTGTTAATAAAGTTTTGTGTAAAAAAACAAACACACTGAAGAACAGGATGAGATACTGCTGCAGGTAGTAATACTGTATATACTGCACATGTTCTGCTCCTCAATACACTACTGTTCACCTGTTAGTTAGTTAACCGAAAAAACAGGTCACATGATACTAGTGAAGTGTAACATGATGGCTCACATATTTAATCTTAGCCAGCTCTCCTATGGAAGCATTTTACAGGACTAAATTGGTCTGTACAATTTTGTTTTCTTTAGGGTGAGGCTACTGTATGGATATAATAAAGGTCTACAAGGAAACATTTAAGTATACAGTATGTACATTAGAAAATTGTTCAACATTCTATTCTCCAAATAAATAAATGTAATCATTAAAACTGGAATACCTATTTGACTATCAAACTTAAAGGTGTTGTCCAGTTCTTTCACAAAGAGACCTATGCCTGTCCATATGTTGACTCTGTTTTTGCAGTTCAGCCCCATTAAAGTGAATGGGGCTGAGCTGTGAATACCACTGTTACTGAAGCAGACGTGCATTTGCTGTAACTGAACAGATTTGGCTTTGTGGCTACTTCTAATGGCATTATCTAAGTGGCCCTCCTGGTCTTTACCCTTCAACCCCTATATGGAACTCTGGACTCTACTGCAGGGGTAGCACCAGGCCAATAAGCAGTCACTTAACTGAGCGCTTGGCTATCTTTGGCTGCCCCATAGAGTTGCTCTGCTGCTTCATTCGAGCAGGGGAACATGAGCCTCCGTCCTGTTCTATGGGGGGGGAACAGCAGTCACACTCCTGCCAGACACATATACCCTAACCTGTGGATATAGGATAAGTTGTTGTCATGGGATAACCTCTTTAAGGATGAATGTCACCCAAAGCATTGTACTTATGTTCCATTCTTCTCATTATAGGCATCCCATCCTAGTAGAAGGTGCAGAGAAAATAGAAAGGGAAGACAGGACTTTGGACCAATCATATTTTGAATTACCTATAAACAATTTTGCTCAGCCTGAAATACCTCAACTTCCATCAAGTTCACTAGAAATAAGTCAAAGTTCTACACAATATCCTTCCACTCAGAATGAGGTAACCCTCTCTAAAGCACTTGAAGTTTCTGACCACAAAATCACTACCCAAGAAAGCACCTTAAGTCATACCATCACAAATGTGATGACCCCTGAAGATTTGAAATCTCAGGAGTTGGCCAAGGAGATTGTAAACATAGACAAATCTCTAGAGGATATTTTAGATCCAGAACTCAAGATGAAGACCACTATGGATCTAATGGGTGGCCTATTCATGAAAAGCACCTGTGCACTAAGAGAAAGTAATAGGAGGTGGATCAAAGAAAGGATGCTTCCAGACAAGGGTCATTCAGCAGAAAATGAAACGTAAGTGGTTCATAAAATTGTAATTTTTTTCTAGGTCTGTACAATCAATCATTATTACAATATAATGCTGTATTACGCTACTTCAAGTATGTTTATACCTTGTTGCATTAGAAAACACTCCTATTTTTCTCAGTATTTGGCCTCTTTCACACAGTTGGTATCTGGTCAGTATTTGGTATTTGTAAGATAAAACCTGGGATGGGCTCTACAGAGAAAAAGTATAGTGGAAAGAGCTGTGCCTCTTCTGTGTTTTGGATCCACTGATGAAAAATTCTAACCAAATGATGAAAAATAGTGACCAAATACTGACTGTGTGAAAGCGGCCTGTAGGTATATTCAAATGTTAACACATAAGTCTTAATATAAAGCATTAAAAGCTTGTCCAGTGCCATGATATTGCTGATGCTGACTTATCCTTAAACGAGTATTCTCATCTCAGACAATTGGAGCATATTGCTAGGATATACCCCATTGTCTAACAGAGGCGGAAACCTGCAAAGTGATGGCTGGAGGACTCCGGTCTGGCCACCACCAAGCACTCTCCCCATAGAAGTGAATAGGAGTGCACTGTTCATGCATGGCCACTGCTCCCATTCACTTCTATGGGCCCAATGGAAATGGCCAAGCCAGCGCTCGGCTATTTTCAGTGGTTCCATAAAAAATGAAGGGAGGGCGCCTGCGCATGCACAATGTGCCCTCCACCATAGTCGGGGCTCCGATTACAATGGGGGCATATCCTAGCGATGACAGATGAGAAAACCCCTTTAAGATAGGTCATCAGTATCAACTTAGTGAGGTCTGACTCCCAGCACCCTGCCAATCAGCTGTTTTAACCCCTTAGTGACCACCCATATGTGTTTTTACAGCAGTCACTAAGGGGCCTTAGGCTGGGCCGCCGCGTTTTTATGGCGGCCCAGTCTAAGCGTGGACCTGGCTCTCACATGAGAGCCGGGGCCCTGCTCTAACAGCACGGACCGGCAGGAGTGCCGATCCGGGCTGTTTAACGCTTTACATGCCTGGCGCAATGGCCCCTCGCCGCTTATAAAGACGTGACAGGAAGCGGACTTCCTCTGTCACCCATCAGCACCCCGCAAATGCGATCGTGGGGTGCTGATGTGTTGTGAAGCCTTACCTGGCTTCCGATCCCTAGACCCTGTCCTTTCTGTAGTAGATCCAGCAGGCTATGCCTCTCTGGCGCAGCCTGCTGGCCAATGTTAGAATAGCATTGCTGTTAAAATACAGTGCATTACAGAGATAATGCATTGTATTTTAAAAGCAAAATACTGTTTGTTATAGTCCCCTGGTGGGACTATTAAGTGGTAAAAAAAATGAAAAAAACATATTTATTTAAAAATACGTTTTTTTACATTAAAAATACGCTTTTCAATGAAAAAAATTGCAAAAAAAAAATCTCCCCCATATGTTTGGTATTGCCTTGTCCGTAATGACCCAGCCTACATAACTATCACATAAATTATCCCCTACGATGAACGCCTTTAAAAAAAAAAAAAAAAGACATAATTGCTAATTTATTCTTAGTTGCCAACAAAAAATAAGTAATAACAAATGATACAAAAAGCGCCATTTACTCCAAAATGATACCAATGTAAAATACAAGTCGTCCCGCAAAAAACAAGCCCTCACACAACTCCATAGAATAAAAAATAAAAAAGTTATGGGTCTTGGGAAGCGGCAATGCAAAATCATTTTCTTGTTATAAAAAAAGGGGTTTTGTTGCAAAAAAAGTAGTAAAACGTAAAAAAAAAACTATATGCATTTGGTATCGCTGAAATCGTACTGACACAGAGAATAAAGATATTATGTTATTTATACCGAAAAATGAACGCCGTAAAATTTATAACATAAAAACGCAGTGGCAATTTTGCAATTTTTTTCATTGAAAAGCGTATTTTTAATGTAAAAAAAACGTTTTTTTTAAATAAATATGTTTTTTTCAGTTTTTTTTACCACTTAATAGTCCCACCAGGGGACTATAACAAACAGTATTTTGATTGCTTTTAAAATACAATGCAAAGTTGCATAGTTTTGTTGAACATAAAAAAATCTCGTCATTGAGATGCCATCTTAAGGCCCCATTTACACGAGAGTCACAGATTCTCTCAGGATGCGTCCAGTGAAAATGCTTCAGTGTTTCAGTTTTTTCCGTGCGTGTGCAATCAGTTTTCATGTGTTTTTCAAGTGCGTTAAAAAAATGAAAGATTTACAAACAACATCTCCTAGCAACCATCAGTGAAAAACGCACTGCATCCAGGGTACATCCGGATACAATGCGTTTTTCACTGAAGCCTCATTCACTTCTATGGGGCCAGGGCTGCATAAAACACAGGCTGGCAGCTCATGGGGTGTGTCCTCTTAGGTGGGCATGTCCTTTCTTATGCAGCTCTCTCTCAGGTTTCCATTCCATTGAATACGAGCAAGCAGAGATCCTGAAAACTATTAGAAATTGTATATTTTTGCATGATAAAAAGTGACATTTATTAGCGGAAACTCCTTTTAAATGCATTGGGTAGTGCACAAGCAGTTATTGTCATGGCTTTTAGGTCTGTAGAAAAATCCCCTAAACCAGTGCTTTTCTTTCTATATTATAAAGTGACCCTGAGCATGGGCAAGTCCTAATTAGGAATATTACTACTAACTACAAATATTCTAACACAAAAGTGCAATAAATAGAAGCAAGGAAAGGAATAGCAAGGCATAGGAATTTACATTTCTTTCACGGACACTGGGTGCTGTGTGCTGGAGCCTCTGGTTCGGCTACATAACATGTAAAAAATAGGGGCATTCAGAAGATATTAATAGACATGGTGTTGGGCGCACGTTGACACACCAATAATGTCTCAGGATCTACCTATTATGACACTAGTGCCACTGCCAACTGCAACGCTTTCCCATAGTGCTGATGGTTTAGACACTTGAACATGACACTGGATTTGATAAGACCAGCTATGACCTTTCTTTTTTTGTGAAAGTCTACTCTGTGAGAACCAAGGTTGATGTGCAAATGCTATAATGTCTTGCATTTGAGGCTTTAGGCTGAGGCCACAACACACAATCAATGATCACTGTGTTGCAGTGCAGTCACTGAACCGGACCTTCCAAGTGTCCCTCTTTTGGAGGAACAGTCCCTAGTTTGGACCCAAGTCCCTCTGTCTCTCTTTTCTCCTTAAATGTCCCTTACAATATTGATCAAAAAAATGTTTGTCTGGTTCTTCTGTATATTAGAGCTTGCCTTGTATATTATTTCATTATTTTATGCAATTTAGATGTTGGAAATTTCTATATTCAGATAATCTTTGCGCTATTGTACGCAAAGAAAAGTATAAAGATAGTATAAAGAAAAGTGTATAAATATGCAGGAAAAATTGACACAATGAACCATCCATAACCCTAAGTTCACACCTGAGCGTTATACAGCGCGTTCAAACACGCTGTAAAACGCTCAACACATGAAAACCAATGCTTTCCTATGGCCCTGGTTCTCACTTGAGCGTTTTACAGCGTGTTTGAACGCGCTGTAAAACGCCCGACACATAAACAAGTACTTGAGCTTTTTTTGGGGCGTTTGTCGCGCGTTTTGTGATTGACACCACAGTAGTCAATCACAAGAACGCGCATACGAACGCGCGTTTCCTATTTGCAAAAACGCGCTGAAATACACGCGACAAAAGAACGCTCAGGTCTGAACCCAGGGTTGGTGTCCCTCTTTGACCATCTAAAAAGTTGGGAGGTATGACAGAACTCAATGGGGTCGTTGCCCGATTCACAAGTTCCAACACTGCTGGATTCTTTTTGATTCTGGGGTCGCAGTTGCAGCAACGTGCGAGCTGTGCTGGAACCCCATTCAGTTCAATGGCTGCAAGGACTAGAGAGGTGCTGTTTCTGGAAAAAAAAGCAAACAGCTGGCACCAACATCTCTTCATGGGTAAAACAATAATTGAGTACTGGTGTGAAGCTAGGGCATCTTTCCAGGTGCTAGGTGCCACAGGGTGCCAACTATCTACTTTGCAGGTAGGGCTAGGCCAACAAACTGAATCTTTTCTCCTGGGTAAAAGAAGGTAGTTGGAGTGATTTGTACTATTGTGTACCAGAATTACAGGACTAACAGCCCATGTATGTTACATAAGGGTACTTTCACACTTGCGTTGTGAGGATGTGGCAGGCAATTCCGTCGCTGCCTGCCGGATTCGGAAATCCGTGTGCAAACGGAAAGCATTTGCGGATGGATCCGGATACATATCTGTCTAACAAATGCATTGAAACACCGGATCCGTCTCTCCAGTGTCATCCGAAAAAACAGATCCGGTATTTAATTTTTATTGCATTTTTAAAGGTCTGCGCATGTGCAGACCGGAAAACCGGATCCGTTTTGCCGGAACACTTAGTGCCGAATCCGGCATTAATGCATTTCAATGGAAAATAATGCCTGATCCGGCATTCTGGCAAGTGTTTCTGAATTTTCGCTGCAGAAAATACTGCAGCATGTTGTAGTATTTTCTTCGGCTGAATACCATAAGAGTGACTAAACTGAAGACATCCTGATGCCTCCAACGGATGGCTCTCCATTCAGAATGCATTAGAATAAAACTGATCATTTTTTTTCCGGTATTGAGCCCCTGGGATGGAACTCAATACCGGGAACCTTTAACACAAGTGTGAAAGTACCCTAACCCTAGTAGGTCAAGTTGACTAATTTGAAAAACTTGCCTGGAATTTAACCTTAAAGAGTAACTGCACCTTACATTATTTTCCACTGGTGCATCGCACTGCCCCATACAAAAGTATGTGCAATATGTTTCATTTTCCCTTGCACCGATCTCTATGAAAACTGCTGTGTTCACTTGAACTGGCGACTCTACGCGTGGTAACCTAAATTAATGATGTTTGCCGGACTGGCAAACATCATTGCTTTAGGTTAACACCCGTTGAGTTGCCAGTTCAAGTGAACACAGCAATGTAGAACTTACAGTAAAAGCCGAGAGTGCCCTTTCATTCCTTGATGCCCTGCATCTCCACCATGAGTGTACACCAGAGCCAATCGCACAGCCCAGGGGTGTAACTACCATAGCGGCAGACCATGCGACTGCTATGGGTCCCAGGGCAAGAGGGGGCCCATGGGAAGAGGGGTCCTAGTCTTAATTGGGATCATCCGCTCTTCTACTGGCGGTGAAAACTTGGTCAGGACTCTACCCTCTAAAGGAACAACTTTCAGAAAATGAGACAATGGAAAAATGGCCCAAGGGTCATTAAAAGAGGGTTTAGGCAGAAGTCCTTTTGTCCTGTGTTGGCGGCCTGGTTTGATCCTTGCTATGGGGCTCTTACTTTTCTATGTACGCCACTGGCACAGCCTATTGTACTCTAATGAATCTGGCCCCCAGTCTGATCATTGCGCTGGCAATTCAGATGCTGCCCACAGACTGAGAAATGATTCTTCACTGTCCCTGGAGCTAAAGACAACCTGGCCATAGAAACAGGCAGTGGATTGCAAGTTTAGGAGGCACTAAAGCAACACAGATGGTGAGTTAAGGGACAAATCTTGGCCAAAAGCAGAAAAAAATGTAAATTAAACATATTACACATATTTTTATGGGGTAGTAAAATGCATCAGTAGAAAAAATTTTACTCTTTAAGCTATATATTGAACTAATATACTTTGCATTTCAAATCATTTGCAATTTCAAGATCTTTGAGACCTGTAGATACCTTCTTTTAACAGATGATTATTTGCTAGGGCTGCAGTCAAGTGAATCTTTTGTGAATTAACAGCCTGGACTCCAGACTGATACATTGTAGCAAATGCAGGAGATAGATTTGTGTCTTTTATGTATTGAACACCCAGAGGATTGCCTAGACTGGAAACAAATGTAGTAAATTCTCAGCATTATGCCTGGCCACCTTTTCTCACTTGACAATGGTGACATAGTGAAACACAAGGTACATTAGAAAGTGTATAACTTTTTTATTATTTACCTAAAGCCAGAAAACTCGGGACACAGCCATTTTTCACCTTCAGGCCTAATTTTTCAAATCTGACGTCTGTTACTTTATGTGGTAATAACTTTGGAATTAGTTTACTTATGCAAGCGATTCTGAGACACAATGCACTTTATGGTAGAGGTAAATTTGAGTCAATATGTTTTATAAATGTGTCACCTTTTGGAACACCCCTCAAGTTATTCAAAACTGATTTCACAAACGTTGTTAACCCTTTATATTTTCACAAGAATTAAAGGGAAATGGAGGCAAAATTTTAACAGATTTAACATTTTAATCCATTATTTCCTGTAAGACAGAAATGGTTAATAGCCAAACAAACCTCACTATTTATTACCCTGATTCTGCAGTTTACAGAAACACCCGATGTGTGGTCATAAACTGCTGCTGTATAGGCACAAGGCAGGGCTCAGAAGGAAAGCCATATGGTTTTTGGAGGGCAGATTTTGCCAGAATGGCTTTTGGGCACCCTGTTACATTTGAAGGCACACTAAAGGTACCCCATAGTAGAATCCCCCAAAAGTGACCCCATTTTGGACACTACACGCCTCAAGGAATTTATTGAGGGGTTACTGACCACTTTGACCACACAGGCTTTTCACAGAAGTTAGAAACACTTGGGTATGAAACTAAAAATTTTCATTTCTTCCAATAAAATGTTGCATAAGCACCCTATTTTCATTTTCACAAGCAGTAACAGGAGAAAAAGCACTACAAATGTTTTTGAGCATTTTCTCATCAACACAGCAACACCCCATATGTAGTCGTAAATTTTTGTTTAGGAACACGGCACGGATCAGAAGAGAAGGTGCTCCATATGGTTTTGGGAGGGCAGTTTTTTCGTGGAATGGTTTACGGGTGCCATGTTGTTATTGATCAGCCTCTGCAGACCAGTACAGCTGATGGGGACGGGGAGGGAGCCCCCTGCCTCCACAGAGCCCGTACATCCTCGGTCAGCTCTGACAGGGACATACAAACAGTTAAAGCGCCGTCATCAGTGTATTCACCGATTTCGGCGTATACAGTACAATACCGTGGTTAAAGGAAATTTGTCATTATGCAGTGCAGTCTGCAGGCAGCATATTATAGAGCAGGAGGAGCTAAGCAGACGATATATAGTTTTATAAGAAATTATTCAGTATTAGGGCTCATGTCCTATAGGACATGACTATCTTTTGCCGTATTTTGATTATCGTGGACCCATTAAGGTCAATGGGTCCGCATTCACAGAACAGACTTCACACCGCCAGTGCCCATATATTGCAGGCCTTAATTTTAGGTCCGCAATACAGGCACCACAGTCATACAGTCGTGTGAATGGTCCCTAACGTGTAATTTATTACTCTAAAGCTCTGTTCATTCTGACCTTTGGAATCCAGTGGCTCAGTGACTGACAGTCAGCTATCACTCTATGCACTCTCATACAGAAAATGCTGTCAGTCATTGAATACCACCCACTGGACTTCAGAGGTGAGAATGAACAGAACTTAAATCAATAAAATACAAATTATACTGAATCTTTTTTCATAAAAATATATATCAAACTGCTCAGCTAAATTTTAGGTTACATTTTGAGTGTAACATGATCCCTTTAAGTGCAAGATTTGGGGCGTAATCCCAAAGCGCTCTCGTACTTTCTTAGATTATTACAACATCACAATGTATTAGACACCAGTCAGGTCCTCTCCCACACTACATATCCCTTAACTCATATAGAGTGGCCCGTGAAGTGGCCTCAGGTAGGTTGTAATATTTGCAACATTCACTGGTCTTGATTGGGCCCTTGTAGCCACAATGCCAAAGACTGAATCTGTATCCCATGTGATTGGGTGCAAAATCCAGCCAATCAGCCTGGGCATTTCACTGGTAAAACACCAGTATTACTGAAGTGCATGCACTGATTGGCTGTGTTCTAGCGCCTCTGTACAGTAAAGTACAGTACTGCACATAATGTACTGCTTTTTACCGGCACCAGGCTGAGACACCAGGTTACAGCGGCTCTATTCTATTTTTCTGGCACATTGAGTGCTATACAGAACCTTGAAGAAGCATCTGTCCTCATCATAGAAAGTGATTTACAGGTTCTGGGTGCTAAATGTAAAGCCTGTATTACACAGCCTGGTTTTCCGGTAGATAATCACTAATGAGCGTTTGCATGAATGCTCGTTAGTGATTATATTTCAGTGTAATACTGCCGCCAATTGCCCGATCATCAGGCAATTCAAATCTTTTGACATGTTGAAAAATTATCGTTACTAGACTTCACAATCTGCCACCGGCAAACCGCTTTACAGCATGGGGACGATGGATGGCATAATGATTCACTTCAATGGGGCTGAGCGTGATACCAAGCACAGATGCTATACAATGTACGGAGCTGTGCTTGGTAAGCAAGGAAAAGGCATTGGCACTCACATGAGCACCTCTGCCTTCTCAAAAAGCTGATCGGCGGGAGTCCAGGGCATTGAACCCCCACTGATCAAATACTGATGACCTATGCTAAGAATAGGTCATCAGCATCAAAATCTTGGAAAACGCCTTTAATATTGTAACTTGTATATACTGTAGAATAAAAATGAGTGATAGAAATCTTAGAAACTGTGAGTATAGTGCCATCTTGTGGTAGAGAGCAACATGACAGAAGTATATTTAGTATAAGCTATTGAACGGGCTACTTAATGCTGAAAAAACATGGCTGCTACCTCCCAGAAATGACACCACTCTAAAGATTGGGACTGAGATACAATATCAGACATGACATATGGACAAGACTGGTGTAGTTTCAGGAAAAAAAATAAAATTGTTTAAATCTCATACAACGCCTATGTCTTTCTAGAAAATGAAGGATACAATGCCTATGTCTTTCTAGAAAATGAAAGGAAGTGATAATAGTTGACTTGAAGGTTGGTGTTCACACACAGGCTAAGGGGGAGTTTACATGACCGTTATTTTTCTATTCTTTTTTTGCACTGAAAAAAGCCCTCTCAGACAGAAATGGCTCAAGCGGATGCCAAATGTGCATAACCGATATACAGGATGTGTTTTTTTCTTTAGTTTTCTGTTCTTCTGATGGACTCCCCCCTAACAAGGGTATTAACGATGGTCACCCAGTCCCTGCAGCAGGACCCAGTAGGAATTGCAGAGCTCACATCAGCTCCACGAGTTGCCCTTAGGATATATACACCTTCATATTTCTTAAATATTTGCACCATTTAAAAGTCATGTTCTTCCTTGTCATCAATGACGTTTATTATCCTCTATGTCTAGGACAGAAAACGGCGTAAGGTCGTCTGTGTGCTATTTGATGTCTGCTCCTGAAGCTGAACTTCTGAAGAGGATCACAGACATACACAATGAGGGATCAGGAGGAGTAGAGCCCTGTAATCTGAATGACAAGAAGGTAAACAATCGATCATGGCAATTGGTGAAAAAATTGTAAAACGATAGAACCCAGGAGAAAATTAGCTGAACATGTTTTCTACTGTGACACCTCACGACTAAGGGTCTTTTACATCTCGTGTGTGACTACATTTCATCTCAGTCCCTGAATAATCCTGACTGGACCTTCATTACAAAGCTTGTGGGTTTTTATATTGGTGGGATCCAAATGGTTCACACAACAGATATCCATAGGAACAAAATTGTCACCATACACATTCGCTCAGGAATTTGTGCGATAGATCGATAGCTCTCTTCCTCAACCTTTGGGAGTGGCTTATCTCCCTCAGCAGTGATGGATTAGGTTTGTGAATACCAACATGTCCACTCCTTCTATCCCTGGACATCTGTTGTCAGGGGTATGTCTGGCTGCAACCATACTTATTTGATCATCAGCCGATCCCGACCCTGACAAATCTGTTGGTTAAGGCAATTTTGATCTATACCCCTGTGTACAGTTCTGGGCTCCTGTGAACAAGGCAGACATAGAAGACCTTCAGAGAAGGGTAACTAAAGTAATAACTGGAAGGGGTGGTCTACAGTACCCAGAAAGACTGTCAAAATTAGGGTTGTTCACTCTAGAAAAAAAGACGACTGAGGGGAGATCTAATATCTATGTATAAATATATCAGGGGTCAGTACAGAGATCTCTCCCATCATCTATTTATCCCCAGGACTGTGACAAGGGGACATCCTCTGCTTCTGGAGGAAAGAAGGTTTGTACACAAACATAGAAGAGGATTCTTCACGGTAAGAGCAGTGAGACTATGGAACTCTCTGCCTGAGGAGGTGGTGAAGGTTAGGTCACTATAAGAGTTCAAGAGGGGACTGGATGTATTTCTAGAGTGTAATAATATTACAGGCTATAGTTACTAGATTTCTGGAGAAGGGTCATTCATCCAAGAAGTAATTCTGACTGCCTGATTTGAAGGATTTTCCCCTAAAATAAGGAAAATTGTCTTCTATCTCATGGGATTTTTTGCCTTCCTCTGGATCAACATGGCAGGATAATAGGCTGAACTGGATGGATATATATCCTATTTCAGCCTTACAAACAATATTAATATGTGTATGTTCATCACACGACTTTGCCTTCAGTTTTATATTTAATTGTAGCTGTTTTTTAGCATTAATAAGCGATGTGAAGGCAGATTTATCAAACCTGATGTAAAGGAAAACTATCCATAGCAACCAATAAGATTCCAGCTTTCATTTTTCAAAGCTCCTTCAAAAAAAAAAAAGGTGGAATCTGATTGGTTGTTATGGGCAACTAAGCCAGTTTTCCTCTACACCACTTTGATAAATCTCCCCCATGCATATGTGCCAGGATATTGATGTAATAGCCCATGTTTGCTGCCCATATTGTAAACGACAAATCTGCAACAGAAGAACACTGCAATCAGCCCTGTAACTCAAAAAGGAGGCCAGGGCACATGTGAGTGGAGAAAGAGATCTAAGTGATTAGTGCCATGCTGTTAATTACACTGGCATGCTTCTTATGCCGTCTATGAAGGACATTGGCATAACCGTTACAAGGGGAACGGCTCATTTGGATAATCAAAGCCCACTTGTTTTGCAAGTGCACAATAGCATTATATCTGCTAGCTTTTTGGAATCACAGCAAAAGCTATTAATTAAAACAAAACAAGGCCTTGTAGGTCAGGTATGCGGCAAGCGTCATCTGATAGATATAACAGGCAGTGCTTGCACTACAGACCCTGTAAACACTGGAGGGCAGAGACTGATTGACGTCTGTTCCTGAATGTGGCAAAGATCCAGATCTCACAGTTAATGATGTGCTGGCTCTTAATATGTGGCTGAGACATAGTACATAATGTACGGTGCCCGGTGATTGAAATGCCGTTACTGGCTTCACCCTAGAAAGCCGGACCTCTCTGTTACTGGTGCTGGCTGCTTAGGCCAAATGTTGTAAATGCATGGTGCGGGGGTAGTGCGGGCACTGGAACTAGGCTTGCACTGTCCATAGCCGGTATCCGTTGTTTATTTCAGCTGATACTGCTACAATGACCATTATAGTAAATAAATCTAATCCAAGTTGTTTAACCCCATAAGGGGTCGTTCCGAGAATGTTTTTTCGTCACATATTGTACTTCATGACACTGCTAAAATTGGGTCAAAAAAGTTAATTTTTTTGCATAAAAAAATAAAATTTTTACCAAAAATTTGAAAAAATTTGCTAATTTCAAAGTTTCATTTTCTCTACTTCTCTGTTACATAGTAATACCCCCAAAAATAGTTATTACTTCACATTCCCCATATGTCTACTTCATTTTTGGAGCATATTGGGAATGCCATTTTATTTTTTGGGGATGTTACATAGCTTAGAAGTTTAGAAGCAAATTTTGAAATTTTTCAGAAATTTTCCAAATCCCACTTTTTAGGGACCAGTCCAGGTCTGAAGTCACTTTGTGAGGCTTACATAATAGAAACCACCCACAAATGACCCCATTTTAGAAACTACACCCCTCAAGGTATTCAAAACTGATTTTAAAAACTTTGTTAACCCTTTAGGTGTTCCACTAGAGTTAATGGCAAATGGACATAAAATTTAAGAAATTCAATTTTTTGGAGAATTTTCCAATATAATCCATGTTTTCCAGGAACAAAGCAAGGGTTAACAGCCAAACAAAACTCAATATGGGTTTCCCTGATTCTGTAGTTTGCAGAAACACCCCATATGTGGTGCTAAACTACTGTTTGGCCAAACGGTAGGACATAGAAGGAGGGGAACGCCATATGGGTTTTGCAAGGCAGATTTTGCGGGACTGGTTTTGTTTATACCATGTCCCATTTCAAGCCCCCTGTTGCACCCCTAGAATAGAAATTCCAAAAAAGTGACTCCATCTAAGAAAGTACACCCCTCAAGGTATTCAAAACTGGGTTTACAAACTTTGTTAACCCTTTAGGTGTTCCACTAGAGTTAATGGCAAATGGACGTAAAATTTAAGAAATTCAATTTTTTGGAAAATTTTCCAATATAATCCATGTTTTCCAGGAACAAAGCAAGGGTTAACAGCCAAACAAAACTCAATATGGGTTTCCCTGATTCTGTAGTTTGCAGAAACACCCCATATGTGGTGCTAAACTACTGTTTGGCCAAACGGTAGGACATAGAAGGAGGGGAACGCCATATGGTTTTTGGAAGGCAGATTTTGCAGGACTGGTTTATTTACACCATGTACCCTTTCAAGCCCCCTGCTGCACCCCTTGAGTAGAAACTCCATAAAAGTGACCCCATCTAGGAAACTACAGGATATGGTGGTTGTTGTTTTGGTACTATTTTAGAATAAATATGATTTTTGGTTGCTCTATATTACACTTTTTTGAGGCAAGATAACAAAAAATTTTAATTTTAAAATTGTTTCTACATTCGCCATTAAGTTTTGTGGAACACCTAAAGGGTTAATACAGTTTGTAAAGTATTTTTTGAATACCTTGAGGGGTATAGTTTCTTAGATGGGGTCACTTTTTTGGAGTTTCTAGTCTAGGCTACATCAGGGGGGGCTTCTAATCGGACATGGTGTAAATAAACCAATCCATCAAAATCTGCCTTCAAGAAACCATATGGCGTTCTCTTCGTTCTATGCCCTGCCTTGTGGCTATATAGCCATTTACGACTATATATGGGGTGTTTCTGCAAACTACAGAATCGGGGCAATACATTTTTAGTTTTGTTTGGCTGTTAACCCTTGCTTTATTACCGGAAAAAATGGATTTAGATGGAAATTTTTGTTTTACACATTTTTTTTTTTACGCTGTTCATCCAGGAGGGTTGGGTTAAATGTTATTTTTATAGGGCAGATTGTTACGGACGTGGAGATACCTAATATGTCTACTTTATATAATTTGTTTAGATTTTACACTATATTATCAGTTGAGGAACACAAATTAAATAATTTTAGTATCTCAATATCCTGGAAGCTACATATTTTTTTTTGGTTGGGTGACTGTCTAATTTAGGGGCTCATTTTTTCCGGGATGAGATGGCGGTTTTATTGGCACTATTTGGGGGTGCATATGACTTTTTGATCGCTCGCTATAACACTTTTTTGATGTTAGGTGACAAAAAATGGCTTTTTTTTTACACAGTTTTTTTTTTTTACCCTGTTCATCCGGGGGGGTTGGGTTAAATGTTATTTTTATAGGGCAGATTGTTACGGACGCGACGATACCTAATATGTCTACTTCATGTAAAATCTAAACAAATTATACTATATCATCTTTTGAGGAACAAGAAAAATTATTTTAGTATCTCCATAGCCTGGGAGCTAAATTTTTATTTTTTTGGTTGGGCGACTATCTAATTTAGGGGCTCATTTTTTGCGAGATGAGATGGCGGTTTGATTGGCACTATTTGGGGTTGCATATGACTTTTTAATGGCTTTTTATTACACTTTTTGGGATCCAAGGTGAAAATAAAAATGGCTTTTTTTACATAGTTTTTATTTGATTTTATTGGACGGCATTTATCGAGGGGCTAGTTTATGGGGTATATTTATAGACAAGTTTTTTACGTACGCGGCGATGCCCAATATGTATGGCTCTCATACTTTGGAGACACTAAGCAGGCATCCTCAAACTGCAGCCCTCCAGATGTTGTAAAAATAAAATTCCCACTGTAGGTTGTCTGGGCATGCTGGGAGTTGTAGTTTTACAACATCTGGAGGGCCGCAGTTTGAGGATGCCTGCACTAAAACTAATATTTTTGTGAAAAAAATTTGTTCCCGTGTCTCCAAAGTCTGAGAGCCATAGTTTTTTATGTTCTCTAGGGGACTGTCGGGAATTATAAAAATTTAGTACTCCATGGAAGTGTGATACTCCCTGAAGCAATTGATAACGCAGAGGCCCGGATGATCGGGGCACCACACTGAGTGGTGGTGTCCTTCCGTATCCCCCTCCTGTGACACACTCTGCATCTTTTTTGGGTTCCACACCTGGAAAATGTTGGCCAGGGACGATCCGGGCCCCTCCAATTCCCGAGGTACCCCGACCTGCTCTTTCCCGGTCTGAAAAGATCAGGTCCTTGAGGACTGCCTCATAGAACTGGAGGAAAGTCTCTGTGCTGCCAGCGCTTCGGGATAGTACAAAAGCGTTGTACATGGCAACCTGTACCATGTAGACCGCAACCTTTTTGTACCATGCCCGGGTTTTCCGCATGGCATTATATGGTTTGAGGACTTGATCAGATAGATCAACTCCTCCCATATACCGATTGTAGTCGACGATACAATTGGGCTTGAGGACTGTTGCCGTGGTACCTCGCACAGAGACTGGGGTGGTGCCGTTACCATGGATTGTGGTCAGGATAAGGACATCCCTCTTGTCCTTATATCTGACCAGCAACAGGTTGTCGCTGGTAAGGGCACGGGTCTCACCCCTGGGGATAGGTACCTGGAGGAGGGAGGTAGGGAGGCCGCGCTGATTTTTCCGCACGGTCCCACAAGCGAACGTGGATCTGGCGGCAAGGGACCTGAACCCTTATCCAGCAGTGGGTGCACAAGGTCCCACACGAGTTTCCCGCTAACACCCAGAGTGGGGGGACATTCTGGGGGTTAAATACGGGAATCTCGTCCCTCGTAAACACGAAATTTGTAAGTGTACCCTGAGGTACTCTGACAAATTTTGTACATTTTCACGCCTACCTCACTTGCTTAGTGGGAATGTATCGGCGGAAACTGAGTCTCCCCTTGAAAGCAACGAGAGACTCATAAACCGCGACCTCCCTTCCAGGTACGTAGGCCTGTGCAAACTTGGCCCCGAAATGATCGATGATCGGCCGTATCTTATACAGCCGGTCATAGGCAGGATCACCTCGGGGGGGACATGCTGCATTATCTGCATAATGCAGGCATTTCCGGATGGCCTCGAATCTGGGACGCGTCATGGCCATACTGTACAGTGGGGTCGGATAGAGGACGTCCCCACTCCAGTTATGCCTGACACTGAGTTTTTGTACTAGACCCATGTGCAGCACGAGGCCCCAAAACGTCCTCATCTCGGCTGCACTGACTGGCGTCCAGCCACCGGGTCTAGCCAAAAAGGAGCCTGGGTGCTGAGCGACGAACTGTTGGGCGTACAGATTCGTCTGCTCCACCATCAGATTCACCAGTGGGTCACTGAAATAAAAACTAAAAAAGTCTATTTCAGTGAACCCCACTGGGGGAATCTGGATTCCAGGATTTGCCAACAAAATCCGGAATCGCACGCTCATAGTCCACTGGGGGACACCAGCTAAGTTCACCGGTGGGGGGCTCCGGTGCGCTTATTTGGTGGGCAAGGAAACCAGTACGAACCCCAGGGCTGCTCGTACTAGTGTGGGCCACGGGGTCCCTAGCATGTGGGGGCCCTGGCTCCGCCGCCTTGGGGGCTCATCGTCATCAGATGATGACGAGGAGGATGCGGATGAAAGGAGGAACGTGGGGTCATCCTCATCCTCACTGGTGCTCTCGGTTTCAGAGAGCATCTGGGCATATGCCTCCTCCGCCGAGAACATCCGGCGGGCCATGGGTATGTATGTGTGTGTATGTTTGTGTGTGTCAAACTTTATTGTATGTGCGTGTGTGTAGGGGCGGGTGTTCACGTACTAATATTAAGAAAAAAATGGACAGGTGTTAGAAAAAAAAAAAAGAAGTTCAAACTAGCTGATCAGCAGTCCGGCACTGATCAGCGGTGGCGCGGGCGATGCGCTAACGGTGGCCGGACGCTAAAAGTGGATGGAGGAGGGTGATGGGAGCCGCCGGTGGGGGGGGGGGGTTGTGGTCACAGGAGCGGTGCTGGAGTGGTGCTGGAGCGGTGCGGGAGCGATCCTCACTCGGCAGCAGCAGCAGCAGGAAGAGGAGGGGAGAAAGGAGCGTCGGGAGTTTGAATCTCCCGCCACTCTCCCCGGACCAATCAGATCCCAGCACCGCCACAACCGTCCCCAATTCAAGAACGGTGATTGGTGGTGTGATATAACACCACCGATCACCATTCTTTTCCAGTTCATCGGGTCACCGGAGACCCGAATGGCCCGGGGGGTCAAATGACCCCCCTCGGCATTGTGACAGGATGCCCGCTGAATGATTTCAGCGGACATCCTGTTACTATTAACCCCCGCCGTGCCGCACTTACATTTTAAAGATATGACGTACCGGTACGTCATGGGTCCTTAAGGACTCGGAAACCATGACGTACCGGTACGTCATGCGTCCTTAAGAAGTTAATCCCTCAAATGCCATGGTCAATAGCAACCATTAGTGTTAGTCACTTTGTTCAAAACAAAGTCGCTTCGTTCAAAACTTCGTTTGAATGCTGTACGGCAGGGGCATCACTAGATTAAAACATTCGGGGCCTGGGCCCCAGATGTTTTGTCCTAAGCCCTGAATAGGGTGGCCACTGGCTTCACCTTAGAAAGCCGGACCTCACCGACCATGCCCAAAACCACGCCTACAATGCCCCAAACCACATGTCCAAACCACATGAAACCCCACCCCCACCTCAGTGAAGCCACGCCCCCACATCGGGACGGAAAAACACGGGGGAGGAGAGGGCAAAACCTTCAGACCAGAAGGTGAGCTGGGGGCAGCCCAGAGCTCTTCTCTTCTCAGTCAGCCACAGGGAGCCATGTCTGCGGGCTCTAGTGACTGGGGGTGAGAGAAGCCTCAGTCAGTTGCTGCAGCTCACACTCAGACAGCACAGTGCTGCTGTCTGAGCATGAGCTACTGAAAGGGTGGACATCCCTGTGTCCGTCCAGGCACTGCGTCGGACGGTGGACAGGGAGCCAGAAAACTGGACTGTCCGGCCTAAAACAGGACATCTGACCACTCTAGCCTCGAATGTACTGCCTTCTGATCAAAAAACAAGATGACTACTGACCAGGATGCACTGCAAGAGCTGAAGGACCTGTGATGACATCACAGTCAGGTGATCTGTGCTAGAGGCAGAGCTCAGTGGTGGAGTAGGACCTGCTATGATGTCACCATCATGTAATTAGTGTGGGAGGGGGCGGAGCTCAGCTGTGAAGAGGAGAACTAGTGGAAAAGACCCTGTGATGGCTTCTGTGATATGAGGAGAGGTAAGTGAAGGGATGGATTCAGTGTGAGAGCCAGAGGAATGCTGGGAGTTGTAGTTCTCCTCTCACACACCACCTCCCTGCTTGGTTGAGGGAGTCATGTTATCTACATCAGACTGTATATTGGAGGGGCTGAAGAGAGGGGGTGGTGTTATTTACATGGGACTGTATATTGTAGGAGCCGTGTGACAGCAGTGTAAGTAACGTCCATCAGACGGCCATTTTTATAACCAATTGCAGTGTATGTGGCTGTTCACACGGTGTGTCCTATTTTTGGCAGTGAAATCAATGGGACCGTTTTTAACGGCGGTTTAGACACGAGTGCACCAGCATAACAGCAGTCAAAAGAAAATTTGGGGGGCAACAGTATTAATGCTGGGGGCCACTATCGGGGCATTATTTACAGTTGGGGCTATTATGGGGGTTTGGGAAAAGTTAATGAAATTCATCCGTTTTTAACAGCAAGATGGCGAGAAAATGGTCGTAAAAAAGTTGACAATGTTTCTGCTTCTAACAGCCTATTTTTTATTTATTTTTTACATTCGTGTGCATGTAACCTCACATGGGACTGTATGATGGAGGCGGTTTGACAGGGAGTGATGTTTCTTACATGGGGCTGTGTGCTGGATGAGGCTGAAAGGAGGGAATGATGTTTTGTACATGGGGCTGTATGTTGGAGGAGGCAGGAGAGATGGTGTGATGTTATTTACATGGGACTGTAAGGTGGAGGGAGGGAAACAATGTAATTTACATGGGTCAAGCAGTTTGGGTGTTTGGGCCATATGCATTGCGGCCTGGGCCACAGATCTTTTGAGTCCGTAGCAACGCCACTGCTGTACGGATTAGTCTCCATACAGCATTCAAATGTATGGGCTTCGCGGAGGTAAAATTAGTTATGTCCGAAGCAGGGCCGGACTGGGACAAAAAATAGGCCCGGGCATTTTTGACTGAGCAGCCCAATCACATGACCTCCAACAGTCCCCACCCCCTTGCAGTCTAGGGGTGGGGCCAAACCCGTAAGGACAATTGAGGAGCAGGGCCAGCCACCAGTAAGATAGGAAGGCTTCAGCCAACACACAGGCTTTGCAACAACCAACATACAGACCTTGCAACAATATAGGAAACTACAGAAAAGTCTTATAATATCCTCAGTGGATCTCAACCTCCCCATCCTCCACACCCTCTACAGGTCAGTGCCCCCGAAAGAGCACTCACAGGACAGTACTATGCGATGCTGATCTAATTCAGAGATCGCATAGTATAGAGAAGCGACTGTCACCAGGGCCGGTTCAAGGTGAAATGGGGCCCTGGGGCGCAATAACAATAAGGGACCCCCCCCCCCCCATGGCACTTGATGACTTTTGCAGAAGAAACTGTATATTGTGGGGCATGGTGTATGCTATATGTGTATAACATAAATATATTTCCTATGAAAACTTACGATTACTTGGCTTGACCCTAGGTTATCTCGGACACTACTTCCACACTTTGGCCAGGGCTCGCCGGAGCTGATGTGTTTTATCCAAATGAGAAATATGAGAAATATTTCATAATAAGGATTTGGAGAAGGTGCAGAGGGATAGCAGAGCAGGGAGAGGCTGGTGCTGATACTAGGGGGCTCATACCATGGAGGAGTAATAAAGATCACCATAATGTCCCCCCAGTAGTTATAATTCTCCTTACAATAGACAGTGCAAAAAATACCTCCTTGTAATGCCCCCAGTTGACCTAATGTCCCCATAGAGCCTCCATAATGTGCCAGTATAAAATACCCCTACATAGTGCCCCCAGTAAATGCCCCCATAGTGCTCCTCTCCCCCCTCCCTCCTAGTGCCCCCCATAATGTACCAGTATAAAATTCCCCATACATAGTGCCCCAGTAGATGCCCTCCGTGTCCCCCATAATTTCTAAGTATAAAATACCCCTTCTCAGTGCCCCCGTAGATGACCCCATAGTACTCCTCTCCCACCTTCCCCATAGTACCCACCATAATGTGTCCCAGTATAAAATGCCCTTATACAGAGCCCCCATATAAAATAACCATTCTTTGTGGCCTCAGTAGATGCCCCTATAGTGCCCACCAATAATGTGCCAGTAAGAAGTGCCCCCATAGATGTCCCCCAATAATGTGCCAGTAGCCAGAGCCCCCTATCGTGTGCCAGTAGCCTCAGTCCCCCCATCATCAACATGTGCCAGTAGCATAGGCCCCCTCTATAAGTGCCAGACTGCCAGTAGCCAATAAGCCCCCTATAATGTGCCAGTAGCCATAGTCCCCCCTATATTGTGCCAGTAGCTATAGGCCCCCTCCTATAATGTGTCAGTATGATAGGCCCCCCCTATAATGTGCCAGAATCCAGGGCCCACCCCCCCTATTTAGTGCCAGAGTCCAGGCCCCCCCCCCTATAATGTACCAGAGTCCAGGCCCCCCCTATAATGTGTCAGTCCAGGGCCCACCCTATAATATACCAGTCCAGGGCCCCTGTATAATGTGCCAGAGTCCAGCCCCCCCTATAATGTGCCAGAGTCCAGGGCCCCACTATAATGTGCCAGAGTCCAGGCCCCCCCCTATAATGTGCCATAGTCCAGGGCCCCCCTATAATGTGCCAGAGTCCAGCCCCCTATAATGTGCCAGAGTCCAGGGCCCCCTATAATGTGCCAGAGTCCAGCCCCCTATAATGTGCTAGAGTCCAGGCCCCCATGATGTGCCAGAGTCCAGGGCCCCCCTCCCTCCTATAATGTGCCAGAGTCCAGGCCCCCTATAATGTGCCAGTCCAGGGCCCCCCCTATTGTGTTCCAGAGTCCAGGGCCAGGCCCCCCATAATGTGCCCCAGAGTCCAGCCCCCTATAATGTGCCTGCCAGAGTCCAGACTCAAGGGCCCCCCATAATGTGCCAAAATCCAGACTCCAGGCTCCCCCTGTAGCTATTAAGTTGAGACTAAGAGAAGAGAAAAAATATATATACTTACCTCCTGCACCTGTCCTAATCGCTCGCCTTTACTCCCGTCTCCTGTCCTGCAAGTGCCACTCGGCAGCGCAGCGGCAGTGACTCTGGCGTGGCGGCTCGATGACGTCTTCTCGCCGCCTGCGTCGGTCCGGCGGCCTCTCTGATAGGCTGCCGGCAGCACACCTCCACGGCCGTCTGTCTCCCTGCGCAAGCTGGGGCTGTGGAGCGCGATGATTCATTCCAGCCGGCCCAGGTGACACGGAGTCAGACAGTAGCAACACAGAGAGGCCCCGGCCCAGTCCGCCCCTGATTATCAGCTAACCGGTGGCCCGGCCCACCGGGCAAATGCTCGGTCTGCCCTATGGCCAGTCCGGCCCTGGTCCGAAGTCTCGCAAGACTTATTTGAATAACTTCGGACTTCAATTATTCAACTTGAAAACCATTCTAAAACTGGGGTCTGAAGTCCACTTCGGCACCCAGTTACCAGCTGGTACTGAAGCTCAACACTAGCAACTGTGAGGGAAATTATAAGGCGTCCATTTTGTATTCCTTGTATATTCAGATATATAACCCACGATTACATAAGAAGGGGATTTGCCCTTGGAAGGACAAAGTACAGATTACACAATGGGCCCCTACTCCCCCTATGCTGAATATTCTTCTTCTTATCTGAAAACCAAACACAGAAACTTGAAGCTTGTGTACAATAGGACAGTTTCTATTGTGTAAGTCTGTGTATAAATATGTGTACTGCTCATTGCAATAAAGGAGGTCATTATGAGAAACACAACTTGTATGTGTCTCCATATTGTGGCCCAGGGCCAGCTTACTCAGTTATGAGAAATTAGGACACCGCATCACATCAGAAATGTCGGTTTGCGACGACACAACCATGACAATAAATTAGTTGGAGCCCTCTGTCACCCCATCAGTTCTCTCCAGTGGGGGTACCAATCAACCGAGGATTTAAAGATGGTCCCAAGTCTGCCATGTGTGAATGTCTATACATCCCTTGCCTCTTTACACTAACACCAGTAAACACCAAAAAATTAATTAATTTTCTAATCTAATGTTCTAATCTGATATTCATGCATGGAATATATTTGTTGCACAATATTGTAATCTTGTTGGTCATGGAACGCATCTTTATGTGTAAAATATCTCTCATTTATTCACAGGCTGAATTAATTTCCAGCCTTAACCATAAACTTCAGATTTTGAAGCATGCCAAAGAAAGTCTTCTGGTTGACATAAAGCTTAACAACAGTCTTGGAGAAGAGATGGAGGCCGTGATTGAGAAACTCTGCAAACCTAATGAGTTTGACAAGTATAAGATGTTCATTGGAGATCTAGACAAAGTAGTGAATCTTCTGCTGTCACTTTCAGGACGTTTGGCCAAGGTGGAAAATGTACTTAACACTTTAGGAGCAGATACCAATGCTGAAGAATGGGTAAATATTCAATTATATATTATCTGAATTCAGTGACCTGCTAGGGTTTGAAGGTCTTGAGTAGACTATGCCAGCTTCTCTGTTTTAAACGCCTGTGGATCCTACCGAGTAACCTCTCTTCATGCTTTAGAGTAGATGAGTAGATTTCCATCATATTTGTTATTTATTTATATATTATTTATTTTGTTGTAGTTATAAATCATTCTTCGTTCTAATAAAAACTAGCTCTTTATGCACTAGCTTCTAAGTGAACATGTGGCCTTAACTGTATTCCATTTTAGTGGTATGTTACTGCAAAAAATAAGCATAGAGTTACATCCATTGGATGTTGCGGTCACAGGTCTCACCTGTGAGGAACTCTCCCCACAGGTGAAGAAGTGGCCACCAGCTTGTTGATTGACAGAGACTGACATCTTGCCCAGCCCTGAAAATCTGAACCCGATGTCCCTGTTCCGAGTAGCGACGCAGGCTCCAAAGCCGAAATTCAGCTTCAGGAGCAGCTACTGCGCTTGCGCCACTACCCAGAAGTATACCGGCGCATGCATAGTTGCTGGTCACAAAAACTCAATTTGAGCTTCGGTGCCTATGTCGCTACTCAGAGCAGGAAAGTATTGCCCAGATTGTCAGAGGTGATAAACATGTCCAGCCCTGTCAATCAACAGACTGGTGGGCACTTCTTCATCGGTGGAACATCCCCTCACAGGTGAAGAGCTCTTGTTAAGACAAATTGATTCTTTAGAATCAATTCACTCAACCCCAGGGGCGTAACTATCATAGCAGCAGACTATGCAAAAGCTATGGGGCCCAGGGCAAGAGGGGACCCAGTCTTAGTTGGGATTATCTCCTCTTCTATTGGAGTTGAAAACTTGGTCAGGACTCTACCCTCTGAAGAAACAACTTTTAGCAAACGAGGCAGTGGGAAAATGGCCCAAGGGTCATTGAAAGGGGTTTAGGCGTTAACCCTTCTGCTCTGTGTGGGGGCCTGGTTTGATCCTTGCTATGGGGCCCTTACTTCTCTATGTACGCCACTGCTCAACCCTACCCACATCTATAGCCAAATTTAAAATATATGTTGCTAGTTGACGGCAGTGACGACTAGAGGGAACCTAGGACATTACTGCATAAGGTGTTTTATTCAGTTTATTGTAACATAGTATGAATTAAGCACTTGTCCAGCTATGTAAAATATTTTTGAAAACCACTTAAAAAGTTATAAAATAATAAAATAAGAATTACTTTCAAGATCCCCCGCAGCTACCATGTTGATATTTTCTGGACTCCTGTCAGTCTCTGTACTTCCTGCTCCATCAAAGATGTTCCACATGGATATGTGACCACTGCTGCCAATCTTTGACCACAATGGTGAACTCAGAGTAGTTGACAGCTTCAGTCTGTTATTGGCTGCATTGATCACATGTCTATGTCATAATGTCATTACTGGAGTTGGAATTACAGATACCAGTGTGGGACCAGAAAACAGTCAATAAGGAGAAAAGAAAACCAGTCCTGTACACCCACAGGGACTCACTCTATCTGCGTCGCAGGTTCACAGTAGTGTGGTGGACAATCCACACTCATACAGTATTACAGGAATCAAGGATAGAACCGCGCTGCTCCAATTTCCGACACTCTATTCAAATCAGGTTCTGCCGCCTATCCTCCGTTTTTGTTCCACTTCACCGGGATCCAGTAACACATGTATCTATTCCCTCTGTGGATTCAAAAGGAGTATGCGGACATAGTGAAGGACCCTTTTTAAGATGTTTCTCACACAGGATTTTATTGTACTCACAGACACAGAAGCGGTGAAAGCATATCTCAATAAAATTCGTTATAAAATTCGGACACGTCCAGTTTCTTGCCCAACCCGGGTTTCGCTCCAATGCTTCCTCAGGGGCGACTATGGCACATATCTAAACATGAGGTCATTTTATAGCGCCTCAACCCTATATAATCATGTCCTTTTTATAAAATTCAACCAACATATAATCTCTACAATCAATTATATGAATTCATAAAACACTGTTCAAATATGTTAAAAAACTATATATACACAAACAACTTCTTATGGGCGCATGCTTCATACTATAAAATACAGTGAGTTCATCATGTTCCAATGTCTGCCTCAAATAGTGACAGAGTATTTACCTTCCCTTCCATTCATACAATCTTTATTGGTAACACTGTAATTCTTTATAAACAGCAACATATAACGAAAATACCCGCCTCCTCTCCGCATCACAGGCATTACACCCCTCTCCAATACCACGTGAGCGGGGGAGGCCGGTCTTTCCATTCATAAAAGAGGTCACGTGAAAACGACAGCCAATCCTCTCCGCATCACAGGCATTACACCCCTCTCCAATACCACGTGAGCGGGGGAGGCCGGTCTTTCCATTCATAAAAGAGGTCACGTGAAAACGACAGCCAATCCTCTCCGCATCACAGGCATTACACCTCTCCAATACCACGTGAGCGGGAGGCCTCCCCCGCTCACGTGGTATTGGAGAGGGGTGTAATGCCTGTGATGCGGAGAGGAGGCGGGTATTTTCGTTATATGTTGCTGTTTATAAAGAATTACAGTGTTACCAATAAAGATTGTATGAATGGAAGGGAAGGTAAATACTCTGTCACTATTTGAGGCAGACATTGGAACATGATGAACTCACTGTATTTTATAGTATGAAGCATGCGCCCATAAGAAGAAGTTTGTGTATATATAGTTTTTTAACATATTTGAACAGTGTTTTATGAATTCATATAATTGATTGTAGAGATTATATGTTGGTTGAATTTTATAAAAAGGACATGATTATATAGGGTTGAGGCGCTATAAAATGACCTGATGTTTAGACATGCGCTGTAGTCGCCCCTGAGGAAGCATTGGAGCGAAACCCGGGTTGGGCAAAAAACTGGACGTGTCCGAATTTTATAACGAATTTTATTGAGATATGCTTTCACCGCTTCTGTGTCTGTGAGTACAATAAAATCCTGTGTGAGAAACATCTTAAAAAGGGTCCTTCACTATGTCCGCATACTCCTTTTGAATCCACAGAGGGAATAGATACATGTGTTACTGGATCCCGGTGAAGTGGAACAAAAACGGAGGATAGGCGGCAGAACCTGATTTGAATAGAGTGTCGGAAATTGGAGCAGCGCGGTTCTATCCTTGATTCCTGGGACCAGAAAACGTCGCAACAGGGGCATCGGGGATTAGTAAGGTGAGGATTACAGATTTTATTATAGCATTTTACTGACTTTATTATAACATTATAATAGTTTTTTTTTTTTAAATACATGGCCAACAAACCCTTTTAGCTCCCTCTAGTGGTGGCTGCAGATAGCCAGCATGTTATGTCAAGCACAGTGTGCTTCAATGTAGGAAGCATGGTTATGATTTGGTCGCATGCTTTCCATCTGTCACTATATCATGACCTGACAGGAGGGTAGCCAGGGAGGGAGGGAGCATGGCTTCAATAATCATAAAAATGGCCCTGAACTTGGGATAAAGATGTAAGATATAATGCTTTGTAATATTCTCTGGTGTGAAGCTGCCAACCCCTTTAACCTCCTCCTGTGTCTTATCAGAGGTTCAGACGACTGCTCTGTCTCTTCCTCCTACTGTAAGCTGGCCATAAACATCAGCTAAGCTGATTGGCTGCTTGTGGCTCAGCAAAGGAAATAAAATGTCACCAATCCCTTTAAAGAGGTTTTATGTATTACAAACTAGTATGCTTACCAGATAGTGCAGCCCCTATAGATGCAAACACAAAAAAAAACAATACCTCTCCATACCCGCCGCTGTGCCCCCCGCTGTTTTTGGCGCCTAATATGCTAATTCAGAGTATCGGTACAGGGAGGAGGAGACATTTGGTTTTCTTAGTGGGTGTTTCCTTCTCCCTGGCTGTGACGCCATCCAATCGCAGCTGATTGCTCCGCAGTCAGGAAGAAAGTAAGCTGTTCTCGTGAGATTTACGAGAACAGGCTATGTACGCAAGTATAGTACTTGTACTCTCTTACCTGTTCTCGTGAGATTTGGTAATTTCAGCTCACCTTCTCCCTGGCTGTGGAGCAGTCTGGTGCGATTGGCCGGCGTCACAGCCAAGGAGAAGGCTACGCCCACTGAGGAAACCAAATGTCTCCACCTCCTTGTACCCACACTGTGAATTATCAGGTTCCATATATAGCATATCAGGTTCCAAAAACATTGGGGGCACAGTGCCAGAACAGAGGGGTATTTTTGAAATAAAAAGTGTTGTAGGAGGCGTGCGATCTGGTAAGCATACCAGTTTGTAATACATAAACCCATAACAGGTCCTCTTTAATGTCACAGTACCACAGCCTCTTAGGTACTGACATAGAACTTGTAAGACCATCTGAACATCTACTTTTAGCCCACATATTTCCATTTCCTTATAGCAAAGCATTAATGAACAGCATAAAAATTCTATATTTTATGTCAAATATGTATTGTTGTGTTGTACTATGTGCTATTTAAGTGTTTCTAATTCCTTTTTTTGTAACATGTTGCAGAATACCTGGACTGAAAAGAAAAAGCAACTTTGTGGACAGCATGAAGATGCTCGAGAACTGAAGGAGAACTTAGATCGTCGAGAGAAATTAGTGACAGACATCTTAGGGAACTACCTCACCAGTGAACAATTTCAGGACTACAGGCATTTTGTGAAAATGAAATCAGCCCTTCTTATTGAACAGAGGGAGTTGGACGATAAGATTAAACTTGGTCAGGAGCAACTGAATTGTTTGTTAGAAAGTTTACCTAGTGATTTCCTAGTCAATAGAGAAGTGCCTTCAGCATCTTCGGGGAATGGAAAGATGCTTCCACCACTGATTACATCTCTTTGATGGTGCCTTAAAACTCAAGCAGAAGACTTCAGTTGGTTAAAGGTATTAGTAAAATTCCTATTGTGTTATGGTCCAGCTACTGATACAACTTTTTTTACTGCTTATAAAAGAAATACCAGGAGAGAAAGCTTTTGGCATAGATGTCATAATTGTGGTGAAGGACATACCACACTATGTGTCATTGCATCACCCTAACCTTCCAAGTGATAGGTGGGAATAATGAACCTCTATAGGCCCTAATGGATGGAACAGAAAGACAACCCCTAACTTATAGTCTGCAGCAAAAGCCTTAATGACTCCGTATGCCTTCAAAATGATTTCTATTTATAAACTCCATTTTTGTAAGTGAATTTTGTAAGTTTTGTATATACGCTAACCTGTATTTTTCTGTAGAAAATTCCTTTTTTGTATGTTGTAAAGAAATTTAACTAAATCTGATGGCCTACGTGAGATTACATATTTTATTGATTTTTAGTGCCTTGCTTAAGATTGGCAAATTGCCATTTTTAACATGATATGGAAATGTAAGTCCAAAGCATCATAGTAAATATAGCCAAGTCTCTGCAAGGAGTGTGCCAATAAGCAGCCTGTACAGCCTTGTTTTATGTTGTTTAACTGCATGTCAGGTCCAATGTATTATGATTGCATAAAGCACCCTGGGGTGAATTTACTTGTGTAATTGCGCCTAAGCCTTGTCAAAATGCCACTTGGAGCATTTCTTGCACATAATGTTGCATCAAGTCTTAGATCTATTTATGAAGCAAGTGTGACAAACAGAATAATCCACTGCACCTAGCTTGCCTGTTTCAGTTTTCTAGTTTGATAAGATGGCATGGATTAAGATAGGATATGTCTGGCATTTTGGTGGATGTGTCGAGCCATGCAGTAAATTTATCATACATTATAAGCCATCTTGATAAATTTGACACATGTTTAGATTGCCTGTCTATGTTTAAGGTGGTCATTTACTATAGCTGTATACCAGTTTTGTGGCATACAAAAGTCGCAAATTTTGTCAAAAATTTGACAACATTTGCAAATTTTTATCACTTTTCCAAAATGTCAGCGAGATGTGGACAGGAAGAGGCAGACCACAGGGAGGAGCTGTGTGGCCTGACTCATTTAACTGGCTCACATTACACAAGAAAGGTGCTCCAGCTCCTGGCTAGAGTACATTTCAGTTCCACCACACAAACAACAGAAGATGAGACAAATTTATTTATTTTTTAAGAGGCAGACGACTCTTAATAAGTTGGACATATCTTCCTCCAGTGTGGTTTTTACTAAGCATGGCGTGTGAAACATCTGAATCAAACACCTTGCCCATATAACGTATGCCACTTCTATGTTGTCCACTGTGTTGATTTGCTCTTGTTTTCTATACACAGACACAAAAACTTTACCACATATAAACTCTGATTTCAAGGATTAAAAACACAACTCTGGAAAATAAAATATTCTTTGTAATTTATTTGTGTGTGTGTTTCTATATTTTTTCTAAATCAAGATAAAGTGAGATATTCAGAGTTTCTGATGCTAACTAATGGTATTTTAAATAGAATCTGTCACTACTATTTTGGACTATTATCTGCAGTACTAGAAGAGTAGTACTGCAAATAAAGACTCCAATAAAATATTGATTTTCAAACTGCACCCTATTCCCTTGCTGTCAGCTCAAAGCTTCTCTAAAATATACAGTCCAGACTGCTGAGCTTAACACATAGACCAAAGAGGACTCAAGAGCGTGCGCTCAGCAGTCTGGGACAATGTATTTCAGTGCAGTTTGAGGCTGAGAGCAGGGAAAAGAAGGGGAGTAAAAATAAAAAATATCAATCTGTTTGTTCTTACTCCAAAATCATGGTAACATACCCCCTTTAACCACCTGTTTTGCCCAAGCTCAGCTCGGACCCTGGGAAAAGTGCTTAACTGTTTTGCCAGCTCTGGCAGAAGGGGAAGGGGAGGGCCTGCTTTAGCTGCTCATATCTCCTAATTGGTAGCCAAAATGACAGTATTAGTAGAACATCAGCAGGAGATATCAATGTTACATATCGTTTTTAATAAAACCTGCTTTTACTTTCACTTTCAGCTGCAGTCACTGCATCCTGATTTCTAACAGCAATATTTTCCCATGTACTGAAGATAATGCTGTGATTTATCTCTATCTGCTACTTATCCAGAGATATGAGCAGTTAAAACAGCCAAGCCCCTCCCCTTCAGTCTGGAGGAGGAGGGGGAGCAGTTGCAGAGCTGACAGGCTGCAGGAGGAAAGGAAAAATATTTAAAAATATGTAGAAATGTGTTATTAGCATCGTTTTACTGACCCACATAATGAAATTATGTTAGCTATATCACACAGTGAATGGCATAAATAAATTCCACAAAAAAATGGAAAAATTGTTGTGTTTTATTTTATCTTTCCCCCTAAAGTTAACTAATAAAAGTTATTTAATACACTATATGTACCCCAAAATGGTTCCTAAAAAACCTACAACTCAACCAGCAAGACAAAAAAAAAATTTGAAGGAAAAATTTTAAAGTTATGACTGCTGGAACATAAAGGGAGAACATGTTATTGGTCCTTAAGGCTAAAATAATTTATGTCACTAAGGGATTAAAAATGCAATTCTGTCCCCTGACTTGTGTGCCAATAACATTTACTTCAGACACATATTGAAAATCTAGAATAAAAAGAGTAACATTTTTGGTAGGGTTTTTCCAATTTTAACCCCTGAGAGCCGCTGCCCTGCTCTAACAGCCCAGACCGGCAGGAGTGCCGATCTGGGCTGTTCAACACTTTACATGCCGCAGGCAATGGTGCCTGCTGCATGTAAAGCTGTGACAGAGGGAGCGGACTCCTTCTGTCTCCCATTGGCACCCCGCAAATGCTATCGTGGGGTGCCGATGGGTGTGAAGGCTGGCTGGGGTCTATGAAGGCCCCAGACCAGGCTGCAGTAATTTCCAGCAGGTTGCGCCTCTCTGGCATAGCCTGCTGGTCAATGTTAAAATAGCATTGTTATTAAGCTGCAATGCATTATAGGGATTGTTCTGTTCTAGTATCTTGCATTGTGTATTGGTATGCTCCTGCCTTCTCCCCCCCGTTTTCAGGTTTCTAGTTAGTTTAGCCTAACCACTCCCTGTTTTCCCAGTGATGCCTTGCTCTTAGTGTGTGCTAAGCTTTCTTGGTAGCAGCATCTATCTTCTTAGCAAGAAAATATTATTGGCATAATTCTTTTACCATCTGGATTACCCTGCAACATCTTGTAATGCAATCTCCGGATTAAAAGGCTACTTGATTAATGCCTGGGTGTCTGATGCGTAAGCTGTAAGTGGAGAAAAGTCCGTGGGCATAGAGGCTGCTCTACAGGTTCGAGATTGTATATAGCTGACATTTCGAAACACCACAGAGATAATGCATTGCATTTTTAAAGCAATAAAAATACTGTCTGTTATAGACCCCTTGTGGGACTATTAAGTGGCGAAAAAGGAAAAAAAAAACATTTATTAAATGAAAAAAATTCCTTAAAAATTACACTTTTTTTCCATTGAAAATATGCTTTTCAATGAAAAAAATAATAAAAAAAGAATCTCCCCCATATGTTTTGTATTGCCGCGTCCGTAACGACCCGGACTACATAAATATCACATAAATTATCCGTAAAATTAAAAAAAAAAGACAGAATTGCTAATTTATTCTTCGCTGCCACAGAAAAAATGTAATAAAAAACGTAATAACAAGTGATCAAAATGATACCAATGAAATAGCTTTCAAACAAGATCAGTTGTCATATCCCCATTTTCACCCCTTTGGCCGTCCTGATATGAGCAACTGAGACCCATTTGGAAACTACACCCTTCAAGGTATTTATTAAGAGTTAGAGTGAGCATTTTAAGCCCACGGTCGCAAAGTGAAAATTGCAATTTTTCCACATACAATATTAGTGCCCAATATGTTGAGCCCATAACCTGCCATGAAAAGTAAGTCCTCTTATTTTTATGCTGTGTTTTACTGGTTTTAGAAACACCTTTCATGTGGCCCTAATCTTTCACCTGAACATGTGAGCGAGCTCAGGAGTAAAATAGTATCAAGTTCATTTCAGGCCCAGTGTGGTAACTTACACCGCTTGTGCTGACAAATGTAGAGGCTCAGGGGTGAAATAATAAATAGAAAACCCTGAGGAGTGAACCCATTTCAGAAACCCTGCCCATCAAGGTATTTTAGGGGTGGGGTGAGCATTTTGACATAACTGATATTTTTCCGAAATTATTGCGCAGCAGACTGTGAAAAATTATTGTTGAAAAGTTTTCCACAGAGAAAGAATTTCAGTGTCCAATGTGTTGTGCCCAGCTGATGTCATCTGAGAATCACACCACACTTCTTGAATTGATAGGCGGGTTCTACTGGGTACAGAAAAGCTTCTGTATGGGAATTTAGCAGGGCTCAGAAGGGAAAGAGTGCCATTTGATTCACACATCATGCTAGCTGTGTAGGAGGAGTGGTGGAATCAGCATCGGCTCCTCTTTAACAGCAAGTGCGATGTTTGACAGCATCCTGCCTTATGTTGGGGAGCGCTGGCAGCTCAGCTGTGATCAGAGGAAATAGGTGACTATTTATTGTTTGTATTTTTTTATTTCATGTAAAGGAGCATATGTGGGCATAACTACACTGAGGGGGCACATCTTGGCATATCTACTGTTAAGGGGACACATATCTTGGTATAACTACTCTGAGGGAGGCACAGATCTGGTCATAACAATTGTGAAGGGGCACATATTTATTATTTTTTATTTATTTTATGCACTTATATAGCGCTACTATATTTCGCACAGCTTTACAGACATTAGCATCAAGCTGTCCCCAATGGGGCTCACAATCTAAGTTCCCTGTCAGTATGTCTTTGGAGTATGGAAGGAAACCAGAGTGCCTGGAGGAAACGCACACAAACATAGGAAGAACATACAAACTCAACGCAGATATCAGGGCATAAGTATTGTGAGTGGGCACATATCAGGACATAACTACTGTGAGGGGGCATATCTGGGCATAGCAACTGTGAAGGGGGCACATATCTGGGCATTACTGTGAAGGGGGCACATGTGAGCATTAACACTGAAGGCATTACTACTATATGCTGATGCAAAGGGGGAATAATTTATATGTAGGGGCATTAGGGGGACTTAGGTGTGTATAGTTATGCTTTGGGCAGAGTTACTGGCATGGCCTAGTGTGAAAAAAATTGTCATGGTGTGCACAGATTGTCCCTTTTTACGATTTTCAAAAATTGGGAGGTATGGTTAAATGGCACTTCCATCACGTGTCTGCTGTATTGCAGCTGGCACCAACCGCGTATGGAGTGAGCTCAGCACTTGAACCCACTACATACATTTCCTTAATGCTCATGATGTACAGTTATGTCACTCTAAAAAATAACTATTAAATATCTGATCGCTGGGCGTCTGACCCCTAGCAATCATGAGAAGTACCACTGTGAATATGGCCGCTACATTGTCATGTGGCACTTTGTGACCTGCGTTCTCACGATCGCCAGAGGTCCAAGTGGTCAAACCACTGAAGATCAGATAGGAGAAAAGTAATGATATGTTGTTTTCTAGGAAATTATTTTGATACAGAAACCCCACAAAAAAACTCAGTGTGATCTAGCCCTTAGTTTCCAAACATATATATCAGCAAAACCCCTGCCCAAAAAATATGAATCTCTCAAAAGTTAAAACATATTATCATTGGGTCATTATCAATTGTTTTTGGTAGCTGCGAATGAAGGTTCCCTTAACTCCAAAGTGGGTGATTTTATGCATACCCAATTTTCTAAAAGTGTAAAAGCTGACAAAATAACGTCACTTTACTAAAAACATGGGAAATCACTGTAATATTACTTTAATGCCTCTAGATAGCAATGTACTTTAGACATTTGAAAAAGGTTGCAATATTACCAATGACCACTAGAAGTCAGTGTATACAAAGTTTGGAATCGCAGGTGATAAAATTGTGATTCATACTCAGTTGTTGGTTTACTAGGATTAATAATATGCTGATGTCTTCTGCTGCATGTGAATTTGTCTGTCTGAAACAGTATTTCATTTTTCAACATAACTGATTTATTTGTTTTGTGTTTTTATGTTATCTTTAGTTCAGATGAAATGAGCATTTTTCTGTAATTTGTCATAAACTTTGACCATTGGTGAACCCCCAGAAGACCTTGAAATCTTGCTGTAATGTATCCTTCATGTTATAATGTACCATAACATACTACATATAATATAAATGCTATATAAAAATGAATGCACTGTTTGATGTATACAAGTACATTTTATGACAATGATCTGAAAGCAGCACTTTGTTCCAGTATTTTTAGCTTAAAGGGGTTGTCTAAGGCTTAAATATTGATCCCTAATTTGATTTTTAGCGTCCGACTCCAGATACCCCTGGCAATCAGCGGTTTGAAAAGGCTGTGGCACTTTGTGAGAGTTACAGTCATCAGTCACATGGCCTATGGGTAGCTAAGTGCCATTCAAGTGAATTTGCTTTGGCTGTAATAGCAAGCAGGAACTATACCATGCACAGCACAGTGCTTGGTATACTATGAGAAGCCAGCAGCAACTATTCAAATAGCTGATTGGCAGGGGTGTAAGGAGTCAGACCCCTTATGATCAGATGTTGAGGGCCTATCCTTAGGACAGGTTATCAATATTAAATTCCTAGAAATCCCCTTTAAAGGGGCTGTCTCATTAAAAACATGTATCCCCTATTGACAGGATCATCAGAGGTAAGACCTGATCATGAGAACAAAGGGCTCTGAGTACCCCAGTTTGAATTAAGTGGTGGACACAGGGGTGTAGCTATTGGGGATATTGGAGAAGTAGTGGAAGTGGCTGCTTTGGGGCTCAAACCCAGAAGGGGCCCACCCAGGAGGAGACTAAAAGATTTTGCTCAGGAAAAAATGCTATGGATATCGCGCTCACCCTATTTGAGGTACCGCTAACCTACTTAAGCACAATACTGTCCGTAGATGTCTGCCTACCTCAATTGTAGTTTACTTTCTTTCTTGGTAGTTGCAGGTGATTCGGTACTTTTAAAGTCGGGCGTCTGTATTCCTTTTCGGGAGCGTGCTGAACATCCTGAAAGAAGACAAAATCATAGGAGATAAGATCCCGATATGGCCCAAGTTTGTTTATAGAAAAGCGGCAAACCTGGGGAATTTGGTGGCATCGACCAATAGCGCAGCCCTGGAAGGAAACAGGAAAAAAGGGGAAAACAGTAAAATGGGCCCACCAATTGTTTTTTTCCCCTGCAAAAACTGCATAGCGTGCAGAAAAGCTGAGAACATCAAACAATCAGAAATATGTAACACAGAAGAGACATATAAATATAAGATCAAGCAACATATAACTTGCAATAGCAGAGGAGTTATCTATGCTATAAGATGCCCGGGCAATAAAATCTATATTGGCCGAACTAATAGAGCACTAAAGGAAAGACTAAATGAACATGTAAATAATATAAAGAAAAAAGAAAAAGGTCACCCATTGTCCAAACACTATAGAGAGAAACATGGAGGTATATTTAGGGGCTCAGCATTCTTTGGCCTTGAAATTGTGCAGAGAGATACAAGGGGGGAGGATTACATTAAAAAAATGTCCAAAAACGAGACTAAATGGATTTTTAACATGGACACCTTATGCCCCAAGGGATTGAATACGGACATTGAGTTATTTGGCTTTGATTAGGTCAAGTGATGATAGGAGTAGGTAAGCAGGTGAAATAAGGGTTAAACCAATAATGAGGGCATCATATAAATAGGAGGCAGGCACAGAACACAAGCGATCCCTGAGGAAGAACGACGACTTTGGTTTGAAACGCGTAGGTTGAAGCAGCTTTTTTGCCTCCACTACCAACCCGTAGCTCTTACAGTGACGTCACTCGCTCTAGCACGGAGCGCGAGCATAGGGAAATAGGAGCATAGTGCTACCGGCCGGAGCACGCTCCTGAAAAGGAATACAGACGCCCGACTTTAATAGTACCGAATCACCTGTAACTACCAAGAAAGAAAGGAAACTACAATTGATGTAGGCAGACATCTACGGACAGTATTGTGCGTAAGTAGGTTAGCGGTACCTAAAATAGGGTGAGCGCAATATCCATAGCGTTTTTTCCTGTGTTGTGTGAACTCTGTGTGGATACGGCCACACAGCGCTATCGCTGCTTACAACAATACTCAGCGCCAGTGACATTGCTTCTCTTTATCTGTGTGATTTAAAAGATTTTGCTGTCAAGGCCCCCTCAACAGTATTTTGAAATGGCATTAAATGCAGAGACACTGTAGGAAAAGGACAGAGAGGCTGCTGGGCCTCGTCTGAGAGAGTGATTTTGACTAGCCACAGGATTTAGGTTTGCATGGGAGTAGGGGGTTGCACATGGGTTGGGGTTTGAAAAGAATTTGCTGGGGGGAGGGCGGGGGGCATTAATTTCTAGTTATGTCACTGGGTGGTCACCCATGCAAGTTGTGGCTCTATGTAAGCCTACACAGCAGACTATAAGCACACAGCTATCTCCTGCAGTCCCAGAGAAGTGAAAGGAGTATCACCGAACCATTAAAACAGGGGAACTAAGAGCCCCCATTATTGTGATCAGCAGTAGCCCCAGCAGTCCATCTCCCACCAATCACTTATCTCTATCCTATGGTACAGTGGTGGCCACTCCTGGCCTCAGTGGTCCTGCACTTTCCCTGCTGGCTGCTTACACCCAGCTACAACACCTCTAGCCTCAGTATTACCAGGAATAAGATATTACATGCATATAAGATATAAAATATAACTTTACTTCAAATGAAATGCAAGACAGTTACAAGTAGCTCAAAATACTTGGTTACAATTATGTAGATCTTCCCAGCTCGTGGAGCCACATACGGTATTCAAAAATATACTCCATGACGCATCCATACCAGTCACACTCACAGATTTTTTTAAAGTTTTATTTAAGATTTTTGTGGATCTAAAAATATGATTATGATGCTAGTAATACAAGATCCAAGTAAAATAATGGAATAGTTCACAGTATAAAACATCAGTAAGAGGTGGTTACCTTGTGGCATCGGAGCAGATGACATTTTCTCCTGTTTTAGGCCTAGTCTTCTGGCCATTAATGCCCTGGTAACCACACAAATGTCTTTTCTGTTATAGATGTTTTTGAAAGTTTTAAGTCTCACTATAGGAAAGGTGTTCATGGAGGGTTCTGCATGTTGATGTTGCATTGACTATTTGCTGACTTGTTCTGTGGAGAAAAGCGCACAATCCCAATAGATATCAATCATTCTTGCTGCTTGACAAGTATAAGGACAGAACATATCTAGAGAACCTTTCCTTTCTATCAGCAACAATGGCAGCCGCTCCTATGACAGGGAGCACTGTACTCACACCAGTGCTCCGGAATAGATGTTCATGCTGCAAGATAAGTATTTGCCATTAATGCACTAGTAATGGGTGCTAGCAGGCCTAAAATGTAAATGTTTTAAGGTGGATTTCCTTCATTGGTCTTGGGAGGTTGCACCATAAACCTTGAAGATGGTTGATCTAAGCAGTCAATTTAACTTTGAGCTGCACTGTTCAAGATGTTATAGGAACGTTCTGAAGTTCACAAAGATGGAAATGATGTTTTATCCACCTGAGATGGGGACTGTTCCCAAAGAGTCCTGCACGATGCCAAATAATGTCTTATATGAGTAACAATGTTCCTCTTTTCTAATTGTATATTGAAGTATGTGTGATTTCTATTTACAGAAGTACTGTATTTTTCGCCCTATAAGACGCACCGGCCCATAAGACGCACCTAGGTGTTTGAGGAGGAAAATAAGAAAACAAATATTTTTTACCAAAAGGTGTGCTTTTGGCGGTTTTTGAACTAATGGTGGCCTGTGGATGACACTGTTACGGGGGATCTGTGGATGGCACTGTTATGGGGGATCTGTGAAGGGCACTGTTATGGGGGATCTGTGGATAGCACTGTTATGGGGGGATCTGTGGATGGCACTGTTATAGGGGGAAATCTGTGGATGGCACTGTTATGGGGGGATCTGTGGGTGGCACTGTTATGGGGGAGCTGTGGATGGCAGTGTTATGGGAGGGATCTGTGTATGGCACTGTTATGGGGGGGATCTGTGGATGGCACTGTTATGGGGGATCTGTGGATGGCACTGTTGTGGGGGATCTGTGGATGGCACAGTTATGGGGGATCTGTGGATGGCACAGTTATGGGGGATCTGTGGATGGCACTGTTATGGAGGGGATCTGTGGATGGCACTGTTATGGAGGGGGATCTGTGGATGGTACTGTTATGGGGGGATCTGTGGATGGCACTGTTATGGGGGATCTGTGGATGGCACTGTTATGGGGGATCTGTGGATGGCACTGTTATGGGGGATCTGTGGATGGCACTGTTATGGGGATCTGTGGATGGCACTGTTATGGGGGATCTGTGGATGGCACTGTTATGGGGGATCTGTGGATGACACTGTTATGGGGGAGCTGTGGATGGCACTGTTATGGGGGGTAGCTGTGGATGGCACTGTTATGGGGTGTGGGGATCTGTGGATGGCACTGTTATGGGGTGGGGGGGATCTGTGAATGGCACTGTTATGGGGTGGTGGATCTGTGGATAGCACTCTTATGGGGTGGGGATCTGTGGATGACACTGCTATATATTGTGTCATCCACAGATCCCCCACCCCATAATAGTGCCATCCTGAGATCCCCCATAACAGTGCCATCCACAGATCCCCCTCCCTATAATAGTGCCATCCACAGATTCCCTCTAGAGTGGCCCCGCCGCTAACTATCTACAATACTATAGCCTACAAGTGTGAATAACTTTAACTAAACTTGGCTCCCCCATTTAGTAACACTGCTTACTAACCAGCACCTGTAGCAGCAGGCCGGGCGGGTGGCAGCGTAACTCCCTGACGTCACGTGCCTGCGCCACCTGCTTAATTTATAAATTAGGGGGCGCAGGCAAGTGACGTCAGGGAGTTACGCTGCTGCCCGCTCGGCCTGCCACTACAGGTGCTGGTTAGTAAGCAGTGTTACTAAATGGGGGAGCCAAGTTTAGTTAAAGTTATTCACACTTGTAGGCTATAGTATTGTAGATAGTGAGCGGTGGGGCCAGAGAACAGTGACTGCACCTGGCCCGCCCCCTCCAGCCCCTCCTCCCTCCCAGCTGATACATCGCAGACTGCGATGTAAAATGCCAGCATTCGCCCCCTCGTCATCCATAAAACGCAGGAGCATTTTCACCCACTTTTGGGGGGGGGGGGGGGAGTGCGTCTTATGGGGCGAAAAATACAGTATACTAGTGGGGGTAACTATCTATGGGTTTCCTTAATCCCCATGCAGCCATGTAATCTGCTAGGAAATAGCTACATGCCTAAAAGTGAAATAAAGACACCGAGATCAGGATAACGCTATCAATACCCATTTATTTAGCTGTATTTTTGGGATCACTGATAAAATGTATTACAAAAACTGCTCTTTTCCTCTTCCACCTTTTAAGAGCTATAACAGTTAATAAATAAGCTATGATTTAATGGCTAGATATGGTTAATCTTTAAACTCTGCTGTTTAAATAGCTATTTCCAGGCTGTACTTCAATAAAATGATCACATAGCCGGGTGTTGTAGCGTGGAGAATTAGACCAGTCTTAAGAAATCTATCATAAAAGCAGTTAAAGGGGTTTTCTGAGAGTCTACTACTGAAACCTATCCTCTGTAATGTTCATCAGTATCTGATTGGTGAGGATCAGACATCAGGGACCCCCGCCAATCAGCTGTTTGAGAAGGCATCGGCACTTGAAGCGGCCTTCTCACAACTTTTCCTAGGCCAGTGACAACACATTCATTAGTCACTTGGCCTGGGCGCGGATCAGTCCCATTCAAGTGAATGGGGCTGAGCATGATACCATGAACGTTGCAGTTTTGATCAGGGTTTGTTCAGATTTTTAATTCAGTCTTCAAAGTTAAACAAGAATGGAAAAAGTCATAACTCCTTGCTGTTTGGTAATGACCATGTGGTTTGCCTATAATCACACAACCATTAACAAACAGCAAGGAGTTACCTTTTTTTTTCATTAGTAATACACAAGATCCTGTAGATTTTGGTCGAATGTGTGGGTTAACAGAGGTATTGTGGGTTAACAAAACTATTACCGTCAAATTTTGGTGGGGGGCATTGGCCCCGGGGAAAGCCAGCCTTATATTAGACACATATATAGTGATAACAAATTATGGGTTTACATGTTGCTTTTTGTGTGATAAAACAAAAACGCAACAAAAACACATAGCAAAAAAGGCATGCAATTACCACGGTTTTACAATGCTGGATTGGTCCATGCAGTCTTTGCAGGTGAAACATGTAAGAGTTAATGCACATGAACATATTTTCTTTCTGTTTCCTTTCTGTTTTTTTTGTGGACCGTATGCGGAACCATTTATTTCAATGGGGCTGCAAAAAAACGTAAGGTACTCCATGTGCATTCCGTTTCCATATGTCCGTATTTCCGTTCCGCAAAAAAATAGAACATGTCCTATTATTGTCCGCATTACAGACAAGGATAGTACTGTTCTATTAGGGGCTAGCTGTTCCGTTCCGGATCCGTTTTATGCGGACCGCAAAATACATACGGTCGTATGCATGAGCCCTAAGACAAATGTTTTTCATCTACAACAAAAACTGTGCAGGCAATCAATGCATCAAAAAACTTCACCAATATCAGTAAAAATGTACTAAGTTTTCACAATGAGGTTTTTGTGTTTTTTTTTTTACTGGCAAACAAATCACATGTAAACCCAGCCTCCAAAAACAATGATATCAGAACAACAGAAATCTGCTCCATCAGTTGGAAAATGTATTCTTCAATTAAAAAAGAAAATGAAAATGATAAATATTAGAATCCGTGCACTTAGTTTATCACTGTCTGGGAAAAATAAATGCAAATGCAGAATATTTCCCATTATATAAATAAATTTTCTTGGAAAAAAATGTTCATGTTATAGTAAGTATTGTGTATGTTCCCTTCCTAATGTCATTCTACTGCAAAACAAATCTGTAAATTTGTTATATCAATCTATGTATCTGCTTTTTTTTTTTTTTTAAAAAGAGAAAAAACAAGCAACACCTTGTATATATGGCAAAAAATTTGGGTGCAATTCCTCAGAAGACCACAGGCTCAGAATCCACAATGTGGCAAAGAAAAATAGAGGCTGAACTCCAGTTGAAGTAAAAACAGTGGACTCTCTGCAGTGAGAGGAGTGGGTGCAGAGGATGGGAGTGATAGTGGCCCTAATGAGATGTGTCACAATGTACTCTCTCAGGTCATTGCTCCCTGAGGATCGGTGCAGTGTAAATGTAGTTTTAAGAATGAGGCTAGAAGTTAACGTCTCTTTTTCTAAGTGTAGAATATAACTTGTTGTACATCCAATAGCAGCAAATTCAAAGTACAGTTTCTGCCAGGATGTATGGAGGCAGATTGGATGACTGCAAATGGCCAATTGTGGGTATAGCTGTACAATGACAGGTTCAGACTTGAAGTTTATCTGGCCTAGTGGTAGTTCTGGGTGATGGGTGTCTGTACCATAGTCCCTCACCTTACAGCAGTGTCGGTAACTCTGTTTTTTGCTGTTCACTCTGCGGTGTTGTCTCTTAAGTGCTGCTTGAGGCTCAAGTGAGTTGGTTTCTCTGAAGAATCTTTAACAGGAGCAGGAGGGCTGCAGTATACTTCCTTCCTTCACTCACACTACTCAGCTACTTCCCCTTCTCGCAAGAGGTAGGACCAGCCCACTCCAACCAAGAGCAAAGGAACAGGGTGGTTAGACCTTTTCCTGCCAACCTTTGCCATCCATACATGAAAATATTGTACAAGAAAATATAAAAAGGACGCTCACCAAAGACTGCTACAGGAAACAAAGATATGACCCCACAGTCTGCTATATATCCTCTATCACAGGGGTCAGCAACCCCCGACATGCGTACCAAAGATGGTGAACCTGTTTCTGATTGCTGAGGGGGCATGTTGGGATGATGGGATGCAAGATTTTGACAACTAAGGGGAGGATAGTAATCCTGCATGGGGCTAAGCTCAGATTATTACTGGGGGAGTAGGGGGGGTCAGTGTATTGGACACCAGTATATGGGGGGCCACTCCACCAACCATGCACTTACTGACAGTGGTGAGCCCTCATTTAAAATGACTGAGTGAGGGCTGTCCTCCCCACTACTGTCAGTAAGTGCATGGTTGGTGGAGGGGTGCCCCATATATTGTCCCTTAGGTGGATTGAAAAGAGCAGTGAAAAGCTACGTACATCACTTGAAACATCCAAAGAAAACACGTGGGGAGATTTCTCAAAACTGGTGTAAAGTAGAACTGGCTTAGTTGCCCATGGCAACCAATCAGATTCCACCTTTCATTTTACAAAGGAGCTCTGAAAACTAAAAGGATAGAATCTGATTGGTTGCTATGGGCAACTAAGCCAGTTCTACTTTACACCAGTTTTGAGAAATCTCCCCACAGTCCCTTTTCATGTGTTATGTTAGGAATCACTTCTAGAGAAACTTGACTGTTGGAAGATTGCATTTGCATGCTCAGTCTTTGGGTGGACGTATTTATGTGAACAAATCTCACATATGAATGGCATCCTCTGCCCCTCATGAAGCAGGCTTACTGCAGAGGAACCTGTGTCTAGCTCAAAGTCTCCTCGTATGAACCAAATCTAAGAAAGTCAGGGATCACAGTGAATGGTAAGTTAAACTGATCATTTGGTTTATGTCACAACTTTGATTTTTTATTTTTAAATTGGCACTTCGTCTGAAAAAGGTTGGCGACCCCTGCTCTATCAACTAGTTGAAATTACGCACAAATGACTGGCTCTCAGGGTAATTCAGCACAAAAAAAAATATTAAAACTACAAAATATAAAATAAAAACTAAAATAAACATAAAATCTAAATATAAACAGAAAATCATGAAAATATTAATCATAGTTTGCTATCACAGCTCCCTTATTTGCCATATGGCGGAGCTCTCGCATATACCGGATAAATATCAGGAAAAAATTAAATACATTGGTTGTTATATATATACACATCATAAGAGTATTTTTAAATTATATTATAGATAGATATGAATGTCAGTAATCCTCCTTTTAATAATCCCAAGAAAACAAGTGTTTTCCCTCTCATGATGTATATATGGCCATGTATTTAATTACTTCCTGATATTTAACCAGTACATGCAAGAGCTCTGCTATACAGCAATTAGGGGAACCGTGACTGCAAGCTATGAGTAATATTTTTGTGATTTTATGTTAGGATTTTATGTTATATTTAGTGGTTTTAATGGGGTTTTTTTTTTTAATTCAATTTGCTAAATTTAACTGAGAGGCAGTCATTATTGTGTCAAATACATTGATAATCATTGATCATCAATAAAAATACACCTGATTATCAAAGGAATAAGAACATTACCTGAGGCTCACCATATATAGGACTCCGTAACGGAAACAATATACGGTAGTATATGCCTGGTGTCTCTCCCCGACATATGCACATGTGCACTGAACCCTGGAGAGGAGGGATAGTAGCAAGATTTGTGGTTGTAGTTGGTACTCATGCTGACTTGTAGTTCCAGCACTAGAGAAAAAAAAACTTTAAAACCCAAACTTTTAATTTATCACTTTAAAAAGGGAAACTCACCCTTCCAGATACTTAAGGCAATAATCTATGTGGCACTGTTAATATAAAAAAAAATCAATATGAGCACCCAGATGCAGTACAGGAGGGAAAATACAAAAAACAAACTGTCCCTGATATTTCCCTCATCTAAGGGTACCTTCACACTGGCGTTTTTTTTTCCGGCATAGAGTTTTGTCGCCGGGGCTATATGCTGGAAAAAAAACACTTCAGTTAAGATAATACAACCTCATGCATCCGTTTGAACCGATCCACTTGTATTAACTTTAACCATTTTTTAACATTGTCAAAACGAATCCATTTTGAACTCCATTGAAAGTCAATGGAGAACGGATCTGGTTTCTATTGTGGCAGAATGTGCCAGAGAAAACAGATCCATCCCTATTGACTTACATTTTGCTCCGCATCCCAGGACGGAAAGAAAACCGCAGCATGCTGCGGTATTTTCTCCGTCCAAAAAATATTCACATACTGAACGGAAGACATCCTGATGCATCCTGAATGGATTTCTCTCCATTCAGAATGCATGGGGATGATCCTGATCAGTATCTTTCCGTCCTAGAGCCCCGAGGACGGAACTCTATGCCGGAAAAGAAAAACGGCAGTGTGAAGATACCCTAACTCTGAGCCCAGGGGAAACCCCTGATGGTGGGGACTCCCTGTCCACAAGCCTAGGCTGAACTTATCCCTGCACTTCCCTGAGTTAATTAATTCGGGACTAATGAGGCCCTCAAGGGAAAGATATCTATCCTGTACCCTCCACACATTTGTACCCTACCTTACACCCAAATTACTTAACTTAGGGAAGTGCAGAGATAAGTTCAGCCTAGGTTCGTGGACAGGGAGTCCCCACCATCAGGGGTCTCCCCTGGGCTCAGAGTTAGATGAGGGAAATATCAGGGACAGTTTGTTTTTTGTTTTTTCCCTCCTGTACCACATCTGGGTGCTCATATTGATTTCTTGATATTAATAGTGCCACGTAGATTATTTTAGAAAACGTTAACAAATTAAAGCCAAAATAGGCGGATCGACCACAGTTCAAATACAAAATATAGTGTAGGTGATCTACTTTTAAAATATAACCTTTAATCGATAGTTTTAAAATAATGGACCCTTAAATAATCAAAATAACCAAGCAAGGCTGACAGCCCACAATGGTCAATACTTGTGACGGTAGTAGGAAGGCATGAAGTGCACAGCGGCACCAGAGTAACAAAAATCGTTATCCTACCACTCCGTCGACCAGGTACAGGATACAGCTAGTTGTAGATGCCTGTGAAGCACCTCCCTTGTCGAAGATTGCTGATAACGGGGAAGGGAGGGGTTCGGGATCTATTCTAGCCCTAGGATAGCACTGTGGTGGACGATGATGTCTGACCCTAACCACTTGGAATAGGAGCAGCCTCACCACAGGACACTCGTCCTTAAAACAGCGACCCCGTCCGGAACCTTACCCTATGGACTAAACCCTGATAAAGCCCTAAACCTACTTGCACTCCCTACATGCTCGTTTCATGTTTCAGTGTGAAACACTCATCAGGGGAAATATGTAGGCTTTAACAAGTAGTAAATCAGGATTAGAATAAGGTTGAAATGCACCCCGGTAGAAATCTGGATAGGCCAGAGGGATAAAATCCACCAGGGTCAAGACCCACCTCCTACTAACTACAAGGATAACTGGACACTGCCAGAAGGGGCCCAAGATGAACTTACGGCCTGCTACTCCATTAGCTTGGGAGGGGAGAGAGGGAAGCAGTGGGACACTGAGCAATGGATGTCAGCTCACAAGTCCCCCATATCACGGATTGATAACTACCGCGGGCGATGCTTCACCTGTAAATCCAGTGGCGCCAGCATTTAAATGCTGTATGCCATGAGAACGAGGCCTCTGCTGCGTCGCTTCAGACGTCACTGCGCAATCTCACGAGAACGGTCCGCGCATGAGCAATAGCGCGGACACTGCTAGAGGCTCCGAGGATGACGCAGCTGACCTAAGATGAAGTCAGCACGTCTAACCGCACTGATGCTGAGTGCGGGATGGGTGGCGTCACTGCCTGGCAACCAGGGTGCGTCCCCAGCAACGGCACCACAAAGCCCTATTATAGGGGCCATAACTACAGCATTTATTGCAGCAATAAAATAGAATCTTGGTAAAGGGGAAGGGGGACACAGAATAAGGTTCACAACTTTGTATGGATAAGATTCAGGAAATACCATATTCAGTTATAAAAAGCAGCTACAATTAGGCTGCTCATTAAGGCCCATTGGTGAGACAGTGCGTAACTGGAATATCCATCTAGCCTCATGTTGCAGTAGGATACGATCCCAGTCGCCCCCCCTAACTGGGGGTTTGATCAGTTCCCTCCCCACAGCAATAAGGCAGCGTGGGTCCCCCTGATGGTGTTCGTGCACATGTTTGGAGACAGTCGTGTCTTTTTCATTGGCTATGTCGTTTAAATGCTCACCTATGCTCCTATGTAGTTCACGTTTGGTTTTTCCTATATATTCCATTTTGCAGGCGCAGATAATCTTATAGATGACACCGCGACTGCGACAAGTGATAAAGTCGGTAATATGAAAGGAACGTTGAAGGTTGGTGCTGAGGAATGTTTTAGAAGGTCTCAGTATACAGTATATCCTAAATGTAATCTGTGGGTAATCATGGACCTTCTCACAGATATCTGGGTCCATTAGGAGAATTGGCCAATGTTTGTACAAAGCATTCCTTACTGCATTGGACATGCTATAAAAAATTGCAATAAGACGTATTTTCTGATCTTCAGGGGTCTTCTCCCTGGGGGTCAGGAGCTCCGTGCATGGAGTTGACAGTGCTTTCTGGTATGCTTTTCGCAAAACATCATCTGTTTACCCTCTCGACCGAAACCTCTCCCTAAGACCATGTGTCTGCTTCACAAATTCTCGTTTTTCAGAGCAGTTATGACGTAGCCTAAGGTATTGCCCCCCGGGAATACCCCTCTTTAGGGGCCCAGGGTGGCTACTTGCCCAATGAAAAACCGAGTTTGTAGAAGTTGGTTTACGATATATTATGGTACAAAGTTCGTTTGATGGGCCTCTCTGCCTGGATGCGCCCGGACATTTACAGATAAGAACATTGTTTCTGTTTAACTGCTTATGGTATCTTTCTAGCGGTGGTGCATCTTTTAGTATCATTTAGCAGGCATTTGTTTGTGTTTGGGGCCTGCCCCGTGACATTATAGTGACCTTGTTGTCCAAGGGGAAACGTGTCAGGATCAATAGTGGTAATTTATCCATAATTTTACATAAACAGGTACGAATAAAGGTTTCGTTTGAGTACAGGGAATCTTTAGGGACAGGCCAGTCAAGGTTCGAGGACAGGGGATCCCTACCTTCAAGGGATGCCCCTGGGCACAGCAGCGGTCTTGTGGGCTAGATAGGGCTAGTCAGTATCTTTATTCTGCCTTGGTTCCACCCCTGACCGTCTTAGCCAAGTATTGTCTAAACCAATGGTTGTGGTCCCTATCTGTGTTGTTTGTTGGTTTTCCTATGTTTATGGGATATCAGGTCGTTGTGACTTTTTTATTGAGTATGTCTTAAAAGTTATGTTTTAGGGTGTGTCTTTTTCAGTAATAGTTGGTTTAATACACTACCCTTAGTTTTTTTTTTACAGTGATAGTAATTTTTCTAAATGGCTGGCTTTCTGTCAGGGACATTGTTCACGGAAGCACTTATCAATGAAGCTAAGGATAATTTCTCTGACAAAGATTTAACGGGTTTATGTAATTCAATTAATTTGAAAAATTCCTTCTCAGAATTATATGAGGAATATAAAAACAATATAAAATCTTGGTGGGAGGTGAGATCATTGGAGAGTTATATTGAATACAAGATTATTCCTAGAGGTTATGCATTAACATCACTCCCACGGAACGCATACAATCCCCTGGTTTACAAGCTAAGTGGGATACAGAATTAACAAACAGTTCTTTGAGGCTGAAAAGTTCTTTGAGGCTTGAAGAGGAAAAAACATACTTTGAGAGGTCATCCGAGAAACTGAGGGGCCTTATAGTTAAGGTTTCCAACCTAAGTTGTGACCCTGAGTTTGCAAAAAGAGAAAAATCTTTACAACAAGCTGTTGAACGTTTTCAGGGGCAGATTAAGGAATGTAAGCATAGGCAGTTTAAGATAGATCTCCAAGAATTCAAGGAAAATAGAGCGTATCAGCCTGTGTCTATTTACTATCCCCCTACTGAGTCTGACCTATCCGCGTCTGAACACGATCTCTTAGACAGGGAAGTGGGTCAACAAAAGGAGTATTCGTCCCCAGGTCGTGGACGAGTTGCTACAGGGCGATATAGGAGGAACAATAGGAGATGGCCCAGAACAAATCCCCAGGTAAACAGTGGAAACACGAGTGGGGTTGTATCATCCTCTGGTCCATTCTCCTCTTGCTCTACAACAGACGATATGAGCGGTAATTTTTTGGCCAAAGGAGGTCCCTACCAACTTCGGGACCGAGCCAAAATAGGAGATCTACATTAGAGATTGAAAAGTTACAGGTCGTAAACCTCTCTTCGCGAACCTTAACGGAAGTTGAACTTAGGGTCCTACAGAAAGGACTTTCGTATGTACCCACAACCACATTTGACCCTTTCACATGGATTAAGGACATACACCTTTTTTCCCGTAAGTTGAAATGGTATAAATTTATGTTACAGAACCACATGTGAACAACTAGGTATATCTGAGAATGACTATGCCGATTTTTGAATATTTATGGACTTACTGGATGAAGGCTCTCGGACTCCAGGTTCTGGTCCATTCACCGATTTACGTCCCAGAAGCACCAGATTGCCAACCCCCAGGTAATTATGACCATATTGATATTTTTCTTTAGATGGTCACTCGTGAGGTGGAGAAATTGCCTGTTTCTCGTTTTCTCCATAATAATTCGAGTGCTCTGTGTGAACTCGAAAAGGATACCTCTATTGTAATTAAACCTGCTGACAAAGGGGGTAATCTGGTGCTTATGGAGAAGACCAGCTATGTACAGATGTGTGCAAATCTTTTAAGTGACCGCAAATGCTATGCTATACTACCTAATAATCCAACAGACAGATTTATGGTGGGCCTTATCGGCATCCTTGATTATGGCTTGAAGGAGGTGCTTATTTCAAATGATGAATATCTATTTATAAACCTAAGGCTCCTCAAATTGCAATATTCTACGGGCTCCCCAAAATTCATAAAGAGGTTAACCAATTGAGGGGATGCCCGATAGAGTCTGGGGTCGGGTCAATTACCCATAACAGCAGTATATATACAGTATAGACCGGATTTTGAAGGGTTTTGTATCTTCCTTGCCATCATTCACTAGAGACACCCAGGACTTCCTGAGGAAAATCGAAACGATCAACGTCGAATCAACTTACTCCTTAGTGAGTATTGATGTTAAATCGTTATATAGTTCAATCCCACATGATAAGGGGCTGATGGCAACAAGAGCATTTTTAACTACTAGGGCTGTAAGTTTCAGGGGACACACCGAATTCACATTAAGACTACTAGAATTCGTGTTGACACACAATTATTTTGTGTTCAACTCTCGGTTTTTCCACCAGCTCAGGGGGACTGCTATGAGGAGGTGCTAACCTCTTCCTGGGCTAGTGGGAGGACCGAGTGGTGTTCCGTGATTCCAGTGTGTGGTGGAGTGACAAGATTGTGTTCTGGACCTGATTTATAGACGACGTTTTTATCATCTGGAATGGCAGTAATGAACAATTTACTCAATTTGTTGAAGGCCTAATACCAACGATCTTGGCCTATAGTTTACTTTCGAATTTCATACTGATACACTCACGTTTCTGGACGTCAGGGTTACAAAGAGAGGGGGCAGTCTTGTCACATCAGCTTTTAGAAAAAGCACCGCCACCAACAGCCTTCTACATTACGATAGCCATCATCCATTGAACCTTAAATGTGGCATTCCGCGTGGACAATATCTCCGCATGAGACGTTACTATTCGGAAAGGAGCGGATTCTATCATGATTCCCTAAAGTTACAACAACGTTTTAAAGCTAGAGGTTATCCTCAGGAAGTCCTGGCTAGTGCCTTCAAGGATGCTTAATCCCGCGACCGCGGGACTCTATTAGTTCCCAAGAAGAATCGGGATCTATGAACGATAGGATAATAAGGATTATTTCTACCTTTGATATTGAAAACAGGAATATACATTCGATATTGAAAAAATACTGGCCCATTTTATTACTGGATTCAGACATTCAAAAGGTAATTACACCATATCCTAGTGTAACATACAGGCGAGGGAGGTCACTACGTAACAGACTAGTACATAGCCATTTAACCCGTGCTTCAAGTTCTGGTACCTGGCTGGATAGGAAGCCCCTAGGTGTATTTCGCTGTGGCAATTGTTCAGCATGTAGATTCCTTAAAGACACAAAAATCAACACTTGTTCGGTCACACATAAGGAATATATGGTCCGTGACTTTATTAATTGCAGAAGCATGGGGGTGATATACCTTCTCCAGTGTAATTGTTCTATGGATTATGTCAGCAAGACATTTAGAGAATTCCGTGTTCGTATTCTTAAACACATTAACGATATAAAGAAACATAAAATCACACCGGTTGCTGATTATATGTGGGAGTTTCATGGTGGAGACATTAAACAACTTCAATTTTCAGCACTTGAGCTCGTTCGCTGTCACCCAGAGGAGGTGACTGGGATCGGAGGATTCTCCAAAAGGAGACAGAATGAATTTATCGCTTCCGATCTCAGTCACCGGGGGGGCTTAACGAGTCTTTAACTTTCTCTTGTTTTATTGAAATCTTTGTCGGTCGTTAGCATTCTTTCCATGACAGAGCCATTTTGGCACACTTAGTGTGTCCTCAGTCTGGTGATTATTGGTATCTTTAATAGTCCCTTCATCCTTTTTAATCCAATCCCCTAGCCTGCACCTGGGCATCCAATAGTTAAGTAAATTTCAATACCAACATTAATTATTATCTTACTACTGCACTCTTCTCTTAGCATTTGGGCTTAGTAAGCATGGCGCCAGACTTGCCCCCTATGTAATAATCCTTTTGGCTTCCATAAAATAGCGACCGCTATTAGTGACATTCTGTCCTATTTAGATAATGACGATCGCATTACATTGCATGCATGCCCAGTTTTGCCGGCTTCAAGAAAATGACGGCCACTACATCGCGCGCTCTTGTGGCTGTTAGCCAGCATCTACTGGGCCGCACATAGTGCTGACGTCACTTTGGCACGGCCCTTTGATTATACGGGGCGTTTGATAGCAGGTGCAGCGAGTTTGCATATCTTTATAATGTGGATGCCCAGGCACATTGGAAGCCATCTCTTCCCAGGTCCCCAGCCTCTCTGCCTGAATGTGCCCGGACATTTACAGATAAGAACATTGTTTCTGTTTAACTGCTTATGGTATCTTTCTAGCGGTGGTGTATCTTTTAGTATCATTTAGCAGGCATTTGTTTGTGTTTGGGGCCTGCCCCAGTGACATTATACACTGGTGGGCTGTATATTTGATATAGTCAATTTCTGTATTGCCTGTCAAGTGGTTATAGTTGTACTCAGCTTATTATTGTATTCAGCTTTGGTGTATTCCGTTTATTATGTGGGATCAAGCGATTGCACTTGTCAAGCAGGCCTACTTGCATTCAGCTTATTATCTGTATTCATCTTATTTTCTGTATTCAGGCTAAGTGTATTCAGTCTACTATTTGCGATCATTGGGGCAATAGTTGTATTTAGCCTTTACAAATGTACTCAGCATACTATCTTTATTCATCCTTGGTATTTTGTATATATCCCTATTGTATCACACATCCCTTGATGAACCTTGTTGTCCAAGGTGAAACGGGTCGAGACCAATAGAGGTAATTTATCCATAATTTTATATAAATAGGTACGAATAAAGGTTTCGTTTGAGTACAGGGAATCTTTAGGGACAGGCCAGTCAAGGTTCGAGGACAGGGGATCCCTACCTTCAAGGGATGCCCCTGGGCACAGCAGCGGTCTTGAGGGCTAGATAGGGCTAGTCAGTATCTTTATTCTGCCTTGTTTCCACCCCTGACCGTCTTAACCAAGTATTGTCTGTACCAATGGTTGTGGTCCCTATCTGTGTTGTTTGTTGGTTTTCCTATGTTTATGGGATATCAGGTCGTTGTGACTTTTTTATTGAGTATATATTAAAAGTTATGTTTTAGGGTCTTTTTCAGTGATAGTTGGTTTAATACACTACCCATAGTTTATTTTTACAGTGATAGTTCGTTTGATGGGCCCCTGGAGATACAGACGTCCAAGAATGGCAGGATGTTTTTGTCTGCCTCATGTGTAAAGCGTAGTCCTATCTTGTTGATATTAAGTGCATTGATGAAACATTTGAAGGCTAGAAGTGAGTCATTCCAAATGATAAATATGTCGTCGATGTACCTGGCCCACAATAAAATGGGCCTGGTACTCGACGACACAGGTTCACTGAAGACCACTGTGGACTCCCACCAGCCCAGGAGGAGATTGGCATAAGATGGCGCACAAGAACAGTCCATTGCTGTGCCCCTGAGCTGGTGGTAGATCCTGCCATTGAACAGAAAAAAATTGTGCATCAGTAGATAATTCAATAATTTCAGCACAAACTCATTATGCTCGGCGAACTGTTTGCCCCTCATGCTCAAAAAATGTCGGACAGCCAATAATCCTGCCTCATGAGGAATCGAGGAGTATAGCACCTCCACTATCACTACTGACCAATAGTGAATTTTTCTCAACAGAAATGCCGTCCAACCTCTTGAGAAGATCAGTGGTGTCCAGTGGCATACCGCCCATATAGGCAGACCACGCCACTGCTATGGGGCCTGTGGCACAGGGGGGCCCGGAGCTCATGGAAGGTCCCACCCCCTCTGCACAAGACATACAGTTACACTTATTCTTCTGGGCTTGGGCTCCGGCTCCAACGTACGTACGGGCGGGCGGGCCCCCACCCTCCCTCCTGCTGCTATGCCATCCCTCCTGCTGCTCTTTGCAAAGAGCACACAAGACGGGACTCTGCCTGCGCGCTCTCCAGCTCAGCAGGCGTGATGACGTCATCACATTGTGCCTTGTAAATGTTGTTAAGGACAGCCCGGGCAAGATGGCCGCAGCCATAATCATGTTTAAGAAATAAAACAAATGTACAGAAAATGTATCAGAAAATAAAAACAGATTAGAAAAAAAGGAGATGTTGGTTATCTGGTTTTAACTGGTAGATAACATTTTTGGTGTCACATTTCCTTTAAAAGAGTTGTCCCATGAAAAAAAAATCTCCAATTTTCAAACCAGCTCATCTGAATAATTTTGTAATTGCATGTAATTAAAAGTTTTGTATAGCCAATGAGTAATTCAATAAGATGTATCTGTACAGCGCCACCTTCTGTTTGTTTGTTTTTCTTATTTCTTTGACCTGCTCACTGAGATGGCCGCACATGCTCAGTTTCATCCTTCAACTGTCTCCTGAGCTGTGATAGGGAGAGCATGGACACGCCCCCTTAGCTGCAGCAGAAAAGACACTCCCTTTGAGCTGCCATCTTGATATAAGTCTAGCAGAGCAATGAATGGGGAGATCTCCGGATCCATGTGAGGTACAGGGCTGGTTCTAGCTTTGTTTAATTTTTTTACATTATTCATGGTATAACCCAGCCTTTCTCCAAGGGTCACCAAAAACAGAACATATTTATCTGTATTAGACTATATTAAAACTTATTATTTGTGAATGAGTCTAAAGTGAAATACAGTGCTAGTGTCTTGTAGTACTCAATAATGTATTCTAGCTATATATTTCAGAGGCTTTACCATTATCCTCTATAGCAGGGGTACTCAGCGGGTGGATTGCGGAAGAGTCTGGACCGTGGTGGCCAGCTGTCCGGACCCCTCCTCTCAACTGTATCTGTGTCCTTGGGGAACAGATATAGTTGAATAAACTGGTGAAGCAGGAAGCCGATAGCTCTCTGCTTCACTATTCACCTGCCACCTGTGATTCAGTGCTGGGAAGCGCAATGCAATGATGTCATCATGCCTGCTGCGCTGAACCACAGGCAGCACAGAGCGAAGGTCTGCTTTGCATTGTGCTGTCTGTGGCTCAGTGCGGCGGGCATGATAATAGCATCATATCGCGCCAGCCAGCACTAAGTCACTGATGAGGAAGCAGTGAATCGATGGTGGGAATTAAGGTGAGTATTTAAAGTAGAGGCATGGGGACATTAAGCAAGGCATCATATTGTGAGAGGAGGCACTAAGGGGCATTATATTATGAAGAGAGTCACTACTGTGAGGGCAGGAACCAAAGGGGCATCATACGAGGCACCAAAGGGGCATCATATTGTGAGGAAGCACTAAGGAGACATCATACTCAATGGGGGCACTAAGGGGGGCATCATGCTGTGAGAGGAGGCACTAAATGGGGCATTAGACTGTTAGGGGAGATATTAAGGGGTTATCATATTGTTAGAGTAGGCACTAAAGGGGGCATCATACTGTGAATGGAGGTACTAAGGGGATATCATATTGTTAGAGGAGGCACTAAAGGGGGCATCATACTGTGAATGGCGGTACTAAGGGGATATCATATTGTTAGAGAAGGCACTAAAGGGGGCATCATACTGTGAATGGCGGTACTAAGGGGATATCATATTGTTAGAGGAGGCACTAAAGGGGGCATCATACTGTGAATGGCGGTACTAAGGGGATATCATATTGTTAGAGAAGGCACTAAAGGGGGCATCATACTGTGAATGGAGGTACTAAGAGGACATTAAATTCTGCGAGGAGGCACTATGGAGGCATCATATTGTGAGATGGGGGCAACATACTCTGTGGGGGACACTAAAAGGCATCATATTGTCTGATGGGCACAAAGGGGGCATCATTAGTGGCACTAAGAGTACATTCTTATTGTGTTGGGCCCCTAAGGGGATTGGGTGGGATCAAAGGTTTGCTATCTGCTATTCAGAAAAAAAATATCCATAGAGCAGTACACACCACTGTTGTCCCTCCTTAAAAAATGTTTTTGTGCCTCGTACCTTCACCCAGAAGCAGACCCAGGTATGTGGACCTTTACAAAAAGTACCCCTGTTCTATGGGGACAATCCTCTGAATGCTTAGGTGAAACTGCAATCTCATTGTCTGAACTGACATGAACTATTTTCATCATGCCTGCTACTGAAGTAGCCAAATATTACTGTGTATGGCATAGATGTCCAGGAAGAGAATTTGCATTTTCTATTCTAATATATTATGACTCAGTGGTTGCCAGGGAGTGCACTTATATTTAGACTAAACACCTACACTGAATTAGGCGAGTGTGTATTGTGATTAGCTGATATAACTAGGACACGGCTATAAATTCCACTCCATCATGTTTACCTAATGAGCAGCTAGCAGGTTATACAGGAAAACTGCTTACATTAAGCGCACTGTGTAAGAAACGTTCCGTAAAATTAAGATTCAAGTAAGGCCTTATTCACACATCCGTTGTGTTTTGCGGATCCACGGAGCCGCGGATCCGCAAAACACGGACACACCGGCAATGTGCATTCCGCATTTTTGCGGACCGCACATTGCCCGAACTCCATAGAAAATGCCTCTTCTTGTCCGCAATTGCGGACAAGAATAGGACATGCTCTATTTTTTTTGCGGAGCCGCGGACCGGAAAATCGGCGGCGCGCTCCGCAAAATCGGATGCGGAGAGCACAGTGTGTGCTCTCCGCATCTTTCCCGGCCCCATTCACAGTCAATGGGTCCGCATGTATTCCGCAAAATTGCGGAATACATGCGGACTACATTGCGGATGTGTGAATAGGGCCTTAGTTGGTAAAAAAAATCAAATAGTATACATGAGTATTGTCGCACTTTATGCTGAACCACCCACCAATAAGTTGGAGGTCTCCCACTGCTCTTTCCTTTGCACTTCCTAACACACAGCCAAGCAGCATAGACAGCAAGGAGACGGTTAGGACAAGCTCTTGTGAAGTTGTCCTGTGAAAGAATGACAAAACCACACATGCGCTATACAGAAATAGCTATAAAGACCTGTGCATGATCGTCCTGGTACAAGAAGCACTAGTAGGAATCATAACCAGCACTACATGTTAATTACAAACCAAACCTATAGGACATTTTAGGGTAATATCTTTAGACATATTCATTTTTGTTAAATAGTACTTGCAAAGATTTGCAATGATTCATGACTTTTTAAACCTGGTCCAAAGGGACATGATTGCGATTTTGAGAATACCCCTTTGAATAATAAAATCTATTCTGCTAGGGGAAGCTCATTATATAGACAGTTAAAAAGATCCTATTGTATTCAGTAAGAGTTGTGCATAGTTGTGTCTGCATTAACCCCTTAAGGACGAAGGGCGTACATGTACGCCCTTCGCCCGCACTTTAAAGATGGCGCCCGCTCCCACACGGAGCGGGCGCATGAGCTGCGGGTAAACGCTTGATTCATCAAGCTGACACCCGCAGCTCATGTCCGCGACCGGCAGCGATGCCGATCGCGGACATTTAACCCCTCAGATGCCGTGGTCAATCCTGACCACGGCATCTGATCGCGCAAAAAACGAAAGTTTCACTTTCGGTTTTTGCTCCGGCTCCCCTGATGGCCACAAGGGGCAGCCGGAGCATGCATGTAGTACCCTAGGTTTCTGTGAATGAAACCTAGGTTACTACACAGTATTCCTATGGAGCCTATGACTGTAATAGGCTCCATAGGAAATATGCGATTTTCTCATATATTCCAATGCTATTGCATTGGAATATATGAGAATAGCAATCTGATGATTGCATCTTATAGTTCCCTATGGGAACTATAAGAAAGTGGTAAAAAAAAAAAAAAGTTTAAAAAATAAAAATTAAATAAAAAAATATAAAAATTCAAATCACCCCCTTTCCCCAAAATGAAAATAAAATAAATAAAAAAATTAAAAATTACACATAATGGGTGTCGCAATGTGCAAAACGCCCATACTATAATAATATTAAAAATATTCACCATACGGTAAACATAAAAACGGAAGAAAGCGTCCAAATGGCTAATTCGCCATTTTTGGACGCTTCATTTCCTAAAAAAATGAATAAAAGTGATCAAAACATCATACGCACCCCATAATGGTATCAATTAAAAGTTCAGATTGCCCGCAAAAAATGAGCCCCTACACTGCTCCGTACGCATAATTACAAAAAAGTTATAGAGGTCAAAACATGGCGACAAAAAATAAAATAAAAAAATTCCCACTTTTAATTTTTTTTCACTATCAAAACGCAAGAAAAACTATACATATTAGGTATTGCCGGATTTGTACTGACCTGAAGAATAAAATTAACCAGTCAGTTTTATCGCAAATCGAACGTTGTAATTTAAAAACCCGTAAAACTGTGGTGAAATAGCTTTTTTTTTGCAATTTCACCCCATTTGGAATTTTTTTCCCGTTTCCCACTACATCACATGCAAAAATAAATGGTAGCGTTAAAAAGTACAACTTGTCCCGCAAAAAATAAGCTGTCATATGGCTATGTGAGCGGAAATATAAAAATGTTATGGCTTTTGGAAGGCAGGGAGCGCAAAACAAAAACGCAAAAATCCCAAAACCCCCGGTCCTTAAGGGGGCAAGACATGATTTAAAGGGGTTGTCTGGGTTCAGAGCTGAACCCGGACATACCCATAATTTCACCCAGGCAGCACCCCTGATGTCCGCATCGGAGCATCTCATGTTCTGATCTGCTCCTTTGCCCTGCACTAGATCGCGCAGGGCAAGGGCTCTTTTGTTTACAATAAAACACTGCCGGACGTCACCGGCTCTGATGGGAATGCTTTAGCGCTGCCCTAGCCGTTTTACAGGCTAGGGCAGTGCTAAAGCCCGACCATCAGTAACGGTAAGATCACCAGGCTTCCTGGCAGCCCCATGGAGAGCCAGTTCGTTATCGGAAGTCTAGAAAATGCCTTTGCCATGCGTGATTTAGGGCAGGGCAAAGGAGAGCATCGGAGCATGAACTGCTCCGATGCTCAAGTCAGGGGGGCTGCCTGGGTGAAAATGGAGGTATGTCCGGGTTCAGCTCTGAATACGGACAACCCCTTTAAAGGGAACCTGTCATCAACTTTATGCTAACCTCACTGAGGGCAGCATAAAATAGTGACAGAAATGCTGATTTCAGCGGTGTGTCACTCATGAGATAAAAGTAAGTGGTTCCTGAGAACCAGCATCATAATCATTGCAGGCCAGGCCTTGAAAGGGTCAAATCTACCTGAGAAGAGTCCTGGTTATCTATAATCTCCTGCTCTCCTGCCCGTCTGCTGGTGATTGGCAGTTCTCTCCTAGAGCGAAAGGGAGAAAACTAGGTAGAGGACTGTCAGTCACCTACAGGTGGACAGGAGAGCAGGAATTCATGAATAACCAGGACTCTTCTCAGGTGGCCGGGACTCTTTTCCAGGCCTAATCTGCAATCATTGTGATGTTGGTTCTTGGCAACCACTTACATTTAACTTATAAATGACAGACTGCTGAAATCAACTCACCTGCCTCTACTTTATTCTGCCATTAGTAAGGGCAGCATATAGTTGATGACAGGTTCCCTTTAAATGAGTTTTTTTTGTAACATAAACAGACAAGTACCCACAGTGTGTGCATTTGGATGCCCACCAGAAGATACCACTACAGCTCAAAAGTTGTTAATTTTCATTATCTTGTCCAGCTCTGATGTTTTTATGCTGCCAGGGCTTACTGTGTCCAGGATTAGTAATGTAAAGGGCTACCGTTTTCATGATTCCTCACCAGAGGCGTAGCTAAAGGCTCATGGGCCCCGATGCAAGAGTTCAGCTTGGGCCCTCCTTCCCTCAGTACCTTTTGGCCAGGGGCAGAGAAGCACATAGCCTTCATGCTGCCCAAGGCAAACATTGAGACACCCCCCTAGTGCCAGATTCTTGACCTAACCCTTGCTTCCAGCCAGAGGTGTAACTTGACCAGCCTACACTTTCTATAATGCTGGTGTCTTCTTATGAGGCGCATGGGTCTTTGGGCCCCCTCAGGCTCCTGGGCCCGGTAGCGACTGCTACCTCTGCACCCCCTATAGCTACGCCCCTGTTCCTCACCCCTCACAGGCTTTGCTTCTATTTACAGCTGCCTGTACACCCTCTATTACAAGATGCAAGGTAGTACTGTAATGAATCCCTGTCTTCACAAACACAGCTCTACAACTGAGACACTGCCCTGCTGGTCTGCTACTGACTGACACAGCACTGTTTACTGTTCAACGTGATATCATGAAGAACCTAAGGGGAGCGGACAGACAGAGAAAAGACATGTGTGTGTCACATCCTGTACTAAAAGGTGGGGGAGTGGGGAGATGACCACATGCTTGGGGTACGCATGAGATAGCATCCTTTCATAAATCCACTTTTATTTTTAAAGCTTGAAAAGGACCAATCTATTGTAATAGGTGAAAAAGTTGTTGTTTTTCTGTATGTTGGGGGGGGGGGGGGGGAATAAGTGTGGATTTCTGAAAAGTAGCTGTTTCCATGATTTTTGAGGCCTTGTGATTGGGAGAGAAGATTACTAAACACATGAGCCACACGCTTGATTCCCAAGCTTGACCCAGATATTTTGCTATAAAATGTAACTTTTAATGAGCACATTAAAGTAGCTCAGTGAGCCTCCACACAAGGGGTTTGGGGGGCAGTTAGTAGGTTTTAAGCGTGTGTGTCCGTCCCTATGTAGCTCATTTGTAACCGGTGTATGGCGTTACATTATTATCGGTGAGACATCAAATGCTAGTGAGCCATTATTCTGTGTCTCGGGCCACAGCATGGTAGCAGTGTAGCAGGGTTTGTGCACGTCCCTGCCAGCTACAGTTTCAGTATTATACATCCACGCTACATATAAGGAAGGGACACAGTATTTTTTTAACCCCTTATGGAGGCTCACTGAGCTACTTTTACTGTGATCTTTAAAAGTTATGTTTTATAGCAAAATATCTGGGTCAAGAGTGGGAATCAAGCCGTGCGGCTCATGTGTTTAGTAATTTCAGTGGCGTAGCTATCAGGGAAGCAGGGAAAGCAGCTGCTTCGGGGCCCGAGCTCAGAAGGCGCCCGGGAGCAGTCACTGTACTTCCTCCACCCGGGCCCCTGTCAGAGCAGCTGACTTCTCCTGCAGTGGGTCCAAAGTCCTTCACTTACACCTCTGTCACTGACCTGACATCAGCGACATTGCGCCGCCTCTCCCCTCCTCAGTTCTGATGATGGACAGTGACCAGCATCAGGACGGTCCAATGTGGGGGAAGCTAGAATAACCCCGCCACCTTTCCTACCCGCGATTCCTGCAGCCTGAACCTTCCATGCCCAGCATGCTGAACATCAGTTGGATTGCCACAACTGCACCAGTGATGTGAGTGGCAGGGGAACTGCGGTTATATTCAGCATTCCCAGACTGTCCTCATGTCTCTGCACATGCGACCTGCAGTATAGTAGGAAAGCTGGGTAAATTATATCATGAGATGTCATCCAGCTTCCCTGCGATCCTGCATGGCACAAGTGCAGAGGCATTAGAGTATGGGCGAGAGGCACAGCAGGAAAGCTGGGTGTCTATATATGTATATTGTATATGTGTGCGTCCATGTATGTGGTGACTGTGTGTATGAATGCATCCATGTATGTGGAGAGAGTGTCCATGTATGTGATGAGTGTGTCCATATATGTGGACAGTGTGTGTATGACTGCGTCCATGTATGTAAAGAGTGCGTCCATGTATGTGGTGAGTGTGTATATGAGTGCATCTGTGTATATGGTGAGCACATGTATGAGTGCGTCCATGTATGTGGAGAGTGCATCTATGTATGTGGTGAGTGTGTATATGAGTGCATCTGTGTATATGGTGAGCGTATGTATTAGTGCGTCCATGTATGTGGAGAGTGCGTCTATGTATGTGGTGTGTGTTTATATGAGTGCATCTATGTATATGGTGAGCGCATGTATGAGTGCGTCCATGTATGTGGAGAGTGCGTGTATGAGTGAACCTATGTATATGGTGAGCACATGTATGAGTGCTTCCATGTATGTGGTGAGTGTGTATATGAGTGCATCTATGTATATGGTGAGCACATGCATGAGTGCGTCCATGTATGTGGAGAGTGCGTCCATGTATGTGGTGAGTGTGTATATGAGTGCATCTTTGCATATGGTGAGCGCGTGTATGAGTGCGTCCATGTATGTGGAGAGTGCGTGTATGAATGAATCTATGTATATGGTGAGCACATGTATGAGTGCATCTACGTATATGTTCAGTACGTGTATGAGAGTGTCCATGTATGTGGAGAGTGTGTTCATGTATGTGGAGAGTGTGTCCATATATGTGGAGAGTGTGTCCATATATGTGGAGAGTGCGTCCATATATGTGGAGAGTGCGTGTATGACTGCGTCCATATATGTGGAGAGTGCATCCATGTATGTAGAGAGTGCATGTATGACTGCATCCATGTATGTGAACAGTGCATCCATGTATGTGGAGAGTGCGTGTATGAGTGTGTCCATGCATGTGGTGAGTGCGTGTATGAGTGTGTCCATGTATGTGGTGAGTGCGTGTATGACTGCGTCCATGTATGTGGAGCATGCGTGTATGACTGTGTCCATGTATGTGGAGAGTGCGTGTATGACTGCATCCATGTATGTGGACAGTGCATCCATCTATGTGGAGAGTGCGTGTATGACAGCGTTCATGTATGTGGAGAGTGTGTGTATGACTGCATCCATGTATGTGGAGCATGCGTGTATGACTGTGTCCATGTATGTGGAGAGTGCGTGTATGACTGTGCCCATGTATGTGGAGAGTGCATGTATGACTGTGTCCATGGATGTGGAGAGTGCATGTATGACTGCGTTCATGTATGTGGAGAGTCCGTGTTTGACTGCGCCCATGTATGTGGACAGTGCGTGTATGACTGCGCCCATGTATGTGGAGAGTGCGTGTATGACTGCGTCCATGTATGTGGAGAGTGCGTGTATGACTGTGTCCATGTATGTGGAGAGTGCGTGTATGACTGTGTCCATGTATGTGGAGAGTGCATATATGACTGCGTCTAAGTATGTGGAGAGTGTGTGTATGACTGCGTCTATGTATGTGGAGAGTGCGTGTATGACTGCGTCCATGTATATGGATAGTGCATGTATGACTGTGTCCATGTATGTGGAGAGTGCGTGTATGACTGTGTCCATGTATGTGGAGCGTGCTTGTATGACTGTGTCCATGTATGTGGAGAGTGTGTGTATGACTGCGTTCATGTATGTGGAGAGTGCGTGTATGACTGCTCCCATGTATGTGGAGAGTGCATGTATGACTGTGTCCATGTATGTGGAGAGTGCATGTATGACTGCGTCCATGGATGTGGAGAGTGCGTGTATGACGGCATCCATGTATGTGGAGAGTGCATGTATGAATGTGTCCATGTATGTGGAGAGTGCGTGTATGAATGTGTCCATGTATGTGGAGAGTGCGTGTATGACTGTGTCCATGTATGTGGAGCATGCTTGTATGACTGCATCCATATATGTGGAGAGTGCGTGTATGACTGCGTCCATCTATGTGGAGAGTGCATGTATGACTGCTTCCATGTATGTGGAGAGTGCGTGTATGACTGCGTCCATGTATGTGGAGAGTGCGTGTATGACTGCGTCCATGTATGTGGAGAGTGCGTGTATGACTATGTCCATGTATGTGGAGAGTGCGTGTATGACTGCGTCCATGTATGTGGAGAGTGCGTGTATGACTGCGTCCATGTATGTGGAGAGTGCGTGTATGACTGCGTCCATGTATGTGGACAGTGCGTGTATGACTGTGTCCATGTATGTGGAGAGTGCATGTATGAATTTATCCATGTATGTGGAGAGTGCGTGTATTACTGTGTCCATGTATGTGGAGAGTGTGTATATGACTGTGTCCATGTATGTGGAGCGTGTGTGTATGACTGCGTCCATGTATGTGGAGAGTGCATGTATGACTGCGTCCATGTATGTGGAGAGTGTGTGTATGACTGCGTCCATGTATGTGGAGAGTGTGTGTATGACTGCGTCCATGTATGTGGAGAGTGTGTGTATGACTGCGTCCATGTATGTGGAGAGTGCGTGTATGACTGTGTCCATCTATGTGGAGAGTGCGTGTATGACTGCGTCCATGTATGTGGAGCGTGCATGCATAACTGTGTCCATGTATGTGGAGAGTGCATGTATGACTGCATCCATGTATGTGGAGAGTGCGTGTATGACTGTGTCCATGTATGTGGAGAGTGCATGTATGAATTTATCCATGTATGTGGAGAGTGCGTGTATTACTGTGTCCATGTATGTGGAGAGTGTGTATATGACTGTGTCCATGTATGTGGAGAGTGCATGTATGACTGCATCCATGTATGTGGAGAGTGCGTGTATGACTGCGTACATGTATGTGGAGAGTGCGTGTATGACTGTGTCCATGTACGTGGAGAGTGCATGTATGACTGCGTCCATGTATGTGGAGAGTGCTTGTATGACTGCGTCGATGAATGTAGAGAGTGTGTGTATGACTGCGTCCATGTATGTAGAGAGTGCATGTATGACTGCATCCATGTATGTGGAGAGTGCGTGTATGACTGTGTCCATGTATGTGGAGAGTGCGTGTATGACTGCGCCCATGTATGTGGAGAGTGCGTCCATGTATGTGGAGAGTTTGTGTATGACTACGTCCATGTATGTGGAGAGTGCGTGTATGACTGCACCCATGTATGTGGAGAGTGCATCCATGTATGTGGAGAGTGCGTGTATGACTGTGTCCATGTACGTGGAGAGTGCATGTATGACTGCGTCCATGTATATGGAGAGTGTGTGTATTACTGCGTCCATGTATGTGGAGAGTGCGTGTATGACTGTGTCCATTGTGGGGAGTCGCTCTGGTAGACAGCGGTGCGGGTGCAGTTTAGAGGCAAAACAAGGAGTCCAGATTGTGCAACAAACAGTGTTTTATTCACACTTGCACACCATAAATGAAAAAAACAGTCTCTTTGGTGACAGTTCACACACAACGGAAATAACGTGGCAAAACAAAAACAGGCCAACACAGGTTCAGTCACCTGGGAGGTGTAGGTGCAGGTTCGCACCACGCTGTCGGCCCAGCCGCAGGAGAATCCAGCTTCAGGTAGCCAGGAACAAAACACCTCCTTGCTGAGCTCTTTCCTCCAGGACAGAGAACTCCAGAGCCCTGTTAGCAGCTCCAGGATAATCACCACCTCCAGCTGCTGAGCTGGCTGAGCTTTTAAACCCAGCCCAAAACCAGGACTGGGTCGTGGGGAGCAGCCACCCACCCTACACTTTAGCTGCTCCCGGTAAGAGCCGGCCCGGATCGGCTTTGCAGCCATGCTATTTAAACTCTGTCAGTAGCACTAGCTGCTGCTGACATCAATAAAAACGGGCTCTTACCTCACCGAGGCTATGAACCTCGGTGACACATACCTGCCATCCACGACGGCACCCTGCACCTTACCACACACCCCCTTTGTTCAACCCTGAGGGGTGGACACATGTGAGGCAGTGGACGCGGGAAAGGGCATCTGCATTTCCCTGCAAGCGACCTGCCCTATGTTCCACGGAGAACTTGAAATTTTGAAGGGATAGGAACCACCTGGTGACCCGAGCATTCCTCTCCTTGGCCTGACTCATCCATTTGAGGGGGAATGGTCGGTCACCAGACGGAACCTCCTCCCTAACAGGTAGTAGCGGAGAGATTCGAGTGCCCACTTGATAGCCAGGCACTCCCTCTCCACTATACTATATCTGGACTCGGCGGGACTGAGCTTACGGCTCAGGAAGACAACGGGATGTTCTTCCCGTTGACCTCCTGCGACAGTACCGCACCGAGGCCTACCTCCGAGGCGTCGGTCTGTACGACAAACTCCTTGTTGAAGTCGGGTGTCACCAAAACCGGGGACCCACGCAGGGCCGACTTCAACGCGGAGAAAGCCTCCTCCGCCTTCTCACTCCAGCTAACCCTCCCAGACTTTCGCCCCTTCAACAGGTCTGTCAATGGCGCTGCTATTGTGGCAAAGTGGGGCACAAACCTCATGTAGTATCCTACAATCCCCAGGAACGACTTTACCTGCCTGGTGGTGACCGGTCGGGGCCAGCTACGAATGGCCTCTACCTTAGTTACCTGAGGTTTGATGACTCCCCGCCCAATTACATATCCCAGATATTTGGTCTCTTCCAACCCAATCGCACACTTTTTGGATTGGCGGTTAGTCCAGCTTTCCTCAGGGCATCCACTACCGCCTGCACCTTGGGTAAATGGCTTTCCCAGTCGGTGCTGTGGATCACTACATCATCTAAGTAGGCCGAGGCGTACCGACGATGTGGTCGCAGCACTATGTCCATTAACCTCTGGAAAGTGGCGGGGGCGCCATGCAGGCCAAAGGGTAACACCTTGTAGTGATACAGGCCCTGCGGGGTAACAAACACGGTTTTTTCCTTAGCCGCCTCCGTTAAGGGTACTTGCCAGTACCCTTTAGTGAGGTCCAGCACAGAAAAATAACGGGCTTGTCCTAAATTTTCAACAAGCTCGTCTACTCGGGGCATGGGATACGCGTCAAACTTGGATACTTCATTTAACTTGCGAAAGTCGTTGCAGAACCGTAACGTCCCATCCGGCTTGGGTATTAGGACTATGGGACTGGCCCACTCACTTTTCGACTCCTCAATGACATCGAGCTTCAACATTAACTGCACTTCCTCCGCGATGGCCCGCCGCCGAGCCTCGGGTACCCGGTATGGTTTTAACCGGACCTTGGCCTGAGGCTCAGTGACGATGTCATGTCGGATGAGAGACGTGCGGCCAGGGAGGTCCGAGAACACATCCGTGTTCCGACTGAGGAACTCCCTGACTTCCTGAACTTGTTTGGAAGACAGGCTGTCTGCAATTTTACCGTGGTTACGGCTTCACAGGCCTCGAACTGTGGGGCTGGACCCTTTTCACCTAGAAGCCCTGGCCGGGGGCTGTGGCCGTCGGCCGCGTCCCTATCTTTCCACGGCTTAAGTAAATTCACGTGGTACACCTGCTCCGGCTTGCGCCGCCCTGGCTGGTGTACCTTGTAATTCACTTCCCTACCTTCTCGATCACCTCATAGGGGCCCTGCCACCTAGCTAGGAATTTGCTGTCAAGGGTGGGTACCAGAACCAAAACCCGATCTCCCGGATTGAAGTCCCGTACCCGAGCCTGACGGTTGTACACCCTACTCTGGGCTTGTTGCGCTGCCTCCATATGCTCCCGGACCAAGGGCAACACCCTTTCCATCCGTTCCTGCATCTGGGCGACATACTCAATGACACTTTTGTGGGGGACAGGCTGTTGTTCCCATGCTTCCTTGGCGATATCCAACAGGCCCCGAGGGTGTCTGCCATAAAGCAGTTCGAAGGGCGAGAACCCAGTAGAGGCCTGGGGTACCTCTCGCACTGCGAACATGAGATAGGGCAGAAGCAGGTCCCAGTCCTTCCCATCTCTAGACACCACCCTTTTTAACATATTTTTTAGAGTTTGGTTAAACCTCTCAACAAGACCGTCTGTTTGCGGATGGTAAACGGACGTCCGTAACTGCTTTATACGCAACAATTTACACAGTTCCTTCATTACTTTGGACATAAAAGGGGTCCCTTGGTCTGTCAGAACCTCTTTTGGCAGGCCCACACGGGAAAACATCTCCATTAACTCTTTGGCAATGAGCTTAGCTGAGGTATGTCGCAGAGGCACCGCCTCCGGATACCGAGTGGCATAGTCGAGAACTACCAGAATGTGTTGGTGGCCCCTAGCAGACTTTGGTACAGGCCCAATTAAATCCATAGCAATTCGCTCAAACGGTACTTCAATAATTGGCAGAGGTACCAGAGGACTACGGAAATGTGGCTGGGGGCTAGTTACCTGACAGGTTGGACAGGACTTACAATAATTTTCTACTTCCTTGAACACACTGGGCCAATAAAACCGCTGCAGTATGCGGTCCTGGGTTTTCTGCCACCCCAGGTGTCCCCCAAGAACATGTTGGTGGGCAAGCTCCATGACAAGCTTGCGATACGCTGTGGGCACCACCAACTGTTCAACAGGTTCACCTCGGATTTGGTTCACCCGATACAACATATCCTGCAGAACAATAAATCGTGGGAACATTAATTCAGCCCCTGGTTTCTGGGGTTTACCATCAATTTCCAGCACATTCTCCCAGGCCCTGGTTAGGGTTTGGTCCCGGTGTTGTGCGGTCCCAAAATTTTCCCCGGAGACATTGAGGTCTGCCAACTCAGGTCCCGGTGGCAAGTCCTCCGTGTCTCCCACCATTACACTCAGTGGGGTTGTCTTCCCCACTACCGCTGCAGCAGTGGTCACCCCTACCGCTGGCCCTTCAGACTCGGGCTCCCAGGGTTCTGGCCTTCCAGGGGTATCAGGCCACTCTGCTAGGGTTACCCCTGTCTCAGGGCTATTAGTCACTTTCATCTCAGGCCACAGTGACGGAAAACCAGGGAAGTCTCTCCCAATTATTAGTTCATAGGGCAGCTTTGTGGAGATCGCCACTTCACAAGTCCAGGTGCCGACCGCCGTGGACAGAGACATTACAGCAGTGGGATAGTCCTTTAAGTCTCCGTGTATGCACACCCCACCCACTGTCCGGCCCGTATACTGGGTGGGCTGTACCAGGGCAGCACTTACCAGGGTTACCAGGCTCCCTGAGTCCAACAGCGCCACTGCCAGGTTATCCCCGACTTGCACCTGGCACAGATGACGATTGTCTATTGTCCCGGGATGCCGGTCGCACACAGTCTCCGGGCATACATGGAAGCCCGGTACCCATAATTAGTCTCCATGGGTTCCCCCACTGTGGACAGTTGGCCCTTATGTGTCCAGGCTCCCGACACTGCCAACAGACCACTGGGGACGGATCTGCAAGAGGTACATCCCGGGCGGGTTTGGCCGGCCGCCGGGACTGGGGTGGAGATTTCCGGGGTTTGACTGGCCCCTCCCAAAAGAACCCCCTGCAGGTTTCTGGTGGCCTCATATCGCTCCACCAGGTCGACCATCTCAAGGGCATCGGTGGGGGATACCTGGCCGATCCAGTGTTGAAGGGGGTAAGGCAAGGCCCTCCAGAACATGTCAGCCAGCAGACGGTCCAGCATAGCAGTCGGACTTAGAACCTCAGGCTGCAGCCATTTTTGCAACCTGTGCAGCAACTCATAGTACTGCGGCCTGGCGGGTTCAGCCACTTTGAAGTCCCACTGGTGGACCCGCTGAGCCCGGACCAACACGTTTACCCCCAGTCTGGCCAGGATCTCCCCCTTCACCGTGGAATAGTCAGCAGCCTGGTCGTCTGCCAAATCAAAAAAAACTTGCTGGGGTCCGGATGCCAGGAACGGAGCAACCACCTCTGCCCACTGGTCACGGGGTAGCTTTTCCCTCACGGCGACCTTCTCAAAAACCGCCAGGTACGTCTCAACGTCGTCTGCTGGGGTCATTTTTGGGATCGCCGCACGGACCGCTTTCCTGGCATCATGGACGTGGTGGGACGCTCCTGCCGCCTGTAACGCCATCACATGTTGTAGCAGTAGTTGGTTGGTCTCCCGCTGCTGCACGTTAGCCTCTATGAGAGCCTTCACAGCAGCCTCCATGTTGCCAGAAACTCCTGCTTGCAGCTTTGCTGGCTTAATATATTCCATGCACTTTAGAAAAACAAAACTTCGGCGTTCACGCCAGCCTCACTGCGCATGCCCGCATCCGACACCAAATGTGGGGAGTCGCTCTGGTAGACAGCGGTGCGGGTGCAGTTTAGAGGCAAAACAAGGAGTCCAGATTGTGCAACAAACAGTGTTTTATTCACACTTGCACACCATAAATGAAAAAACAGTCTCTTTGGTGACAGTTCACACACAACGGAAATAACGTGGCAAAACAAAAACAGGCCAACACAGGTTCAGTCACCTGGGAGGTGTAGGTGCAGGTTCGCACCACGCTGTCGGCCCAGCCGCAGGAGAATCCAGCTTCAGGTAGCCAGGAACAAAGCACCTCCTTGCTGAGCTCTTTCCTCCAGGACAGAGAACTCCAGAGCCCTGTTAGCAGCTCCAGGATAATCACCACCTCCAGCTGCTGAGCTGGCTGAGCTTTTAAACCCAGCCCAAAACCAGGACTGGGTCGTGGGGAGCAGCCACCCACCCTACACTTTAGCTGCTCCCGGTAAGAGCCGGCCCGGATCGGCTTTGCAGCCATGCTATTTAAACTCTGTCAGTAGCACTAGCTGCTGCTGACATCAATAAAAACGGGCTCTTACCTCACCGAGGCTATGAACCTCGGTGACACATACCTGCCATCCACGACGGCACCCTGCACCTTACCACACCATGTACGTGGAGAGTGCATGTATGACTGCATCCATGTATGTGGAGTGCGTGTATGACTGCATCCATGTATGTGGAGAGTGTGTGTATGAATGTGTCCATGTATGTGGAGAGTGCGTGTATGACTGTCCATGTACGTGGAGAGTGCATGTATGACTGCGTCCATGTATGTGGAGAGTGCATGTATGACTGCGTCCATGTATGTGGAGAGTGCGTGTATGACTGTGTCCATGTACGTGGAGAGTGCATGTATGACTGCGTCCATGTATATGGAGAGTGCGTGTATGACTGTGTCAATGGCTGCAGTATGAAAGGTACAGAGGCTAAAATACTTGTGGATGTGTAGGGGTAAATCAGACATGTCTATTACAATTACAGCGCAGGTTTTAAAGGGGTTGAGTTGAATATAAACTCGGTCAGTAACTGTAAATGTTACAAAAACGATAAAGCTGTGCTAAAAATGACAGGCAAAAAAATAAATACAGTGAATAAAAAGTCACAAAATAGCCATATGAGAGGGGTTTGTGAAGAAGTGTGTAAGTGTGTGTCGGGGGCCCCATACAAAAATTTGCTGTGGGGCCCAGTCAGTTCTAGCTACGCCTCTAAGTAATTTAATTATACCCACACCCAGATAGGGTCCATTAGGTCTTTCCTGGGAGAAAAGATCATACTACTTGTGAATTTCTTCTAAAGGCATATTGCCGTCTCATCTTCTCTATTTGCCTGACAAGCAGGAGATAAAACACCAGAAGCATGGTCAGCTACAGACAGTACATTAGAAATGGGCTAATCTTACTGTATTGAAACAATTTGCACACAGTTTTTAAATTTATAAGCCTAAAAATTTGAAGAAAAAAACATGCATTATGAGGGACTTTTTTTTCAAATCAGATATGCCAGCTTTGTGGTCTAAAAAGAAGCAAGCCATGGCAATTGCGACATTTTCTGCAACATTTTGTGATCCATTTCTCACCACAGTGGTCAGTGTTTAAGTGATAAAAGTGAGATTAGACCTGGATTATGGTTTATTTACTAAGTGCGACTTTCGCAAAAGTTGCAGCCTACTCCAGGCAACCCCCTGGTGTACTTTTACACCTAAAGATGTACACCATATTACAGTCACGCCACATATGGTGCACCATTTCATAAAGTTGCCGCACACAATGCAAAGACAGACTTAAAACTGACACATAACAACCCCAAACGATAAATGACCCCCTATATGTATGAAAAGAAATCTGAATTATTCCTGAAAAATGCTGCACTAACTCAACAAATCGAAATGTTTTAAAACTAACATATGAGAAAAATTGCTAAACTGCATCTGGTCCTGAAGACCGAAATTACTGTGTTCCTGAATCAGTTCATTTATGGCTGTGTGAACAGAAGCAGGTAAATTAGTACTGTGGGATTTGACTGTTATTACAGATAATAACATTATGCCTTTATCAAGAATATTAGGTTTTATCCTTTAACCCAGTGTTTCTCAATTGTGAGGAGGACCGTAATAGCACAGGGCACCCAAAATTTGTGGTGAGGTGCAGCTGAGGAGGTAGTGCTTGTCAGAGTAACTATAAACTATCTGTGGTGTAGCAACATAATTGACTCACTTTGCCCTTATTTTAATGTTTTAACCCTTTGAAGACCTTTCCCGTACATGTCCAGTCTCCAAACATGGCGCCTGCTCGCACGTACAGCGGGCACCATAACCGCCGGGTTTCTGCTATTTTAAATAGCAGAGACCCGCGGCATATATATGCGATCAGTCAAGCGAAAGCCGCGCACTTCTGCTGCGGTACCAGTGTTCCCTGCCTGAGATCAGGGAACCTGTTACATTGATCTAATAGACAGAAGCCTCAAGCAGGCTTCAGAGTCTATTAGATGAATATACTAATACAGGCCACTAGGTGGCAGCATTGTATTGTTATATTGAAAATTAAGTGTTCAATAATGGCTATAAAGCCATCAATGAACACAATGGGCAATCTAATGATTGCCAGTTATAGTCACCCAGGGTGACTTAAAAAAAGTTTAAAAAAAAAGTTTCTATAAATAGAAAAAAAAGTAAAATATATAAAAGTTCAAATCAACCCCCTTCCTTAAAAAAAAAAAACTTACCAATAAAATAAATAAACATCATGCGAAAATGCCCATACAATTAAAATATAGTAATATTAATGGCATACGGCAAATGGCGCAATGGAAAAAAAAATAAAAACCTCTTTCACACGAGCGTAATGGATTAGATCTGGATTAGATCCGTTCAGATCCGGATGCGTTTAGTGAAACTCGCACCACTTTGCAAGCAAATTCAGGTAGTTTTGTCTATAATTCCGTTCAACACTAAAAACAAACACACTGTAGCGCACCCTCTGTTCTAGTGCTGATTGCAGGCAGCAGTATATATCAGTGGACCGCACCACCAACTGAATCAGGCTGAAATAAAGTAAAAAGTGTCATATACCGCGCCAACCCTATAGTCACCAGAATTTGCGCACACTGTAAACACCAGTACCAAAAACAAGGAAACAGACCACCACTGCAGAAAAGGACCATACAACTACTAAGATCTCATCTATACAGCTGTATTACCTGATTACACACTGTGTAACTGATCTAAGCAGTCCTCAGGGTAGGATTTCCGCCGCAGCTGACTAGCGGCTGTGCTGTTAGAAAACTTTGTTTCTTGCGGTTCGCGCCCCGGCCGGTGGCGCTGAGCCGCTAGTGGTAAGGGATCGCGTACGCGCATTCTGGAGCCGGCTAGTGACGTCACTCCTGCAGCTACGGTGTGCTGCAGTTGCCAGAAGACCTCCGACGCGTTTCGGACAATTAACGTTGTCCTTCCTCAGGGAGTTCACCCCGGGCAGGGCAACTAGAGCAAACTAGAGCCAATAATAACTTCATGTGCTCCACTGCACAAGACACACGTTTTCAAAGAGATAGTATTTTTTTTTCTATGCATGAGTCAGCCTTTTTTGTCCAAAAACATGTGACAAAGTTTCCACAGTTCATAATTGTGTATATTTTCCAGCATTGCCAGCAGCATATATTATGCCACATATGTAGTGTACGGGAGTTGTGATGCCAGACACTAAGGGTCACTAGAGTGCGTACGTTCCCCTCATTTGTGGAGAGATTGGTGAATGTAATTTTCACCAATGTAATGTAATGCCTATTTATATATTCTATCACCCTGTTACTGCTATTATGTGCTATTGTGCAGGCCTGCTAGGGGTGTCATCTCAGCTTTAGCCACTAGAGGGAGCTAGGGAGCCCTAGTTAATATAGGCCCAGTCAGGGGAGGAGTTAGGCAGTTCAGGCCTTGAGCCTGTTGAAGGAAGTCCAGTCCAGGCCATGAGCCTGTGAAGGTGTTCAGTGCTCAGGCCTTGAGCCTGTTGAAGTCAGCCCAGGCCCTATAGCCTGAGAGGGTCCAGCCTAGGAAGAGTCATTCCCTGGGAGGAGCAGTCCAGACCCTAGGACTAGTGGAGAAGTGTTGCCTCCTTAGTCAAGCTGCAAACAGGATAAGGATCCCAGCAGGAACGTCACTGGTCACCAGCCTGAGTGAGCCGAGGGAAGGCAGAGCAGTAACCAAGACAGCAAGAGGTACTACAATTACCAGAGGAGGTACTCATTTTATATACCCAAGGATATAAGCCAGAGATAGGGCATTGGGGCCTTGGAGAAGAATATATTCCTAGTCAGGATCAGTCAGGAATAATGTGCAAGCCGCCTGTACTGCAAGTCCTGCTTTAACCCTCTGTGATCACCTTGCTAAATATAAGCCTGCCATTAATGTACTGTAACTTAAAGCTTGCTGAAACCAATCGTCTTCTGAGAAACTGTCAAGAGAGTGTATGCTGTTTACTACTGTTCAGTAAAGTGAAGTTCTGGTTTACTATTCAAGCCTGCACCTCAATTATTCCTCCTATTAAATCGGTGTGCCTCCGTTACCGGCACTGGCGTCACGGACATCAGGGACACCCAGCCACAGGCACGTTAATCTACCAACACCAAGGGCACCTCACACTACACCTGGCTGTGTCCCTCAAGAACCCAGAGAGTGCCCCAGAGGATCCACGTGCCAGCCTCTCCATCACTGGCATTCCCCAGGACAGTCCCTCATACTCCCCTGACTTGGGGATGCTACACATATGCTATGCAGTAGTGCCTTTTTCTTTTCAAAAACCTGCTGCAAAGCTTCTACAGTATATACATATTTAAAAAGTGTATTTTATGGCATCAGCGGCAGTGTAATAGCATATTCTTGAGTTGCACTCAGGGGACATCCAATTGCACCTGTTTTTTTCCCCAAAACCTGTTGCAGGTTTTCCACCATTTATAAGTGTGCAAATAAGCATATTTTAGCGTGTCAATAGCAGAATATAGTTTAGTCACAGCCAGTTAAAGGGGTTATCCTGGAAATAATATTGATGACCTATCCCCATGACCTTCCTAGGCCATGTGACATCACTGTACATCGGTCACATTGCCTAGTTGCAGCTCAGCCTCATTAAAGATAATGGGGCTGAGCTGTAATACCAAGCACTGCCGCAATACTATGTACGGCGCTGTGCTTAGTGAGCAGTTGGGAGCCTGCCGCGCTCAACAGAGCTCCGATGAGCGTGGCAGCTCCCTGGAACAGCTGATCAGCTGGGGTGCCAAGACTCGGACCCCTACCGATGTGATAATGATAGGTCATTGTTAATTCATGGATAACAACTTTAAGTTAAAATTTATTAAAATTAAATTAAAATTTTGGAACATTTGTTAAGAACAAGCCACTGTTTTTCTTGATACCTGTGTGTGTTGAAAGACATGGAAATGTGGAGAGAGAGAAAAGAAAATCGACAAAAAAAATATAAGGCCTAGGAAACCTCGGAGTGTAATACACAAATTTTCAGGCCATTTGGAGCACTTTTGATTCAGGTAGAATCGATTCGGACCCAAATTGAATTTTCTGACCTATTTGTAAGAATCAGACGAGAAACAAATTACCAGAAATTCACTCATCTTTAGTATCAACCTTAAACCACCCAAGAGCATCACAGATTTTAACATTAACTCCTTCACCACTGCAGATATTAGTTATTCCTGACAATAACCCTACCTCTAGGGTTATTGCCAGGAATACTATCACTAATGCCTAAAGTAACATATTAAATCAAACTACAACAAACAATAAAGTATAAATTTGGCAAAGTATAATGGCAAGGTGACATATGGCTGTTTTTGCTGTGGTTAACAAATATGTATAAGCCCGCTTTGCCCCATGAATAGAAGTACAGCCCTTGGCTCCACACCATCCTCTGGCTTCAGTGAGACTCTTTCGCTATGGCTGTTGATACCAGTGCTGAACAGATAAATGATAATTTGAATTCCTTTAGACAACATGCCTGTACTGGCCAGAAAGCCTTGCATAGGGAACTGTGACTAATGAATGCTGGAAGGTGTAACCTTGTTTTTCCAGTTTAGCAGAGAGCTGGAAATTGGGATTTGTCCACAACAGTCATCATCAGAAGAAACACCAATAAATAAAATTTTACTGCACTGTAACAGTACCAGACATTTATGATGCATCTTGAGGAAAAACAGATTCTCTTCCATCAGTTTACAAAAAGCAGAACCGTAAAGGAATGTATCCAGTAAGACACTTGGTTAGCAATGTTACAAATAGCTATCGTCTACCGGTCATTATACAGTATATTTTATTTCCTGCTTTGTCTACGATAGTTGTAGGATGGTTTTCAAGCAATACTTTTCATACTTTATGCTGAAACTAGAAACACTGTAAACAGAACTGGAAATACAGAGTGATACACACATAACTTAAAGAGAATGTGTAATCAGAAAATGACCTATTATTTAAATCACGCTTTTATGTTGTTTTTTGTTTTTTTGGGGGGCTGGCGAATTTTTTTAAAATCTTTAATGTCACAATATTTATAAACAAAATGTATGAAATCATGTAGCTTACTCACTAGTCACTAAGCCTGAAATATGTTAATACTTCCTGCTTTTTGAAAGCAGCTAAATGGTTCATAGACACAATGGACTGGAGCTGATCTATTGACTTACATGGGAAAGATTCCTAGGCATGCTGTGTCACCTGTGCAGAGGTCAGGAGGGAGCTAATAAGCTGTGGTATCACCTAGTGTGAATGGTGGATCCTGTCTTATCTATACAGTAGTGTTAAGGTGCATTTAGATGCACCAATAATCGTCCAGATCATCTGGCCATCTATATGTGCCGCCAATCACCCAATGAACGAGCAAAAGGCTCGTTCATTGGGTGATCCTGTCACTTGTGCAGGCACCACCGATCATGGCTTCTGAGCAGCAGATTGTGCTGTTTAAATAGCGACCTGCTGCTCAGAAGCCATGACTGTATATGAGCTATAGTGATCCTCCGTCCTCATACAGTAAAGTCTCGTTCATTGAACGAGCTCTCGACTGTGGAGAAGGAACGCATCTGTGGTGATAATAATAATAGCTACTAAAAATGTTACCTGTACAGGAAATCATGACCTAATATTAAAGGGGTGGTCTCATCTCAGACAATGGCGGCATATCACTAGGATATGCCCCCATTGTCTTATAGGTGTGGGCCCCACTGCTGGGACCCACACCTATATCGGGAACAGAGCCCAGCAAAGTGGTGGCTGGAGGACTCCAGTCTGCCCACCACCAAGCGCTCTCCCTATAAAAGTGAATGGGAGCGCACCATGCATGACCGGCCACCACTCCCATTCATTTCTATGGGCTTGACAGAAATAGCCGAACCAGCACTCAGTTATTTTCAGCGGCCCCATAAAAAATGAATGGAGGGCGGCTGCACATGCACAGTGCGCCCTCCACCACTTTCGGGGCTCCGTTCTTGATATAGGTGCAGGTGTCAGCAGTTAAACCTGCACCTATCAGACAATGGGGGCATATCACTAGGATATGCCCCTGTTGTCTAAGATGAGATGAGACAACCCCTTTAAGCCTAGTGGCCAGCGTGAAAATTGCAGGAGTATGCATTTTTTCATTGAATATAGATAGTGACTTTGAAAAATAAAAATAAAAAAAAACTCAAAAAAATATAATGCTGTATACAGAGCTATAAGTCACTTACTCATATAACATTATAATGAATCACCATTTATTACCTATTTACATGTATCTAGGATAGGTGATAAATGTCTGATTGCTGGGAGCCCTCTATGATCACTAGAATGTGTGTCCTAAGTCCACTGTTACTCCTCACTATACAATTGCTTGGATAGAGCATATGCCCCTGTAACGGACCGTTACGCACACAACTCCGTTTAGGCGATATTCCCTTTTCAGACACACCGGCAGTTACTGCAAGCACCAATTTCCCGAACTGCAAGCACATGAATGCTCCAGACTCCCGAACCGGAAACAGTATACAGCCGAACAGGAAAAACCCGAGGAACAGTTTACACTCCTGGCAGTCGCACTGTAACAGCATACACTCCAATTCCCCCCAAGAACGAGACGACACTTCGCTTGAGGGTTAAGCAGAACACATGTATTGGCCCATACAGCCTCTTTTTATTCACATGTTCAGTCCAGAGGAATACCCCCTGGACTTCTACATTAACCAATCATAAAATAACAAAGGAATGGCCCTCCCGCACAGAGTACACATTCCCTCCCCTCTGCCGGTGATATAATTACTAAACACAATGGACGAACTTATTATCACTGGCAGGAAAATATACAGTTTTATACAACGTTCCTAACTTCAAAACTATGCATGGGATTTCAATAAAAATTACATATTAATCATCAATCCATTCAGGGGAACAACATATCCAAAAATGGTACGAGTTAGACCAGGGGTTCAGAAACGAGTAAAAAGTGTCTTTGTGGAACTGGTTTGGGCCGGAAAGCCATGCTGGCAGTAGGTCACAGAATCCACTCCATTGTGCGCATGTTAGTGAAAAGACACAAAAATACACAAATATACATAACTCCTATTATGCTGAACAGGACCCCCACATTCAGCCTATCCCCAGATGGCTTGGATCCGAGCGCTCAATATATCCGAACAGCGCTCAGATGCCACAAACACAGTCACATCGCCATGGGGTTTAAGCTTAGCATGGGCTGATGAGAGGGCCCATAATCCTGGGGCAGCAGGTGGGCAACAAGATTTCTCCAGCACCCAGTGTCCAGGTTGGTTTCGCCACAGCCCCTCTAGTCAGTGTCAAAGGGGGCTAAGAGTTCTGCTGTCAGCCCCCTTTGCTGAACAGATTTGTCAAACGTGATGTGACTAGACCCTTATACACATTGTAAGAGGTTTAAAAAACAGCTTTGTTCCTATTACAAAACTGTATCTTTTGCGCAAAGTACTGTTGCAGTGGCAATACCAACTACATTGAACTGCTGAACTGTTATGTGACTATGACATACCAATAACTGAGAGAAGTGTGCCAGTAATGTATATGTTATGTTTATTGCTATTAAACCTCCCCACGCTTAAATGGACCATTTTACTTAATGTGACGTGATATGTTGCACAATGTGCTAATTAGTGACTTTAAGTCACTGCCAGGTGACAAGTTAACTAGCTATCTATATGCAGTACTGTGGGTAGAAAGACTCTAAGCACAGAGGACATATCAATGCTATATATGAGAGACTGATGGCATCACAGGTAGCCACACATTGGGAGTCATATTTCCTTACGCAATATGTCAATGAACATTGCATATGTTCATATTGCAGACAACACTCACCCTAGAAGATGTATGCAATGTTCAGACCTAGGCCAACACTTACACTTGGATAGAGTAAGACTGCTGGCAGTTAAAGGGCTTCTGTCACCCCCCAAAAGCCTTTTTTTTTTTTTTGCCTCACTAAAAAGCTTATAGGGCGATTATTCTAAACATATTCTTGTTAACCGTTTTTGTAGGTTCATTTTGCTATAAAACGTTATTTTATAATATGCTAATTACCTTGCTACCAGCAAGTAGGGCGTTTACTTGCTGGTAGCCGCTGCATCCCGCTTGCAAAAAAACGCCCCTCCTGGGGTTGATTGACAGGGCCAGCGAGCGCTCTCCTCCTCCAGCTGGCCCTGTCTCCGTTTAAAATCTCGCACCTGCGCCATACCGTTCTTCAGTCGGCGCAGGCGCACTGAGAGGAGTACTCTCGCTCAGCCGCTCCTTCCTCAGTGCGCCAATGACGTCACAGCTGCACCCGGAAGAGAAGACGCAGGCGCACTGAGGAAGGAGCGGCCGAGCGAGAGTACTCCTCTCAGTGCGCCTGCGCCGACTGAAGAACGGTATGGCGCAGGCGCGAGATTTTAAACGGAGACAGGGCCAGCTGGAGGAGGAGAGCGCTCGCTGGCCCTGTCAATCAACCACAGGAGGGGCGTTTTTTTACAAGCGGGATGCAGCGGCTACCAGCAAGTAAACGCCCTACTTGCTGGTAGCAAGGTAATTTGCATATTATAAAATAACGTTTTATAGCAAAATTAACCTACAAAAACGGTTAACAAGAATATGTTTAGAATAATCGCCCTATAAGCTTTTTAGTGAGGCAAAAAAAAAAAAGGCTTTTGGGGGGTGACAGAAGCCCTTTAAGCAGAGAGTGTACCTAACAAACCTATTGTATCTGACCAAATGATATACTGTTGCTACATGCTAATACGCCCATGTGACGGTGCAATAACTAAGCCAGTTGCCTTTTCAGAGAACTATGCAACTGTGCAACTGCTAAGCTTGTTGCCTCAAGACCAGTAAAGCTGTTTTCTAGTTTAAACTGTGTTCACCAGATTTAATCCACCATCCTTCTGTAGAAAGCCAAGTATACAACTTGTGGGCAAAAAAATCATTTTTAGTAAGCCCCTGACAGGTTCCTATTACAGGCTACTATCTAGCTTTCCATGGCAGCAAAGTACTTGCACAATATGATGGATGTCTGTGAAGGTTTTCATCCATCTAGGTCATGGTATATCAATAGTAATGTCACGCTTCGGTGTGGGAGGGAAACACCAAACTGAGCATAGGAGGGAAGGGGGGGGGCAGGGAATCAGGCCTGAGAAATAGTGAAGGAAAATGGACACCTCCTAGTGAAAACCCTAACCAAAATCCTGACTGACTACCAGTATGAAGAGATGCCAAAGGTAGGTGAGTTCATACACAGGGATACCTAGAGTCCCATCAAGCCATATAGGACCCTGCTACTAATGGCAGGGACGAGACTACCTGTTCCTCCAAAAGGAAGGACGAACAGGAGTCTCCTTCAGGCCCAATACAAACAATAAGGAAATGCAACACACAGAACCCAAACAAAATACAAAAGAGAAAGGAAAGACTTAACTTAAAAGGAGAAATGGAAGCACCAGGAACTCAGCCGAGATCCAACCACAATTTATCCAAAGGTCCAAACAAAAGTTATAAACGAAGCAAATATAAATAGAGAAGGTAAAATGATCCGAATATCCTAATAGCCACACCTGGGGAAAGAAGGTGTGGCAAGCACCAGAAACAACACATCTGTCGTGGAAACGTCCGTGACAAGTAATAAGTCAAAGCAACTGGACTTGTATTTTGTTTTGAAGATGTTTCTCTTAGCCATTCTAATTGAGAAAGTCAGTCAGATGACTAGTAAAACGTCTTTAAGGAAAAAAATAAAGGTCCAGTTTCTCTGACTTATTACTACTTATATATCATATATGTCTCTGCTTTAATATATCCATATTTTCGTTAATCTGCGGGTTTGAAGGAGATATAATACCATCAGAAGACTTTGTGTCTTCCTGCCAGAATCTTTCTTTAAGGCGATGCACTGCTACTACAGAACTGGACGCCAGGTGTACACCTAAGGCTAAAATGTATTAGAAGGAGATCAGTGTGCCATGAATTGGAAACTTCAAGATGTTTTTCTCTTTGCCTGACTAATTATATATGCAAGGTTATAGTGGCTCTGGTATATCATATGTAAGTCAGCAATCTATTGGCAGCTTTTAAGGAATAGATACAAAGAGATTATAAATCCCAATTGGAAAGATACTGGTTTCATTTAATTGCTTTATCATGTCATGTCTGGAACAAAAAGTGAGTACATAAATATAATCCCAGAAGAGGAGCTCAGTTTAGCTTCCTTTAGAATAGCAGTTTAGCAATTGCATAGAGCAACTTTATTACAAAAAGAATTGCACTCATGTTTGAGAAGTAAAAATGGAGATGCTATAAAAAAAAAATGCTGTAAGCCTATGAAGGCTCAAAATTATGTTATACACACAACATACCTAGGATAGAGCCTATTCTTAACACAGGTATGAACACATTTTTTTAAAGATACATCTCAAAAACACTTTCAAACCAATACATATTTTACAGTGGATATAAAAAGTCTACACAACCCTGTAAAAAGGTCAAGTTTCTGTGTTGTAAAAAAATGAGACAAAGATAAATCATTTCAGAACTTTTTCCACCTTTATTGTGACCTATAAACTGTACCACTCAATTGAAAAACAAACTGAAATCTTTTAGGTGGAGGGAAGAAAAAAAAACTAAAATAATGTGGTTGCATAAGTGGGGATGTAGCTGTGTTCAAAATTAAGCAATCACATTCAAAATCATGTTAAATAGGAGTCAACATACACCTGCCATTATTTACAGTACATCTGATTAACCCCAAATAAAGTTCAGCTTCTCTAGTTGGTCTTTCCTGAAATTTTCTTACTCGCATCCAACAGCAAAAGCCATGGTCCACAGAGAGCTTCCAAAGCATCATAAGGATATCACTGTTAAAAGGTATCAGTCAGGAGAATGGTATGAAAGAATTTCCAAGGCATTAGATATACCATGGAACACAGTAAAGACAGTCATCATCAAGAGGAGAAAATATGGCACAACAGTGACATTACCAAGAACTGGACGTCCCTCCAAAATTGATGAAAAGATGAGAAGAAAACTGGTCTGGGAGGCTACCAAGACCTACAGCAACATAAAAGGAGCTGCAGGAATATCTGGCAAGTACTGGCTGTGTGGTACATGTGACAACAATCTCCCGTATTCTTCATATGTCTGGGCTATGGGGTAGAGTGGCAAGATGAAAGCCTTTTTCTTATGAGGAAAAATATCCAAGCCAGGCTACATTTTTCAAAAACACATCTGAAGTCTCCCAAAAGCATGTGGGAAAAGGTGTTATGTCTGATGAAACCAAGGTTGAACTTTTTGGCCATAGTTCCAAAATATATGTTTGGCACAAAAACAACGCTAGACATCACCAAAAGAACACCATACCGACAGTGAAGCATGGTGGGGGCATATTATGCTTTGGGGCTGTTTTTCTTCAGCTGGAACTGGGGCCCTAGTTAAGATAGAGGAATGGCTTCACCAGAAGAAGATTAAAGTTTTGGAATGGCCCAGCCAGAGCCCAGACCTGAATCAGATTGAAAATCTGTGGGGTGATCTGAAGAAGGCTGTGCACAGGAGATGCCCTCACAATCTGACAGATTTGGAGTGTTTTGCAAAGAAGAGTGGGCAAATCTTGCCAAGTCAAAATGTGCCATGCGGATAGACTCATACCCAAAAAGACTCCTGAGCGCTGTAATAAAATCAAAAGGTGCTTTAACAAAGTATTAGTTTAAGGGTGTGCACACTTATGCAACCACATTATTTTATTTTTATATTTTTTCTTCCCTCTACCTAAAAGATTTCAGTTTGTTTTTCAATTGAGTTGAACAGTTTATAGGTCACATTAAAGATGGAAAAAGTTCTGAAATGATTTATCTTTGTCTCATTTTTTTACATCACAGAAACCTGACATTTTAACAGGGGTGTATACACTTGTGTGTAACAATGTTTTGAACTTTTGACTTTCAGGCTTAATATCTCACCATCCACTACAGCTTTGAATGTGAGACTACAATCATTTTATAGACAATCATCTTGGCTATCTCATACATAAATTGGACTTCCAACTATTTAGCATATAATTAGTTATGCAGATTCTTGTCATGTAACTGCATTGTTACCGTTTTGCTCCTGGTGGTGGAACAATCTTTTTCTTCTTGTGTACTACAAATTACAACCTGTTCTCACATTCCCTAATAGCTCAGTTTTTTACTGAGTTACTTAGTACAATCAAGTACTATGGGTATGAAAAAGACGATATAGTGTTCCAGCAGGACAATGACCTAAAGCATACGTCGAGAATGGCGAAGAAATGGTTCAATGACAATGAAGTAGAAGTGCTGGATTGGCCCCCACAGTCCCCTAACCTCAACCCAATCAAACATTTGTGGGTAGAGTTGAAGAAAAAGCTGTATTCATACCCTAGTGAGTCGACCAGTATGCACCAACATTGGGAACGTGTATAAGAGACCTGGAAACAGATTTTGGTTCAAGATATTTTTGAATCCAATCGAGAGCATGTCCAGAAGGATTCTCGCAGTGTCAAAAGCCAAAGCTGGATTTACAAAATACTAACAAAATGGTAAAAATTAAAATTTTGAATTTTAGGAGCAAAACAGTAACAATGCAGTTACATGACAAGAATCTGCATAACTAATCATATGCAAGTCCAATATTTGTATAAGATACAAAATGATTGTCTATAAAATGATGGTAGTCTCACACTCAAAGCTGCAGTGGATGGTGAGATATGGAGCCTGAAAGTCAAAAGTTCAAAACATTTTAACCTTTTGCTTGTCAGTGTAGTTTGATATTGATTCTTTTACAGGCAGAATACATTTGACTGTAACAGGGCACCATACTGGATCACTTTAGGGAAAGTCCAAAAAGCATTTGATCCTAGTGCTAAAATAAATTTAAAAAAAAATCAAAGTTTTCCCCATCATTCTGCACTTAATACCCTCTAATGAGAACGTGAAAACAAAATGTTCAAAATCTTTGCTAATTTATTTAAAAAGGAAAAACTAAAATATGGCATTGATATAAGTATCCAGACCCTTTACACTTAATTGAAGTACCTCTGGCAGTGATTACAGCCCCTAGTCTTCTTGGGTATGATGTCACAAGGTTCGCACACGTGGAGTTGAGGATTTTCTGCCATTTTTCTCTGCAGATCCTCTCAAGCCTCGTCAAGTTGGATGGGGATTGTTAGTAGACAGCCATAGTCAGGTCTCTGCAGAGATGGTCGATTTGGTTCAAGTCAGGGCTCTGGCTGGGCCTCTCAAGGACATTCACAGAGTTGTCCCTAAGCCACTTCTGTGTTGTTTTGGCTGTGTGCTTAGGGTCACTGTCATGTCTGAAGATGAACCTTCAGCCCAGTCTGAGGTCCAAAGCACTCTAGCTTAGGTATCCATTAAGAATATCTCCATACTGTTCGCCATTCAGATTTTATTCAACTCTTACTAATCTCCACATCCTGGCCGCTGAAAAACATCCCACAGCATGATGCCACCATCATACCTTACTGTAGGGATGGTATTAGGCAGGTGATGAGCAATGCCTGATTTCCTCCAGACATGATGCTTAGAATTGAGTTCAAAAAGTTAAATCTTGGTTTTATCAGACCAGTGAATCTTGTTTCTCACAGTCTGAGAGTCCTTTACGTGCTTTTTTACAAACTTCAAGTGGGTTTTCATGTATCTTTTACTGAGGAGAAGCTTCTTTCTGGCCACTCTGCCATAAAGCCAAGATTGGTGGAGTGCTGCAGTGATGGTTGACCTTTTGGAAGTTTCTCCCATCTGTACACAGGATCTTCGAGCTCAGCCAGAGTGACAGAGTGACCTTTGGGTTCTTGATCAGCTCTCTTAACAAGCTCCTAGATTGCATAGTTTGGTGGGGCAGCCAGCGCTAAGAAGAGTTCTGGTTTCTCCAAACTTCTTCCATTAAAGAATTATAGAGCTTACTGAGCTCTTTGGAGCTTTCAATACAGCAGAATTTTTTTGTACCCTTCTCCAGATCTGTGCCTCCACACAATCCTTTCTCTGAGTACTACAGGCAGTTCTTGCCGCCTCATGGCTTGGTTTTTGTTCTGATATGCATTGTCAGCCGTGAGACACAGACAGGGGGTTTCTTTCCAAATCATGTTGAATCAACTGGATTTACTACAAGTGGACTATAAATAAAGAAACATCTTAAAGATGATCACAAAAAATGGGAGTCCCTCAGAGCTAAATTTCTAAGCGTCATAGCAAAGGATCTGAATACTTAGTGTATTCAGACAAAATGACAAAAAAGTGAAAAAAGTGAAAGGGTCTGAAGACTTTCAGAATGCATTGTATATATGAAAGGATGTGTGAAGATGGAACAAATCATAAGGAACAGTGTCTAATAGTGATCATGCTGCAGTTCTCCATGCCCCTGCCCAGTTCTCTTGATAAACCGGAAGGAAGGCACACTGGCATTTCAAGGTCACTGAAGTGCAAACTTTAACTCTGTGCCCTCACGCACATGACCATAATTTTTGCAGCTAGCACGCTGACCCATTAATTTTTATGGGGCCATGCCTACATCTATATTTTTTGTGGATCCATGTGGACGTTTCAAAAATTATATAACATCCAATTATTGTCCATTTTGTGGACGAGAATAGCCCTTAATGGAAGAAAAATGCGGAATACACATGGAAGATATCTGTAATTCGCTGACCAAAATACAGAAACAGCAATCTGCATGAAACTTTAAGCTGTTTGTGAAACTACAACTTTAAACATGGCCTTCAGTAGTGGTGGGAGAACTGCATATATGATCATGTATGTGATCCCTCCATTTGGCATCCCCCCCCAACTAGCGGAGTTTGTTACCTAAAGGGGTTTTCAGGGATTACTATGGTTTTGTAACAAACTTACCTGTCCAGGCTCCAGCGGCACAATCCTCAGCCTCGGCACGGTCGCACAGGGAGAGATGCGCTGCTGAGCCATGCCCCCTTAGCAACAAGATGCAATGCTCTGTTTCTCCCCACAGCACATGTGTGCTGGGAGAGATTAGCTGTGTTCTGATTGCTCAGCTGCTCTATTACTGTGTGCTAGTGTTTTTGACTAATGGAGTCACGGTCACGGACCTATCAGGTTCTGATCCAGGGACTTGGTGCTCTATTTAAATTCCTTCCTGGCCATACACTAGTTCCAGGGATAGTCTTTGACTCACTAGCTGTGTTCCTGGTTTTTGTTTCTGTGCTATTTGGATTGCTAGTGCTTCTGACCCCTGCTTGTCTTCTGACCACTCTCTGTCTCTCGTTTGGCATTTGTAGTCCGACTGGTTTTAATCCATTTGAATACTACTCTGTATTATGTTTGTCTGTCTTTGCCTGTTAGTCCATCTCTGCACTTATATAGCTCAGGGACCGTCGACCAGTTGTGGTCTAGCTATCTAGGACTTGTACTGCAAGTAGGTATAGAAAGCGGGCTGGGTATAAACCAAACCCATGATGCACTTCTCCTTTCACTGCCACAGCTCCAGCACAACCCCTAATGACACCCAGCTAGTTTATAGCTCCTCCCAACCAGCTACTTACATAGATACTACCCTTGCACTGCTCCTGTTGCTGCTTTGACACATCCATGGACATAACATCATAGGAAATAAGAAAGAGCTGCTAGGACGTGGCCATGTGCATTCATTCACTTGTTACACAAATGAAAAAACGCACCAGTTATTCTTCATGACAACTGGAGCTCTGTGTTATCTGTTGGGTGCAGTGATCAGGATTTAGATTGTGTGCACCAATCATCTTGGTTTTATTTTATCCAAGTGTTTTTTTCTCTGCAGTTGTTTAGGTTTATATGTAGATTTCCTGGTCATAACAGTAACAAATTTCAGTGATTCACTAGTTAAATGTAGTTAAGGATACTTTATCAGATATACAGAAAATACATATACTGTACGTACAAGCATTCCATATATGTAAGGTTTTTTTGCTATGTGCTGATGTAAAAGTAATGACATCTTTCGGCTTGCACTATACAATATGAAAAGAATGGCTGGCATGCTTGTAAAGTGTATAAAATTACATGATTGAGTACAATTCTTGAAAAACTTGTTTAATACAAAGTTATTAGTGTCAAGACACCTATATATACAGTACATTGATGGGTGAACTGAACATTCTCTGTTCTCCAAGGCTATAAAAGAATTATGGGCCCCTTACTATCAATGGTAGAATTTTTGTTTTTATTTTTAAAAGATTGTCTAAATCTTGCCACCCCAATAGAGCGTTTGAAAGGGTTGATATCCAGGTTGTAAAAAGGTCAAACCTTACTGACAGAATCTTTTTGGTCCAGAGTGGTATGCCAGGCTCCACACTGTAGGATGGCAGAATGGCATTGTTTCTCTGCCTCTGGTGTCTTCAGAGTGGCAGCAATCAAGGTGGTTGTAAGTGCAGTTAACACAATGGCTATTTCTCCACATGCTGCAGTACAGCACAATCTGCACTTATTTCCAACAAGTGATCCCAGGCTGTTATTTCTCATTGATGAAAACCACTGCACGCAGTCTTCTCAGCTGTGGCATGTTCCACGTGTCACCCAGTATTGCATACAGTCTTTCACAGAGTGTTTCTTACAGGCTACAAACTTGCTGGTCCTTGTTATGGGTCTCTTATACAGACCATGGCTGGTTCTAGGATGCATGGACTAGTCAGCTGCTTTCTACCCTCAGCTCCAGCACTAACTTCTATGCCGTATTTGGCTTCAAATCCCCAAGCTTGTCCCTGAGTTGCTGTTCCCTTTTTAGTAGTACCAAATCACCTCTACTATAATTTTGGCTAAGATTTTTCTCCAGCAGTAGCTTTCCAGCTCTCTATTCCATCTACTGCCTGCTACATACCATGAGTTCTGCAGAGCACTACTATTTATCGTTACTGTTATGTGGTCTCATTACATACTTGAGTACTTGATGCAAATTATATGAGGTGACCCAAAAGGTCTTTACATCCTGCCCAAGGTATATGACTCCCCCAGAGTGACAATATATGGTTGCAGACTACTTTCAACATTTCCCACCATTACATATATATGCCCAGAGGATGGGTACACGGGGCATTTTATCCTTCTTAATGTAATACTTTCTTTTTTAGGTACACCAACTGGCATTTCCCAGCAGTATAAGAAAGACATGAATGCAAGTACATTGCACATTTAAGATATAATGGCATGTAACTAGTAAGAAATTAAAGGTATAGCAAAAGTCATGTAACAGTCCAACTAGGTGGGGTGTCCACTGCAACAGGGTCAAAGGTAAAAAATAGCGACAGTGCTTGAAAAGTAGGGATGCACATTGTTTCAACCCTCTTATAAACTGGGCATGTATTTGTAAGAAAGCAACATTGGTAATAACAAATTAGTATGTTGAATAACAGTCAAGTGAACGTTTTGGTACAATGTAGCATATTACTAGAAAAGAAGAGGGGTAAGGTTATGGCATGTGTCATGAAAAGGGTAGGGAACAGTGCATACTTGTACTCCTCCTGCACCACTGTCCCTATTTGCATGACCCACAGTAAATGACAGCCTACAACTTAGCAACGACCCCTGACTTGACTAAGTGCAGGGGCTTAAACCTAGTGGGGTAAAGGAGTAGTCAGACAGAGAGAGGTCAAATACAGACAGGCAAAACCAGAACCGGAACAGAACAAAAGGCTAAGTAAAATACAAAGCAGAGTGAAACCAGGAGATAACATCAAAGGCAAAGTCAGTAGGCAAAGGCGAGGTCACAAACTAGCAGAATCTGATACCAAACAGAGTCCAATATCAAGCAAGGTCAAATAATAAGCAGAGTCAAATAGCAGGAGATCACATAAGAGGCAAAATCAGAACACAGTAGCAAAGTCAGAGGAACAGCCAAAGATAGGTGATCCAGAGTAACAAACACAAAACTAGCTAGTGAGACAGGAATACCAGTCACAGGCAACTGTGGCCAGCAGCTGCCTGTTTACATAGCCCATCTATGAGGCATGTGACGCAGGCTCACAATCTCATTGGTTGGGCATCACTGCTCCCTGATGGGTAGACCAGTCCAACTTTCAGTGGGGGTAGCTGCCGTAATTACAGAGCAATGCCGGTGCTGCTGCCATAGTGTGGACGGAATCACTACATAAGGGAAGACTTAGAATTAGGGTTAGGGTATTGATCATCTTATGAGCCTCTTCTGCCATATCTACCCTGGTGATCTTTGCATTTAGAGATACTTTCACCACCAAAATTTCCATTCTACTTGCAGTGTGCTAAGTTTATGAATTGTTTAAAGGGTGGATGGATACTTACAACATCAGAGGTTGGTGGTGCTTACACCTTGGAATGCCCTGCAGCATGTAGGTTCTGGCAAACTAATAGAGTTCAAGTTGGCGAGCATCTCTCCGGTCTGAAAGACCCTGACCTCCAGAACTATTGTGGCATGGAGAGCACTGATCTGGAAGGAGCTTAGCAACATTCTCTTCCGGAGTCTAATTCCTGCTTTATTCAAACATAAAAAATGAAAGCACTCTTTATAGGATTTTCACCATTAAAATACACATAATATCAAAACTAACACAAACTTTACATTCTACTTTTGTAGTAAAACCTTCAAACTACAGTCAAAATGCAAAGAAAACCTCATATTTAGTGCATAACATAAGAAAATATAACCAAAACAGCAAATAAGTCCACAGTTTCAATTATTATGGCTTTTGGGATAGTAGTATTCGGGGGCAAGTTACTTTCTGCTTCATGCCAATAGGAATAACAGTCATTTTGACAAGGAGAGCTGAGGGCTCATCTCACATAGGGTCTGGATATACTTGAAACCACTTTCATACTATAGCTATGCCACTGAATCTAGAGTGAGGTAATAATACAGCTGCCTCCATCATCTTCCTCTTAAACTCTAAATAAAGGTGACCAACCTGACTCCTAAATAAATACAATGTAGTGAAAAAAATATTTAACTTGAATAAATATTAAAGGGGTAGCTCAAGTTATTTTAAAATGTTCCCAGTGGATCTGAATGCAATAAAATTTAAAAAATGAACCTACACTCATCAGTTACTCTCCTGCTGTTTCCAGTGCTGCAAGCGATCACTGGCCCTTGCTATATACCACTGAAGCCAATGATTGGCTGCAGCACTCACATGCAGAATATATGACATCACTGCTACAGTCATATAGAGATACAGATTCAGGGAGCACTAGAGCTGCAACAATGAAAATAGCAGGGGAATAACTGGTGAGTATAGTTTAATTTTATTTTTTAACATTTATTAGTATTGGTAACATTTTAAAGAACTTGGACAATACATTTAAGGCTGTGTTCACACATGTGTCATTGTTTCCCTATAGAATGGAATGGAGACAAAGGTTGTCACTAACAGGGTGGCCAGGATGTGACAATGCAGAGAATGAGGCAGGAGTGCAATTAGGAACGGAAACAGGTACCAGGTGAACAATCCCAAGAGCATGGCAGGAGCAATATCCAGAAACAAGGCCAAGGTCAAGCCCAGAGTCAGTCAAGTTAAGGTTTTTTTCTGTGTTTTGATAGGACTTCTAGGGGCATATCAAGGTTAGGTACGAGGACAGAGGCCGCCCACCATCACGGTGTTCCTCTGGGCTTAGTGTAATGTAGGGACCTGATAAGGCCAGACCCCTGATATTTTGTCCCATTGAGCCCATCTTACTATTTCTTAACCTACTTTATCTAGCAGCATTACGTATGGATACATAGTGGTAGCCCATTGAGGCCTCACTCCTTTTTATAATATATTTATTAAAAGTTACGTTTTAATTTGGTCTATGCCCTCTGTGATTAGATTATGTATTGCATGACCTTCTTCTAGTATCTTTTCGCTACGTTTTACAAGTAAGGGTATAAACCTCAATCAGCTTAAGACAGGATTGACAGAGGAAGTGTCGGGTTGCTGGAGATGAGTAACAGCAGAATCTGTGCCAGACAAAGCCTCTAGCACAGATGTAAATGTCTAACTACCCACCACAATGGCACATTTTTAAAATGTTGACAGATTGGAAGTTTTTTTTCTAAATGTGGGTTTAGGCTTCAGAATTCCAAACAAAAATATTGTAAATTTAAAAAAAAAAAAAAGGAGCCAAAAGATATTTTATGGCAAAATAGAAAATAAGGCAGTTAGTAGACATTTGCAAGACTTGCAATAATTGGACATTGCATTTATTTAATTATGCCTACAAAAAGTGGAAAAGTTGCAGTCATTGAAAATATTATGTGCCATTGAAGGTATAGACGGAACACAAACCAGGAAAAAGAAGCACAGACTCATTTACATGATTCTAGAGACAGAAGTCAAGCTTGCCTGGTCACAAGCCAGAAATGCCCACAAATTCAGGTCAGAGGGAGAATCTGGGTTAACTCAAAGTGACCAGTATGTCAGATGAGGAGGCTGTGCTGAATGAAATCTTCTGATAAAGAGATGGGATGGGCAAATTGTAGGTTGATGTAATAGCTGAGGAATTCAGACAAAAATGTTTGAGGACGGATCTTAATGTGAAAAGAAGAATAATGTTAGCTATGAACAATGTCTGATGCATAATTTGCATACATAATGCTAAACCATTGATGGCAATGATATACACATGGCAGGGATGCCATCTTTATCTCCACAGAATATGTCATGGGTGTCTAATAAATTAGATTGCCAAATGGCAGTCAAGGCAACACATTACCTTGATAAATGCACATATGCTGTAAATGTCTGCAGTTGAAATAGCTGATACCTACAGTGGGGTAAGTATGCATATGCAACATATGCACCAACAGACACAGTAAGGCAGGTGTGGAAGAAACAGCCCTCAGTGGGCAGGGTGCTAAAAGAAATCAACATTTGAAAGCAGCAAGAATATTTTCTGAGGGATATTTCAGTAGTTGAAGATGGTTTTGCCACCGTACATTAGTTGTTATTGCACCATAGGTTGTTACCTACTATGTCAACTCATTGCCCAACTGTGTGCATCTTCAAACTAAAAAAATAAAGGATGCATTTGGACAATACAGTGGTCCCTCAAGATACAATATTAATTGGTTCCAGGACAACCACTGTAGGTTGAAACCATTGTAACTTGTTGTAACTTGAGTAATCGGTTCCAAAGCCCTAAAATGTCATCCAAGATAAGAGAAAATGAAGATTTAAGAAAAATAAGTAGATAACGAAGGCAGATAAAACAGGAATAGTTGTTAACTAGCAACTAATGCAGATATTTTACCAGAGAAATGACCTTGATTGCTTGCATCTGAGTCTGAGACATTGTATGTTGAGTAGTGATGAGCGGCAGGGGCAATATTCGAATTCGCGATATTTTGCGAATATTTGGGTGAATATTCGCCATATATTCGAAAATTCGCAAATTCGTAATCTCCAGACATTATTTTCTTGTTTGTGGAAATTCGCATAAAAAAATTCGCATTAATCAGCATAAAAATTCGCATTAATTAGCATAAAAATTAGCATAAACTGGCAGATATCCTTTAAGATATCCTTTAAATACCAGCTTATGCAAATTTTATGCTAATTTATGCGAATTTTACGCTAATTTATGCAAATTTTTAATGCGAATTTTCACAAACAAGAAAATAATGACATTATTATTTTCTAAATTCTAAATATTCACGAATTCTCGAAGTGCTGATATTCGCGATTAAAATTCGCAATTCGAAAATTCGTGATCAACACTAATGTTGAGTCTAGTTTCAACTTATGATGGGGCAGAAAAGACCATCAGTGACAGCAGGGCAACCTAGAGAGAAGGCAGGGACAGTTCCCAGGTGTCCCTGCCTTCTAAATCGCTGCAGACACAGCGCTCACTTATGGTGGTCATGTGACCACCGGGGTCGGGAGAGTGCAGGAGCTGTCGGGTCTTTCACAGACCTCGATCAGCCCTGCACTGAGGCTGTACAGCGATGTACTCTGCTGTACAGCCTCTCTAGGGGCTGTATTTCCCCTTAACTTGGGCTACTATGTCAGCCCCAGTTACAGGAGAAATCAATAGTGCAAAAAAAAAAAAAATTAAGTTAAATGTCCTCCAGAGGTCTTGTATGACCTTATGGGGGACTCAAAGTGTAAAAAAAAAAAAAAAGTGTTAAAAAAAAAATCGTTTTACATTCACTTTAGAAAAAAGGCGACTGAGGGGAGATCTAATATCTGAGTATAAATATATCAGGGGTCAGTACAGAGATCTCTCCCATCATCTATTTATCCCCAGGACTGTGACTGTGACTTGGCACCGCGCCAAGGTCTCTCAAGTAGCCCGAGGCCCTACCAATCACCTACCTGTGCCGTATGGGCGATACCAGGGGCCAGTGGGCAAATTATGGGAGCATAAGGCCTGACTCACAAACAGCTTACCAGTAACCTCCAGCATGTAGCCATGCTTGCAATGGGAGGTGGAAGGTGCCTGTAAGCCCCACCCGAGACTGGCTGATATGGCCCAGGGACTACAAGTGCAGGATATGCTCCCCTATATACATGCACAACTGCATATGGGTTTGAGCATATCCTGCCTGTTTAACACCACGTTTTCTAATGGTTTGTATATTCTTATGTTTGGAGGTGTATAAACTCCAATTTAAATGTGCCTGTTTTTCATCTACAGGCTACATTTAGGTGAACCTGTTAGGCACTGGGCTATATCAGCCAGTCTCGGGTGGGGCTCACAGGCACCTCCCACCTCCCACTGCAAGCATGGCTACATGCTGGAGGTTACTGGTAAGCTGTTTGTCAGTCAGGCCTTATGCTCCAATAATTTGCCAGCTAGCCCCTGGTATCGCCCATATGGCACAGGTTGGTGAGTGGTAGGGCCTCGGGCTACTTGAGAGACCTTGGCGCGGTGCCGGAGCTTAAGACATGTCCTCCTAGTAGGAAATGTCGAACTAACCTCTCAATTTTAACATCAGTGTGAGGGTTTAGTATTACTGCAGAGTGCACCTGTCTTTGCTATTGTACACAAACATAGAAAAGGATTCTTCACGGTAAGAGCAGTGAGACTATCGAACTCTCTGCCTGAGGAGGTGGTGATGGTGAGTACAATAAAGGAATTCAAGAGGGGACTGGATGTATTTCTGTAGTGTAATAATATTACAGGTTATAGCTACTAGAGAGGGGTCGTTGATCCAGGGAGTTATTCTGATTGCCTGATTGGAGTCAGGAAGGAATTTTTTCCCCTTAAGTGGGGAAAATTGGCTTCCCTTACGTCCTACCAGCAGCACAGATGGGGTTAACCACCCCCCGTGGACTGGCAGGACCGGCGGAATGTTTAATGAGCCCAAGACTAATAACTCAATTTAACAATTTAGTATCCCCTTAAAAGGAGGAAGTCAACCCCCAGCCCACTGTGTTTTTTTCTGTCCTCCTGGACAGGTGGACTAGGCGGTTTGTTCCCCCCTTTCTTATGGAAAGTGCGGGGAGCCTTCTTTTCATTTGGGTAACGGCGTTGCCCTTTTTCCTAGGTACCTTGTCAGTTTGGCCGGCAGCTTATTTGCTGCCGGCCCCGTGCAATGCGCCTGGCTGGGGTATTTTGGCGGCGTCCTTGGTCCAGGATTCCGGTCCCTGTGCGCCGCCATCTTCCGGAGGTGACGCGGGAACTCTCCTTTTGCATCACCTCCGGGTAATCCGGCCGTGATTTTTTCACAGGCACGATTTTTTTCTTAGATGCGATTTTTTTATGCATCTTCCTGTGGAGGATTTACTGGGGGAAGGGTGGATTGGCTATCCCTCCCCTTCCCTTATTTTGGGAGGCTGTGTGCTCCAGTTCAGTCTCTGGCTACATATGCTTTTTCAGCTAGCTCCCAGAGTCCTAAAATTGGTGTTGTTCCACTTGTGGTGTTTTTTTCCTCAGCTGCCTCCGGTCTGTTTTTCTACCTTTCCTGCGTAGATAGGTGGTTTACAAATGTTTTATTTGTCCCTTTTTTTCCCGCAGTGATGTCTTCTCCGCGGGATTCGGAAGGCAGGAAAGTGGATTCCAAGAGGAAGCATCTATCCTGCTACCATTGCAGCAGTCGGCGGTTATTGCAGGCTGATCATACCTGCACTTCTTGAGATCGCAGAAGCTAAACAGCTTAAGGCTGGGCTAAGACCAGCTTGGGAGACCGGTTGGGAATCCCTGGGTCTGTTGACTTAACCTACACCAGGTGTTACAGCTGCCGTTAGAGGTTTCTGACCTCTAGTGAACCTACGTTGCAGGATATGTATCAATGGCTCTATTAAAGGAGTCATAGGCCTGCTGGATGGAAAGGCTTCCTATTCGTGCCCAGACCCCAATGGAGACCTCTGTCCCGGTAGAGAGACCTTGGTCTCCTTAGTTTCTTCTCTCCTCGGAGGAGGAGCTGATTTTGTGTTTTCTCTCCTGGAAAGACACAGAAGTTGCTCAAGTCCATCAGGTCGGGGGACCATGATGTTGACTGTGGGGAGCCTCCCATTCCCGCTACTCGGGCACAGGGTGTCTTTAGAGCGGATGAGACCCTCCTCTCTTTCATGATATAGAGTGGAAAAAACCTTGGAAAAGGTCCGGTTTTAACAAAGAAGTTTAAATCCATGTTCCCGATGGCTTAACCCTTGGTGGATTCGTGGGGATTCATTCCCAAGGTGGACATAGCTATTGCCAAGTTGTCCAAGCGCACTCTGGTTCCTGCAGACGATGGGTCTAGCTGCAGGACCCCCTTGCAGAGTGCACACTAAGACGGGGTGTTACGGCAGCTGCGGCTTCCGCTTCCACAGCCATAGCGGCTTTTGAAGTCTCTACGTTCCTCCGATCTCGCCTGGATCAAATTCAAGTTGACGTGAACCAGAGGTTTTTTCCAGGACGACATACTGGCTGCTTTCAAGACCATCAACCTGGCTACGGACTTCTTGTGCGATACCGCACAGCTCCAGTTGAAGCTAGCGAGGGAGCTTCCCGCTAGCAAAGCAAGTCCTGGGAATGAGGCCAAACACAGATCCTTGCTCTTGAAGCTAAGCAGCAGGTCTGTGGCTCATGGGAGACCAAGTGCGCCTTTGGCACCCTGGAACAATACTATCAAATAATGTCAGGGGCCTATATATAGCATAGCCCTGGGATCGGTGGCCCATATTCCATTTTGGCTTGAGCCTTGGGTCGCTGACAATTCCTCAAAATACAGCTTATATGGCCTTCCATTCGAGCCCAACCTTTTGGTTCAGAGCTAGATAAGATCATGGAGGGCCTTTCAGACTAGAAGGTGAAGAGCCTTCCCCAGCAGTCATTTCGAGGGCAGGGCAGACAAGACCGCGGTGGCAGGTCTGGCCAGCAAACAAGCTCTTGTAGTGACTGGAGAGCACAACGAAAGGTTCTGAGGTGCTCTCGTGGAGGAGCCAAAGATGGAAAATCCACCTCCTGACTACGGGCCTCTTCGAGGCTCTTGGTTAGTTCCCGTTACTCCTGCCGTCCTGACAATAAGCTTCCCCATTCCTAAGCTTCATGTACCCGTCGGGAGTCGTCTCTCCCACTTCTGAGAAGAATGGATCCAAGAGATCTCGGATCCCTGGGTCCTGAATATCATTTCCAATGGTTATTTAGTCAACAACACCTCTATTCCTCTGGACAGGTTTGTCAAGATCAACCTTCTACAAGCTGCCAAGGAGGCGATCCTAGAGGCCTACATTCAGGACTACATTTGCAAAGGGGCTCTGGAGGAGGTTCCGGCAGGAGAACGGGGCCTAGGGATCTATTCACCAGTTTTCCGGTTCCCAAGGCTTCAGGAGATCTCCGGATGATTATCGATCTGAGATATTTCAATCGATTTATAAGGAAGGTGAAGTTTCGTGTAGAAACCATCAGGTCAGTAGTTCACGTCGTCAATCCTGGAGACGTGATGGCAACCTTGGACCCCAAGAATGCATATCTGCACATCCCGATCCATCCTGGTTCCAGGAAGTATATCAGGATCATGGTCCAGGTGTCCGGTGTCGTCAGGCATCTTCTGTTTGTTGCCCTTCCCTTTGGCATTTCTTCTGCCCCTCACACTTTTACCAAGGTGGTTCTGTGGTGGCGGCTTTGAGGCTTCAAGGACTGACCATCATTCCTTATCTGGACGACTGGCTTTGAAAGCCTCTGCTCTAGCGGTCCTAACCCAACTTCTTCAGGTAACAATCTCCTTTCTGTTCCACCTAGGTTGGATCATCAGCTGGTAGAAGTCGAGCGTGAGCCCGTCGACTTCAGTAAGATATCTAGGCTTCATAATCGACTCCACTGGGATGTTGCTCCAGTTGACTCCAGAAAGAAGATTCCGGGTTCAGAACACGGCAAGTTCCCTTCCCCGGCGAGTTCCAATCCGGACTCTCATGAAGATGTTGGGGCTCATGTTAGCGTCTGCGGAAGCAGTCCCTTGGGCTCTATGGCACCTCCGCCCTCTACAGTCGGAGGTCCTCTCCTAATGGAATGGCAGCCCTGCTGGGCTAAACTCCCTGTGCTCCCTGACTTGACAAACTCGGTATTCCCTCAGATGGTGGTGCCATCTTTTAGACGGGAAGTCTATGACCCAGCCAGTCTGCGTCCTAAGTAGGCTGGGACGCTCACCTAGACGACTCTCCAGTTCACGGGACCTGGTTTCCTCAGGAGTGGCTTCTTTCATCCAATCTCCGCGAGATTCAAGCTATCCGGCTAGCCCTCCTTCACTTAGCCCCTCAGATCCGGGGCAAAGCGGTGAAAGTCCAGTCAGACAATGTGACTGCGGTACTTTACATCAACCAGCAGGGAGGCACGAGATCACTTCCCCTCTTGTCAGAGATCGGGGTGATTCTGGATTAGGCAGAGTTGTACCTTCCCACTTATCTGCGATCCACATCCAAGGCTCCCTCAATATGATAGCGGCTGAGCCGCGGTCTTCCGTCGGTGGAGTGGTCTTTACATCCGGAGAATCAAGCAGATAGTCCTCAAGTGGGTATGCCAGAGGTGGATCTCATGGCAACAAGGTTCAATGCCAAGGTGGAGAGGTTCTGCTCCCTCTACAGGGAGGACAACCCCTGGCGTTAGACGCTCTGTCAATATCCTGGAGGTTCAGGCTGGCTTACATCTTCCCTCCCTTTTCCATGATACCGAGGGTATTGATGAAAATCCGTCAGGATCAGGCCTCGGTGATAGCCATCATACTGTTTTGGCCGAAGAGATCCTGGTTTACCTAGCTCACCCAGTTGAGTCGAGGACAATATTGGAGGCTCCCCCCACAGCAGACCCTGGTGTCGTGGGACACTCACCTCTGCTCAGATCTGCACAGATTCAACCTGACAGCCTGGAGGTTGATCAGTCCCTTCCCAGAATAGAAGGGCTTTCAAAGTCGGTCCTGAGAACGCTGTCTCATTCTAGAGCGGACTCTACCAAGAGAGCCTACTCTTGTATTATGAGGATATTCTCATCCTGTTGTACCTCAACTGAGGTGGCGTCTGCAGATCCGCCCCTCTCCGCTATCCTTCAGTTCCTGCAAGAGGCCTTGCCCTTCTACTCTGAAGGTTCAAGTTTCAGCCATCTCAGCTTGCCTTAACAGGCTTTTTTCTCAGGACCCGCTGATCAAACGGTTCCTTAAAGGAGCTGAAAGCCTACAGTACTGAGACCCCATTTTTTTCAATGGGTTTTTCAGTAGTTCTCAGGGGGTTAGCATCTCCCCCCTTTGAACCGTTAGAGGAGGTGGACATCAAGTTCGTCACTTGGAAGTTTGTGTTTCTCCTTGCAGTGACTTTGGCCAAGAGGGTCTCTGAGCTTCAAGCTCTCTCAGCACATGAGCCCTATTCTTACATGACCGGGACCTTCTTAGATTCCTCCCGTATTGTAGGCCTAAAGTTCCTTCCTTCCAGAACATCAACCAGGTGATATTCCTCCCGGTTCTGTCGACATCTACCACCTCCTCATAGGAACCTGCTAGACATCCTCTGGACGTCGAGATGTCTCCGGATCTATGTGGATAGATCAAAGAGTTTAGGAAAGATGAGAATCTGCTAATCCTGTTGCCGGTAAGTTTAAAGGCTATAAGGCATCCAAACCTTCCATCAGTCGGTGGATTCAGGAGGCTATTAAGGAATCCTTTGTTTCCACAATCTGGACCCTCCGGGATTCGTGAAGGCCCACTCTACTAGAGTTGTGGCTACTTCTTTTGCAGAGAGGAGTCTTCTGCCTCTCAACATGATTTGCAAAGCTGCCTCCTGGAGCTCTGAATCGACATTCATCTCCCATTATAGACTAGATGACAGTCTAGCTGAGTTTCGGCCTTTGGGCAGACTTTTCTTAGTTCTGCCAGGCAGGAAGGCCCTCCCTAGGGGTTTCTTCTTGCTATCTCCCCATCTGTGCTGCTGGTAGGACGTAAGGGAATCGTTAATTTCTAACAATAATTTGTTTTCCCTTAGTCCTAACAGCAGCACACAAATTTCCCACCCTAGTAAGTCTAGTTTTTTTCTTGCTATAAACACAGTGGGCTGGGGGTTGACTTCCTCCTTTTAAGGGGATACTTAATTGTTAAATTGAGTTATTAGTCTTGGGCTCATTAAACATTCCGCCGGTCCTGCCAGTCCACGGGGGGTGGTTAACCCCATCTGTGCTGCTGTTAGGACTAAGGGAAAACAAATTATCGTTAGAAATTAACGATTCTGCCTCACAGGGGTTTTTTGCCTTCCTCTGGATCAACTTGTAGGAAACAGGCCGAACTGGATGGACAAATGTCTTTTTTCGGTCTTATACGATGTTACTTTAAAAAAAAAAAATTCCCAATTAAGTAATTAAAAAAAAAATAGAAAAAAATTAATAAAATAGACATATTTGGTATTTCCGCATCCGAGACTGCTGGCTCTATAAATATATCACATGATCGACCCTGTCCGATAAACAACATAAAAATAAAAACTGTGTCAAAAAAAGCAATTTTTGTCATCTTATATCACAAGAAGTGCAACTAGTGATCAAAAACGTGCATGTCCCACAAAATGAAACCAATAAAATGGTAACCTCATCCCGCAAAAAATTAGCCCCTACATAAGAAAATTGCATTGCTCAAAAATAAAAAAAACTATAGCTTTCAGAACATGGAGACATTAAAACATAATTTTTGTTTCAAAAATGCTATTATTGTGTTAAAGTGAAATAAATAAAAAAAAGTAGACATATTAGGTATTGCCGCGTTTGTAACAACCAGCTCTATAAAAATAAAAAGTATACATATTAGGTATTGCCGCGTCCGTAACAACCTGCTCTATAAAAATATCACATGACTTAACCCCTCAGGTGAACGCTGTAAAAATAAATAAATAAAAACTGTGGTAAAACAACCAATTTTTTGGTCACCTTGCCCCATAAAGTGTAATAATCAATGATACAAAAATAATATGCACCCAAAAATTGTACCAATAAAAACATCAACTCTTTCTTCAAAAAACTAGCCCCTGCCAATCGTCTTGATTGGCCAAAAAGTAAAAAAAAGTATGGCGTTCAGAAAATGGAGACACAAAAACATAATTTTTTTTTCAAAAATGCTTTATTATGTAAAACTGAAACAAACAAAAAAAGAAGGTAGTCATATTTGATATCATTTCGTCCGTAACAACCTGATCTATTAAAATAGTGCATGATCTACTGTGTTAGATGAATGTTTTAAAAAATAAAAACATCGCCAAAAAAACAGCCATTTTTTTTGTTACCTTGCCTCACAAAAATTGTAATATAGAGCAATCAAAAATCATACAAAATAGTACCAATAAAACTGGCACCTTATCCCCTAGTTTCCAAAATGGGGTCCAAAAACCAGTTCAGCAAAATCTGCCTTCCAAAAAGCAAACTGCGCTCATTTTCTTCTGCGCCCTGCCGTGTGCCCTTACATCAGCTTACAGACACAAGTGGGGTGTTTCTGTAAATCGCAGAATCAGGGTAATAAATATTATGCTTTGTTTGTCTGTTAACCCTCGATGTGTTAAAGAAAAAAATGGATTAAAATGGAAAATCTGCTAAAAAAGTGAAATTTAGAAATTGCATCTCCATTTAATTCTTGTGGAACAATTTGAATTCCTTTAATTCTTGTGGAACACCTAAAGGCTTAACAAAGTTTGTAAAATCAGTTTTGAGTAACTTGAGGGTTGTAGTTTCTACAATAGGGTCATTTATGGGGGGTTTCCACTGTGTAAGCCCCACAAAGTGCCTTCAGACGTGAACTGGTCCTTAAAAAGTGGGTTTTGGAAATTTTCTTAAAAATTTTAAGAATTGCTTCTAAAATTCTAAGCCTTCTAACATCCTAAAAAAAATAAAATGACATTAACAAAATGATGCCAACATAAACTATACATATGGGGAATGTTAATTAATGAATATCTTATGAGGTATCACTTTCTGTTTTAAAAGCAAAAAAAAATTTTTAAACTTTTTGGTAAATTTGGGATTTTTTCATAAATAAAAGTGAAACATATTGACTAAAATTTATGACTATCATAAAGTACAATGTGTCACGAAAATACAGTCTCAGAACAGCTTGGATAAGTAAAGGTGTTCCAAAGTTATTTCCACATAAAGTGACGCATGTCGGATTTGCAAAATTAGGAAGGGGGCAAACTGCCCGGTCTGGAAGTGGTTAAAGAGCTCAGTTCAGTCATTGCTGTGCCCCTGTTTATAATTTTTAAAGATTCTCTAGGTACTGGTACAGTGCCAAGTGATTGGCGCAAGGCAAATGTGGTGCCCATATTCAAAAAAGTATCTAGGTCCTCCACAGGTAATTATAGACAGTTAGTTTAACTTCTGTTTTGGAAAAAAAATGTTTAAAGGACTCTTAAGTGACTATATACAGGAGTATGTGACTGTAAATAATATTATAAGTGATAAAAATCATGGCTTTACCAAGGGCAGAAGTTATTAAACTAACCTGATTGGCTTTTATGAGGAGGTGAGTAGTAGCCTGGACAGAGGGACGGCTGTGGATATAGTGTTTCTGGATTTTGCAAAGGCTTTTGATACTGTCCCTAATAGACGTTTAATAGGTAAAGTAAGGTCTATAGGCTTGGAAAGTATAGTTTGTAATTGGATTGAAAACTGGCTGAAGGACCTTGTCCAGAGAGTTGTGACCAATGATTCCTATTCATTCCTATTGTTTGATTTATCTATTAATGAGATCGAGGACAGGATTAATAGCACCATTTCTATTTTTGCAGATGACACTAAGCTTTGTAGTACTGTACAGTCTATGGAAGATGTCCACAAACTACAAGCTGACTTGAACACACTGAGTGATTGGGCATCAACTTGGCAAATAAGGTTCAATGTGGATAAATGTGAAGTTATGCATCTTGGTAGTAATAATCTTCATGCATCATATGTCCTAGGGGATGTAACACTGGGAGAGTCACTTACAGAGAAGGATTTGGATTTCCTTGTAGATCATAGATTGAATAACAGCATACAATGTCAATCAGCTGCTTCTAAGGCTACCAGGATATTGTCATGCATTAAACAAGGCATGGACTCGAGGGGCAGGGATGTAATATTACCACTTTACAAAACGTTGGTGCGGCCTCATCTGGAATATACAGTTCAGTTCTGGGCACCAGCCTATAGAAAGGAGGCACTGCAGCTGGAAAAAGTAGAGAGGAGAGCGACTAAACTGATAAGGGGCATAGAGGGTCTTAGTTATGAAGAAAGATTAAAAGAATGACATTTATTTAGTCTTGAGAAGAGACGTCTAAGGGGGAACATGATTAACTTATACAAATATATAAATGGGCTATACAAAAAATACGGATTAAAAACGGTTACACTATCAGTGACTTTGACAGCTATCTATGTATCCACACTTACACAGAGAATGCTATCAGTCACTGATAACACCTTCCCTGTGTACAGCAATCAGTGACTGACAGCTGCCTATGTATACTCACTTAGGGCTCATGCACACAAACGTATTTTCTTTCCATGTCCATTCCGTTTTTATTTGCACACTGTATGCGCAACCATTCATTTTAATGGGTCCGCCAAAAAAACGGAAGCTACTTTGTGTGCATTTCATTTTCGTATGTCCTTATTTCCGTTCCACAAAAAAATAGAACATGTCCTATTATTGTCTGCATTATGGACAAGGACAGGACTGTCCTATTAGGGGCCAGCTGTTCTGCAAAATACAGAATGCACACGGACATTATCCGCATTGTTAGCGGGTCCCTTTTTTGTCGGACCACAAAATACATACAGCCATGTGAATGAGCCCTTACACAGAGAATGCTATTAATCACTGATAACACCTCCCCCTGTGTACAACTATCAGTGACTGCCAGCTATCTGTGTATACACACTTACACAGAGAATGCTATCAATCACTGATAACACCTCCTCTGTGTACAGCTATCAGTGACTGACAGTTATCTCTGTATATACACTTACACAGAGAATGCTATCAATCACTGATAATACATCCCCTGTGTACAACTATTGGTGACTGACAGCTATCTATGTATACACACTTACACAGAGAATGCTATCAATCACTGATAACACCTCCCCTGTGTAAAACTATCAGTGACTGACAGCTATCTATGTATACACAGTTACACAGAGAATACTATCAATCACTGATAACATCAGCCCCATGTACAACTATTGGTGACTGACAACTGTCTATGTATACACACTTACACAGAGAATGCTATCAATCACTGATAACACCTCCCCTGTGTACAACTATCAGTGACTGACAGCTATCTATGTATACACACTTACACAGAGAATGCTATCAATCACTGATAATACCTTCCCCTGTGTACAGCTATCAGTGACTAACAGCTATCTATATATACACACTTACACAGAGAATGCTATCAATCACTGATAACACCTCCCCTGTGTACAACTATCAGTGACTGACGGCTATCTATATATACACACTTACACAGAGAATACTATCAATCACTGATAACACCACCCCCATGTACAACTATTGGTGACTGACAACTGTCTATGTATACACACTTATACAGAGAATGCTATCAATTACTGATAACACCCAACACCCCCCTCCCGATCCCCTGTGTACAACTATCAGTGACTGACAGTTATCTATGTATACACACTTACACAGAGAATGCTATCAATCAATCACTGAGAACACCTCCCCCTGTGTACAGCTATCAGTGACTGACTGCTATCTATGTATACACACTTACACAGAGAATGCTACCAATCACTGATAACACCTCCTCTGTGTACAACTATCAGTGACTGACCACTATCTCTGTATACACACTTACACAGAGAATACTATCAATCACTGATAACACCTTCCCCTGTGTACAACTATCAGTGACTGACTGCTATCTATGTATACACACTTACACAAAGAATGCTATCAATCACTGATAACACCTTCCCCTGTGTACAACTATCAGTGACTGACAGCTATCTATGTATACACACTTATACAGAGAATGCCATCAATCACTGATACACCTTCCCTGTGTACAACTATTGGTGACTGACAGCCATGGGCGTAGCTATAGGGGGTGCAGAGGTAGCAGTCGCTACCGGGCCCAGGAGCCTGAGGGGGCCCAAAGACCCTTGTGCCATATAAGAACACACACAAAGCACTGAGGGAAGGGGGGCTCAAGCTGAACTCTTGCGCCAGGGCCCATGAGCCGTTAGCTACGCCCCTGCTAACAGCTATCTATGTATACACACTTACACAGAGAATGCTATCAATCTCTGATAACAACTCCCCATGTACAACTATTGGTGACTAGCACTACCTATCTATGTATACACACACAGAGAATGCTATGAATCACTGATAAAACCTCCTCCGTGAAAAATGTAATCAGAAATAGCAAGAGATTTAAATGTATGAATTACAAGTTTTACTGAATCTTGTCCCACAAAGCCCTGTATCAATCTGCTCAGCTCCTCCTTCTGCTCTATAACATGCTGTCTACCGATTATACTGCATTCCATGGCCATAGGTCCTCTTTAAACTGAATTTTTAATCTTGTGTATACCAAATACATGCAGCATTACATGAATTACTACATTTATTGTTTTTTGTTCTGTGCTATCAGTCTTCTTATCCTCCATCCTTGCTTTCATGTATAATACTATAATCATAGATTGCTATGTCTACATTATATTTCTACAATGAGAAAATTAATCCCTGGATTAAAACATAAAACAACATAGAACAAATGCTAAATACACATCAGTCATCAACCCATTTGTTTTATAGAAACAGTTTAGGCTGAAAGTGCATGCAGTGAAATGTACTGCAATACTAATTGAAATTTAATTTTTTTAGGGTTTAAAGAAAAACTGTTAAAATAAATCTTTCATCAGAAAATGAAATATTGTTTAAATCAAGTTTTCAAGTTCAAGGTATTTTTAAGAATTTTTGGTAATGTTATTTTTTTTTTCAATGTCACCATCTATATTCAAAAACATCCTGTAGTTTTTGTTCTATTAGTAAGCCTAATATAATAGGTTGACAGTTGCTGTTCTGTGGAGGTCACTTTTGATCAGACATCTCATTATAACCACTGGCAGGATTACAATGACAGATATTATAGATAGATAGATAGATAGATAGATAGATAGATAGATAGATATAGAATCCGTCACAACTTATCCACTCCCCTCCCTGCATTGTGACCTCTGCACAGATTACAGAGCAAAGCAGTGTTTTTTAGACCTAGAAGTCAATGAACAACCCCTGTCTACTGTGTCTATGGTCCATGTGGCTGCAGTAAAGCATATACTGTATCTAAATGCTGTTAACAGCAGCTGAGGCAAGATATGGTTACCCCCAAAATCTTGCATAGAAAAAAAAAAAAGAATAAAAAATCTACAATCAAAAAATAAAAACAAATTATAAAAAAGAAAATGAATTAGCATCTGGTTTAAAACATAGGTGATACATTCCCTTTAAAGAAGCACTCTGGTGATTTAATTTCTTTTGATGAAAACACATTGTGTCACATTGCCTAATGGTGTAGCTATCTGATATATGATTTATTTTCTATATAAGTTAAAATTGCTGGATTTGATGGCTTGTTGGATCATGTGACATCACTCTGAAACCATGTAACTTACTGGCCTCTCTGCCACCATCTCACAGTGTGACCCACTTCCTGCCACATGCTCTATGGCAGGGATGGCCAACCTGCGGCTTTCCAGCTGTTGCAAAACTACAACTCCCAGCATGCCCATTCTGCCTACAGCTATCAGCCTACAGCAGGGCATGGTGGGAGTTGTAGTTTTACAACAGCTGGAGAGCCACAGGTTGGCCATCCCTGCTCTATGGAATGGTTGGATGGTGAGAATCTGGGCAACAACATAAGCGGGAAAGCTTTCTTCACTCAAGACAATACTTGACTGATAAACACTGCTGAAAACTGATTATATGGGAAAAGGAGTGCAGCAAAGGTCAGACAGATGCTGGTGGTAGGGGACTCTATTATTAGGAGGATAGACAGGGTCATCCATCGACCGTGAATGCCGAACAGTGTGTTGTCTTCCGGGTGCTCAGGTTCGGCATATTGCGGATCGGATTGACAGATTGCTGGGTGGGTCTGGGGAAGACCGGGCGATTATAGTACACATTGGCATCAATGACAAAGTCAGGAGGAGATTGAAAGGTCCTTAAAAATGATTTTAGGGAACTAGGAGAGAAGCTCAAGTCGAGGAACTCCAAGGTAGTGTTTTGAGAAATACTACCAGTGCCAGGAGCATCACCAGAGAGACAAAGGGAGCTTAGGGAGTTAAATAAGTGTCTCAGAAGCTGGTGCAGGAAGGAAGGGTTGGGTTCCTGGAGAACTGGGCCGACTTCTCTGTCGGTTACAGGCTGTACAGTAGGGACGGGCTGCACCTTAATGGGGAGGATGCAACTGCCCTGGAGGAAAAATGATAAGATCGCTGGAGGAGCTTTTAAATTAGGAGGGTGGGGGGAGGGTAGGGTGTCATACTAATAAGGGGGTAGTGTAGATAGAGAGTGGGATATTTTAGAGGGGACAGTGGGGATTTAGTGGGGGCTGTGGTTAGTGAGGAAAGTAGGGAGAAGACTGGGCAGACCTGTACACCGATGAAAAATAGAGCTGCTGGTAACAAACATACAAACATCAACCAAAGTAACAAAAAAATCATGGATATTCACTTTACAGGTAATAGTCATTTAAAATGTATTTTCACAAATGCCAGAAGTCTAGCTAGCAAAATGGGGGAGCTGGAGGCTATAGTACTAGAAGAACACATAGATGTAGTTGGTGTGGCTGAGACTTGGTTGGATTCTTTGAATGACTGGGCTGTAAATAATGAGGGTTTTACCCTATTTAGGAAAGACATGGTCAATAGAAAAGGTGGTGGCGTGTGCCTGTATGTGAGGAGTGATTTGAAGACAAGTGTGAAAGAGGCAATTGTGGGTGAGGATGGTGAGGATGTGGAAACCTTATGGGTGGAAGTTCAAAGGGATATAAATAGAGATGAGCAAGCACCAAAGTGTTCGGGTGTTCGGGTACTTGTCCGATAGCGAGGCAGAGCACCCGAGTATAATGGAAGTCAATGGGAGACAACCAGGCACCCCCTGCTCGGATGAGGGGTGGGTGCCTGGATAATAGGAAAAGGTCTGAAAGTGATGGAAACACCTCTGAAATCGATCAGGAACAGCAGAGGGATCGTGTCTGGATGCATCTCGGACTCCAATGTCACTGCTGGGAACAATGTTGTCCAAGTTGTACGCCACTTTTACAGACTGACAAAAAAAAACACCAAACCCCCCAAAAAAAAAAAAAACATTTTAGAGGAAAAATTGATAGGAAACATTCATTCCTGTACATTCAATTGTATATACAGTGCAAGTGCTGGCAAAAATTACGAGGAAGAAGCACTCCGATACAGCCTTTATATCACATAAAGGAGAGCCTGATTCACATGGTGCTACAATTGTTCAGGTATACTGCTACACTCATAAAGCCTATGCACTGACTAAGTGAAAGGGCTGCCAAAAATTACAAGGAACTGGCACTCCAATACACCCTTGAAAAATTATCATTGATGGCCTGCTGGTGACCCTCCAAAACATTTGGAGCAAGGGCCTGCTGATCTGACCACCTAAGAAGTTAATTGACCTGGTCAGCACAGGCTACCAAGAAAGAATGAACAATTTCTCATCTTAATTTTCGTTTGGGTTCCAGATAACGTCACATAGCAGAGTTAACGCAGGGAATGGCGGTCAGCAGAGGCTACCAAGAAAGAATGAACAATTTATAATCTTAATTTTCGTTTGGGTTCAAGATAACGGCACATAGCAGAGTTAGCGCAGGGAATGGCGGTCAGCATTTGTTGCCTCTTTACATTATGGAAAATCATTACCAGAACTATACCACAATTACAAGCTGCTATCTGACTATCCTGGAATTTTATTGTCTACCCCAAATAAAGATTTAGGGAAAGTGGCACATACAATGAAAAAAAGGAATACAATAGATATTATAAAAGCTTTATTTTCAAACCAGGGATATCAACATTTGACTGTATTACTTGTAATGTTCTCCACAATAGAAAGAAACATGGTCAATCCTTAAAAAGACAAATCCAGGATAAAATAGAATTCCTGAATGGTCATTCCTCCCTGGAAACGGGCATGCTTTCAAGTGTCTGCTAATAATTGTAATTCCTCAAGACCCCAAATGCAAAAGGGTCTAATATGTCCTGAAAAGGCATCTTCAAAGTTGAGAGGAGAAAATGTAGTCAAGCCTGACATATTTAAAAAAAAAAAAAACTTTTAATATTTATTTACCCCTGTGCCACTACATAAAAACCATAATCCTGTAAAAAAAAACTAAAAAACACACATGCGTGAAAGATTCACCACTGAAGGAAAGCAAATTATGTTGTAGGCGTTCTGCAGTCTGGGGCTTTTTTGAGGAAAGTGGGGGACTATAAAAGAATTGTAATTTGCTAACTGTAACTGTGCTATACCCAAATAAGAACTCAACATTTCATAAATAACAATAACCATAACATATTTTACATCCTATTAATAAACTAAAACCATAACAATAAATGCTCAAACACGGGAACTTAATGGGGGCTAAATGAGTAGGGTTGGGAACACTAGCATCCTCAACCCCAACAGCATGATCCATCACATGGCATCACAGCACCCTAATAGGTGGGCCGAACCCTTGGGTCCACAATCAGTGTCTGTGGGTCACACCACTGCCTCCTCTTCCTCCCCTGTGTTACGTGCTGGCCAATCCTCTGTCCTAGATGCAGGCCTGGATGACTCCCACCCTGCAGCTGGGTCTTCACAAGCACCATCTGCTAGAACACCCCTTTCTGTGCCCAAGCACAACGTACAGATGTCCGTACCCCAGGCATTTGATTGTAAGCGCAACCCACCCACAGGATATAGCACTAAATGTGCCCCTTTGAAAATGTATGGCCATGGAAATATTACCATTTAGGCCTGTGGACCCTGAGGCTTTCCTCAGCCTCACTGCAGCGGCCGTCCTTCGTTACTCAGTCCCCAGCCACCACTATTGTCTCGTCCCCTCATTACACCAGCAATTGTGTGTGTCCTATAACATCACCGGTGCCCTGACCAACGCAGTTATTGGGAAGGTCCACTTAACGACGGACAAACGGACAAGTGCTTTTGGCCAGGGACGCTACATTTCCGTAACAGCACACTGGGTGAACCTTGTGTAGGCTGTTAGCGAGTCGGACCTTGGAATGGCACAGGTGCCAATGACGCCAAGGATTGCAGGCACTACTTTTATGAGGATTTCTGCCACCACCTACATTTGTGGCTGCAAACCCCCCTTCTTCTCTTCCGCCTCCATTTCCTCCTCCACTGGAAACTCTGAATTCTCATGGAGAAGCGTCAGCAGGCCTTGCTGAAATTCATTTGCTTGGGTGACAAAAAGAACACCGCCGCAAAGATGTGGCAGGGTAGCAGGGACCAGGTTTGCTGTGTCTGATAATGGCCATAACTTGTTGGCATCTTAGCTCGGCAAGCTCACACACATGGCAATCATACAGTATATATGTACAATGCACAACAAACATCCCAAACTTATACATAAATATAACTAAAAACCTAACAAACAAGAGTGGAGATAAACCAATGGCATGAACTTTCTAAGAACTCATAAATAACCAAATAACCATAACATATTTTCCAACCATAAACCATAATAACAATAATAATACCAACTATAATATAAACAAAACAATAACAGAACAGAATGTCATTGTAGAAATAATTACAGCTAACAACGCTGGTGGCAGAGTACGTAGTTCATTGGGCAACCCAGGAGGGGAGATGAGGGAGACATACCGCAGTTCCAACAGAGGCAGGACAACACTCTACAAGGCCTGCGACAGTTTCATGACACCCCGCCAGCACCCTCACCCTGATGCACGGCCTAGTGTTACAAGGAGGGAAACATTTTGGAAGATGGTGAAGGAGTACATAGCAGACCGTGTCAGCGTCCTCAGTGATCCCTCTGTGCCTTACAACTATTGGATGTCTAAACTGGATACGTGGCACAAACTGGCACTCTATGCCTTTGAGGGTGTGGCCTGTACACTGTATTCACTAAAACCTCATCCAAAACTTACACATTACTATAAAATACAAACATAACATACAACAGTAGTAGTAAAACAATGGCATGGCCTGTTGACTAACTCCTAAATAGCAAAATAAATAACAATAATAACATATCCTACAGACTGGTCATAAACTCTAACTCAAACCATAACAAAAAAAAGTCAAACACAGTACACAGGATGATAGCCAGACCACCCTCAGTTTGTATTCTTTACGCCTCAGAGGTGCTGGCCTGCCGTGCCGCCAGCGTTTTGGCACAGCGGGTATTTAGTGCTGCTGGGGACATAATAACAGATAAGCGCATGCGCCTGTCAACTGAAAATGCTGACAGGTTGACTATTATAAAGCCCCGGACTTCTCTACTCCACCAGATGAAAGCGGCTGAACATAAAGGCACTTTAAATGTGTTGTTTGCAATGTACTGAATACACTGTATTTACACGCACCTCTGCCACCACTAAATGGTTATATGGTTCAATCTTCTTTTTCTCATCCTTCTCCTCCTCCTCCATCATATGAACACCAATATGCCTTACACTTTTCCTGCTAATCATCAGCGTCAGGTACGCCATGAATGGCACAGGCAGCAAATTGACTGTAGGCAGGATACTATAGCTAAATAATAAGGAACATGGAAGATATACTATATTGGACTGTAGTATTCAGGGTAAATGATTGTGTGGGCACTTTGCGATAAATAAGTGTGTTTGTGGTTGCAGTTTGGGCAATCGGTCTCTAAAAGGGTCGCCAACCCCTTCACTGTTTTAGAGGGTTAGCGCACCTGGAGGCCATCTGCTACATTATTTTAATTCTGTTTCAATGAGCCCAGGGCCAAAGCCTCTGTGTGAACCATCAGCATCACGCCCACTTTCCCCTCCCTGTGTGCACGTCTTCTTCATATTAATGGTTTTGTCTGTAGATGTGGCGCAGATTGTTTTACTGTCCGCTAAAGACACCGTTTTCTGATGCAGGACAGTATTGGATACAAAAACCCACAGGTTGTAGACACTTTACAAGGCCCAGGTGAATGGAAGTTGTAATAGACACAGTGTTTTCAGATACAGTTCAGTATGGGATACAAAAACCCACAGGTTGTGGACACTTTACAAGGCCCAGATGAATGGAATTTGTAATATACACACTGCATTCAGATGTAGTTCAGTATTGGAAGCAAAATACAACAGATTTTAGCCAGTAAACTAGGCCCAAGATAATGGAATTTGTAATATACACACTGTATTCAGATGTAGTTTAATATTGGATACAAATTTTTCCCAAATAAAATGTATTCTCTGCTGGAAAACTGTATATACGGTTGCGGCTTAAACGCACACACAGATGTGCCCAAAGCTTGTTAACTATGGCCAAAATATAAATCACTCTCTGCTGGAGTATTTATTATAACGGTTGCGGATTGAAAGCACACACAGAAAAAATAATTTCTCTGATGGTGCAGTGTATATCTCCCTAGCAGGCACACTGTAGTGAATAAGCCCCTTTTTATAATGTCTGCCCAACACACTGCTTTATGATGGTGCAGTGTATATCTCACTAGCAGGCACACTGTGGTCAATAAGCCCCTTTTTATAATGTCTGCCCAACACACTGCTTTATGATGGTGCAGTGTATATCTCACGAGCAGGCACACTGTAGTGAATAAGCCCCTTTTTATAATGTCTGCCCAACACACTGCTTTATGATGGTGCAGTGTATATCTCAATACTAGGCACACTGTAGTGAATAAGCCCCTTTTTATAATGTCTGCCCCACACACTGCTTTCTGATGGCATACTGTGGATGTCACTAATCTGAAATCTTTCTGTCTTTTAGAAGTTTGGGTACTTAAAAAAGCGATTTTCAAGCCCTGCACTATCTGTCCCTTCCTGAAGATGCCTGTCCCTGATAGTGCTGAATAAAACCCCTTCTTTAAAAAAAAAAAAAGTGCTGCATTGCAGTCAAACACACACTCTAGTTCTTAAAAGGGCTGTTTGGTCTTTCAATAAGGTTTTTGGAGTAAAATCAGTAAGTTTACAGCAAAACGCTATCTGTCCCTGTCTACTGTCTGCTCTCCCTGACGCTGAATGATCCGAGCGCTCCTATATCACCTTGTATCACGTGTTCCGGCCAGCCAATCAGTGTAAGGCTAATTGCTAACATGGCTATGGCCTTATACTGAAGGGAATTACTTACCTGGACCTTGATTGGCTGCTTAGGAGGTGCCAAACATGCGGGGAGGAGACTCGAGCAATGCAACGAACACACATGGTGCTCGGGCGAGCTAAGCCGAGCACCGAGCGTAGCGATGCTCGAGCTGAACCAATACTTGGCCGAGCATGCTTGCTCATCGCTAGATATAAACACTGAAGAAATAATACTTTGTGTAATCTATAGACCCCCTAAAATCACAGAGGACACAGGGGCATTTTCCTCCTACTTTGGGAGGAAAAAAGTGCGTCTTATGGGGCAAAAAATATTGTAAGTACACACTTACGGTACTTCTTTCATAGGAATTAGAAGGTAAAAATCAGCCAGGCGCTGCTAATCAAATGCTCGTGATTAATTGATCATTAGAAAGTGTGACCAGCTGACTACATCTATAAAAGCAGAAGTTTTGGCAGTTTCCTGGTCTGGAGCACTCAGACCTGTGTTTAACACAAGCTATTGAATTAAAGGGTTGACTTTTTTATTCATTATGTTTTACACACATGACTTTTTCATTCTGGCTTCATGTTGTTTGAATAAATAATGACACGGTGGAATCTGCCATGTGTTGTTGTTCATCTCACTTTGTATTTACGGTAACTCATTTTAAGACCTTCTAAGGACCAGATTTTTTTAAAATTATGTCCTGATATGTAAAACTATAGAATTCAAAGATCGTGTACTTTGCTTTTCTCATGACTATCGTTGTCATGTTCCACCCTTGTTGTGGCAAGCACAGTAAAGAACATTCTTTACTTCCTTCTCCTCTGTATAGACTCCTTCCTGATCCCTCATCATTCGTCAGTCCTGAGGCAGCATGAGTAAAATGCCTGCTACAGTATATGTAGGTCCTGGACTCCAATTCTCCCAGGCAGCATGGCATTCACACATTTAGGCTACATGCACACGACCGTTGCCTGCCTCCGCGTCCGCTCCTCCTTGAAATTTTGCGTCCGTCAAAAAAAACGGATGGCGGACCGTTTTTTTTGACGGATCAGATTTTTACGGCAGATCCATTGTAAAAATGCCTATCCTTGTCCGCAAACGTGAAAAAAATAGGACATGCACTATTTTTTTGACGGAATGAAAACACGGATCACGGATGCGGAACAAAAACGGTTGACCATCCGCATTTTTTGACGGACCCATTGAAATGAATGGGGAAGCATCCTATCCGTGAAAAAAAACGGAACGGACGCGGACACAAACAACGGTCGTGTGCATGGGGCCTAAAGATAAGATATAATATATATATGAGTTCTAGAGGGGAATAAGCTGCTGCCAGACACCTGTGGCAGCAACTACTGTCATTCGAGAACAGATGGATCAGACATGTTGAAATCAAACATTGCAGACCCTTCTTTACTCTGGCATCTGTTAAGCTACTTTCACACACTTCCGTCACGATAATACAACCATCTGCATCCATTATGAACGGATCTGGCTGTATTATCTTTAAAATAGCCATGATGGATCAGTTTTCTATTGTGTCCGAGAAAACGGATCATTCCCTATTGACTTAGATTGTGAGTCATGACGGATCCGTCTTGCTCCGCACCACATCGTGGTCCGTGGACAGCGTTATTCTGTCCACAACGGGGACACAACCAAATGGAACGGAATTCATTCGGGTGCATTCCATTTCATTCAGTTCAGTTTTGTCCCCATTGACAATGAATAGGGACAAAACGGAAGAGTTTTCCCGAGCTATTGAGATCCTATGACAGGAAATCGCAGATGTGAAAGTAGCTTTACTGAAGGAGAGTTGGGACACCTCCATACACATTACATGGATATCAATGTTAATAATACACCTGCGCCTGCTTTGGTGATAGACACTAGTACTCTCTCCTTCTTATACCATTCAGAGTCTCCCTACCTTAATATGGGAGGTCAGCTCTGTTCAGTCCTTTTGTTCAGTCCACTTCTTGGAAGTTAGCTCTTCTTCTTTTACAATGATGATAGTCCTCTTCCACAGCGCTATACACGCCGCCCCGGCCGGTGGCAGACGTGTGTGCGCGGGAGCCGCTGAGGGAACGGGAAACTTGTGACGTCACTATGTTCCTACTAGTGCCTCCGTAGGACACAATCCCGCCAACGCGTTTCGGGGCCGTCGGGCTCCTTCCTCATCCCTGAAGAAGGAGCCCGATGGCCCCGAAACGCGTTGGAGGGATTGTGTCCTACGGAGGCACCAGTAGAAACATAGTGACGTCACAAGTTCCCGTTCCCTCAGCGGCTCCCGCGCACACACGTCTGCCACCGGCCGGGGCGGCGTGTATAGCGCTGTGGAAGAGGACTATCATCACTGTAAAAGAAGAAGAGCTAACTTCCAAGAAGTGGACTGAACAAAAGGACTGAACAGAGCTGACCTCCCATATTAAGGTAGGGAGACTCTGAATGGTATAAGAAGGAGAGAGTACTAGTGTGTATCACCAAAGCAGGCGCAGGTTTATTATTAACATTGATATACTTTGATTTAAAACTGGGTTAGTTCAGGGAACCCTATATACATCGCAGCAGCGGCACCTTGCGAACAACAAGGGATTGGGATCACACACATAAACGGCAGCGCAAGTGTATTTGATATTACTGTTATACATTACATGGATGGCTGGTCCTGCTGAAATAAGCAGGTTTGGCCAAAATTGATTTATTGGATGGCTAGCTTAAATGCTAACCTTCAGAGACAATTTTTGTTTATGATTGCATTTTACTCATCTTTTGCTAAAAATCATCTTTTCAATTGGCCTTTATTAAAAATATTGAGCCATTCTGTCACAAATCGTTAACTGTTTTTCTAGCTGTGTGACTGGTACTTTCACTTTGTGCAGGTCATCTAATAAACCTTATCTCTATATTTAATCCACATTCTTATCAGTAAGATGAGAACTTAGCTATAATGAGTGTTTATAATGTCAGAGAGCAGAGATGAGGAGCCCACCTGCTCCCCAAATGGTGGAAAGGACAGAAAATCCACACGCTGCTATATACAAAAAAAGAATTCAATATTTTTAATAAAGACCAATTGAAAAAATGATTTTTAGCTCAAAATAAGTACAATGCAATAATAAAAAAAATTGCCCCCAAAGGTGTACATAGCTTTTAACTGAGAATATAGAAGAACTTAGGCCTGGAATTCATATTTTAATAGTGCCCTTTAAGGAGTGCATTGATATGGGCCTTTAAAGTTTAACATTTATATCTAGATTTACATGGACAATCAAAGAAAATTAATATATATTTGAAGAGTTCAATTTTCCAACAACTGTAGTTCTACACAGCATTATTCCATCATTTGGTTTTAATCATGGTAAATGCATACAATGGCCAAAGGTGGTTAGGATTGTGAAGACAGCTATATTGTTTCTATAACTCTCAACCACTTGTATGGTGGTTACAGAAACTGCAAGTGTTTGTCCCACCACTTCCACTACTGGGCAGCAAAAACTTGTACATGACACCCTCTCCTGGGGAATTGGCCCAAGGGACAAAGGTTGTGGAGGGGAAAACAAATGCTAACCTCTTATGTCTGGGTTAGCAAGCCATTCTGAGAATGTTTTCTTGTGACACATTGTACTTCATTTTAGTGATAAATTTGAGTCAATATGTTTTACCTATGGACACATGTGTAGGATGTTTTTGTGGTGCATGTGGTCCGCTGCTGGCATCCTCCATTGCATGCATTTTTGCTGGGGATTGCCGTTAGCAACTGATCACATGCGGAGTAACTGCTCCCCCGGTTATAAATACTCTACAGTATTTGGGGTTTTGAACATTTCTTCCAATTTAGGCCACTTTATTCTGTGATTTGTCTTTATATGTATGGAATGTGTCAATACCTATCGTTGGTAACATTTTGGTGTACCTAGTAGCCTGTGTCACATGGCCTGTTATAGGTTGGTCTAGCAGCCACCTCCTCCCTCCCATTGTGTTAGTGATCTTACTATGGAGGTATGTGGGAGCTTGGCTGTGAGTAGGACCTCAGCACCTATCAGACTGTGTTCACACACTATAGGTAGGTTAGCGGCAGGTCCCACGCCACACTGAGATACCTTGACGGGGTGCGCAGGCTACGATATGTTCCTGACTGGAATATATTGGCTAAAGTCTCATTGCTGTAATTTATCTACTGTATGTTGGCATCATTTCGTAAATTACATTTTATTTTTTAAGGACGTTAGCAGGATTCGAATTTTATTCCCAAAACTCACTTTTTTAAGGATTAGCTCAGTTATGAAGTCACTTTGTGGGGCTTACATTTTGGAAACTACAGGACAAGATGACAGTTTTATTGGTACTATTTTGGGTTACATATGATTTTTAATTGCTCAATATTATGTTTTTTGTGAGGCAAGGTAACCGAAAAAAGGCTGTTACGATATTCAACTGACTGAATGGATGATATGTTATTTTTAAAAAACAATTTGTTACGGATGCGAAAATACTAAATATGTCTGTTTTTTATTTTTTTTTGTTTCAGTTTTACATAATAAAGCATTAAAAAATCATGTTTTTGTGTCTCCTTTTACTGAAATCCATATTTTTGTTATTTTTCTGACGATCTTGTCTAGGGGCTCTTTTTTGCAGGAAGGCGTGGGCATTTTCATTGGTACTATTTTTGGGTACATATGATTTTTTGAGTGTTCAATATTACACTTTTTGTGGCACGGTGACCAAAAAATGGCTGTGTTGGCACAGTTTTTACTTTATTTTTATGGCACTCCTCTGTGCAGGTAGATCATGTGATATTTCTGTAGAGCAGATTGTTACAGATGCAGTGATACCTAATATTTTTTTTTTTTTTTCATTTTGGAAAAAAAAAATCTTGTTTTTGGGTTGCCATCTTCTGAGAGCCATATCTTTTTTATTTTTGGGGTAAATACGACTTTTTGATCGCTTGGAATTACATACATGTATAGTGCTCGTATCCTGCAGGTTAGTCTCATAATATATTTTATATTTTACACCCAGAAATCAAAATATACACTTACGAGCAAAAGGGTAACAATGTTTTGAACTTTTGACTTTCAGGCTCCATATCTCACCATCCACTACAGCTTCGAATGTGAGACTACCATCGTTTTATAGACAATCATCTTTGCTATAATATATATAAATTGGACATGCAACTATTTAGCATATGATTAGTTATGCAGATTCTTGTCATGTAACTGCATTTTTACTGTTTTGCTTCTAAAATTCTACATTTTTATTTTTAAATATTTTGTTAGTATTTTATAAATCCACATTTGGCCTTCAACACTGCCTGAATACTTCTGGGCATGCTCTCGATCAGATTCAAGCATGTCTCGACCCAAATCTGTTCCCAGGTCTCTACTACGCGTTCCCAATGTTGGTGCATACTGGTCGACTCACTTGGATACAAATACAGCTGTTTCTTCAACTCTACCCACAAGTATTTGATTAGGTTGAGGTCTGGGGACTGTGGGGGCCAATTCAGCACCTCTACGTCATTGTCACTGAACCATTATTTCGCTAATCTTGACCTACTGTATGCTTTGGGTCGTTGTTCTGCTGGAACACTATGCTGTCCTGTTCATACCCATAGTACTTGAGTGTACGAAGTAACTCATCTTGTAGGATACTCACATATAGGAGCATTGAGACCACCATCGATCCCGGTCAAGTACCAAATGCCTTTGGATGTGTAACAACCCTATACCATCAGGCTTCCCCCACCAAACATGACAGTTCCTTCAATTTCTCAATCTGTTAGCCCCCTTTTCTCTTGTTTCTTCCAGACCCATTTGCACCCATCAGAGCCTGGTCTATAGACTTTCATTTCATCACTCCAAATCACGCGCTTTCAATCTTCTACTGTCCACTGTTCAAACTTTTTCTCAAACTCTAGCCGAAGCTTCTAATGACAATATTGAAGTTGAGGCTTTCTTCACCTTCTTTCAGGCCACCATTGCAGACTTCTGTAATGCGTGTCGCTCACAGCTTGCATGGACGTCTGTGATCTCACTATTATAATGCATACAAGTCACCTCCATTGCCATGTTTGTTGCACCAAAACTGATAGACCTTGTTATGAACCGACTTGTTGACTGATATTTTGCCTAGACATCCACCTCTTAGATTTTAAACGGATGGACGGACTTCATTTCGTATTCTTTCATGGCACTCACATGATGCAATCTGGCAATTTTGTTGGCAGAAATACCAGTATCGATGAGCTCGATGATGCTGTTTCTCCTGGATAGCTGCTCCTGGATTCAAACTAGTGACCTTTCACATGGGAATCAACCTAATAACACACTGAGCTATTAGGTAATGTGAGAACAGGTTGCAATTTGCAGCATACAAAAAAAAAAAGATTGTTCCACCACCAGGAGCAAAACAGTAACAATGCAGTTACATGACAAGAATCTGCATAACTAATCATATGCTAAATAGTTGCAAGTCCAATTTATGTATGAGATAGCCAAGATGATTGTCTATAAAATGATGGTAGTCTCACGTTTGAAGCTGTAGTGGATGGTGAGATATGGAGCCTGAAAGTCAAAAGTCAAACGTTCAAAACATTGTTACCCTTTTGCTCGTCCGTGTATGTTTCGTACATGTGTAGCTCCTCTTTCAAAAAATGTTCATTTTAAATTAATAGGATATGAATAGGATATGCCATTAAATGTCCAATTGGTGCAGGTCCAGGACCCAATTCTATCTCCAGGAAGGGACCCCCAAAGTGAATGGACAGCACAATGTGCATGCACTGTGTACTTCCCTTCCCTGGTATGTTACGAATATAGCAGTGAATGAAGAGCAGGCCACACAAGTACAGTTACCTGTCGTTTGCCTAAGTATCACAGCCCCTTCCAACAGATGATTGGTGTGGATGCCAGTAGTCAATTCCTCACCAATTAGATATTGATGAACTATCCTCAGCATAAGTCATCAATATTTAAGTCCCAGAAAACCCCTTTAATTATGTATACTCACTTTACCAGATGATGCACTTCATTTAATCTGATTATACAGTCTATATAACAGTTGGCCAGATGCTTCTTCAGCTATCGGATTTTAGTTTTAACAAGCATGCATGTATTCTGAATGAGAATACACTAGATAGGGATTGAAGGACCAATGTGGTTCTACCCTAAATAATAGGCTTGTAGGTGCAAAACACAACCGTTTTAGAAGCAGAGGTACTTCACTGGTAAGTATACTTCTACTGGACATCGCATTTTTGGGTTCTGGGACCCCTTTTTCAAGTCATGGTTGGAGGTGTCACTGGCAAGTGGCTGGATAAAGATATTGGGCACTCTGAAAGCGCTTGTGAAAGCAGCCTACCTAGACCCTGATTGTGTTCAGCTACATTTACATCGGGATGATTGGAAGAGGACGAATTAGCTGACATGCTGGTGTTCAGCAATGAGGCTACCTTTCACCTCAGTGTGAAGGTCAATCACCAAAACCCACGTACCCTTATCAAGTGCATGAGAGTCTCAATCAAAGTAAAGGTGTTCTGTGCAATGACAGGTACAACGTATATAGTCCCTTTTTTTGCCGAAGGATACTGTTACTGGCCTCTCCTACCTGGAAATGTTAAGGTAATGGCTTACGCCACAGATAGAGGTAGATCTGCCAAACATAGTCTATCAGCAGGATGATGCTCCTCCTCATTTGCAGTTGGATGTTTGCCAATACCTAAATGAAAGTCTTGGCCTCCATGATCACCATTTCTAACATCCTGTGAATTCTTTCTGTGGGACTACATAAAAAACTCAGTGTATACGGTCCCCAGCCACAGGATTTGAATGACCTGAGACAATAACAATCACTGAAAAAGTGGAGTTCATATCCGAGGATGTGCTGGCACACATCTGGACAGAACTGGACTACCACCTAGCCATCTGCTGTGCCACCAGTGGAGCTCACAACAAACATTTGAAGCGTATAGGTAAAACCTGAATGGATAGTGTGCCCTTTTATATTAATACATTTGTGTTATGTTCTCTCAGATATGAACACTGAGGTTATACTTATGCACCATTCTTTTTGAATCATCCTGTATTTTAAGGCAACCTTGTGGGGTAGAATTAAATTAGAGAGCCAAGAAACTATAATAAAGGATTTTATGCTATAAGCACCATAATCCCATGGTTACCTTCTATGTACGTCACAGAAGGCTGCGTAGGAAAACAAGACATACGCGTTCTATGTCCAAGTACAAAGATGGTTTGACTAGAAATTACAGCCCTTTACAATAGAATAGCAAAAGATTGATGTAACCAATTATTACTCCCTGTCACATTGCAGCCATGTATTTTTAAGAGAACAAGAATGAATTGGTCATTTCACAAAACCAAAAGAGGAGATATCTAATAATAACCAGTTACATATAAACACTGCTTTGTGGAATATCCTTTTCTCTGTAATAAAAGAGATCACAATGAAAAGAAGCCATGGACAGTATTTCTTAAATGAGCCTGTAAGATACCGAATTGTCTCTGACAGCAAGAAACTGGAATGTTGGTGGTTAAAATCCCTAATAATGTACAGAGTGTTTTCTGAAGGATCACTAAAATAGAGCAGTCTGTTGTCCAGTAATACTCTATGTGCAAAAGTGTACACTGACTACAGGCCATTTTTGGATGGGCAATGATCAGGCCAATTATGAAAAATGAATGCTTGTTCCAGATATTTTAAATATAAGTAGCTTAATGGGTGCATGAGAGCATCTGACGCTAAGCTTCGCCTCCCCCCCCTTCACTTTGGTTATCTGACACGGAGGCAGCAGGCCATGTGGGACACAGAGCCCGCTGGAGACGTTGGGCACGTGTTGGAGTGAGGCACGGAGGATGTCCAGTCCTGCTCAGCCCATATGAATTTCCCTGTGCCCTCATCGCGGTAACTCTGGAGGTTGTGGTGAGAGAGCTGGCACGAGACGAGACAAGTCGGCTGATGGTGGTAAGCGGGCTAGTCTGGGTTGTCAGAGGTGGAAGCGCTTACCCTGGAAAGAGGAGAGAGAGTAGCTCTGCTGGAGAAGCGGGCTAGAAGTCAGAGGGAGCTTCTCCTCTGTTGGGACTGATTGAGGAGAGTGGGTGGTGGACTGTCATTTGAATGAACTAATAAATTTGATGTAATTGATAAAGGAGGAAGCTTTAAATATTTAGGGATAAATAGTTCAAGAAATTTGGAGGTTTATGTAGAATTAAATGTGGTCCTATTTTTAAAAGAATTAAGAAAGAAAATTCATCCTAGTGATATGCCCCCATTGTCTGAAATGGGAAAACCCCTTTAAGGATAGGAATGCGCCAGGAGGAGATGGATTACCATTTGAAATCTATAAGGATTTCAGTCAAATACTTTAACCAGAACTAAGGGAAACCCTGTGTGAGGCCACGAGTACAGGAAAGTTGCCTGAATCAATGGAAGAAGCTATCATTGTTTTGATTCCTAAAGCGGGTAAGGATTTATTAATACCAGAATCATATAGACCCATATCTCTTCCTTATACTGACATAAAATTGTTTGTGAAGGTTTTAGCAGACAGACTATTTAAAAATAATGAAAACAATAATTAATTAAGATCAAACAGGTTTTATCCCAGGGAGATTGATCAACTCTAATGTTAGGAGAGTGTTTTTTTCATATCGAGGCGAACAGACAAAAATCTAGTAAGAAAGGTATATTCTCTTTGGACACGACTAAAGTGTTCGATTGTGTAGAATAGGATTATTTGTGGGAGGTCCTTAAATGCTTCGGCTTTGGGGATCGTTTCATAAATTGGATTAAATTAATATATTCCCATCCTAGAGCAAGAGTACTGGTGGATGGGGCTATATTCACTGCCTTTTGCCCTTCCGAGGGGCACTAGGCAGGGATGTCCCCTATCCCCATTACTTTTTGCAATAGCAATAGAACCATTAGCTGCTATAGTTCTTGAGAATGATGAGTTCACGAACTTTTTAAGTATGGTAGTATTAAGGAAACAATAACGTTCTACGCTGATGATATTTAGCTTTTTTTGGGGTAATATTAAGGTGGATTTAGATAAAATAATTAGTATATAAGATAGGTTTGAAAATTTTCAGGTTTGAAGATAAATTGGGATAAATCACATTTGATGCAATTGCGGAGGGAGACCTGAGTAAGAATTTAGACGTAAATGTACTTGATAAAGGAGGGAGCTTTAAATATTTAGGGATAAATATTTCAAGAAATTTGGAGGATTATGTAGAATTAAATGTGGTCCCACTTTTAAATGAATTGAGAAAGAAAATTCATATTTAGAAAAGGTTATCATTATCAATGATGGGACGAATTAATTTGATAAAGATGGTTTTTCTCCCCAAGATATTGTATGTTTTGCAAAATGCCCTAATTTGGTTGCCAAATAATGTATTTAAGACGGTGGATAGGCTGATGGGGGAATTTATTTGGAAATGAGGAACATCTAGAATCAAAAAAATAAATGTTACAGCTTCCTATTAAAGAGGGGGGTCTCTCTCTTCCAAATTGGTATCTATATTTTTGGGTGGCACAATTTGAAAACATGAAGGTGAGTGAAGAAAGCCCTTTGTTGAGATGAGGGCACTGAACAGGGTGTTTAAGGGTAATCAGGTTAGTTTGTTGGAAGTATTATATAATCAAATATTAAATTTAATGAATTACACTTGGAGAGAAATTTAAAAAAATTATGGGCATAAAAGGATACTTAAAATGTACCCCAATAATATTAATTTACGTGAGATTCAGAAAATTAAGCAGTATGTAAATTGGGAGACTAGAGGTGTTAGTTTGCTTTTCACATTTTTGAGGGGGATAAATTGAAAGACTTTGAATATCTAAATGTGGCGGTGATCATCTGACAGATGACCAACTGCTTGATTGTTGGCTGATCCGATTGTTTAGGTGGCACCAAATATAATTGTTTGGCAGCACATCATCCTGTGTTGTAATGATAGTTTACCCCCTATACAGCAGCAATTATTGCTGCACATAATTGCAGCTTAAAGGGAACCTGTCATCCGAACATGGTATCTGAGGCAGCATGCTACAGAGCAGAAGTAGCTGAGAAGATTGATATATTAGTTTTGTGGGAAAATAGAAAAACTTACGGTATATTTCATTCATCTAAATTCCTGCTCATTCTAGGCTTTTAAGTCATAGAGGTGGTTCTATCAGTGATTGACAGCCTCCCCTGTATGACTGTGTAGTACTGCCTCCTGTTGTACCGAATCCCACAAAATTATATATCAATTTCCTCAACTCCTTCTGCTCTAGAACAAGCTGCCTGCAGGTTGAGTTTTACTTTTGGTGACAGGTTCTCATTAAAGGGCTATTCCCATGTTAACAATATCTATATCAGAAGACTCTGGTGTTTTGTGACATCTATCACCAAGACAATAGCAGTAGATACTTTAAGTCCTGTGGGTTGTGAGGTGGGGCCTGTAGGTGTCTGACTTGTTTTACAGCACATCCCACAGACAGTCAGCATTAACCTTTTCAGCAATTTGTGCAACAGTAGTTCTTCTGTGAGTCAGACTAGACAGGTTAGCGTTTGCTAACCACAGCAACTCGTAAAGTTATGCAGCAGAGTCGTCAGTGCATAAAAGTCGCTTAGGGTACTTTCACACTAGCGTTATTCTTTTCCGGCATTGAAATCCAGTAAAGGGTCTCAATACCGGAAACAACGCTTCCGTTTTGTCCCAATGCATTCTGAATGGAAAGCAATCTGCTCAGTATGCATCAGGATGTCTTCTGTTCCGTCCCTTGTACGGTATTTGACCGGCCAAAATTCTGGAACACTACTGCACTTGCCATTGAAATGTATTAATGCTGGATCCAGTTTTCCAGTCTGCATATGTGCAGTTCTTTCTAGCTTTGAAAAAATTTAATACCGGATCCGTTATTCCAGATGATACCAGAAAGACGGATGCGGTATTTCAATAAATAAGTCTAATGGATCAGAACTGGGCCAGAACTGCCTGCCGGATCCGAACAACGCTAGTGTGAAAGTACCCTTATTCTCTGCTGAATCAATAACTGCAGAGTTACAAACCTCCTCTGGTATTAACATAAGCAAAAAACCAGGAGCTTAATGACCAAACAGCTGCAGGCTAGCCTTACATCACCAAGCACAATGCTAATGCCAATTGACTTCAGGAGTTGGCCTAGGCTCCTTAGTTCCAGTCAAGGGAAATCTTAATGCTTCAGTATACCAAGATATTTTGGACAATTGTATGCCTCCAACCTTGTGGGAACTGTTTGGAAAAGGCTCTTTTCTGTTCCAGCATGACTGTGCCCAAGTGGTTCGGGGAGTTGGTGTGGAAGAACCTGACTGGCCCCCACAGAGCCGTGACCTCAACCGAACTGAATACCTTTCATCTAAGGCTACTTTCACACTCGCGTTTTGGCTTTCCGTTTGTGAGATCCGTTTAGGGCTATGTTAAAGATAATACAAACAGATCCACTCTGAGCAGATGCAGACAGTTGTATTATCTAAACGGATCCGTCCAAGACGGATCCGTACAAAACGCAAGTGTGAAAGTAGCCTAACATCAATGCCTGACCTCACAAGTACTTTTCTGGATAAAAGAGCAAAAATTCCCAGAGCACACTCCATAATCTTGTAAGGGAACCCTTCAGATTGGAAGCTAACTTAGCTGCAAATGTAGGACTAACTTCATAAAAGTTAGAATGGGATGTCATAAAAGCTCCTGTAAGTGTCCCAATACTTTGGTCCATACAGTGACACACAATGATTAGTCATAACATTAAATCACTGAAAGGTAAAGTCAATAACATTATCTTGTGACAATGATACTTGTCAAAGAGAAGAATATATTAGGCAACAAGTGAACAGTCAGTGCTTGAAGCAGGAAAAACTGACAAGTGTAAGGATCTAAGTGACTTGGGCCAATATGCAAGTTAGACTACAAGGTCAGGGCACCTCCAAAATGCAGGTTATGGCAGTGGGTGTGGAACCACTGTGTCAGCCATTAGATTTGGGCTACTCCTAAGGGTGTTATCCTGGGAGACTCCTGGTTTTATTCTATAACCCCTTTACAGGGTCTGGAGTTCGCTGTAGAGGAACCTCGAGGTTGCTACCTCCTTGAGTAGTATCTTTATGATTGACGGCTGACTCACAGGGGTCAGAGACGACAATGGAGAGCACCAAGGGATCACCTGAAACCCTAGTGAGGAACAGGCTGATGTCAGGAAATGGGCAGAAGTTGTTATATGGGCAAAGTAATGCAGCAAACGTTTTGAAGGAACTGGAAAGCTAGTAACCTATTGGTTAGGCACCTTCCCACAGGGGAAGGAGCCTTAAGTAGCCCAAGGCTGCCAGCCATTGTCTGGTAAAAGTTAGGGTGTACACACTCTGGCCCTTTAAGAGATGTAAGGAGTGTATGCCCTATGGGCCGAAGAGGAGAGGCCTTGTCCACTAGCAGGCTCCTGCATAAAGGGACAGAGTAAACCTGGTAGCCGGGCCTATCAAGAGAAGGAGACCATGGGAACAAAACAAATTCATGGCCATCTTCTATCAGCAATCCAGGGTGTGAAAAATCAGGAACACAGCAAAGAAGTTAGATTTACAGCCACCGGATAAAATTACTTGGATCCTTTATTGTGAAAACCTCCTAAAATCCCCAGGGGAAAAAACAAAACAAAAAAAAAACACATAGTAAACACTAGTATACACGATACCAAAATTTTTATTGGGTTTCGATACCAAGAAAAAGTATTGCGATACTCGATACCACACAAAAAAATGTAAAATGTTTTAAAACTAATCACCATTTTCTTTGCATCACCATTTTCCGCCATAACTTTTTTATTTTTGGTCTACAGAGCTGTATGAGGGCTTGTTTTTATGAGGGACATACAATTCCCTGCGCATAATGCCGTACATGTACGGCATTACACGTTAAAGGGTTAATGTGTGGTACATGATGTTTATTTTTTAACCTCCATGTGCCTCATATTAATAGTACTGTATTATATGAAGACATGATGGGGTCACTTGCTATTAATGTTATGCACATGGAGGTACTAAAGTAATAAGACCATGTGCCTCACATTAATACAGGTTCACAGCATAAAGCACATACCTGTAAAACTGCAGGAAACCTGCAGCAAGATCTTCCTGGATGCTTACTTTTGATGATGTCATCACTATGTGACCAATAACAAGTGGATGCCATTGGCCACATGGCGATGACATCATCAAATGTTCTTTAACTTATCAGCTCCCAGTACTATGAGAACGCCGTGAGTTTCCCTCTCCCCTGCCCTCCTATTCTCCCCTATCCTTCTCTCCTTGACGCTCCCTCATCAGGCCCTTCAGCTTTTTTATTGGTGGCAGTAGAACGCCTCGTTATGGTGAAGATGGAGCGATACTCTCCCTCCTTCTCCACTCTGCTGCGCTTTGCGCACGCCATGTTCCCTGACAGTGACTGATATTAAGCTGCCCAACAGCGCAGCTTAGGATCGAAAAAACACCAATCCTGGTATCATATTGAACCAGGTATCAAAGTATCAAAAAAGTATCGAGACTTCGATACCCGATGCAACCCTAGTAAACACAGAACAGTTCTTCTGATGCGTATCGAGTGAAATCACTCTTAGCAGGTCCACACTGCCAATAGAGGTCAAGTAGCAGCAGCCATGGGCTGCAGTTGTAACACAGGTCTTGTGGGCTGCTCCCATTATGAGTTGGTTGCTAAAAACAGTCCAAGGAAGAACAACCAGTGTACCAGCAACAGGGTCATGGGTGCAAGTCCGTCTGCTATTGCACAGCCATCGTTGCAGAAATTGTTAAGAATGTTAATGCTGGCTATAACAGAAAGGTGACAGAAGGATGGGGCTGCACTAGGGTGACCACGTGTCCCGGATAGCCCGGGACAGTCCCGCATTTGGAGAGTCTGTCCCGGGTCCCAGTCACCCTCATTCCGGGACAGTGCAGTGTCCCGGAATGACCTGAGCCGCTGTCGACCGCTGCTCATCCTCAGTCATCTGTATCGCCGTCCTCAGGACAGCGATACAGATGGCTGTGCACTTGTGCAGCAGGGCAGGGGAGGGAGAGGTGTGTCCCTTCACCTTCCTCTGATAGGCTGCCAGCCTAGTGCCTGCAGCCTATCAGAGGCCGACGCAGGCGGTGCGATGACGTCGAGCCCTGAGCTGTACAGCGCGGGACACAGCCTGCATCACTCACATCGCGATTCGCTGCCAAGGAGGTAAGTATAAGTGTTTTTTTGTTGTTGTTGTTGTCAATACTGTACTGGTGGCTACTGGGCCTGGCACATGATGAAGGGGGGGGGGCTAATATGGCTACTTGGACATGATAGTGGGAGGCCCTATGGCTACTGGCACATTATAGGGGGGTCTATGACTACTGGCAGTCTGGCACTTATAGGGGGGGGGGGGCTATGGCTACTGGCACATGTTGATGGGGGGCTCAGGCTACTGGCACATGATGGGGGGGCTCTGGCTACTGGCACATAATAGGAGGGCTCTGGCTACTGGCACATTATTGGGGGACATCTATGGGGGCACTTATTACTGGCACATCGGGGACACTTCTTACTGGCACATTATTGGTGGGCACTATAGGGGCATCTACTGAGGCCACAAAGAACGGTTATTTTATATGGGGGCTCTGTATAGGGGCATTTCATACTGGGACACATTATGGTGGGTACTATGGGGAAGGTGGGAGAGGAGTGAGTACTATGGGGTCATCTACGGGGGCACTGAGAAGGGGTAGTTTATACTTACAAATTATGGGGGACACTGAGGGCATCTACTGGGGCACTATATAGGGGTATTTTATACTGGTACATTATGGGGGCACTATATAGGGGTATTTTATACTGGCACATTATGGGGGCACTATATAGGGGTATTTTATACTGGCACATTATGGGGGCACTATGGCACTAAGAAATACTGAAAAATGCACTGGCAGATATGTTTTTGCCAGTCTCAAGTATAAGTTTGACAAAATGCACTTGTGAAAGTAAGTGTCCCTGAATGGCAGTTAGGAAATGTGGTCACCCTAGGCTGCACAGTCACAAACTGATGAAAGTGCTTATGAACACACGTGCATGATGTTACTTTGACACTTTCCACCTACCCAGACGTTGTAGTCCTGGACTTTCAGCCGGATAATGCGCTTTTTCACACTGTAAACATTGTTCAGGAATGGTTTGAAGAACATGACCAGGAGTTCAGTTCCTCAGATCCCAATTATTCATCTGTGGAATGTGCATGAAAACCAAGACCGACCTGGCGGCTTCACTTCGCACTTTACAGGATTTAAAGGATCTGCTGCTAAAGTCTTGTTGCCAGATACCGCAGAGATCTTTTGAAGACCATGCTCCAATAGATCAGAGCTAGTGTTCAGAGGGGACCTACACAGTATTAGGCAGGTGGTTTTTATGTTATGATTGATCAAAATATATATTTATCAAAAACACTTTCCCACTTCTGCAAGACCTCCTTGAGAAAGCCGTTATGCAACCATATTTGTGCAAATATATTAAAGCCATAATTCCCAGCCCCACTATAGGTCTAATAACCCGAATAAACAGCATCATAGGGATCTATGATTGTGCAAGTTCAAGTCAATAGACCCATGGTTGGACCGGGATTTACACTCATGAAGCAGCAGCCCCTAATAGGGTTACTGCAATAAGTTGTTGTTGTTATTATTATTATTGGTAAAGTGAAATGTTTTGATTTAGGGTTTTTGTGTACCTAATAACACTGTATGGAAAGGTCAGGGTTAAACTCCTTGACTTAACCCCTTTAGGTTGCTAGGAGATGGACCTGTGCTACAGAAAATACCTATTTGTGTAAGCTCCTCAGAGCTAGGCCCTCAGAGAACTATCATCTCTCATGGCCTGAAAATATAACTACTCAAGCAAGCTATTCTACCAAAAGTGCTCGAGAGAGAGTGAGAAAGAAAATTAGACACTTTGCAGATGTGAGAGGGAACATTGCTAACACATCCTTTCACACAAAACGGTTTGGCCGTGTATTAAATCTGTACCCCTGTGCCGGGAATTACAGAACCTATACCCAATGGTGTAACTAGGGTTCTATGGGGCCCAGGGCAAACTTTTAATTGCCCTCCCCCCTCCGCGAGACCCCCCCCTCCAGCAGATTCAGTGGTGCGGCAATAATGTCTGAATTCAGAAAGGGGGGGCCGCGCCTGCCATATGAGGGCAGGGGACAGGAGCAAATAATGGGGGGACAAAATAAAAATTAAATATATACAGAGAGGGGCAAAAAATGAAATATATAGAGAGAGTGGGGGCAAAATAAAATATAGTGAGAGAGGGGGCCACTGACAAAACCGTGGCGATAATAACCATGAGCACTGCCGTGCCCCGCCAGCCATATGAGACCAGGGCATAGTATGAAGGATTTGCTGCCAGTGTCGTGCCCTGCCCTCATATGGCCGGCGGGACACGGCGGTGCTCATCGTTATTATTGTATTATTGCCAAGGTTTTGTCAGTAGCCCCCTCTCTCACTATATTTCATTTTGCCCTACATATTTCATTTTTTGCCCATCTCTGTATATATTTCATTTATTTTGCCACTCATTATTTGCTGGCTGCTGCCCTCTGCCCTCATATTTCCGGCGGAGGCCCCCCTTTCTTAATTCAGAGTTAGACATTAGTGCTGCCACCTGCCGCACCACTGATCATCTCTTCCTCCCCCCATGAAGCTGGTGTATGCCATACATTAAACAAAAACAAACAAAAAAATTACCAACTGTTCGACTTAGAGCTCGCTACTTGCGGGCTGAGAGCTTCAGTTGAGCAGTCCCATTCGTCACTCTGCAGAGCGCCACCGCGTCATTCCAGCTGTGATTCCTCGAGAGCGAGACCAATGACTTCCCGCGGCGGGTCTCGTGCTGATAAGTTAGAATTGAGTTCAGCGCACCCGCCTCGCCACCCTTAAAAAAAAGCAGCCGCAGTTGAAAAAAAAAAAAAAGCACTTGCGGGGCTGTGGGCCCTCCTTCCCGCCGGGCCCGGTCGGAGTCACACACTCTGCGACCGCGATCATTACGCCCCTGCCTATACCAGAAACCTCAATTGCATGCCTAAGGTTCTGCAGAGAGACCTTAGAAAGAGAGAAGTACCACAACCCCCACCATTGCTGCTATTCATCCATACATTGCTATTGGGAAAAGAAAATTGCACTGAGCTCTGCTTGTTGTGGCTTGATACTGTTGGATGTACGACTTCTACTTTAGTAAAGAGAGAATTAATTATTACCACTGGCCTAATTGCTGACTCCATCACCACTCACTAGTCATTGCACCTGCACCCTCTTATCCCTACACGGCCTTAGGGAGCATTGGTGTGAGGATCACCACTGTGTTCCGTGAATGCAACTATCATTGCCATAGCTACTACCACTCCCATTCTCCACTCACTCCTCTTGGGCTTGCTGCAATAATACAACTCCTAAACTGTGGCCATGTTACAGCCATCTAACTGAGGTCACAATTAGGGATGAGCGAATCAACTTTGTATGAAACACCCAAAGTCGATTCACATAATACTTCGTTTGAATAATGTACGGAACGAGTGCTCCGTAAAGTATTAGAATGAATTGGCTCAGGTAAGCCAAAGTTATTATTAATAACTTTGTAAATCAATTTGTACTTGGTTCCAAGTGGTACCTTCGAACCAAGTTCTGGAAATGGTTTTTTACAGTAGAAATTGATTTATGAAGGTATTACCCGAAGTCTCGCGAGACTTCGCAAAGTAATAACTTCGGCTCATAGGAGCCAATATATTTTAATACTGTACGGAGCTCCTGCTCCGTGTAGTATTCAAACTAAGTATTATGCGAATCGACTTCTGATGTTTCATCCGAAGTTGATTCGCTCATCCCTATAATCTCATAGTCCCATCCCTGTGTGAAATGGGAATACCCTCATTGCAGCCCCATTAAAATATCCACAAATGTTATTAGGGTCGTCATTAATTGCATTAGGGGGTACAACCTTGGAGAAAAAAAATGTTATGTTCAGGCTGATCTTTGGCTTTCAGCAGGAGATTTGCAGTTTGAACTACTGTAGGTGTGCAGGGGAATTTTTTATTCCAAAACGCAGATTAGATTTCAAATCGGAGCAGAAAAATCTGCACAATATGAACTATGGCATGGATTCCTATTGACATCAACGGGAAGGTGAACACATTTCACACAGTGCAGAAAAGGCGTTGGACCCTGACTGCCAATCACTGGCCTTGTTCATACTTTCCTTTTGTTTGCTATGTCCAAAGGGAATTAGAAATAAAATCTGAAATCTTTTTACTATAAACCAGCATGAAGTATCGAAACCTGCTCTGGCACATCACAGGTTAAATTCTCACAGAAGCCAAAATGCATCCATTTAATGTATAAATAGCCGCAGTCACTTGATATTCGGTGTGAAAATTGCATGTGTGTGATGAAGTTTTGTATTCAAAGTGAATAAAATCCCTGTGAAGAGAAGGCTCAGTAAATACATAGGAGGGTACATCCTGTATTATTTAGAAATATATTCATGCACCTCTACAATGTACTACGGAGAATTTTAACATAAACCTAAAAGTGAGAGGAAATGTAGGAATAGGAAATAAATGCATTGCCTAAGAAAACGAGGCACAGTCATTGTGAATATAGTTGGACATATATTGGACTTAAATTTACATGTAAAGGTGCTAGTTTATCCATTTACCACATGCAAACATTCTAGGCAGACGCAGTACCCACTGAGGGCTGCGCCAGTGCGATGTGCTGGAGACTGTGGGCAGAAGCTTCATCGTCGTCACTGGGCATGCGCCGAGCCCAGTGACGTCTGATGCTCGCTCTTCCCACAGTCTCCAGCACATCTCACTGGCGCAGCCCTCAGTGGGTACTGCGTCTGCGCAAGACTTCGCTCGGCCGTCAGGGAGGGGGAGGAGAGGGATGAGGCGCTGTGGGCGGTTAGGGATTTAGGAGGAAGGCGTTTTTTAGTGAGTAAGGAGCCGGTTTTGGGCACTGCAGGGGGGCGTTACTGGGCTCCCAAAGTATAAGATAACGCCCCTCTGGGCACCTTCAGGATTAATTAGCATATTTTTTAAAGTCGTTTTTCTGCAAAACTACGGGACGGATTACATTACAGAAAAGCAAAGCGGATTCAAGGTAATCTGTGGAGAAAAGCAAAGCGGATTCAAGGTAATCTGTGGAGCATGACTGGCTTAAAAGCTAAATTTGTGTTATCAGAGGTGACATAATCCCTTCAAAGGGAGCCTGTCGCCAAAGTTGGACATAATAGACCGCTGACATAGCTTTGTAGCATCACTTTAGATGAATGAAACGGTACCTTTGTTGTCTTCTTCAGCGCTTCACCTGCTTCAAAAACGGACTTTTATTTATATGTAAATGAGGGCTCGCAAGTGCCCAGGGCGGAGTTAAGTTCTTTGGAGCCCAGGCTGCTCGGCCTCTTTAGTTCTTTCAGTTCAGTATACTGACAGTATACTGAACCATTCACTTCAATGGGACCGCAAAAAATAGTCTCTGTATGCCTTCCGTTTCCGTTTTTCTGTTCCGTTAAATATAGAACATGTCCTATTCTTGTCCGCAAATCACGTTCAGTGGCTTCTATCAAGTCAATGGGTCCGCAAAAAAAAAAAAACGGAAAGCATGCAGAAAGGCATCTGTATGTCTTCCGTATCCGTTCTGTTTTTGCTGAACAATCTATTGAAAATTTTAAAACCAGCCCAATTTTTTCTATGTTATTACTGTATATGCCATACGGAAAAATGGAACGGAACAACGGAACCGAAACGGAAACACAACGGAAACTAAAAACGGAACCACGGATTCATTATAAACGGACCTCAAAACACCGAAAAAGCCATACGGTCGTGTGCAAGAGGCCTTAGGCTGATGTTATTGAAGAACACCTAGTTGAATTTGCTGGAGCCTGGATAAGCTGAGTAACAATCCCAGTGACAAATCCTCCATAATGTAGCATAGCTAGACAGCTGGGTAACACATTATGCGGCGCTGTAATAGGGACTAAATATAAAGTCTACCTAAATAAATCCTTCTCCTTACTCCTAAATAGTATCATAGCTAGACAGATTTGCCTTTCGGGGTGCTGGGAAAGCTATGTAACCTGCACAAAGTAAAGGTAACATATGGATAGTGTGTCCACAAAACTTGTAATCCAGCTTCTCCACATTAATGAATGTCAAGTTTGCCTAGACAGACGTGAGAAATCCCTCCTTCCTCTAAAGCGCTGAGTTGGAAGGGGTTAATGGATACATTGGTAATGGGATGCTATGGGTGGTACCTTATTTGGACATACACAATGAAGGTAAATCTTAGAGCAAAGCCACAAACGGTTGATGTAGGCACAGAGGAGAAATCTGATTAAAAAAAAAAGTAATATTTTACCACTTCACATGTTGAAAGCCAAATTATTCACAAAAGGCAAGGACTAAATGTGTAAAATGGTACTTAATGTAAGTCCTAACCATCTTGGATAAAGTAACTCAAAACCACTTTAATGGCACAGCAGTCAAAAAAGTTACTGTTGCTAAATCAGCACAAAGTTTTAGTTCTTTAGGCCAAATATGCCAGGTTTTTGATATTGATGAGCTTTAGTTAGGATAGGTCACCAATACCTGATTGGTGGGGTTCTGACACCGGAAACCCCTGCCGATCAGCTGTTGGACAAGGCTTTAGTGCTCCGGTGAGCGCCGAGGCCTCCTCGCAGAACAGCGCCATACACTGTATACTGGCTGTGCTTGGTATTGCAGCTCAGCCCTATTAACTTGAATGGGACTGAGCTGCACCTAGGCCAAGTGACTGATGAACGTGATGTAAATGGCCTAGGAAGAGGCTGCGGCACTCACAGAATGCCGCGGTCTCTTCAAACAGTTGGTTTGCAGGAGTTTCGGGAGTCAGGCCAGCCCCGATCTGATATTGATGGATAAGCCATTTAGAAGATGTTACAAAACTACATCAGTATTAGTATGTAACCAGAGGTTTGGTGGCTCACCTTCTTAAATTGTATGGATGAGGTGCACGGTTCATATAATTCCACCCAAATTATAATGCAAACTATTTCATACAAAAATTGAACCGGCACTCTCGATCTGAGTCTATAGAAAAAATGTAATTAAGGGTGTACAATTTAAAACATTAATTGAATATTCCATCAAAAAACAAAAGGGAGCAATGTGAGTGTTAGTATACCTAATCACACCACATAATATCTCTGATCACCTTATTAAAAGAAATAAAACAATTAAAAGGAAAAGTCTTACTGGTTTCACAGCAAGAATTTTGTACTGTTCAGACTTAGCAGAAATAATAGTGATGCGTTTTTCCTTAAAAGGGAAAAAAAAACATTTGGATTTGTGGAGATGGTAAGTATCCGGGTCACAGCAGATGTTGCGATCTTTCGGATGTTATATTGTCCACGGTATTCCGATCAGTGTAGTATCTCATATACTTAAAGTCTTGTACAGTGTAACAGAAGATAGCTGTTCAAAGTTAATAAATCACTTCCTTTGATTTGCTATTCACCGCGCTCTCTTAGAGACCCCAGCCTATTCACTCCGTACTACACACAGTGAATATTCTGTAACTCACTGTTAGTTGCTGAGGGACTTCACCGAACTCGGCCGATCATGGCGTCCCACGTGGCAAACGGCACGAGTGGTCCAGCCTCAGTGTCACTTCCTTCGTGTTACGGAGGGCCGGTGTCCTGCAGCGCTAGAAAGGGAATGGTGTCCACAGCAAGGTAGAATTCGGAGTAGGCGCGCGTTGTTCCTTTTTAGTCGACTGTAAGTTTCATATGGTTCCAAGGAGCGGCACTTTTCAGAACATACGCGTTTCGGGACTGTACTCTGTCCCTTCTTCAGTGGTAAAGCTTTACTGATCGGAATACCGTGGACAATATAACATCCAAAAGATCGCAACATCTGCTGTGACCCGGATACTTACCATCTCCACAAATCCAAATTTTTTTTTTCCTTTTAAGGAAAAAAGCATCACTATTATTTTTGCCAAGTCTGAACAGTGTACAAAATTCTTGCTGTGAAACCAGTAAGACTTTTCCTTTAATTGTTTTATTTCTTTTAATAAGGTGATCAGAGATATTATGTGGTGTGATTAGGTATACTAACACTCACATTGCTGCCTTTTATTTTTTAATGGAATATTCAATTAATGTTTTAAAGTGTATACCCTTTATTAAATTTTTTTCTATAGACTCAGATCGAGAGTGCCGGTTCAATTTTTGTATGAAATACATCAGTATTAGGGCTCATGCACACGACCGTATGTATTTTGCAGTCCTTTATGCATCCGGTTTTTTGCGGATCCATTGTAACAATGCCTGTCCTTGTCCGCAAAACGGACAAGAATAGGACATGTTCTATTTTTTTGGCGGAACGGACATGCGGATACTGAATGCACATGGAATCATTTCTGTTTTTTTTAAAGCCCCATTGAAATGAATGGTCCCACATGAAGACCTGTAAAAAAACTGAAATGGAAGAAAAATACGGTCGTGTGCATGAGCCCTTACACAGGGCAGAGCTGTCTGCAAGGGAGGTGTACGGTAGCATTGTACATCTCGCTAAGAATTTGTAGACACTCCGAGTGCCACTATACCTTGGGAAATTAGAAAATCAGTTCGCCACCATCTCTACATGAAAGAGCATCCCAACAACTGACTTTGATGCCAACAGCAATCAATCAGATGCGGGCCATGTAACCACTCAGCCATGGGTTTTTTGGCATGTACATGTTTATTTCAATGGCGAGAGGGCAATAAAATAGATCCCCGTTTCCCCCAACATCAGCCAGCGGGAGATAGTAAGTAGGCCCTTCTACATGTGCAGTAGGCAGCCAAACCTGCCGCTGTGTACGGTCAGCTTTAATGGAGTTTGTACTTTTCCGATGCAGCACCAGCAGGTATGATTTGCTGCTGTAGGCCAATACACTTGGGAAAAGAAATGAATGACCGGTTTTAAACAATAGAAAAATGTGCCAGCCTATGTGGTGGCTGGGACTGCGGGACCGCACGTAGGCTGGTGCTTTTTCCTAGAGTCTACAAGCACGTCCAACACTGCTGGATTGCAGGGTGGTCGTAACCATGGATAATGTGATGAAAAAATGAATCCAGCCAGCAAAGGAAGCAATATGAACAATCACAATACATTAGTGTCTTCTATTAACTTTTTCTACATGATAAATGCCATTTACTGAAGTGAGACAACCCTTTTAAGAGTTAATAAAAAAAAACCTGTTTATACAGCGCAGACTTCGGGTACTTTCACACTAGCGTTAGAAGATTCCGTCAGGCAGTTCTGTTAGACTTTTGTATTGAAATACCGGATCCGTTTTTCCGGTATCATCTGGAATAACAGATCCGGTATTTATTTTTTTCAAAGCTAGAAAGAACTGTGCATGCACAGAGCGAAATACCAGATCCGGCGATGCAGCAGTTTCCGGAACACTATTTAATACATTTCAATGGAAATTAATGCCGGATCCGGCAAGTGCGGTAGTGTTTAGGGTTTTTGGCCCGGAAAACATGCCGCAGCATGCTGCGGTATTTTGTCTGATCGAATACCATACAAGGGACGGAACGGAAGACAACCCAATGCATACTGAGCGGATTGCTTTCCATTCAAAATGCATTGGGACAAAACTGATGCGTTTTTTTTCCGGTATTGAGACCCTTTACCAGATTGCAATACCGGAAAAGAATAACGCTAGTGTGAAAGTACCCTTACCTGCATGCTCAACACGAGGTCGGCAATTTGGATGAGTCAGCAGCTGCCAAACCTGTTATTGAACCGTCTCCGCTTCCGTCTTGTAAGGATGCACATGAATACCTAGTAATGCAAACACCGCGACTGTATCATCCCGAAAAAAATACAAACCCTTTATTCACGTTTATGACAGTACAGCTTTGCTCAGCATCAGGTCATGGAAACCTGCTCTCCAGGGGAATCCACTGACATGACAGCAGAGTTTCTGGAACACATCTTGGAAGAGAAATACCTGTTTGTTACAATTTTAACATCCAAAAAAGGAAGCAGGCCTGCTCCGTCATGATTTTTTTTCATACTGGGCAAAAAGGAATTCCTTCAGTATAGCCTTAATTGGCAGCAAGACTAGTGCAAACGTGGCTGGAGTTTGAAAGCGTCCTTGGACAGGTTAACGTATCGCACACTGTCTTAGAATAAACTTACAGGGTCGGGGGTCTTGCTACTAACCAAACATACCTTAAACCAGATTTTCAGGAAAAAAAAAAAAAGTTGAAACAAATAAGGATATGGCCTGATCTCTTCAGTCTAGCCCATGGATTTGCCTAAATCCACACTTTATTATGCAGTTCTCCCATTGACCAAAATAATAAAAATAATAAACAATAAAAAAACATGCATGTCATCTATAGAAAAAAAAACAGACTATGATGAAGCTGATGAAGACTGGCGGAACATTTTGAGTCCCAAAGAAAGCGCCGCCTGTGCTATGTCACAACATGCAGTCTCTGGGGTTAGAGGACGCAGAGTCAGCACTTGTTGCGGATTTGCCCCAGATCTCTGAAATCTGCCGAAGATTTAATAATCTGCACTGTGAGTCAGTTCTCGCACGGCAATATATGTCTGGTCGGAAAAAAGTGGGAGAATGAATCCAGCTTAAGGGAGCTGCACAAAAAGCATGAAAACAAATGGTAATCTTTGAAAAGAACCTTATTTATTTATATACAAAAAAACACTAAAAAAGAAAAAGAAAAATAGACAGAAACTGACAAATATATAGACGACAACACAAAAGGTAAAGACTTCCAGACTTGAATATAAGTGAAACAGTCACCTATGTTCACGCACGGATAGTTATTGCTATGCTGGATGCGCTGGCCTCTAAAGACGGGTATGAAGATGGAAATACTCACACTTCTTAGTTTTGTATCTACTCCTTGGCATGAAAAAAAACTGCCCTATATGAATCTTACCTAAAATGGTTTTCCAGGGGAACACTTTTTTTTCCTTTTAAGTTGTATCATCCCCCATATTAGCGCAGCTAGCTCTATGGAGAAGAAGAAGCACAGTATATGGCGGTAACGTCTCCGGAGACAGCTTCTTATAGATCAGTGTCCTTAACACATACTAAAATAATATTATTGCTATCAAAAATATTTTTACTCTGCATTTATAAAGTAAAAAACGTTGACTTTGGTCTGTGAATCACAGCATGATATAGACGTGCTAAATGGCTCATGCTTACTAGACAATGTGTCGTGGAGATGTTGGGAACACTCCGTCCACCAAGCCGGAAAATGGGACCCATCTGCCGTACATGATATTACAGCATTAAAATCTGTGCTTGAGCTAAAGTGGACTAAGACGTATAAAATATTTGTTAAAGGGGCAGAAACCATTACCAAGATACAGCTCAGAGCAACCAGCATGAATAGCGCCATATAAATCAAAGTGCTTCATTTTACTCTTAAAGGGACTTCCGTTTGGGACAACATGAGGACAACAGACAACGCTTTCGTGCTCAAACTTATATAAAATTATTGAAAATTTGGATTCTTAAAGAAGAACACTGCCATAATGACCAGCACTGGACACTGGTCTCTATGCACGTGCCTTAGCCATGTAGGACAATGGGAACAAACGGTGTCCCCCCCTCCATCTGTTACAATGCCGAGACCAGCTCTCAGGGTAAGGAGACATGCAGCGTGACTTCATGTGACCAAAAACCGTGCTCGCATGGAGTCTGCAAAGTTTTTAAATAGACGGACACCAGTTTTATCTGCACAATCACGTGGTCATTAGTGTTGAGCGCAAGTATTCAAATCGCGAATATCGCCACTTCGAGAATTCACGAATATTTAATTATAGTGCTTTATATTCGTATTCGCGAATAGTGTTGATCGCGAATATTCTAATCGTGAATTTATTGCAAGTAAATAATGATTGGAGATCACGAATTCTCAAATTTGTTAATTTATGGCGAATATTCGGCCAAAATTTAGCGAAATATCGCAAGTTCGAATATTGCCTATGCCGCTCATCACTAGTGGTCATTAAAGAGGTTGTCCAGCAAGCTGCCACCGCTACACGGGACTGTACCTTCTGGATGTGAATTTTAATAAAATAAATAAAATCTGAGCACTACAGATTCCCCTCATTACTTAAGAGACTGATTAAAGGGATATCCCAACCATACAATTACTGCAGGGGCTATATCATAAATGAGTGATGGGTAGGTCGGTACAAGGAGATACCATCTGCAGTGCTCTCTCCATTGTAGTCTATGGGATTCATGGAAACAGTTGTGCACTAGTTCCTGCAGACTCTAATGAAGAAAGCAGATGCTCAGCATGATATCTCCTCTACCATCAGTAGAACCCAGAGGTGGGATGCAAACTATGACCCCACCTGCAGATATACCATTAATGGCTATGGTCAGAACAGCCCTTTAATAAAACCTGTCAATGAATAAACCTATGCTCTACACACAGATGAAACATCCACTGTCCGTATTCATAACGACCTATAGGTGGTCATTGACATCCCAAGTGTCTCTGCAGATCCAGCTAATTAAGCAAGACTTGCTAAACATCTAATGTCTTTGGTAGATGCATGTAATGTCTATGGCAGTGGTCTCCAACGTGTGGCTCTCCAGCTTGAAGTTGTAGGTTCACAATCACTGGAGTAACACAGGTTGGGGTTCCCAATTCTCAGCAAAGAAGGACAACCTTATTAGTCATGTAACTTATGTAATGTCAGCAGTATAACTTAACCAGTGGACTTATCTACTGTAAGCAGACAGCAGGTCGACAAAACAAGTGGACGCTCAAGAAAAGTTTAACCTCACAGTCATATTTCTGTCTCAGTCACTGTAGATTTCTCTTTCCCTCAACGCAGGGTGATTGTTTGCTTTCCATTTCTGATGCTGTGGCTTCAGGAAAGCTGCTAAGGAGGTCTTACGATTTATCTGAGAGGATTTGTTTTGTGTGTTTACATTGTTAGCAATATTTAAGGCACGAGATGCAAATATTGTTTTCCCCTTAGGTGCTCCTAAAAGCTGCCAAACTTCTCCAGAAGTGTTGCAGCTCAGGTACTGCCATGCCCTCTTACCACTATTGTCCCTCAACTTCACATTAACATTGAGTTTTTCTACTAACATGGACGCTACTTTATGATGCCCATGGATAGCAGCTATGTGTAAAGGCGTATATCCCCCATTGGATCGGACGTTAAGGTCCAGTTGAATCCCAGACTTTTTGGCACCAGCTACCAACTTGTGGAACATGTCAGCAGCACCATGTTTGGCAAACCAATGAAGAGCTGTAAAGCCAGAGATGAAGTCTTTCCGTAATGCTAAACTTGGGTCCTCAATGAACAATCCATACACTTGAAGCCAAGACCCTGTAGCCGATTTAACAAACCAGTCGTGCTCCGTTGAATCCAAGGGAACAACAATGGAAGATTTACTATTAAAAGTCTTTCTAAAATCTGTATTGACTTTAGGTTCATATTGTGCATGAAGAGATTTTTGGTCGTCGGTATCATATGTAATAAAATGATTGGAGCTCACAGGCTTCACTGTTAGAAGCAAGTCTACATCTGGCTGTGGAGGTACCAGCCCAATATTAGATGGTCTTTTAGCTCGTGATGGACGCCTCCTCTTTTTATAATCCCGTTCAATTAGTTCATCATCTGATGAGGACATTACTTCCTGCATACGAGAAGCCATCTTGTGCCTTGGTGGGTTCCTTGCCAATGCAAACAAGACAGGAGCTTGGTCAGTGAGGAAAGACTTTGTGGCATATGGAGACTTACTGTATTCAGTAGTTGCTAGCGAAGATCCAGCAGATTCTACTCCACATATGGCTACAGTGTCCATCACTTCTAGGGGGGCTGAACTTTTCAATTTATCATACTGCTCGGTGAGGCTAAGGAACTTCCTACTAGGTGGACATCTCCTAGTGTTCTCACGTTTCTCCTCAATGCAATGTACATATTTGTCATTATTTGAGTCACTGGAGGGGTCCTCATCAATATTGTGCTCAGTGTCACAGTCAGCCCCTTCACCACTGTCACTCCCTTCACTTCCACAACTTTCCTGATCGACAAAGTCCTCCATATCCTGCAAAGAAAGCTGGCATCTAATGCTTTTAAAGACTGGCATTTTAGACATCCACATCTCATGTATGTCATAGAGAGGTAGTGGGGGAGATGGGCTGCGACTGCCTGGATGATAATCTCCCAGCTGAACATCTGGAGGAGTGATGCTTGATTCATGTGGGAACAGCAGGGAGGGGGATGGGTGTGGTGAATCTATGTACCTGGAAGAAGGTGGTAAAGGTGGCAGCTCTTTAGAAAAACTAGGCATTTGCTCTTTATCTTGTACAGGGTCAGAATAGTCTTTGTGGTCTTTTGGAGGAAAAATTCCATTCAAGTGGAAGTGTGATAGGGGCAACTCAGCACAGGCATAATGTCCATGTTGTTGTACCTCCTGGTCCCTGATGGCTGCATTTGCAATAGCAGGGTTGGAAGATTCCGTTTTCTTCTGTCCTACAGGAGGAACTTTAAAGTGTCCACCAGGAACCTGGGAGGGAATCTCAGGAATGTCAAGGCTTCCTGCAGGGGAAGACAAGGAAGATTGGTTGTGGTATGGGTGGTTTGAAGAGGAGTTGCTCTTGCTGGAAGGTGAAGAGTCCTTGCTGGCTGGTAAGGAGGTGGTCAGGTAGGTATTAATAGGTTGCTGATGGTAGGACTTGCCTAAAGGTGGTGAAGCTCTAATGGCTGGTGGAGTTTGCTTACTGTATTCCATGGATGGACTTCTGGATAGCGATGACCTGTTTTTTTGGGAAGAGGAGTTCCTGCTGGCAGGTGAGCAGCTCTTAGAGGAGGGCAGGTAGTTATGAATGGGTTGGTAATGCTTGTCTGAAGGTGGTGAAGCACTGATAAATATTGGACTGGACTTACTGTACTCCATGGAAGGACGTCTGTGCAGGGAAGAGACATTATTTTTGGGTGAAGAGGTGTTGCTGGCTGGTGATGATGTGAGGCAGGATGAAGTAGAGTCAGGGTTAGGAACCTGAGAAGTCCACTGAGATGTCTCCTGACATTTAACTTCATGATCATGGGTATAAGGGTCCTTATAGGAGGGGGCATCCCAAGTGTTCCTCTCAACAGCCCCATCTGAGATAAGCACTACAGCCTGCAGGTCCTGGTGATGATCAGCTTGAGCACCTTGGTGGCCAAGTCCATTGCTGTGGAGGCCATCACGTACCTGAGCTCCACCAGGCAAGGCGGGAACAACCTGCTCGTTCTTTACAGGAGCCGATGGTTGCGACAAGTCCTCTCCCAGCAGATCGCGATACCGGCTCCTGAGCACCACATACTTGACGCCTCCCTCCGGTTTCACCACCGCCACGGAGTTCACGTAGCGCTTAAACCTCTCCCGGCGCTTGAGGAGCTGCTCTGCGGGCGCCTGGGGGTCCCTCAGGAAGAGCTTGAAGTGAGCCAGCAGCGAGGCATTGGGCACCTTCCCTCCACCCTGGCACAAGAAATCCAGCACCTCTTCCTGGCTCAGCTCCCTGGCCATGGTCACGCAGCCCAGCGCTCAGTCATGATGTCCGTGCAGGTCCTCGGCTCCACACCTTAGCCCCAGTCAGTTTCACCTGCTCGTCCCGCTCCTCCTCCTCTCTCCCGGCTGAAGGGCACTGCCTCTCCCAGACGCCCATCTCCAGCCCTCCTCACAATGAAGAGCAATTCCCTCCCATTATACTCCAGCCGCCGACATGGAGGGGGAGGGAGGAGCGGCCGCCAGGAATGTGAGGGAGGGATTCCTCGGTGCAAGGTACAGCAAGGTGCACCTACTGCCTGTGCCAGGGGAAACTACAGCCTGCTGCACCTTCACAGAGGTGATTCTAGAGGCTGCTGCACCTTCACAGAGGTGATTCTAGAGGCTGCTGCACCTTCACAGAGGTGATTCTAGAGGCTGCTGCACCTTCACAAAGGTGATTCTACAGCCTGCTGCACCTTCTCAGAGGTGATTCTAGAGGCTGCTGCACCTTCACAGAGGTGATTCTACAGCCTGCTGCACCTCCACAGAGGTGATTCTAGAGGCTGCTGCACCTTCACAGAGGTAATTCTAGAGGCTGCTGCACCTCCACAGAGAGGCGATTCTAAAGGCTGGTGCACCTTTTATAGAGGTGATTCTACAGCCTGCTGCACCTCCACAGAGGTGATTCTACAGCCTGCTGCACCTCCACAGAGGTGATTCTACAGCCTGCTGCACCTCCACAGGACTCTATCTACATGTGCTTTGCTGTTGGATGGAAGCCATTGTTCCCTGTTATCAGACATTCCAGGCCAGAAGTGCTGAAAATTCCCTGTAATCCCTGCTTTATGTCATATATGTCCAGTTCCAGGGGCATTTTCTTACATAAGCTTCTGTTCACATTTGCAACAGACTATTAGAAGCCTCCATTAGAGCTGCCATTTTTCTTGATAAAGGGCTATTTACTCACCCGTATTTTCGGTCTGCGCATTTTTTGTGGGTCGCACACTGACCCATTCATTTCAATGGGGCCACAAAAAATGCGGACATGACACAGCGTTCTGTCTGCATCCTCACGTCTGTTCCGCAGCCCCGCAAAAAAGATAGAACATGCCCTATTCTCGTCCGTTTTGCGAACAAGAATAGGTATTGTTACAGTGGGGCCCATGAAAAGTGCAGGATGCACACAGACAGCATCCGTTTTTTGCGGATTCACAACTTGGGCCCCTAAGGACTCATGCACACGAACGTGTGCCGGCCGTTCCGTGCATTGGGGATCGCAATTGCGGGGCCCAATGCACGGGCAACATCCGTACGGCTGCCGCAGACGGATCCAGACCCATTCAACTTGAATGGGTCCGTGATCCGTCCGTTCCGCAAAAAAGTAGTGCAGGTGCAGATGCACGGCTAGAAACACCACGGAAGCACTCTGTAGTGCTTCCGTGAGGTTCCGCTCCGTCCTTCTGCACCACATCTCCCAGATCGTGAACCCATTCAAGTGAATGGGTCTGTGATGTGGGATGCACACGACCGGTGCCCGTGTATTACGGACCTGCTGTATGCGGGCTGCAATACGACCACGGCCGGCACACGGTCGTGTGCATGAGCCCTAAAAAGAATAGTTCTCTTTTTCGTATGAAAATGGTGGAACTGAATGAACACCATTGCAAGTCAGCAGGGTCCATTGGTTGCCACCAATACTTATAAGGCACTGCCCATATGTGAACAGAGACTTAAAGGCGTTATCCTCCCCTCATGCCCCTCATATAGCTTATACTTACCACACTCCCCGCCACCTGCTTCGCTCCCACTTGGCCGCCGTTGCATCTCCCTATTGCGCAGATCAAAACATTTGGGGGGGGGGGGCAGCCAATAGCAGGCCACGACGGGGACGAGGCTCCCTAACCTCGCGGGTGACGCTAGGGAGACTAGTTCCCGTTGTGGCCTGCTATTGGCTGCACCCTCCGTCGCCAGGTGTTTTGATCCACACAACGGGGAGATGCAGTGGTGGCCGTGCTGGTGCTGGAGTGCAGGTAAGTATAATGCATATGAGGAGCCCAGGAATTGGGTGGCATGTTTTATAGTGTGGATAACCCCTTTATTTGCACTATTATAAGGGGCACGTTCACTATTACTGGCACATCTTAGGACTTTTTCACTCATGAGTTTTCCGTCCAGATGTGATGCATTTTCATGAGAATCGCAGTATGTTCTTTATTGTGGGTTTTTCATGCAGCTCTGGCTCCATAGTCGTTAATGGGGCTACGTGAAAAACGGAAGACGTCCTGATGTAATGTGGTGATAGGAGATGTAAATGTTATTCTTCAGTTTTTCTTCACACCTGCAACCTGGACACAATCCAAATGGAAAAAACGCACACACTGAATGCAAAACCATCAGTTTTTCCTTGAAAAAATTCTGACGCAATCCGCATCACTCATGTGAAACAGGCCTTACTGAACGCTGGTATGGCCATGGCCCAACAGCTGATTGAATGGGGTGGTGAGAGTCGGACCCCCACCCATCTGATATTGATGACCTACTGTATATTAAGGAAACCCCTTTAATCCACATGTAATGAAACGTTTTGTCACTTTCTGATACTTTCCGCAGCAATTTACCCCCTTCCAGACCAGGCCTAATTTTGCAAATCTGACCAGTTTCACTTTATGTGGTATTAACTTTGGAACGCTTTTACTTATCCAAGTGATTCTGAAATTGTTTTCTCATGACACATTGTACCTCATGTTAATGGTAAGTTTGAGTCAATATGTTTCACCTTTATTTACAATAAAAATCCAAAAGTTAAAGAGGACCTTTCACCGATTTAAAAACTAAAAACTAACTATACCTGTGGGCAGAGCGGCGCCCAGGGGTCCCCCTGCACTTACTTGTATGTCTGGGCGCCGCTCCGTTCGCCCGGTATAGGCTCCGGTGTCCGAGCTCCCTCTGTTGTATGGGGCGGGGACTTTGTATCAGGCGTGTCCCTTGCTGCAGAGCTGGCCAATCACAGCGCACAGCTCATAGCCAGGCTATGAGCTGTGCGCTGTGATTGGCCAGCTTTGACGGACGCAAAATTTGTGGACGGAGCGGACGCGGAGGCAGGCAACGGTCGTGTGCATGTAGCCTAAAACTGATCAGTTTTTTTCCGGTATTGAGCCCCGACGACGGATCTCTACGCAGGAAAAGAAAAACACTAGTGTGAAAGTACCCTTACATAATAGAATCCACCCATAAATGACCATATATTTTAGAAATGACACCCCTCAAACTATTTGAAACTGGTTTTAGAAATGTTGTTAACCTTTTAGGTATTCCACAGGAAATTTCAAAATGTCACCTTTTTTGGCAGATTTTCCATTTTAATAATTTTTTTCCTGAAACACGTCAAGGATTAATAACAAAATAAACCTCAATATTTATTACCTTGATTCTGCAGTTTTCAGAAACATCCCTTATGTGATCGTATACCGTTGTTTGGGCACACGACAGGGCACAGAGGCAAGGAACGCCATATGGTTTTTGCAGGTCAGATTTTGCTGGAATAGTCTTTGGGCGTCATGTTGCATTTGCAGAGGCCCTGAGGTAACCCCACAGTGAAAACCACAAAAAAGTGACCACATTTTGTAAACTTCACTACCCAAGGAATTTATAAGGGGTGTAGCGAGCACTTCACTCAACAGCTGTTTCATAGAATTTTTAAGGCTAGGTTAACACGACGACATTTGTCACGCGACAAATAGGGCACAACTTCACTGCAACATTTGTCGCGCAACAAAAAGTCACACTATTGTCGTGCGACAATTTTTATAATGGGAGTCTATGGTGTTGCATTGCGACATGCGACAGGCAGCGACTGCGATGTGACAGTCACAGAAAAACCCATCTTGAATGGATTTTTTGCGGCTGTCGCAGTCGCAGCATGTCGCAATGCGACACCATAGACTCCCATTATAAAAATTGTTGCGCGACAATAGTGAGACTTTTTGTCGCACGACAAATGTCATCGTGTGAACATAGCCTTATACTTTTTTTTTTACAAGAAAATTGTGCTTTAGGCCCAAACTTTGTTTTTCACAAAAGATAAAAGGAGAATATCCCCCCCCCCCTGCCAGTTTGCTACCCACTTTCTCCTGAATACAGTAACATCCAAATTGTGCTTGTAAACTGTTATTTGGGGATACGCCAGGGCTCAGAAGGGAAGGAGCGACATCTGGATTTTCTAACATGGAATTTTCTGTCATGGTTTTTAAGAGCAATAATTTTTTTTATTTTTTGTTAAATGAGCTGTGTGAGGGCTTATTTTGCGCGAGACAAGCTGTAGTTTTTATTGGCACCATTTTGGGGTGCATTTGGCTTTCTGGTTGCTTTTTAGCTCATTTTTGGGAGGTGAAGTCACAAAAAAAGCTGTTTGGTGTCATTTTTCAAATTTTTTTTTTTACACTGTTCACTTGATGGGGTAGATCATGTGATATTTTTATAGAACCGATCATCACTGAGGCAACCATACCTAATATGTCTAGTTTTTTTTTTATTTTTAAGTTTTATACAATAAAAACATTAAACACCAATAAGTAATATGAGGGAAGCAAAAATATATAACCCGAACAAAGTCCCCTTAACAATCACGCCCATTAAAGCAAAACCGGGTCAAATAGCAAAATATAACTTTATTATTGCATAAAATTTAAAAACATGATATGAAATGGTTGGTGATACAAACACATACAAGGCAAACAACACCCATGCAGCAGAATACAGGCCAATAATTATATATCAAACTGCTGAGCAATCAATAAGTCAGGATGTATAGTTACAACTCCACCCAATTGTATGGATAAAGTGCATAGTGCATAAATACAGTTCACCTCAATAATCCTAATAGACTTGAACAGCAAAATGTATATGGTCTTACCAATAAAGGCTGTCTCTCCTGCGTCCCGACACGCATTTCACTAACACTCAGTTCACACTTTCGAGTAAAACGCCGCGTTCGAACGCGCAAAAAAACGCGCAACAGTACAGGAACCATGCATTCCTATGGGGGTGGTTCACACTTGCGCGTTTTTATGCGCGTTCGAAGGCGCCTAAAAACGTCCGAAGCATAAGCAAGTATGTTCGCGTTAATTCGGGCGTTTTTCGAGCGTTTGGTGGCAATAGACTTCAATGGGAAACGCGATAGGCGTGTTGTTCGGGCGTTTGTGCAGCGTAAAACGCGCCTATGGATGCGCGTTTTACAAAGTTTGCAACATGCTGAATCAGCCACCATGGAATATCACACCTCTAAAGCACTCAGATTGGCCAAACTATATCATAGGTCATTGGCCAACTATGCAGTCAATCACACTATTTACAAAAACGCTTGACAAAAACGCGCCTAAACGCCAGTCTTGAACGCACCAAAAACGCTAGGCTTCAAAACGCTCAGGTCTGAACCCAGTGTAATGCTTTATCAGGTGGGAAGTACTTTTGCTATTTGGCCCCGTTTTGCTTTAATTTGCGTGACAATAAAAACATTTTAGAAAAAAACATCATGTTTTGTTTTGCCATTTTCTTAGAGACATATTTTTTTCATTTTTCTGGCTCTAGTCTTGTGTGAGGGCTTGTTTTTTGCAGGAGGTTTCTATTGCTACCATTTTGGGGTACATACAACTTTTTGATTGATTGATATTATGTTTTTTGTGAGGTGAGGTGACAAAAAAAAAACTGTTTTGGCATAATTTGTATTTTTTTTACACCGTTCACTTGATGGGGTAGATCATGTGATATTTTTGTAGAGCCAATTGTTACGGACGCGGCGATACAAAATATGTCGGGTGTTTTTTTTTTTTGTTTTTTTTACATTTTGCACAATAAGAGTTTTTGTAGAAAAAAAATTGCAATTTTCATAGAGCCATTTTTTTTATTTTTCTGGCTTTGGTGTTGTATGGGGGCTCATTTTTTGCGGGATGAGGGATTACGCTTTTATTGCTACGATTTTGGGGTACATACGACTTTTTGATTAATTAACATTATGTTTTTTTGGGAGGTTTTAACGCAATGTTTATTTATTTATTTTCTTTACGGCGCTGATGGGTTAAATCATATGATATTATTATAGAGCCGGTCATTGCGGACGCGTTGATAACAAATATGTCTATGTTTTCTTCTATTTTTTAAATAACGGATTTGGGGGGAATTAAAAAATTTTTTTTTTAAAACACTATTTTTTTTTTTTTACATTTTTTATTTTACACTTTGTGTCATACAAGACCTCTGGGGGACATTTAACTTTCTCCTGTAACTAGGGCAGGAGACATAGTTGCCCCAGTTACAGGAGAAATACACTCCCCAGAGAGGCTGTACAGCGCAGTATTATTCTGGGTTGATCGCGGTCTATGGAAGACCCGACAGGTCCTGCACTGCCCCGGCGTTCACATGACCACCGGGCCAGGACAGGAAGCGGCATATCGCTTCCTGATCTGTATACACAGCGCTTGTTGATCTAGAAGGCAGGGACATCTGGGAACTGTCGCTGCCTTCTCTCTGGGGTGCCCTGCTGTGACTGACAGCGGGCCCCCTGATCTGCAGCTGCACGATTAGCGTGCAGCTGCGATCTATGAATGGACGTTCCAGAACGTCCATTCAGAGATAAACCGACCGCCCAAGGATGTTTATAGTCAATGGGCGGTCGGGAAGTGGTTAACTTATCTGCTTGCTGTCAATGAATGTAAATACTTTTGTTTACATCTAGAGGCTGAAAACCTACCCCGACTATACCCCGCTCACACAGTTGCAGGGCTGATTTAGGAGGCTGCCACACACAGTTATTTTTTTATCTTTTTGCAGGAGTCAAAAATAAAACCCTAAAAAACACCCGATTTGTTTGGAATTTGGAGGCATTTTTTCCTATATAGCGTGTTTTAGCACCTAGCATTTTTAATGGCTTTTTTATTGTTTATTTTTTTGCATGCCTACCTTTTTAATAGAGGAAAGTATATGCTCGCCCCAGTAATATCACTTTCTATGTAGAGAAAAAGCATTGGTACAAAAATGTTAGAAAGTGAGGGGGAAAAAAAACAAAGACCCAGCATGCTGTGATTTTAAAAATGCCATTGACAAAAAATTTAAATCTCAAGGGTGAAAAATCGTCACTACAAAACATTTGGGGGGTACTATCCTTAGGCCCCTTTCACACGGGCGAGTTTTCCGCGCGGATGCAATGCGTGAAGTGAACGCATTGCACCCGCACTGAATCCGGACCCATTCACTTCTATGGTGCTGTGCACATGAGCGGTGATTTTCTGTTGGATGAAGGACCTTTGGTGACGTCACAGGATCACATGGGTCACATGGTCCACTCAAATGCTTCTATGATTGGACCATGTGAGCCTGTGACGTCACCACAGGTCCTGAAGCAAGCAATCATCAAGAGAGAAGACGTTCTGGGGCTCTGCGCGTACAATGGGAGAAGGTAAGTTAACTCTTTATTATTTTTAACCCTCTATAGCCCGGGGAACATTGCATTCTGTAATTAGAATGCGATTATTTTCCCTTATAACTATGTTATAAAGGAAAATAATTACATATACAGAATACTCATCCCGAAACCGGACTTCAGTGATGAAGTCTGACTTTGGGTCTGGGTACCAAGCATGCGGATTTTTTCACGGGCGTGCCAAACGCACTACAAACGTTAGCACACGCGCGGAAAAATCGTGGCGATTCCCGCAACGCACCCGCCTCTTATCCGGGCGTCAAACATGACGCCCGTGTGCAAGAGGCCTTACAGAAAGCACCTTAATCAGCATGAGGAGGTGTGTAAGCCCATACATGCTCCTCTGGAATGCTGGTTAGAAAATTGAAATACTATCAGTATAAAAAAAACAAACGTGTAATATTTTCTATAGACTTTTGTAACATCTGGAGCTGCCAAAAATGCTGCCTAAAATGCCAAAAAAAATGCAAAATAACACAAAAATGCCAGAAAACTCCAAGTCATCCATGTGACACCAGCCTTTAGGGTATGTTCACACAGGCAAATTCTAATATTCTCAAAGCTGCCATGTGAACATAGCCTTAGGGTGGTTTCATGTGCCAAAGCAAGCATTGGGTAGTAAAGAGAGGGAATCATACAGGAAAGATACTATTTGTCCTTTGGCTTCAAAAACTGCATCAAAACATCACATGTGAAACCAGCCCACATGTACCATATGTGTAAACAGCGCCTGAGTAGGACTGGTTTCCAACCCTTGGGTCCATTCACACGTCCGTAAGTGTTTTGCGGATCCACAAAAAAACGGACACCAGCAATATGCGTTCCGCAATTTGCAGACCGCACATCACCCGCACTATAATAGAAAATGCCTTTTCTTGTGCGGATGTGGACAGCACATAGTGTCTGTTCTGGCCCCATTGAAAATTGCGTAATGGATGCGGACCCAACTTGCAGACGTGTGAATGGACCCTATGAATGTCAACAATTTTAGTAGGTTTCCTTTCTCTGACAACAAGCAGAGATCTTGGAAATGGAGAGGGACTGATTTCTCAAGACTGCCAGTGTTGATACCCCCTGCCACCGGAAGAGTCCGATGCCCACTGCAGGGAAGGCAGTGCGCAGGCAGATTCACACTCTACACCTGCGCTGCACTTCATTTGCATAACAAATAAAGTGCATTTTCTGGATTCGAAAAGTACAGATAAAACTAGGTTGGAATGATGTACATTGCATTGGGATTGCTTACAAACAGTGGAAGAAGTAGCTGACAAATTCCAGTGTCTGTCTGAACACGGAAATTGAAGACGATTAAATTTCATTTCGCGAAGGCCGCAGTTATCTATTGAGAACAGGCACTGGGGGACATCTACATACAGGGAACTGCATGCACCATAGCGCAGGCCAAGTATGCTCAGCAGTGTGTGACCTTGCACTGTAAGCTGAAAGTTGCAGAACAGGCACCGGGTGTTACAGTTTGTGAACCAGTGCTGGATACATAGTTACAAAGGTTGAAAGAACGCACGTCATTACCTCTGCAGATGAGAAAACGTCTCAAATTCTTTTCTATATTGGAAGATTTAGATTGGTCCAATCTGCAGTCAGTCATGAAATGTCTTCTAATCTGTCCTCATGAGTTTCTTCAGAAATGTAAAATATCTTAAAGAAGACAATGCAGTATGACTGTCCTACATATTTGCTGGTGGTCAGGTTGAAATTCCAGTTAGGGTATGTCCACATGGCAAAAATCTGCCGCTGTGAGCAGCGCCTTTTTGACAGCGGAATGTGCACAAAACCGCTATCTATTTTAGATCTTTCCCATTGACTGCCATGGGGAACGAAGCTAAAATCTGCTTTAAAAAAGTAATGGCAGATTGCAAATAAGCAGTGAAAAAAAACACCATCATGTGCACTTCAATGGGAATCTAGTGGCGGTTCGATCATGGTTTTCTCCAAAGAAAACAGACGTTTTCCAGCATTAAATCCGCTCCACATTTTCGCTGTGTGAATATACCCTTAGGGCTCTTTCACGCGAGCGTGTCCCTTGCAGAAATCACATTCTGCGTGAAGGCTCATGCAAGCGGTCCGCAATACACGGGCACTTGAAAGGGGTCCACAATCTGCATCCAACAGTCCACACCACAAAAAAGTAGTACATGCACTACATCTTTGCACCGGCCTTCATAGGGCCATTTTTATAATGGCCAGTGCATAGCGGCTGTCAAAAAATAGGATGTCTCCTATTTTTGCCCATTTTAACAGCTAGATGGACCCTATTGAAATCAATGCACTCGTCTAACAGCCATTAAAAATGTGTACACTGTGGAAAAAAAGCGTCTTTCAGAGGTTAAACTTATAAAAAGAAAATTCGCTCCCCACTTGAGGCAGCAGGACCTGTGCTCCAAACGTGATCCTGCTGCTTGCAGTGAGGAAAGAGTGTTCTGGCATGTGAAAGTGGTTAGGTTTTTTTTGTCTGCACTAAAGGGCCAATTTATAATACTGGGGCCATAATCTATACTGGGGGTGGCATTATCTATACTAGTGGGCACTATAGGCCATTATTATCTATACTAGGTGGTACTATGGGGCATATTATCTATACTGGGGGGGAACTATGGGGGCATTATCTATGCTGGGGGTCACTATTGTGCATTATCATTATCTATACTATAGGGGTGCATTATCTATACTGGGGGCACTATGGGGCATTATTATCTATAGTAGGTGGTACTATGGGGAATATTATCTATACTGGGGGGGAACTATGGGGGCATTATGTCTACTGGGGGGGTACTATTGCGCATTATCTATACTATGGGGGTGCATGATCTATACTGGGGGCACTATGGTGGACCACTGGCAATTTTTAGAATTCATAGCAGTCATTAAAAATGGATAAACAGCCAGAAAATAGATGCACAATGGCCATGAAAAACTGACTGTTTAATTATTTTTAACAACCGCTTTTTTACCTGTTGTGTGAATTTACCCTAAACCTTCTACTACAAATCCCAGGATTTTTCACTCTGAATTCCCTGTTGTGACAGGGTAAACTAGAAAACTACCCATGCTCAGGCTGACGTACCAGACATACTACCAGTGGTGAACTGGGGTGCCTAGGGCCCACTAATATAATTAATTCTGGGGGCCCACTGCTTATATGCCTGCAAATATTACCCCTTCACACAGTGGCAGACAGCAGCAAGACGTTACAGTGTTTGATTATAGGGGCGCCCTTCAGTGACTTCAAGAAGCCAGGTGCCTAGGAAACGAGGATACTGGCTCGCCTCCCTGGTGTCTAGAAGTCAGCTCAGCCACCCAATCCATCTATAATAATAAACTGTTAAATAATTTAAGTGAGATAGACGGCTCCACGCAATCAATATGGATGGTAGAGGTGCAAGAGAACTGCCAGGGCTGACTTACCCAGTCAGATAGAGATAATTAGAAATAACAGGTAGCAGGCACACTCTTATTTGGGGTAAATTGTAATTTATTCGATTAAAATAAGGTAAATTGGTGTTGTAATAAATAAGGTAAAAGTGATGTTGTGAATGGGAGTTAGGTCTGTGGATGCGAGTGCTGTGGCTGATGGTTAGGTGGTGCTTGGTGTGTTGGTTGGGGTAGTTTTAGTTGAAACTTGGATAAATTGTGAGTGAGTGTGGGATAGGTAAAAATATACAAATAAGATTGTCAATAAAGTTTTGTAATTTACCATACGTGTCCCTTTATGGTTTTTGGAATTATGTATGACAGTGTGTGTATGTAAGAGTGCTGCATGTATGACAGTGTGTGTATGAAAAAGTGCCGGCATGTGTAGAGGTGTGCGTGTAAAAGAGTGCCGGCATCTGTAGAAGTGTGCGTGTAAAAGAGTGTCGGCATGTGTATAAGTATGTGTGTAACAGAGTTCTGTTACTGTATCTATACACACAGCTTGGTTGTTCATTTATACAAGTACAGAGCTTGGTATTGTTATGGTATCTAAGTACTGAGCTTGCAGAGGGTACCTAAGTTTTCAGGCCAAACTACATGAATGCTGTTAAAATACGAATAAAAAACAAAACAAAAAAAACTTAACCGTGATACCTTTTAGTTTTTGCGTTTTCATTTTTCTTCGCTATTTTCCTTGAGCCATAACTTTTTTATATTTCCGGTCACATAGCATAGTATGAGGGCTTATTTTTTGTGGGACAGGTTGTACTTTCTAATGCCATCATTAATTATGGCATAAAATGTAGTGGGAAGCAGTAAAAAATTCCAAATGGGGTGGAATTGGAAAAAATAAACGCAATTCCTCGACCATTTTACGTGATTTTTTTGTGAGTTTACGGCAAAACTGACCCATGCCCTTCATTCTCTGGGTCAATACTATTACAACGATACCCCATATGTATAGGTTCTTTATGTCTAAATAGTGTAAAAATAAATGTAAACTTTGATAAAAAAAATTACATCACCATGTTCTGACCCCCATAACTTTTATGTCCACTGAGCTGTTTAGGGGCTCATTTTTTGCGGAACAATCTGTAGTTTTTATTGATACCATTTTGGAGTGTGCATAGCCTTTTGATCACATTTTATTAAATTTTTTGGGGTAAGAGAAGCAATGAAAAAATGGCAAATCAGCCATTTTAACCCTTTTTTCCTTTACACCATTCACCGTATTAGAATTTTTTTTTCTATTTTAATATTATGGGCGTTTTCGGTTGCGGTGATACCCATGATGTTTATACTTATTGTTATTTAGGTATTTTTTTTTTTTTTTTAAATCAGATACGTCTTTATTGAAAGAAAACAGTTTTCCATTTTTATCATAATAACAAAAGTCCTAGGACCAAATAGAATTACAGAAGACTTCATGGTACATGTGAGCAATGAGTAGAGTACAGGTATTTATTTTTTAATTATCTGGAAAGGGGGGTGATATAAAGTTTGATATATATATATATTTTTTTCTGATGAGTTTTGTGGCTCATATATGAGCCTATACATTGGCTAGCAGTTATGGGGGCACTGGGGCTATCACCCCTGGGATCACTGTGGATAACACTGGGGGGGGTTAATATTGCTGGGATTTCTTGGGGAACTATTGCTGCCAGTTGCGGAGACAGCAGATGAAACTTATGGGGGCACTGACTGGCACTTATATGGTGTTAGCGCTCACTATCTCTAATGGGGAGACTGTGGATAGCACAAAGGGCCCACAATGGTAAGATCTGTAGGAGTGGTGTGGCTGGCACTAACTATGGTTGGCAGTATGAGGGCTCAGTCTGGCACTTATGGTAAAGGGGCACGTATACTGCGATGATACAGACATGTGAAAAATCTGTTCCAATGTATATCTTAGGACTCATTTACCAAGGACTGTCTTTGTTGCTTCTAGCAACCAATCAGAGCTCGGCTTTTATTTCTTTAACTGCAGAATGTAAAAGTAAATTCCCCATTAAAAAGTGCCCTGTCTGACCCAGGACGAAGTACAACAGCAACTTAAAAAGATTGAAATAGACAAATCACCAGGACCGGATGGCATACACCCCTGTATCCTGAGGGAATTAAGTGATGTCATAGCCAGACCTTTATTTCTGATATTTACGGACTCTATACTGACAGGGAATGTTCCACAGGATTGGCGCATAGCAAATGTGGTGCCAATATTCAAAAAAAATCCAAAAACAGAGCCTGGAAATTATAGGCCGGTAGGTTTAACATCTGTTGTTGGTAAACTGTTTGAAGGTTTTCTAAGAGATGCTATTTTGGAGTATCTCGATGAAAATAAGCAAATAACACCATATCAGCATGGCTTTATGAGGGATCGGTCATGCTAAACGAATTTAATCAGCTTCTATGAGGAGGTAAGTTCTAGACTTGACAGCGGCGAATCGATGGATGTCGTATATCTGGACTTCTCCAAAGCATTTGACACTGTACCTCATAAAAGGTTAGTATATAAAATGAGGATGCTCGGACTGGGAGAAAATGTCTATATGTGGGTAAGTAACTGGCTGAGTGACAGAAAACAAAGGGTGGTTATTAATGGTACACACTCAGATTGGGTCACCGTCACTAGTGGGGTACCTCAGAGGTCAAGAGGTCAGTATTGGGCCCTATTCTCTTCAATATATTTATTAATGATTTTGTAGAAGGCTTGCACAGTAAAATATCAATTTTTGCAGATGACACTAAACTGTGTAAAGTAATTAACACTGAAGAGGACAGTTTTCTGCTACAGAGGGATCTGGATAGATTGGAGGCTTGGGCAGAGAAATGGCAGATGAGGTTTAACACTGACAAATGTAAAGTTATGCACATGGGAAGGAATAATGCAAGTCACCCGTACATACTAAATGGTAAAACACTCGGTAACACTGACATGGAAAAATCTAGGAATTTTAATAAACAGCAAACTAAGCTGTAAAAACCAGTGTCAGGCAGCTACTGCCAAGGCCAATAAGATAATAGGTTGCATCAAAAGGGGCATAGATGCCCGTGATGAGAACATAGTCCTACCACTTTACAAATCACTAGTCAGACCACACATGGAGTACTGTGTACAGTTCTGGGCTCCTGTGAACAAGGCAGATATAGCAGAGCTGGAGAGGGTTCAGAGGAGGGCAACTAAAGTAATAACTGGAATGAGGGATCTACAGTACCCTGAAAGGTTATCAAAATTAGGGTTATTCACTTTAGAAAAAAGACGACTGAGGGGAGATCTAATAACTATGTATAGATATATCAGGGGTCAGTACAGAGATCTGTCCCATCATCTATTTATCCCCAGGACTGTGACTGTGACAAGGGGACATCCTCTGCGTCTGGAGGAAAGAAGGTTTGTACACAAACATAGAAAAGGATTCTTCACGGTAAGAGCAGTGAGACTATGGAACTCTCTGCCTGAGGAGGTGGTGATGGTGAGTACAATAAAGGAATTTAAGAGGGTACTGGATGTATTTCTGGAGTGTAATAATATTACAAGCTACAGCTACTAGAGAGGGGTCGTTGATCCAGGGAGTTATTCTGATTGCCTGATTGGAGTCGGGAAGGAATTTTTTTTCCCCTTAAGTGGGGAAAATTGGCTTCTGCCTCACAGGGGATTTTTGCCTTCCTGTAGGAAACAGGCCGACCTGGATGGACAAATGTCTTTTTTCGGTCTTATATACTATGTTACTAACTGCTCTGGAAAAATGAAAGCTGCTTTCTGATTGGTTGCTATGGGCAATGAAGACAGTCTTACTGGTAGATAACTTTGATGAACGAGAACCCATTTCTCAAGGGAGATTTGCACCTATGTTATTATGTATTGTATGTAATCCCTAGTATTACATATATAATATGCATTTATATATTTAGGCATTGTTCCAATGTAAGTACAAAATAAGATGAGGCTAAATTTGCAACTTTCCAACGCCATAAAACTGGTGTAGAAGATTGATCCATTCACCCCACAGCGTTTACCTGAACAGTCGTTGACCCTCTGCGTCACCAGCGACTGTTCTCATTCGGTGCAACTTTACTGGGACTCCTAACACTGCTAAGAGTCCTAGCAATACTCTGCTAACTTGGTTATTTCATAATGAATTTCATTTTAAGGGGTATTTCCATTTGGGACATTTATGACATGCCCCCGAAGTGTACAGACAGCAAGTTGCGCATGTGCTGCTACCCTTCATTCACTGATATGGAGCTTCAGAAAATAGCTGAGCGGCAGTTTGGCTATTTTCAGGAGTCCCATAGTGGTGAATGGAGAGGTGGCAGCGCTTGTGCTTTTTGTTAACCATTCACCACTATGGGACGGCCAAAAACAGGCAAGCGCTCGCTATTTTTGGAACTCTGGTAGCAATGAATAAAGAGGACGTCACGCATGCACAATGTGCTCTACTTTTACTTCGGACCTCTGTTCTGGACATATGAGCAGGTCCCAAAGGCAGGACTCGCACCAATCGGACATTTATGGCACATCCTATTAATATATACCATATATGTCCCAGAAGGGAATACACCCTTAACCTCCTCCTTGAGAAAATCATGCATACACCCCTGAAACCAAAGAACCCAAAATAAAGACACAGAATAAAGGCACAGGACACATTAATTAGGGAATAAATGGCCAAATTGTTTATTTAAAATATTAAAAATGGCACACCCCCGACTCACGGAGAGTCACCCTCCAGCACTCAGGAGAGGAAAACCCCCTGTGGAGGAAACCTCTAGGGAACCATGGCTGGAGGGCTGCCCTTCCCTTGGGCTTAGAGGGTAATGCCACTATGTGGCTGCCACATAAATAGTAAGAGGGGGAGGTGCAGCAGCCGGGCTGATCTGGTTGGCTAGGCGGATGTCCCTTTCCTCCCATTGGGCGATGGGCTTCCTGCTAGAACCTCCAAATTTCGTCAAGGTGCGGTGGGCGGGGGTAGTCAAGCTCAAGGTCCTCAGGCCATCAAGTACGGCACCAAATATGGCCGCTCGCCCGCTTTTTACAAGGGTTCTTCCCTTATGACACGTGTGCTTGTGATGTCACAGGTGTCTATGGCTAATTGTGGCAGTGTTGTGAAGAGTTAACCCTTCAGAGGCCCCTGTCAATGTGCCTTACTGCAGAGGCTCTTAACCCCTTCCTTACCACACTTTGTCAATATACTCCAGTTTGGATAACCGCCATACATTTTTGGTCCCCCGACTTTCTGTCTTCAGGGGAGCATGTTTGTTCTGTTACTGACAGCCAATGGTCCAGGTGCCGACACCAAGTAGCCGGACCATTGGCTCTTATTTTACCTCCTCCAGAGTGAGCCATGTAAATGAACAGACTAACGGCATGGTCCGGTCAGTTTTATGTGTGACCTTCAATCCTATCCTGGGACCGCACTTGAGGATGGAGAAGCCATGAAACAGACACTTGCATCCTGACTTTACCCAAGCAGGATGCACAGTGCTTAGAGGTTACAGTCACCATTGGGCACAAAGCTTGATGGTTACATTGTTATCATAAGCTTGGCGGTTGCTATGGGCAGCTGAACAGTCTAAACAGCTTGATGGTGTCAGTCTTTTTACTGAGGCACACGGCCCTATAGTTACAAATCTTGCCCTGAGAGCAATCTGTTGCAGTTTCTGACAACTCACACTACCAAGATGTGGCGGGGCACGTGGATCAGGGCTGTCTTGTTAGGGCCACGCTATGGAGGCCATTAGACACTCTGTTCCCTTCTCCCAACTGTCATCTTACCCTCAACTGCCTCTTGCTGTCTTCTCTCCTTGACTAGACATATGATAATCGTCAGCCACATCTCCGATTGGTGCTGGGCCCCTTTACACATCAGACACAAGACAGGTGACAAAGGACAGACATCATACATGACTGGGGGCCCCCTCTGCACTCTCATGGAAACCGGCTCTTACACCGAAGGCATGGATAAATAATTTAAAGGAGCAGCACCACCCGTTACAAGCATTTCGCTTTTGGCTCCATCCCCTGTTTTGAATCCAGGCTGCTGAAAACAGCTAATCAGTGGGGTGCCGGGTCTCCACTAGGGTTGCCACCTGCCTGGTAAACCACTGGTCTAGCTATTATGACCAGTAATCTGCTGGGAAAAGTTGCAACTCTACATGTACTTCATCCATTATATAAATGGTTAGGGTGACCGCTTTCATAACCCCCAAAAGAAGGACACCATACCCAGGACAGTGGGTGACGATACAACACACAGAATGGAAAGCATAATCTATATACCAGTGTCATGAGAATTTACAGGGAGGTATAAGAGTAGAGGACTACAAATCCCAGCGCGCCCAGGTCATTATTATGAGATATCAGAGGATGTTTCAGGAATGAGGTCTATACACATTACAGGGAGGAGGTATAAGAGGAGAGGGCTACAACTCCCATCATATATAGGCTGTTATTATAGGATATCAGAAGGAGGGAGTGGGTATAAAAGGAGATAACTACAGCTCCCAGCATGTTGGGGCTGATATAATGCAATATCAGAGGACATTACAGGGAGGGGGTACAAGAGGAGAGGACTACAACTCTCAGCATGTCCAGGCTGATATATGATATCAGAGGATATTACAAGAAGGAGGTTGAGGAGAAGAGAACTACAAATCCCATTATGTTCAGGTCTTTATTATAGGATATCAGAGGGCATTTCACCGAGGCATATGAGAAGAGAGGATTACAACTCCCAGCATCTCCAGGCAGTTATTATGGGATATAAGATGATTTTTCAGGGGTGTTATGAGAGGACTACAATCAGTTTCGGACTGGGGTGCCTAGGGCCCACCAGTAACATTTATTCTGGGGGTTCACCACACAGATACATGGGAATATTACCCATTCACAAAGCAGCAGACCGCAGCAAGACACTACAAGGTAATGATTGATTATAGGCGTCCCTGCAGTGACTTCAAGAAGGGTGCCTAGCTAACGAGGATACTGGCTGTCCTGCCCCGGTGTCTAGAAGTCATCTCAGCCACCCAATCTATACTAATAAAAGCCCTGTGTGCGTAGTATCCGTGCGTATGTGCGTATTAGTCAAGTGCGCATGCGCCGTGCACAGACCAATCGGCACACACTGCAGGGACCGCGAATCTGGCAGAACACCGGCCAATAAACACATGGCACCGCATCATTTTGTAATGGCAGCGGGGCCAGTGCAGTCACTGTATTCTATTGCACTGGGTCCCGCTTAGTGTAGTAATACTATGTATAACTGTAGGCATTGCTCCTTAACTAACTAAAGTATCAGGCAGGAGGCCAGGCGAGCGGGCACCCCCCCCCCCCCTAGCAGTGTCATGCCAATCCGCAAATGCCCACATAAGTGTTATCCACAGAACCCCCATAACAGTGCCGTCCACAGATCCCCCATAACAGTGCCAGCCACAGACCCCCATAACAGTGTGCCATCCACAGACCCCCATAACAGTGTGCCATCCACAGACCCCCATAACAGTTTCAGCCACAACAGTGTGTCATCCACAGATCCCCTCCATAACCGTGTCAGCCACAGATCTCCCATAACAGTGTCATCCACAGAACCCCTATAACAGTGTCATCCACAGAACCCCCATAGCAGTGCCAGCCACAGTCCCCCATAACAGTGTGCCAGCCACAGACCCCCAAAACAGTGTGCCAGCCACAGACCCCCATAACAGTGTGCCATCCACAGACCCCCATAACAGTGTTAGCCACAGACCCCCATAATAGTGCCAGCCACAGACCCCCATAACAGTGTCAACCACAGATCCCCCATAACAGTGTGTCATCCACAGATCCTCTCCATAACCGTGTCAGCCACAGATCCCCCATAACAGTGTGTCACCCACAGATGCCCCCATTACAGTGTCAGTCCACAGATCCCCCATAACAGTGTCATCCACAGATCCCCTATAACAGTGTGTCATCCACAGATCCCCCCCCATAACAGTGTGCCAGCCACAGACCCCCATAACAGTGTGCCATCCACAGACCCCCATAACAGTGTTAGCCACAGACCCCCATAATAGTGCCAGCCACAGACCCCCATAACAGTGTCAACCACAGATCCCCCATAACAGTGTGTCATCCACAGATCCTCTCCATAACCGTGTCAGCCACAGATCCCCCATAACAGTGTGTCACTCACAGTGCCCCCATTACAGTGTCAGCCACAGATCCCCCATTACAGTGCCATCCACAGATCCCCCATAACAGTGTCATCCACAGATCCCCCATAACAGTGTCGGCCATAGACCCCCATAACAGTGTGTCCTCCACAGATCCCCCCCCATAACAGTGCAAGCCACAGACCCCCAAAACAGTGTCATCCACAGAACCCCCATAACAGTGTTAGCCACAGACCCCCATAACAGTGCCAACCACAGATCTCCCATAACAGTGCAAGCCACAGACCCCCATAATAGTGCCAGCCACAGATCTCCCATAACAGTGCAAGCCACAGACCCCCAAAACAGTGTCATCCACAGAACCCCCATAACAGTGTGCCAGCCACAGACCCCCATAACAGTGTGTCATCCACAGATCCCCCCCATAACAGTGCCAGCACTAATGTTCTAGCGCCCGTTATTGTAACGGGCATAATGTCTAGTCTATCTATAATACTAAACTGTTAGATAATCTACCCAGGTTTTATATGGACATAGGCTGGTTGAGATGCCATATGCTGCCTATCTATATGTAGTGCAGTCACTCTACTGTGCCATGTGTGCAGAGGGTGGGAACCAGGGGCTCAACTTGCTCGGGGCCCGCCGGGAGATTCACCTGTACCCCTGTGGGCCAGTCTGAGCCTGAATACTACACAGTAAACAGGTCTGCTCTGTGAACTACAGCTTATGCTCAAGGTCGAAGGATGTGGCCCACAGAAAAAAAATCATTCAGACTACTCAGACTACAAGGTGCAAATGCAAGGTATAGAATTCTTATTAAGAAAAAAATAAATAAAACTATAATGACATTTAAAATTAAATTGGTTGCGTTTATATGTTTTCAGATAACAATTTAATGGGCACACAGCAGTGGAAATAAGGTGAGTATCGGCATACAAATGACTGATCTGGGATCAGCAGCAGGTGTTCCATACATGTATTACTGTACTTAATAGAGCTTGCAGGAGGTGACAGATTCCATTTAAAAATGCATGAAGGGAATATTCATATCCAAGCAGAGCTTCAAAAAAAAAAAAAATATATATATATATATATATATATATATATATCAGTGTGCAAAGTGCATATATAAGACAAGTATATACCATACATAAACAAAAGCTTGTGCTCTTAGAAACACTGGAACAGAGGCTATGTCATATATGTACATCTGTATTGAAAATGTAAAAATAAAATGAAAAAATTAAAATAGAACATACACAATCACATTCATGCAAGGTTGCATGAAACAGCAATTCTAAGCAAAAGTTGCACGAAAATTTAAATTTGAGACTAAAATACATACTGAAGCATAACCCTTATGCCAATAAAATATAGTCTTCAAAAAACTGTTCCATATGAAGAGTTCATAAATGCCATGTATGTCTATATTGCATGCAGATATTGGGGATTACAGAGGTATATCATTTTCTATGCCCTTATACAAACTATCACTCTAATAATCAATTACTATATGGCCTCTTGCACACGAACGTGTGCACCCCGTGCCCGTGCTGCGGGCCGCAATGCTCGGGCACCGGCCGTGGGGCAGCCGCAGCGGATCTGCCCGTTCCGCAAAAAGATAGGACATGTTCTATCTTTTTGCGGGACGGAAGTACGGAACGGAACCCCACGGAAGCACTCCGTAGTGCTTCCGTAGTGTTCCGTCATTCCATTCCCCACCGTTCCGCATCTCCGGATTTGCGGACCCATTGAAATGAATGGGTCCGCATCCGTGATGCGGAATGGCCACAGAATGGTGCCTGTGTATTGCGGATCCGCAAATGCGGTCCGCAATACGGGCACGGGGTGCACATGTTCGTGTGCATGAGGCCTATTACTCTAAGCTTAAAATGCCCCTCCCCTCTGCTCTGAGTGACAGCTATAGCGATCTCCTATTTGAATGCTACAGCTGCCACTCAGAACATAAGGGTAGGGGCTGTGAAGCAGCTCAGTAGGTAAGAAATCTCCAAGTGTCTGAAATGTATTAGATATTACTCTGTAGTGATAATTTACTGCAGCATCAATGTGGGCAGGGGATGTTGCACAGAAGTCCCATGTCACCCCTCCCCCTGGGTCATTTACAGTTACACAGGCAGAGGAGGACCTATGATTCTCATCCTCACCCTGCAGTCTGTCAGCATGTCTCCCACTACCCTCCCCTCTCTTCCAGGCTGATTGAGATCAAAACAAGCTGAAAGGGGACTACTTTAATCTCCATAAAATAGCAATCTGCACTGCATTTCATTTTCTCAGTTCACAGTGTTCAATGTAAATAAAAAGTCCAACAGTTACTGTAGTAAATAAAATAGTAGCTACCCAGGTGACAGATCTGGGATTAGGAGCCCACTAGAGCCCATGCACCATGTTATATCAAATTGATGGATGCCTGTGAAGAATACTGAATAAAGATACAGTTTTTTGGTGAGTGCTGTGTGCTTGCTCTTACTTACAACCTGCTCATTTACAGACTGTATAGCAGCTAAGAATTGCAGCTTTAAATCAAGATTGGCATTACAGCTCTAGCTACTGCACAGCATGAGATAGTCTATAGCAACAGGGTCAGCAGTGAGACCTGCAAGTATATGCAGCTCCCACTTAAAGAGGGTTCTCCGGGAATTAAGAAAATGAAAATGCTTAAATATTACTTTATTATAAATATATTCCCTAATACCTTTCATTAGTTATAATGTGTCTTTTTGTCTGGGAAGTAATCATCATTGAAATTAAAATGGCTGCTGTCCTATTAGTACACACAAAACCTGTCCTAATCACACAGGAGGACACGTTACTTCACAACACTGAGGTAAAGAGCTGCCTCATCCTTCTCTCCTACTTGTCAGGGATTATGATCCTGAATACAGCTGATAAGATCTTCAGCTTAATCTCTGTAGGAATGGAGTTTGTGAAGAGACATAAACTACAGAGAGGATGGAGAGGACAGACTGTGGCAACAGAGACTGCATACAAGTGCTGCTGCTCATTAGCCACATCCCCACTTCCTTTCTGTACTCATGAACTCCTACATTCCTACAGAGATTCAGCTAAAGGTCTTATAAAACTGTATTCAGGATCATATTCCCTGATAAGTAGAGCAGAGAAGAGGACGAGGCAGCTCCTTAGCTCAGTGTTGTGAAGTAACTTGTCTTCCTGTGTGGTTAGGACAGGTTTTGTGTGTATTAATAGGACGACGGCCATTTTATTTCTCCTAATGATTGCTCCCTAGACAAAACTAGTCATCATAAGTAATTAACTGTATTTGGGAATATATTTATAATAAAGCATTATTTAAGTATTTTCATTTTCTTAATTCCTGGAGAACCCCTTTAACCAGACGTAATTCAGGACGTATTGCGGCTTTCACTGTCGTGTTTCAGCCACAATTCTTAGCTTTAAAACAAGTCTTGGCTTTTGATATCTGTAGCGAATATACAGCCTGAAGGCTCATGCACACGACCGTATTTATTTTAAGGTCCGCAGAAAACAGATCCGCAAAAAATATGCATAAAATTCGTGTGCATTCTGTATTTTGCAGAACGGAACAGCTAGCCCCTAATAGAACAGTCCTATCCTTGTCCGTAATACGGACCATAATAGGACATGTTCTATTTTTTTGCGGAACGGAAAAATGGACATACGGAAACGGAAAGCACACAGAGTATGAAATTAATAACATTAATGGTTCCGTATATGGTCCGCAAAAAAAAAAAAGGAATGGACACGGAAAGAAAAGACGTTCATGTGCATGAGCCCTGAGAAAGAGTCACTAGTAGCAAGAACATATCACATACATCCTTGGCTATTGAAGAGCATCAGTGCCAGGATATATGAGATATGTCATTCGCAGTGAAAGGGCTAAATATTATGCAGTAAGCCCCCTAAAGCGGTAACAGGAACCAGTCAGAATTTTATCCTTTAACTTCAGTATATGGCAGTGTAAACGGAAGCAGCGGATTTGGAGATCTGCTTCAGAAAAACAGAATTCTATAAAAATATATTAAAAAATCAGCATGATGGACCCAAAGACCACATAATGATAAAAAAGTTGAGATTCCCTTTTAACTGTTTATTCCTAATTTTAATTCATATATTGCCTAACCTATTTATGACACGAATGGCTGAACTGTAAATTTAATGCAATTAAATAATTTATTAAATATTTCAACATCATATCTATATTTTGTGCATCATTTCATTTGGTTGTTGTACTATATATACACAATATACATTGTGTCCAGCCCGTAATTGTAACATTACAGTGCAATGTGTACAGCAGAGCTCACAATACAATGCCATATGTTTACAAAGTTGTTGACCATCCTCTGTTCTTAATAGGTTAACAAAGAAATGTTTGCCCTTGTCTTGAGCCCTAGCGCTTTTGTGTTTCTATTCTATAAATGGATTAACCTTCAGGACTATGTTGACAGTAGTAGTAGTAGAATTTAGAATGGAAAGGGATACAAGGATTTGCTGAATAAGTTAAAAGATAGAATATTGATTAAGAGCAATGTCCTCAGCTCTTGCCGGGACTGGGAAAGAATATCTTATCTGTCTGACACTTAATATGTAAATGCGGCCATTGAGTCTTGTTGATCTTTTTGGATCAATACATTACTTCTACCATACAGCGTAATTATCTTAGGCGTAAGAAGCGGTTCAAGTAAACTAAACCCCATTATATCCCCTTATTTTTATTACATTCCTGGTTAAAAAATATATAAAAAAAATAGATAGCCATTGGCTATACATGTGTATTCGTCTTACATGACGTATAAAACTATGTGGTTATTGATTGCTCATGCAGGTCTCTGGCACGTAAGTTAGAGGTGAATAACTGGTTATGGTCTGAGGGCCATTATCCAAAGAGTACCCTTCTGGTAAAACTGAAGTACTGTCAGCCACTGTGCTCCCCATAACAGTGACAACCACAGTGTCCCCATAGGAGTGAAGCTGAAGTGACTCACATGAAAGTAACAGCTGTGGTGTTTCCTATATTAGTGGTGGGCACAGATACCGCCACAGCACTGACAGTTATAGTGTGCCAACAATGAGTGACAGCCACAGTGCCCACTATAGCAGGGACAGCTATTGAAGAGTCGTTGAAGAGGATCTGTCACTAGTTTTCACAATACAAACTCCAAAATTATTACATATTTAGTGTACTGAAAGTCAATGTTAGAATGCCTGTGTAATTCTTTTTGAAACCTTTCTTATCAGAAATTAAGACAAGCATTTTGTGAGTCTGGCTAGAGACAAAAGCTAATATAGTTATACTTTTGTGGCACAGCTCTCCAGCATGCCGTTCCGACAGAGAATGCTGGAAATTGGCCGGACAAAAAATATTTTTTGTCTGGCCGAATCCCTGCATTTTTGCCAGAAAGAGGCCGGATCTCCACCAGATCCCCATTATAGATAAAAATATTAAAGTGACTGTTATTCGTCACCTACAGTAGGACAATTGTTGATAAATTTCACCTGAAGAAATATCGTTTTAGTTGATATCGTCCGTTTTAATAAACTTTGGACTAATGTGTGTGGCCACCTTTAGGCTCATCATTCCACTAGTATAAGTGATTGATGCTTACCTCCTTCAGCAGTGGTATTTTCAGTGTAAACACTATTTGGTCATGTCTCCCTTGGATCTTAATAGCGGTTGGATGTTCAGGTGGTCATTCAATCACTATTAACATTCGCGTTTTATCCCAGTTGCTGAAATTCAAAACCACAGCAAAATGCTTCAGCTTTGATCTCTGCCACAGGTGCCAAAGAAGAACACCGAGGTTCATATTGAATACCGATATCATGTTTCAGGTCCTGATGTGTGATTTTAACTTTTGTCTTCCCACAACATGAAGGTGATGTTAAGACAGTAATACTCTTTCCTGAGAAATGCTGTGACTGCTGAGCAGAAGATCTAGGTCATGTAGAATCTAGTAAGTCCTCTTAGATATTTGGGTATCTAAGATTTGCAGTCATGGTGTTTGAAGGCCCTGAAATCCATATACAATAGAAGAAAATTAATATGACTGACACACCATCTTAGTGGTACAGTAGTCAGGCAAAGTAATGTAGTGATAAACATCCCCAATACAATATACAATATAGTCGACAAGTAACAGTAGCATTAAGTCCTGCATTCACCACTTTTTGTCCAACCCAAATTTGGCATTTCTGCCAATAAGTGACCAGATCCCGTTGGATACCATTGTGGCAGTTCCCGGTATTATCCAGCTAATCCGCTATTTCATAATGTCAGAGATGCCTGGTATTGTTGAATATTTAAATTGAATCTGTCACTGGAAAATAACCTATTGTTTAAAGTTTTTTATGTTAAAGGATTTTTTTTATGATTTTTTGGGGACTTTTATGTCACTACTTCTATAAAAAACTGAAATCCTACAGGTTTCACTCTGGTGACTGAGACATACTATGCTGATACAGGAGCTTAACTAGTATCCCTCCCTGCACAATGACCTATGAACTGGTCACAGAACATGTCTACCATAGAATCATTTCCAGAGCAGAGGTTTTTATGGTACATGTGGCTGCTGTAAAGCATATCCTAGATACAACATATCAGGCAAAATTCTACAACCATAATTATGGATAGAAAATAAAAAAGAATATGCATTTGTTCTAATTAGTAAAGAAAACTGTAAAATTCCCTTTAAATTGAAGGAAAAAGTTTGAATTCTGCAACAGTGCCAGTCATGATTCACATTAAAGGGGTTGTCAGGGTTCAGGGCTGAACCTGGATATAAGTTATTCTTTATTCTTTTACTACATATGAGTATTTCCTCGCTCTGATGCTCCCCCTTGCCTTGCACTGCATCACACGGCGCAAGGTCTGTTTGTTTACTGCCGATGACGAACTGGGCTTCTCCTGACTATACTAGGAGGAGACTTCACCTAGCAGACAGCCCAGTAATCATCAGCACAGATTATCTGCCTATAGTCGGAGGCTATTTTGGAGGAAGGTACGATGCAAAGTAACATAGTACCCACCTCCAAAACAGCAGCACTATAGACCTCTAAGTAGCGGGTGTAATGAAAGCGAACGGTGATTGCGCCACCCCTGTCTTTGAACCCCTCAGATGCCGCACTCATCGCTGAAAGCGATTGATCTGAGATCAATATTAAACCATTTTAATGGTTGTAAATAAATTAAAAATTCAGTTGTACTTCCCTCATCCAATTGATGTTGAAGGGGCCGCGGCGGCCATCTTGCTTGAAGATCCAGCACGAAACCTTGCGCGGCGTGTGATGACGTCATCACATCGACCATCATAGTGACGTCATACGTCACCGCGCACAAGATATTGCGCGGGATCTTCAAGCAAGATGGCTAAGGCGGCCTCTCCGCACTCACATACATAAGGTAAGTATGTTTTGGGGGGTTTTTTTACCACCATTTCAGGAAAATTTGATTTGTTACCATGAATCATGAGGAAATTCGGCTTTGCGGCTAATCAAATTTTTCCTGAAATTCTGATCGAAGTCCACTATGTTAACTTCCATTCACTCAACACTACTAGTGAGCGTGTTAGTTTAACCTCTTGAATGCAGGAGTAGGTGGAGCAGTAGAATAAACAGCACGCAGCACTACCATAGAGGAAAATGTAATGTACCTAAACAAACTACTTTTATTACATGTCTGATGTATATCACAATAATGCTTCATTTGAAATACTCTATTCATGGCATGGTAATACTTTTTATGGGATAACACCTCCATTTTTTTTTCTCACTTTAAGATGATCTAGGATGCAAAACAATGGTAGTCACCATTTAATGCAGATAGCGCTTTACAGTGCTTACAATGACACATACCCTTTAAATTTGTCATGTGGTTTTTACAGCATATAAAAAACAAACCATGAAGATGACCAGTCGAACCTATTCCAGATAAAAGATAAAAAGAAAATGTATCTTGTACACTACTACTCCGATACGTCAATTAGGAACATGATTTATTAAACTACTACTACTCCTATAAGAGATTCCAATAAAGATGTTGCCCCCACCTTTGATCTGGTCGTGTTTCGCCTCAAATGATGTCTCCTGTGACTTAATGTAGACTCCTGTTCCAGTCGAGTTCACCCATCCGCTTTACAGTATTCTCCTCTCCTGGTGGCTGGCACCCATTTAGTTAGGATGTGACTCACATCAGAAGCACTACATTTACAAGCCTTGTAATAGTGTAATACAGCACAACACAACAAAGGTGGAACATTTTTTTCCAATTCTACCCCGTTTGGAATTTTTTTCCAGCTCCTCACATATGCAATATTAAATGGTGTCATTAGAAAGTACAACTTGTCTTACAAAAAACAACCCTCATACAGCTATGTGAACAGAAAAATAAAAAAGTTATTGCTCTGGGAAGATGAAGAGTGAAAAACAGAAAATCGCAGGATCCTCTAAGGGTAAATGGGCTGCATTATTACTGTGGGGCATTATAAGGGGACATTTTTACGACTAGGGCGGCACTATGTAGGTGGGTGAGAGCATTGCTAGTTTCCCACTAGCATGTTGAGTCCAAGAAACACGCTCCTTGTAATGGCCACATTTCCTGGACTGAACACTGCTCCTCTAACCCTAACCAACAGCATCATAATGATTTATGATGCTGTGAGTTCCTTCCTAACTAGGGTCTACTATACTGTACTCATAGCATTATGTGATTCATAAATCATTATGATGGTATGAGTTCTGGTCAGAGGACAGTAATCATATATATATATGCACTGTGCCTGCCTGGTCATTCCTTTATATATGTGATATGACAGGTCGTACCTTTATGTGTTCGATATATCTGGTCATACATTTTTGTATGTGCTATGGTTGTACCTTTTTATTTATGCGCTATGGATATGTAAGGTATAAACAAAGCATATAAAAGTACGACCAGACGTAGTACATATATAAACTCACATTGATATCATGCAGGATACAAATCTGTTCTGTTCTGCACACTGTATTATGGGCTTAAATGCACATGTTCATGTGTACAAAGCCTAAACAAGTAATGTCTTCTTGTAGTTGTAGGGTCGACTCATAGATGTCAACAGTTCTAAATTTGCGGGGACTGTACCTAGTTTACAGAGACAGTACCTACAAATTTGGACTGTCCTGGGCCAAAGATAGATGAGGCTTAACCACCTCAGCCCCCCTAGCTTAAACACCCTTAATGACCAGACCACTTTTTACAATTCTGCACGACACTGCTTTCACGGTTTATTGCTCCGTCATACAACTTACCACCCAAATGAATTTTACCTCCTTTTCTTCTCACTAATAGAGCTTTCATTTGGTGGTATTTCATTGTTGCTGACATTTTTACTTTTTTGATATTAATAAAAAATTACCGCAATTTTTGCAAAAAAATGTCATTTTTTCGCTTTCTGTTGTAATTTTTTTTTTAAAAACTACATTTCTATATAAATTTTTCTCTAAATTTATTGTTCTACATGCCTTTGATAAAAAAAATACAATAAGTGTATATTTATTGTTTTAGGTAAAAGTTATAGCGTTTACAAACAATGGTGCAAAAAAGTAAATTTCCGCATTTTGAAACAGCTCTGACTTTCTGAGCACCTGTCATGTTTCTTGAGATGCTAGAATGTCAGGATAGTATAAATACCCCCCAAATGCACCATTTTAAAAAGAAGACACCCCAAAGTATTCGTGGAGGGGCATGGGGAGTTCATGTATCATTTCATTTTTTTTCACAAGTTAGCGGAAAATGACAAGTTAGAGGAAAAAAATATTAATAAAGTTTCCATTTCTGCTAACTTCTGGCAAAAAAAAAAAAAATATCCCACGGACTCACTATGCCTGTCAGTGAATACCTTGGGGTGTCTACTTTCCGAAATGGGGTCATTTTTGGGGTGTGTTTACTGTTCTGGCATTTTGGGCGGGGCTAAATTGTGAGCATCCCTGTAAAACCTAAAGGTACTCGTTGGACTTTACGCCCCTTTACGCACCTAGGCTGCAAAAAAGTGTCACACATGTGGTATCGCCGTACACAGGAGAAGTAGGGCAATGTGTTTTGGGGTGTATTTTTACATATACCCATGCTGGGTGAGATAAATATCTCTGTAAATTGTCAACTTTGTATAAAAAAAAATTAAAAAGTTGTCATTTACAGAGATATTTCTCTCACCCAGCATGGGTATATGTAAAAAAAACACCCCAAAACACATTGCCCTACTTCTCCTGAGTACGGCGATACCACATGTGTGACACTTTTTTGCAGCCTGATGCATAGAGGCCCAAATTCCAATGAGTACCTTTAGGATTTCACAGGGCATTTTTACGCATTTGGATTCCAGACTTCTTCTCAAGCTTTAGGGGCCCCTAAAATGCCAGGGTAGTATAAATACCCCACATGTGACCCCATTTTGGAAAGTAGACACCCCAAGGTATTCCGTGAGGGGTATGGTGAGTTCATGTAAAATGTTATTTTTTGTCACAAGTTAGTGGAATATGAGACTTTGTAAGAAAAAAAAAAAAAAAGCCAATTTCCGCTAACTTGTGCCAAAAAAAAATCTTCTATGAACTCACCATGCCCCTCACGGAATACCTTGGGGTGTCTTCTTTCTAAAATGGGGTCACATGTGGGGTATTTATACTGTCCTGGCATTTTAGGGGTCCTAAAGCGTGAGAAGGAAAATGCGTAAAAATGCCCTCCTAAAAGGTACTCATTGGAATTTGGGCCCCTTTGCGCATCTTGGCTGCAAAAAAGTGTCACACATGTGGTATCGCAGGAGAAGTAGGGCAATGTGTTTTGGCGTGTATTTTTACATATACCCATGATATGTGTGAGAAATATCTCTGTAAATGACAATTTAAATTTTTTTTTTATACAAGTTGTCAATTTACAGAGATATTTCTCTCACCCAGTATGGGTATGTGTAAAAATACACCCCAAAACACATTGCCCTACTTCTCCTGAGTACGACGATACCACGTGTGACACTTTTTTGCAGCCAAGATGCGCAGAGGGGCCCAAATTCCAATGAGTACCTTTTAGGAGGGAATTTTTACGCATTTGGATTCCAGACTTCTTCTCACGCTTTAGGACCCCTAAAATGCCAGGGCAGTAAAAATACCCCACATGTGACCCCATTTTAGAAAGAAGACACCCCAAGGTATTCCGTGGGGGGCATGGTGAGTTCATAGAAGATTTTTCTTTTGGCACAAGTTAGCGGAAATTGACTTTTTGTTTTGTTTTTTTCTTACAAAGTCTCATATTCCACTAACTTGTGACAAAAAATAAAATTTTACATGAACTCACCATACCCCTCATGGAATACCTTGGGGTGTCTTCTTTCTAAAATGGGGTCACATGTGAGGTATTTGTACTGCCCTGGCATTTGAGGGTCTCCGCAATCATTACATGTATGGCCAGCATTAGGAGTTTCTGCGATTCTCCTTATATTGAGCATACGGGTAATGAGATTTTTTTTTCCGTTCAGCCTCTGGGCGGAAAAAAAAAATGAACATCACAGATTTCTTCATTCGCATCAATCAATGTGGATGAAAAAATCTCTGCCAAAAAATGTGCAAAAAAAAAAAAAAAGAGAGGGGAAAGGACATAGGAGTGCTTGCGAAGTAAGGCCCATTAACACGTCCGCAAAAATGTCCGCGTCTATTCCGCAATTCTGCGGAATAGATGCGGACCTATTCAGTGTGAATGGGGCCGGCGGTGATGTGGAAAGCACACTATGTGCTCTCCGCATCAGCATTTGCGGAGCTGTGGCCGCGAACTTCCGGGTTTCGGCCCCAAAACATCCGGCTGCAGCTCCGCAAAAGATAGAGCATGTCCTATTCTTGTCCGCAATTGCGGACAAGAAAATACATTTTCTATATAGTTCTGGCAATGTGCAGATCCACAAAATGCGGAAAGCACATTGCCGGTGTCCGTGTTTTGTGGATCCGCGGATCTGCAAAACACATATTGACGTCTGAATGAGCCTTACAGGGGGGTGATTAGTGACAGGGGGGTGACAGGGGGTGATCAGGGGTTAATCAGTGACGGGGAGGGTGTGGTGTGGTGATTGGTGCACTTTAGCTGCCTGTGTCCTCCCAAGCAAAAGGGACCACCAGAAGAGCAGGCAGCAGGCATATCAGACGCTGTTTACAAAACAGTGTCTGATATGCGATTTTTTCTGGCATCTACAGCCTGCCAGCGCATGATCAGCGCTGGCAGGCTGTAGTAAAACTTCCTCCGGAGGCGATCCTGTGAACGCGCGCATCTTCTATGGTGTCTGTCATTTTGACAGGAAGATGGGCGCTATATGCTGTGCTATTCTTAAGGCCACCTACACATGTTGAGTACCGTATTTTTCGCCCTATAAGATGCACCTAGATTTTAGAGGAGGAAAATAAGACAAAATTTTTTTTTATTAGAACTCAGGTCAGACCACCAATCAGACCCCCCATGTTAATCAGAACTCAACTGACAGCCCCAATCAGACCCCCAATGAGACCTCATATCAGACCCCCAATCAGACCTCAGCTCAGACCCCAATGAAAATGACCCCCAATCAGACCTCATATAAGAGTCCCAAAATAAATTCAGACCTCACATCAGCCCCCATGCCTCTCATCAGCCCCCGTGCCTCATATTACATAAAAAAAAAAAAAAACACTTACCTCTCCAGCTCTGGACGTCGCCGCTCCTCACTTCCAGCGATCTTCTTACTCCTGCCATCGGCTGTGCTGTGGCCTGACATGCACAGCATGAGGTCACAGAGGGCCCTCATGCTGTGTGCAGCCACAGTACAGCCGACAGCCGAGGAGCGGGAAGCGGTGAGTACAGAATCTACAAGGGTGAGAGATTGACCCGCCCTTTGCAGTACTATGAAACTCTCTGCATACCCAATCTGAAGAACAAAGCTAATTGCTAATGCATATTGTTTGAGCTCCAGTGGCCAGTCTGAAAGCAGGAGTATGTGAATTAAAAATAAAAAATACTTACAAAAATGAATATTAAGTGATTTAAGTTGAGTAATATGTATTTTTCTAATAGTAAATTTCCTTTTATGATCAAAGAACTCATGGTTGTTTCAAGAATGAAAATTTGTTAGGTGCAGAGGTAGCAAGTCGTCTGCACACATCTCACTGTACGGCAGTGGTTTCCGGGTCACTACACTCCAGTGAATCCCATTTTTGTTTAGTCTCTTTCTCATTACTTATCTTAGTGCGCATTAGAGACCTGGAGTTCCCGTTTCTTTCTTGCAGAAATTTTTCCAAGCTGGCCATTCTCTGAAAGATTCACCCTTGTGAAAGTCTGTATTAGAAATTTTATGATAGTTGCATGGACACTTCCGACTTACTACAAAGAAAAAAATTAAGTAGTGACTGTAAATTTTACCATAATTTGTGCATAACATCAAGTTCCTGTATATCCCAAGTCTTAGGTGGCTGCCTGCAGTCAAGCCTGGCTGTGCTAAGCGATTAGTTGTCTAATTATTGGTGGTCCTAAAAAGACAAAGGGGTTGTTTCATCTCCTTTTTCAGCTTTCAAGAGGATTTCCCATTTCAGACATTTCTGTCATGAATGTCTAGACTAATAGGTGGAGTTCCTACCTCTGGACCTCATGACCATAATTTGTGAGCTTCAAGGGGTTCTTTCATCTCACAGATTGATGGCATATGAATATGCTGAAAATGTCAGATCGGCCCATTTCTGGAGATAGGAGTGGGTCTTAGAGGTAAGACCCGCACCTATCTGACATTAATGGCATATTGATATGCCATCAATCTTTTAGATGAGAGAACCCCTTTAAGCTTATGAATTAAAATCAGGAGGCTCAACTTCTGATAAGCAAGGTTTAGAGGTGGAAACCCCACCTATTAGACATTTATGGCATATCCCATGAATATAACAAAAATCAGGAAAATCCTCTTGAAAGCAGAATAAAATGGGTAATAGGTAGTGATGAGCGGCAGGTGCCATATTCGATTTCGCCGAAATTCGCGAATATTCGAAAGAATATTCGTTTTATATTTGTTGAAATCGAATATTCGTCATTATTCTAGTTATCGCGATTAATATGCGATTTAAATAATCGCGTATTGCGATTTTAACTTAGGCTAATTTCCTATTGGTTTCATATCTAGAATTATAGAGAAGATTATTACTTGATAATTATTATAATCTATTTATTAAAAAAATAATAATAATATAATCGCATAGCGAATTAAACACAGCTGTCTCTAAAGTCAACCTTCCTATTTGATTGCTAGAATTAGCAAAGTTGACGAATAGATTGCTAAAACGAAGATGGAGAATACTTTGTTATCTTCGTTTTGAGGAATATGACGAATACATTCGTCATATTCGCTAATTCTACCAAGCCAAGAACGTCTCCATACTAAAATGTACTGTTGGATTTGAGAATTACGTTGAAATCGCAATGCGATTAATATAACTTGAATTAATCGCATTGTGATTTCTACTTAGACCTGGTTTACTATGGTTGGCTTGGTAGAATTAGCGAATATGACGAATGTATTCGTCATATTCCTCAAAACGAAGATAACAAAGTATTCTCCATCTTCGTTTTAGCAACCATAGTAAACCATGTCTGTTGAAATCGCAATGCGATTAATTCAAGTTATATTAATCGCATTGCGATTACAACTTAGCAGTGCACTGCTATCTTACATATTAGGCTAGAATTAACGAATATGGAATATAGCAGCAGTGCTAAGTAGAAATCGCAATGGAATTACTCCTAGTTATATTAATCGCATTGCGATTACAACTTAGCAGTGCACTGCTATCTTACATATTAGGCTAGAATTAACGAATACAGAATATAGCAGCAGTGCTAAGTAGAAATGGCAATGCGATTACTTCAAGTTATATTAATCGCATTGCGATTTCAACTTAGAGCTGGGTTTATAATGGGTCAGCTTGCTAGAATTAACGAAGTTAACGAATATGGAATATATTATAGCAGTGCTAATTGAAATCGCAATGCGATTAATGTAACTTGGAGTAATCGCATTGCGATTTCTACTTAGCACTGCTGCTATATTCCATATTCGTTAATTCTAGCTTAATATGTAAGATAGCAGTGAACTGCTAAGTTGTAATCGCAATGCGATTAATATAACTTGAATTAATCGCATTGCGATTTCAACGTAATTCTCAAATCCGACAGTACATTTTAGTATATGGAGACGTTCCCATGGTGATGGAGACGCTCCATGAGCACGGAAGTCGGCAGAAGCGGCAACGGGCACTGACTGGAGCAGCCAGGAAGCCAGGAATCCTCAGGACAGGTAAAAACTACTTTTGGGAAGTGGAAAAGAAAAAAATATAACTAAAAAAAAAACAAAAAAAACAGAATATTCTAAATAGCGAATTTATAGCACTATATTCGAAATATTCGCGAATTAGCGAAGTGCCGATATTCACGATAAAAATTCGCTATTCGAATATTCGCGCTCAACACTAGTAATAGGTAATGCTTTCTTGCTACTTATTTTAATGCTGTTCACTAAAACAACTGAAACAGCTACATGTCAATTTGGTGGCTCCTGTGAGCTCTTACACTTTCCTATTTGAGAGTAACATATGATGGTGGGAAGATGCTGTACAGAACCGTATAGAGTACTATATAAATGGATACAGACGAAGAGTGTAATAAGCCTTCTAAATTCTCACTCATGCTGTGCTTTTCAGTGCATGTAAGTCTAGAGGGCATACAAGAGAATTGCTTCACTTTTCCAGACCCAAATGTGCATGCTTCTGGAGGATTAATGGTATGGAAGATAGCTGTTGACTAACAGTTATACTATGAAGAGCGATGGAGCGGGGAAGTGTGAGGCTGTAAGGGGTTAAATATTTAAAGAAATGGATGCAGTTCAGGGATTGGTCAACAGTTGGGTGGGACTAGGTAAATTTGGCGGCAGGGGCTGACTGGCAACTTTTAGCCCAGGGGGCAAGTAACACCCAAAGGCCCACTGAGCCCCCCTCTACTTCCTAATTCGCTGTCACAAGAGGCTGGGCGGGGAGCTGCGGGAGGAGAGCACAGCCATCCCCCTTATGTGCCAATAGCCCCCCTTATGTGCCAGTAGCCCCTCTTATGTGCCAGTAGCACCCCCTTATGTGCCAGTAGCCGTCCCCCTTATGTGCCAGTAGCCGTCCCCCTCTTGTGCCAGTAGCACCCCTTATGTGCCAGTAGCACCCCCTTATGTGCCAGTAGCACCCCCTTAGTGCCAGTAGCCCCCCTTATGTGCCAGTAGTCCCCCCTTATGTGCCAGTAGCTGTCCCCCTTATGTGCCAGTAGCCCCCCTTATGTGCCAGTAGCCATCCCCCTTATGTTCCAGTAGCCGCCCCCCTTATGTTCCAGTAGTCGTCCCCTTATGTGCCAGTAGCCGTCCCCTTATGTGCCAGTAGTCCCCCTTATGTGCCAGTAGTCCCCCTTATGTGCCAGTAGCCCCCTTATGTGCCAGTAGCCCCCTTATGTGCCAGTAGACCCCTATGTGCCAGTAGACCCCCTTATGTGCCAGTAGACCCCTTATGTGCCAGTAGACCCCTTATGTGCCAGTAGTCCCCCTTATGTGCCAGTAGACCCGACCCTTATGTGCCAGTAGACCCCCTTATGTGCCAGTAGTCCCCCTTATGTGCCAGTAGACCCCACCCCTTATGTGCCAGTAGACCCCTTATGTGCCAGTAGCCCTCCTTATGTGCCAGTAGAATTCACCCCCTCACCTTATTATGTGCCAGTAGAATCCCCCCCCCCACTTTATCATGTGCCAGTAAAATCCCCCCCCCTCTCAGTTTATCATGTGCCAGTAGAATCCCCCCCCCCTCACTTTATCATGTGCCAGTTGAATCCACCCCCTCACCTTATCATGTGCCAGTAGAATCCCCCTCACTTTATCATGTGCCAGTAGAATCCCCCTCACTTTATCATGTGCCAGTAGAAACCCCCCTCAGTTTATCATGTGCCAGTAGAATCCCCCCCCCTCAATTTATCATGTGCCAGTAGAATCCCCCCCCCTCACTTTATCATGTGCCAGTAGAATCCCCCTCACTTTATCATGTGCCAGTAGAATGCCCCCTAACTTTATCATGTGCCAGTAGATTCCGCCCCTCAGTTTATCATGTGCCAGTAGAATCCCCCTCACCTTATGTGCCAGTAGCCCCAAAAAACAAAAACAAACAAACATACAAAAAACACGTATACTTACCTCCAGCGATGCGTGCAGGCCTCTTCCGGCCTGTGTCCCTCGCTGTACCGCTCTGACGGCGCGATGACGTCATCGCGCCGCCTGCACCAGCCTCTGATAGGCTGCCGGCCTAGTGCTGGCAGCCTATCAGAGGAACAGGGAGGGGACAAGCCTCTCCCTGCTCTGCCGCAGCACAGCCATCTGTATCGCCGCCCTGAGGATGGCGAAACAGATGACTATGGAGATGAACGCTTCCACAGTGGAAGCGTTCATCTCCCTGTGCCCTGCCGCCGGCCGCCCCCACTTGTCACCAGGGCCGTGGCAGGGCACATCATGCACACCCCAAAGGCCGGCCCTGGGTGACACTACGGGGCCCGTTTACAGAGGCAACAGAGGGGCCCGGGGGCAATTACCCCCCTGCACCCTGGCCCAGTCCGCCCCTGTTTGGCGGGCAGTATTTAAGCAAGTGAGGGGCGGAGTTAGTCACTTGCCGGGTTGTAAGATTTTTAAGTTCCCGCCCAGCCGCCCTTAATTTGTGTGGTAGGGTGGGGAATTTTGTCATAGCGCGGACAGTTAAAAAGGGGATCCTGGGAGGAAAAAACTATTTGGAATAGGTGCATTGACTCTTTAAGGCGTGCATCTTAGGAGGTTTGGTGAGTCGAAGGCTGGGGGCACCTGTTAGGGCCAGAAGGCCTGCAGGGGCATAATGTTGATGTTTGGTGCCCTTGGGTCGGTGAGTGCGGCCAAGGGTAAGGCCTAATTCACACGTCCGTAGTGTGTTTTGCGGAAACACGGATCCGCAAAACACGGACGGCTGCAATGTGCATTCCGCATTTTGCGGACCGCACATTGCTGGCACTATATAGAGAATGCCTTTTCTTGTCCGCAATTGCGGACAAGAATAGGACATGTTCTATTTTTTTACGGAAACGCGGATGCGGAAACACGGATGCGGAAATGCGGATGCGGACATCGCATAGTGTGCTGTCCACATCCATTCCTGCCCCTTTGAAATGAATGGGTCTGCAACCCTTCCCCAAAATTGCGGATGGGATGCGGATCCATTTTGCGGACGTGTGAATTAGGCCTAAGGTGGAATTACAACTGGAGAAGTAAAATGATTGGGTTGCCTTCCAGGATACCTCTTTATCGGGGGGGGGGGGGGGTTACGAAGTTGGAATGTTTGGTATATTTTTTGGTTACATTCAAGTGTTAAAAAAAATGTTATTGTGGATTAATATGTTAATAAATAGGTCTCTACGGCCCCTTTATTCCAAAAATGGAAGTCTGTGTGTGTTTATTAAGGGGAGAGAAGGGGATGGGTTGTTATAGGTGGCAGAACTAATCTTCCATCCTAGTAAGTCAGTATATATCCAGATTTCTGCAGCACGTGCATAATACTTGTCAAATGTAATATTCCTAGGGTTACTATTTAGATAATGATGACCTATCCTCAGGGCCAGTGCTTACATCTCGGCCATGAAAGGCTGAGATGGAACAAGCCCTTTAACTGTTAGGCCTAGTTCATACATCGGTGATTTGGTCAGTAGGCCTAGTTCATACATCGGTTTGGTCAGTGTTTTATCCATGATTTCCATCAGTGAGTCTGAGCCAAATCTATGTGGGTCAAAACCCTGCACAGGTGCAAACTTTCCATTCCTTATCTCTGGGTAGGATCCACTCCTGGTTTTATCTCACAGTCACTAATCAAAGACTAGCATATGCATAATAGACTCTTAGAGAGCATTGCGCCACCTACTGGTATTATCCTGCATACCACTAACCTAACCTAGTCTGAAATCACTGGAATAGCTTCACTTTGAAAGGGTTAATTCCATAGCAACACTTATTCACTTGTATATAAGTAAGCCTCTTTGAGTGCAGAAAAATGCACTTCACATGTCAACCACTCCTTAATTTCAGAGCCGATCGTGTGTTTGCTTTCAGTTTTTATGATAATGTAGTGAAGCAAACCTGACTATCATAAGGTTGTTACTGAGCAAAGTTATAAAGTAAAAGATATGTAATTGTATGTACTATGTGGGAACATAAAATAATAAAATTGGCTATTTAACCCCTTCCTGACCCGGTGATTTTTCAGTTTTTGCGGTTTCATTTTTTTGCTCACTGCTTTTTTTAATTTTTCCATTCACATAGCCATATGAGGATTAGTTTTTTATGGAACTAGTTGCACTTTTAATTTGCACCATTTAATACTGTAGTGGGAGGCTGAAAAAAAAATTACAAAGGTAATGGAACTGGAAAAAAAACACAATTCTGCCCATAGGTTTCATTTTTATGGCATTCCCTACTTGGTAAAACTGACCTGTTAATTTCATTCTCTGGGTCAGTACAATTATAGCAAAACCATCTTTTATAGTATTTCTTGTGTTTTAGTACTTAAAAGAAAATAAAAACTTCTGAAAAATAGTATATCTTTTTATATTTATGTCTACACAGCTGTCTGAGGGCTAATTTTTTGGTGGGGCAATCTGTTTTTACTCATACCATTTAGAAGTGTGCTTGACCTTTTAATCCATTTTTAGTAAAAGCGGAGGAGAAGCACCGAAAAAAGTTAAATCAGCCATTTTATTTTTTCCGTTAGACCGTTCACCATATAAGATAAATGCGTTTATATTTTAATATAAATTATATTTAATTTGGGCATTTTGGAACGCAGTGATATTAATGATCATTATTTTTTTAATTTATTTTTATTTTTAATATTGCGAAAGGGGATGATTAGAATTGTTATATTTTTTAGGCCTCATGCACACGACCATATGTGTTTTGTGGTCCACAAACCGCGGATCCGCAAAACACAGAAGCTGCTCCGCGTTCCCAAACGCGGCCCACTGTAGAAATGCCTATTCTTGTCCGCAAAACAGACAAGAATAGGACATGCTCTATTTTTTGGGGGGGCTTTTATGTTGTTTGTATTATTATTTTCTAAACTTTTTTTTTTTACACTATTATATAGTTCCCATAGGGAACTATAACTTACAATCATCTGATTGCTATTCTCATACATTCTAATGCAATTGCATTCAAATATATGAAAAAATCGCATATTTCCTATGGAGCCTATAACAGGCAAGGCTCCATAGGAAATACTACAGAGCTGCCTGGGTTTCATTCATAGAAAAACACAAAACAAACAACCATGTCTCATGAAAAAATATCAAATTTTATTATGTCACAGTTTATATTAATATATAAAAAAAAAATTTGGGTCTATAGAGAAAGACAGGATAGGAATCAAGACAACCTGATACAGAAGAGATATAACAGTAGAGCAATGGTATGGGGCAATATACATCCAATGTAAGTCCTAGATCTTTAAATCCAAATAGGACTCAAATTGGGGAAGATATACATATATATATCCCTAGGGGCTGGTGCATGCAAGGATACAATTAAACCAATGGTAATAGGATGATAGACACAGGAATAAATAATCACTACCATACACAAAACTGTGTCCCCCCCAAATGTAGCTCATGCATGCATCACCTCCGTCCCACTGTCTGAGCCTCCCACCAGTCCGTACAACTAGGAGGTAGACCCAAATAAGTGGATCCCTACACTGAAAAGTATGGCATCAGAAAAAAATGCAAGTAAACCATACACTTCAATAATAATAAAAATAATAGAGATTACACATACCCATGTTGCACCCAAACACCAACCGCTCAAACTGCACAGAAAACACCCCTACACGTGTTTCACCGTCCAAGTTTCACCGTCCTGATGAAGCCTGGATGGTGAAACACGTGTAGGGTGTTTCTGTGCAGTTTGAGCGATTGGTGTTTGAGTGCACATGGGTATGTGTAATCTCTATTATTTTATTATTATTGAAGTGTATGGTTTACTGCATTTTCTCATGCCATACTTTCAGTGTAGAGATCCACTTATTTGGGTCTACCTCCAGTTGTACGGACTGGTGAAGGCTCAGACAGTGGGACGGAGTGATGCATGCATGAGCTGCATTTGGGGGACACAGTTTGTGTATGGTAGTGATTATTTATTCCTGTGTCTATCATCCTATTACCATTGGTTTAATTGTATCCTTGCATGCACCAGCCTAGGATATATATATGTATATCTTCCCAATTTAGTCCTATTTGGATTTAAAGATCTAGGACTTACATTGGAGGTATATTGCCCCATACCATTGCTCTACTGTTATATCTCTTCTGTATCAGGTTGTCTTGATTCCTATCCTGTCTTTCTCTATAGACCCAAAAATTTTTTTTATATATTAATATAAACTGTGAGATAATAAAATTTGATATTTTTTCATGAGACATGGGAGTTTGTTTTGTGTTTTTGATGTGGTTAGGTACTGCCATGTTGCATATATGTCCCTTTGCATGAGGTTTTGTAGGTTTACATTTCATTCATAGAAACCCAGACTACTACCGGCGCGCCGGCTCCTCCAATCGCCACACGGGGGAGCCGGAGCACAACCAAAAGTTTTACTTTCGGTTTGGATCGCGCGCAGATGCCGTGGTCAGGATTGACCACGGCATCTGATGGGTTAAATGTCCGCGATCGGCTTACATGAGTCACGGGTGTTTGCTACAAGAACCATGTGGACACCCTAAGGCGCCTGCATGAAGCAGGAGCGGGCGCCATCTTTAGGGACAGGACACATGACGTACGGGTGCGTCATGTGTCCTTAAGAGGTTAAGCTTTATTTTTTTTCACTTATTTTAAGTTCCCCTAGGGCCTTAGGCTGCCATTGCAACTGAACAGCTCCCTAAACCTCAGCGTAGGGAGCCATTTGAGTCTCTGGAGTGTAGCGATTCCAGGATTTCCCCTCGTGGTCACAATTGATTATGGCATCTGAAGTGTTAAATGGGACAGTGCCTCAGACTATGGACTTCAGCTATATATATATATATATATATATATATATATATATATATATATATAGGAAAGCATGGGGTAAAAAAAAGAAAACAGGCCTAACTCACCTCACTGATCCCCAGCCACAGCAGTTCTGACCCTTACCAGACCCTCGCTGTTCTGCACTTCCTGGTGCTGGCTAAATATACTAAAAATGGCAGGAGCCAGGAGGCCACAACTGTGACCCATCTCACCCACTGATTGCATGTCAAACCAGGACTAGGAATTGAAGAGCAGTGCCTCATTCTGGAGAAAAAATATTTTATTCCATATGCAAGTAAGCCGTTAAGTGCAGCCGAGGGCAGGTCCAAACCACTCTGTGAACCCTTGCCAGGCTCTCCTATTCCTTCTTGATTGACAGAGCCATAAAAGATGACTATGCAGGAACCTGGTCAATCAAGAAGGAGAGGAGGGGTCTAGCAGAGGAAGTAGGAGGAGCAGGGGTGCACAGAATGGCTTGGGCTCGCCCTCAATGCACTGAACTACATATTGGCATATGGATTAGATCAGTGATGGGCAAAGTGCAACTCTCCAGCTGTTGCAGAACTACAACTCCCAGCATGAAGACTGTCTACAGCTATCAGCCTACTGCAGGGCATGGTGGGAGTTGTAGTTTTGCAACAGCTGGAGAGCCACACTTTGCCCATCACTGGATTAGATGTATTTGTTCTCCAGTGGTCTCCTTCATTGAACGAGCAGCCTACTGTCAGGAAGGAATGCTTCCTTTCCCGACAATCGGCTGCTACATTATGATGTGTAAGGTCTCTCTCAGTAAAACCTCTGACTGGCCACTGTAATCTTGCAATTATGCCTGCAATTTGCACTGTGGCATGCAGGTCCAACTGACTATGTCTGGCCAAATTGTGTCAAAGTGTAAAGGGTGTCTTAACTTGTTATCCCTCCACAGCAGCAAAATCTGAATAGTTGTAAACGCAGGTTACTTTGCTGACTGACTCTTTGCTCTTCGTGCAGATTCTCTAAATTCTTCAATCTGTTTCTTCCTTTCTTGCTGTAATACTTGCAGAGATATGTTAGTCTCTGATGCTTGAAGCTTGGGCCTAAGGAGTGGAGCAGATGGTCTTTGCGCCTTCTCCCTCAGACTGACTCACTGTAGAGCTAGGGGTGGAGCCAGCCTATTGTGCACACAGCTCCGCCATAGTCATAAGCCCTTTGGCTAATTGCCTCCCCCTCATTAATTAAAATAATTTGTAAAGCCTGACATAAGGAATGGGGTGAAGGAAAGAAGAAATCTATTTTAGGTCTCACAGCAATATGTGCATTTGACATTGTAATATGCTGTGCAATACAGAACCATACTGTGGAAAGTATTGTTAACATAATTAAATGCCTTAGCTTAGACTGTGATCTCCTTCGTATGGACAGATTATAATCAGGGCAATGTGGCAAACCACACAGGGCTCAAGAAGACTCCAACCATTCCATGAAAATTAGCCCTCTTTATACTTTCCCCTTGCTTTGCATGATATCCTTTACCCTTCTCCCCAAGGTCCCGCATCCACCCAGCTTTACCCAGGTGTAGGAGCCTTCAGAATCTGTTACTAATCTGTCATATCAGACATAGCTACAGTCCATACATGTGCCAGGACCTCTGTGTAGTAGCTGCATTAGACATGAACAACACAGACAGCCATTGAGCAGCTGTACCAGTGACATGTTATACTGATCCAAAGCAGTCCCAGAGTCCTTATGGACTGTATGGGTATGGGGACACAGTCAGATCAGGTCAGGATAGATACAACTCCTATTATTTTTTTTAATTCACTCCTGGTTTCGGCTTCCAAAACTGCATGTAGAAACCTGACCGCATGGTCGTACCCTGACTATGTCTGATATAATAGACTACTAACAGCACAAAGGCCAGTTTAATAAATGGTCAAAATTTGTCACCTGCCCAGCTTTTAGAAAGCATTAAGAAAATTGCTTTATAGAAGCCCCATGGGCCATAGACACAATGGTCAGGAGGGGACCTCGTTGATTTCTATGGGAGAGTATTGTAGGCATGCTGTGTAAGCTGTACAAATGTCCATATAATAACTGCTGCTAGTCATTGTGATTTTAATCTACAGTATACTCTTAAATGGAATGTGTCATCAGAAAATTGCCTATTGTTTATATCACATTTTTATGTTCAACATATTTAAAAAAAAGTTGATATTATTTTTAAAATTTCCATGTCAATATATATATTTAAAAAGCAAACAAACATACAATCTTGCAGTTTTTGCACTTTGTTCTTTTTGTTTTTGGTCTGTACAGATCACTCTACTGCAGTTACCTGCTTATCTGTCATTATAAACCTGCCTGTACTGTTATCACCTTTGTGTATAGATAAGAAAATAGGTGATTGTCAAACCTTACATATTCTTTCCTTGTACAATAATATGAATGTGTGTTCAATTGGATCCACACACATGCACTGTCGAAGCTCAGGACTGGAAGGGCCTCAAATATCAGGTCTATGATTTCTCACAATAATCATACGTAAAAGATGTAAAAAGTTAAAGGAATTTACATTTTATACATTCTCATGCTTTTGTTTTATAACCTTCAAACGAGTTGTTTATGTATTTGGCAGTTTTATTTAGTCTGTTTTGGTTTGTCAACTTTTCGTGTGCTTTTTGGTTATCAGCTCTTGTGTCCTTGATTTAGTTACTTCTCTGATGCATACTTACCAACTTTTAAATCACAAAATTCAGGACATTTAACCCCTTAGTAACCAGCCTGGTGTGGGCCTTACTGACCAAGCGTTTTTCTTCCTTTTTACGTCTATATAACTTTATGAGGGCTTGTTGTTTGCGGGACAAGTTGTAGTTCTTAATGGCGCCATTTTGGGGTACACATAACTTTCTGATTAACTTTTATTAACTCTTTCTGGGAGGGAGAGGGGAAAAATATGTTTTGCATTGCTGCTTACCAAGACTTGATTTTTGCAGGACAACTTGTATTTTTCATTGGTATCATTTTGGAGTAAATGGCGCTTTTTGATCGCTTGTTATAATTTTTTTTTCGGTGACAACTAAGAATAAATTGGCAATTCTGTCTTTTTTTTTTTTTTATATGGCCTTCACCGTAGGGGATAATTTACATGATATTTATGTAGTCCGGGTTGTTACGGACGTGGCAATACCAAACATATGGGGAAGATTTTTATTTTATTTTTTTTCATTTAAAAATGTATTTTTCAATGGAAAAAAAGCGTAATTTTTTAATGGGATTTTTTTATTAAATAAATTATTTTTTTTACTTTTTTTATCACTTTATAGTCACACAAGAGGACTATAACAGACAGCTTTTTGATTGCTTTTAAAATGCAATGCACTATCCTTATAGTGCAGGGTAGGCAACCTCTGGCACTTCATCTGTTGTGAAACTACAACTCCCAGCATGCATACTTACTCTGCTCTTCTCCGAACTCCTATAGAAATGGAGCATGCTGGGAATTGTAGTTTCACAGCAGCTGGAGTGCCAAAGGATGCTGATCCCTGCTATAGTGCATTGCATTTTAATGGAAATGCTATTTTAACATTGACCAGCAGGCTGCGCCAGTGAGGCGCAGCCTGCTGGAAATTACTGAAGGCTGGTCTGGGGCCGACATGAGACCCCAGGCAGCATTCACACACATTTGTACCCTGCGATGGCATTTGCGGGGTGCCAATTGGAGACAGAGGGAGTCCGCTCCCTCTGTCAGCACTTTACATGCCAGTCCGGCCTGTTAAAGCAGGGCCGCGGCTCTCATGTGAGAGCCGGGTTTCCGCTTCCTGCTGTACGTGGGACTCGTGCAGCGCTAAGACTGGGCCGCCGTAAAAGTGACCGCCATAAAAACACATAAGGGTGGTCACTAAGGGGTTAAAGGGAATATGTCATCAAAAAATGACCTATTATTTAAATTAGTTTTTATTTTTTCCATGTCACTATATATATTAAATTGTATAGAATCCTGCAGTTTTCCTAAGTGTTTTTTTTTTTATGGGCCACACCATTCCCTGCTACTCTCCTTGTTCGTCCTGCTTTAATCACGTGTCATCCACTGGCCTCAGCACTCACATGTATATGAACAGCAACTGGCTGCTGAGGCAGGGGCGTAGCTAACGGCTCATGGGCCCTGGTGCAAGAGTTCATCTTGGGCCCCCTTCCCTCAGTGCATTGTGTGTCTTCTTATGTGGGACAAAGGTCTTTGGGCCCCCTTAGGCTCCTGGGCCCGGTAGCGACTGCTACCTCTGCACCCCCTATAGCTACGCCCATGTGCTGAGGCCAGTGATTGGTTGCAGCAGTCATGAGAACAATTAACGTATCATCATCACTACAGAACCAGTGGGACATTTAAAAGGTGAGTTAGGGCTTTTTATTTATTTTGCACTGGTTCTATGACCATTTTAAATCCCTAATGACCAAGACTGTTTGGGCGTTAATGACCAATCCAGATTTGGAAATCTGGCATGTGTCACTTTAGCAGAGAATAATTACATAAAGGTTCTGCACAGCTAAGTAATTATAACACATATTGTACCTTATCTAGGTGGTAAAAGGTAACCAATACAATTTACGCGTATTTTAAAAAATGCAAAAAACGGCGTGGCCTGGATGTTGCCCAAGATGGCCACGTAAAGCTTGAGCTCCGCCGCCCAGACCAGCTCCAGGAGACTAAATAGCCTACCGACTGCACTTTATGGGGAGGAAGCTGCGCCTCAGGACACTTGGAGGCACCCTGACATCTCCGCTGAGGACCCGGTCGATTGCGACATACCTGCATCGCGGCACCGCTGTGAGATCGGGAACCCACGGCCTTCCTTCTCCCCGCTCTGCTGTCGAGTCGGAGACGGTCCCACGTGACTCTCCCCTGTAGCTTCCCCCTTTTGACAGCGCATCGCCGACTGCGCAGGGCCGGGACTGCTCTCTCCCTTGGCCCAGGAGTTTACTTCCGGCTCCCATCCCTCCGGAGGGCAGAGGAGAGCTGAGGCGGACCCACAGGTGAGAGGAGGACAGACGGCCGCCCCGAGCATGCCGCCCAAGCGCTCTGGGCTTTCTGCCACCCCGTCCCAGAGGCACAGGGAGTGGACCGATGCTCCTGGGGACCCCTCAAACATACCCCAGGCAATTGACCGCCCTGAGGGGGATCCCCCGGCGGGGGACCAGCTTTCTGACACCCTGGATGAGGGAGAGGATGGAGCCCTGCAGCTTTCACAGGCCTCTAAAGCCTTACAGAGGTCTCTCCAGCATCTACCTACTAAAGAGGACTTTAAAACACTAGTGATGGAGGTGAACAATGCCTGCAAAACCGAAATATCCTCCTTAAGGCTAGACTTTAAACAAATGTCATCGTGTGTGGACTCTCTGGAAGCGGAATTAGACGGCACACGTCAGTATATTGCCCGTTTGCAGTCCGTTATTGCCTCCTATTCTTTAAATGTCAAGGAGAACACGCGCCATTTGGAAGATCTAGACAATAGGGGGCACAGAAACAACATTAGAATCAGGGGGCTGCCTGAATCTGACTTCGCCAAGTACCTACATGAGGTATTAGGGGACTTGTTTAATTCCATCCTGGACTCCCAGCCTCCCCTTCTTATTAAACTGGATCGTGCGCACAGAGCCTTACATACAAAAACCGCGTCCACCCAAAACTGGGATGTAATATGCTGTGTTCATGACTTTCAATTGAAGGAGTCCATTATGGCAAAGGCTCGCTTCCTTCGCACCATTGAATTCCGTGGTGCCCGGGTCCAGCTGTACCAAGACCTTTCTTTGATGATTCTCCAGAAACAGCGATTGCTACATCCTCTTCTAGCTGTGCTAAAGGGGGAGAAAGATACCATATCGTTGGGGCTACCCCTTTGCTTTGTTGGTTTCAAGGAATGGAAAGACTATCTCCCTGAAGACACATGCAGACCTGCCGTCCTTCTGCGCTTCCTTGGATGATCCCGGATCCGCCGACAGCTCCACTGCCCATCTGGACCACGATGTGACAGATGTGACAGAAGCGGCAAAGATCTCCTCTTCAAGATGGATCCGTGAGTCTGGGATTGCGGCCTGCACCCACATGACGTGATTGCTTTTTTTCTCTTTGATAGTTTTTTTCTATTGCACTCTCCTGAACAATCTCGCTGTTAATGGCGGTGTTCGCCCTTAACTTTGAGGTTCTTGTTTTGTGAAGAACTGCTCATAGCTTCGCTGGCAGCTTTTATGACCAGTGTTCCTCAACATAGGGTTCTTGCAATGTTGTGTGTTTTGCATTTCTATGTGCTGATTTTTGTACATGGCTATGTGCGGAATACTTCCAGTCATGCCTCCATATTGTGGGGTTTCCTTGTTGCCCTCTTCCTCTCCCTCATTCCCGTTGTGAAGGGGGAGATAATGGGCCTGATGCTTGCTCATCAGTATTTCCTGTTAACCCTCTACTGGACGTTGACATCCAAGGTTTGGATTATTCCTAAGCTAGTCTGTGTATTTTTGTGGTCTTGTGTGCTCCCCTTCTCCCTTCTGTTCTCTCCCTCCTTTCTCATTTATTGTACATTCCACTGTAATGAAATTAGACTTCTGAGGCCCCACAATATACAGCTCTCTGAGAGGACACATCTCCGTTTTTTCTCCAGCGTGTACGTTGACCCTTACCTATGTAAAAATCTTTAAATGCATGCCTTTAAATGTCAAGGACCTGAATTCCAATGCTAAGCGCAGACTGGCTCTGCCGGAGTGTCAATCTCATGGAGTGGATGTGGTCTTTTTACAAGAGACCCACTTTGATGCAGACGGAACGTTTAAATTTTCTGCTAAAGCATTCCCTCGAGTCTACACTGCCTCCAGTGGTAGAAAGGTGGCAGGAGTGGCCATTTTATTGTCTGCTAACTGCCCATTACAGGTAGAAGAGTGTGTGTCTGATCCACATGGCAGATATATCATTCTCAAGACCTCTTTTCAGGGCACACCCATGATTTTATGTAATCTTTATGCTCCAAATTCTGCACAGATACCTTTTCTCAATAAGGTTTTTTTGAAACTCTCCCGCTACCTTCCGGCAGCCCTGATAGTAGGGGGTGACTTCAATGTTGCGTTCTCTGAATCTTTGGACCACTTACCCATGGCGTATAAACTGCCCTTCGGCAAGGGCTTTCACCTTCTACTCTCACCCACACTCGGCACACTCGTATTGATTATTTTTTTGGCAATATCCCCACCCTTAGATTATTAACGGATGCAGATGTCGGGACTATCACATGGTCGATCATGCTCCCATATCTATTTCTTTGAAAACTAACGGAATGCATACTAAGGTTTGCCACTGGCGTATGAATGCATCCCTTTTGACTACCCCAGCCACCAGGCAAGAGCTTGTTGAACACCTCTCAGATTACTTCACTCTACACTAGGGGACTGATATCTGAGATATATGTGATTCTTTACTCCCCATCCCCGCTGGCTATTACCAGACATTCTTATATGTCCAAATGGGAGACGTTCCTGGAGTGAGAGATCTCTCCGGAAGCATGGAAATTAATTTGGAGGCGGACAGCCCTGACTTCTTCTCAGGGAGAACTCATATAAAATTCTGATGCTTTGGTATCACACCCCCCAACTGCTCAGACACTTGAATCCTACAATCTCGGATAGATGCTGGAGATGTGAGTCTGGATCTCTGTTTCATATCTTCTGGTTGTGTCCCCTTATAGTACCATTTTGGGAAGACACGCGGAGGCTTTTGACACAGTTGACGGAATTCGTTTTCCCACTGGATCCATATATGTACTTGTTGAACATGCCCCCTCTGGTGTTGAAAAAACATGTCCTTATACTGGTGCTCCATGTATTGACAGCAGCTAGACTAGACGCTTGATAGCTGGCTTTTGGAAACGCCAAGCCAGGCCCTTGAGGACTGACCTTACTGCTAGTATCTTGGAGGTTAGAAATATAGAGTACTTAACGGCGCCTATGACGGATCAGGTGACCAGATTTGACAAGACCTGGCAGCCTTGGGATACGTATACGGTCTTGCAGCTGTATTCCTTATAGTGGATCTCCTTCACCAGTTCATTTTTCCCTATTCATGTCTTGTCCTGTTGAGGTTTGTCTTCCCCCTTTTGTCTAAATTTTATGTCCTGTTCTACCATTTTCTTTCTCATGGTTATTATTCTAGCATATGTTACTTTGCTTTACATATTAAAGACCAAATGGTGATGGTTCTGGTTATGTTGCTGTTCTCAGGACTCTACTACTGAGGTGATACCGATATCCATCTTTTTTTTTTTTTTGCGTATATTATAACGAGATTCATATATTCTTTGGATGTGCCATCCTTCTGTTATTACTTTTACTTACTTGAAAAAAAATGCAAACAACAATGAAAATTTGAAAAAAAATGTAATTTTCTCTTGCAATATTTCACATAAATACTGTCTAATATATTTTACCAGAAATATATTTCCATATCTTTATTTTGTTTTGACTGTACTTTCGAAAATACAGTATTTTCCACCCTATAAGACGCACTTTTTCCCCCCAAAAGTGGGGGAAAATGGCAGCGCATCTTATAGGGCGAATACTAATAAGCGCTTCCATTATGGAAGCGTTCACTAGTACAGTAGGGCCAGGGAATACAGCCCTTCTTGTACTGGCTGTACTCACCACTCCCTGGTCTTTGTCTGCCGAAGCCGCACGCTGTGCTGTGACCTGCGCACAGCGTGAGGACATAGGTGGCTCAGTGACCTCACGCTGTGCGATGTCTGTATAAAATACCGGCTAGATTATTTAACAAAGTAGCCATTTTATTATCATAGACGCACCAGGTGGCTGAGATGGCTTCTATGTATAGAGGAAGGCCGGCCAGCATCCTCTTTCTCCAGGGACCTCCCTTCTTGAAATTGTTGCAGGGACTTAATCAATCATTCTGTAGTGTCTTGCTGCCTGCCGCTGTATGAGTAGCCAGTATTTACATGTGGTTGTACAGTGGGCCCCTCGAATTAATTTTACAGGTGGGCCCTAGGCTTTACAGTCTGACACTGTGTATATTGCGTTGCAATATATTGAACTGTTGCCAAGACTGACAAAGTCTGACAAACAAGACAACGATGTGATAATTTTATTGCAGAGGGCACTAACATAACAAGCACAACTGCGCTTTTAAACTCCTTTCATGAATGTTTTTTAGATTTCATGCATAAACTGATACCATGAGTTAATTTTTGGAATTCAGACGTAGATATCTTGATTGGTGGCTAGGTGGCGCCATTGACATACTGCATAGCCCAGAATTCTTGAAATGCTCTATCCATCTTATTATAAGGAACAGCACTTGCTGGTATGTATAAAAATAAATAGAAAAATAGAACGAGGGAAACAAGTGAATACATGGGGAAATTGTACATTCTGAAAGCAAATATGTTTTTGCAAACAGAATTTCTAGATTTTTAACAGAGTAGTAACAAAGGGAAAATATTAATGTTCATACATAAAATAGACCTATCAATCAAAACTCTATTACACTCACAGACTATCATATAAAGAAAAAATGGGGTAGAAATGACCAATGCTGGTAAGTCATGTGGCATTGTGAGGTGAGCAAAACAGTCAACATATTACCCAGGGTGTGATACAAGTATGTACAGATAAAGAAGTATTACATGTGTAGGTGAAAAGGACCTTATGACAGGCAATTCCACCATTTTATGGCTTCCAACCCTAGGTTGCTAAGTGAGGATAACTACGAGAGATGAAAACAAATATTTAAATAAGGGCAAATATAATAAAATCTAAAAGTATAACAATACAAAAAAAAAATACATAAAATAATGCTAAATACATTAATCATGTGCTATATTAGCTTAGTGCACATGTACTATGTAAATAATATGTGGGGTATAGATTTGTTATAGTTATAGTACTTTTGGAATCTGTCACCAGCAACCTCCCGATCCAACTGTTTGCATAGACACATAGCTGTGGTTCACCCGATTAAAACGGTCTTTCTTTTGTTGATCTGAGGCTCCGTTTCCAAGTTTCTATACTTTTTCTTAATATGCAAATTAAGCCTTTGGTGCAATGAGGGCGTCACCATTGCTCTTATTACATCCAAGCTCCATCCTTTTCTGTGACCAGCCCTTCCCCGTTGGTCAAAGCAGAGAGGGAGGGACTGACCACAGAAAGGAGCAGAGCTTGAGTGCAACAAGAGCAATGGTCACGGCCCTCTTTGAATTAAACGGGTTGTCCCAACATTAACCCTTTTAGGACCAGGCAAATTTTCATTTATTTTGTTCATTGTTTCCGCTTCCCATTCCAAGAGCCATGACTTTTTTTTATTCTTATTTTTCTTTCTTTTGCAGGACAAGTTATATTTTTAATGGCATGATTTAATTTACCAAATCTTGTACGGAAAAATGGGGAAAAACATTTTACTGAACTGTTGAAACTATTGATTTAAGTGAATTACATGTAATCCCTAAAAATGACATGATGCCCCAAATCTGTGGATCGGCACAAATATCAAATTTATGTATTTTTTATTACATTTTAAAACTTTTAAAAATAAAAGGTTTTGGAAAAAAATAAAATAAACTTTTCTTTGTTTTTTTTATCACTTTTTATTTAAGTTTTTTTCAGGGGGCAAGGTGACCTGTGAGCATGGAATTTCACCACTGCTGCCAGAAAGATGACAATAGCAGTGCAGGACCGATGCACAACACTGAAAGCAGCAGGGCAGTACATTAGTAAGTATTGCTCATTTTGTAATTTTAGGCCATTTACTGCTGTTGGCTGAGATTTTATTTAACTCAGACAAACCACTTTAAAGGTGTTATCCAAGTTCTATAATGCCCCCTATATGCCCGGGCCCATCACACAGACAGTACTTACCTCGCTCCCTGCCACCGCGTTGCTTCTCATACCAGCACAGCCGCTGCTGCATCTCCCTGTCGCGCGGATGAAAACATCCGGTAGGGACTGGGGGGGTCCAGCCAATAGCAGGCCATGACGGAGATGAGCCTCCCTAGCGTCACCTGCGAGCGATGCTAGGGAGGCTCGTCCCCGTCGTGGCCTGCTATTGGCTGACTGAACGCCCCCCGCCCCTCCCTCAAAGACATCTGTATGAGAAGCGACGAGGGTGCCAGGGAGCGAGGTAAGTACAATCTATTTGAAGGGCCCGGGCATATGGGGGGGGGCATTATGATGGAGCTTGGATAACCCCTTTAAGCCCTGTTGCAGGCAGAGCTTAAATGGTTATTCCCATCTCAAACATTGGGGCCATATCGCTAGGACATGCCCCTAATGTCTGATAGGTGCGGGTCCCTCCTCTGGGAACCGCACCTATACTTAGAACGGAGCCCACAAAGTCACACTGCACATGCGCAGCCGCTCTCTATTAATTCCTATGGGACTGCCGAAAACAGCTGAGCGGTGGCTGAGCACAAGCACAGCCACCGCTCCATTCACCTCTATGACACTGACAGAAGCTCTCATAGGAATAAACGGAGGACGGCCGCGCATATAACTCAACTAGAAAAACAAATCACTTTTGTAATATACTTTCTGTTACAAAAATGCTCCAGTTGCAAGATATTTCATATCCTTCATTATAATGGATCCTCCTGGTGTTCAACCTGCATGGCAATGTGCACTGCCTCCTACTGAACCACACATGCTCGGTTCTATCCTTCGGCTGCTACCCGCTGGATTTTCTTTCATTTTAGGCAGTGATACAGAATGGTCAGCCTCTGCAAGCTGTGACACAGGGAGAGCTGCAAAAAGGACCCCCTGAGGAAAATCTAGCAGAGCAATGGATGGGAAGATCTCTGGATCCATGTGTGGTACAGGGCTGGTTCTAGCTTTGTTAGAGATTGCTATGTATTATATATTATCTTTCATTTTCACTTCTAACATCAATCACAGGATACCCCTATTAAGGATCTCTAAAAGGCTACATGCACACGACCGTTGCCTGCCTCCGCGTCCGCTCCTCCTTGAAATTTTGCGTCCGTCAAAAAAAACGGATGACGGACCGTTTTTTTTGACGGATCCGATTTTTATGGCAGATCCATTGTAAAAATGCCTATCCTTGTGTAGTGTACGGGAGCTGTAATGCCCGTCACTACAGAAGGGTCACTGGTGTGCTTTCGTTTCCCCTTTATTTATGGGGAGGTTGGTATAAATAATCTTCAGATGTAAGGTAATGCTATGCACTTCCCTGTTACTGTGAGTATTGCATGTGCAGGCCTGCTAGGGATTTCATTCCAGCTCTAGTCACTAGAGGGAGCTAGGGAGCCCTAGTTTATATAAGGCCCAGTCAGGGAAGGCACAAGCAGTTGAAGCCCAGGCCTTGAGCCTGTAAAGTTGAAGCCCAGGTCTTGAGCCTGTGAAGGCAGTGCAGGCCTGGAGCCTGCCGACTAGGAGAGGGCATTTCAGTCCCTGTAACCGGGTTTCAGATCCAAGGAGAAGGTTCCCCTCCTGAGTCCGTATTTACAGTAGGAGGAAGCTGAGAGAGGCAGAGCCAAGTACAGAGAAAGCAAGAGGTACTACAAATACCAGAGGAGGTACTCAGTAATTGTTGACCCAAGGATATACGCCAGATTGAGGGCATTGGGGCCTTGGAGGAAAGTGTCTACATTTCCAGGATCAGACAGGTAGAGAGTGCAAGCCGCCTGTACTGCAAGAGTCCTGTGTGTTAACCCTCTGTGATCACCTTGCTATGTCAGAGACTGCCGTATGTACTGTAACCTGTAACTTACTGAAACCAACCGTCTTCAAAGGAACTGCGCTTCCATCTATGTCCGTGTATGATAACCATCAAGTACTTCAGTAAAGTTCAAGTTCTGTTTTATCATAACGTGGTCCCTCAGTTATTCCTACTATCAGCAAACGGCGTGCCACCGTTACTTGGCACTGGCGTCACGAACATTACCAATCACTACCTGCTCTTGCAGAGAGTCAGCCGTCTCAGGTTAGTGGTCACCATTGCACTGCAACATTCAGGAACACTATTAACCCTAACTTGAGTACGCTGCACTTGTCCGCAAACGTGAAAAAAATAGGACATGCACTATTTTTTTGACGGAATGAAAACACGGATCACGGATGCGGAACAAAAACGGTTGACCATCCGCATTTTTTGACGGACCCATTGAAATGAATGGGGAAGCATCCTATCCGTGAAAAAAAACGGAACGGACGCGGAAACAAACAACGGTCGTGTGCATGGGGCCAAAATCTTACAGAGATTTCCAGAGAAATATGTACACCCAAATCATAATTTCACACCATTATATATCATTAAAGTCTCTCTCTTCAGCAAACATTTTTGGTTGTCTCTACAAAAGGCATAGTTTGTCAGACCCCATCAGATCCCGTCCCTGCTTTAGGGTCTGCTGGCTAGGCCCACTGAATAGGAGAGTGCTTAACTAAATGTAATATTCATATCTGCCCAGACAGTCTTTCTGTACAGTAACACAAAAATGTCACAATTCAGCCGTGTGTGTTCCTAATTTAGCAAATAATAGACCATCACTGAAATATTAGCACATTCAGCCTAAGAGACTTGCTCCAGGGATAATGCTCGTCATGCGTAGACCAGATGAATAAATATGCACATGAAGGCATGTGACCTTTATACAAGGATGCAATACATGTTATATCTGTGTCATACCGGGCATTGGAACATATTCTGTTCTCTTTATACAAGTTAGGCTACGTTCACACCTGCATTTTCAGGGCTCTCACAAAGGGTCCAAAACGGATCAGTTCAGCCCCAATGCATTCTGAATGGATAAGGATCCGTTCAAAATGCATCGGTTTGGCTCCGTTCCGCCTCCATTCCGTTCTGGAGACGGACGCCAAAACGCTCCGTCTGACGATGCGGAGCCGATTAGCTCCGTCCTGACTTACAATGTAAATCAATAGGGACAGATCCGTTTTCATTGACACAATATGGTGCAATTGATAACGGATCCGTCCCCATTGACTTTCAATGTAAGTTAGGACAGATACGTTTTGACTTTGACATTTTTTTTAAAAGGTAATGCTAACGGATCCGTTCTGAACGGATACAGATGTTAGCATTATCGGTGCAGATCCGTCTGTGCAAATACCTGATGGATCCGCACCGAACAGCCTTAGTCTACTTTCACACTGGCGTTTTGGCTTTCTGTTTGTGAGATCCGTTCAGGACTCTCACAAGCGATCCAAAACCGATCCAAAATGGATCAGTGTTACCCTAATGCAGTGCTTCTCAATTATTTTCTGTCATGCCCCCCCTAGGAAGAAGAAAACATTTCGCGCCCCCCGCGCGACTGTAAATAGTATCATTTGTCTATAAAATTGTTATAAGTACACCAATCTCCCCACAGGTGAGGGCCATTAACCCCCCAAATCATGTGCAGGCTCCATTAACCCCCCTCCCCCAATCATATGCAGGCTCCATTAACCCCCCTCCCCAATCATGTGCAGGCTACATTAACCCCCCCCCCCCAAATCATGTGCAGGGTCCAGGCTTCCCCCCTCCCCCCAAATCATGTGCAGGCTCTCCCCCCCCCCCCCCAAATTATGTGCAGGCTCGCTCTCCCCCCACCCCACCCCCGATAGGGTCCCGGGTCCCCCCACCCACCCAATACTTACCTCCCTGGAAGCGCTGGATGCAGGCCTCTTCCGGCCTGTGTCCCACTCTGCACTCTGCTCAGGCGGCGCGATGACGTCATCGCACCGCCTGAACCGCTCTGATAGGCTGCCGGCACAAGGCCCGCAGCCTATCAGAGGAGCAGGGGAGGGAGACGCCTCTCCCTCCACTGCCGCACAGCACAGCGATACAGATCACTATGGAGATGAACGCTTCCACAGTGGAAGCGTTCATCTCCTTTCACCTGGAGCCCCCCTTTACGGAGCCTCGCGCCCCCCACTATTTGAGAAACGCTGCCCTAATGCATTTCAAATAGAAAAGGATCCGCTCAGAATGCATTAGTTTGCATCAGTTCAGTCTCCATTCAGTTTTGGAGACTGACTTTTTTGGTGTCCGTCTGACAAAACTGAGCCAAACGGATCCGCACCAAACGCGAGTGTGAAAGTAGCCTTATCTCTATTTTTATTTATTACTTATTTATATATTGCTAATATTCTGCAGCTTTTTACAGACATTGTCACCCCTCTGTGCCCAATGGGGCTCACAACTCAAATTCTGTGTGTCTTGGTGGAGGGAGTGAGGGAGCAAACCAGAGTACCTGGAGAACTGTATGCAGATGGGCTGAACAAAGCTAGAAGAGCAGACCAATATGCAACAGGGTAAAGCTAGATTGCGATCTTCAGCAAAATTCCAGTTTTCTGATCTGGTATACAGAAAAGCTGAATCATGGGATGCACCTTGTGCCAGACACCACCACTGCCTGACTGATCCCATCCTGCCAGAACCTCCACCACAGATGTGAACCTAAAGGAGATGTGGGGGTAAAACCAGGAGGAACTACACGTGCCAGACTACAACCATAAGGTCATTCTGTAGGTAGGCAAGCAGAGTCATGGCCAAAACACAGCAGGTTCATGGCTTCATTGGACTGGGCCAGATGCTGAGTTCTGCTAATTCTTGAGGGGAAAACGCAGACAGTCTCTCTACTTCTATTTCAAGACTATTTGATGCAGGATGATGCTGTAGATTGATAAACCTTGTGGGCATTTTTTGTTGTTTTTTTCTACTGCATTCATTTCTAGGTTTAGTGTTACTTTGAAGGTGTTTTCCAGTATTGATGAGACCTATCCTCAGGATCTGATCCACAGGAGCCTGACACCCCACACCCCCTTGATTAGCTGGCGCAGGAACTAACACTTTGAATAGAACACTGTTCAGTGTAGTGGCCCTGGCTGAGCTGTAGTAACCCAGCACGGCCACTACATATTGAATGGCGCTGTCTGCTTCCTGAGACTGCAGGAAACAGCTGATCGGTGGGGGTGTCCAGTCTCAGACCCCCTCACTGATTACATGTTAATATCCTATCCTGAGGATAGGTCATCAATATCAGGAGCCTGGAAAATCTCTTTAATCTTAAGGCGCTAATAAACTTGCAGTCCTTGTCTGCCTATAATAAATGTAACTATTCTTCATATTTTCAGCAGAATATTTCATACATAATTTAAAATAATAGAAGCTTAATAGTTATGAATATAATGAATAAAGAACAAGAGACAGCAAAATAAGCGCTACGTTGTCTCCGTAACTCCCAAAGCAGTGAATGGAAACAGCGTAGGTCCTATTCACTTCTATGGGAGTTACAAAAACAGCATTAGCGCTCATGGCCATGAACGTAAGGGCTCCATGCCCAAACCGCAGACCACCAATAGTGGTCTGCAATGCACGGCACTGGCCATATGCTCTCCGTGCTGCCTATGTGGACCCATTGACTTGAATGGGCCGGTGATCCACAAGATATGGCAAAAGATAGGATATGTGTTATCTTTTGCGGTGCGGAGGCACGGACCTGAAAGCCCACAGAAGCACTTTGTAGTGTTTCCGTGGGCTTCTGATCCATTCTTCTGCTCTGCAAAAGATAGGACATGTCCTATCTTTGGCTGTATCTTAAAGGTTTCGGCCCATTCAAGTCATCCGCAGCATGGAGTGCACACAGCCAGTGCCCGTATATTGAAGACCCGCTGTTTGCAGTCTGCAATACAGGCACTGAACCCTTACGTTTGTGGGCATGAGCCCTCACACAGGAACTGTATATGTAGTTCCTCCTACTCCTAGCTGCCACTTGCAAGGGTTTTTCTGATCTCATACATGAAAGGCTGAGATGGGAATAAACCTTTCATACAAACAAGCATTTCTTAATGGATTACTGGCAAAAGTCCTATTTATTGATCAAGTATGAGATTTCTGTTTTCTAGAACTCTTCCTTTTCCTGGTGCATGCACAAACTCCTGAATCCATCTATTCTGCACATGGACCAGTTAATGGATCAGTTCTGTCTCTGTAGACAGTGGAAGTGACGTCCCGTCCATATGTAGTGTACGGGAGCTGTAATGCCCGTCACTACAGAAGGGTCACTTGTGTGTTGTTGTTCCCCTCAGTTTTGAGGAGATTGGTGTAATACATCTTCATGTAGTGCAATACTGTGTATTTCCCTGTTACTGTGATATTTGCCATGTGCAGGCCTGCTAGGGGTGTCATTCCAGCTCTAAGTCACTAGAGGGAGCTAGGGAGCCCTAGTTTATAAATAGGCCCAGTCAGGGGAAGAAAAGGCAGATTAGACTGTGTCTAAGTTAAGTGCAGGCCATGAGCCTGTGAAGTCCGACTCAGGCCTTGAGCCTGTGAAGGCAAGGCCCAGGCCTTGTACCCGCTGAAGTCAGCCCAGGCCCTATCGCCTGTGGGGGTCCAGCCTAGGAGGATTTATGCCCTAGGAGGAGCAGTCCAGACCCTAGTACTAGTGGAGAAGTGTTGCCTCCTTAGTCAAGCTGCAAGCAGGACAAGTATCCCTGGAGAGAGAGGACAGTTGCCTGAAGTGTGTTGCTGTATTAAGAGTAAGATTAAAGCCCGATCTTAAGAGGCCTGTCTTGAGGATGGCCCTTTGGGACTGTGATTACTAACTTGAACTACTTCTGTGACTGTACTGTAAAATGTGGAACATTCTGGAGCTGTACCCGATAACCGTTCATCTGTCTGCAACTACGTTCAGTAAAGTTATCCCGTTATTTAAAGATACAGAGACTCCTCAATTATTCCACCTGTCACTACACGGTGTGCCACCGTTCAATTGGCACTGGCGTCACGACATTCATCACCTGCCTGTTCCAGTGCTGACCCGATTGAAGACGACAGTCGGTCCCAGGTTAGTGGGTTGCCCTGCACTACAAAGCCCAGCATACCTAAAGCTACACTACTGACCCCCTGGGACACTGCACATATCCTGGGTAAGAAACCTGGTAAAGGATATCCTGTTAACAGAAGCTGGATTTTCAGAAGAGGAGCGTCACGTGACATGGTTCCCAAGAGGCGATCCATGCAACTTTGGAAAGGAAAGTGTATTACAAACTTAACAAAACAGGTGTGTTATTTCTAATTAAGATGGGTTGGCAAGTGTTTAAAAGTAAAGTGGGGGCATGGCCCGCTGCACATGGAGTATGATGATTGTTCTTGAGCTCAGCTTCTGGGCTAAATTATCAACAAATAGCATTTGACCTGACCTTCAGGTTCCACAGAAAACCACGGCGTCCAGGAAGAATACAAAGCCCTCTGAGATGACAGAGTTCTTCCCTTTCACGCTCTCTCAACATGGCGCAGGTGGGGAACCTTTATGCAGTCACTGTAAGGGACAATACATTGTAAGCTCACATCCCTGCCATATTGCCACCTAAGATCAGGTTAACCTGCAGGTTAAGGAGGCTCCCTGGAGGAACTTTCCTCTCCATTATTACTACTAGAGCATCACCTTATGTCACTTGCCCAGAACACTGCTGTTCAGTTATCCTAAACGTTAGCAGCTACAGACAATCCTATTTCTGAGAGTTCTTTGACTTTAGAGTTTCCAGCATCTCTATATACAACTTGTATTTATAAACCTGCTGAAAATGTTCAATGAACTGGGGGACAGGACATCCCATATAGAAAATAAATTGGTGGAGTTCTCTGAAGTTCTCAACATTGTAGTGGATCAGATTAACAACTTTTGTCACACTATGCTGTAAAGTGGTTGGTTTAGAACACTGTTTGCTCCACACTTTTAGAGCTTTCCATAGTCGCTTGCTGTCCTGCTTACCCCAGTGAACATGGACACCATGTTACTGACCATGCTGGTTCTGCCTAGTGCTCCAGCCTCTGTTCCCTCAGGGCTCACGTGTGATCACCTCCTTTAAAGGAAGAGTGCGCACACCTCCAAATCCTTCCCCAGCCAATGGGTATTTAAGGCACCCTTTCCAGGTAAAGGGTGTCTGAGCTTTAAGAGTCGTGGTGATCAGCAAGGGTGTTGCAGTCTAGTGCCTCTGTGATTTTGTTGCATTTTGCCTGTATTTACCCTACGTTTGTTCCTGTCAGTGCTCCAGCCCTGTACCCGACGCTGCCTGTGTGTTCCTGCAACTTCCAGTTTCCTTTCTGTTAGTGTTTAAGTTAATTCTGTCTGGCTGCTTGTGTCTTTACTACACCCAGCCTGCCAGGTTATCCTATGTCTCCATTTATCTACACTACCAGTGTTCAGTCCAGATCTAGTAACCAGCATTTAAGCCTTAGTGACTGTTCAGACTGCTTCTGTGGTTTTGGTGCATTTTCTGTATCCTGAGCTCTCGAGCTCCGGAGAACCGGAGTCCCTGACACGAGTGGGTTAGCTGTCAACCACAACAGGACTATCCTCAGAGGTAACAGTCTGCTTGCTTCCCTGCAGCGAAGGCCAGATTCTTGTACCGGGGTTAAAGGATGAATATGAGGGGAGCGCCAAAATAACACCCTTAGTGTTAGCCCAAAGGCAAACTGGTTAGTTGGCACAATGGATCCACACTTACTGATCTTTAACAAACAACACAGGTTTCAGGGTCATGTCTGAATCTGTCAAGGCAGATCAGTTTACTGAATCTTTTTCTTGCATTGCTGCCTGAATCCCTGCAGTCTGATCTAATCATCATCAGGTTCCATGGGATGCCTAAGCCAAAGTCTCTGCCACGTCTCCTAGAGATATAATGGCTCAGATCCATTGTTATCAATTTGAATTGGTATTCAAATAGCTAGAACTTACTGGGCCCCACAGCATATTTTTGAACGGGACCCCCCTCCCCGATGCAACCCTCACTCCTGCGGCTAGTCAAGATAGCTCTCTCAGACTAGGCCAGACAGCCATCCGTCCATTTCCTACACGTATATACTGTATATTATGTCACTGTATATATTGTCACTGTATACAATGTCATTTTATGATACTGTTGAGAATGCCTTGACTAAAGAATCTTTCAATCCTACTTCCGGGGGGCCACTTCTGAGTTTCGGTCCCATAGCAGCTGCTTCTCCTGCTTCCACTATAGCTACGCCCCTGGGTATTGCCACCTCATACTTTCATGGCACATCCACAGGATAGATGCTGGTCCCACTTCTTTGACCCACATATATCTCAAGAATGGGGCCCCTTCCAAGGGCAAGTGAAAGGAGAGAGCTGTACATGTGTGGCCACCTCTCCATTCACTCCATTCTAGGATGTGGATCCTAGAGGCGACCTGCATCTAGCAGACTGTTATAACAAATCCCGTGGATATGCCATAAAAGTCAGAGATGGCTTAGCGAAAATTTATGTTTGCGACAAGGAATGCAAAAAACTTACCTAAAAGATTTAGAAACATTAAATTGCAACTAAAGCCAGAAAATTAACGTAAAAAAAAAGAACAGCCAACAAAATATAACATAATATCGTATCTTTGCTATTTCCTCACATATCACAATTTAAAGGGGTTCTCGGGCTTTTAATATTGATTACCTATCCTCAGGATAGATAATCAATATCAGATCAGCTGGGCAGATCGGCACCCCTGTCGATCAGCTTTATGAAGGGAAGGCGCACGCAGTGCGGACGTGCTGTCTCCCTTCTCTATTCCTGCTTGCTGCTGCTATGTCTATGGCAAGCAGGAAGAGAGAAGGGAGTGTGCGTCTTCCCTTCATACAGCTTATTGGCGAGGGTGTCAGGTGTCGGACCCACGCTGATCTGATATTGATGACCTATCCTGAGGATAGGTCATCAGTATTAAAAGCCCGGAGAACCCCTTCATAGACCATGAAAAATACAATAGAAAATCAGTGCATTGTTCTCTCAGGCTGCAGCCATGACTTCTCCCCCCCGTTTGCTAGTGCACATGAGCAGGAAGTGTAGGGGGAGGGTGCTGGGTTTAGTTTGGATAACTTTTGTGTACACCGTGAGTGTGGCCATTTGGTTGAAAGGGCTATGTTAGTAATAGTACAAAATAGATTTGTAACTGTCAGCCACAGTGCCAATAGTATCAGCTCTAGTATTGTTTCAGTCCCGGGCACTGTGTTCAGCGGAGTTCTGCTGCCAGTGTTTCCTTGTAGCTTTGGCCACAGCATGCTTGCTGCTTGTTTCCTGCAGCATTTCCTACCTGTTTGATCCCTGCCTGCTTGCCTTTAGTCTCCTGTTGCCGGCCCAGATTGCCTGACCTGTACCTGTGCCCTGCCCTATTGCCTGTTTGACTTCGCCTCTGCCTCATTCTTCGGTCCTGCACTGTAACTCCTAGTTACGACTCAGCCTGCTGACAACGCCTGTACCCAGGGGCTGACTGGCAACTTTTGGCCCAGGGGGCAAGTAACACCCAGAGGCCCACTGAGCCCCCCTCTACTTCCTGATTCGCTGTCACAAGAGGCTGGGCGGGGAGCTGCGGGAGGAGAGCACAGCCTCCTTTGACAGCATTGACAGCTATCTCCGCCCCCACACCTCCGCTCTCCTGATCTGTCACAGGAGGCTGAGCATTGCGGAGAGGATAGATGTTGGCCACTCACATCGCTTATAGCCCCCCCTTATGTGCCAGTAGCCGTCCCCCTTATGTGCCAGTAGCCGTCCCTCATAAGTGCCAGTAGCCACCCTTATGTGCCAGTAGCCGCCCCCCTTATGTTCCAGTAGCCGTCCCCCTTATGTGCCAGTAGCCGTCCCCCTTATGTGCCAGTAGCCGTCCCCTTATGTGCCAGTAGCCGTCCCCTTATGTGCCAGTAGCCGTCCCCTTATGTGCCAGTAGCCGTCCCCTTATGTGCCAGTAGCCCCTCTTATGTGCCAGTAGCCGTCCCCTTATGTGCCAGTAGCCCCTCTTATGTGCCAGTAGCCCCTCTTATGTGCCAGTAGCCCCTCTTATGTGCCAGTAGCACCCCCTTATGTGCCAGTAGCCCCTCCTATGTGCCAGTAGCACCCCCTTATGTGCCAGTAGCACCCCCCTTATGTGCCAGTCGCCCTCCTTATGTGCCAGTAGAATCCCCCTCACCTTATCATGTGCCAGTAGAATCCCCCCTCACCTTATCATGTGCCAGTAGAATCCCCCTCAGTTATCATGTGCCAGTAGAATCCCCCTCACTTTATCATGTGCCAGTAGAATCCCCCTCACTTTATCATGTGCCAGTAGATTCCCCCTTATCTTATGTGCCAGTAGATTCCCCCTTTATCTTATGTGCCAGTAGATTCCCCCCTTTATCTTATGTGCCAGTAGATTCCCCCTTATCTTATGTGCCAGTAGATTCCTCCCCTTTATCTTATGTGCCAGTAGATTCCCCCCTTTATCTTATGTGCCAGTAGATTCCCCCCTTTATCTTATGTGCCAGTAGATTCCTCCCCTTTATCTTATGTGCCAGTAGATTCCTCCCTCCCTTTATCTTATGTGCCAGTAGATTCCTCCCCCTTTATCTTATGTGCCAGTAGATTCCCCCCTCTTATCTTTTGTGCCAGTAGCCCCCAAAAACACAAAAAGCAAACATACGAATAACAGTTATACTTACCTCCAGCGATGCGATGCAGGCCTCTTCTGGCCTGTGTCCCTTGCTGTACCGCTCCGGCGGCGCGATGACGTCATCGCGCCGCCTGCACCAGCCTCTGATAGACTGCCGGCCTAGTGCTGGCAGCCTATCAGAGGAACAGGAGGGACACGCCTCTCCCTGCTCTGCCGCAGCACAGCCATCTGTATCGCCGTCCTGAGGACGGCGATACAGATGACTATGGAAATGAACGCTTCCACAGTGGAAGCGTTCATCTCCCTGTGCCCTGCCGCCGGCCACCCCCACTTGTCACCAGGGCCGCGGCAGGGCACATGCACTACAGAGGGGCCCGTTTACAGAGGCAACAGAGGGGCCCGGGGGGCAATTGCCCCCCTGCCCCCCGGCCCAGTCCGCCCCTGCCTGTACCTCTGGTACCTTGCTCAGGTACCTCCTGTTCCACCTAACCAGCTGTCTCGTGTGCCAATCCTCCTCAGGAGGTAGCAACTTGGTGTTCCCCCTTGGGAAAGTCTATCCCCACCATCAGGGGTATTGTGAAGATTGAGGGGTTCACTTGGACAACGCCCTTAGAGGAGGTAGGAAACATGGCACAGTGGGTTCACACCCACTGGTTCGTGATAATTGTACTGTATATACAGCTGAATAGATAATCTTGCCAGTTATGCAGTGGTAATTTCTCCCTTCACTGCATAGTTGTACAGATTTGCCTTCCAGCATTTTTAGAAAGCTGGGTAACATGGAAACCAAACTACGAATATAGCATATATGTCACGGACGTACCGTGGGTCTTTTATCCAGAATACAGTAGCTGACCTATTTTAAGGGTCTTGCTCGGGAACGATACTAGCAGTTTCAGAGAGATTTAGATTATATTCTAGTGAGTAATCACCCCAGCACAGTCTTCACATAGGCAAAGGTTGCCATGATGCAGGAG